>CM074722.1:392611303-395073803 GCA_037306005.1 Rhinophrynus dorsalis
GAAGATCAACCACTCACTCATGGTACCTGTGTTCCATAGAGAAAAGAGTGATCAGATTGCCATGGATGAGTGGGAAAAGTTGCGATTATTCCCAACAAATCTTATGGTATTTTCTAAATCAAAGGCTGTCCTTTGGTCCAAACCACCAACAGTTGCCCTGATGGTTTCCAGACTGTCCAATCATACTACCCTTCCAGTTAGGCCAACAGTAGAGCTTAAAGATCCTGCTAACAAAAATATTGATACCTCAAACAGACTAAGGTTTTATGGACCAGGAGCAATCAGTTGAGCTTCCTTTGCTTCAGCCTCGGCATGTAGAGCTGCTGAAGCCTGGCAATTTCAAATTATTGAAGCTTGCAAATTATGTACCTCATGATAACATTTTCCCTATTATAGGCTACCTCCAAGAGTTTACTTCTTATATTGGGAAAGATGCTTTGGAGGTAGCCAAGCGGGCATTTAAATGTTCAGCAAAGTTTTAAGTATGTAGTGCTTTATGTTTTAAGAATTGGAATGCAGATTCTGTATTAAAAAAATAAAATAATAAAAAAAAAACATTGTCAGCCTTGCCACTATAAGTAAAAGTACCTTTTTGTCTTGGAATACATTACAAGGTTTGACATCAAAATTACTTCCTTACAGAAGTAAAGCTTCCTCCAGACTAATCTCTCATCATTCACCTGGATGTTCCTTTGTTTTAATAGAGCAAAGCCTACTTGGGCCCAAAATAATGTGCCCAAGGCTTCAGACTCCAAGCCCACACCAGAATGAAGTTTGGAGTATGGAGTTTTCCCACATACCCTCCTCTAGGGGGAAGACTACATTACTTCATTCATCTATGGAAGATGTAAATATCATATGAGTGGGTACTTCAACTCATTCAAGTAAAGTCTTTCACAACCTCATAAAAGTATTCTGTCCTATCCTGGACCTGAAACAACTAAACCAGTTTCTCAAAGTTCCCAGGTTCAAGATGGAACCTATTAAGTAAGTGATAATAGTCACGAAACAATACAAATTTTTACATATCTCCAGACAAAGATGCGTACCTACACACCCCTTTTTGCACAAAAACTGGGAGAACCTCAGGTTTACATACAAAAACCATCTCCTTCAAATTGTGGCTATGTCTTTCAGTTTAGCAACAACACTGCCCTAATGGCTCACTGCAGATCCATGTGAACAACTTCCTAATTGGACAATTTATTGCTAAAGGATCCATCTCATGAGCCAATTCAATAACATCTTCATCTTGCTCTGTGAAGATCCACAGTTGGACAATCAACCTAAGAAAGTCTCATTTAATACCATCTCAACAGATCCTGTTTCTAGGAATGAGATTCAACACCAGCCTTCAAAGGGTGTTTTCATCTCAAGAATGAATTTTGGATCTTCAAAACAGAATCCAACACTTTTTCTCCCTTCCAGACAGTAGGAAACATGATAGCCACTATAGAAGCAGTCACTTTCACTCAGTTTCACCTGAGACCTGTGCAACTGGACTTAATTCTCATTTGTTCCAAAAACACAAGTCATCATCATATGATGAAGATATCATAAACCACAAGACAATCTCTTCAGTGGTGGTTCCTAAATTCAAATCTTCAGAGCAGTGGCATACATAAACCATCAAGAATGAAGAAAGACAACAACAAAGCTGTCTGGTAGATACATTATTCTCTGGGCAAAGAACAATGTTTCAGCTATTTACATTACAGGAGTGGAGAATTGGGAGACAGATTACCTCAGCCACCAGACCACAGATCCAGGGGGAATGGTAACTAAATCAGGAAATATTCCTTCAGATAAACCCACTGATGTAGAGTTCCAGACAAACATGATGGCATCGATAAGAAAACAAAACCTACCATCATTCTGGCTTCAGGCTCCAGTAATTCAAACCATGCTCAGGGCTCACAAACCAGTGTCTGCTAAAGAACATCACTGAGTCTGGAGAATCTATTTTTGTTTCTGTGCTAGGAGAGATCTAGATCCCTTTCTTTACCATCCTCCATCTCTTCTAGAGTTCCTGCAATCAGGTTTAAGGGTAAGCGCTCTAAACATCCAGGATTCAGACTTTTCTGCACTATTCAAGAGAAGGATTGATTCTTTCCCGGGGGGGGGGGTCAAGGGATCAACAGGATAGTCTCTCCATATAGACATCCCATTCCATCATAGAATTTAAGTTTAGCATTTGCGGTCCTTCAATCCTCTCCATTTTAACCTTTGTCATCAGCCTTTATCAGAAACCATGCATTGTAAACAGTCCCACACAGCAACTGTTTTCTGCAAGAAGAGTGCCAGAACTTGGTGCTCTTGTTTGCATTCTCCACATCTTATCTTTCATGAAGATAAGGTGGTTTTAGGATTGTTCCAGAGTTTCAACCTAAAGTAGTTTCTCCTTTCCACATTAACCAGGAAGTGATATGCCCTTCCCTGTTTCCTAATCCTTCTAACTCTAAAGAAAAAGCACTCCATACTTTAGATGTAGTGAGATGTGTATGCCCAAGTCCCACAGTCCCTTAGGACTTCAGACAAGGTTTGTGATTCCAGGAGACCCAAAGAAGGGCAGACCTGTATCGAAGACAACCATTGTCTCATAGCTTAAAAAAAAAAAATCAGTTAAGCATACAGACTTATTCTAGCTCCCTTTAGAACACAGCTCATTCTACTAGGCCCATTAATACTTCATTGGCATTGAAGAACCAGGCTACTGTTGACAAAGTTCTCATCTTTTGGGCATCACAAGATGCTAGTTTTGGCCAAAAAGGTTTGTAGGCCATTGCTAATTAGTTTTCTTCCCTCCTGCTAATTTGAAAATGCTTTGGTATGTCCCTATGGTCCCTGCATCCCTCAAGGACACTAGAGAAAATAGGATTTTAGTCTTACCAGTTACATCCTTTTCTCTTTGTCCATACAGGTTACTGGTAAGTTTTGGGTAGGCGATAAGACCATTTAATTGGCAGGAACAATTCTGAGAAGTGACTGCTTGGTGAAGCCTACCTCCTCTCCCTAGCTAGCAGCTACCCAATCCCCAACCAGTAAGATTTGCAGACTAACTATCGAATAACCTCTGAAGTTCCATGATGTGAGCCATGGCAAACGGAACTGCTTCTATGATGGAAATGAATTTCCCCCACCAAGGATGACAACTTCTTGGCTGGAACTGGATCCTGACACAGGGTAGTCTGGACCTTCAGTGCAATCTTATGAGCCACTTCGTCTGTGAGAAAAGCCATCCCCTCTGGGTGTCGAAGAGGATGCCCAGAAAGACCGTCCTCCACTTGTCCAAGCTGATGATCCACCCATGATGGGAGAGAGCACGAATGCAGTCCTGCACCTGCTGGTGAAGGAGTTCTGGAGAAGAGGCCTTCAGAAGGTCGTCCATGTATGGAGTCACCTTGATGGTGTTCCGATGTAGGGCGGAGATCAATGATCCCCGGACTCTGTTGAAGACTTGAGGAGCCGTGGTCAGGCCAAAGGGGAGGGCAGAAAACTGGAAATGCCCTCGGTCGCAGGCAAAGTGGAGATACTGCCAACTCTCTGGATGAATGGTGATGTGCAAATAAGCATCTTGAAGATCCAGAGAGGCCAGAAATTCCCAGGAGATATGGCCGCTATCACTGTGCGCAGAGACTCCTGGCAGTATTGGGACCTGACCACAAAGGAGTTGAGATCCTTCGGATCCAAAATGGGACAACAGCCCCCGTCCTTCTTGGAAACCACAAAGAGGTTGGAGTAGAATCCCAAGCCCCTCTTCTGAGGGGGAACTGGCTCCAGGACCACCTTGTCCAGAAGGGCCTGTATAGCTTCCTCGAAAAGGTGGCACTTTTCTGCTCCCAAGGGAGAACGAGAAACAAAGGTTGTGGGAGGAGAAAGAGAGATGAAGGGAATCCTGTATCCCAAGGCCACCACTTGTAAAACCCAGGGGTCCGCTACAGAGGCCTGCCAAGCCAAAAGGTAGTGGCGTAGGCAGCCACCTACCTGCAGGTGGGCCCCGGGTTCAGTGAGTCATGCAGAAGGTTTGGAAGCCTTGTGCTTCGTGGAGGACTTGGATCTCCATTGCTGCTTAGACTTGGATGAGGAGTATGGACCCTGTGGGACCGTCTGGTTTGCTTGGCGCAAGTCTGCTGAAAGGGACAAAAAAGATGATTCCTTTTGACAGGCGCCCTCTTCCACAGGACCACTGGTAGGCGAGTACTCTTTTCCTTCCAGTGGCCTCATTGATGAGATACTTGAGCTCAGGCCCAAACAGGGAGGAGCCCTGAAAAGCCAAAGGCAGGAGAGCCTTCTTGGAGGCCGTGTCAGCAGATCAGATCTTGAGCCAAAGAGCCCGTCTGGCTACCACAGACATGGTAGATGCTCTGGCTACCATATGCACAGCATCAAACAGGGCAGCAGAGACATAATGCTGAGCCTCAGCAATGTTAACGAGAAGTCGCAACATGTCAGAAGTAGGGACCCCTGACGGACAGCAGAATTGAGCTGTTCAGTCAAAACAGCCACAGCCCTATCTACCCATGCAACAGCAAAGGCAGGGAGAAGGGCAGAGCCCACCATCGCAAAAATAGCTTTGAGAGAAGTCTCAGGCTTCTTATTAGTCCAGTCTTTGAGAGCAGAGGCGTCAGCCTCCGGCAAAGCAGTGGACTTAGAAAGCCTGAAAACTGGGGCATCCACTTTGGGGTGATGAACCCACTGCGTGAGGGCCGTTTCAGAAAATGTGTAAAGTTTAGCAAACTTCCTAGAACCAGATGTTTTCTTGTCTGGAAATTTCCACTCCTCTGACACCAAGCAGTCAAGGGTGGGGTTAGGTGGAAAGCAAGCATGGGGCCTTACAGGTTCCTGAAAAACATCAGAGGGGTCAGAAGAGGTCTCCTGCACCAAGGGAATGTCCAGGGTGGACAACACAGCCCTGATCAGGCCCTCAGCTGAGGGGACGGGGTCCGCCTTAAAGGGGTCCCCAAAAAACTCATGAAGGAACAGCTGAACAGTCATCATCAGTGTCCACCAACAACTCCTCCTCAGAGGAGTCAGACACATCAGGTACACCCTGCAGTTTAGGCAGGGAAGACCTGATAGGGGGTGGGGGTCTGCCATGAGTGGAAGGCCCCCTGTAAAGTGGATGGAAGGAGTTGCAAGGTGGACCGGAGGTCACTGGTAGCAGCCTTAAACTCTTGCATTCATACTGGCTCTAGTGCATGGCTGGAGGCCCATGCAGGGGATTCAGGGGTAGCAGCACATGCTGGGCAAATATGACCTGAGTATTCTCTAGGTAACCCTGAGTGACGTGAGAAGCAATGAGCAATGGGGGACAAAGACACCCCAGTATCCTTAGGTTTAGCCCCAGAGTCTAACGGAGTAGACTCTGGTAAAAGTATCAAAACACCCATAAAATAGTGTATGATAAATAAATGCACCCCAGAAACGCTAACTAAGAAGGAGTTAGCAGCTAGTATATCCTTTTCAAACGTTGCATGGTAAATGTCGTGCGGCTAGAAGACGCATTAACCATGTTGCATTGTTTAAAATGGCAACATGAGAACCTTGCGCTGCATAAAAGCACGAGGTTCTCATGTTGCCTCTTTAAATGTTGCTATCGTCATGCCCACATACAGCTCCCATTATCCTTTTCATCAGTATGCACCAGGACTGTCTGTAATACACAGTTTGTGTATAGGTCAGAAGTGCTCATGTAAGTGACATAATTAATAACAGCTCAATACCTTGCCAGAAAAAAAAAAAAAAAAAAAAAAAAGGGACAAGAAGATCCTTCAGACGCCCAACCAACCCCCTTGCACAGTGCTGCACCAGCTCTCTTCCCCTGCTCCTCCTGTCATTCTGGCCTGAAAAGACAATTAAATCACAGAGGGGGGGGGGGGGAGAGAGAGAGAGAGAGAGAGAGAAGAGAAAGGCGAGAGACCAGAATGATAGGCGGAGCAGGGGGAGAGAGCCGGTGTAGCGCTGTGCAAAATAAGGAGCTTTTATTAATTATAATATTATATACAGGGGTCTTTAGAACCTCCCTGTCAAGACGAAAGTCCAAAATGGGAGGATTACAAAATAAAGAATGCATTTTGGTTATTCGCTGAATCAGGACAACTACCAAGAGACTGTGTCAGAAGCAGGGAAACCAAAGACAAGGGCTCAAAGGGAGCTTTCTGAAGCACTCTTAGAACAAGGTTCAAATCCCACAGAGAATGGGATCCCAAAAAACAAGCAGATTTGAGCTACCTTTTAGTCTAGAGTTTGCCCATCAAGCATTGAGGCAATACACCTCTGGAAAAGTACAGAGCAGAAATCTGAACATCATAGAATTAAGATCATGCCCTTCCTGAAGGCCATCCTGAAGAAAGGCCAATACAACTGGAAGGCTAAACAGTCATGGGTGAGGCCCCCAATACTAACACTAATTGTAGAACAGGGACTGGCTTCTGATCCTTCAGCATGGTAACAATGAAGGTCAGAAAAACCCTATCTCAAGAAACTGGCCTCAAGAGCCAGGCCATCAAAGGGTAAGTGGGAAAGTGAACCCTGAGACAAGAGGTCCAGATGGGGAGGGAGAGAGAAGAAGCTACTCTGCTAAACATCAACTGAACGTTCCATCCTGACTTTCCTCAACACCCTGGGAATCAAGAGAGCCACAGGGAGCACATGCCAGAGGAAATCGCCATGGAATGACCATCGAGTCTACTGTGAGGTCTAGTGGATCCCAGCAACCGACAAAGAACGGAGGAACCTTGTGGTTTAGCTGGGTGGCCATGAGGTCTGCCACAGAGAGACCCCAAAGAAAAAACTATGAACTTGAAAATTCTCTGCTCAAGCTCCCAGTTGCTGGGCTCCAGAAGCTGGTGACTGAAAAAGTCTGCCACTATGTTGTCTACACCCAAAATGTAAACGGCAGAGAGCAAGCACGTGGGTCTCCACCCTTGCAGCCACACTCCTGGCCCCTACCTGGCAGCTGATGTAGGCAACAGTTGTTGAACTGTCCGATTGAATCCCCACCCGGCATCCCTGGAGGGACAAAGATCAATACCTCAGAGAAAGGTAAACAACCAGAAATTCCAGAGCAAACGTGTCCACATATATCACTGGGGAATAAGCACAAGAGGAGTAAATTGAGACCAGTGTGGCTTAATAATTAGGTTTGCAGGTTTAAGTCAAAAGGGGTCAGATGAATCATTTAAAAAATACAAGGAATGTAATAAAATCTGCAAAGAAGCAACTAGGCTAGCTTAAATTGCAAATGAGCGAAGTACTGCACAAGAGAGCAAGAAAAATACTAAAGGATTCTACAAAGTAAATTGATAAAAAAAAAATAAAAAAAAAATAAAAAAATAATTGTTGATATTGGTCCTCTTAAAGGTGAGACAGGTGAATTGATTAGTGAGGATAAAGCTATGGCAGACACCCTGAATAAATTCTTTGCTTCTGTAAATACAAAGTATGCAAAAATGATTATGGGCAATTAGGCAAAACCACAGAATTTCCTCCATCATGTACATGGCTTAATGAGGGAGGACAAAGTCCAAAAGAGACAGGAAAGTGTTATGGTGAATTAAGCACCTGGACCTGATGGTATACACCCAAGGGTACTTAAGGAACTTAAGCAGACATCTTGTCATAGTGACGTCTTCGCACCTGCGCGGTCAGTCCCTTTTGGAGCCGAACAGCTCCAAGCAACACCTCCTAGAGCCAGCTGGGACTGACAGCGCAGGAGCAAAGACGTCACCTTCGCAAGATGTCTGCGCTCTCTACTGCCTGTTGGCCCCGGTGCAGGGTCTCGTTCTATTTAACCAGGTAATTATTCTGGTGACTAGAACCTCTGAGCAGCTAGTCGCCAGATGGGGAATTAGATGACAAACTTTAAAACAGGTGGTAGTTCCGCTTTAACATAAGAAAAGACCAAGGACTAAATAAGGTTTGAGGTTTTTACAGTAGGAAAATAGGCAGACTATATGGGCTCATTAAATTCTGTGTTTCTATGTTTCAAATGTAATCACATGTTTAAATTTTTTATTATTAGTTTTGAAACCAGCTGGAATTTTTACTACTGTGACCACTAAGTGGCAGCAGCTAATAATATATGAGGCCCAAGGATAATAGTGCATTTTCTTCACGTGTCAAGCAAGTGCTAACCAGATGGAGGCAAGACTATTTATTTAACCTAAAGTTCCTTGCCAAGCCTGCATTAAGCAAAATTAAAGGGATATCAATATTTAAATTTAACTTTAATTCATATTGCAGCCCTTAAAAAGCCCTTACCAGCACACTTTGTAAACAGTTCCAGTGAAGGATTTATTCTTCAATAACACGATCTCGGCTCTGCTGCAGAGCTGCTGCTTGTTCACGGACAGGATTCCCCTGCGGTCAGCTAGAGTGCTGACGTCAGGGGAGGGGGAACTTTGAAAGCGGATCTCTCTCAAACCATGAAGGTTTGAGAGATGCCGCTGGGGTCATTTCATTTGTTTTTTTAAGGGCTACAATATGAATTAAAGTTAAATTTAAGTATTACTATCCCTTTAAAATATCTTTTCCCCAATGGACTCTGCCTGTTTTAAATTGTATCTATTCACTCCCATGTGGGGGGCAATTTTTTCAAGGCAGTATATAAGAATCAACCCTCTGAAGGGAAAATACTTAACTCTATGAGTGCTGGACAGCTGCGCACCCTTCGGGCACTCAAATGGTTAACCCTTTGAGTGCCAGAGCGGTACATTATTCATTACTTTGCAGTGCATTCCGTACCACTCTGGCACTCAAAGGGTTAAATAACTAAACAAAAGTGTAGACTTGCATCAGTTGACATTGGGATGGAGGTCATAAGCCAAACTGTGTGCTATGTGCTAAAGGACCCTAACCTAGGCCTTCTTATAAACTTTTAAGGGCTTTTGATATGGGGCTGCATTATGGTCCACTATTACTTTTCACCTCTTAGCTTAAAACAACTTAATCATTGCAATAGTAATTTTATGTATAACCATAGTCTGAGATATTTGCATTCTCTTATGTACTGTTAGTACCCTGTCCGACATGGCCAAGTCCAAACCAACCCAGTTGTCCTATCCACCCAACGTGCTGTGTCAGAACAAATCTAAGTTTTACATTCACAAAACTGACTATTTTGAGAAATACAGAATACATTTTGCAATTGAAAGATTGAAAGTAAAGCTATCATGTGATGTCAAAAATAAAAAAGAGCATGTCTGCAAACCCACAAAGGTTATATGCATTTTTATCATTATTTTATTAAGAGAATAGAGATCTGAGACATATGGTAGAGAGAAATAAAGTCAAAAAAGAAGCAACAATGTTACAAATCACATTTGAATGGAATATGGTTTCAACCAAATAAAGCATATGGCAGATCCTCTATCTAAAGCCATTATTGACATAGCATAACATAGTAGCTGTTTGTAAATAAAGTCTTGTGATATAAACTTGGCTGCAGATATGCTGGCCAAAAAAGGAAGAGAGATTCAGAGTAAGATGCCATAGATACATAGGACTATAGATAGCCTCGGGTGGGAAAGTATAAGACCAGGAGAAAGAGAAGACGACAGATGAAGGATGTAACCAGGCCTCACCTGTCAAACTCCAACCAAAAAGATGAGAAGAGGGGTGGGGGGGCTATGCATCTACGGATTGCTCTCCAACTCTATTCTTACAATATATAAACCAGGGTGACCATATTTCTTGTGCATTTTTATCTCTATAGATTACATCCCACTGAATGTCCTTTCATACCTCTTTTAGAATGTTAACTTAGCCTTTTTAAAATGTAATATTTTGGTTAAACCCTTGCTAATACATTTCTCATAACAGTGTGATCACTGCTGCCTAAATGTTCCCTTACCTGTAAACGGTTTATCAGGTCAGAATTATTTGAGAGCACTAGGTCAAGCAAGACCTCTTCTAGTTGGCTCTTCTACTATTTGGGACATAAAATGGTCAATCATACATACAAAAGAATTTCTCTTTGTTGTGCCAGAAGTCATTTGTCCAGTCAATTTCAGTGTAGTTGAATTCAATAGGATTATATTTTCTGACCAAGAAGCCTTTCTCCATGTGCAGTAACATGCTTCTTCAAACTCACCAGTGTGAAGTGGCTTGTAGCAAATTCACATTAACAGTTTTATTACTTATAACCCCAGTGTGTATTTCAACCCACATGGCCTCTACATTCTCACTTGACACTTCATTAATTTATCTTTCCTTATACTATGTTTTAAGGCATGCTTTAGATATACGCATACCCCCTCCCCTTTTATTAATTCTATCCCACCTAAAAAGTGAATGACCCTCTAGACAGATGGCACACAACAGGGAATTCAAAGATTTTTGAGTGGTTATTACTGGTAGATTCTTAATTCAAAGCTATGACAAGCCCTACAACATACTTAAATAAAGAATCATTACTATTTTGTAAACCACATTCTTCACTTTATGCACAGGTGTAGCAGCTGTCATGACATTACAATCCCCATTGTTGTCTATGAGAGCTGCAGGTTTATCCTCTGGAAGCTGAACTCAGACTTCCAAGTCTTGTGGAATTAGCTATATAGGAGTGTGGTTAATAATTAATGTGTGTGTGTGTGTGTGTGTGTTTTTATTTATTATATATATATTATATATATATATATATATATATATATATATATTAATAATAAATCATAAATACAATGGTTTGTCTATTTGGCCAGTTTTTAATAAGAGAAAGCTATAATACAGAGATTTACATTTAAGAGTGCAATTCCTTCAAACTATACTAGGCAAAATATTTTCCCTTCTTTACCGCCTTATTTCATCAAGTTACCCAGAATCAACCCAATGTTACCTGATATTCCAGAATGTCCAGCACCAAAAAGAAGGGAATGGAAAGGCTGGAAATGGGGGAGGAGGAGAAGACACAGGAAGAGAGAGCCTGGAATCCACAGGATAAAAATAACTAGCTAAAGCAGTCTATGCTCCATACTTTACCTACTTTCTAGCCCCACTCCCTTATTTCCTATTGGCTAAAGGCTATGATGTCACAAAACATGCCCCCATCCATTTTCACCATGTCCAATGTCACCACAAGGAGGATCAAAAGAGAATTAAACCACTAACAAAAGTGGACCTGTCACTTTAAGAACAGTTTACACTCATTTTATTGTTTATTTTAAGATGCCCTGGTTTATTATTTTTAATTCCCTATGGACCAGAGGAGAGTGCAAGGAGTTCGTTTTAGAAGTTCAACTTTGAAGATCTTTTTTATTGTTGTCAAATCTATCACTCATAGGATCTCCACTAGGCATCTAAAGTGGGGTTTTAGAACAGCTTCATTTTTTAATCACGTGTGTGCCAGAGGGTGGCGTTCCTCATCCCTCCAGGAAGGGTTAATAACTTAATCTTGTCTGGCAAATAAAAATCTTCCCAGGAAGAGTGTCTGGGATGAGCAAATATGTTTGCCTCAAACCAAAAAAGGTGAAAAATGGTACTTCCTGTCTAGTTGGTAATTTCCAGTGAAAAGTGCAGTTTTTCCACTATTATCTCCTAGTTCACTCCGTTGAAATTCATCAGAATGTATTTACACAACACAAAGCAAATTTTATTATTATTAAGGGGTCTGAGGGTGCATGTGTTGCTGGTGCCTGAGGAAAGAATCAGATGATATTTTTTTCGGGGGGGGGGGGGGGTGACAACTGGAATTGGGAGGACAGTTAATAAAAATAAATCATGATAAAAAAAATTGGTATATCACATGACAGACAGGGACACCCCTGATGTTAGCTGTGACTGGGACAGACTCATACTTGACAGGATACAGTATTTTGTAGAGGATGATTTGTAGGACTTGTTAGAGGCCCAAGCCATGAGGGAGCATTGATTTGTTGGACTTAGATTTGTTTGGCAAACACCCTGAGGAATCAGTTATTTATTGGACTCAGGATTGTTAATGCCCTATTGGCCTAGTGCCAGTCATGTTACTTGGTCCCTGCGGCATTTGCGACTGCTGTTCTTCCTGCTTCTGAGCTTCTTAAGCAACAGAATGATTAGGCAGCTCCAAGGGATGAAATCAACAACAGCAGTGATATGGGTGAGGATAATCATTGTTTCACTTGCCACTAGCTCCAGTGATGTGTCTGAGGCAGTAGCCGCAACACAACTAGCCCCCACCACTTCAGGTATATGTGTTGAAAAGAAGTTAGCTGATAATTTTTCTCCTCCTGCAACTCCTCCAAAATCATGGGGGTATTTTTGGAATATACATTTTTCTCTTGACACTGCAGCAGGATGGAACTGTGCCTTTCATCAGCAACTACAATGTGCACAGTGTGTAGGAAACAGGAGAATGACTGGGAACAATGGACACATCTGCACTCACATCAAACAACTGGCACAATTTAAAACAAACATCTTGATGCACATGTCCACAATGTCAAATCAATAATCCGCCCAGAAGCCAACTGTCAACTATGCCCCTTGACCGTTCCACTAAGGACATGTGAAAACTTGAAGTCTTAATAATAACTGTGAATGCTCCCTGCCACCAGCTTAGCATATTCTGTGGGATGGAATCTCCACAGATGCCACTTGATTCCATACCTGTGACTATACTCCATCACATTGCCATGTGTGTTCAGATCACCACACAATGTGCAATAGGGTGGGACTAACTGCCACATCCTCACGTCTACAGAATTGCTATCAGCTGGTGGGGGAGATAACAATGGCAGATGGATCACCAGATTTCCGCCTTGACTCTTGGTGCCTTTTGGGAGAGATGGAGGTACAGCAACCCTTACTCCTGATTTCCTTTGTGGGGGTTTGTGTAACATGCTTTACATAAATGTCATGGTGTCTGTATTTCATGTGTATTATCGGGGTGGTTGTGCCAAGGTGTGTTCCCTCCTTTCCACTGCTTTATCACATATAGTGCACAGTGCCATCATTGAGGACTACACTGTGCCTGCCCCAAGAGAAAACATTCCCACACCCATGACCTCAGTGGGGAAGAAAAACGTGGAGAAGAGTCCAAATCCCTTTGCACTGGCCAGGGAAAAGGATGATGCTGCAGCCAAATCAGCGCTACAACTAGTACCAGGAGTATTGCTGGCAAGTGGAACCTGTTCTAGTTATGCATCACAACCAGTGCTGGACCCCATTCCCACAGTGGCCACGGTGGTCTGTGGCACACTCACCTGATCCTCATCAGCCAGCTGCCCTTAAAACTCAGCAGAAGCAGAAATTACAGCAGATGTAAACTCCACAATCTCACTGCTGGTAGCAGTGGTGACAGGAGACAGAGGGTGGTAATCAATAGAGAATACTCAGAAGAAAGGAATGTTACTAGTGGGGTGCCTCAGGGATCTGTACTGGGGCCCATTCTTTTTAATATTTTTATTACGGATATTGCAAAAGGTCCTCAAGGTAAGGTATGCCTTTATGCAGATGATACAAAGATCTGCAATAGGTTAGACATTCCAGGGGGAATAAGCCAAATGACAAATGATTTAGGTAAATTAGAAGAATGGACAAAAGTGTGGCAGCTGCAGTTTCATGTTGATAAATGTACAAAAATGCACTTGGGACACAAAAAATCCAAAGGAAAAATATACTATTAAGGGTACTGTTATCACAGTGCCCGTGCTATTCGGCGATATTCTGTCAGTTTCCACTCCTGCCTATCGCCTATTGGCTAGCTGTGATTGTCCCGCCCCAGTATTGTCCTTAAATACTGGGTTCTGACACATCTCCGGTGCCCTTTTGTGGTGTTCCAATACCAGCGCTTGTTCCTGATTATTGTGTGCTCTCAGTGTATCGACCCGGCCTGCCTGACTACTCTGCATCTCGTTTCCTGCTCCGTGTACCGACCCGGCTTGGATAACGTTCCTGCTCCGTGTACCGACCCGGCTTGGCTGACGTTCCTGCTCCGTGAACAGACTTCGATTGGCTAACATTCCTGCTCCGTGTATCGACTTGGATAGTTCTACGTTCTTGTTCTGCGTGATTCTGCCAGGTCGGTCTGCTGCCTCCTCTGCACACCCTGACCGGTCTCCAGTTAAGGGTAGTGTTTACATCTCGCTGCCTGTGGACAACGGTGCTGTTTGGTCTTGGTTGCCTCCGTGTCGCCCCAGCAACATTCCTATTGGGTTACCTTACGAACCGCTCCAGGTTGGGTGTCTCTCAGGGCTAGTTGCTCAGATTCCGTTACTGCTAACGCAGTGCTCAGGCTGCTCAAGTGACCGTTATTGCTACGGCAGTATCCAGTTGCCTAGTCTCCGTTACTGCTACGGCAGAGTCCAGTTGCCTAGTCTCCGTTACTGCTACAGCAGCGCTCACGTGGTTCAGTCTCCGTTACTGCTACAGCAGTACTCAAGTTGCCTGGTCTCCGTTACTGCTACAGCAGCGCTCACGTGGTTCAGTCTCCGTTACTGCTACAGCAGTACTCAAGTTGCCTGGTCTCCGTTACTGCTACGGCAGTGTCTAAGTCACTCCGTCTCAGTTACTGCTACGGCAGTGTTCACGTTGCTCAGCCTCCGTTACTGCTAAGGCAGTCCACAATTGTCTGGTATCCATATACTTGGGTGTTACTCGTATCTAAGCTCGCACCCCTGCTTGAGCTTGTTAAAAGGCCTTACCACACCAGGGCCTGTCAACATTCTCTATCTGCTGTTAACCCATGCTGTACAGATATACTGGGACTCACACAAGATTTGCCTCACCCGTGTCAGTATATTGTTCTGTGGACTCTTTACTTATACTGGACTTGTGTGGGCTTAACTCTGTATAACCTGTCTCGTAGCTGTACTATATTGTGTGTATATTACAGGACCTGTGACGGTTATTGTGATCTTAATTGTTTAATAAAATTGTGTTTTATCCAAACCTACTGTGTCTGTGTGTCGAACAAACTGTTACAACTGTGCTGTCAGAGACAACAGAGGAAAGTGATTTGGGAGTAATTATTTCTAATGACTTAAAGGTAGGCAGGCAATGTTACATAGTTACATAGTAATTTAGGTTGAAAAAAGACTTGCATCCATCTAGTTCAACCCTTTTCCTATTCCTGTTTACCATCGTTGATCCAAAAGAAGGCAAAAAAAAACCCCTCAATATAGCAATTTCAAATTCTGCCTTGAATGGGGGGGGGGATTCCTTCTTGATTCCAAATGGCAATGAGATTTCTCCCTGGATCAACAAGCCCTAACTAAATATTAATCCAAATACTAATGTACATAGCCCTCTATGTTATGCTCTTTTAAATAAGTATCCAGGCCCCTTTTAAAGGCATCTAATGTATTCGATAGCACCACCTCCTCAGGTATTGAATTCCATACCTTTATTGTCCTTACTGTAAAGAAACCCTTCCGCTGTTGTAGATTAAATCTCCTTTCCTCAAGTTTAAGCGGGTGGCCCCTTGTCCTGTGTACTGTTCTGTTAATGAACAGGTCTTTGGAGAGCTCTTTGTATGGGCCCTGAACATATTTATATAGTGTTATCATATCCCCTCTAAGACGCCGTTTCTCTAGTGTGTACAAGTTTAACTTTTCTAGCCTTTCTTCATAACTAAAACTTTCCATTCCCCTTACTAGTTTTATAGCCCTCCTCTGCACTCTTTCTAGTTCCATAATGTCCTTTTTCAGAAAGGGCGTCCAGAACTGAACAGCATATTCTAGGTGGGGTCTTACCATGGACCTGTAAAGAGGCATAATTATATCTTCCTGCCTTGAGTCAATACCCCTTTTAATACATGCCAATATCTTATTGGCCTTTGCAGCTGCCAGCTGGCACTACATGCTACTGCTAAGTCTATTGTCTACCATAACTCCCAAATCCTTTTCATTTGTATATTTTCCCAGAGAAACACCATTTAAACTATATGTTGCATTTTTATTATTATACCCAAAATGCATAACTTTACACTTGTCTATATTGAATCTCATTTGCCATTTGCATGCCCAGTTACTCAATTTGTCCAAATCCTCTTGTAATGAAGACACATCCAGTTCAGACTATTACCTTACTTAATTTTGTGTCATCGGCAAACACTGATACATGGCTCCCTATACCCTCTGGGAGGTCATTAATAAACAAATTAAAAAGAAGAGGACCCAGGAGAGATCCCTGAGGTACTCCACTTATCACGTTTATCCAACTGGAGAACTTGCCATTTACTACCACTCTTTGCATTCTATCTTTCAGCCAGTTTCCAATCCACACACAAACATTTCCCCCTAGGCGGATTTCATTTAATTTGTACAGTAACCTCTTGTGTGGAACCGTATCAAAGTCTAAATAGATCACATCAGCCGCCGCTCCCGCATCTATATTATTACTCACTTTTTCATTAAATGTGATCAAGTTAGTTTGACAAGACCTGTCTTTCACAAAGCCATGTTGGCTATTGCTAATGATATTCCTGTTCCAGCAGAATTCTTGAATATATTCCCTTAGCAACCTTTCAAACAGCTTCCCTACCACAGATGTCAAGCTTACAGGTCTGTAATTTCCTGGCTGTGACTTTGATCCCTTTTTAAATATGGGCACCACATCTGCTGTACGCCAATCCATGGGCACATACCTGAAATAATAGAATCCCTGAAAATCAAATATAACGGTCTGGCCAGGGTCTGGCTTAGCTCTTTAAGTACCCGTGGGTGTATACCATCTGGCCCCGGAGCTTTGTCTACCTTAACACCATTCAATTGTTTTAACACTTTTTCTTATGTTAGCCAGTCCCATGCTTGTTGTGACTGTTCTGTAAAAGTAGTTTGCAGATTCTTGTCCATTGGGTCTTCCTTGGTACAAACAGAAGAAAAGAAATTATTTAAAATATCTGCCTTCTCTCTGTCCCCCTTGACCATCTCACCTGTTTCAGATAACAAGGACCCAATATTATCAGACTTTAATTTTTTGCCATTAATGTATTTAAATAATATTTTTGGGTTGCTCTTGCTGTCCTTAGCAATATTTTTTTTATTCTCCAGTCTAGCTAATTTAATAGCCTTTTTACAGGTTTTGTTGACATTTTTGTATTCTGCAAATGCCTCTGCTGATCCCTCAGCTTTGTAATGTTTAAATGCCGCTTTCTTGTTATTTATTTCATAAATTACTTTACTGGTTAGCCACACTGGTTTTAGTTTGCTTCTTTTGTATTTGTTTCCAACAGGGATACATTTGTGTGTGTTTTTTTGCAATGTTATTTTGAAGGCATTCCACTTACCTTCTGTGTTTTTTCCTGAAAATATTTTATACTAGTCAACGAGACCAAGGGATGAATTAAAATTGCTAAAGTTGGCCTTTTTAAAATTCAGTATTTTGGTGGAACCCATACTAAATTGCTTTTTTGAATTAATCTCAAACGATACCATGTTATGGTCACTATTCCCCATGTGCTCCCTAACTTGGATGTTAGAGATAAGTTCTTCATTGCCATTTCTCAGATGAAACGGTCATGCGAGTCCCACAATCAGCTGTTTCTCTATCACCATTATACCCTCCCTCACCCCCAACACACTCTAATAGCTGCTGCACAATAGTAGTAGCAGTATTAGTGTTAGTAGGACTGATTGGGGATGGCAAGTGTGATTTAGGGTGCCCTGCTGTCACACTTGCCATCAACTTCTCTACCTCTGAGTATCAGAAGGCACACTCGCAGCAGTAGCAGCAAGCACAAGCCAGTTACATGTGTTTGCTGCTACTGCTGCAAGCACAGGACAAGCCAGTTACCTGTGCTTGCAGCAGTAGCAGCAAGCACAGGTAACTGGCTTGTCCTGCTCACAATGCCACCAACTAAATCATGTGCCTTTAATAGTTTGCTCATAAATTTCCCCCAGATCCCAAGGGACGATTTTGGGGGACTGGGCATCATTGGGTCTGGGGAATCAGGGCTCCAACCCAGACCTTCTTTGATGGTGGTGGACTGGCTGTCGCTTCCTCCTCCTCCAACTCACTGGACACATACTGTTAGCCAACATTCTGAGCCTCTGCTGCCTCTATTTTGCTATATGAATTGCTAGAAAATTGCTTAGCCCCCTCTCTATCTCTATAGCTGCTTGGTTTTGTGCTTCCTGGAAAAGTCACGTATTTGTGAGAAACACAAAGTACACATAAGTAAACTGGCAGGAACATTTTAGCCATTGAAAAAGTGGACAACCATGTGGCTTCACTGCTTTTCACGGGAACATAACAGGATTTTTCTCCCACCCCAGATGGAACCAGAGATTCCTTGTTATTGAGCACCCAACCAGGTTGGACCAGCATAGACACAAGTCTGAATATGAAGGTGAAGTCTCTGCGGCATTTGCGACTGCTGTTCTTCCTGCTTCTGAGCTTCTTAAGCAACAGAATGATTAGGCAGCTCCAAGGGATGAAATCAACAACAGCAGTGATATGGGTGAGGATAATCATTGTTTCACTTGCCACTAGCTCCAGTGATGTGTCTGAGGCAGTAGCCGCAACACAACTAGCCCCCACCACTTCAGGTATATGTGTTGAAAAGAAGTTAGCTGATAATTTTTCTCCTCCTGCAACTCCTCCAAAATCATGGGGGTATTTTTGGAATATACATTTTTCTCTTGACACTGCAGCAGGATGGAACTGTGCCTTTCATCAGCAACTACAATGTGCACAGTGTGTAGGAAACAGGAGAATGACTGGGAACAATGGACACATCTGCACTCACATCAAACAACTGGCACAATTTAAAACAAACATCTTGATGCACATGTCCACAATGTCAAATCAATAATCCGCCCAGAAGCCAACTGTCAACTATGCCCCTTGACCGTTCCACTAAGGACATGTGAAAACTTGAAGTCTTAATAATAACTGTGAATGCTCCCTGCCACCAGCTTAGCATATTCTGTGGGATGGAATCTCCACAGATGCCACTTGATTCCATACCTGTGACTATACTCCATCACATTGCCATGTGTGTTCAGATCACCACACAATGTGCAATAGGGTGGGACTAACTGCCACATCCTCACGTCTACAGAATTGCTATCAGCTGGTGGGGGAGATAACAATGGCAGATGGATCACCAGATTTCCGCCTTGACTCTTGGTGCCTTTTGGGAGAGATGGAGGTACAGCAACCCTTACTCCTGATTTCCTTTGTGGGGGTTTGTGTAACATGCTTTACATAAATGTCATGGTGTCTGTATTTCATGTGTATTATCGGGGTGGTTGTGCCAAGGTGTGTTCCCTCCTTTCCACTGCTTTATCACATATAGTGCACAGTGCCATCATTGAGGACTACACTGTGCCTGCCCCAAGAGAAAACATTCCCACACCCATGACCTCAGTGGGGAAGAAAAACGTGGAGAAGAGTCCAAATCCCTTTGCACTGGCCAGGGAAAAGGATGATGCTGCAGCCAAATCAGCGCTACAACTAGTACCAGGAGTATTGCTGGCAAGTGGAACCTGTTCTAGTTATGCATCACAACCAGTGCTGGACCCCATTCCCACAGTGGCCACGGTGGTCTGTGGCACACTCACCTGATCCTCATCAGCCAGCTGCCCTTAAAACTCAGCAGAAGCAGAAATTACAGCAGATGTAAACTCCACAATCTCACTGCTGGTAGCAGTGGTGACAGGAGACAGAGGGTGGTAATCAATAGAGAATACTCAGAAGAAAGGAATGTTACTAGTGGGGTGCCTCAGGGATCTGTACTGGGGCCCATTCTTTTTAATATTTTTATTACGGATATTGCAAAAGGTCCTCAAGGTAAGGTATGCCTTTATGCAGATGATACAAAGATCTGCAATAGGTTAGACATTCCAGGGGGAATAAGCCAAATGACAAATGATTTAGGTAAATTAGAAGAATGGACAAAAGTGTGGCAGCTGCAGTTTCATGTTGATAAATGTACAAAAATGCACTTGGGACACAAAAAATCCAAAGGAAAAATATACTATTAAGGGTACTGTTATCACAGTGCCCGTGCTATTCGGCGATATTCTGTCAGTTTCCACTCCTGCCTATCGCCTATTGGCTAGCTGTGATTGTCCCGCCCCAGTATTGTCCTTAAATACTGGGTTCTGACACATCTCCGGTGCCCTTTTGTGGTGTTCCAATACCAGCGCTTGTTCCTGATTATTGTGTGCTCTCAGTGTATCGACCCGGCCTGCCTGACTACTCTGCATCTCGTTTCCTGCTCCGTGTACCGACCCGGCTTGGATAACGTTCCTGCTCCGTGTACCGACCCGGCTTGGCTGACGTTCCTGCTCCGTGAACAGACTTCGATTGGCTAACATTCCTGCTCCGTGTATCGACTTGGATAGTTCTACGTTCTTGTTCTGCGTGATTCTGCCAGGTCGGTCTGCTGCCTCCTCTGCACACCCTGACCGGTCTCCAGTTAAGGGTAGTGTTTACATCTCGCTGCCTGTGGACAACGGTGCTGTTTGGTCTTGGTTGCCTCCGTGTCGCCCCAGCAACATTCCTATTGGGTTACCTTACGAACCGCTCCAGGTTGGGTGTCTCTCAGGGCTAGTTGCTCAGATTCCGTTACTGCTAACGCAGTGCTCAGGCTGCTCAAGTGACCGTTATTGCTACGGCAGTATCCAGTTGCCTAGTCTCCGTTACTGCTACGGCAGAGTCCAGTTGCCTAGTCTCCGTTACTGCTACAGCAGCGCTCACGTGGTTCAGTCTCCGTTACTGCTACAGCAGTACTCAAGTTGCCTGGTCTCCGTTACTGCTACAGCAGCGCTCACGTGGTTCAGTCTCCGTTACTGCTACAGCAGTACTCAAGTTGCCTGGTCTCCGTTACTGCTACGGCAGTGTCTAAGTCACTCCGTCTCAGTTACTGCTACGGCAGTGTTCACGTTGCTCAGCCTCCGTTACTGCTAAGGCAGTCCACAATTGTCTGGTATCCATATACTTGGGTGTTACTCGTATCTAAGCTCGCACCCCTGCTTGAGCTTGTTAAAAGGCCTTACCACACCAGGGCCTGTCAACATTCTCTATCTGCTGTTAACCCATGCTGTACAGATATACTGGGACTCACACAAGATTTGCCTCACCCGTGTCAGTATATTGTTCTGTGGACTCTTTACTTATACTGGACTTGTGTGGGCTTAACTCTGTATAACCTGTCTCGTAGCTGTACTATATTGTGTGTATATTACAGGACCTGTGACGGTTATTGTGATCTTAATTGTTTAATAAAATTGTGTTTTATCCAAACCTACTGTGTCTGTGTGTCGAACAAACTGTTACAACTGTGCTGTCAGAGACAACAGAGGAAAGTGATTTGGGAGTAATTATTTCTAATGACTTAAAGGTAGGCAGGCAATGTTACATAGTTACATAGTAATTTAGGTTGAAAAAAGACTTGCATCCATCTAGTTCAACCCTTTTCCTATTCCTGTTTACCATCGTTGATCCAAAAGAAGGCAAAAAAAAACCCCTCAATATAGCAATTTCAAATTCTGCCTTGAATGGGGGGGGGGATTCCTTCTTGATTCCAAATGGCAATGAGATTTCTCCCTGGATCAACAAGCCCTAACTAAATATTAATCCAAATACTAATGTACATAGCCCTCTATGTTATGCTCTTTTAAATAAGTATCCAGGCCCCTTTTAAAGGCATCTAATGTATTCGATAGCACCACCTCCTCAGGTATTGAATTCCATACCTTTATTGTCCTTACTGTAAAGAAACCCTTCCGCTGTTGTAGATTAAATCTCCTTTCCTCAAGTTTAAGCGGGTGGCCCCTTGTCCTGTGTACTGTTCTGTTAATGAACAGGTCTTTGGAGAGCTCTTTGTATGGGCCCTGAACATATTTATATAGTGTTATCATATCCCCTCTAAGACGCCGTTTCTCTAGTGTGTACAAGTTTAACTTTTCTAGCCTTTCTTCATAACTAAAACTTTCCATTCCCCTTACTAGTTTTATAGCCCTCCTCTGCACTCTTTCTAGTTCCATAATGTCCTTTTTCAGAAAGGGCGTCCAGAACTGAACAGCATATTCTAGGTGGGGTCTTACCATGGACCTGTAAAGAGGCATAATTATATCTTCCTGCCTTGAGTCAATACCCCTTTTAATACATGCCAATATCTTATTGGCCTTTGCAGCTGCCAGCTGGCACTACATGCTACTGCTAAGTCTATTGTCTACCATAACTCCCAAATCCTTTTCATTTGTATATTTTCCCAGAGAAACACCATTTAAACTATATGTTGCATTTTTATTATTATACCCAAAATGCATAACTTTACACTTGTCTATATTGAATCTCATTTGCCATTTGCATGCCCAGTTACTCAATTTGTCCAAATCCTCTTGTAATGAAGACACATCCAGTTCAGACTATTACCTTACTTAATTTTGTGTCATCGGCAAACACTGATACATGGCTCCCTATACCCTCTGGGAGGTCATTAATAAACAAATTAAAAAGAAGAGGACCCAGGAGAGATCCCTGAGGTACTCCACTTATCACGTTTATCCAACTGGAGAACTTGCCATTTACTACCACTCTTTGCATTCTATCTTTCAGCCAGTTTCCAATCCACACACAAACATTTCCCCCTAGGCGGATTTCATTTAATTTGTACAGTAACCTCTTGTGTGGAACCGTATCAAAGTCTAAATAGATCACATCAGCCGCCGCTCCCGCATCTATATTATTACTCACTTTTTCATTAAATGTGATCAAGTTAGTTTGACAAGACCTGTCTTTCACAAAGCCATGTTGGCTATTGCTAATGATATTCCTGTTCCAGCAGAATTCTTGAATATATTCCCTTAGCAACCTTTCAAACAGCTTCCCTACCACAGATGTCAAGCTTACAGGTCTGTAATTTCCTGGCTGTGACTTTGATCCCTTTTTAAATATGGGCACCACATCTGCTGTACGCCAATCCATGGGCACATACCTGAAATAATAGAATCCCTGAAAATCAAATATAACGGTCTGGCCAGGGTCTGGCTTAGCTCTTTAAGTACCCGTGGGTGTATACCATCTGGCCCCGGAGCTTTGTCTACCTTAACACCATTCAATTGTTTTAACACTTTTTCTTATGTTAGCCAGTCCCATGCTTGTTGTGACTGTTCTGTAAAAGTAGTTTGCAGATTCTTGTCCATTGGGTCTTCCTTGGTACAAACAGAAGAAAAGAAATTATTTAAAATATCTGCCTTCTCTCTGTCCCCCTTGACCATCTCACCTGTTTCAGATAACAAGGACCCAATATTATCAGACTTTAATTTTTTGCCATTAATGTATTTAAATAATATTTTTGGGTTGCTCTTGCTGTCCTTAGCAATATTTTTTTTATTCTCCAGTCTAGCTAATTTAATAGCCTTTTTACAGGTTTTGTTGACATTTTTGTATTCTGCAAATGCCTCTGCTGATCCCTCAGCTTTGTAATGTTTAAATGCCGCTTTCTTGTTATTTATTTCATAAATTACTTTACTGGTTAGCCACACTGGTTTTAGTTTGCTTCTTTTGTATTTGTTTCCAACAGGGATACATTTGTGTGTGTTTTTTTGCAATGTTATTTTGAAGGCATTCCACTTACCTTCTGTGTTTTTTCCTGAAAATATTTTATACTAGTCAACGAGACCAAGGGATGAATTAAAATTGCTAAAGTTGGCCTTTTTAAAATTCAGTATTTTGGTGGAACCCATACTAAATTGCTTTTTTGAATTAATCTCAAACGATACCATGTTATGGTCACTATTCCCCATGTGCTCCCTAACTTGGATGTTAGAGATAAGTTCTTCATTGTCAGTTATTACCAGATCCAGACATGCATTCCCTCTGGTTGAGGTCTGCACTAGTTGAGACAAAAAATTGTCATTCAAGTTCAGAAACTTGCTGCTTTTAGCAGAATTAGCTGTTCCATTTTTCCAGTCTATTTCTGGATAATTAAAATCCCCCATAATTATAGCCTTTTCTATTTGCATTAATAGCTTTGATTCATCAAGGTCACCAATGTTTAGTGGTTTATAACAAATACCCACTAATATTTTCTGGGCAGTTTTACCCCCAGTGACTATTTCAACCCACAGGGATTCCACGTGTTCACTACTGTCATCACATATATCTTCCCGCAATTGAGGCAATAATGCTGGTTTGACATACAGACAGACCCCACCACCTCTTTTGTTTGACCCATCTTTTCTAAATAACATATAGCCCTCCAAATTGATTGACCAATCATGTGTGTCATCCCACCATGTTTCTGTTATGCCTATCAAGTCATAGTTTTCAATTTCAGCTACCAGCTCCAGTTCCCCTATTTTACCAGTTAAACTTCTGGCATTTGCAAGCATACAAATTATGCCACTGCTATGTTCCATTTGTGATTTAATTTTGATGTGGTTTATAGGCTTCTCCCTATCATCTGTACTAACCCCCCCGCCAGATCCTCCCACCTGGTTATTAACTACATCGCCTTCCCTTTCTATACTATCTATTCCAGTACTTATTGGCCCCTCCCCCCCACTTCCTAGTTTAAAATCTCCTCCAACCGTCTAGTCATCCTCTCCCCAAGTACTTGAGACCCTCTTGCATTCAGGTGCAATCCATCCCTGCTATAGCGATTGTACCCCAAAGCAAAATCAGCCCAGTGCGCTAAAAACCCAATGAACCAAAGTGTTGGGAATGCAAGCAGCGTGCTGGCTTGTATAGCTAGGGGAATTAGTATCAGAAAAAGGGAAGTGGTCATGCCACTCTACAGATCTCTAGTTAGACCTCACCTAGAGTATTGTGTACAGTACTGGAGACCCCATCTCCAGAAGGATATAGATACTCTAGAGAAAATTCAGAGAATGGTGACTGGTTTACAGGAAAAGAAATATCAGAATAGACTAAAGGATCTGAGCATGTATAGCTTGGAGGAGAGGAGGGAGAGGGGATATGATAGAAACATTAAAATACGGGACAGGATTCAACAAAGTGCAGGAGGGAAGTACATTTCAAAGGAGTAAAAATGTTAGGACAAGAGGCCATAGTCAAACTAGAGGGACACAGATTTAGACGTAATGTAAGAAAGTTTTACTTCACTGAGAGGGTAGTAGATAAGTGGAATATCCTACCAGCAGAAGCGGTAGAAGTTAATACAGTGACAGAATGTAAGCATGCATGGGATAGGCATAAAACGGTCCTTAACATAAGAAAAGACCAAGGACCAAATAAGGTTTGAGGTTTTTACAGTAGGAAAATGGCCAGACTAGATGGGCTGAATGGTTCTTATCTGCTATCCAATTCTATGTTTCTATGTGATGGCCATCCCCATTTGCATATCTGTCTAACATTCTTTTTCACTTCTTCTAAAAAGGTAATTAATTTCTTTTCCACCAAGCTGCTCCTTCATCACACTTATCACCACCACCAGTCCCATACTGCCACTGCTCTTTTTGAGTCTCATTGGTTGGCGATGACAACAAATGTGACAGAGGGTCCCCTATTGACACTTGCCATTTCTCAGATGAAACGGTCATGCGAGTCCCACAATCAGCTGTTTCTCTATCACCATTATACCCTCCCTCACCCCCAACACACTCTAATAGCTGCTGCACAATAGTAGTAGCAGTATTAGTGTTAGTAGGACTGATTGGGGATGGCAAGTGTGATTTAGGGTGCCCTGCTGTCACACTTGCCATCAACTTCTCTACCTCTGAGTATCAGAAGGCACACTCGCAGCAGTAGCAGCAAGCACAAGCCAGTTACATGTGTTTGCTGCTACTGCTGCAAGCACAGGACAAGCCAGTTACCTGTGCTTGCAGCAGTAGCAGCAAGCACAGGTAACTGGCTTGTCCTGCTCACAATGCCACCAACTAAATCATGTGCCTTTAATAGTTTGCTCATAAATTTCCCCCAGATCCCAAGGGACGATTTTGGGGGACTGGGCATCATTGGGTCTGGGGAATCAGGGCTCCAACCCAGACCTTCTTTGATGGTGGTGGACTGGCTGTCGCTTCCTCCTCCTCCAACTCACTGGACACATACTGTTAGCCAACATTCTGAGCCTCTGCTGCCTCTATTTTGCTATATGAATTGCTAGAAAATTGCTTAGCCCCCTCTCTATCTCTATAGCTGCTTGGTTTTGTGCTTCCTGGAAAAGTCACGTATTTGTGAGAAACACAAAGTACACATAAGTAAACTGGCAGGAACATTTTAGCCATTGAAAAAGTGGACAACCATGTGGCTTCACTGCTTTTCACGGGAACATAACAGGATTTTTCTCCCACCCCAGATGGAACCAGAGATTCCTTGTTATTGAGCACCCAACCAGGTTGGACCAGCATAGACACAAGTCTGAATATGAAGGTGAAGTCTCTCCTCTGAAGGGTCCTTCAACAAAACTTTGTTCAAGTAGGGAGTCAGAGATCCCCACAAAGCAGTTGTGAGTTCTCAGGGCTGTCAAGACCATTGTTTTAAAAATAAAAACAGTGGAGAGGAAGCCAGCCCGAAAGGAAGGGAGGTAAACTGAAAACTACGGTCTTGGAACGCAAACCGTGACAATGATCTGCATGAATGGGGATATGTAGACAAGCATAGGAAAATCAAAATTCCCCATAACATATGGCAGCAATGACTGAGTGCAAGAACTCCATATTGAACCTAGGAGCAATGACAAGTCCAGAGTAGGAACGCATCCACAGTCTGTTTGGCAACTCTCAAATGCAGGAATGGAATCCTGTGAATATTTCCTGAAATGACATTGCAAGGAACTCTGGACAAGAATAAAGCAAAATGGGCGAAGGGACTTGAAGTCTCAAAGATTCCCTTCCAAAATGACCTGCAAAACCCACTGTCCCGCTATGGAAATGGAACACACAGAAGGAATCCCTAATAAGAGGCATCACCCACATTATGGTCAAGAGTCTTTTGGGGCAGAGCAGGATGCCCAGGGACCAAGGCCCCTTGAATTAGGTGACTGGATAATCACTGAAGAAATAAAAGTTGTAACCCTTGCCAGCTCTTATGCAACAAAAGAGGGCATCAGAGGTTATTAAGGGGGTCACAGAAACAAGGGGACAAAAAGTAGCAGAAAAATCTCTAGGGAAACAGACTGGAATAACCCAGTCTGGATTAAAGAGACCCCAATACCTTAACAACATTAGTCTAGCTCTTGTCTCCCGTTGGCTCTGATATGGCCAAGAGAACCATTAACCCTTAGAGTGCCAGAGGGATGTGCAATGTATTTATTTGTAAAGTTTGTAAAGTAGAAAGGTACCTAAAGGTTAATGAAAAGTGAATAAAAAAGTTTGCAAACAGTCACTGCCACAAGAGGACTGTGCTCAAATGAAAAAAAAAAAAAAAAAAAAGAAATCCAAAGTCTCAAGTTAAGAGACAAAGAATGCCTCCAAAGGCGGTGCAATGGTTAAAAGAAAATCCTACTGTAGCAGCTGTATGAAATAAAAGACTGGAGGATAGAAACAACCCAATCTGTGAATTGGCTGCCCAAGCAACACTACAGGAGAATGCTAGTCAGGTTTAAACTCCACAGAAAAACATGGCTGACAGAAAAGGAAACTGGGACATACTCACATGACTGTATACTCAGAATACACTGTAGTCTCCTACATAACAAGCAACAGAGCTGCTCAAAGAAAGATGGGAGGATAAAGCTGACAGTGCAAGCCCATGTTCTACGAGACTACGGTCCCTGAAGTCTGATCTGGTTCAAAAACAACAGTGGTAGCCAAGATAGAGGCCCACTTAATGATGGATTATACAGCCCAATGCCTTAAAAAAAAAAAAAGTATGCTCAGAGACAATTGTCGTCCTACATCCATCTGGAGTAAGGTCACTTAGAACAGAGCATGTCAGATAGGGGGTAAAGTGGATATATAGGAGGGAGCTCTTTTGTTCAATCCCATGGTTCATGTGTTCCACATTGGACATAAGAGAAATATGTATACATGTACACACATTTGTTTTGTTTGTTGCATGCTAAAACATCTCAATCAGTGCTTGCAATACACACCAGGGATATCTCTAGAATTCAAGAGCTTCATGAGTTTTTTCATAAAAATTATTCATTTGTATCACCCAACACCTCCCACATTGGCTGTACAAAATTCAGTTCAGAGCTTTTCAATGTAGTGCACAGTAGAGCTTGGCATAACTGGAGTGTGCAGTAGACAATACACCTTCATGAGTAAGGAGCGTCTGCAACTGAGGGAAGGGGTCAGGCTTAGCTTAAGCTTGGCAGAAAATGCAGAAGGAGAGCACTTCCCATCATTTAAATGTAAGCAAGATGGCAGCACTCCCCCTTTTGGATGAACTGCATAAGTTATTAGGATGGAGAACCTGTATTTTAGTAAGATTGGCAGTGTGGTGAGCCTAATTAAGAAACCGAAAGACTTGGGGCGAAAATAGAAAGGTGCTGTTCAATTCTGGGCACCCTTTCTGAAAAAGGACATTATGGAAATAAAAAGAGTGCAGAGGAGGGCTACAAAACTAGTAAGGGGAATGGCAAGTTTTAGTTATGAAGAAAGGCTAGAAAAGTTAAACTTGTACACACTAGAGAAACGGCGTCTTAGAGGGGATATGATAACACTATATAAATATGTTCAGGGCCCATACAAAGGGCTCTCCAAAGACCTGTTCATTAACAGAACAGTACACAGGACAAGGGGCCACCCGCTTAGACTTGAGGAAAGGAGATTTAATCTACAACAGCGGAAGGGTTTCTTTACAGTAAGGACAATAAAGGTATGGAATTCACTGCCTGAGGAGGTGGTGCTATCGAATACATTAGATGCCTTTAAAAGGGGCCTGGATACTTATTTAAAAAAGCATAACATAGAGGGCTATGTACATTAGTACTGGGATTAATATTTAGTTAGGGCTTGTTGATCCAGGGAGAAATCTCATTGCCATTTGGAATCAAGAAGGAATCCCCCCCATTTAAGGCAGAATTTGAAATTGCTATATTGAGGGGTTTTTTTTGCCTTCTTTTGGATCAACGATGGTAAACAGGAATAGGAAAAGGTTGAACTAGATGGACGCAAGTCTTTTTTTCAACCTAAATTACTATGTTACTATCGCGCTTTAACCATGTGTAATTTATATTCCCCACAGTTGTTTTATGAATTTGAAACAAAGCTTTCCTTTCAACCAAAATCTTACATCTTTAGTATAACAAATATTTTTGATCCACAAGGTGTTTATATAGACAGATGTACAAATATTATGTTGTACTATACCTCATAGCTCCGCACCACTCTCATGCCACGGCCGCCACCTCCATATGCAGCCTTGAAGATAATGGGAAAGCCATACTTGTTAGAGAATTCCTTGGCCTCTGTCAGAGAACTGATGGGCGAGCTAGTGCCAGGGACAACTGGTACTCCTGTGTTAAAGATCATACGAAGACATGGGGCTGTCACACTCCATTAATAGAACACTAATCAGCCCACATTGTGCTCTAAAAGGCATACTCCCCTTCTCTAGTTTCAACTCATCTACAGGAACATCCCTAACTCCGACCCCCCCCCCTCAGTTTTGGACAATGACAAAGTTAGAGCTGTTGTTTACATATCATCATATGAAGAGACAGTTTTAATTCATCTTTGATTTCTAGTTCCTGAAATCTTCTTACCCACTGTTACCATCACTGCATTTTATTTACTCTTCACTTTCTCATCCTCCTCTCTCATAATTTCAGCTTCCCTTCCAGGGTCATGGAGTTGTTTCCATATCTAGTTTATATCTAATTTAAATCCCTTCACTGACAATATTATAATATGAGTTAGGGATGCAAGAATTTAAATTTTAATGGGAAAAGTGGTTAAATTAATTCCCTTGGTGACTTTGCACTACAGTACTAGGACCATTTAATCCCTTCATAAGGATACGGTGTAAAAGCAAACTGAACAACTATAGGGGACCAATCTCCTATACCAATCCTTACCAGCACTGATAGCAATGGCTCTAGCCTCCACCTTGTCTCCCATCTTACGCACAACCTCAGGGGAGGGCCCAATGAATCGGACTCCAGCATCTGTGCAGGCCTGAGCAAAATCCGAGCGCTCAGAAAGAAAACCATAACCGGGATGGACAGCATCAACCTCATTTTCCTGTGAAGTGTGAAATATGATGTCAGTGGGAGTCAATGACAGAGACATAATAGATTATTCTTTACATCTCTGTTAAAAAAAAAAAAAAAAAAAAAAAAAAAGGAACAGTTTACAAACTTTGCATAATCTCACTTTAACAGTTCAAAATGCAGATACAGCAAATACTGCTATGTACTACTGTAATTGCCATATTAAATGGAGAAAAAAAAATAGTACAATATTGCAAATTCTTTACGGTCAAACCACTGCAGGAAGTGGCTATGATTTAAGTTTCCCTAACACTGATGACTACATGTGTACACATGTAGTTATACACTTAATACGCATTTTGTTTTATATAATAAATAGGATATAGGATATTTAGGTGTGTGCAGCAGAATGTATTCTCATAATAATCTTTAAGAGAAAACACTTAAGTCATCTTGAAACTTTGTGATGACTCTTTAATGGGAAAACATTTAATTCTGAGGCACAGAATTTCTTCCATAAACAGTCAGTGTTTCCACAAGTTGTATCAAAGAACCAAAGGTCTTTTAGAGGACACACCAGTGAGCAAAGATTTGAGCTTTATAATAAAGACATTGAAAGGTCAGGTTGTATTGCTTTTATCCAAGATGTTCTCTACAAGCAGCAAAACTAGATCAGGAGTATGCAAGCCCAAAGGGCATTACATTTTGGGAATCCACCTTTAGGCTCTGGCGAGTAAAACTACAATTACTTGGTTCGCTCTCATTTGTGTCTTGAATTACACACTCTAAAGGTTTTTTCCACTTCAAAAGATTGTGCACACCTAAAACACTGGCTAATATATGCATATAGTCTCATTTTTAAAGAGGAAATATACCAGTAATATGTATATGTAGCATATCTCTAGATTTGTTATAGTACTCTCTACTGATGAACCCATCTAGAACACACCTACTCACAACGAACAAGGGGTTTCAAATGACCTGAATGATCTGTCTGGGTCACAAATCCCAGATTGAAAACAAACACGTAGCAGCCAGCTGTAAGGGATGCATACAACTGCTGGTTGAAGGACACCCATCTACCTAAGCAACTCCATCGTATAAACAAATTAAAAGCAAATTATTCCTAGGATAACATTTCTCTTCAACAAGTCCTTAGATTGTCGTTTCCATAAGACTAGCCTGCATGATTATTCATCAATATGTAACTAAACACCAATGGACTGCAAACTGTACCCTCTCCAAAACTATACACAAATGGCTTAGCTTTGATGTAATTTAAGAAAAAGAAAAAAACCCCTCAAACTTTACCAACAAATCCATTTAACAGAATGATAGCAATATAGTGGGAGACCGATCTAAATTTTTAGGATGGTATTCATTTTCATTCATGATGGCATATTTAAGAGTCACATGTAATGCAGGTTTCAAGCACAAAAGTAACAAGCAAGGTTAGAAAAGCAAATATAGTATCAGTGTAATGTTATGAGAACCAATATTGCCGATGTAAGAGTGATAAAGCGGCAAGACATGCATTGCTTTGCAACCCTAAAAAGTTCCTCTGTCATCTGAATTGCATGCTCTTTAACTTGTAAAGGATTAATTGAATGGAGCTCCAGGACTTTCTCACTGGCAAAGTAATGGATGACTGTGAAGGAACAAAGTGGGAAGAGTAGTTGCTCTGTGTTACACAACTTACACCTATAACACTAAGAGAGCAGCATGGGAATAGCAACATATGAGTATTTGGCTTCTATTATGGAGAGCTCCTTTCTCCAGTTATTAATTGACATGTAATCAAGCATTAATGGCCTAGAAAGTGGAGGCAACTTGTAACTACTCAAATGTTCAGATAGCTCCTGGGGGTGATTAATTGGGGGTTACTATAGCCACCTAGGTTTTCCACCCTATCGGTTTTAATCCACACTGCTTATGAAAACTGTATATTACAGTGCAGCAAACCACTGAAGCCCAAAAGAGAGATTGGTAACCTTTGGCTTCCCTGCGGTCATTGGACTAAATCTACCATTATCTTCATTGGGACAATGCCTAATTGGAAATTAAGGGATGTTTTTAGTCCAGTGACAAACATGTTCAATAGGAGTTTCTGTAGTAAAATGCAATACGTTTATTATCCTAGCTTAGTATTACACAAAATAATCCATGTAAGTACTAGGTTTGTGTCCACAATCACTATTTTTAGCAGTAGCTGGCCATCAATTTCCTTTTCTCAATCTGGCACTTGAGGGAAAGCTGGGGCTCCCCTGCTTTAGACCAACTGTGAGAGCCTGGCTGAAGAGAAGTGTAACCCAACAGTTGAAGCACCAAAGACCACCTGCCTCTGCTCTACAACTGCAGTCATTGTTATGCAACCCTATGGTATTAGGTCACAAACCTTTATTCACACTGTGCTGGAGACCATTCCACTAGTGCCTTTTTTAGTGTTGTGTCTCTACAATCTTTTACACAAAAATGGTGATGCATGCCCCAAAAAAATTAACAGCTTTCACAGCTACTTCAGACTGATCAAATGATTAACATGGTTTATAGTTCTGATCTACTCTAGAGTAAAGTTACAAAAATGTGATACTTTAATCCCAATTCAGTCTTATGTAGGAAATGACACAGGCACTTAGCAAGATAAAAGTTCAGTCCACAAACCAGTCTCAGTCAGGTCATATTGCTCACACGGCAGACTGCCCTTTAACCCATTTAATAGGTCACTCATTAGATCACTGACTCCAAAGCACCAAATCTTTGTATTAAAATGACTGGTTGCATGCATTTCAGATTTAAAAAAAAAATGGCAAAAACAATATAAACACAATTGTCAATGAGTTTGTGTTTAATTGAGTCTCTATGAGGTATCAAATGCACAGAAAAAATGCACTGAACTCATTGTGATTTCTTCTCTTATGGTGAAGCATTGTTGACCAAGAATTGCTTCATATTTCTAATTTTTATATAAGTATATACATGCAAACATTTCATGACTGTGTCACCTCCCCAGAAGCTGTAACCTGAATGATTTTGGCAGGCCCAAAAGAGGCAAAGAATGAAGGTATAAGTAGAGAAACCACTCTCTCCCCTACTTCTATTCCAGAAAACAAAAGATGACCCTCAGGCTGTTGAACTACAGCTCCCTCAGCCATCCATCATCAGGCTGTGGCTGATAGGAGCTTTAATCCAAGATCTGAAGTATCATAGGTTTCCTAACAGTAGATGTAGACTCAAAATCGAGCTATGCAGAGCCTGATTGCAGCACTGATACTAAGAATTAGGCAGCTGGATCTGTGTAGAGGCTCTGCTGCTCAATATCAGAGAGCCTGCTCATATGATTATACGCCAGGCATACAGCTGAACTGAGCAGAGCTAAATCCCCAGTGATCCTAAGGGCAACTGGATCTATGTGTAGAAGCTCTGCTGAGGTTACACTATTCCCATTTTTGTACATACTATAGACACTGCACATGTTGTTCTGCCGAGCAGAGCTGTTCACAGCTGGAAAGTGCTATGTGGGACTGAAATTACCAAGTATAAGGAATGACTGCTTATAAAAAGTCAAAACAAACATTGTGTCCTTTTGTGTTTTGTTAATGAAAAGAATCAAAGTTACACTATTAGAACCCTGAATTTCCAAGCATCTGTATGTTTGAGTGTGAATTGGAACACATGCATTAATGATTTAATATGTCTTTAGCTTTTTAAATTTCCCCTATTTTGTTTTCATTAAGTTTGAGTGCTGTATTTACTATACTGATTTATTTACATCTGTTCACTTTATTTCACCGTAGACCTGACAAAATCTGACAGCATAAAAAAAAAAAAAAAAAAAGTGCATTAAGTTACCAGAAGTTTACTACACAATAGAAATGGCTTACCTTTGCAACTTTGATGATATCTGGTATGTGCAAATAGGCCTGGACTGGAGGTAACCCTTTTCCGATAAGATATGCCTCATCTGCTTTTTGTCTATGTATCTGTCCTGTATCCTGCTCAGAGTAGACTGCAACAGTCCTTATCCCCAGCTCTGTGCATGCTCTAAACACTCGAGTGGCAATTTCACCTGCATAAATTGGGAGAGAAAGGAGTTGTTGAATAGGATCCTCAAAGTCACAAGTTTCATGACGTTTGGTATTATGATCATTTAAGGCCTATAAATATGAATCAACAAATTTTTACAGAAGGGAAAGCATCTGATACAATCATAAGTTCTGTTTTGCAAGAAGTGTAGTGTTGCTGAGAAATCAACTAGAATTTTGACTAAACTGTTCTTTTAGTGTATATGGATTTGTTTTTTTAAGCAACAGCATGGGCACAGCTGCTGGGAATAAAGTATCTCATTTTTAGTGTGTAGAGGAAAAAAAAAAAAAAAAAAAAAAAAAGCTAACTTTGTATTTCTATCTTGTTAATTATCACTGTAGTCAGTAAGGCTTAGCATGTGCATTGCTTAACCTTTTAAAAATCATAGGTTTCCACAACTCATTGCAAAGCCATACACTCAATGCACATCCCTGTGGCCTTTAAACATTTTAACACCTGATTTAGCATAGTAGATATACTCTCACTCTGAGCAGCTTGTACCTACAGTTTTAGCTGCTCAATTCAAGCAGCAATAGAAAAAAGGCAAAGATAAGTAAAGTAAAACAAGGTTTCAATAAATGTCCTTTGAGTGACAGAGTGCATTGCGTAGCAATGTGATCAGCACCACTCAGGTTAAAGAGCTTGGAACATTACACTTTTATATATAGTTTCCAAGGAATACCATAATTAACACTGTTTACATTTAAATATTGAAATATTTAATCAGCATTTTGTCTTGATCTAAACAAGGATTGATTTCTGTAACACTCGCACAGTTCTATTCAGGTAATTACTCTATCAGCCACCGCAACCTGCAGAATGACATTGAGCAGCAGAGAAGGCAGGAGAGAGCTGGGGCAGCACTCAGCAAGATTGGGATGAGCCATTTGATATCCTCAGTAAGGATGATGGGAGTTGTAGTGCAATACTTCACTGTAATGAATCTCGTGCAGACGACCTTGCAACCCTTTCAATCATGGTGACATGCTGAATGTGCCCTGTTGTCGCACACTGTTTTGCATGCAACATTCTAAAATGATACCAATTAAGACTAGGTATAAGCACAAGAAGCACAGCAGACAGATACAGCAATTACACTGTTTGTGCATTTTACTACTGGGTAAAACTATTACAAACTCATAAAAGCAACATGTGTAACAGTTGTTTCTTGGAAACAAATCTACACTATTGTGATAGATTCCCTCTACATTAAACACCAGTCAACATTACATCTCCTTCCCTCCAGCACAAGATGCTCCTGCTGTCCAGATCCATGCATGATGCTCTATCACCATACTTTGACACATCCACAGGGAGAAGAAATGTGCAACATGTTGAAACAAAGGCATTAGAACATTCGAGAAATGGTAAATAGAACAGTAACTAGAACCTAATATATTATATAGTAATATATATTATAGAGTAACCAAGGAAAATAGGATTTTAGTCTTACCTGTTAAATCCTTTTCACTTAGTCCATACAGGTTACTGGTACACTGGGAGGCGATCCGCCCCTTTAAGTAGGCAGGAACATTCATCTAAATGTATGCAGGGGGCGGAGCCTCCCCTCCCTCTTAGGCTGCACCTCAGTCTGAACAAGCCAGAATGATTTGAGACACTAACACTGACCAGAGATAGGAGAGAAGAAGAAGACCCCTGTGAGCATGCCCCAAAGGACTCCCACAGAATGCCATAGGACAGCCAAGCATGGTCCCTTGACAGGGTGGGAGACCAGTAACCTGTATGGACTAAGTGAAAAGGATTTAACAGGTAAGACTAAAATCCTATTTTCACTGTCGTCCAATACAGGTTACTGGTACACTGGGATGTCCAAACATTGAGTTTCCCAGAGGCGGGAGGAAGGCAAGGACCAGGCGCAAGGCCCCCAGACTCACCAGAACCTCTATGAACCAACTGGTCATAGATCCCAACAAACAGAAGTGTCAACGGACACCAACCAGGGGTAACAACAGACCCCAAGAACAAAACACAGCACACTGAACCAGAGCCAACAGGGCTCAACAGTAAGGAAGCACTAAGAATCTCAGAAGAAAGAGATCCTAGACAGGCAAAACTGCCTCCAGGACCTTCCTTCCAAAGCTGGCATCAGCCGAGACCAGCACATCCACACGATAGTGCTTTGAGAACGTGTGCACAGAGGACCAAGTGGCCGCCCGGCACAGCTGATCAGCAGACGCTTTATTTTTGTAGGCCCAAGAGGGCCCCAATTGATCTGGTGGAATGAGCAGTGACCTGAAAGGGCACATGTTTATTCCGCAATTCGTAAGCCTTACGAATAGTAGATTTGATCCAAGATGCAATGGTCACCTTGGATGCCGGTCTCCCTGCCCTAGGTCCCTCAGGAATGACAAACAGAGCGTCAGACTTCCTGATAGACTCAGTGCGATGAACATAAAATTTGAGACAACGCACAACATCCAACAAATGAAGATCCCTCTCCTTGTCAGAGGAGGGGTTAGGGCAGAAAGAGGGCACCACAATCTCCTGATTGATGTGAAATTCGGAGACAACCTTAGGCAAAAATTCCTTGGAAGTGCGAAGCACAGCCTTATCCTTGTGGAACACCACATAAGGAGACCAGAGATGTCAACTTCGGAACTGGAATCCGCTCGAGAGCCAAAATCTTTTATACTCGGAGAGCAATCTGATGAGCCACCTCTTCTGGGAGAAACACCATGCACCTCTGAGTGTCGAACAGGAGACCCAGGAAGAGTATCTGCTGAGATGGGATCAAGTCTGACTTGTCCAGATTCACAATCCACCCGTGTTGAGTGTCTGAATGCAAACCTGAACCTGCTGGTGAAGGATCTCCGCAGATGAAGCTTTCAAGAGTAAATCGTCCATGTAGGGAGTCACCCTGATGCCATCTCGATGGATCACCGCTATCAAAGCACCCAGGACTCTCTGAAAAACCTGAGGGGCTGTAGTCAGTCCAAAGGGAAGAGCAGAAAATTGAAAGTGACCTTTGTGGCAGGCAAATCTGAGATACCGCCTGCTCTCTAGATGGATAGGGATGTGCAGATAAGCATCCTGAAGATCCAGGGAGGCGAGGAACTCCCCCGGAGACATAGCAGCTATCACAGAGGGCAGGGATTCCTGACGATAGTGGGTACTCACAACAAAGGAATTGAGATCTTTGAGGTCCAAAATAGGACGAGCGCCACCGTCCTTTTTGGCCACCACGAACAGGTTGGAATAGAATCCTGAACCTGTGTCCTCTGAGGAAACTGGTTCCAGGACTTCTTTGTCCAAAAGATCCTGAATAACGTCGTCGAACAGATGTCTTTTTTAGGTTCCTGAGAAGGACGAGTAAAATGGAACCGAAAAGGAGGAAGAGAGGAGAAAGGGATCCTGTATCCCTCTGACACCACCTGAAGAACCCAAGGGTCCGCCACTGACTCCTCCCAAGTCCGGCGAAAGATGTGAATGCGCCCACCTACAGCCGGATGCGGACCCGGGTTCGGCGAGTCATGCCGAAGCAGTCTTGGAGGTTACATAGTTATATAGTAATTTAGGTTGAAAAAAGACTTGCGTCCATCCAGTTCAACCCTTTTCCTATTCCTATTTACCATCGCTGACCCAAAAGAAGGCATCTGACTCCAAATGGCAATCAGACTTCTCCCTGGATCAACAAGCCCTAACTAAATATTAATCCCAATACTAACGTACATAGCCCTCTATATTATGCTCTTTTAAATAAGTATCCAGGCCCCTTTTAAAGGCATCTAATGTATTTGATAGCACCACCTCCTCCGGAAGTGCATTCCATACCTTTATTGTCCTTACTGTAAAGAAACCCTTCCGCTGTTGTAGATTAAATCTCCTTTCCTCAAGTCTAAGCGGGTGGCCCCTTGTCCTGTGTACTGTTCTGTTAATGAACAGGTCTTTTGAAAGCCCTTTGTAACGGATCCTACCCGTTACTGGGAGCTCTTGTCTGGGCATGGCATTTATTCACCCCTGGGCCCAAGGATTATGGATATTGGACACTCCTTTGTGCCCTGGCATACGATCTCTCAAGCCCTTATCCTGGACTAAGAGACTTTGGCTAGCCTTATGTGGATAGGCAGCTGTACCAGAGGAAAGAACAATTCAAGGCTTGGGTGCTGCAAACTCTTCTGACCTGCAAAAGGTTAATCATTTGAGTTTGAGCATATTTACTTTCAATATGCATTGTAGTCCCCCAAGCCTTTTGCTTAATTACTCAAGTCATTGTATTGAGCACTGTCTTGTGGCCCCCTGCTGTGTGATTAATCCAATCATGTCTGCCCTATTATGTTTCCCTGAATCATTTGTTGTTGGTTCTTGGACCCTTTGTGGTGACTGAATTATCCCTGTGACTACTCCATTGTATTCTGCCCTACCATTTGCTGTGTCCTATTGATGAACTGTGATTGAATTAAGTCTCCTGTACTGTGCTCCAAGTTAGTGTGGTTTGAAACTGTATAAATATGTGTGGTTTGGTTCAATAAAAAGAGTTCTGTTTTGGAGTGAACAAGGAGTCCTGGAGTCTTGTATTGCTTATGGTCTAAAGTATCCACTCTGATACCCATCTGCGCCAAGTATCCTGAATCGCTGACCGCCTGCTGCCAGTTTCCTGCGTCCTAACTTCGTGGACTGTCAGGCGGCGACGTGGACTCTTCCCTGCTTCCCTGCTTCCAGCGATCCTGCGGCTGTTTCCAGTGACTGTTCATACTCCAACCAGTGCACCTGACGGCGCTTATCTGGCGTTGAGAAGGAGAGACCCAGGAACGACGGCGGAAGGCGACGCGGTCCCTTCTCAGCTTCCGTTACACCCTTTATATGGGCCTTGAACATATTTATATAGTGTTATCATATCCCCTCTAAGACGCCGTTTCTCTAGTGTGTACAAGTTTAACTTTTCTAGCCTCTCTTCATAACTAAAACTTTCCATTCCCCTTACTAGTTTTGTAGCCCTCCTCTGCACTCTCTCTAGTTCCATAATGTCCTTCTTCAGAAAGGGCGCCCAGAATTGAACAGCATATTCTAGGTGGGGTCTTACCATGGACCTTGGCCTTGGCCTTGGGGGCAACTTTGGGCTTCCAGGACTGTTTGGGCTTGGAGGAGGAGAGCGAAGCAGGCGGAACTGCCTGGGACGCAGAGCGTGTCTCAGTTTGGAAGGAACTAAAGGACCGATTGCGTTTGGCTGGAAACTTCTTTTTAAAGACTGAGGGTAGAAGAGTACTTTTACCTCCAGTAGCCTCGCTAATCAACTCCTGAACCAAACAGGGAAGTCCCTTGAAAGGGCAAAGAAAGTAACACTTTCTTGGAAGCGGTGTCAGCAGACCAAATTTTCAGCCAAAGAGCACGTCTAGCCACCACTGAAGAAGTGGATGCCCTCGCCATCATGCGAACTGCGTCAAAAGCAGCGTCAGAAACATAATTCTGAGCTTCAGAAATGTTAGCAAGGAGTTGCAACTGCTCTGACACTGGCGCATCTTGGCGAACCGCCACAGTAAGCTGTTCAGTCCAGACCGCAATGGCCTGGTTAACCCACGCCACAGCAAAGGCTGGATGCATGGCAGTACCAATAGAGGCAAAAATAGACAAGACAAGTTTCTAACTTTTTGTCCGCCCAATCCTGTAAAGCAGAAGCATCAGATACAGCCAAGGCAGTAGATTTAGACAACCTAGAAACAGGAGCATCCACCTTAGGAGGATGAACCCATTTAGCCAGTTCAGTCTCAGGAAAAGGATAAAGTTTGGCAAACTTTTTTGAGACTGAAGAGGATTTTTCCACGCATCAGAGACTAAGCGTTCAAGAGTAGGATTAGTAGAAAAACATGTAACAGCCTTAGAAGGTTTCTGAAACACATCCGTTGGGTCAAGAGTAGATTCCTGACGCAAGGGAAGATTGAGGGTGGTCAGCGCAGCCCTGATTAAACCCTCAGCAGAGAGTTCAGGGTCACATTCGTAAGGGTCTCCAATGGATCTGGTAGACTCAATAACTGTACCATCCTCAACATCAGAATTCTGCAACAATTCTTCTTCAGAAGAATCAGAGACATCAGGAGCCCCCTGTGGCTTGGGCAGGGAGGTCCTGACAGTGGAGGGGGTCTGCCATACTTGAAGAGCCCCCTGAACCTGAGAGGGAAAGAGCTGAAGAGTGGATCTAAGATCCCTAGTTGCAGCCTTGAACTCTTTCACCCATGTTGGCTAAATAGTGTGACTGGAAGGCCCTGGGTTGCTGCCATGACCTTCCGCACAAGTTGGGCATAAATGACCAGAAAATTCTCTAGGTAACCCTGCATGACCGGAGGAGCAAAACGCAATGGGGGAGACAGATACCCCAGCCTCCTTCGTCTTAGGTCTAATCCCAGGCTCAAGTGGAGTAGACATGCTCACAGCGTCAGATATACCCCACTGATAAGAATCACCCGATTAAAGTGTGAAAGATTAAATATTCACCCCAGAAACGTTTAAAACTAAACTTATCTGGCAAGCGAAGGGTTAATCAGGAGAGAGAGAGAGAGAGAGAGAGAGAGAGAGAGAGAGAGAAGGTTCGGTCCCTGCGTAGTATACTCGATGAGAAGAACTCACAAAATGGCTGCCGCAACGGGAGCCAATCAGAAAAAGAGCGTGAACCAAGCGCTCATGGGAAGCGTAGTTTTCCTCACAGAGGAGACCAAAACAGTGACCGAAGTCCCCCCAGTCCCCCAACACACACACAAACATACAACCGGATGATAGAGCAAGGGAAGACAAATAAAATGAGCCCTCTCTGAAGTCGCTATGTGAAGCGGTTCCAGAGATATGTCCCACAGAGTGTAAGTCCATAGAGAGTAAAGGAGCAATGGCGTCTATGCAGGAAAAGCACGCTTAAAGGCGCCTAACATTATGTCTAATAAATTTTACCCTTAAAGTAAAAGTTCCATAACACATAGCAAACATATATACTATAACAGCAAACATTACCCAACCAAGGTAAACAATGCAAATGCCCATAAAATAGACAAACCCAGCAGAGACAGGGTTAAATCCCACATAAACTGCTCCAAAACTCAGACATACACATATACATTGCATTGGCAAAATATATAAAAACACCCAATGAGCGCTGGAGTGCACAATGAGAACTCCCAAACACAATCCCAATGAAGGGACACTGAGGAACAAGTGGACCTTCGGCACTCAAAGGGTGGCTCACCTTTCCTGCAGGACTTCTGTCTTCAGGTTACCAAGATCAGAAAGGAATCACCACAGAGGATAATTCCCCAGGGAAATACTTGAAATCAAGTTATTCCCTCTTCAGGGCAAAAGATCCACCAGAAGTACCCTGGAAGCTGTGCTATCCACTTTAAATAGGGCATTTGACAGCCTTGGTAACCCGCCTAATGGTGGTATTCCATATTTGTAAAAATAACAAAGAAACTAAAACTTGGAGAGCTGTTCTCTGCCTGGTGTGAACACACCGAGGAACAAATCATTCTGGCTTGTTCTGACTGAGGTGCAGCCTAAGAGGGCGGGGAGGCTCCGCCCCCTGCATACATTTAGACGAATGTTCCTGCCTACTTAAAGGGGCGGATCGCCTCCCAGTGTACCAGTAACCTGTATTGGACGACAGTGAAACAAAGATTGAGAAAAAAAAACAAACACTGAAAGCGTTAAAAAAGTGTTACTGCTCCCTCAGTGTAGAGAGTTTTAGCTCTGGATGACTTCCAAAGCAGTTATGCACCAAGCAGTAAAGAGACAAAGTTGAGATATACAAGCAGTGTATTTGTATGGTGGAATCTTGCAGAGACTGGCATGGCATCACATAGTGCAGAGCAGTATGCAGAAGTACATGTTAGTGTAGTGCATTAACATGCTGCAGCAGAGCTTTACATGTGGACAAAGATGACAGTATCAGAAAAAGAATGGTTTCAGACTCAACATTAGTGAGAAGGGAGGACCGTGTGCTTTTCCTATCCATACCTAAAATGAATTATCCCCATTTTCTACTGTAACCCTTCATTCTACTATTGTACTGTCCTACAATACAGCAAACCCCAAACGTTTATTCCATATTAATCCTTACCACCATCCATTGTCAGGTTTCTCAGTGTAACTCCTGCCTCCTTCCCATGCTTCGCCTAAGTTTGCACTCATAGTAAATATAAAATAGCAATAGAAAACTACTAAATGCACAATTCTGCCAATTAATTTAATTTTAAATTAAGTTTCTTGTAAGCCTTTGTTCACACCATTAGCCCTCCAGACACACAACAATACAGTTTTTAAGAGGAAAACACATTGTAGGACCTCAACCTGCAGAGTAAAACAAGGGTAGTGTATCTGCTAGGAGATGTATTTTAACCCCTTAACGTCCAGTGACGTGTCAGGACTGTCACTGCTATTTTTGTCTAAAGGACCAGTGGGGATCCTGGCACATCACGTATTTTTTTCTCACAGTGATCCTGTGGGAGCACCGAGTAGTAGCGGGGACTAAAATTAACCGCTCTAAGATCGGAGCGGTCACTATCATTCCCCCATTCAGCATGCAGACACACGTTATCAGTCACATGTGCTGGCACATCAAAATTTGCTGTGTGGTCCTTTAAGGACCACACACCCCAGAACCTCTGGTCCTTAAGGGGTTAAAAAAAAGTTTAAACAATAACTTCTTGGGGCCACATTTTGGTTAGACTGTCAATTATATGAGAGGCGAGTCTCCAAAAACAGTTCTCCATAATGTTTCATTACAGCAATGAAAGTGGCTAAAAATTTGGATTACATGCCAGACTGGCAGTCCCTTCAATCTGCAAGTTTAAAAAAAAATTGGTTGTGCAGAGTACAAAAGTGCTGAGAAAAATGCATTTTCCCTTTTAGGATTGTGACAAATTTTAGAGAGAACTACACCTAAACTAGTTATAAGATTGCCAGAAATAGGAAGACCCACCCTGACAGGTACAACATCACTGACCTCCACCCGTCCTTCTTAAGAGCTTGTGAATCGTATTGGTAGAACTGGAGATGGTCGCTTCTAAATTGAAAAGAATTTGTGGAATTAAAGTAATGGCTGCACATGCTCAACAGAAAACATCCAGAGATGTCAACTACAGATCTGAAAGCCCTCTACCGAGCACGTTCAACAATCATCTTTCATCATCTATAGACCAGGCATGTTTAGGGCCTTATCACTACATCTTTCCAGTCCACACTGTGCTTTTGGTTTTAAATTTGCTGCAGCCCGTATCCTTTTTTAGGGTCTCAATCTCATAATGATTTGAGTGGTAAAGGTGTTCATAAGGCATTGCAAAGCTTTATTTTACTTTCACTGTGTAACACAGGAACCATGGTGATGCAACAAAATTATCTCAAAGTTTCAGGGAGGGAGAGAAAGAAAAACCCTCAAAACACAAACCAGTTTCAACAGAGAAACTGGAACAATCATGAACCTCTAGTGTTAACAGAGACACACCAAACCAAGTAACAGAAATAAGGATTACTGCAAAAAAGGACAAGGACATGTACACAAGCACAACTGCCTTTATAACCTTCCATTCAAAACTGGCTTCAGCCAAAGATAAAACATTGACTCAAGTGTTTAGCAAACGTGTGAAGGGAAGACCATATTGCCGCCTTACACAACTGCTCCGCAGAAGGCTCGATTCTTGTCAGTCCGAGAAACAACCACTACTCTTGTGGAATGATCAGTCATCCGAAAAGGACCAGGCTGCTATCTTCAAAGATGTAATCCTGGCAAATTGTTGCCTTGATCAACAGTCACCAAAGAAGCAGCTTGGCATGCATGAGGGCCACCAGAGATAACAAAAACAGATTTTTGGAAAGGCTCCTAAGTATGCCCAAATAGTCAGGCTCCTACTCCAGTCCATATAGCTTACAGGTACCATGGGGAGGTGACAGCTCTTCAAGAAGTGCAGGGTGGAGCCTCCCCCTCCTCCTAGCAGGCTATCTAGCCACTCCCCTCTCCAGCTAGATTTGAGACAATAAACCTACTGAGCTAGATAGCGAAAAGAGGAAGAGGAGGAAAAAAAAAACTCCCGTGAGCATGGACCCAATCGGACGCCCACGTCCAGCTACAGGAAACCAAGAATGGTCCATTTACTGGGTGGGAGACCTGTAAGCTATACAGAGAAAAGGATTTAACAGGTAAGACTAAAATCCTCTTTTCTCTGTCATCAAATATAGCTTACAGGTACCATGGAACTGTACCAACATTGAGCTCTCATGGGTGGGAAGAGAAGGAAAGGACCAAGATCAGTCCCCCGTGATACCAGAGTTCCCATGGACTATCCAGGATACAGAACAGCCCAAACTACTAAATTTCAACAGACACTGAATAACTGATAACACAGCACACAAGAACAAGAGCCAACAGGGCTCAAACAGTTAAAGAGCTAAGAGGCACAGGAAATGAAAGTCCTAGAAAGGCACAGCTGCCTCCAGGACTTTACTACCAAAGCTGACTTCAGCATAAGCCAGAACATCCACATGATAGTGTATGGCAAAGGTGTGCACAGAAGACCAAGTGGCCACCTTGCAAGACTGTTCAGCAGAGGCCTGATTCTTGTAGGCCCTGGAGGCCCCAAAAGACCTGGAGAAGTGTGCTGTAATGTGGAAGGGAACAGGTTTCCATCTGAGCTCATAAGCCTTGCGGATGGTAGACCTAATCCAGGATGCAATAGTCACCTTGGACACAGCCAAACCAGCCCTGGAACCCTCAAGGATGAAGAGCACAGCATCTTACAGATGGACTCCATATGGTTCACAGAGACATTGAGGCAATGCAATATATCCAACAAGTGGAGATCCCTCTCCTTGTCAGATTTAGGGTCAGGACAAAAGGAAGGCACAACAATGTCCTGTTTGATGTGGAACTCAGAGACCACCTTAGGAAGAAATTACTGGGAGGTAAGGAGAACAGTCTTATCCTTGTGGAACACCATGAAAGGCAATTTGCAGGACAAAGCCTGCAACTCTGCATACAGCGAACACAGCCAAAAGAAAGGCCATTTTCCACATCAGAAGACGTAGAGGAATGGTAGCCAAGGACTCAAAAGGAGGCCACTGCAAGACACCCAAGACAAGATCAAGGCCTCACTGAGGAGTGTGAACCTGTCACGGGCACCCAGAAATGCTCAGAACTCAGTACGGTAGTATAATGCAAAATATTTATTAGAATAAGTCACAGCAATAAATAGACAACAAGCAAAGGGTTACTAGCTGGAAACTCTACTACCAGAAATAGTAGGCCTCTAGCTAGACCACAATGCTAGAGACTGGGCCGAAGCCCCTGTTAGTCTCAGCAGGAAACAGGAACGCCAGCTCTTGATCCATCGACTGGAACACGCGACCACTGTGAACACTGGCACAGCAATCTTCATCCGATGAACAGGAACACAGGCACTGCTGGACTGGAGAACTAACCCACGCCTGCAATCAGTCAAACTAGCACCACCACACCTTGCAGCAACCCGGTGAGCCACGCCTGCAGCCACCGCAAAGAGACCCCGTGGCTCCCGCCTGCAGCCACCGCAAAGAGACCCCGTGGCTCCCGCCTGCAGCCACCGCAAAGAGACCCCGTGGCTCCCGCCTGCAGCCACCGCAAAGAGACCCCGTGGCTCACGCCTGCAGCCGCCACACCAGACCCTGTGGCTCACGCCTGCAGCCGCCACACCAGACCCTGTGGCTCACGCCTGCAGCCGCCACACCAGACCCTGTGGCTCACACCTGCAGCCGCCACACCAGACCCTGTGGCTCACGCCTGCAGCCGCCACACCAGACCCTGTGGCTCACGCCTGCAGCCGCCACACCAGAGCCTGTGACTCACGCCTGCAGCCGCCACACCAGACCCTGTGACTCACGCCTGCAGCCGCCACACCAGACCCTGTGACTCACGCCTGCAGCCGCCACACCAGACCCTGTGACTCACGCCTGCAGCCGCCACACCAGACCCTGTGACTCACGCCTGCAGCCGCCACACCAGACCCTGTGACTCACGCCTGCAGCCGCCACACCAGACCCTGTGACTCACGCCTGCAGCCGCCACACCAGACCCTGTGGCTCACGCCTGCAGCCGCCACACCAGACCCTGTGGCTCACGCCTGCAGCCGCCACACCAGAGCCTGTGACTCACGCCTGCAGCCGCCACACCAGACCCTGTGACTCACGCCTGCAGCCGCCACACCAGACCCTGTGACTCACGCCTGCAGCCGCCACACCAGACCCTGTGACTCACGCCTGCAGCCGCCACACCAGACCCTGTGACTCACGCCTGCAGCCGCCACACCAGACCCTGTGACTCACGCCTGCAGCCGCCACACCAGACCCTGTGACTCACGCCTGCAGCCGCCACACCAGACCCTGTGACTCACGCCTGCAGCCGCCACACCAGACCCTGTGACTCACGCCTGCAGCCGCCACACCAGACCCTGTGACTCACGCCTGCAGCCGCCACACCAGACCCTGTGACTCACGCCTGCAGCCGCCACACCAGACCCTGTGACTCACGCCTGCAGCCACCACACCAGACCCTGTGACTCACGCCTGCAGCCACCACACCAGACCCTGTGACTCACGCCTGCAGTCACCAGTCAGACCCTCAGTCCACAACAGTGGTCTGTCTTAAGCCAATAGCACAAATTGATCACGGTAAGGGGTACTTGTGATCACTGGGTCATACACAGAGAGGGTTCTCGTACTTATCTGGGTCATACACAGAAAGGGTTCTCTTACTTAGCCGGGTCATACACAGAAAGGGTTCTCTTATTTAGCCGGTTCATACACAGTGCGGGTTCTCATAAATAGCCAGGTCATACACACACAGTGGGTTTTCATAGATAGCCAGGTCACACACAGCACCCAAGTACTTCACCTAATAACAACAACGCAAGGGCAACTGAGTCAGGACTCAGTCTGCCTTTTAAACCCCTCCACAGGAAGTAGGAGGAGCAGCTCAGAGGGAGGAAGTGGGAAGTAGGTAGGAGGAGACTACAGGAAACAAACAAATAAAACAGAGCCCTGCTGCATGCTAGAAGCCTCACGCCTGTAGATGATGCTGCAAACAAGGTAAGCTGTAAACTGCAAAAAGGATAAGATGGATGGAAGGTCAAACTCCTGTAAGGAAAAATCCCTGTCCATACACCAAGAATGACCAGACTCTGTGGTATGCCATAGAAGAGACTGGCTTCCTGGCCTAAATCATGGTGGAGACCACATCAGGAGAAAAGCCCTTCCTCCTCAAGATGGAGGCTTCAACAGCCTGTTGTCAAAGCCATGCTGTCCACATCCTCTCTCCAGAGGTAGCACTGGAGGAGTTCAGGTCTGCGTGGCAGAGGAAACTGATCCTGGGCATCCAGTGCCAGCAATTCTGGAAACCAAGGCTCTTTGGTCCAATAAAGTGTGATCAGAATGACTGACGCACCATCCATCAGAATCTTCCTCAACACCCTGGGAAGAAGAGGGAGTGGATGAAAAATGCAGGTCAGATGAAGTCGCAATGGATTTGACAGAGCATCCACAGCGAACGCAGAGTATCCCTTCAGAGAGAGCAAAAGAACTGAACCTTTCAGTTGTTCCTGGTGGCCCTCAGGTCTATCCAAGGAAGACCCCATTCTTGCACTAACAGGTCGAAAACTTCCAGATGGAGTTCCCACTCCCCAGGGTCCAGTTTGGTGACTGAGAAGATCTGCCAAGACATTTATTAAGCATGGAATGTGTACGGCGGAGATGACAGGAACATGCACCTCTGCCCAGGCTAAAATAGCCTTTACCTCCAACCAAGCAGCTGCGCTTCTGGTGCCTCCTTGCTTGTTGATGTAGGCGATGGCCGTTGCGTTGTCTGACTGGACACTGAATGGGCATCTCATCAGATGGGAAGACCAATACCCCAGAGCATGGAGAATCGCCCTGAGCTCCAGGATGTTGATAGAAAGGAGAGTTTTCTCCTTAGACCAACAACCCAGAACACCCAGGTGACCCAGGATGGCTCCCCAGCTGAACAGGCTGGCATCCGTCATCAGTATGCCCAGTACGGAATCACAAAAGGTCTCCCTTTCCTCAGGTTAGAACTGTCCAACCACCAGTGGAGGTCTAACTTCACCTCTGGGGGAAGAGAGACAGGATGATCCAGAAGGGCTGGATCCCACCGGCAAGCCTGGATCATAAATCTCTGAAGCTCCCTAGCGTGAGCCATGTAGTGCGATACTGCCTCCATGGTAGAAATTATCTTGCCCACCAGCAAGGAGAATTTCCTTGCCGCAGCAGAAGTCCATTCCAGGGTGCGAGACACCTTGGACATGATCTGCTGGACATAATCAGAAAAACTATGCCCCGATTTGTCGAACTGGAGACAGACGAAAACTAGGCCCTGAGAAGGGACCTGAGCAGACTTATCCATATTCAGGATCCATCTGTGTTGGAGAAGGATCTGCGCACAGTCTTGGACCTGACAGTCCAGGAGATCCTTGAAGAAGCCTTCAGGAGAAGGTCATCCCTGTGATGAACTGCAACTGCCCAAGGGTGCAAGCGAACCTGAGGTACTTTTTACTGTCCGGATGAATTGGAACGTGCAGGTAAGCACCCTGCAGATCCAAACATGTCAGAAATTCCCCTGGACACATTGCTATTATGCCAGAATGCAAGGACTCCATTTTGTAGTGAGCATGGACCACAAATGAATTGAGATCATTGAGATCCAGGATAGGACAGCAGCCGCCATCCTTATTGGGAACGACAAAAGAGGTTGGGATAAAAACCAAAACCCCCTCTGGCTGAGGAACCGGAGCCAGGACACCCTTGTTCAAGAGAGCCTGAACCGCTCCATTGAAAATATCTTTTCCTGTCCCTGTGGGAAGAGAGAAGGGAAGAATCTGAAGGGAGGTAGGGATGTGAAGGGAATCCTGTAACCTCCTGAAACCACCTGTAATAAACACTGATCTGCAACAGAGCCTGTCCAAGAATTCAAAAAATAATGCAGGCGACCACCCACAGGTGTATGCAGACCAGGGTTCGGTGAGACATGCCGAAGTAGGTTTGGTGGATTTGGATGAGGTGTGTTTGGACCTCCACTACTGCCTGGACTGGGGGTGAAACACTGGGTGCTGGCCTGTGGTGGCGCCGGGTTTGTCCTTTGCACTTCGCTTTGGCGAGAATGAAAGGAACACTGTTTTTCTCGCCTGAGGATTGAGCTTAGGAATCTGAGGTAACAAAGTGCTCTGACCTTCAGTGGCTTCACGGATTATGTTCTTCAAGTCAGGGCCAACAAGGAATGTACACTTAAAGGGAAGAGAGACAAGCGATTTCTTAGAGATCAAGTCAGCAGACAAAATCTTAAGCCACAGGGGGCATCTGGCAGCCACAGAGAAGGCAGAGGTCTTAGCCTCAAGCTTTATGGCTTCAAACAGGGCATCAGTAATATAGTGCTGAGCTTCAGTGATATTAGCCAAAATTGGCAAAAGGTCCTCCTTAGGGGCACCTTTGCAGACAGCGTCAGTCAGCTGTTCAGACCAAACAGCAATAGCTCTATTAACCCATGCGAAAGCCAAGGTAGGCCTCAAGGATGCACCTATGGCAGTAAAGACAGCCTTAAGGATAGCCTTCCACTATCTGACAGATCTTTGAGGGCCAAAGCATCAGCAATAGGCAAGGCAGTAGATTTGGAGAGCCTAGAGAGATAAGGGACTCCACCTGAGGAGATGTAGCCCACTGAGCCAAGGCTGCATTAGCACAGGGGTACAGATTGCATTGCGTCCGAGAAGCTTGTCAGGAATCTTCCACTCATCCAGGATAATTTGATCCACAGTGGGATTAGGCGGAAATACAGTACAGGACTTCTTGCGCCTGAAAAGGAGGTCAGAAGTAGACAGACTCTACAGGTTAACAGAAATGTTAAGGGCAGATAAAAACGCCTAAATGAGACTCTCAGCAGAGGGTTCAGGGTCGGCCTCAAAGGGGTTGCCATGAAACCTTGAAGAAGCCCCTTCTGAACACACACCATCCTCAGACTCCTCAAGTGACGCCTACTAAGAGAAGTCAGATAAATCAGGAATTCCAGTGGCCTTAGGGGCCACAAACCTGAAGGAAGTCGGGGTGGGGGTTCCAGGACTGGAGAACCCCTGAAGAGAAAGTAGAAACTGTGCCACAGAGGACTTTAAGTCCTTGCCACAATAGAGGACTTTAAATCCTTGACCCAGTGTCGCTCTTGTTCATGGCTGGAAGGCCCTGGCGGAGAAGCAGGGGACACAGTGCATTACGGGCATAAGTGACCCAAGTATTTTCTGGGAAGCCCCTTTTAACATAAGGAACAGTAAGTAAAGGGGGTCATAGAGACACAGAAGGGGTCACAGCGACACAGAGGATGTGAGCCAGAATGTAGGGCAAGGGGAGACAAGAAGAATGAGCAATCTCTCAACTCGGTACATATAGAGGTTGTAGAGATACGTCCCAATACAATCTGTCCCATAGAGATCAATGGAGCATTGCGGCTATGCAGAAAAGTGCGCACTTAAAGGCGCGGAATTCAAATAAAACTGATAAAACTAAAAATGTCTAAAAAATGTTCACACATAGTAAAGAACAAAAAACACAAACCCTAAGGGAAAATGAAAAAAAAAAAAAGGTATCCCCAACTCATAGCATAGCATGGAAGTGGTTAACAACTACCCACAGCCCAAATGCTCAAAAGACTCAGAACAGAGGAGAATACTATGCCCAAAATGAGTGCAGGGGTTATGAGAGAACTCCAGAATGCAATCCCTGTGCGGAGGGGAACAGTGGGACAAGTGAACCATGGCACTCAAAAGGGTTGCTCTCCTTTTTTGCAGGTCTTCTTAGAAGAAGCCTCAGAGACAACTTCTGGAGAGAGACACATGGGTTGCATGGGTCTCTCCCAGGGCTGCAAGGGTCCACAGACAGCACCTGTTAACTGAGCAGTTCTCCAGGGGAAGTCAGTAATGGTAATCCACATAATGGGGGAATTTTGACGCCCCATATCCAAGATAAAATAACTAAAAACTAAGCATAACTGTTCTCAGCCTTCCTACCAGGTGATAGAACAAATTTTATCTGGAAAGGGGAATGGCTAGATAGCCTGCTAGGAGGAGGAGGCGCTCCACCCTACACTTCTTGAAGAATTGTTCCAGCTTACTAGAAGGAGCTGTCTTAAGTAAAGAACCAAAGGGAAACAGAAGAGACTCAACTGGCTCCTGAAATGTGGGTTTTTAAGAAAGTCAGCACATGAGCTTCTGCCCAGAGAGAATTAGGCAAACTTCTGACCATGTGGTAGTGCACATGCTCTCTCCTTCGTGGTTGACTTGAGCCACAGCCATTGCATTGTCTGACTGAATCTGCAACGGTAAGCCAAGAATAAGCTCGGACAAACTAAGCTGAGCAAGGTGAATTATCCAGAGCACCAACGTGCTGATGGGCAGAAGGCTCTGTTTCTCAGATCAAAGACCCTGAGCCGTGAGAGAGCTAAAGATTGCTTCCCAGCTTGTCAGGCTTCTATTCATCATAACAACTAAAATGTAGAGACTCTATGGGGGCAATGTGGTCGGGGGGGCATGGCAATTTTTGCACCAGGGCCTGCTGACTTCTAGTTACGCCTCTGTCTGGATCAAATCCTGAGACTCTCCAGCTGCAGTTACTGAGTGCAGAATTGGGTAAAAGGGACTGCCTCCAATGCAGATATCAGATACCCCGACACCTTCATGTACTCCTCTCTGTCACAGACGGGCAAAGGTCAACAACATTACTGTGGTAGCTGAATCTAGTCTTCCGGCATAAAGACCTGTGCCTGAATAGTGTCAAATGTCATGCAGAGAAAGGCCAGAACCTGACCATACTGTTTCACGCATGTTTGAAGAGAAAGGCACACCTGAGGGAGATTCAAGTAAAACGTCCAAATAGGGAGTAAGGCAAATCCCCAGAAAACAAATGTGGGGAGCCAAAGCTGCCATGTCCTTGAAACCCACTGAGCAGTTTCCTGCCCAAAATGAAGGGAATCCTCCTCAGCCTTCAGGCTCCTATATAAACAGAGAAAGAGGAAAGTGTCTAAGAGTGAATGCCATCCTCTAGCAGACCCCTGGTTCCTGAAAGTTTGCATCGAGGTATTGAGGGATACACTGGGATAGGGTCCCATCTAATACGGTACTGAACAGGGGAAGAGTGAGCTGAAAGAGTGTGTGCCAATGCGAGCCGAGAGACTGCAAGCCGAGAATGAGTGCAATCAGAGAGCAAGAGAGGGAGTACAGAGAGCAAGACTACTATAAAATAAGATATTAAAAAATGTTATCTTGGCATTTAGTGAGGTCTCCTAATCCAACAGGTTAAAGAATTACGGCTGTAAATCACATTTAAAAGCCATAAATTTTATGAAAACCTTTTATGAAAAAAATAGTTCCAGTGTCAAAAAAAAACAAAAAACAAAAAAAAACACACTGGAGTCAAATTTCCACATTTAAAGGGATAGTAATAGCATGTTAAAATATTATATCTCTACCTATATCTCTCTCTCTATATCTCTACCTATATCTCTCTCTCTATATCTCTACCTATATCTCTCTCTCTATATCTCTACCTATATATCTCTACCTATATATCTCTATATATATATATATATATCTCTACCTATATATCTCTATATATATATATATATCTCTACCTATATATCTCTATATATATATATATATCTCTACCTATATCTCTATATATATATATATCTCTACCTATATCTCTATATATATATATCTCTACCTATATCTCTATATATATATATCTCTACCTATATCTCTATATATATATCTCTACCTATATCTCTATATATATATCTCTACCTATATCTCTATACACACCTATATCTATATATATTATATTATATTATATATATATACTAGTTAAAGAGCCCGTTACACGGGCCACAGTGCCTTCGGAGCGCCTTGCTCTGTATCAGCCTTGTTATTGGCAGTCTACTTTGCATGACTGCAGCACGCACAGTGGTCTGTACTGCGCATGACTGTATTGTTACAAACTTTGTAGCGAATTATTATATAGGATATTATACTCACTCAGTTTTGTTTGCTAACAGAATTTGCCCCCAAAGTGCTACATTGTGTTTTAGTGACATTCATGACTAACCTCTGTTGGCAACCAAAACTTTCTTAATAGGCTTGTATTCCACACGTTGTGTGCTCTGGAAGACTGCATTGAGTACAGAAATGCGTTTCACACCCAAGAAGCTTAGGCCTCCCTTCACAAAACGAAGCTGCAACATCTGGACAAAAAACACAAGTTGATTATTGTTAACATAGAACATTTCTACATAAGGCAACAGGACATTGAAAAGGAATTGGTGCATTACTGTAATATTACAAAATATAATTGAGCAACACTGATAACAGACCTAGCAGCATACACAGCTCTGCTACATAGATCAGTTCTGACAGACACAGACAAAAAGTTAGGTCAATGACCCTGTAATTAAGGACAATTTAAAGCAAGAGCTTATCAAAGGGCATCTTTTTAGAGGTCTCATATGTGGTTCTTTTATGTCCCAAAATAGGTTTTAGAAGGTACACAAGTAGGAACTAGAGGAAAAAAAAAAGGAGTAATTTTGCACACATATTAAGCCTATTGAGTAACTTTCCTATCATTTTACACACTTAAAGATAGGTCTAAAACTTTAACAGGGAATGAACTAGGGTTTATTAAGGGCTGTGCCATCTTATCTTATCCTTAAGCATTTAAGGACTAGAGGGGTGTGCAATGCATTGCATACCCTATTGGGCTTCAGAGCTTAAAATATGCATTTGTAGTTGCCCATTTGCCTTTTCTGCCTTTAAATGGGCCATTATGTAAATACAATAAAATATTTATTTGTTTCAGGAGCTCTTCATAAAGCCAAGGATCACTAGTTCTTTAAATAGCTCTGCCTGTACCCTATTGACAATGATAAGATGTGCTAATGGCCCAGCAATACTACATAGGAGAAAATACATCAGTGAAAATTTTAACCAATTAAAACAAATAAAGTTTTATGTATAAAGGTGAATTGGACAAATCGTAGAGGAAACCATCTCCTATAAAGGTACAAAACACAAATTCCCATTTGGAGACCAAGTATTCAAGGCGTTAAAAGCCTATTTAAATAAATGTGTATTTGTTAAATTGTCCTCTATGGTTTGCTCCAAATCTGCCCTACTTGGAACTTATACACATCACAAATACCAGCATTTGTTTAACTAGTGCCACAGAGTAAAGCTAATAAAGGTGACTAGCTAAACTAAACTAGATAGTAATACTTAAATGTAACTATTTTTAATACTGTAGACATTAGAAACATGAATAGAAACTTTTATAGGTCGTTCTATTCATGTTTCTAATGTCTACAATATTAAAAATAGTTAAATTTTGATTCCTAACAGGTAATTATTAATCTGTTTATCCTATGGATTAGTATAAAACATAAAAAATTACCCACTTAAAAACTAAGACCAACTCACAGGTACCAAGACTGATCTGATCATTGAGTCTTCTTGACCACTGGTAAACTAGAATCTCAACGTTTACAAAATGTAACAAATATATCTGATAAGTGAATTTTTTGCTGGTGACCAATATTGATTATTGTGACGATGGGAAAGTCTATTACATAAAACATATTGACCTTGCATATATTCCACATTAAGATCCACAGACTTCTTAGACAAAATATTTATTCTTGAAATGCGAGAAAGAATATTTTACATTCAGTCCATTATGCCCAAGGTAATGACAAACTGGAATTTATTACACAGAGCTTGATATATTAAGTAGAAACATTTAACAGGTTAGACCTCTTCAGAAAGTGATAATTAGGGATATGCCATAAAAAAGTTCAAAGAAGAAAAAGGTGAATTAGCTGGTTCCTCAACGAAAGGTAAGCAGAAATATTTGTTGTCGATAGGACTGCCAAGATCATAAGGTAATAGTTACACCTCAGTGAAAACTGCAAAAGAAAAGTTGCCAAGCTACTCCTTAAACAGCAATTGTCGCATGAAGGATAGGAGCCAAGGATTTAAATACTTGGGTGCCTGAGGGGTATTCAGCACATTGCTTTGCAATTTGATTTATACCTCTCGGACACTCAGAGGGCTAAACTTTCACCCTCCAAGTAGAGCCAGTTGAATTTGGCAAAACAAAAAACTTCACAATAGGTAGATAACCTATCAAAAAGCAGCAAGCTTTTCTTTTACCAATTAGTTAGCCTTTAACCATTTGAGTGAAATAGGTATCCAACAATCCATTGGATACCTCTAGCACTCAAAGCATTAAGGAAGATAATGTTATTTTTACAAAAAAGTGCACAAAGGGTAAAGGGGTAATAGCTCATAGTTCTACAGTCGTTTACATTTTTTAAGGAGAGTTGCCAATTTAGCTGGGACTAGTGTACAATCTAGTTTTAGTAGACTCTGAGGAAAGTTGCCCAATTTGGGCATACTATAATTATGGGAGATTTAAATTATCTAGATATCAACTGGAAAAATTAGACCTGTCAGAGTGCTAAGGGAGGCAGGTTTCTGAACACACTTCGTGAAAGCTACATGTCAGAAATATTGTGCCAACAAGAAATAACAATGTATAGGACCTAGTAACACAGAAATGGTATCCAATATTAAAGGTAAGAGAACATTTGGGAAACAGTGATCACAACATGGTTACATTTGAGATTAGTCTGGAAAAGCAAAACTGTATAGGTTCAACCAAAACTCTTAATTTTAAAAAAGCTAACTTCAAATTGTTAAGGGCTTCAATGCAACACAGACTGGGATATTTTATTTAAAGGCAAAAATACTGAGGGAAAAATGGTCAGAATTCAAATTTAGGTTGCATAAATGTACCCAACAGTATATACCAATGGGGAACAAATGCAAAAGTAGTAAGTCACAGCCCATGTGGTTAACTGCAAATGTAAAGAAGGAAATGGCAAGGAAAAAAAATGCATTCAAATTATTTAAGTCTGAAGGAACTGAACAATCTTTCTTAAAATACAGGGAGTGCAACAAAGATTGCAAAAAGGTAATTAGGGTAGCAAAAATAGATAATGAAACTCAAATTGCAATGGAAAGCAAGACTAATCCAAAAAAGTTTTATAAATATATAAATAGCAAAAAACTTAAGAGGGAGTGCATTGGACCATTCAAAAATGAGATGGGCAAGCTGGTTAGTGAGGATAAGGAAAAGGCCGATGTTTTAAACAGTTTCTTTGCATCAGTATATACAAGGGAGCAAGGAATGGTAGAAGAGCCTCTGCAAGTAACAAATAAAACAATACAATTAACAGATATTGGGTTAACTCAAGAAGATGTCATGGGAAGACTGAACAAAATTAAGACCGACAAAGCACCGGGTCCTGATGGTATACATCCAAGGGTACTTTAGGAACTTAGTGCAGTGTTGGCAAAACCCCTATATTTACTCTTTAAAGATTCTATTACCACAGGCTCAGTGCCACAGGATTGGCGAAGAGCTAACATAGTGCCTCTATTTAAGAAGGGAACTAAAACAGAACCTGGGAATTATAGACCAGTGATTTTGTCCTCAGGGTTCAGTATTAGGCCCTCTGCTTTTTAACATGTTTATAAATGACCTGGAAATAGATATAGAAAGCAAAATATCAATATTTGCAGATGATACTAGATTATGCAAGGTAATTAATTCAGAACAGTATATTTTCTCTCTACAGAGGGACTTACATACAATGTCAGATTGGGCAAACATATGGAATATGAAGTTTAATGTGGGGAAGTGTAAAGTCATGCATTTGGGAGGAAAACCCCAAGGCTACTTATGAACTTAAGGGAATCATTTTAGGGGACTCATTGCTAGAGAAGGACCTGGGTATCCTTGTCAACTACAAACTTGGAAACAGTGACCAGTGTCAAACAGCAGTAGCAAAGGCAAACAAAATCCTGTCTTGCATAAAAAGAGGTTTCGAAGCAAGAGTGGATAACATAATTTTGCCATTATACAAATCTTTGGTAAGACCTCACCTTGAGTATGCAGTGCAATTTTGGGCACCGGTTCTGAAAAAGGATATACTAAAACTAGAGAGGGTACAGCAGAGAGCAAAAAAATTAATTAATGGAATGGAGGACTTGACATATGAGGAACGACTAAAACTTGGTTTATTTACTCTAGAGAAAAGACGACTAAGAGGAGACTTTATCACATTGTACAAGTATATGAGAGGTCAATACAAGGATCTCTGCGGTGAGCTATTTATTCCAAGGCCTGATCAGGTGACCAGGGGACACCCCTTGAGATTAGAGGAAAGGAGGTTTAAACTTCAGCAGAGGAAGGGGTTTTTTAAGGTAAGATCTGGTAAATTGTGGAATTCATTGCCCAGGGAGGTGTTTATGGCAGATACAATGGATACATTTAAGAGAAGATTAGATACATTTCTTTCAAAAGGGAACATACAGAGTTAGACTGTTTATCAGTAGGCTGATCATGAAGGTCTGATAAAGACTAATTTAATCGATAGAAGGAAAGCTATAAAATTCTCAGTTACTGGGATATGAAGAGAAGGTTTTACTTGATGGACTTGTGTCTTTAATCAACCTAATTTACTATGATGTTAGAAACTGACCCCACCCAGCTATTTGGTCGATGATTCCCAGATTTGTCACATACCTGTGAGAATAATAATGCAATGAGCAGTACACTTCCAACTGTTGTTAGGGCTTGTTTTCTGCTGTTCCAAACTAGTGGAGAGGTGCATTTTTGATCTGCACAGCAGAATCCCATGCTTTTTACCAAGTTTGTTCCCACAGGAGCAAACTATGTAAACTGATAGTTTACTTTGCATCGGTTCATGAGGAAGTGGTGAAGGACAAAAAAAGAAGAAACTATTAAGCACCATTAAATTAGCATTTCCCCAAGGGACATCATATTGCTCTTTACCATATTTTACCAAGGCTTTGTGGGAGTGTTTCCCAAGGTTCATTCTACTACCATTCACCAAGCTGAAATCCCCCACCATATCACCAGTTAAAATTTTCTGCAACTGAAGATTTGTAGAGTGATAAAGTGGAACAGTTTCACCAGACAGTAGCCTGTTGTAGGACTTTGCCTGCATGTAATGAATACCATGCAGCTTTTAGAAGTGAAAATTAGAATTATACACCACCCATATGGCAACTGATTATGTAATGCTATAAAATCTAGAATTCTATCTGAAAAATAAAATTGTTGACATTAGCAGCACTGCATGATAAAGTTCAATATTTGACAGCCATGCAAAATATATCCAGTTATTAGGAAAAATATTTTGTATAACCAATTCTTGAGAAATGACCCTTTCTGTTGAAACTACAAACTGTAGAGTAACACTGAAATATTAGAGGAAGATGTGAAAAAAATAGGATTTTAGTCTTAACCCCTTCAGTGCCAGAGGCTCAGGCCATTTCCTGTACCCTGCAGGCCAGGCACTTTCAGCATTTTTCCTATCCTCTTGTTTAGTCTTGATTTACTCTGGTGATTTTTAGTTAAATATGGAAAACTATATTTTTTTTTTCAGAACTAATTGTACTTTCTTGTGGTATCTTACAAGAAGAGAATTTTGCATCGTGCAAAAAGCTATGATGTCATAATTACAAAAAAAGTGAAAATTTACTTATTTTGCTAATATCACATACTATGTATCAAAAACATTTACCTTGACTGAAAAAGTTTCAATTATATGAAAAGCCCCGAGTCCCCCAAGTAAAAAAATACCAAATTTGTATAGTTTTACCTACATCCATGGCTAGCGTAGAGCCCTAATCACCAGAAGCGCAAAATGACATTTTCAACTTTATGAGCTAATACGCACGTTCTAGTGTTTTTGTGGTACATCTACCCTAAAACAGTGGAATAACTATATAAAACTATATATTTCTGAAAAGACGACAAGCTGCTGCATCTAATGAGGGGTGACATGCCTTCTTACCCCAAGCCTGGTGTGCCAGAAGGTGGCGCTAATGAAAAAAAAAAAAAAAAAAAAAAAGGCATTTTCTTACATTTCTACCCCTTCAAATGTACTGACATCTGTGAAAACCATGGAATTTCCAACTGTATCCATTAGCTAGTGCTCTTAGGAGAAAAATGACACCCCACTGGCATGAGTTGACCTACCTCAGGGGGTGCTATAAGTGCAAAATAACACCTACTACAACTTTTAATTTTTCTAACATTTTCTCAATGTCAGCTCCCTGATAAATGTGAGGGAAGAGAGGGAAGGATCTGGCACAGGTTTAGCTCAGGAGCTAGCAAGCGGTGCTAGAGAGCGGTGTTCGGGAGCGTTGGAGCCCTATTGGAGTATCCTTGCTGCAGCCGTAGCTGGAGTAAAGGTGCTGGCCGCAAAGCCAGATGTCTGACCCCAGTTGAGCCGGGGCCAGGATAGATACTCCTCAGACTTGGAAACTGGGAAACCAGTGCCCGAGGTAGAAGGACTTGAGAGGCAGACCAGAGGAATGGGAAACTAAGAACCGCCACGTCCCTGAGGGCCCTAAGGGACCAAAAAAGGCTACCGGCCAAAATGCTCCTTAGATAGCCGACTCCACAGCGCAAAGAGCAAAACACTACTGGACCTGCTTTCTACTAAGAGCCCACGGTCAGATCCAGCAAAAGAGACCTTGAACCCCAGAGAGGAAGAAGAGAATGGGGGCTTTCCAAGGAAGGAAAGTACGCTCCAAGATGGCAAGAAACATGCAGTCTATCTACTGCCAGCTTCAAGGGGAGCCAAGAAAAATCCCAAAGGGGAAGACCAGCAGGGCAGGAGAACAAAATAGGAGAGCCCTAAAAATCCACGCTCTACGGCTAAGATGCTAAAGGAGCGGAAAGGACCTCCCTGAGAAAGAAGACTGCACCAGATAGGCGAGAACCACAGCTGCTGACAGCCCGTCTAACTACGGGAATCGATCTCCCAGGCACTAAAAGAGGAACCAAGAAACAGCCGCAGCAATGGGAGCGCTCATCCGAGAGCAAGAGAAACTTGAGAATGCTGGCAGACGAATAGGAGGGGTCTGCAGAAACTGGCACTAAGCCCCAGTGGCCTCCCGTCTAACTATGGGGAGAGAAAGCGGCCGCAGGAGAAGGAACAAGGAGCAGCCGCAACCGGCTGAAAGAAAAGTGCCGGGAGAAAGAAAAAACGATTGGTGCTTCAGCTGCCGTCAGCTACCAGGTTCGCCGAGCCTGACCGAGAACCCAAAAGAGCAGGAGCATACAGCCCGACCAGAAAGGGCAGGAGCATAGAGGAGTCGGGGCGGCTCTCTTAGCCGGAGGCAGAGCAGAAGAGAGTACCGGAAGGCACCGGGCCAGGTAAGCTCCAGAGGTAAGGTATCTTGCAGGAATAGGGCTAAAGACAGGTCAGAGAACGTAGCCAGGGTCAGAAGCCAGATGGACACAATAATGAGGAAGATCCAGCGGAGTAGTCAGGAATTCAGGCAGGAGTCAGCAGACCACGCACAGGAACACCACAGAACACCCGCAAAACTTGATAAACAGGCAACCCCTGTGGCACACAGTTATTTTTTTTTTATTATTATTATTTTTTTTTTATTATTATTATAAGAGATTGTGGGGGGACATCAGGACCTTTCCTGATGGTCCCCCACAAACTCTGATGACAGGTCAGTGAAAAATAGCCCTGTGTGCGCCACAGGAGGGGGGGGCTGCAATGAACCCCCTCCCCTGTGGCACACACAGGGTTAAAATAAAGTTCCAATTTTTTTATATTGTAGACCTAATTGGGGGACATCAGGACCCCTTCTGATGTCATCCAATGGGGTCTTGGTAAAAAAATATGGCCCAAAAGTATTGACCCTGTGAGTACCACAATGGTCTCCAGCGCATTGCAAAGCAATGTGCTGGGGACCTCTGCTGCAGTCGCAGGGTTAATTTTTATTTATTTATTTTATTTTATTTTTTTCTCAGACCTCGTGGGGGGACATCAGGACCCCTCCTAATGTCCCCCCAGTTATTTATCTCCCAGCACAATCGTGTTCGGATACAAATATGGTGAAGCAGGAGAGCAATAAGCTCTGCTGCCTTCTCTCCTACCAGCGGTAGGAGTGAACAGGACCGGGGAAACTTCCCTAACGTCATCGGTGATCATGTCACCGATGACGTTGGGAGGCTTCCCCCGGTCCCGCCCACTCCTACCTGGAAGTTCAGGTAGGAGAGAGGGGAGAGGAGAAGCTGCGCTTCTCCTCTTGCGTTATTGATCTCCCAGCGCGATCGGCTGGGAGATCAATAACAGGGGGGACATGAGGAGTGATCCTCATGTCCCCCCATAGATGCCAGGCAATTTTTTTTTTTTTTTTTTAATGCGGCCACTGCATGCCGGTTATACCGGCTTATGCAGTGACCGCATTTAGTGGGTACATTGTACAAGCTTGGCACAGCGGGTACAGCTGTGCAAACTCGTACAATGTACCCACCTGGCACTCTAGGGGTTAACTGTAAAATTCTCTTCAATTAGTCTATATGGAACAGAGGTATCATGGGGTTGAGTGCTTCCTTGGGAGGGCAGAACACATTCTCAAAAGACTTCCAGCCTGTCCTCCAGCTCAACTCTTGCCCTGCCTCCAGTTATGATGCGATCAAAACACACCAACAGAGACAGCAAGAGAAGAATAAGGAAGCTCCAGTGAGAATAAAGACCCTAAGCAAGGACTGTGTTCCATGTTGATGAAGAGAATGATTTAACACGAAAGACTAAAATCTTATTTTCTATATTGTCCAATATGGAACACAGGTACCATGGGGATATACCAGCAATAGGCTCCCAAAGGTGGGAAGAAAGGATTTGAGGGTGGAGCTTTCCCTCCCCTTCTGCAGGCCAACCTAGCCCTGCCTCCAGTTTTCGATGTGAGCCAAACTCACCAGTTTAGGAAAGTGAGAGAGGAAGTAATAAGCTCCTGTGAGAATGACCCTAGAAGGACTCCCATGTCCAGATAGGAGAGACCAAGAGAGGTCCCTTTCTCTGGGTGGGAGATCTGTTTTCCATATGGACTAAGAAAGAGTTAACAAGGGTAAGAGAAAATGATTTAACAGGTAAGACTAAAATCCTATTTTCTCTGTCATCCAATATGCAATACAGGTACCATGGGGATATACCAACACTAGGATCCCAGAGGTGGGAAGAAGGAGAAAGGACATAACACCTGTCCCCATGATAGGGGAATTCCCTATCCAGAACCGGAACAGCCCAAACCAAACTAAGTGTCAACGGATACTAAAACGTGCACAGCACACAAGTGCCAACAGGGCTCAAAAGAACCAAGAAAGAAGACTGGTCCCTGTCGGAATTGATATGCTTATATTTAGGGGGAATGTAAGGGTTAACCTGGTGCCGACACCTTCCAGCTCTGTCTAGGGGTATAAAGTCTATTACCTTGCAGGAAGTATTCCTTAGCCAAAAATCACAGTTTCTTTTTTTTTTTTTTTTTTTTTTTTAAATAAATAATAAAAGATTTATTTGCTGTAACCTCACAGGGTTACAACAGGTACACAGAAGAAGATGTAACAAGATGTTTCCACAAGATGTAACCAAAAGCTGTAACCCAAAGTTGTAACACCCTGTTTATCCAAGTGATGGCCTTCTTAAAGGCAGATTCTGGACATCTGATCTGTATGTCTCTGCCCAGAACAGCTTCCCCCTCAAGCCTGACCAAACAATAGATCTTGTTTGTTAAGACCCAATTTGGGCTATATGTTTTATGACTGAGGGGCTGTTTGTTTACATACAAACAAATCTCCCTTTGATCTCAGGACATCATCTAGCAATCTTCCTCAAGGTTCATTTTATGGCATGTAGATACCATCTGTCAAACCAGCCCTTGTTTGGTCAGTTGATGTGGGGATGACAACAAATATACCTCCTGCCAAACAATTACCTATTTGGACAGCTGATATGAGCATGACAAATAAATAACTTTATGGCATGTAGATAATATCTGCCAGACAAGTCTTTGTTTGGGTGTGATAAAGAATGAAGGAAAACAATGGTCTGTCCCCCAAAGGTCAGTTTCACCTGAAAGAGCCATCCCTATGATTGATATTATTGCAATGATGTCCTGTACATCTATCAAATTATTACATAATTATAAGATTCGCATGTCCACAGTCCCTAGATAGGCACAACCACCTGAAGGACCTTCCTGCCAAAACTTTTGCGGAACACCCAAAACCAAATTAAGGTACCACAAAGGAATTGGGGCCTTGAAGGCAGGGAACGCATGAGCAACCACATGAAGGAACACATTCACATCAAGGATAGTGGCAATAAGTCTCTGGAAAAGGACAGAGAAGAGATCCTAATCTTCAAACAACCCAGACCGAGTCCTTTGTACACACCATCCTGGACAAAAGAGAACTACTGGAAGGGCAAAGTCCTGTAAAGACAGGTGCCTGTCCACACACCAGGAATAAGAAATAGATTTACTCTAAGGTCGGTCTTAGAGGCGACATGCGTCCTAGTCTGAATCATAGTAGAAGTTACCAGAGTGGAAGAGCCCTTCTTCCTCACAATGAGGGCTTTAACAGCCATGCTCAAAAAGCCTCTTTCCAGAGGTAGCACTGAAGAAGGAAGTCCAGTCTGGGAGGAAGCGGAAGCAGATCCTGAATGGAAAGGCTCACAAGGTCCGCAAATCAAGCCCCCCGGGTCCAATAATGACAGAATCACAGTTACACCATCCATCCTGATCCTCCAGAGCACCCTGGGAATGAAAGGAATCAGAGGAAAGACATAAGCGAGGTGGAAATTCCCTGGAATGGATATCGCATCCGTGGAAAAGCCCAGGATTCCCTTTCTGAAAGCAGAAGTCTGAAACCCTCCTGTTGTCCCTTGTGGCCATCAGGTCGATCACTGGCTGTCCCCTCTGTAGCACAATCAGGTGGCACACCGGAATGAGTTCCCACTCTCCTGGATCTACATATTGGTGACATAGAAAGGCTGCTAGTATATTTTCAAATGGAATGTGAATGGGGAGATGGCCGGACCATGGCTTCTGCCCAACTTAGAATGTACCTCACCTTGCACCAGTTGTTGGCGATCTGAGTGTCCCAATGACACTGGTTGATGTAAGCCACGGCCATGGCTTTGTCAGTCTGACTCATATTGGATGACCCTTCAACTGAGAGGTCCAGTACACAAGAGCGAGATGGATCGCCTAGAGCCTCAGGACATTGATGGACTGAAGAGACTCCTGCATTTTCACCCTACCATGGAGCCCCAGGTGACCCAGAACTGAACACAAGCCTCTCAGGCTGGAATTCATCGTGACCAATGTCAATTCCGGGATCTCAAAACACTTTCGCTGCTCCAGGCTGTGCCGCTGCAACCACCACTGGTCCCATCTTGTTTCCAGAGAGACTGAGATCTGTTGATCCAAATGTGCCCAATTCCCGGACTTATTCTGCATGACATGACATGTCTCTGAAGCTCTCTGATGTGCACCTGAGAGTAAAGGCACCACCATTAGAGGTGAAACTAGCCAGCTCAGAACACATGTACTCCCTGACCTTGCCCGAGAGCCACCAGAATGCAAGGATTCCATCATGAAGTGCACAGTTTCCACATACTTGTTGAGAAATTTGAGGTTGAAAATGGGAATCAGCCACCACCCTTCTTTGGGATAACAAACTGGTTCCTACAAGAACCAGTGGACCAAGATTCCGCAATTCATGTGGAAGCTGGCTTGACAGACTTAGCCACTGAAGCTGTTCGCTTGGGCAGGCACTGCTGTCTGGGCTTGGAGATGGTGGTGGATAGGGGGCGCGAGTGAGAAACCTGTGAAGCTTTTGGCATTTGGGGGTGGGGCAAGGGTGGAGCTGGAAGTGAGGCTGGGAGTATCCATCCATAAGACTTTTGATAAGGTGTTCTGTCCTCCCAAGAAAGAGTTCAACCCCATGGTTCCTCCATTCCATATTGAATGAAAGAGAAAATAGGATTTTAGTCTTACCTGTTAAATCCTTTTCACTTAGTCCATACAGGTTACTGGTACACTGGGAGGCGATCCGCCCCTTTAAGTAGGCAGGAACATTCTCTAAATGTATGCAGGGGGCGGAGCCTCCCCTCCCTCTTAGGCTGCACCTCAGTCAATACAAGTCAGAATGATTTGAGACACTAACACTGACCAGAGATAGGAGAGAAGAAGACCCCTGTGAGCATGCCCCAAAGGACTCCCACAGAATGCCACAGGAGAGCCAAGCATGGTCTCTTGACAGGGTGGGAGACCAGTAATCTGTATGGACTAAGTGAAAAGGATTTAACAGGTAAGACTAAAATCCTATTTTCACTGTCGTCCAATACAGGTTACTGGTACACTGGGATGTCCAAACATTGAGTTTCCCAGAGGCGGGAAGAAGGCAAGGACCAGGCGCAAGGCCCCCAGAGTCACCAGAACCTCTATGAACCAACCGGTCATAGATCCCAACAATCAAAAGTGTCAACGGACACCAACTAGGGGTAAGAACAGACCCCCAAAAAAAACACAGCACACTGAACTAGAGCCAACAGGGCTCAACAGTAAGGAAGCACTGAGAATCTCAGAAGAAGATCCTAGACTGGCAAGACTGCCTCCAGGACCTTCCTCCCAAAGCTGGCATCAGCCGATGCCAGCACATCCACACGGTAGTGCTTCGAAAACGTGTGCACAGAGGACCAAGTGGGCCACCCGGCACAGCTGATCAGCAGACGCTTCATTTTTATAGGCCCAAGAGGCCCCAATTGATCTGGTAGAATGAGCAGTCACCCGAAAGGGCACATGTTTATTCCGCAATTCGTAAGCCTTACGAATAGTAGATTTTATCCAAGATGCAATGGTCACCTTGGATGCCGGTCTCCCTGCCCTAGGCCCCTCAGGAATGACAAACAGAGCGTCCGACTTCCTGATAGACTCAGTGCGATGAACATAAAATTTGAGACAACGCACGACATCCAACAAATGAAGAGCCCTCTCCTTGCCAGAGGAAGGGTTAGGGCAGAAAGAGGGCACCACAATCTCCTGATTGATGTGAAATTCGGAGACAACCTTAGGCAAAAATTCCTTGGAAGTGCGAAGCACAGCCTTATCCTTGTGGAACACCAGATAAGGAGGTTTACTAGACAAGGCTTGTAATTCTGCCACCCGGCGAACTGATACAATGGCCAAAAGGAAGGCCATCTTCCAGGTCAAAAGGCGCAAAGGAATAGTAGCCAAGGACTCAAAGAGGGGTCGTTGGAGAACCCCCAGAACTAGATTAAGATCCCACTGAGGAGCCAGACTCTTGAAAGCGGGACGAACATGAGCCACACCTTGGAAGAAAACTGACGTCAGGAATAACGGCAATGCGCTCCTGGAAAAAGACAGACAGCGCCGAAGTCTGAACCTTGAGAGAACTCAGACCGAGTCCCTTATCAACACCGTCCTGTAAAAAGGCCAAGACAGTAGGAAGATGAAAATCATGCGATAGATCCCTATCAGCACACCATGCAACAAAGGTCGACCAGACTCGGTGATAGATCTTAGACACAGGCTTACAAGCGCGTAGCATAGGAGACACCACAGAAGAGGAAAAACCCTTTTTCTTCAAAATTGAGGATTCAACCTCCAAGCCATCAAATGAAGACGATGAACGTCCTCCTTCCACACATAGCCTTGTAGCAGAAGATCTGGACGAGAGGGAGGCGGAAAGGGCTCCGCCACAGACATTGCCATCAGATCCGGATACCAGGACTGACGAGGCCAATTCGGAGCGATTAGAATAACTGGACAACGCTCCATCTTCAGCTTCTGGATGACTCTGATCAACAGTGGAAGAGGAGGGAAGATGTAGGCTAGGGAGAATTCCCAAGGGATTGACAAGGCGTCCACTGCCAGGGCCAGTGGATCCCTCCACCGAAAGCAGAACACTGAAAACTTCCTGTTGTGTCTGGTTGCCATCAGATCCACTACAGGAACCCCCCACATCTGGGTTAGAAGGTGAAACACCTCTGGATGAAGAGCCCACTCTCCGCTGTCGACAGTGTGACGACTGAGAAAGTCTGCCATGACGTTGTCTATGCTTGGAATGTGTACCGCTGAAATGACGGGGACATGAGCTTCCGCCCAAGACAAAATGGCCTTGACCTCTAACCAGGCAGCAAGACTTCTTGTTCCGCCTTGCTTGTTGATGTAAGCCACTGCGGTGGCGTTGTCGGACTCTACTCTGACTGGACAACCCTCCAGTTGAGATTCCCAATGTCTCAGGGCAAGGAAGATCGCACGTAGTTCCAGGATGTTGATGGAGAGGAGAGATTCCTCCAACCCCCACTTCCCCTGGGCACTGAAGCGACCCAACACTGCCCCCCATCCCAGGAGGCTGGCATCCGTCGTGACCGTGGTCCAATAAGGGATCTGGAAGGATCTCCCTTTCAGGAGATGAGAAAGATCCAACCACCATTCCAAGCTCAACTCGACATGAGGAGGTAGAGAGACGGATAGCTGCAGATGGTCTGGATGATTCCTGCACGTCTGGATCACGAACCTCTGAAGTTCCCTGGTGTGTGCCATAGCCTCTATTGTGGAAATTAATTTCCCCACTAGAAGTCAATTTCGGCACTGGAATCCTCTCGAGAGCCAGAATTTTTGATACTCGGAGAGTAATCTGATGAGCCACCTCCTCCGGCAGAAACACCATGCACCGCTGGGTGTCGAACAGGAGACCCAGGAAGATTATCTGCTGAGATGGAACGAAGTCTGATTTGTCCAGATTCACAATCCATCCCTGAACCTGCTGGTGAAGGATCTCTGCTGATGTAGCTTTCAATAGTAAGTCGTCCATGTATGGAGTCACTCCGATACCATCCCGATGGATTACTGCTATCAATGCTCAATGCTCCCAGGACCTGTTGAAAAACCTGTGGAGCTGTCGTCAGCCCAAAGGGAAGAGCCGAAAACTGAAAATAACCTCTGTGGCAGGCAAACCTGAGATACCGACTGCTCTCTAGATGGATAGGGATGTGCAGATATGCATCCTGAAGATCCAGGGAAGCAAGGATTTCCCCCGGAGACATAGCAGCTATCACAGTGCGCAGAGATTCCGGTCGATAGTGGGTACTCACAACAAAGGAGTTGAGATCTTTGAGGTCCAAAATAGGATGAGCTCCACCGTCCTTTTTGGCCACAACGAACAGGTTGGAATAAAATCCCAAACCTGTGTCCTCTTGAGAAACTGTTTCCAGGACTTCTTTGTCCAAAAGATCCTGAATAGCGTCATCGAATAGACGCCTTTTTGTGGGGTCCTGAGAAGGACGAGTAAAATGGAATTGAAAGGGAGGAAGAGAAAAGAAAGAGATCCTGTATCCCTCTGACACCACCTGAAGAACCCAAGGGTCCGCCACTGAATCCTCCCAAACCCGGCGAAAGAGGTCAAGCCGCCCACCTACAGCCGGATGCGCGACCCGGGTTCGGCGAGTCATGCCGAAGCAGTCTTGGAAGCCTTGGCCTTGGGGGCAACTTTGGGCTTCCAGGACTGTTTGGGCTTGGAGGAGGTGCGCGGAGCAGGCGGAACCGCCTGGGACATGGGGCGTGTCTCAGTTTGGAAGGAACAAAAGGACCGATAGCGTTTAGCTGGGAATTTCTTCTTAAAGACTGAGGGTAGAAGAGTACTTTTACCTCCAGCAGCCTCGCTGATCAATTCCTTTAGCTCAGATCCAAACAGGGAAGTCCCTTGGAAGGGCAAAGAAAGCAAAACTTTCTTGGAAGCGGTGTCAGCAGACCAAATTTTTAGCCAAAGAGCAGTCTAGCCACCACAGAAGAAGTGGAGGCCCTCGCCATCATGCGAACTGCGTCAAAAGCAGCATCAGAAACATAATTCTGAGCTTCAGAAATATTAGCAAGGAGTTGCAGCTGCTCTGACACTGGCGCATCTTGGCGGACCGCCACAGTAAGCTGTTCAGTCCAGACCGCAATGGCCCGTTAACCCACGCCACAGCAAAGGTTGGGCGCATGGCCGTACCAATAGAGGCAAAAACAGACTTAAGAGAGGTCTCTAACTTTTTGTCAGTCCAATCCTGTAAAGCAGAAGCATCAGAAACAGTGAAAGCAGTAGATTTGGACAACCTAGAAACCGGAGCATCCACCTTAGGAGGATGAACCTATTTAGCCAATTCAGTCTCAGGAAAAGGATAAAGTTTTTTGAGACTGAAGAGGACTTATCAGGATTTTTCCACGAATCAGAAACTAAGCGTGCAAGAGTAGGATTAGTAGGAAAACAGGTAACAGCCTTAGAAGGTTTCTGAAACACGTCCGTTTGGTCAAGAGTAGATTCCCGACACAAGGGAAGATTGAGGGTGGTCAGCACAGCCCTGATCAAACCCTCAGCAGAGAGTTCAGGATCACATTCAAAAGGGTCCCCAACCGATCTGGTGGACTCAATAACTGTACCATCCTCGACATCAGAATCCTGCAACAATTCTTCCTCAGAAGAATCAGATACGTCAGGAGCTCCCTGTGGCTTGGGCAGGGAGGTCCTGACAGTGGAGGGGGTCTGCCATACTTGAAGAGCCCCCTGAACCTGAGAGGGAAAGAGCTGAAGAGTGGATCTGAGTCCCTAGTTGCAGCCTTGAACTCTTTCACCCATGTTGGCTCAATAGTGTGACTGGAAGGCCCTGGGTTGCTGCCATGACCTTCCGCACAAGTTGGGCATAAATGACCAGAAAATTCTCTAGGTAGCCCTGAGTGACAGGAGGAGCAAAACGCAATGGGGGAGACAGATACCCCAGCCTCCTTCATCTTAGGTCTAGTCCCAGGCTCAAGTGGAGTAGACATGCTCACAGCGTCAGATATACCCCACTGATAAGAATCACCCGATTAAAGTGTGAAAGATTAAATATTCACCACAGAAACATTTAAAACTAAACTTATCTGGCAAGCGAAGGGTTAATCAGCAGAGGAGAGAGAGAAGGTCCGGTCCCTGCGTAGTATACTCTATGAGAAGAACTCACAAAATGGCTGCCGCGACGGGAGCCAATCAGAAAAAGGGCGCGAACTGAGCCCTCATGGGAAGCGTAGTTTTTCTCATCAAGTACCCCAAAACAGTGCCCTAAGCCCCCCGAGTCCCCCAACACACTCAAAAGTACAACCGGATGATAGTTCAAGGGAAGACAAATAAAATGAGCCCTCTCTGAAATCGCTATGTGAAGCGGTTCCAGAGATACGTCCCACACAGTGTAAGCCCATAGAGAGTAAAGGAGCAATGGCGTCTATGCGGGAAAAGCGCGCTTAAAGGCGCGGAACATTAGTTTCTAATAAAATTTTCTCTTAAAGTAAAAGTTCCATAACACATAGCAGACACATTCTATGTAAGCCAACATTACCCAACCAAGGCAAAAGTTGAAAATGCCCATAAAATTGGAAAAACCCAGCAGAGAAAGGGTTAAATCCCACATAAACTGCTCCAAAACTCAGACATACACACATACATTGCATTAGCAAGATATAGAAAAACACCCAATGAGTGCAGGAGAGCAGAATGAGAACTCCCAAGTACAAGCCCAATGAAGGGACACTGAGGGACAAGTGGACCTTTGGCACTCAAAGGGTGGCTCACCTTTCTGCAGGACTTCTGTCTTCAGGTTACCAAGATAAGAGAAGAATTACCACAGAGGATAATCCCCAGGGAAATACTTGAAATCAAGTTATTCCCTCATCAGGGCAAAAGGTCCACCAGAAGTACCCTGGAAGCTGTGCTATCCACTTTAAAGAGGGCATTTGACAGCCTTGGTAACCCGCCTAATGGTGGTATTCCATATTTGTAAAAATAACAAAAACTAAAACTTGGAGAGCTGTTCTCTGCCTGGTGTAAACACACCGAGGAATAAATCATTCTGGCTTCTATTGACTGAGGTGCAACCTAAGAGGGAGGGGAGGCTCCGCCCCCTGCATACATTTAGAGAATGTTCCTGCCTACTTAAAGGGGCGGATCGCCTCCCAGTGTACCAGTAACCTGTATTGGACGACAGTGAAAGATAGTTTTAATCTGCCTGTAAACAGTACTGTGAAACATATGGAATATCATTGTTTCTATAAAGGAAAATAAAGTTTGTTCCCAGATGTGCCAATCAAGCTTGTATCAGGAGTTTAAAAAACATTCTGTAATGGATATTAAGATGTATAATTGAAGAATTAAAGAAACTGTTCTCTACCAGGATGCAGTGGGCATAAGCTAAGGGCACAATATTTTTTTTTCTATGGAGAGGCAATAACACACTTTGCTATCAAATCATGTAAAGAAACACAAAAACTACTCTACAACTAGTATGAAGTCTTGAGGCAAAAAAAAAAAAAAAAAAAAAAAAAAACAACAAACAAAAAAATCTCTGAACTGGAGAAGTCTGATTTGTATACCTGGGAACACCACCTTATCTCAAGCCTCTGGAAGTTCACCAAGGTCTTTGGGGTGGGAGTATCCAAAGGGCACATCATTAAATGGGACCTATCACCCCTATAAAAGTATGTGTTAAATGTTAGGTTATATAGCGACTAGGTACATTTATTATTGTTTTTTAACCGTATTTGGCTGAAAATTTATGTTTAAAGAGTGCACTTCCGGACAGACTGCAGTTACCTGCTTTGTACCGCAGTCTGTCACTCTTCCTCTGCTCCCCTCCCTCTATGCAGCCTCCTCTGACAACGGAGGCTTTTTGTCTGTAAGCTCCAGCGATCTCATTGGCTAGCTATCTATCTCTACCAATGAGATCACTGGAGCTTACAGACAAAAAGCCTCCGTTGTCAGAGGAGGCTGCATAGAGGGAGGGGAGCAGAGGCAGAGTGACGGACTGCGGTCACAGAGCAGGTAACTGCAGTCTCTCCAGAAGTGCACGCTTTAAACATGAATTTTCAGCCAAAAAGGGTTAAACAATAATAAAAAAATAATAAAGAAATCCACCTAGTCGCTATATAACACACCCTTTTATAGGGGGGTGATACATCCCCTTTAAGTGGGGGGGGGCTTGATTGGTGTGGGCAGTATTGGAAGGAGGGATTTGCACTTAAAATGGGTAAAGTGGGAAAAAAGGACACAGTGACCAGAACTGGTAGTGCAATTAGGGGCGTTTTAAGGGAAGTCACTGAGCCCTGGTAATCAGTCTCTGTCTTCAGGCAATTAAGAATAAAAATCAGTCAGATCTGGAGCATTCCCAGTTATGCTTTTTTGTAATTTCTGATCCTTTGTGTGGGGAGTGCACAATGTATTGCACTCAAAGAGCTAATCCCCATACCAAATTCATTAGCAGTAGGAAAACTAGTCTTTGCAGGACCCCAGTGCAAATATTTGTTTAGAGTCGACTAAATATTTTATCAAAGGCAAAACTAGTACCTATTGTGGCTGATGGGCCCCCTTGGATTCTGAACCTCTTTACAACTCACCCTCATCAACCTCTGTAGTTATCACACATCTGTCCTGTTGCATATGAGAAATAGCCACAATCAAGCTCCATATTTTAATGTATTGTACACCCCTCTGGTGCTTAACCATTTCGCTGCTAAGCCTTTTCCCCTGCCCTAGTGCCAAGCACATTCTCACACTTTTGTTGCAGTTTACAGTCAGATTATTTTTGGTGCTTTTCCATAAACAACCCACACATCCTATACGCCCCCCCCCCCCCCCCGTCTCAGTAGACCCTGCACTATGAAAATTCACCATTGATTTATAGATATTCCAAACGTGACCATACAAAAAGTACCTAGAATGCAACTTATAAATGAAATTCCAATAGCATGCATGAAAACACTGTCCTGCAATGAGTAACTTTGTAACTTGATAGAGAAGGCAAAAAATACAAATTAAGTCATTGACAACTGTGCCTCAAGTAGGCAACAAAAAAAATCCATTCCCAAGTGCAAATGGCAGTCTCAAATTTCCCTGGCTCAACATCCTACCTGCTTTTAAATCAGTAATACTAAATATTTTATATTATATATATATATAAAAAAAAATTTTCTAAACTGGAAAAAAAAAAAGTTATTTCAAGTAAGAGTATATGTATGCACAGCATATTGAGGGAAAGAATTCCATAACTTTGCTGCCTTTACTGTAATAGAAACCTACCTTTTAGTCGAAACAACCTTTCCTCTAGTTTTAATGGATGACCTTGTTTTTTGCTCAGCTCTTTGAATAAATAGTTCATTGGAGAGTTCTTTGTATTGACCTCAGACATATTTGTAGATGGTAATCATATCACCCCATAGAAGTCTCTTCTCTAATGTAAACAAACCCAGTTTGGCAAGTCTCTCTTTAAAACTCAGACCTTGCAATTCCTTTAATCAATTTTGTTGCACTTTTTTTTTTTTTTTTTTTTTTTTTTTTAAAGAACTGTACCCAAAACTGTAGTCCATATTCTAAATGAGGCCTTACCAAGGCTTTATAGAGGTAGATTTATATTCCCATCCATTCAGCTATATCCATTTTTATATAAGATAGTGCTCTATTGGATATGGCAGCAGCTGAGTAAAACTGCAGACAGCTGTGAAATCTGTCGGTATGGATTCCCGAGAGGATTCCCAAAGTAGTTTCTCATTTATTGCAGATGAGGAAAGGTAGACAAGGCATACCATTTTGTAAAGTAGATGAACAGGCACATCAGATGAGGGGGGCATTTGCCTGTTTTACCCCTAGGTTCATATATCAAAAAAAATTGTATTAGGCATCTCCAGTGACTAGTTTATATAAATATGCATTTCTGGGTACGGTTCTTGCAAGATTTATTTGTGTTTAACTGTATTACTACCTTGCCTTGTTTAAAATAGAGCTCCAGAAATTGTTTTTAATTCACTGCTATAAACATAAATACTGAGAAAAGATGACCAATGCATCTTTTTGGAAACATAAGCTCTGTATACGGAATGTGTGTTCACACACACACAAAGAAAAATGTGTCCTTGGCACTGTACAAACACAAAGAACATACAAATAATACAATGAAATTAACATACATGCACAAACTGAAATACGTACAGAGAGCCCTGCTTCTGAGACAGTACAATCAAGAGGAAGTATCAAGGCAAGAGAAAAGGGAAGTGAATGTAGGATGTAGACATTACATAGTCCAGTAAATAGGTAGGACAACTGGAAAGTTGCCCACAAGGTAGGTACAGGTAGATAAAACAGCATTTGTTGGGGCAGAGTAGATCTAACAAGCCAGATTAAGTAATATGTTGGGTGGAGGTAGGCTTTGGAGCAGTGATTCTCACCTAGAGTCCTAAGGACAACAGTTCAGCTTCAAAGGGTATCCTTAATTAAGCACAGCAAAAGTACTATGCCACTGATTAGTCACTTGTGATATCCTAAAAACAAGAACTTCTGGTGTGTGTGTGCGTGCACTGAAGTCTAACTTTGAGAATCACTGGTTTAGAGACCGCACTCCACAGAGGGTTTTCCTTATACAGACACACAATATTGTCCCTCATTGTGATCCGTCCAGTCAAGAGACCAGCTTTCAGATCTCAGAGAATCCTGTCTGATGTAGGGAAAGAGGTGGGAGGGGAAAACCTTCTACTAGGATTAAAAGGAGAATACAATGATAAGGACATTTAAAATTGTATGGTGCTTTATATAAAAGTATAATGAATAATCGAAAATAATTTTATCTGGTGACATTACTATCACTTGAAGTCCTAAAAGGTGTGAGTGAGGGCAGGTCATGAGGGTGACCAAAGCTGCTGATCTGTGGCAGAACATAGAGGGCAATTTGGAACATACTTTAAAATGGGCCTGGAAATTTAGCGAGGTAGCAGATTTGCAAATGGCTTTGCAAATCAGTGCTAGCATATTATGTTTGATCCTGGAGGCTATGGTTAGCCAGTGTAGGCCTTGGCAGAATTGGTCAGCAGAAGCCAAGTGGCCAGTAAGATGGAAAAACCAGGCAGGGACATTCAGAGTTAACTGGTGCCAAAGTCTGGGGAGGGACCAATAAGAAGAAAATTACAGTAGTCAAGGAGCAAAACAAGGGAGTGACCTAATGTCTGTTCTACAAGGCAAGGTTTTTGAAAATACAGGGTTTTGTGAATGAATGAGACAATAGCATTAAAGATGAAACTCCGTCAGCTAGCCCAGGTTATCTGTTATGATTGAATTGTTCATGTTAAAGTGGATGTGTCACCTATGTATAACATATCATAAATAGTTAGGCTATATATCAAATACTAAAATGGTATTTTTTTAATTTCATTTATTTATTTTAAAGATTTATTTAATGTAAATTTAACTTCAAAAGTATGGGCTGCAGCTACTTCCTCATAGTCGCTCTGCCTCTGCTCTCCTCCCACCTCCGATGATGGAGGCTTCTGTCTGTAAGCTGGAGCGGTCTCATTGGCAGAGATCGATATTTAGAGAATGAGACCGCTCCAGCTTACAGATAGAAGCCTCTGTCATCGGAGCAGAGCAGAGGCAGAGAAACAGACTGCGGTTACAGAGCAGGTAACCACAGTCTATGCGGTAATTGCTGCAGCCCAGACTTTCTAATTTAAATTTACACAAAATAAAGTTTAAAAAAAAAAAAAAAAAAAAATTATACCGTTTTAGTAGTATTCGATATGTAGCCTAACTATTTATGCTATGTTATACATAGGTGACACATCCACTTTAAGAGAAATTTGGTATAGCAACAGCGGCAGGTTCTGTTTTAGACTGCAGATAGTTGGCGACATGCCTTAGTAAGGAAAATTACTGAAAAGGTTCCATTAGTATATGAATGGTCACTGAAAAGCTTAATAAGCAGATGAAATGTCACTTGAACCACACAGTACAAGTATGAATATCTCCTCAGCTGTACATTTGCCCATCGTTGATAACCTGATACATTGGCAGTTTGTAATTAAGCTTTCAGTTGCAAACTTATATCAAGGAGACAGGGCCACTTTAAAAGACAGTTTATTACATTGCCTCCAACTGCCTTGACATCAGCTAGAAATCAGTTCAGTGCCATGTTTATGTGTTTGTCAAAATCCTGTGTTAGTAGCAGACGACTGGTCAAAAATTAGCCTTAAAAAAAATAAATAAATAAATAAAATAAAAAAATAAAAAAATTACAGGCGAGTGCAATAGGTTAAAAATACACCTTTAATGTGAACCAAACATTATGTTAATAGTAGGGTTGCTCCGATACCAATACTGGTATCAGTGCCGATACCGGCATTTGCGCGAGTACTCGTACTTGCGCAAATGCGGCCGATGCCAGCACCGATACCCTGTGTCAGGGTTGGTGCTGCAGAGAGGGAGCCTGGAGAGCTGCTCACAATGCTCCCCGGGCGCCCCTCTCCCTCCTGCAGCGTCAGAGTGTTGCTGCAGGTTACCATGGCAATGCTCCGACGCTGACCTCTGTCGGGGATTGCGAGAGAACAGCTAGCACCCGGCAGAGGAGGAAATTACAGCGGGTAGCTGGAGGGTAAGGCAGGCAGAAGCTGCAGCTTGGCACTGACTGGATAAGCTATAAACTTCTTTGCAGGGAGACCCTGGCACAATCTCACTGTTCTTCAGCCCCACTGCCATGCATCAGCCCCATTGACAGCCCCCCTATCTCCCACTCAGCCTCCCCACTTCTCCCACTCAGCCCCCCTACTTCTCACTCAGTTCTCCCCAGCCCCCCCACTTCTCCAATTCAGTTCCCCTCAGCCCCCCACTTCTCCCATTCACTTCCCCTGCTTCCCCTCAGCCCCCCATCTCCCACTCCGTTCCACTGCACCCTCTCACCACCCCTTGGATAACTGTCAAATGGCATTGCAAAAAAAGTATTGGTAATTGGTATCGTTGACTATTTGGGGAAGTATCGGTACTCTTACTCTGTCTTAAAAAAAATGGTATCGGTGCATCCCTAGTTAACAGTATAGAGGGGCTCAAACTTAACCCTTTGAGTGCCAGAGGGGTATGCAACGCATTGCAAGGAAATGCGTTGTGTACCCCTCTGGCACTCAAAAGGTTAAAGCACTGTTTTGAACTGGGCACTCATTCGCGTCATGATGTATTTAAACCATCAGCAAAAGTTATTGATGCCCATTACATTACATATTAGCCATTGTATGAATCAAGTAAAGGAATTGGATAGATAAGGCCCTAGCGTTCAGTAGAAGATCTGTGCATTAATTTACCTCTTTGTTTGAAGTACCAAACACCTATACACTTTCGCGGAGTCACATCTGAAATCAAGAAAGCAATCCAAGTACAGATCTTAGAGTAGAGGGAGAATAAAAAGTCATCCTTACTGTAAATTTTGTATTCATAAGTAATTGCTAATAGAAACAGTGTGATTCTGAATTAAACCCTTCTAAGTCAACCATTGGATCGACGAACACAAACTATTTCTAGCCAATATCAAGGCAGATGAAGAAAAATGTAACCAACTGTCTTTCAAAATCAGCAAAAAAAAAAAAAAAAAAAAACCTACAAACTCTTGTGCACCTGTCAACCAGAATCAGGAGTATGTTACTTATCTTGAAAATGCAGTCAGAATTATTGACCAATACAAAAACCCATATACTAAATAAATGCTTTCCTCCCACAAAGCTTGATTATCTAGTGGAGTCCTGAAATTTGCTGCAGACTTTCTACAGGTAGTGAAAAATTATAGGATTCCATTCAATGCAAACAAAAGGGTTAATGCAGTGAGAGAGACCAGGGCTACTCCAGAAACAAACTTTGACCTTTCTGCCTTTTCCTCTACTTGGCAAGAGTAAACATCCCTCTACAACCACACATACCAATATGATATTGCACTTAGTTAAACAGTACCAGATCTTCAAACACAAAACTAGACATGTCAAAACTCACAGACTTTGAATCAAACTGCAATGACACAATTAAGTAATAAACAAAACAATTGAACCACAATCAAGAGGTTGAGAAAAACCAATGTCAAAGTACTGTTTACTGCCAGGATAAGACTTTTTTTTCCAAGAGCTACAGTATAATTTACATATTTAACTAAAGTAATGCCCCCTTCCCAAATAGAAGCATTGTTAAAATAAATTTATTACACAAAAATGTGAAATGGATAATCTGCTTATAATACAGGTGAAGGAAGTGCACCCCTAGGAATGATATACATTGCATACATTAGATGCCCGAGAGGTATAACTCATGGTCCACATTTAGCCCATAAACTCTTAAAAACATATTAAAAACTTTAAAAAGATAGTTTCCATGTCATAGAAAGGCTGGATATGCCAACTAGGATATTTTAATTACAATATCTTGTTAAAACAAAAACTTTATTATATGCCTTCCAAGCGCCATGCCATCAGTCACACTTGCCTTTCTGTTGGAGGTGCAAATTCCATAAGGTCACCCTGTCCCATATCTGGTGGAACTGCCCTGTTCTCTCAAATTTTGTCCCTCTGCATTGCACCTATTGAGGCCATCCTACGAATCTCACATATATGTGACCCCTGGCAGATCCTTCTGTACCACAACCTACCATCTTGTCAAGCCTCCAAAAAAAAACACTTCTCCTGGCCATGATTAATGCCGCAAAAGCTTTGATTCCTCTGTTGCGGAACAGAGCATCCCCAAACACCATGGCAATGTGGGTCAAAAAGGTAGAAGCCCAACTTCTTTACACCAAGATAACTTGGTAACATAGGGGGCTTGACCCCTCAATTCTTGACCAAAGGATAGTTGAGTGGTATAAGTGCAGACCATCCTTGGCAGGGTGTTAATGCTTCACCTGCTTTGTTCTGGATGTGTCTCCCCACTGACCCTGGGTCCCTCCACCCTTCGTCTCCCTTACCTTCCTACCTCTCCCTTTTCTGTTTATCTCTCACTATTCTTTCTCCATCTTCTTCTCTTCCTCTGTTAATAATATATATAAGGGTTATCAATCCCCCAGTCATTTCACCATTAGGCACCATTCCTCATGTGTTTGATCATTTCGGTCAAGTGAGGCCTCCACTTTTGGAAGCCTTTCTCGTCTTCATTAATATACTGTTCATATTAGAATAAGTAGTGATGTAATCTTCTCATTGTAGTTGTATGCCTTATGACAAATTGTACTTCTTTAGATGACTGACTAGCATTTGTTGTATTTTCTTAGCAACCCAATAAAATATTAAAAAGCAAAAACTTTATAAAATGTTTAACATTTTCCATCACAAAAGGGAAGATTGGACTCCTACATATCTCAGAAAGCTAAAATGTGAGAAAGGTACTAATATATTAGTATGTATCTATTGGCAAGTACTGAAAAGTATGGCATGGATTCCTTTACACTTTCAGTGTTAGAGACTCCTACTGCTCTGAAATATCTTGCACACCTCTACAACATTCAGTGGGTTAAAGGGCAATCTGAAACTAAGGGGAATTTAAAAGAAACTGCACTAGAAACAACATGTATTTTTATTATTTTTTTTAAACTTCTGCATACTTTGAAATCATGCACAAAGGTTAAAAACAAAATGACACCCTTCTCATAAATTTAGACAGCACAACTACCTGAAAAAAATTCTGCCATATGCACAAAAATGGACCAATGGGACAATGAGAAACCTCAAATGCACAATAGGTATTCAAGTGAAATGATCCATTAATGTAAATGTGGCTTGTAACCCCTTAACAGAAAGGTCTACAATGCACTGCATTGTAATCCTTTTTGGGGTTCAAAGACCTTCAGGGTAAACTCACTGAAGATGCTGTGGTTGGGACAGTTGTACATTTGGCCTCTTCCTAAGTCAGGGACTCCCTGGTTGATGAGGCCTAGGACTCCCAGAAACCCCTGCTAGGCACTGGATAGCCAGAAGTTGCAGCTACCAACAAGAGGAGAGCCCATGGTTCAATTCACCCCAACTTGGCGATTGTTAAATCTTGAAAAAGTTATGAAATGCATGAGAGAACTAGAAAAGCAAATCAAAATGTATCACATGATAAACGCCTCAATACTATTGTTTACATAGGCTTGAATAGTGAAATAAATTGTTAACCTCTTTATTGGAAGCAGTGTATGCCAAATAAGTAACTTAATAGGAAGCGGAAAACTAAAGCAAGAAACAGAGCCATATTCTTAAAAGGAGCAATTTTAAAGCATGCCAATGGCACATCCATAGGGAGAAATAAAAATAAACATTGATTTAAAGCCGTATTTAACCCCTGGTTGTTAGCGGAATCTAACAATGTGAAGCACAACATTAGAGACCTGTCTATGAATCAATGGGTTAACAGCTCCATTCAAATGAATAGGTATTTTTAGATGTCCTTTATTGTGCAGTTGGTTCGCTTTAGAATTGAAACTCTTGGCTTCTTGAATACTGCTCATAGAAAGGGATTTGGACTACAGATACGAACCAATTGTCTCATTTTGTGTTGCCATTGTCTCTCCAACGGAAAGTTGGATTATTGTCTCACCAACGGAAAGTTGGATTATTGTCTCTCCAACTAAACAGCTGAAAAGGGAACAATTAGGCAACAGTGGGATTTTGTTTCAAAAGCAAAACAATTTTAATCAGTCAACGTTTCAGTCCCTCCTCTGAGGGATCAAAAAGTTAAATAAAATTTTCATTTTGAGTTTGAAACAAAGTCCCAGTGGCTCTGCCAATTTGTTCCCATTTCAACAAATATTTTAGAATTGTGCATCTGGGCACAGAGTTTGAGATGTGAGTACTTCCATCATAGTAACATAGTAAATAAGGTTGGGGGAAAAAAGTTCAACCGTTGCCTCATAACCCAGAAAAATGAGAACTATATAAATTTTCTTACTGTCAAATAAGTTACTCTTTATCTGAACTTCTTGTTTAGCCTACTAACACAGTTTAAAGTGTTAGTAATGTACACAAAAAAGTTTGTTGCATTTATAAGAGCTTAAAAAGCTGAGCTAAATGCAAAAAAACGCATCTCTCAGACCGCTATGGTTTAAGAGACACAGGCGTTTAAAGTTTGATCTCTCCTACTGACAGGAGATCCGTGTCGGCCGACATGGAGGTGCTTAAGCAGAGCCGCGATCTCGTTATTTACCACAAATCCCTTCATTGGAATGGTCTAAAACGTGTGCCTGGTTTTCAAGCACTCGTTTTAGACTATTCCAATGAAGGGATTCGTGGTAAATAAAGAGATTGCAGCTCTGCTCAAGCTCCTCCGTGTTGGCCGACACGGATCTCCTGCTGACAGCTTTTACAGCTGTCAGTAAGAGAGATCAAACTTTAAACGCCTGTGTCTCTTAAACCATAGCGGTTTGAGAGATGCGTTTTTTTGCATTTAGCTCAGCTTTTTAAGCTCTTCTAAATGCAAACAACTTTTTTGTGGACATTACTAACACTTTAGCTCTATGTTCCCTCTTGAAAGAAATTCATCTAATCTACTCTTAAATGTATCCATTGTATCTGCTATTACCACATCCTTGGGCAAGGGATATCAAAATTTAACAAACCTTATTGAGAAAAAAAAAAAACAAAAAAAAAAAACCAACAACTCTGTTGAAGTTTAAACGTCCTTTCCTCTAATCTCAAGGGGTGGCCTCTGGTTGTTCAGGCCTTGGAATGAAAAGCTCACCAGACAGATTCCCATGTCTCTCTTTAATAAAGAGGCCCTTAAAATGATTCCATTTAGTTCATAATTAGCATTGGGATTTTTCTTTCACAAATGCATTAATTACACTTTTCCACATTAACCCCTTAGTGACAGCCGCATCCTGTCACGTTAACGCCCGCCGAACATTTTTTTTTTCTTCAAAGAAGTCCTGAGTCTCCGAGCGGCGTGCAGCCATGCGGAGACGCGGACTTCCGTGACTTACCAGGTACGCCCTCTGTCACTAAGTGACAGTTTCTGCGGGACGTACCTGGTAAGTCATCTGTCGTTAAGGGGTTAAACTTCATATTCTATTTGTTTGCCCAATCTGCCATTTTATGAACATCCCTCTGTAGAGAGCAAATATTTTGTTCTGAAGTAATTACCCTGTACAATATAGTGGCAACTGCACATATTGATATTTTGCTTTCTATAGCCAACGCCAGGTAATTTATAAACATGTTACAAAGCAGTGGACCAAGTACTGAACCCTGAGGTGCTCCACTCTTAACTCCTATAAAGTAATACTTATTTAATTCTTTGTCCCCAATACTGGTTGATTGTTTTTTCAAATCACTAATTTTATGGAGAAATAAGTTTCTAAAATGTTACCACATGAGGTCACATCAGGCCTCCCTACGGTACAGCTCTGTACCGAAGGCCGTCAATCTACAGCTCTTCTCCTCCCCTCCTCCTTGTTGGATGCTGGAATCATCCATTTGAACTGGCATGCTTTCATAATCATATGAGTACGCCAGGTCACATGGGGGAATCCAGCTTCAGGCAAGGAGGAGGGAACGAGGCACAACAGGGGAGGAGAAGAGGAGTAGATTGACAGCCTGCGGTACAGAGCTGTACCGCAGCGAGGCATGACATCATGCGGTAACACTTTAGAAGCTTATTTCTCCAAAAAATTAAATTACATCTACTGCTTTGTCATTAACTAGGTTGCTAACTTCTTCATAGAAAGCTCAAGAGATTAGTTTGGCATGATCTATTCCTCCTAAAACCATGTTGATTCCTGCTAATAATCTTATTTTCTGCTGTGTAATCTTGAATAGAATCCATTAATCACCCATTCTACCAGTTTACCTAATACAGAGGTCAAACTCATAGGTCTATAATTTCCTGGTTCTGTTTTATTTCCCTTCTTAACTAAAAACACTACATTGGCTTTACGCCAAACTTGTGGTGAGAGACCCATCATTCAGGTATATAACTGAATAGTTGTGCATATCCTAAACATTGTTTAATATGCACACAGTTGCATATAGTGCCTACTACTTTGGCTGGGAGCCCATTTAAAGTAATTACCATCCTTTCTACACATTACTTCTATGTATTCCATCTTTTAGTTTTAGAGAAAGTACTCTTATTCTATGTTCTCCTTATGAAAAAATGCATCCCTCCTGGACATAAACTCAATATATTACTGGATTTCATCATGTAGACCAAGGATTTTGAAATAAAATCAAGGACAGCAAAGAGGCCAGGAAAGTAACCTTATTCTGATTTTTCATATTCTGAAAGTGCATAATATACAAATGCAATTTGCCTAATCCCTCTCTATACCATTCCATCCCTCCCTCTCTATACCAAGCCAATCCATCCCTCCCTCCTTATATTAATTCATCCCTTCCTCCCTATACCAATCCCTCCCTCCCTCTCTATACCATTCCAATCCATCCCTCCAACTCTATAACCATCTATATAATGTTTTCTAAACACTTTAATACCCGACTCCTGTCACATTTTAGGCATTTTCTCACACCAATTTGCAAATATGTGTGGGGAATATGGGATTTTTTTTATTTATTTTTTTAATAAAAACACTTCTTGATCTCTTTCCAACCCCCTTTTACACTTATGAACATCAAAGGGATGTAATGCCTTTAAAGGGCAATGCATTGCACATACATTTGAACCACAAAGGGGTAAACAAGAAGGTGACAAACTTCAGTTTTCACCAGACCATATATGCTCTCACGAATACATTTTATATTAGAGCTATGGAAAACTCCCCAGACACTAGCACAGCACTTGCCTGGGAGCAAGGTAGCAACTTCATGATCACTGTGGGGATTATTTGGGAGCAGAAACGTGCTGGTATTGCAGCAGCCAGTGACTTTCTAGGAATGGGAGTGCTGGCAGCCTAGGCCCCACTGATCTCCCAAGAAAAATTGGGTTTCATGGGCGTGGGGATAAATTCTGGGCACTTTAGCAAGTCATTTTTGGCTTATTTTCGTAAGGTGGGTGCAAGCTTAGGCTTCACTCTACATCTAATATTCCTTGGATATTCCTGTTCACTGTAGAATGCTGTTTTGTTGTCCTAAAATAGGACTTCAAGACTCAAGGAAACTATTGTAAACTATTACTGTAAAAGGTTTCCATTTAATATTATATGGTCAAATCTGTTATCTGAAATATGGCTCAAATTTCAACAGTAAATCACAATCTAATGTACTTAAGGAATCTCTCTAGCACTTAATAGTTTGTTATAAAAGGTCATCTCTAGAACGACCTTAAAAAGGAACCCTATACTAGAAAAGTGACTCTTATTTTGTATAGCAGAATGATTTATCTAGGCAAGGGTCCTTCACACAGCGGCCCAGCATATCTATAGTGTTTAATTTTATGCATTAAACTAACATACAGCCAATTGTTCCTGTACACAATCTCAAAGACTGATGGAAACGTGTCCACTTCGATTCATTCAAGCCTGTGACCTAGTAGCAGCCCTGAATAGAGGTCACTATAAACTAGGCTGACCGGACCTCACCTTTAACCGGGGACCCAAAGCAGAAATGCATACTGCAGGACTGCATTGACTTCAGTGAAGTACTGCAAAATGGCTATTTCCTACGTGCCCCCGGTTAAAGGTGAGATCTGGTCAGCCTACTATAAACAGGAAACTGCAGATATTCAAAACAGGCAAATTACATTAACTATATGCCAATATATAATTCCAACTGTAAATATGAGATCAACAATTGCTCTAAGACGATGTACACAATGAGACAAGGAAGTTCTGAAGATTTAATAGAAGGTGCATGCCCACAAGATAGCCACATATTATAAAACAGTGTGTCAGCAGGTACAAACCAATGCCACAATAATATTTATATGGCATGTCTTCTTTTCAGACTTGCACCTCTCTGGAACTCAAAGGGTTAATGGCCCCTATGAATATTGCCCTTTTGACTTTGTTCATTTGAAAATGTAGTCCTGCATGTCATGTCCATGACTGCAGACATGATCACTGCTGGCAGTTATTCCAAATTGAAGCAGGCAGAGTACATGAGTCTTTTTAAACCTTTTAAGGACAACATTGTTACTTACTATAATTTATTGGGCAGCACTAGGCAAAATAATTTAGAAAGCAAGTTCAGGGATTTGGATATTGATGGTTTGAGTCCTTTGTGAACCTGAAAATCATATTTAATCCCATATTCTAGATCTCATTATCAAAAAGTACAATAGACCACATACTTCACAGCATGTGCCAATATTACTCATTTCATATAGTAGTTCAATGTGGGTGAAGGTTTAAGTCTGTCCAGTTTTAAACTGTTATGTAACTACCCTTGGAAAGATGTCATGCAAAGGTTTTTTTTTATTTATTTATTTATTTATTTTTTATAAAACCGTGCCAAGTATGAGCTAATATTTATATAAAACCCTTGATGCCACAGAAATCATTTTAGCAGATGAACATGCAATAAAGTAATAATTGTAGTGTGGTAAAAACTGCACGTTTATGCATACCTCCCAGACATCACGGATTAAGCACAAGTCCCCAATTTTAGCACTACATCCAGCTACCCCATCCTTGAATAGCCTTTAGTAAATTTCATCCACATAATGGTAGGCTTAAACATGAATCTCAGCCTTAGCAACAGGAAACGGCTCTCTTTTTTCCCCACTTTGAATGAGCTTAAGTGTGAGAGACAACCATACAACAAACATGCTGGTGACACCAGCAGAGAAACAGGTCAGGCATCCTCTCACTCAACTTCACATCAATAAAATCTGAAAGACATGTTCATTACCCCAGAAAGTAGGTAAAGGGACAGCAGAGAAGGTAAGGAAAGTTAACCTCAGTGACTGCTAATAAGAGATATGGGGCCTTATTCATGCTAAACAGGAGTATTTCTGGAACAAATCAACTGCCTCACAGGTTTCAAATGTAAATTCCTAAAACTCCCTTTGAGCTAAATGGGATTTATCCCTTTTGCAGGGGTCTCCAAAGCATTGCAAAGTCATATGCTGGAGACTTCTAGGGTTAAAAGGGAATGCATATTAGCCCAATGCAATGTACTTTGTTTACCCCTGAATTGCACCACTTTAGCTTGTTTCTGGATGCCTCTTCAATCTCAAATATATATTTCATATTGTGTGCAATTGGAAGTAGTTAACTTAACCCTTTGAGTGCCAGAGGGGTAAGTAAAGCATTGTTTTGCAATGCTTTGCGTACCCCTCGGGCACTCAAAGGGTTAAATGTCTTTTCCCGACAGGAACTAAAGGGTAACAACTCCAGTCACTCAATGTTTTAGATCTCAGAGCATGTACAAAGATCCAGATGGTGTGTTTGTTAGAACAGCATGCGTTTGCACACAGACACACCTCAACAGAGAAAGAGGACACAATATAAGCAACCCTTAACCGTTTTATAAAGTAATTAAATGAATACCTCTCTGGAGTAAAGATGTATTTGCATGTTAACAGTTTGGATGCCAGAGGGCTGTCCAGTGCAATGCAGAATAATGCAATGTACATCCCTTTGGCACTAAAAAGGGAAAACTGCTATTAAAAATATTAGTCAAAACTTTAAATTCAGACGCTCACTGAGACTTCTGCAAATAAATAAATAAATGGAACTCATTTTACATAACTACAGGTCAATATTTCATCTGCTCCCTGTAGAAGAGAAAACCACCCCCCATTTAGCAGTTCTAACATACTGGAAGACAGGTTGTAGAATTTACATATGTAATGGCGGAACAGGTCTGCATGTCCCACTTAATTTTACATCAAATGCAATTGATAATGCAGATGTTTCTAGCAGCAAGCTCTGCATGTGGCAAATTAACATTAAAGAGTGTCCATCTAAAAAAACAAAAAAAAAAAAAAAATCTACCAGCTGGGAGGCGAGTATGCAAAGTGAAAAGTAAAGAAAGTAAAGAATGTTGTGACAGAAGGTTAAGAAGCAGTGAAAGGAGGAAGCGGAGGTGATCTGTGAAAGTAAAGTAGTACAGAAGTAATGAAACATTGGTAAGCAGAATTAGAATGAATAATGTACATACTGTGAGCTGGTCCCTCTTCTAACCACTTTGAATGTACAGCAAATGTACAATGGGCTGGTTTTATACACGTGGAGCAGAGTCAAACAGGTTTCACTACAGATCAGATAATCATCTGTACTTTGTGCTTCAGGGAGACAAATATATGGGCAGGACATAACAAGTCTGTTTCAAAGGAGGTGTGTTAATAAGAGGAAAGAAAAAAACTTTACACTTTGTAAAGTTATGCAGCCTACATCCTAAATGGCCCAGTTGAGGTTTAAAAAAATAATCAAAACCATTATATTAAATTATTTTTTTGTAGCACTGCTAATGTAAGATGCAATCATGTAGACTTAACCATTAAAGTGCCAGGGGATGCACAACGCATTGCAAAGCAAGGTTTTGCTTACTCATCTCGCATTCAGAGCGTTAATTATAGAAATCTGCCCCATTATTATTAGAATATTTATTTTTTAAAGCCAGCTTCTGTAAGAGATGAAGTGACCAATGGTAGCCTCATTCTGATTGGCTGTGCAGGTGGGTGTGAAGTCACAGCAGCCAACCGGAATCTGCTGCCTCTCCAAAGGTAAAGACACCTTTCACTCTTCCTCTTATGACTCCACAATTTATCATCATTACATTATATTAACAACTTCTAAAGCAGTGTTTCCAAAACCTGTACTCAGTTGCCCCCTCCCCCATAGTGCATATTTTCTGGATATTCTTAATTGTGCTTTTGTGATACTCTCACTTTCTTCCTCATTTTAGCTGCTTTATCACTTATTTTATTCAATTCTATAAATACAGCACAAAACACGTTTTCATTTATTAAGATGTTTTTAAAGGCATGGTTTTTGACAATCTGGTTTGGCTGCTTCTACTAGGTCTTTAAGTAATCAAGGTTATAGATCCATTCCAAGTGGCCTGTGGGGGTGGGTGGAGAAGATCTATAAAGGAGGCTTATGGAGATTCAGTCATGTTGGGCTTCCTACTCACTCACTGCAGGTTCAAATTGGTTTGAGTACTTCTATGAAGAAAAAAATTGTGTGTTTAGATTGTGTGTTTTAAATGTTTTTAACCTAGGCCAACATTCAACGAGTTTATAAAAAATTTTCATCAGGACCATTTTATATAAAATTTAAGAATACATAATTTACAAAAACATGAAAAACTAGGGACTCGCTTGAAATATTTGGGGTACCTTGAAGAGTTGAGCAAGCTTAACCATAATTTGGCCAAACTATGTGAACGAAAACCTCATATTTATTAACAGTGGTATCCAATTTACTAACAGTAGTATGAAATACACTTTATACAGGGTTCACATTTATACTCACATAGAGGAGCTCAGGGTTTTTTTGTGTTTGGTTCTAGCCTGCTTTGGTGGGATTTTAAAACTCCTTTATCCTTTGCTGCTATATTCTATTTATTTATTTTAGTTTACACTTTTATGTAGAAAGCTGGGTAATAATGTATGTGTATATATAAGCATTGGTTTGTAGTCCAAAAACATCCTGCACATGTAATAATGAGGTATAGTTCTCTAATCAACCCCTAATCTGTATGTAAGTGACCAGATCAAAATAAAAGGAAAAAAAAATGGAAAAATAAGGGCTAAGCACTCAGTGTCTCACTGTAAACAATATTTATTGTACAATATATAGAATATAACAATTATATAAATAAAAGGATACCAACATCAATATGCATAATCACTACATTTCTGGTACCAGAATAAATATTATAAAGTCAAAAAAGATAAAAGTTCACCTATGCATTGGCGCAAGTAAGTCTATAGATCATGCACCTTAATCCAGTAGGTCTAGAAACATGTCTCTTTTGAATGCAGGCAGGTAAATGTACTAGCAAAGGTTAACTCTCTCATCCTTCTTTGGATCAATATCACCGTTAATATAGCCAACCACCAGGTTCCTGTAACGCTTAGAGTCCAACCAGCTCTAGCTTTGAATGAATGAATGAATGTTTATTTATATAGCGCCACGAGTGTACATAGCGCTTTACAATTTAAGGCTTTAGACAATACAGGGTTACAAGTGCTTTGTATAGCACAACATTGGGTATGAGGTCCCTGCCCGAAAGCTTACAATCTAAAGCGGTAATGGGAGACATACAGAGTACATAAGGGTGGTTACGTGTACATAAGTACCTTTGTAGGCAATATCTCCAGTAATGCTGTCTGCACTGGCGGCTGTAGATCAAGGTGGTGAATGATAAAATGTGTATGCGGGCATGTACAAACGATTACCTCCTGACTACAATCAATGTAACAACTACTGGCTACAATAAAAATTACTTGCTCCGTGCACTTGGTATCGATTAAAATCAATGCGTTTCGTACAGCTTTGCTGGGTACTTCCTCAGGATAAGGCAGCTGTAGATCCTGGTGTCTTATTTAAATCTTGGTTCTAGTAGATTGAAAGATTTTTGGAGCACAGGAGGCCCATTTTAACTGCAGACCCCCAAATACCTGTTAGCTATCCTATATAATAATTCGCTAAGGTAGGTCAGAAACAGTCATGCGCAGTAGAGATGGCTGCGCGCGCTTTAGTCATGTGCAGTACAGACTGCCAGCGCCGTGGCTGTTACAGAGCGGGGCTCTCCGAATTCAGACAGGAGTTGCGCAGAGAGGACTCCGGTCTGAATTCGGAGCGCTTCGCTCAGTATCAGCCGCGGCACGGCCACTCTCTACTGCTCATGCCTACAGAGGTGGAACTGTGGCCTGTGTAAACGGGCCTTTCAACTTGTACATGATAAAGTTTTTCATAACAAATCTATGGAAAATACTGTAGTTCTACCCCTTGAGCAAATATCATCGCATTTAGCAATAGTTTAAAGATTTCATAATGTACGTCAGAGAGAGTTATTGGATATATCAATGTAATACTTTGATACCAGCAGGACGCATTGATAAACTTGATAAAAAAAATGTTTTAACTTTATTCCTTTTAGTTAGGTTACGTTTTTAGTATGGTTACGAATGAACACTTCCACTTTAAAGATCCCTTTAAGTGTGATACAGATTAAATAGCTGCCACTTATGGAGCACTTGGGATTCCCCCCACCCCCGCAGTATAAGTTGTGGCTTCATACTTACCTATGTTAAGTATATTATGTTATTAGTTCTAATAATCTGGCACTTCTGAGAGGTAATACATGTATTATGAAGCTAGTCGCCATATGTTTAATTATTGAAGGGCGACTTTATACTATGTGAAAGTTCCGCTTTAACGGTGAGATTAAACCAAAGAAAGACGGGAGAGTTAACCTTTGTTAGTACATTTACCTGCCCAATTCAAAAAAAGACATATGTTTCTAGACCTACTGGATTAAAGTGCGGGATTTACTTGCTCCAATACATAGGTGAACTTTTATCTTTGCCGTCATAATATTTATTCTGGTACCAGGAAATTAGTGATTTTGCATATTGATACTGGCATCCTTTTATTTATATAATTGTTATATTCTATATATTGTACAATAAATATTGTTTACAGCGAGACACAGAGCGCTTAGCCCTTATTTTTCCCATATTATATTATATATACACACACACACACACACACACACACACACACACACACACACACACACACACACACACACACACTAGCAGTGTGAGACTGTGTTGCCAGTCTTTTTTTTTTTTTTCTTTAAATAATGCTTAAGCCTTTGGGTGGCAGAGGGGTTTGCAATGCATTGCACTGCATACTCTTCTTGCACTGAAAGGGATAACGTAAGGCTGACTGACAGGAGTTTATATATGCAATGTATATTAATGTACACAATCTCGACACAGAACTATATATAATGTATTTTAGTGTATATATTGTATATACAGGAGTGTATATATTAATATACATTATATATATATACGCACTCCTGTGTGTACTTTCTGTACATCAATATACATTATAGTCCTGTGTGTACAGTGTCTACATTAAGATACATTTTATATACAGTCGTGTGTACAGTGCACACATTAATATAAATAATATATATACGTTTGTATTTGTGGAGTGTGCATATATAATATGCATTATATATGCATTCCTGTGTCACTGAGGCTCACTTTAACCCTTTGAGTGGCATAGGGGGTACGCAATGCATTGCAATACCTTGTGTATCCCTCTGGCACTCAAAGGGTTAACCATTGCTTAAAAAACAAAGAAAAAGACAGGCAACACCATTCCTCACTGCTAGTCACATATAAAGAGTCACCTGATAGATCTTGCTTGTGATGTTTGGCAAAATGTCTTGCTACATTTATGTTTATGATTACCTTTGGTGATGTGGTTTCAATGTTCCTAGAATCGTTCTTTCACAGATCTTATAGTTCTTCCAACATATTTGAGGTGGAAGGGGCATTCTGAATGGTAAATGATAGTCCCCGTTGTGTGACAGGTAAAGCTTTTGGTTCTGTGTTGTATATTTTGACATGTAGTACATGGACTATGCCCACAACTAAAGGCTCCTTAGACTGGGGTTATATCCACCTCTGTGCAAAATCCATTCTTGAATTTCCGTTTTTCTAGGTCATTTGGTGCCAATGAGTTCTTGAGATTTTTGGATTTTTGGTATATAATTTCAGGTGTGCTTGGTAGGAGTTAGGATATGTGGACGTCACCCATCAGGATGGTCCAACGTCTGAGTAGGATCTGTTCGATGTGCTTGCCTGCATCGTTATATCTTGTGATGAAAGGAAATGTGGGGATCTTGTTATTCCATTTCCTTTTCTTTGCATTGGAATTTTGTTAAGGGTTTTTTTCTTAAATAGTTTGCAGAAGCTGTTCTTGTGCCGTCTCACCTTTTTGTAAATTTCTTCTTTATAGTGCTTCCTTATGGTTTTGCACACTTCTACATATTCTACCCAATTTATAAGGTTACCATTTTGCTTCATTTGTCATGACTTTTCATCTGTTTCTTTTGATATTGATTGTTTTTTACAGCAGGTGCAAGGGCAGCGTCTACTATACTCTCAATAACTAATTTTGGGTTGAAACGTGTCACATATACGCGCACACACACACACACACACACTGGAACAATGAGTTAGGGATGCCCCTGAATCCTTGGGTTTGGTTTATCGCACATATGCCTTTTGGGTTCAAATGACGTTGACAGAAAGCAGTCTAAGTTAGACTAGGTTAAAGTTATCACAATAACTATGAAAGTTGATGTGCGAGTCTTCTTTAATTTCTTTTTGTAACACCTACGCTATATTTCATTCCTTACAGATTTGTAGGTCAAGCACTATTAAATACGAAAGGATCCCCCTCCCGCCCCATTCCCTGCATCACTGTGCCTCTCAATCTGGTCCGGATGGAGCCCAGCAAGATAAAATCTTCAGTAAGCAAAAGGAAAATCCCACCCTCCTTTCCAAGGGGGGCAGGGTTTTCCTTATACTTCTACTGCATCCATCCAGTCCCATGACTATTGAAGATCTAAGGGGAGGTGGCCAGAAAGGGTGGAAGGGGGATCCTTTCAGCTTGAATAGCAGAGGAATCTGGCCGTAATGTGCAGTCCTTTTCGGTAGAAATTGAGGCCAACTGTGGGCTACAAGGTGGGGGGAAAAAAAAAAAAAAAAAAAGTGTTGGTGGGTATATCTACAAACCTAAACACAATTCAAAAGAGCTTAAAGGTATATAGGTAATATTTAAAAACTAGGACATTTAAATTACTATTCTACATTACGTTCAAATAAAACCTTTTATAATGATCAGAATTTGAATTGGAGTTTCAACTTGTAGATACCAATATTGGAGCTATAATTGTCTAACATTTAGATTGGCAACTATAAAGAATTCATTCTTAAAGCTGATAAATAGTTAGATATCTGTGAGTGACAGCAAAAGCGGGGGTTACTCAACCAAATTAACTGATACAGATTCACTGTTATTAGATGGTCCTGTGCCCTATGCCATTTTTGTCTTTATATATTACAAACCACTAACTACTGATAAGAATATTGAGGCCCAACTGTTATTGCAAAGGAGGAAAGCTGCACGTTGTGGGCATACTATAATTATGGGAGATTTTAACTATCCAGATATCAACTGGAAACCTGAGACCTGTTAGAGTGCTAATGGAAGAAGGTTTATGAGCACACTTCGGGATTGCTACATGTCACAAATGGTGGAAGTGGCAACAATAAAATAGGATTTTAGTCTTACCCGTTAAATCCTTTTCACTTAGTCCATACAGGTTACTGGTAACTCTGGGAGGCGATCTGCCCCTTTAAGTAGGCAGGAACATTTCTCCAAATGTATGCAGGGGCGGAGCCTCCCCTCCCTCCTCAGCTGCTTCCCAGTCAGCTAACACCAGAATGATTTGAGACCCTACCAACTGATGAGAAATAGGAGAGAAGAAGACTCCTGTGAGCATGCCCCAAAGGACTCCCACAATTCGCCACAGGAGAGCCAAGCATGGTCTCTTGACAGGGTGGGAGACCAGTAACCTGTATGGACTAAGTGAAAAGGATTTAACAGGTAAGACTAAAATCCTATTTTCACTGTCGTCCAATACAGGTTACTGGTAACTCTGGGATGTCCAAGCATTGAGTTACCCTGAGGTGGGAAGGAGGCAAGGACCAGGCGCAAGGCCCCCAAAGTCAGCAGGACCTCTATGAACCTACCGGACAGAGATCCCAACAAAACAGAAGTGTCAACAGACACCAACTAGGGGTAAAAACAGACCCCAGTAACTGTTACACAGCACACTGAACTAGAGCCAACAGGGCTCAATGGTAAGGAAGCACTAAGAACCTCAGAAGAAGAAGATCCTAGACAGGCAAAACTGCCTCCAGGACCTTCCTCCCAAAGCTGGCATCAGCCGAGGCCAGCACATCCAAACGGTAGTGCTTCGAGAAGGTGTACACAGAGGACCAAGTGGCCGCCCGGCACAGTTGATCAGCAGACGCTTGATTTTTGTAGGCCCAAGAGGCCCCAATGGACCTGGTAGAATGGGCCGTGACCAGAAAGGGAACATGCTTGTTCCTCAATTCGTACGCCTTACGAATGGTAGTTTTAATCCAAGATGCAATAATCACTTTGGATGCCGGTCTCCCAGCCCTAGGACCCTCCGGAATGGTGAACAGAGCGTCAGACTTCCTGATGGATTCCGTGTGATGCACATAGAACTTGAGACAACACACAACATCCAACAAATGGAGATCCCTCTCCTTATCGGAAGAGGGGTTAGGGCAGAAAGAGGGCACCACAATCTCCTGATTAATGTGGAACTCAGAAACCACTTTAGGTAAGAACTCCTTAGAAGTGCAAAGCACCGCCTTGTCCTTATGAAACACCAAATAGGGTGGTTTACAGGAGAGAGCTTGTAACTCCGCCACCCGGCAGACTGACGCAATAGCCAGAAGAAAAGCCATCTTCCACAACAAAAGACGTAAAGGAATAGTAGCCAAGGAGTCAAAGGGAGGACGCTGGAGAACTCCCAAAACCAGATTAAGGTCCCACTGAGGAGCCGGACTCCGAAAAGCAGGACGCACATGGGCAACGCCCTGGAAAAAGATGTTGACATCAGGAAGGATAGCAATGTGCTCCTGGAAAAAGACAGAAAGCGCCGAAGTCTGAACCTTAAGAGAACTCAAACTGAGTCCCTTATCCACACCGTCCTACAAAAAGGCCAGGACAGTAGGAAGATGAAAATCGTGAGACAGGTCCCTGTCAGCACACCAAGACAGAAAGATCGACCAGACCCGGTGATAGATCTTGGACGAAACAGGCTTACGAGCACGTAACATGGTAGACACCACTGCAGAAGAAAACCCCTTCTTCAAAATTGAGGATTCAACCTCCAGGCCGTCAAATGGAGACGATGAACATCCTCCTTCCACAGATAACCTTGTATCAGAAGTTCTGGACGAGGGGGAAGCGGAAAGGGCTCTGCCACCGACAGAGCCAGAAGGTCCGGATACCAGGACTGACTAGGCCAATTCGGAGCAATGAGGATGACCGGACAATGCCCCACCTTCAGCTTCTGGATCACCCTGATCAACATTGGAAGGGGAGGGAAGATGTAGGCTAGGGAAAACGCCCAAGGAATCAACATGGCGTCGACCGCCAGAGCCAGCGAGTCTCTCCACCTGGAGCAGAACATCAGAACCTTCCTGTTGTGCCTGGTTGCCATCAGATCCACTAGGGGTACGTCCCACATCTGGGTCAGTAGCTTAAACACCTCTGGATGGAGTTCCCACTCTCCGCTGTCGACTGTGTGATGACTGAGGAAATCTGCCATGACGTTGTCTACGCCTGGAATGTGCACCGCAGAAATGGCAGGAAGTGAACCTCCGCCCAGGACAGGATGGCCTTGACCTCTAGCCACGCGGCGAGACTTCTTGTCCCGCCCTGCCTGTTGATGTAAGCCACGGCAGTGACGTTGTCGGATTCCACTTTGACTGGACAGTCCTCCAGCTGAGATTCCCAATGGCGCAGAGCATGGAAAATCGCCCGAAGTTCCAGAATGTTGAAAGGGAGCAGGGACTCCTCCAAGGACCACTTCCCCCGAGCGCTGAAGCGACCCAAGACAGCACCCCAGCCCGAGAGACTGGCGTCCGTCGTGACCTTGGTCCAGTAAGGGATCCTGAAGGATCTCCCCTTCAGGAGATGGGAAAGGTCCAACCACCACTCCAAGCTCAACTTGACATGAGGAGGCAGAGATACTGACAGCTTCAGATGATCTGGTTGATCCCTGCACGTCTGGATCACAAACCTCTGGTGTGTGCCATCGCAAATGGCACCGCCTCTATCGTGGAGATGAACTTCCCCACCAGCGAAGACAACTTTGGGACTGGAATCCGATCGAGTGCCAGAATCCTTGAAACTCGTTGGTCAATTTAATGAGCCACCTCCTCTGGCAGAAACACGATACACTTCTGAGTGTTGAACAGCAGACCCAGGAAAATGAGACGCTGGGATGGAGTCAAGTCCGACTTATCCAAATTCACAATCCAACTGTGATGAGTGAGGGCTTGAATGCAGGTCTGGACCTGCTGATGAAGGAATTCCGCAGACTCCGCCTTCAAAAGCAAGTCGTCCATGTACGGAGTCACTCTGATGCCATCCCGATGGAGGACAGATATCAATGCTCCCAGAACTCGTTGGAAAACCTGGGGAGCAGTTGTCAGCCCAAATGGAAGAGCTGAAAACTGAAAATGATCTCTGACGCAGGCAAACCTCAGATACTGCCTGCTCTCTAGATGAATAGGAATGTGCAGATACGCATCCTGTAGATCCAGAGAAGCAAGAAACTCCCCTGGAGACATGGCAGCAATGACAGTGCGCAGAGATTCCTGACAATAGTGAGTTTTTACCACAAAGGAATTAAGATCCTTGAGATCCAAAATAGGACGACCGCCACCGTCCTTTTTGGTCACCATAAAAAGGTTGGAGTAAAACCCCAAACCCATGTCCACAGGAGGAACTGGCTCCAGGACCTCCTTGTCCAAGAGATCTTGAATAGCGTCGAACAGACGCAGTTTCTCTCCATCTTGCGGAGAACGAGTGAGATGAAAACGAAAGGGAGGAAGGGAGAAGAAAGGGATCTTGTATCCCTCCGACACCACCTGTAAAACCCATGGGTCTGTCACAGATTCCTCCCAAACCCTGCGAAAGAGGTGGAGACATCCCCCCACGGCAGGGTGCGGACCCGGGTTCGGCGAGTCATGCCGAAGCAGGCTTGGAAGTCTTGGGCTTGGAGGCAACCTTGGGCTTCCAGGACTGCTTGGAGGAGGGACTCGGATTGGATGGAACTGTCTTGGTCGTCGAACGCGTCTCCGTCTGAAATGAACGAAAGGACTGGTAACGCTTAGCCAGCAACTTTTTCTTGAAGACCAAAGGCAAAAGAGTATTCTTACCCCCAGTAGCCTTGCTATTTAGCTCCTTGAGCTCAGAACCAAACAAGGAAGTACCCTGGAAAGGCAAAGAAAGCAAAATCTTCTTAGATGCAGTGTCAGCAGACCAAATCTTAAGCCAAAGCGCCTGGCTACCACAGAAGAGGTAGAGGCCCTAGCCATCATGCGGACAGCATCAAAGGCAGCATCAGAAACATAGTTCTGAGCCTCAGAAGTATTGGCAAGCAAGCGCAACTGCACTGAAACTGGCGCATCCTGACGGACCACCGTGGTGAGTTGCTCAGTCCAGACCGCAATGGCCCGGTTAACCCACACCACAGCAAAAGCCGGTCACATAGCAGTACCAATAGAGGCAAAAATAGACTTGAGGCAAACCTCCAACTTTTTGTCCGTCCAATCCTGTAAAGCAGAAGCATCAGATACAGGTAAAGCAGTTGATTTAGACAGTCTAGAAACAGAAGCATCCACTTTGGGAGGATGAACCCACTTAGCCAGTTCAGCCTCAGAAAAGGGATAAAGTTTAGCAAACTTTTTTTGAGACTGAAGAGGACTTGTCAGGATTTTTCCAAGCATCAGAAACCAAACGGTCAAGAGTAGGGTTAGGAGGAAAACAAGTAACAGCTTTGGCCAGTTTCTGAAAATCATCAATTGGGTCAGAGGGAACCTCTTGACTCAAGGAAAGGTTGAGGGTGGTCAGAACGGCTCTAATTAGGCCCTCAGCAGAGAGTTCAGGGTCACATTCAAAGGGATCTCCAACAGATCTGGAAGACTCAATAACTGTACCATCCTCAACATCAGAATCTTGCAACAATTCTTCCTCAGAAGAATCAGACACATCAGGGGCCCCCTGCGGTTTAGGCAGGGAGGTCCTGATAGTAGAGGGAGCCTGCCATAACTGCAGTGCTCCCTCTACCTGAGAGGGAAAGAGTTGAAGAGTGGACCTGAGGTCCCTAGTTGCAGCCTTAAACTCTTTAACCCAAGCTGGCTCTATAGCATGGCTGGAAGGCCCTGGGTTGCTGTCAGGACCTTCTGAGCACGTTGGGCATAAATGACCAGAGAATTCCCTAGGCAGCCCTGAATGACAGGAGGAGCAATACGCAATGGGGGATACGGATACCCCAGCCTCCTTAGTCTTAGGTCTAGTCCCAAGCTCCAGTGGTGTAGACATACTCACAGAGTCAAAAATAACCCACTGGCAAAAATCACCCAATAGAAGTGTGAAAGAAACGTTAAAAATTAAACTTATCTGGCAAGCGAAGGGTTAATCAACGGAGGAGAGGGAGAGAGTCCGGTCCCTGCATAGTATACTCTATAAGAATAACTCACAAAATGGCTGCCGCAACAGGAGCCAATCAGGAAAGAGGTGCGAAGCGAGCGCTCATGGGAAATGTAGTTTTTCTCAAAAAGTACCCCAAAGCAGTGCCCAACATTCAGATTGAAATGGCTGCTTCGAGCACCTTTTGTCCAAATTTTGCATCTGTTGATGCCTGGACATCCAGCTTGTAGTGTTTAATAAACATTGATACTGAAGTCCAGGTGGCTGCTTTGCAAATCTCTTCTGGAGATGCCAGGGCTTTTTGAGCCCAAGAGGTTGATATAGCTCTGGTAGAATGAGCCCTTATTCCCTGAGGAGGAGGCAGATCTGCTGATTCGTATGCAAGTTTAATACAATCTCTTATCCATCTGGCGATGGAAGGTTAGAGGCTGCTGAGCCCTTAAATTTTCCACAAAAGTGGACAAACAAGCTATCCGTTTTACGGAATAACTTGGTCCTGTTAAGATAAATCTGGAGGCAACGGATAAGGTCCAGATTATGAAGTCTACGTTCTGTCTCATGTACCGGTTCTGGGCAGAAGGAAGGGAGCACAATGTCCTGGTTCAAGTGGAATTGCGATACCACCTTGGAACGAAAACTCAACTTTGGTCTGAGAACCACCTTGTCCTGGTGAAATATCATAAATGGTGGATTAGAGACTAGAGCCTGTAGTTCGCTAATTTGTCTAGCCAAAGTAATAGCAACTAAAAATGCAGTCTTGAGGGTCAGATGCTTGAGAGATATTGAATCCAGAGGTTCAAAGAAGGGATGTGAAGCTAGTTGCTGTAGCACAATGTTTAAGTCCCAAAGAGGAAGAATTTCCCTAATAGTGGGCTTTATTTTGGAAATGGATTGGAAGTATCTTTTAATAAGGTAGTGATCTGCGAAGGGGGTAGCTAGCACAGCTGAAATTGCAGACAACTGTACCCTAAGGGATGCAGGTTTTAGCCCCATCTGAAATCCTACCTGGAGAAAATCCAAGATTTTAGGTACCGAGATAGAGTTCCTATCTAAATTAGAGAGGTGCACCATCTGTGGAAGGTAGTCCAGACCCTATAATAGATTCTGGATGAGGAAGCTTTCCTGCCACTAAGGACAGTATCTATCACGGAATCTGAAGTACCTTGTAATCTAAGAGATTGCCGCTCAGCCTCCAGGCCTTGAGCTTGAAGAACTGCGGATCTGGATGGAGAAGAGGACCTTGTAGCAGAAGATCCGGAATGTTCGGAAGAGACATAGGCATCCTGATGGATAACTGTAGTAGATCCGTGTACCATGATTTCCTTGGCCAATCTGGGGCCACTAGGATAATCTCTGCTTTGTCCCTCCTGATTTTTCGAAGAATTTCCGACATCAGGGGTAGAGGTGAAAATACATATGCCAGAGGGAATGTCCATGGTATTTTTAACGCATCCTGAGCTAGAGCCTGTGGTCTTTCCACCTGGACAGGTAGACTGGACACTGACTGTTTTCTGCCGTTGCTTTCTTATGATGGTCTGGAAGACTAATTTGTTTAGACTCCACTCTCCGGGGTCCACTGTGTGACGACTCAGGAAATCTGCTTGAGTGCTGAGTCGACCTGATAGATAAGTTGCGCTGAGGGCTAGCAGATTCTTCTCTGCCCAGCCCAATATCTGTAATGCTAGATCGTTCAGCTGAGGGCTCCTTGTGCCCCCTTGGTTGGTCAGATACTGGACAACAGACACATTGTCGGATCTTATTAGTACTGCTTTTCTTTGCAAATCTGTGCCGAAATGTCTGAGAGTCTTCCATACTGCAAGTAAATCTTTTAGATTTATGTGCAATTTTTCTTCTTTTTGATTCCATGTTCCCTGAATCGTCTTCATATTCCATATGCCTCCCCATCCGGTATTGCTGGCATCCGTGTGTATTATCATCCAATCTGGTTCCTTGAATGAGCGTCCTTTCACAAGATTGGATTGCTTTGTCCACCAATATAATTCTTTTCTGGCTGACTGGAAGAGAGGGATCTGAAAAGACGGGTTGAATGGATGTTTTTTGTAAAAAGTGAGAAAATTCTCCTGGGTCAACCTGGAGTGTGCCCTGGCCCAAGGCAGAATCTGGTAAGCTGATGCCAGGTGTCCCAGCAGTTTCTGGAAGGAATGAATACTTTGTCTTCGTCCCCTGAGAAAACTTGTCACTGCATTCTGTATGCGGGTCTGTCTGTCCTTTGACAGAGTTGCAATCTCTTTCCTGGTGTAGAAATTGATGGCCAGAAATTGAATTTGCTGGCTGGGAGAGAGGGAACTTTTCTTCATATTCAGAAGCCAACCCAGCCTGGAGAGCAGGTTCCTGCAAAAACTGGTGCTTAACTGGGTCTTCTGTTCTGAGGCTTCTACAATCAGAATGTCATCCAGGTAAGGGATAACTTATCTTGTTTAGTCTCATTTCTGCCATAGCTAGGGACACGACTTTGGTAAATACCCGGGGGGCCGTTGCCAGTCCAAAAGGAAGGACCCTGAACTGAAAGTGACGCTGAAAAATGTGAAATCGAAGATACATTTGATGTGATTCCCTTATCAATAGATGAGAATATGCATCCTGGAGATCGAGACGCGTCAAGTAAGCTTGAGGAGGAATTGACTTGAGAGTGGAGGATATTGTCTCCATCTTGAAGCGCCTGACCTTCAACATGACATTCAAGTCCTTGAGGTCTAGGATTAGCCTCATTTCCCGGGAAGGCTTGATAACATGAAAAAGCGTTGAGTAAAACCCCCGGAATCTTTGAGACAGGGGAACTTCTTCCACCACCCTGTTCTGTAACAAAAGATCCAGAGCTAGCTTCATCTGTCGGATCTTTTCCTTGTTTCTGACAATTGATGTCCGGAATCTTGGAATTTTGGGGGCAGTCTTGAATTCTAAAGAGTATCCCCTTTGAATTATGTCTAGGGCCCATTGATCGTGATGGATTTGGCTCCAAGACTGAAAAAACTCCACCAGTCTGCTCCCTACTGGAAGAGAAGGGGATAGACTGGCATCATTGTTGATACTGCCCTTTTCTCGGGAAATCCTTCCGATTTCCAGGTTTTTGGGTCTGAGCCGCCCTGGGCTTAGGATCATATCTTCTGCCTGGTTGGTATCTTTTGGCTTCCCGAAAGGACTGTCGTTTGTACTGTCCAGCTCTAGTAGGTGAACGGCGAGCTCTCTTCTCTTGAGGTAGGAATAGGCTCTTGCCACCTGAAGACTTTTTAATAATTTCCTCTAGAGATTCGCCAAACAACTTAGAACCTGCAAAGGGAAGGGATACTAATCGTTTTTTTGAGGATGGATCTGCTTCCCATGATCTAATCCATAGTGCTCTTCTGGAAGTGATAGATAAGGCAGAAGCTTTAGCCAGTAATCGGATACTATCCAAAGACGCATCACATGAATAATTGATAGCGTCCTTAACGACCCCCAGATCTTTCAGAATGCGGTTTCTAGAGACTGAGGACTCCAGTTTTTCCTCAATCTCAGAAATCCATATACGCAATGCACGGAACATGGAGGCCATAGCCGTAGCGGTCTTTAAATTGTGGCCAATTGTAGTAAACTGCTTCTTCAGAGCGCTATCAGCTCTTTTATCCATTGGGTCACGCAGGGATGCCCCATCTTACAGGAGAATAGTCGTGCGCCTAGATGTTTGGGATATGGCTGCATCAACTTTTGGAGGGGTATACCATGTACTAGTCTCCTCTTCCTGGAATGGGTACATTCTTTGAAAACATTTAGATATAGCACAGCGTTTATCAACCTGTTTCCACTCTGATCTGATAGTGTCCTGAATAGAGGCATGAACAGGTATCTGAGGGTATGATTTCTTAAAACCCACAAAAGCAGAATCCATAATATTTAAATCCTTCTGGATTTCTGTTAATCCTAGGGATTTTCGCATTGCCTTAACTAGTGAGTCCATCTTATCTAAAGAGAAGCTGCCACTATCCTCCTCAGCAGATGAGGCTCCAGACTCTAATTCAATAAAACTTTCATCATCCTCTTCTCATCTCCTAGATGGCCCTTCATCTGGATCAGATTCTCTATGACGTTTCTTAGCAGATTCCTGCATGCAAGAAAAAGTTTCTTGCATTGAATCTTTCATCCAGGATATAAAATTTTGAAACTGTAATGGTGCTTCATGTCCAGCAGCCTTTCTGAGACAGTCTTCACATAGTTTTCCTGGCTCAGAGCTAGGTAGGACCAATATAACTGACCTGGGTAGGAAGTGAGAGACTTTTAAAGATTTACATTGGTCCTACCAGCTGAAAGGCGGAGCTAATTGCCCACAGTCTATGCCGTGGTCTATGCCCAATGAGTGCCAGAGTGCGCAATGAGAACTCCCAAATACAAGCCCAGTTAAGGGACACTCTGGGACAAGTGGACCTTCAGCACTCAAAGGGTGGCTCACCTTTTTGCAGGTCTTCTGTCTTCAGGTCACCATGCAAAGAAAGGATTACCTCAGTGGATAATCCCCCAGGGAAGTACTTGAAACAAAGTTGTTCCCCCATCAGGGCATAAGGTCCACCAAAAATCCATGGACACTGAGCTAGCCACTTTGGAGAGGGCATTTGTCAGTCATGGTAACCTGTCTAATGGTGGTATTCCATATTTGACAGAAAACAATAAAAAGACTAAAACTTGGAGAGATGTTCTCCACCTGGTGTGTACACACCCAGGAACAAATCATTCTGGTGTTAGCTGACTGGGAAGCAGCTGAGGAGGGAGGGGAGGCTCCGCCCCCTGCATACATTTGGAGAAATGTTCCTGCCTACTTAAAGGGGCGGATCGCCTCCCAGAGTTACCAGTAACCTGTATTAAACGACAGTGAAATAATGTTTTGGAGCTAATGATAACAAATAACAGACATGGAGATACAAGAAATGTTCACATCTGCTAAAGGCATTTTTGTGCACAGATAGATTTTGTGAATGTTCTAATCCAGGAAGCTGAATACCGAACACTTCTTGAATTGCGCATAAAAAAAATCCTTTTTAAGACAACACTACACAGACATATAAATTAATTCTCAACAGCACTTCCTGCATTAGGCACATTTTCTATTCCACTCACACAGATTCGTTAATCCTGGCCACGCCCACAAAAAAATATGCGCAGCTGTACGCCAATATTGATTTTTTTTCATGTGCAATTCAACAATCATGCGCAAACCTATTCCCTAGTGGTTTTCACACAGGAAATTGCAATTGCGCATATTTCTTGCATCGCGCCAATGGTGTTTGATATTAAGGTAGGTGAACAGTTGGGAAACAGTGATCTCAGCATGGTTGCATTCGAGATCAGTTTGGTAAAGCAAAACTGAATAGATTCAACCAAAACTTTTTTTCTTAAATTAAGAAAGAAAAGAAGAGACCGTTATAATGTTAAGAGCATCAATGCAACTCAGACTGGGTTACATTTTTTAACCCCTTAATGACCACTGCCGTGCCAGGACTGTCACGGCTGGCCAGCACTTAACGACCAGTGACGGTCCTGGCACGTCATGGAGTTCAGGACTCCCCACGTGCCTGCACACCGCCCGGGGAGCCCTGAACCGGAACTTACAAAAAAAAATAAATAAATAAAAAAAAGAAAAAAAGAAAAAATCCCATGTGGTCTTCAAGTGCTGGCCTGTGCGTGTGGTGTGGTCCGTAAGAGGTTAAAGGCAATAATACTGAGGAAAACTGTGTGAACATAGATTTAGGTTGCAGAAAGGTATTCAACAGCATATACCAGTGGGGAACAAATGCAAAACAAGCAGATCACAGCCAATGTGGTTAAATTCAAATGTAAAGAAAAAAATGTCAAGGAAGAAAGACATTTAAACTATTTAAGTCTGAAAGAATAGAACATGCTTTCTTGAAATACAGGAAGTGCAACAAAAATTGCAGAATTGCAAAAATTAGGTTAGCAAAAATACATAATGAAACTCAACTTGCAAGAGAGAGCAACACTAATCCAAAAACATGTTTCAAATAAATAGCAAAAAAACTTAAACAGGGAGTGAATAGGACATTTCAGAAATAAGATGGGTGAGTTGATTAGAGGATAAGGAAAAGGCTAATATACTAAACACTTGTTTCAGGTTACACCAGGGAACAGGAAATTTGTATATTGGGTTAACAAAAGAAGAGGTCATAGGAAGAGTGAACAAAAATTAAGACTGACAAAGCACCAGGTCCTTATGGTATACATCCAAGGGTTCTTCAGAAACTCTGTGCAGTGTTAGAAGGAAAAGATCATGCCAAAAATCTGCAGAAAAAAAATTGCAGTTTTATCAATTTATATGGAAAATTTGAGTTTAATACATTGGCATTCTAAGGGTTTAGAATTTACTTCTGATCTTTTTAAGAATAAAAGTTTTCTTTCATTTATTGAGTTACAGACTAAATGTATCTACCTATGAGGGATAGCTGTATTTACTTGAGGATAAAAGATTTTCATTTGCCGAGAATTGGCTCTGAACAGGAGATAGAGGATAGCCTTTTCAAGTTACATCTTAACGTAAACATAATATCCAAAATAAAGGGAGTTTTGACTAGATTTGTACCCCCGGTTAAATCATCTGCCATTTTACCTTGGGAGGAGGATTTAGGGGCTGCTTTTCCTCTACAGACTTGGTTGTCTGACCAGGAAGGCTGTACATTGCATTAATTTTCATGAGCAATATTATAAATTGACCCATAGATGGTATCAGGTTCCATCCTGTTTATCGAAATATTAACCTGGTCTTTCAACTACACATATGGTGGGAGTGTGCCAACCTGTCCTCTCTGATAAATAAAATAGCTAAGATATTTTCTGATATTTTTGAAAGGTAAAATATTCTTACACCCCAGACATTTCTGTTCCATATGGACCTTCCTGTATCCAATAACTATAATAGTTATTTATGTATTAACATCTTATTGGCATTTAAAATTGGTCTTGCTAGATAGTGGAGGAAACAGAATTTGCCCACATGGACAGAGATAAAAGCCCAAATAGATTATCAATGCATATCGGAAAGCTATATATACATTTCATATATATATATATATATATATATATATATATATATATATATATATATATATATATATATAAATAAATCAGGGTAGGATTCGAATTTATAATAAAATATGGTCCTTGTGTTTACAAGAAAACTGGCATGCTGACGTGCCCAGAGGATGAATAGGGAGAATTTTAGTGGCTCTCCCTTCACTGTCAACCCCATGCTGAATCGAGTGCAAGTTGAATGCACAGAATTTCCCCGGATTCACCACAGAGCTTGTTGTATGAAATTTAAATAATGGTTTGAAAAATTGTGTATGAAAGTATAAAATAGTAGTATTTTTTTTTACTTATTTTATAAGGTCTAAATGTATGTATGTTATGTATGTTTTTCTATGTTCTATATAAGGAATGAAGAAAAAAAAAAAAATTTTTGGATTAGTCTTGCTCTCCCTTGCAATTTGTGTTTCATTATCTATTTTTGCTAAACCAGTTATCTTTTTGCAGTCTTTGCTGCACTTCCTGTATTCCAGGAAAAAATGTCCTGTTACTTCAGACAAATAGTTTAAATGCCTTTTTTTCCTTTCCATTTCTTTATTTGCATTTATCCACATTGGCTGTGATCTACTTGTTTTGCATTTGTTCCTCTCACTGGTATAAATTGTTGAATACATTTCTGCAGCCTAAATTTAAATTTAGACCTCCACACTTTTGCCTTTAAATAATTTATTTCAGTCTGTGTTGCTTTGATGCTATTAACAATTTGAAGTTAGTTGTTTTTTTTTTTTTTTTTTTTTTTTTTTTAATTAAGAGTTTTGGTTGAACCTATACAGTTTTGCATTGCCAAACTGATCTCAAATGTAACGATGTTGTGATCATTGTTTCCCAAATTTTCACCTACATTAATATTGGACTCCATGTCTATGTTATTTGTTATCGATAGGACCAATAAATACATTGCTATATCTTGTTGGCACTTTCACCATTTGTGACCTGCAGCTATCCCTTAGCATGATCACAAACCTGCTTCCCTTACAACCGACAGGTCTTTTGTTTTCAGTTGATATTTTGATAGTTAAAATCTTCAATAATTATAGTATGCTCTTGATGCACACTTTCCTCATTTGCAATAGCATTTGGGCCGCAACATTCTCATCAATATTTGGTGGTTTGTAGCATATACCCACCAACACCTTTTTTTCCCTTGTACTCCACAGCTGGCCTCAATCTCTACCCACAAGAACTACGCATTACGGGCAGTTTCCTCACTAATATTACCCCTCAAAATTGGATTTAGCTCTAGTTTAAAATATAAGCACACAACTCCCCCTTTTCTATCAATCATGTCTCTCCTTAATGGAATAGCCCTCTATATTTACAACCCAATCATGTGCATCATCCCACCATGTTTCAGTTATAGCAGTTATGTCCAAATGGTCATTAAACTCCAGCAATTCTAGCTCTCTCTTTTTACCTTCCATACTTTTTACATTCGCCAACATACTATTAATTTTGAAGTCTTTACATATTTTACCCACTGCTTGCCTTTTTTCTACACCCTTATTTAATAGGAGTTCCTCCCTATTGATTACATTTATCCCCTCCACTTCTTCATTCCCATGATCCTTTACTTGGACCCAGTTCCAATCTACCCTAGCACATTTTCACCATCTATAGCATCCCACATTTCCTAGTTTAAAAGCTCCGCCAACCTTCTTAGTATTCTGTCTCCTAGCACGGTGTCATCCATCACTTCCATATATACTGCACCCAAGAGCAAAGTCAGCCCAGTGCTCTAAAAACCCCAAACCCTCCTTCCCATGCCAATACACAAGACATGCATTAAGCTCCCTGAGCTCCCTCTGCCTACCTGCACTGGTACATGGCACAGGCAGTATTTCAGAAAACACTACATTAGAGGTCCTCGCCTTGAGCTTGCACCCTAAATGCCTGAAATAATTTTTTAGGGACCGCCATCTTCACCCAACTTTGTTATTTGTGCTTTGCAATGTGCTGCGTACCCCTCTGGCACTCAAAGGGTTAATGTGCTTCTTCTTGAGCCACTCATTTGTTGCCTTAGCTGTGTGTTTGGGCCACTGTCATGCTGGAATACCAATCCATGACCTATTTTCAATGACCTGGCTGAGGGAACGAGGTTGTCACCCAAGATTTGACGGTACATGGCCCCGTCCATCGTCCCTTTGATGCTGTGAAGTCGACCTGTCCCCTTAGCAGAAAAACACCCCCAAAGCATGTTTCCACCTCCATGTTTGACGGTGGGGATGGTGTTCTTGAGGTCATAGGCAGCATTCCTCCTCCTCCAAACATGGCGAGTTCAGTTGATGCCAAAGAGCTCGATTTTGGTCTCATCTGACCACAACACTTTCACCCAGTTCTCCTCTGAATCATTCAGATGTTCACTGGCAAACTTCAGACGGGCCTGGGGAACCTTGCGGGCACTGCAGGATTTCAGTCCTTCACGGCATAGTGTGTTACCAATTGTTTTCTTGGTGACTGTGGTCCTAGCTGCCTTGAGATCATTGATAAGATCTTCCCATGTAGTTCTGAGCTAATTCCTCACTGTTCTCATGATCATTGAAACTCCATGAGGTGAGATCTTGCATGGAGCCACAGACCGAGAGAGATTGAGTGTTTCTTCTATTTGTGAATAATCGCACTGTTGTCATCTTCTCACCAAGCTGCTTGGCGATGGTCTTGTAGCCCATTCCAGCCTTGTGTAGGTCTACAATCTTGTCCCTGACAGCTGTTTGCCATGGTGGAGAGTTTGGAATCTGATTGATTGCTTCTGTGGACAGGTGTCTTTTATACAGGTAACAAGCTGAGATTAGAAGCACTCCCTTTAAGAGAGTGCTCCTAATCTCAGTTTGTTACCTATATAAAAGACACCTGGGAGCCAGAAATCTTGCTGATTGATAGGGTGTCAAATACTTATTTCACTCAGTAAAATGCAAATCAATGTATAACTTTTTTGAAATAAGTTTTTTCTGGATTTTTTTGTTGTTATTCTGTCTCTCACTTCAAATAAACCTACCATTAAAATTATAGACTGATCTCTGATTTCTTTGTCAGTGGGCAAACATACAAAATCAGCAGGGGATCAAAATATGCTCACATTTGGCACAGCAATTGTTCCAAGTGTTCAAACGTGACAAGATATGTACTGCATGAGATTTTCTAACCTGCCATCACTCACGCTTAGTTGTACAATTCAACTAGTATTACACAGTCCTCTAAAGCGCACTCTAAAGTATACCAGATTTAAATGTGGGTGTACTAAATACCTCAACATTACCTTCACCACAGAGCTCTGTTGATTTCCTAATCCTGCTTCTGTTCTAACTCCAGATCCGTTCCAACTCCACTTGACTGAAATCCACTAAAATGCAAGCCACAAAGAGCAGGCTCAAATAGGAGCCTATGGCCTGTACTTAAAGTAGAACTGCAAGCAAGTGGATCTCCTGTGCAATCAAACTCCTAATCCCAAGAAGAAACAAAAACAAGCAAATAATTGCTTTTTAACCCTTTATATACCCACACACTGTATACATTTTTAACCCTTAATAAACACCCAAACACATGCACAGGAACTTTTTACCAGGTTTTTCCAACTCCACTTGTCTGCAGTCCACTTAGATGCAAGCCACTATGACCAGGCAATAGCAGATACAATGGATACATTTAAGAGAATATTAAATACATTTCACTGTGTATTAGTAGGCAAAAAAGGAAGTTCAGATATAGAGTAACTTATTTGGCATCAGAAAGCTTATATAATTCTATTTCTCTGGGTTATGAGGCAAAGCTGACACAAAGGAATCAAAGCCAGAGGCTAAAAAGGGGACCTCAGAAGGACGCCAAAGACCAAACTGAGAATCTCAGCATGGCATAAGGAACAGTGAGTGATGGGAATAAATGAAGTTCACAGAGCACATGAATCTGGAAGGTAGGCAGGGGTAGAGCTGGCAGGTTGAGCTGGAGGATGAGGAGGGACTCTCATTCCCAAAGACCTTGTCTTTTGAGATGTGCCATGCCCTGTCCTCCTGGAGGAGGAGCTCAACCCCATGGTTCCTGTGTCCATCCTGGTTGTAAGAGAAAAAGAAAATAAACCTTGCACCACTTACCCAGCTACAAAAATGCCTCACACAAGATAATTGTGATAAGGAATTCACTTCCAAGGGAATTTAATATGTAAAAACAAACTGCATAAATGTAACCTGCCATGTATTTTGTATTCTGCCTTCATTTTGAAGAGACCTAAGCAAACTTGAAAGTTTACATCCTAGAGCCACTTAACTTTATTGGCTATCACGTTTACTGTTGTATCCCCCAAATACATTGTCTGACAGAACTCCCTGCCTTGTTACCTTGCCCAGTAGAAGCCACAAATTCCTCAACTACAATGTCTGACACCCACAGCCTGTTAGTCACAGATTCCTTAACTACATTGTCTGACCTACACCACTCTTGTTACCCTGCCACAGATTCCCAGAATACACTGGTAAGACCCCACCCCAGCCTTGTTCCTCTATCAACGGTTACCCACAGATTTCCCAAATACACTGTCTGACCCCCCTTAACCATGTTCCCCTACCCCACTAGTTGCAGATTTCCCAAATACAGTGTGTGACGCCACCAGCCTTGCTTGTGTAGGCAGTGGTGGAGAGCAGAACTTACCTGCAACATGCCACCCTCAATTTAAAATAGTACAATGAACTGGAACCTTAGGCTTACTCCTTACATGGTACTTCTGAGTTGCAACCTGGAAGTACAAAGTAAGAAGTGAGTATGTTGAGAAGCCACTCCCACTGTGTTGTTTGAAACTGAAAGCAATGGGAGCACTGCTCTCCACCACTACCCAAGGGGGGGGGGTTGGATTTTAGTCTTACCTGTTAAATATTTTTCTCTTAGTCCATACAGGTTACTGGTAACTCTGGGAGGTGATCCGCCCCTTAGTAGGCAGGAACAATTTTCAAAGTGTATGCAGGGGGTGAAGCCACCCTTCCCTCCTTGGCTGCAGCTAGCCAATCAGCTCCAGAAAGATTTGAGACACTAACTATGACTAGATAGTAGAAAGGAAGAAGACTCCTGTGAGCATGACCCCGAAGGACCCCCACAATCTGCCACAGGAGAGCCAAGCATGGTCTCTTGTCATCCAATACAGGTAACTGGTAACTCTGGGACATCCAACCATTAAGTTTCCCCAGATGTGGGAAGGCGGCAAGGACCAGGTGCAAGGCCCCCAAAGTCACCAGTGCAGATATGAACCATCAGATCAGAGATAGCCCAACAACAACAACTGAAGTGTCAACGGACACAAACAGGGGTAATGGCGCCCCAGTAACGTTACACAGCACATGGAACTAGAACCAACAGGCTTCAACATAGAAGGAAGCACTAAGAACCAAGGAAAACTCTAGTCAGGCAAAATCGCCTCCAGGATTTTCCTCCCAAAACTGGCATCAGCCGATGCCAGTACATCAACCCGATAGTGCTTTGAAAAGGTGTGCACAGATTACCAAGTGGCCGCCTTCCATAACTGATCAGTGGAGGCCTGATTCTTGTAAGCCCAAGAGGACCCAATAGAGCGAGTAGAATGAGATTTGACCCTGAAAGGGACAGGCTTCTTCCTCAACTTATAAGACTTGCGAATAGTGGACTTGATCCAAGAAGCGATAGTCACCTTGGATGCAGGTCTTCCTGCCCTAGGACCCTCAGGAATGATGAACAGAGCATCAGATTGTCCAATAGACTCAGTGCGATGCACATAAAACTTGAGATGACGCACCATGTCCAACAAGTGGAGATCTCTCTCCTTGTCAGAGGTGGGGTCAGGGCAGAAAGAGGGCACCACAATCTCCTGATTGATGTGAAACTCAGAGACCACCTTAGGCAGAAACTCCTTAGAAGTGCGAAGCACCGCCTTGTCCTTATTAAACATCAAATAGGGTGGTTTACAGGACAGAGCATGTAACTCCGCGACACGGCAAACTGACAATCGCCAGAAGAAACGCCATTTTCCACATCAACAGGTATAGAGTAATAGTAGCCAAAGACTCAAAGGGAGGGAGCTGAAAGACACCCAAAACCAAGTTAAGATCCCACTGAGGAGTGGGAGTCTTGAAAACAGGATAAGTATGAGCAACGCCCTGGAAGAAAATCTTGACATCAGGAAGGATGGCAATGCGTCTCTGAAAGAAAACAGAAAGAGCAGAAGTTTGAATCTTAAGGGAACTCAAACTGAGGCCCTTATCCACACCGTCCTGCAAAAAGGTCAGGACTGAAGGTAGATCAAAGTCCTGAGACAGGTCCCAGTCAGCGCACCAGGACAGAAAGGTCGACCAGACACTATGGTAGATCTTGGAAGAAACGTGCTTGTGGGCACTGAGCATAGTAGCCACCACACCAGAAGAGAAGCCTTTCTTCAAAACGGAGGATTCAATTTCCAAGCCATCAAAGCTAGCTGATGAACATCCTCCTTTCACAGGTAACCATGTAGAAGGAGGTCTGTATGGTAGGGAAGCCGAAAGGGCTCTGCCACAGTCAGATCCAAGAGCTCCGGAAACCAAGATTGACAAGGCCAGTATGGAGCAATCAGAATGATTGGGCAACACTTCAGTCGTAATTTCCTTAACACCCTGTGAAACATGGGAAGGGGAAGAAAGATGTAAGCCAGAGGAAAGACCCAAGGAATAGACATGGCATCACTGCCAGAGGGTTCCGCCACTGAGAGCAGAACACTGGAACCTTCCTGTTGTGTCTCGTTACCATCAGGTCGATGTAAGGAGGACCCCATCGCTGAACAAGGAGTTGAAACACCTGTGGGTGCAACTCCCACTCTCTGCTGTCCACTGTGTGTCGACTGAGGAAGTCCATCATGACGTTGTCTACGCCTGGAATGTGCACTGTGGATATAGCAGGTACGTGTTCTTCTGCCCAGGACAAAATAGCCTTGACCTCTAACAAAGCAGCGAGACTTCTTGTTCCACCTTGCTTGTTGATGTAAGCCACGGCCATGGTGTTGTCGGACTCCACTCGGACCGAACAGTCTTCTAGCTGAGATGTCCATTGTCGCAGGGCATGAAATATTAACCGAAGCTCCAAAATGATGATCGGAAGAAGAGACTCCTCCGGAGACCACCGATCCCGAGCTCTCAAGAGACCCAGAACTGCACCCCAGCCAGAAAGGCTGGCATCAGTTGTCACCTTGGTCCAAAAGGTCACCAGAAAGGACTTGCCCTTCAGCAGGTTGAAAAGGTCAAGCCACCATGACAAGGTCAGTTGCACATGAAGAGAAAGGGAAACAAATGTCTTCCTGTTAACCCTTGCACACCTGGATCACAAACCTCTGGAGCTCCTTGGTGTGTGCCACGGCAAACGGAACCACTTCTATGGTGGAAATGAATTTCCCCAGCAGAGATGATGGCTTCTGGACTGGAACCGGATCCTGAGACAGAATCGCTGAAACACTGTGGGCAATCTGGTGAGCCACCTCATCCATGAGGAACACCATGCTCTTCTGCGTGTCAAAAAGAAGGCCCAGGAAGACCAGACGCTGGGATGGAACAATATCTGACTTGTCCAAGTTGATGATCCACCCGTGATGTGTGAGAGCTTGAATGCAGTTCTGAACTTGCTGATGAAGAAGTTCCGCAGAGGGGGCTTTCAGAAGCAAGTCGTCCATGTATGGAGTAACTCTGATGCCTTTCCAAAGGAGGACGGATATCAAGACACCCAGGACACGGCTGAAGATCTGAGGAGCCGTCGTCAGACCAAATGGAAGAACTGAAAACTGAAAATGTCCCCTGTCACAGGCAAACCGAAGGTACTGCCGGCTCTCTGGATGAATGGCGATGTGTAAGCAGGCGTCCTGAAGATCCAGAGAAGCAAGGAATTCCCCCGGGGACATGGCAGCAATCACTGTGCGCAGAGACTCCTGGCGATAATGAGTCCAGGGTCACAAAGGAATTGAGATGTTTCAAGTCCAAAATAGGGCGACAACCGCTGTCCTTTTTGGCGACCATAGAGAGGTTTGAGTAGAAACCCGAACCCCTGTCCTGGATAGGCACTGGCTCTAGAACATCCTTGTCCAGAAGAGCCTGAACAGCGCTGTCGAATAGACAGTTTCTTTGTACCTTAAGGAGTATGAGAAGGACGAAAGCGAGGAATAGACATGAAAGGGATCTTGTACCCTTCCATGACTACCTGTAAAACCCATGGGTCCATCACAGATCCTCCCAAATGCTGTGATAGTGATGCAGATGACCACCCACAGCGGAGTGCGGACCCAGGTTCGGCGAGTCATGCCGAAGTAGTCTTGGAAGCCTTGGGCTTGGAGGAGACCTTGGGTGTCCATTATTGTTTGGGCTTGGAGGAGGTACAAGGAGCTGAGGGAACAGTCTGGTTCGCCGGACGTGTCTCATTCTGAAAGGAACAAAAAACTGTTATGCTTAAGAGGCAATTTCTTCCTGGAAACCAAGGAAAAGTACCCCTGAGCCCCCCAACACACTAGAAACATGAAACGGATGATAGGGCAAGGGTAGACAAGTAAAATGAGCCATCTCTGAAGTCACTAGGTTAAACGGTCTCAGAGATATGTCCCAAACAGTACAGTCCCATAGGAGTGAATGGAGCAATGGCGTCTATGCGGTAAAGTGTACCTTAAAGGTGCAGTACTCAATTTTTTCAATTAAAGTAAAACATAAAAAGGTGTAAATCAATAGAACATGTGAGGATACCCAGAAAACACTAACCCAGTAGGAAAAGTGTCATAAACCCCCACCAATAAAATGACAAACCAGCAGTTAAAGGGTTAAGTTACCACATAAACCTGCAGCAAACACCCAACAGACATACAGATATACACAATGAGTGCAGGAGTGTGCAATAGGAACTCCAGAAATACACCCCAGTGCGGCGGGGCAGAAGTGGACCTGCAGCACTCAAAGGGTAGTTCGCCTTTCCTGAAGATCTTCTGTTTTCAGATTACCATGGAGCAAGAAGTACCTCAGTGGTTAACTCTTGGGGAAGCACTTGGAATCAAGATTTTCCCCCTCAGGGCTTAAGGTCCACAAAAAGCACCTGGATATTGAGCTAGCCACATCCAAGGGCATTTGTCAGTCATGGCTGGCATTCCATATCTAACAGAAAAATAAAAGATTCTAAAACTATAGCAAAACTGTTCTCAGTCTGGTGTTGTCTTCACCGAGGAACAACCTGTATTGGACGACAGGAAATTAGGTATAATATCGGGTAGCCTGCTGGCATCCAGATTAACCACTAAACCTAATGAAAGCCCCCCAGCCCCCCACATACACCAGGTATGCTTAGGCATTAAAAGGGCTTTGACTAACCTGGCAAAGGCAGTCAAAGAGAATTAGAAGTTGAAAACCAGCACACACCCTGGGCATCACAAGGGTATTACTGCTAGTATTATACACACACACACATACTTATCCCCTCCCTTTACACAAGAACCTCTTTATTAGTGGGACCCAACTGCAACTAGAGTCAGAACAAAGGTTTCACACTCAAAAACCATCAATGATCTTAGAAATTGCACTTTTACCTAGTTGCTACGTGACATTCTTTTATTTACTATGATTACAGAAAAGACAAAACCCTTAAAACCTATTCCATCCTAGATAACCTCTACCCTCTGACTTTGTAAAACGTGTTAACATTTGTACACTTTCACCCTTGAGATTGTTGAATGTATAATAGTTACAGGGCTAATTATGTACTCTTCAAAACAATCAATCAGTGCTGGAGCTCAGGCTTAACCAGAACAACTTGTGGAATCTCAGGTTGCATATCATTCAATAACATATGTAACAAAGCCATCTGTGCTTCTGGAGGGCATATGTCGCAGAAGTCACAAAAGCTGTGTGTTCATAAAACTGAATATTTTCAACCTAAAACCCTAAAAGGGGAATTCTAATTTAGGAATAAATTATTCTTAAAGGAACACTAACATAACATTGGTTGTTCTACAATTAAATATCACATACTTCCTGCTATATGAGACGGACAGAGAGAGCGTGTGCCCCCTCCCCCAGAGAGAGAACACGTGCGCCTGCTCCCACCCAGAGAGACGGCGTGCACACGCTCCCCCTCAAGACAGCGAGCGCACTCGCCCCCCCTCAAGACAGAGAGCACACTCGCCCCCCCTCAAGACAGAGAGCACACTCGCCCCCCCTCAAGACAGCGAGCACACTCACCCCCCCCTCAAGACAGCGAGCACACTCACCCCCCCCTCAAGACAGCGAGCACACTCACCCCCCCTCAAGACAGCGAGCACACTCGCCCCCCCTCAAGACAGTGAGCACACTCGCACCCCCAGAGAGAGAGAGCACACGTGCCCCCCAGAGAGAGAGAGCACACGTGCCCCCCCAGAAAGAAAGAGCACACTTGCCCCCCCAGAAAGAGTGAGAGTGCATGCACCCCGCAGAGAGCGAGAGCTTGCGCATCCCCCGCAGAGAGCGAGAGCTTCTGCGTCCCCCCCAGAGAGAGTTCCCCCCCAGAGAGAGAGCGTTGCCCCCCAGAGAGAACACATGCCAGAGCCAGAGAGTGTGAGAAAGCATGTGCCAGAGAACTAGAGCTAGCGCAAGAGCACGCTCTCGCAAGTGCCAGAGAGAGTGCCAGACATTGCTTAGCTACAAATGTGTAGTTCAGTAGAACGGCATTATAATCACAACTGCTGCAGGTAGCTGCATTTTCCTCTGTGATTTCATCACTTCTGTTCATATTGAGAGAACAGGATGATGGAAAAATCCATGACACACCAGCATTAAATGATTATCAATAAATAATTTTCTCATAGTCCATATGGAGCTCAGAAGCCATGGGGTAATGTCCCCTCTTCTAGTTGGGCAGGACACTTCAACAAATAATAAATTATAAAAAGAGAAAAAAAAAATATCTGAGGCACAGACTCCCTCCACTTTAACCCCGTCTAGACATGCTCAGTTTTAACATACAGCAAATATGAAAGAAGTGGCAAAAGAAATGGAATGCCCAGAACTAGAGAACACAAGAGGATTCCCCTACCCAGAACTCTATCAGCAAGTTCACAAAAATCTGTACAAAAACAAAATATATGTACAGGTGACTGGTGAGCTCAAAATAGCATTTATTAGTAGTGTTCTAATAGTTAAAATATGTGTGTACTAGTTGAAGAGCCCGTGTACAGTCACAAAAGCTGTGTGTTCATAAAACTGAATATTTTCAACCTAAAACCCTAAAAGGGGAATTCTAATTTAGGAATAAATTGTTCTTAAAGGAACACTAACATAACATTGGTTGTTCTACAATTAAATATCACATACTTCCTGCTATATGAGACGGACAGAGAGTGAGCGTGTGCCCCCTCCCCCAGAGAGAGAACACGCGCGCCTGCTCCCACCCAGAGAGACGGCGTGCACACGCTCCCCCTCAAGACAGCGAGCGCACTCGCCCCCCCCCAAGACAGAGAGCACACTCGCCCCCCCCAAGACAGCGAGCACACTCGCCCCCCCCTCAAGACAGCGAGCACACTCGCCCCCCCTCGAGACAGCGAGCACACTCGCCCCCCCTCGAGACAGCGAGCACACTCGCCCCCCCCTCGAGACAGCGAGCACACTCGCCCCCCCTCGAGACAGCGAGCACACTCGCCCCCCCTCGAGACAGCGAGCACACTCGCCCCCCCCCTCGAGACAGCGAGCACACTCGCCCCCCCCTCAAGACAGTGAGCACACTCGCACCCCCAGAGACAGCGAGCACACGTGCCCCCCAGAGACAGAGAGCACACTTGCCCCCCCAGAAAGAAAGAGCACACTTGCCCCCCCAGAAAGAGCGAGAGTGCATGCACCCCGCAGAGAGCGAGAGCTTGTGCATCCCCCGCAGAGAGCAAGAGCTTGCGCATCCCCCCGCAGAGAGCGAGAGCTTGCGCATCCCCCCGCAGAGAGCGAGAGCTTGCGCATCCCCCCGCAGAGAGCGAGAGCTTGCGCATCCCCCCGCAGAGAGCGAGAGCTTGCGCATCCCCCCGCAGAGAGCGAGAGCTTCTGCGTCCCCCCCAGAGAGAGTTCCCCCCCAGAGAGAGAGCGTTGCCCCCCAGAGAGAACACATGCCAGAGCCAGAGAGTGTGAGAAAGCATGTGCCAGAGCCAGAGAACGAGAGCTAGCGCCAGAGCACGCTCTCGCAAGTGCCAGAGAGAGTGCCAGACATTGCTTAGCTACAAATGTGTAGTTCAGTAGAACGGCATTATAATCACAACTGCTGCAGGTAGCTGCATTTTCCTCTGTGATTTCATCACTTCTGTTCATATTGAGAGAACAGGATGATGGAAAAATCCATGACACACCAGCATTAAATGATTAGCAATAAATAATTTTCTCATAGTCCATATGGAGCTCAGAAGCCATGGGGTAATGTCCCCTCTTCTAGTTGGGCAGGACACTTCAACAAATAATAAATTATAAAAAGAGAAAAAAAAATATCTGAGGCACAGACTCCCTCCACTTTAACCCCGTCTAGACATGCTCAGTTTTAACATACAGCAAATATGAAAGAAGTGGCAAAAGAAATGGAATGCCCGGAACTAGAGAACACAAGAGGATTCCCCTACCCAGAACTCTATCAGCAAGTTCACAAAAATCTGTACAAAAACAAAATATATGTACAGGTGACTGGTGAGCTCAAAATAGCATTTATTAGTAGTGTTCTAATAGTTAAAATATGTGTGTACTAGTTGAAGAGCCCGTGTACACGGGTCACAGTGCAGTTATACACAGTAGAGGGGCACTGAGCAACTCTCTGTGTGACTACGGTCTGAATTCGGACGCCCCGCTCTGTATCAGCTGAGGCGTGGTCAGTCTGTAGTGCGCATGACTGCAGCGCGCGCAGTCATCTCTACTGCGCATGACAGCTTCTGACAAACACATTTAGCGAATTATTATATAGGATTAAGGAGAGCAGCAAGGAATACTACTATGTCTTGGCTACAAAGAAAGGGAAAAAAAAAAAAAAAAAAAAAAGACTGTACACATGATCCTGACCTTTACAAATAACTTGTGACTTACTATAAATAATAAACAATGGGGTTTAGCAATATATTTTTTGGCCAAAAGCATAAAAAGCTTGTCTTCCCACCATCAAGGCACCCCATATTAAGGCAAATTCCTATCTGCCTCAAATGTGTGTTTATTAGAATGCAATTAAAAGCAGGAACATTGATGGGGGCTTTCTATATGGCAAACAGGCGACTCCTGTGCTCCTGAGCCCCAAAACTTCTATAACAATATATAGCCCCTTTGAGCTATGGGAAGGGACCCTTCTTGCTCTGCAATTTTGCTATGATTGGTAAGAAGAAAAAATCATTGCCCATTGGAACATACTTTGGCACTAATACAGCCAACGGTCGCAGAAGCATGAAGGAGCCAACAGACACCCTCAGCGATGCGGATATGGTGGGAGCAGAAAAGAAAACAGACCAAGCCTGCCCTCCTCTGCTATGACTTGGCAAGACCTCAGGCTAGACCTTTTATCCAAGTCTGACCTGGTGCCAATTCTCACCTCCATGTGGGATTCTATTAAACACAACATAGCTGATCTCCACTGAGATTTTCACCACATGGGATCGAGGATCAAAGATCTAGAGTAGACCCATGAATCTATCCTCACCAAGCAGGAGGACTTGCAGCAATTTTTTCCTCCAGCAGGAGGACACCATCGACTTGCTCCAGTCTCAACTTGACAGCTTTTAGACTAAGGGCAGCCACTCCAACAATTGGTCAGAGGACTCCCTGAGGCTGTTCCGGTTGGAAGTTTGTTGCCCACGCTTCAAAAGCTTTTCAATGGCCTTCTTGACCTCCCTTCTCTGTGAGAACTGAACAGGTCCATCGTGCTTTGCAACCACGGAATCAACAGGGAGATGCAGTGTGGTGTGCTGTGCTACCTGCATTCCTTCGATCACAAGGATGTTATCATGCATGATCTGCTGCTGCACACCCTTCAGCTTCCATGCCAGTTTAAGCCCCTGTCAGCTGAACTCCGCCAGTACCATATCCCTTATAGATGGGGCTTCCCCTTTGCTATGACTGTTACTCATTAGGGATGTTCCCATAACATACTGAAAGGCTGAGGAGATTCAGGCCTTTTGAGAGAATCTGTTCTCAGTGGCAAGGAGCGGGATCCGTCCAGCGGGACTTTACCCCTGCAGCAGTGTTCCCAATGGCACCATGTACCAGCTTGTGGCAAGTGGCCAGCCACAGCCTCACCTGAGTGGCAGTGATCTTGAGACTCTGTCGGGGATGAGCATGTGGACTTCTCTCCCCTGAAGCCTGAACTTTCTCTGCATGAGGTAAATGCAAGGCCCTGGAAGCTTTGATCTGTTCGTTTTATTGCACTTCTGCATATGTTTTTTGCTTGTATATTTCATGTTTATTTACTCCTGGATTCCATTCTCGACTGGTTGTCCTCCCCCACCACCACAATAACCCTTCAGCTATACCAGTCCAGCTCTTCCTCACCCTCTTGGATACTGTTCCCTATAATGCTCCAGTCCAACATGGATCCCTCGCTTACCTGCGGGGTCTGCTGGCCTTTCCTTTGCCTGTGTTCGAGGAGCTCTCCCTACATGTCTGACTGTGTCGAGAGCGGGCCTGAGCATGGGTAAAAGTTGACCTACTGGCTCCAAGGTGTTCATGTTGATTATTGTGTGTCCAAATGCTTTATTCATGCTTCTCATGAGGGATGTTCCGTATCTTCCCTGTGGACAAAGGGTTTCCCTGGCCTTGCAGTTTTTGTCCTTTCATGGACATCCTGCCTTGCCCCACCTCTTCTCATCAGTTTTCCCCCTTCCAAATGACATCATTCTTGAGAACTGTGTTGCCTTCCTGCCTTCTCCCCATCCTCCTACACTGATATGCTTCGTGGTTGGGATCCCCCCTTGTCTACTTTATAGGGTTCAATTGTTTGATATTTATTATCATTTCATGTTGCTAATCTTCTGTTTAGGGATGTTCTTACACCAGAATTTTTTTTTTTTTTTTTTTTTAATGGTACCTATCCCCTACCCCTCTTATGGGCCAGGCAGCTGGTCACTTACTGGAGTTTTGGAGGGTTGAAGTATCTGTATGACTCGGACCTTTGGTCTCCTACTCTCCCTGGGTCTTTCCCCCTCCCCATCTGTGTTTAGCCCCTCTCATTTGGAGTCCCCTTCATATGCCCTCCTTCTTTCCTGTGCCCCATATTCCTTCTCCCCCACCCTGTTCACACTCCCTACACAACATTACCCTGTCATTGTCTGAAGGTTTATTTCCCTCCCTCTACCCCTCTCAACAACTGCCCCCTGTGTGGTGGCCGCCTGTCAACCCAACTGAGTGTGACCAACATGGTCTGTTTTGGGTTGAATGAATGAATGAATGAATATGTTTATTTATATAGCACCTCAAGTGTACACAGAGCTTTACAATTTAAGGCTTTAGACAATACAGGGTTACAAGTGCTTTGCAAAGTGAAATACTGGTAATGGGAGACAGAGTACATAAGGGTCAAGTGCGGAATACAGTGCCAGAGTTCTAGTTCGGACAGGGGACATAAAGTAAATATTTTAAAAAGAGCCTGAGTTATACAACGTCAGTGCCATGTAATACGTTAACATTTTGTTAAGGAAGTGTAGTTTCAATCGTGATTTGAAGACCATCAGAGAGGTACAGTGGCGCAGAGTGGGAGGCAGAGCGTTCCATACATAAGGAACAATGAGGGGGAAAAAAAAAGTTTGATACATGAGAGGCCTGTAGACACAAAAGGAGCTGAGAGAAGAGTGTTATTGGCTGATCGTAAGTGGCGGGACGGGGTATAGCGGGAGATCAGAGTGGAAATGTAGAAAGGGGTAGAGGAGAGAAGAGTTTTGAATGAGAGAAGCAGAATTTTGTAAGAGATCTGAAGATTTATAGGCAGCCACTGGAGAGATTTGAGGAGGAGAGAGGCAGGGGACAAACCTAGGTGTCAATAGGATAATTCGTGCAGCAGCATTCTGTATGGATTGAAGAGGATGGAGATGGGATGCAGGAAGGCCAGAGAGAAGAAGGTTACAGTAGTCCATGAGGGAAATGATGAGTGCTTGCGTGAGAATATTGGCTGTGGAGGAACAGAGGAAGGGACGGATTTTAGCAATATTACGCTAGTGAAAGCAGCAAGATTTAGCAATGGCGTTAATATGAGGAGAAAGAGAGATGTGTCAATTATCACCCCTAGGCACCATGCTTCTGATACTAGATTTATGGTAGTGCAATTCACAGTCACCTAGAAGGGCACTACTGGGCCAGACCTGGGTGGGATGAGTATTAGCTCCGTTATTTACACCCCTTAGTCCTTGATTTTGTTTCTCCCTTCCCTTTTCATGACTATTTACTCATAACTCTTGATGGGCTCATTATACAGTTATGATGCTTCCTCGTTTTCTGGCACCCCCCCAGTGTCACTGTATGGGATTGACTAGTTTTTTTTTATCTGGTTTTATGTTGCAGTAAAATTTGTAGTTCTCTTACATGTATGCTTCTTTCCCTGCATACTTCTGAGGCCCTGGCCCCTGTTCCTTCCTTTTCTCCATTTTCTTCACCCCTGCTCCCTTCCCCTCAACCCCTATTCTCTCCTCCTGGCGGTCACGTGAACGACCATGATATACCCTCTCAAGGACTTATCCCTTAATGCTAAGGGACATAATACACCCGATATACACTCTTCTTTACAGGAAATGTAATCCCCTACAAGGTCAGGTTTGTTTTATTCAAGAAACCCACATCTCTAGCACTCATATGCCCATCCTCCACAGTAAAATTTATTCCCTTCATTTTTTAAGTTGAGCTACTTCTAAAAGGAGAGGCTTTGCTATCTTTCTTCACAAATCATTCACCTTTGAGTGTCTGGCTGTTCTTAAGGATGATGAGGGCCATTTTTTATTTATTCATTTATTTTTATCAAGGGTCTGCTGTGCTCCCTACGTATTACATTTGCCAACATCTATACCCCCAACTCGCTACAAGTCCCATTCTTCATAAAGAATTTTTGAACCTTCGCGCCTTTGGCGATGGTCTCTTTCTTTTAGGTGGGCATTTTAATATGGTTCTTGATGCGTCTGTCGACTGCTCAAGCCTTCCATACTCATTATGGACTCTTCTTTATTAGATGCTTGGAGACTTTGCACCCCTCTACCCGGGCTTACTCCTTCACACAGATTTGCTACTGGTGTCTCACGCCCATCTGCATAGTATCCACTGCTTTTGTTCATCCCTTAAACTAGTCTGATCAATTGCTTATAGACCTAAAGCTGTAGGTACCGCTTCAACTTCCTTCAGCCAGGGTGTGACTCTACTTCTGTGTCCAAGATTCGGGACTCCATTTGGGAATATATACATCAACTTGTCAGTTTTGTCTCCTATTACAGTGTGGGAAGCCTTAAAGAGATAGTAATGTTTCACAATAAAAGCAGATCCAATTAATCTTCATAGTATTTGGGCCATGTTATTTCAATACTGTCAGAGTTGTAGTTCAAGAGTAATTGAATGATAAAGGATCCCCCTCTCGGATTTGTTGGAGGATGGTGACTTAGTCCCCTTTTCTCGCTCCTTCTGGAAAGGTGGGAGCTTCACACCAATGCATACTGGAGATATTGACAGTTGCATAGCTTTCTCCTTTCTCATTCTCATAGGGCTCACCTTCTCAGACCACTTACTCCCTTCGAGAGTCTCTTCCTCTCCCCCTGCCCCAGGCTAGCCTCCCTATCTCAGTGCTAAGATTTACTCCTCCTTAAATGGGCCAGTGGAAGGTTTCACTCCTCAGCATCAACAATGGGAAACTGAGTTGCAGTCTTCCATTTCTCCTTAGGCTTGGCGATTTGCAGGTCACTTTTCTCTTCTCGGAATCCAACGGCTCTAGAGACTAACTACAAACTTCTGGTTCAATAGTATAGGTCCCCCTTCCTGTTACATAGATTCAACTCTACCACTTTCTCCTTTCTTTTGGAGATGTAGCCGCAATACAGGAATGCTGGGCCATATATGGTGGGATTGCCCCTTGATAGCTGGCTGGGTTTAACCAGGGAGATCTCCTCCACCATCAGGATGTCTATTCCTATGGATCCTCAGTCTCTTCTCTTTTCTATTGGCTTATTTGATATTGCCAGAACTAAACCTTCTTTCCCACTTGTTTACTGCAGCTAGAATGTACATACCTCTTCACTGGAAGTCTCCTCTGACACCACCTTGAAATGTGGCGTATGAAAGTTTCAGATATTAGATATTCGAGAAACTTGTGCATCTTCTCTCTGGTGGTCCTCATGGCTTACACACTGCTTCCCTCATGCCCCAGTAGTTTCTAATTAGTAGAGTAGCGTTTGTTGCTGCCTCCTAATATTCCCCTTGGCTCCCCTTTGCCTATCCCTTAGTGCTAATGTGCAGGCTCATGCATCCAACCTCCTTTTCCCTCTTTTCTCTCTTCCCTTTCCCATGTTCCCAGTGACTTTCTTTTTCCTCCCTCTTCTAACTCATTCTCCTTCCCACAAGTATGGGGGTCACTCCCCACTTCCTCTATGATTTATCCTTTTTCCTCTCTCGTTTGCCCCCTGCCTTCCTTCCTCGATAGGTTTATGTGGTGTCACTCAGTCGGCCATATGTTGACCTCCAGCTGTTTTTATCTTTTTAAAAGAATTTGAGGTCTGTGTACCCCTTATTGGTCTATGTTTTGGGTGCCTCTGTGTAGGCTACTTTCTATTGTAGGACATATCTGATGATGACCACATTATACTTTCTATTTCTAATAAAACCTATTTAATAAAAAAAAAATTTAAAAACAGTACTAACACCTTACCCCAACTGTGACAAACGCTTATGAGGGAAATAAGGGAGCTATTTACACCTTCCCTGTTCAGCTATCACCTGATTTTAGGGAGCTACCAACCAAGAAAGGAGCCAAAATCTCCCAAAACACATTAAAAACAAAAAACTTTGCTCACAAGGGTTTTGTTTGCAGTGGGGGTAAAGTGATATTACAGTTTTTAACTGATTTATACTGAACAGATGTTCACATATTTGAGGCAGATAGGGACTTGCCTAAATCTGGCATCCATTGACCAGGCAGGCAAGCTTTTTATGCTTTTGGCAAAAAATATATTCCTAAACCCCACTGTTTATTATCTATAGCAAGTCACATGTAATTTATTTGTAAAGATCAGGATCAGATGCACAGACTTTCCTTTTGTTTACTTTGTATATTTAGCCAAGACATAATTAGGTTGAAGAGACAAGTCCGTTAAGTTGAACCTTACCCTCATAACCCAGAGACATGAGAATTATATAGCTTTCCTGTTGCCAAATAATTTAGTCTATCAGAACTTCCTGTTTTGCCTACTAATACACAGAATAACCCTGTATTTCCCTTTCGAAAGAAATGCATCTAATCTTCTCTTAAATGATTGTATCTGCAGTAACCACATCCTTGAGCAAGGAATTCCATAATTTAACAGACCTTACTATATATATTAAAAAAAAAAAAAAAAAACACTTCCTCTCCTGAGGCTGAAACCTCCTTTCATCTAATCTCAAGGGGTGTCCCCTGGTTATTTGACAAGGCCATTGAATGAATAGCTCACCAGAGAGATCTTTGTATTAACCTGTCATATACTTGTACATTGTGATAAGATATCTTCTTAGTCGTCTTTTCTTTAAAGTAAATAAACCAACTTTGTCTAGTTGTTTCTCATACATCAAGTCCTCCATTCCCCTAATTAAGTCTGTTGCTCTTCACTGTACTCTCTCCAGTTCTAGAATATCTTTTCAGAACTGGTGCCAAAATTTGCACTGCATTTTGAGGTGAGGTCTTACCAACAATTTGTACAAAGGCAAAATTATCCACTCTTGCTTCAATATCCCTTTTTATGCAAGACAGGACTTTGCTTTTGCTACTGCTATTTGACACTGATTCCAAGTTTGTAATTTACAAGGATTCCTCTCTAGTATAGAGTCCCCTAAAATGATTCCATTAAGTTCATAGTCCTTGCTCCTCCCTAAACTACACACATGTAACTACTGGAATACTACTAATAAAGGATATTTTGAGCTCACCAGAAAACCATATATTTTATGCTTTTGTATGTATTTTGGGATGTTTGGGCTCCTCTCAGTTGGTAAGCTCCCTAAAATCAGATGATAGCTGAACAGGGAAAGCATAGATACCTCCCTATTTCCCTCACAAGAGTTTTATTCACAGTAAGGGTAAGCTGATATTGTTTATAATTGCATTATTCTAAACACATGTTCGCAGATTTGAGGCAGATACGGACTTGCCTAAATCTGGGGTGTCTTGACGGGGCAGGCAAGCTTTTTATGCTTTTGCCCAAAAATATATTACTAAACGCCCACTGTTTATTATTTATAGTAAGTCACAAAAATCTCCTGGTCTTACTGCCTATGAGGAATAGGAACCATGGGGATATACTAAAGCCTTGAGAAAAATTCCAGGGAGGGAAAGAACGGTCCAGACAGATGAACTGGTACAACATGAACTTCAGGTGTCACTGTAAACATAAGAGGGACTAACAAGTTACTGGCAAAGGAAATTCAGGAGGAACTATCATCCATATAAAAGTGTCCCCCAATTAATTTTTACCATAGTGTTAAGCATATAAATCCTTTCATTATCCTTATTAAGTTCAGCATTATTTAGAAATCAAAGTTCCCTGCAGACGACAGCACAGACATCTTGCCGAAGAGGCAACTGTGCTCCTGCACGGTCAGTCCATGTTTCCTCAATGATTGGCAAACGGGAGTTGCATTGTACCTTAAGGTACAGGCAGGGACAGACCGCACAGGAGCATAGATGCCTCTACAAGATGCCTGGCAGTGAGTCTCCGAAGAGCTTTGATTTCTAAATAATGCCGGACTTAAGGATAATAAAAGGGTTTATATGCTTAACGCAATGGTAAAAATGAATTGGGGGGCACTAATATGCATGATAGTTCTGCTTTCAAGCAGGACACCTACACAGACAGTTGCCTGTAGGACCCTTCAGTTAAAACTCAGACAAGCACATTATCACAGCAGTGTGAAAAATGTATGAATGGATGACCAAATTGACACGTTAAACAACTGCACAGCAGAGGTCTGATTCTAGTAGGCCAAAGAAGCACCCATCTACAGGGTGTAATGTGCTGTAGTACGAAAGAGCATAGGATTCTTAAGAACATACCTTACTCCAAGAAGCAATTGTTACCTGCCCGAGGGCCCTAAGGAATGAAAAAGCAAATCATTTTTTAACAAGATATATATATGAGCATAGTACTTCAAGCAACTAATCACATCAAAAAGATGAAGACTTCACTTCCTTCAGAGCAATCTCACGCCAGGTTCCTACAGCTCGTGTAAGCCACTGCCATCGAGCTGTCCAACGGAACCCTCCCCAGAGTCCCTGTGAGTACTTGGGATCAGTGTAGGAGAGCCAGGCAAACAGTATGGAGCCCCATAATATTAGACAGATTCTCCTCCCCTGCCCACTGGACCTGGGCTTCCAGGTGACCCAGCCTCATGCCCTACCCTCTCAGGCTTGTATCTGTCATGACAAGGTTCCACTCTGGAAAAGACATGCCCCCAAGTTAGGTGGGGGAAGTTGAAGTCTCTACCAGATGTCCTCCTATGCTTGCAGGGAGACTCATTTGGCGAGAGATGGTCCAGCTGTTGGGACCACATCCTGAGAATGTGTGGAACAGAGTATAGGGGACTGCATTCCATGCAGACAACAGAAGACCCAGTCTCTGAACGGTGCAGAGGGCCACTTCAATCTCCCGTGACACATCCTGCGACAGGAGTTGGATATTCTCCATTAGAAACACCCTCCCCTGGAAGGTGGCAAACTTCTCTCTCATCCCAAGTCCTGGTCTTTCTGTGAATTAAGATTTCTTTAGGTTGGGGTTCCGTGGTATACTATTATGCATACGTACGCTTGGCTATGAAGAGCAAATATTTCATCAGAAGGAACCTTAATCAGCAGATCGTCCAAATACTGTGTCAGATAAATGCCTTGAAAATGAATGTATGCAGCCAGGTTTGCGATGATCTTGGTGGAAATTCTATGAGTCAAAGCCAGGCCCAACAACAGTGCAGTCAATTGGTAGTAACTGCATGTTAAAGCAAAAACACAGGAAGTGTCTTTTCTGGGTGAATTGGGAAAACTCCCCTGGGAACATCGCTGAGATAACAGAGCACAAAGATTCCACCTTGAACAGCATAGCAACCAAATATTGGTTGAGACATTCCCGGTCCAGAATAGGCCGTCAGAACCAGTCCTTTTTGGGAAGCACAAAAAGTTTGGAATTAAAACCTAAAAAAGCACTCTTGGGATTACTTGTCTACTACAGGAGTTTGTTTCTGAAAAGAGACAAGCTCGGTTTAGGTTCAATGGAACCTTAGGCAATGTGGAGAAAGATTTGAAATCTATGCAGTACCCTTCTGATACCACCTGCAAAACCCACAAGTATGTTACAGAGGGATGTTCATGTTTAATAAAGCAGAGATGCCATACAGGCAACGATGGACCAGGACTCGGCAAATCAAGTAGAGGATGGCTTGTTAGATCGGCTTTGTGGAAGATTTTTTTATGCTGCCAAGTCTGTCTGGGACTTGTGGTGGTCTGCTCCCTCTACTCCCTGGATTGGTGCGGTGAAGACAGAGGATTTGCCTGAGAACCCAGCTGCATCTAATAGGGCTTCAGTAATGTAGGCATTAGCTTACATAATGTTAGCAAGAATTAGCATGTCCTCTCTAGGAACATCAGAATGCATCAGAGCCATTCACCCCATACAGCAATAGCTCTGTTGACCCAGGCATAGGCAAAAATAGGCCTTGGTACTGCACTAGTAGCCACAAAAGTGGCTTAAGCAGGGAATTCAGACGCTTATCAGTGGTCCGCCAGCCCAACACCATCTGCAAGGGAAAGGACCAGGAATTAATTTGTGGGGGGGAAGGTTCAACTGCTAGGGGAGTAGCTCACTGTCTCTCTCCACAGTAATTAAGATAATGGGCTGGCACCTCCCTCCAGTTGGTAGGTGCGCACAATTTTTCTATACATTAAGAAAATGGGAAAGAAATTAGAGTGTGAAGAACACAGAAAGTGTCAAGACAGCTATCAAGAAAAAGAATGTCCGCTATGACTTATTAGAACACCTAAAGTGTTCGGTTAGAAAGAGGAAAGGATAAAACTACTTCCTATCCAGTTATATTGGAATCACTGCTTGCAGCAATCTTCTCCCATAACTGGCCTCTGTAGATGCTTTCATCCAGCAAAGGAAGTACAGGAATTGTGTGGGTATATCCTGGGCAGCAGCTTTTTAAGGTATTCTTGACAGAGTTTAGAAGTTTCTGTAGTCTGAATTTTCTTATCACATGCTACACAGTTTTTAAATTTCTGGGTTTTATCTTCCTTAGGAGGTTGGAGTATCAGAGGTCTTCTCCTTGGAAACAGCAGATTTAGATGATGTGAACATCCCTATTACAATATAGCATAATATAATAAATTCACATCATAAAATAATACTTTTTTTCGGCGTGCATACCAAGCATGGAACACATGCTATCTGGAAATTGCTTACAGAGAAAGCGTAAAAAGTCCTTATGGCATCCGGTTTCCTCATTGGAAAGTCCGACTAAGGTAGCTGCATGAAAAATATCCTCCCCACACAGCAGGTATGTTTGCAGATTCCCTCGTCCTACTGATATTGGCGGGGGAAGAGGGAATGGCAGTCTGCAGAGTAATTTTTTCAGCCCACAGATATCAGTGGGGGAAAGGGAATTTATAAGAAATGAGAATTGTTATGCTCTCTTTTTGCAGTTAAAACAAAAGAGATTGATGGCATAATTTCAGTTCCAAGCACTTAAAAAAAAGTTTTTATATATTATACAGATGAAGGCAGCTCTACCTCCTGTCTCCCAGCTGGTAGAACCAAAATAGCGGAGGAAATGGTATGGAGCAGCTCTTAAGTGGAAACACTGTGTGGTCCTACCAGCTGGAGGGAGGAGAAAAGCTCATCTTAATTGCTGTGGAAGGCAAAGACATATCTTCAAATCCAGCCTGGCTAGAATAGCTCAACTCTTTCAACTATAATACCACTTAGTAAGGGTGAGCAATATCTGGGATTTCTCATTAGCTGGTTTCTAAGCATTTTATACCTGGAAAATAGTTGTCTATGTATGCAGTAGATGGCAGTCCTTTGTATTCATATTCATCTTTCATTCCCAGATATGTGAACACTGTTGATGCACCCAACTGACACAATTTTCCAAAGTAATCCTTTGTGGTGTGCCTTCAAAATCACTACCTTAAATAAATTATCCAGTTCTGGTAGTTATTGATTGCATCTAACTTGCCAGCCTTACCATATACATCCCAACTGGCACCCATCTTTTTGTGTGAGATCTATTCCTTGCATGGCCTCCCTCTTCACATTGTATCCAATCGAGGATCCTAGTTTATTTCCAAATTTTGGAGGGGTCTATGCTCCCACCTAGGAATCAAGTCGCACCTTTCATAAGACTACCACCCTCAAAGCAGTGGGCAGGCTGAGCATACTAATCAGTCATTGGAGTCTCAACTCCATCAGTGCATTGACTAACACTCCAATTGGTCGTAATATCCAACACTGGCAGATTTTACATTCAACAACCTGTGCCATAAAAACCCATCCAATGTTCACCTTTCTTCGAAGCTCTGGGGTTCCATCCTCTATTGTTGCCTAATAATCCTCCCTCCAGAGTTCCTGCAGCAGATGATATGGTGGATGATCTTCACGCTAATTGGTTCACTATACAGCAACATCTAGAGTCCTCTTTTTGCTTCAAGTGGGCGGCGGACCAATGCCGTAAGCCACCTCCTGCTTTACTAGCTGGACTCAGTCTGGTTATCTACCAAGAACTTACGCCTTTGATAGTTGCCCATCAAATTTGGGCCCTGCATCACTGGCCCTTTTCGCATCAAGAAACGACTTTCCCATGTGTTTGTGCTTGAGTTGCCTCGCTCTATGAGGATTCCACCAGTGTTCCATGTATCTTTCTTTAAATCTGCTAGTTACCTTTGATTTCTGCCTCCACATCTGCCTAGGTGGCCCCTGGCTGACGCCGCTCCACAGTGTGTTTCCACTGCAGAGCAAGTCAAAGCCGAGTGTGCTGCATTTCTCAGCAGTCCCATCTTAGATTTCAGGGGTGCTCTACTGTGATCCTGTCCTAGGTGTCAGAAGTAGCAGGGCTGAGTATATTTATCTCCTTGTCAATATGTTATCTTGACTTTGCTGCTCTATATGCCTTTGGGTACTTGTGGTGTAGGAGTCTTAAAAGTATTAGTCGATCACTTGGTGGTGGTAGTGCTCTGCTTTACTCCATCTCTGGGATTATTAGCATTTTGTCAATCCTAGGTGTATTGGGTTCAAACCATGGTTGGAAGACCTTCACATTTGTCATTGCTGTCATACTCCATCTGCTTCACCACTGTATGGTGAGATATTCCTTACATGTTTTGGCTGAACCTTAAGCAGTCCCAGCCTGCTACATTTAAAGGGCTAGTACTTATTGCCCTACTGGTGAACCTTAAACAGGCTCAGTCTGCTATCTTGGGCAGATCCTTTTTCGGTTGAGAGTGAGTTTAGAGGGTCTGCATCACTGGGTCCTTTGTCCGAGAACAACACCGGTGTGCATATGCTCCCATCCTGGTCAGGATCCCAGCTCAACTGTCCAGAGGATGAGATAGGTGCCACCATCAACATTCCCAAACTACACTCCCCAGCGCTGCTCTCCAGCTACATTAGGGTCCAGACATTTGGATACCTGGAAACAGATCCTTGACAGTAGCATTCAAGAAGAAAGGGATTGTTCTATCACCGAGCTCAGTCCGTTCCTGACCTCTGTTCCTACCGGATACGATCCAAATTGATTCCAGACTTGTCTTTATCTAACCCCAGAGTTGTTCTAATCGCCCGTTGTGACCCAACTGATCTACAGACTCTGCTACTTCTACCTTTCACCTGGCTCGACCTCAGCACAGTCTCCTACTACTCTGCTTCACCCAGAGACTCTGGCTGATCTCAGACTGAGCACATTGCTAAATACAGGTGAATTGGGCGGATTCTGCTAGTGGCAGGTTGATCTCCTGCAGGGCTTTACCTCTTCTGATTGATTCCGGCCTTATCCGGCCTTCTGTAAGATTGATTCCGGTCTTATCTAGCAGGTTGATCTCAAACCAGGCCTAGCAACTACCAGCCAGCCTGTTGGATAGATCCCAGCCTCTCTCTGCAGAACTGATCCCTGCCTCACCTGGCAGGTAGATCTCTGACCACTCCAAGCTGCTTCCTGACTGCAGGTCAGATTCATCCCAGCCACCCAGCCTTGACACGAACACCAGGGTGTCATAGTTGCTGAATGTTTCTTCAACACCTATCCGTTACAGACTATGGATTTGAACTTGGAGGATACGTTCCTCATCAGAATAATACGCAGACTGTGAACTGATGCTTGCTAATCTATATTGTGTTCTGTTCACCCTGCAAGGGTCCTCAACCCTTCCTAGACCTGGTTACAGGTATTTACATTCCCAGTGGGACTCTATTTAGACTAACACACAATGTGACAGAAATTACCTATACCTGTTCATGCCGATACTTAAAGTATTAAACTGGAGCATTAAATTAACCACCAATAATTTCTGCTCCCTCTAATGTACAAGTCCCAACAATACAGTCTGTTTAATGTCCCTGAAATGGTGTCCATTTTGATAAATATGTTCTCTCACTGGTGTCGGTCTTTTTGCTGTTAACACTGGATCTGCGGGAATTAAACCTTTTATGTCGTGCTTGGCAGTTTTCACCAACAAGAGCTGCTGAGCATTTTGCACACATGTTAAGGTATATTACATTGGATAATTTGCAGGTGAAGGGACCATTGATCTTATGGTGTAGCTGGGTGTTCTGTATGGGTACCATGTCCGTGGTGTAAATGTGTGCACAGGTTTCACACTTCCTTTTTAGGCAGGGAGATGTGCCATTTCTTGTATTTTTATTCAGGGCACTCCTTACCATCAGTTGTTTTAAATTAGTAGACTGTCTTAAGGTCTTTCATCCATATATAATGTTTTAAGTTCTCTTGATAGTTTGAGGAGGACTTCAACTTGTGGGTCTAAGTGACCAACAGTAGCACCCAGTTTCCCTTATGTTCTTTGTACCTCAGATTTTTTTTCTTGGTATCTGGGTAGCTTTCTGTATCTCAGTGTCAATAATAATGGCGCTGTACCCCTGTTTTATAAAGTCTACTCAGTTTCTGGAGGTGCTACCCATTGGTTTGCGGTTCAGGGATGTGTGTATGGTGTTGGTCTTAATACGGATAATGTCTAGGAAGTTAATGTCTGTGCATGAGTGACAGAGTTAGGTTGATACTGGTGTGGAATGCAGTAGTTTTCATGGAATTTGAGATGTTCCTCTTGACTGGCGGTTCAGAAAAGAATATCATCTATGTAGCAGAGATGGACCAGGGGTTCCAGCAGACCTTAAAGTGAGATCCTTCTACATGCTACCAAAAATACACAAAGAAGGAAACCAAGGAAGACCCCTAATTTCAGGAATTGCATATTCACAGAAAATCTCTGGCTGGGTAGAAAACACCCTGAAACCCCTGATAAAACAAACACCCAGCTTCCTTCAAGACACTGCAGACCTCTTAAACTAGCTGACATGGGTCCCATTCCAGAGAGCACCATCCTGGCCACTATGGACATAGAATCCCTTTACACCAACATTACACACACAGATGGCGTAGCAGCATGCCAAGAATATCTCAAACAAAACACAGTAACGGAATAGATAACAGAACTCAAAATTTATACTCACCTACAATTACTTCAGGTTTGGAGAGGACCTTTGCCTTCAGAAAATGAAGACTGCAAATGGTACCCAAATGGCATCGCAATATGCCAACCTGTTTATGGCAAAATTAGAAGGGGACTTCCTGTCCATCTGCCAACCAAAACCCCTGCTCTATCTCCGCTACATAGAGGATATCATTGTCTGGACTGCCAGTCAAGAGGAACTTCACTCTTGCACAAATATTAACTTCCTATATACTACTATCAGTATTAAGAACTCCATTCACACATCCCTGTACCACAAACCAACAGACAGACCAGCCTACCTAAAAAATAGCTTCCACCGAAAACACGCAAAGAACTCAATCATATACAGCCAGGCAATCAGATATAACTGCATCTGTTCTGACATGGCAGACTGTGACAAGCACCTCCACAAAATCCGAGAAGACTTTATCAAACAATGGTATAGTGCCAGGATTATTGATAGATATAGAAAGCTACCGACATACCAATAAAAAAAATCTGTTGAGGTCCAAACATCATAAGAGAAACTGGGTGCCACTGGTGGTCACTTGTCCCCAAGTTGAAGTTCTACTCAAAATATCAAAAGAACTTCAAACATTACATACAGATTAAAGACTTAATATGTCCTCACATTATCCCTTACTCTCCTTCAGACAGCCTCCCAATTTAAAACAACTGATGGTATGGAGTGCCCTGAATAAAAAAAAAAAAAAAAAAACAAAAAAAAAAAAACAAGAAATGGCACATCTCCCTGCCTACAAAGGAGGTGTGAAACCTGTGCACAAATTTACATCATGGGCAAGGTACACATACCAAAGTCCCAGTTACACCATAAGATCAATGCAAATAATCCAATGTAATATACCTCGTGTGTACAAAATGTCCAACAGCTTTGTGTGGGTGAAACATGACAACCATTAAATAAAAGGTTTAATTCCCACAGATCCAGTGTTCACAACAAAAAGACAGACACCAGTGGGAGAACAGGATTGCCAAAATTGACACACTGTCAGGGACATTAAAGAGACAGTATTGATGAGATTTTCACACTCAGGAGTAAAACATATGGGAGGTTAAATTAATGCTCCAGTTTAATGCTTTAAATAATGGCATGAACAGGGATAGGGAATTTCTGTAACATCACATTGTGGATTAGCCTTTACAACAGACCTACTGGATCCAGGACCATTTAGGCACAATTAAATATTTACACTGACTTCACTTATTACTGCCTCTGGTGTTTTCATTAGATGTGTTAAAAACACTTATCTTCCAGACTCACATCAATGGCATTACATGCAGGTATTGCAATTTATCATCTCATTCTCTCACCAAAGGCCCACCCTGTAAAAAACGTACCCCTTTTGATAGGGCGATTCAACAAGAATCTCTTCATGTCCACACAGTCACTAAAGTTACCAAGCTAGCTCACCCCCCCCCCCCACCCCACTGGTGGACTCTAAACCTCACTTTATCAGGGTATGGGAAAACTAATTGGGCACAATATGGCCGTGGGAAGATTGGCTATGTATTTTTCATTCCTTGCCGATTAACACTAGTGATACTGCCACTAAAGAGGTGAACTATACATTTCTGACTAGATGGCACTATACTCCCCATAAGCTGTTTATGTTTGCAAATAGCTCTGGAATTTGCTGGCATTGTGGGCTACGTACAGAGACTGTTTCACATTTGGTGGGACTGCACCTTGATTACCCCTTTCTGGACTGAATTTTGTCAGCCATCAATTCTATACTACATACTGCTTTCCCACCTGATCCAGCTTTCCTTTTGTTTTTTTAGTGTTTCTACATTTCTACCCTTTTCGAAAACCTCATAGACCCTTCTACTCTCTCATTAATTCAGCCAGATATTGGATACCTGTATAATAGAAAAAGCAGGACCCCTTGACTTTATCTGCCTGGATTGACAGACTTGACAAAATTGCCTCCTATGAAAGGATTAATGCATCTCAAGTGGGTAGGAAGGAGGCGTTTACAGAGGTCCAGGAACAATGGTTTTCTTGGAAGTTGGCTCTATAACGCCTCCAAATTTTTAGACGTCCCCCTTATTGATCTGTGTTATCGCCAATTATCTTCCTCATCTCCATTTATATTTACAACCACATATATTTGGCTCCCTCAGTGGCGGTAGATTGAAGGTTGACAGCCAGATTGATTGGCTCTATATGCTTATTCTTTGTATTTGGCAGACCTTCTATGTACCCCAAAATAGACATGTAAATTTATTTATTTATTTTTTCTCTCTCCTTCCTGCATTTTGTTCTCCTAATGGTTTTATACAATTGTCATTGTTTATTTTACTCCTTCAGATAGTTTTCAGGATTATTGGTTAAATATAGATTCTGGTGTATTGACAATTTTGTATTATTATTAGGATATGTTACAATGTTCAAGTCTGCTCTATTTCTAAGACTCTTGTACTATAACGTTTTATAGTGAATAAAGAATTTAAAAAAGCATCACACAAATATCCCCTTTTCTCTTTCCTCCATTGTAGGACACAGGAATCACAGGGAGATTCCAGAGAGGAGGATAAAAATGCCGAAGAATAAAACCAGAGAAGCCAGATACCTCCAGGAAACTCCAGTATTAGCCATCACCACAGAAAAACCAAACAGATTTACTAGAAAGGAAGGAAAAAGGGACTTTTCTTCCACAACTGGCCTCATGTTTAGTAAATGTGTTAAGCTATGAACTGTCACTGCCTTGCAAGTTGCTCCACAGATGCCAAGTATTCTGAATCACCTTATCTATATGAAAAACCAGAAATATGGTTCTACAAGACCAAGCCTGTACTTTGGCCACATGTCAGACAAAAACTAGAAAGTAGTCAGCAGGGTCAAGAGTCAAAGAAACCGATGGTTTAAAAACGATTTAGATTCCAAATGAGAAGACTGATCGCTAATCATGGGGTAGGCATATGCCAACCCTTACACAAAATTCGGAACATAGGCTTTTGAAGAACCAATAACCAGCCCAAAGAAACCATTCCTCCTCAGGATTATCAGTCTCAAAAGAAACACCATTAAAGCAAATATCGCCACATCTGAATGACAGATGGCCCAGAGAATCATAAGAGGGAGAAGCCATGGCTCATCTACTGGTAGGTTGATCAAACCTTAATACCAGTCCCTTCAAGGCAAATAAAACATAATCTGAGTAACTATCCATCCTGAGGAAACTCAGAACATGGAATACTCAAAGAGAGGAGAATTTTTTCCCAAGAATTTTGCATTAACTTTTCAGAGATAGAATACTGGTTCAGGTGAATAGTCTGCATCCAGTTCAGCTCTACATGCAAAAGGAACACACAAGTATGAGTAACCAGCCATATGTTGTGTTGGCTCTGGTGGTTTGGAGGCCCCTGGCTTTCCTCCTGCCCCCCAATGGTGTGGAGGGGGCCATGGCCTACTGTTCTGTAGTGTCAGAGATGGGCCTGATGAGTTTCCATTTAGGGAATTAACCTTATATTTCTCTATTTCTCTTGGCCCCCACACCCCACTATTGCGGTGGTCATCCATTCAATAGCTATTATACAGTAAGCTTATAGCACTATATTTTATTGTTACTAGTTAACATGACAATAGTTATCCAATATTCTATTCAAATATTTATATATATGTATATATATATATATATATATATATATATATATATATATATATATATATATATATATATATGTTAAATGCAAAAAAGAAAAACATGTGTGTTCACTATGTAATCTGGGGTAAATTGAGTGATATACCTAATGATTCCCCTGATACCAAGTGACACAATAGAGACCAGTTCAGTGCTAATCAAGTTTATGTGTCAGCTAGAATGTGCCCATAAAACCGAAATTTTATTGTACTACTTTAAAAACATACTTCAATAACTCAAAATGTAGTGATGAATGGATTAAAACTTCAGATCCCACAATAATAGGATACTGAGCTATAAAACCTCACCCTCATTCACCAAATATATAGACCGATTAATTCGTACAAATCAATAGAGACTGATTGTTTATTACAAAACCAAATGTAAGTGATTTTAGTCAACCTTGTGGAAACATTTATTAATATCCACCTCACAGCATATAGTTGATTTAAGATTGTTATGCTGTTGCTAGTTTCCCATTTAATTATTACAATTAGTATATAAAAGCATATATCTTTTCACAGAACTGGCTATTTTCAGATTACCAGATATCTGTTGTAACAGATGAGACTTCGCATTCGGGTAATAGCGGATGTTTCTTTATGATTGATTTATATGTATCCTCCTCTATATTAAGCCAGTTTTTAATCCTCTGTTCCCTGGCGCTCTAATTTCTAGTTGGCTATATTTGACACTAAATATTTGCCAATTGATATTGTGCTACAAAAATTGTAACAATATTCTGTGAAATATAACAAAACTATGTTGCTTATTAGTACGTGCAACTTCATTCCTAGCATACGGTCAAATAAAGGCGGTTTTAACCCTATTAATGCCGGTACTTTTTAAGGATTTCAAACTTTGATTGCCTGTATTCAAATGGTAGAAAGACAGTGGTGGCTCCCTTTTGTAATCCCTCATGGATTGCAGAGATTGGCATTCCACTATTAATCTACATTATTGTCCACCACTGACTATAGATGGTTGGAGAATTCTATCACTCTAGCTAGTATCTTGTTCAAATGAAAGCGGATTTTAACCCTATCAGTGCCGATGGTTTTCCAAGGTCTCAGTTTTTACTTGCCTGCTACCAACGGATAAAAAGACAGTGCTAGCTCCCTATTCTACTCCTTCATGGATTGTCGAGATCAGCATTCCACGGATATTAATCTCCACTATTGTCCACCACCGACTCTGAACCCATGAAGCAGTATATCGGTCATTACTAGTGTCTTTTGTGATGAGGGGGGGGGGGCTTGCCCTACACGTTTTGCCGTAAAACAGTTTTGTCAGGGGCTATAGGCAGAGAGGGCTCCATTTTCTGCCATTTTATACTCTATCCCTGGCCTATAAATTATGACTTCTTCCTTACTTCACATTGCTAGATTACCTGGAAACAATGTAACACTGGCTGTATTTTTGGCCAGCTTTGCTATGAACTCTTTCAAGGCTGTTCAAAAACTTTTATATCTTAAAAGATGCATCATTTTCTCTTATGTTTAAATATACCTTTATCTTATATTATCCAAACAATAAGTTTACTTTTGTTACATTTTTAAACTTTATTGTTTATATCTGAATATAATAGCAGGTTATTAATGCTGATTTTTTTCATATTTCAGTATATATTTATTTAGGTTTAGATTTACATTTCTATATAGATTGGAAGTAACTTCTAAATAAATTAATAGATGTTATCTCACATTTATCAGATATGCCATCGTCAAAATATTTAAACTTGTTTCAAATTCAGATGTATTCAAACCTTAATTAATACATGTTTTCTGCCCTACAGAGGAATCATCTATTGTATTTATTGACAAACAATATCCCCATAGAGTTATCTCTGATAAGAAAATTAACCAATATAAATGATATAGTGTCCATTTAAAAGTTCAGTAGTCAGAAATGAAGGACGAGTATGTAAATCCTTCATTCAGTTATTGCGGACTCATTTGTCACAGTACCTTGTTTCCAGCACCGCAACTTCACCGATGCTCTTAGTCTTTCCACACGTCATCTGCAGGCTAGAGGCTTCAAGCATGCTGCAGGCCTCTGTTTTATGTGTGTTTGTTTCCGCTCTGTGTATGACATAGGCTTGTCTGACTACCCACTCTGGTGTTGACCTGGGGCTCTATCCACTGTGCATCCAGCATTCCATCACTTCAGTGGATATCCTTTCTGGTGCAAACCTGTGGCTCTGGCTGACTACCCGCTCCGTGTATGACTTTGGCTCGTCTGACTATCCTTTCTGGTGCTTACTAGAAGGCTCTGTCTGTTCGCTCAATTTGTTGGTTCAGTTATTCAGACATCCTTCCTAGTATTGACCTGGGGCTCTAGCAGACTCCTAGCTACTGACTGCAGGCTGAGTCAGTATCTCTTGGGCGCTACCAGTGGGCTGAGGCCTAGTCTTTGACAGTGTGGTGCAGAGATTGGGAGACTGCTATTTCTGATACAGTGCTTGCCGTTTCAATCAACCACTGTGTGTTTATTTATATATTGCAATACTGTCATTACTCTCATAATAAAGGTTCTATTAACTATACCGTCTGACTCCTGGTTTTGCTTGCCAGCTGTAACATCATTGTACCCAGCCTATACATCCACTTGGCTTCTTGGCATAACAATTTTGTGTCTAGGTCATCTTTCCTAGTGGTAGATTGTATTAGTTATATCCCTTTAAATTTGATATAATATCGTCATTATGGCATTTGTTAACATGCCTGGCCACCGGTTTTTCACATTTGTTACATGTCACTCAAATGTTCCAGGATTCTCATCTTTAATTGGCGTTTTGTCTTTCCTAAATATTTTCTATTACAACTGCATTCTAGTAGGAATATCAACTCTGTTTTGCAGTTTATAAACTGTAGTAACTGGTAATATTTATGCCCTCATCTTTTATGTTGGTTAGAAAGGTTTTATTATGTCTTAAACACCAAGCTGCTCCTTTTAGGGACCCTTTTCCCTCTCCTACCCTTCCCCACATTTACCCTCTTTCACACCTTCTAGCTTCTCTTGCCATATCTCCTTTTTGTTTTACTCCCACTTCCTCAGTTGAACTATTGTTACGTGCAGAAACCAGAGAGATGCTTCGTGAGCCATGCCACACAGCTGTACAACAGCTTTTACACCTGTGTTCCAACTTAATCTCCTTACCAGGTAACAGCTTAAATTAAGCCCAATGTCTCACAAATCGCACTGGACTCTTCCAAACGTCTCGACATGCCTTTCCTATAATTGTAATGGCCTCAACTCTCCAGTCAAGAGACATCTGGCATTGGCCTGGTACTCAAAGCTCAGAGATGACATACTATTCCTCCAAGAGACAAACTTTTTCCCGCTGATAATGTCCTAGGTGCTTCTCTTAACACTACCACCAATATTTCTTAGCCACCTCCCCAACTAAATCTAAAGGCACTGCTATTCTGATTAACCAAAAGCTGACATTTACTCCATTCCCAACCCAGTCGGACCAGGATGGCAAATGCATTGTCACACTGTAGACTCTAATTGCCAGTACAGTTACCTTGGCCAGTGTCTATACTCCAAACACAAACCATTCTTTAGCTTGTTCTTTGTATTCAGAGTAAAGATAACTCTAGCACTCTAATAAGACTAAATACTTCTTCCATATCCAAGTGTCAGGACATAAGTAAAACGTAACCTTTATTAGTATACACATAAAAACACGTGCCGGGGGCGTGACCGGACCGGTTATATGGCGGATGCATATTCTGTTTGCTCAGGAGCCCTAACTCTTAATTTGCTTCTCTCGGCTTCTAACCTTTTTGGAGGTGGCCCTCTGTGTTACCACATTGCCCCTTGGGGTGATTATGACAGGAAAAAAGAAAAAAACCCAGCCGATGAAGTCTTTTCGCCCCGGGATCAGCTGGTGAGTGTGACGCAAGGCAAGCGCATACTGAACCTCTCACTGATTCTCCGATGATGGACCAGGACAAGGAGAATAAACTTTCAATCCAGGCTAGACCCGTAATGTGCCAGGATTTGCAACCCTTACCCACTAAAAGTGAATTGGAGGCGATGCTGGCGGCTCTCCACGAATTTATCAAATCTGATATCAGTGGCCCTCATGAGGATCTTTGCCACATTGGTGGCCGAGTCAAGGATCTAGAAGATGCCCAAGAATCGCTAGCGACCAAAAGGATATGCATCGACTTCTACTTCAACAGGAGGACACTACAGACCACCTAAGGTCACAACTACATGATCTCGAGAACCAGGGACAGCGCTCAAACATCCAAATTCACGGCCTACCTGAATCGGTCCAACCAGGGGACCAGGTGCCTGTCTGGCAATCGCTCTTCAACTCTATTCTTCACCTGCTTTCCCCTTCCGAAATGAAGATAGAAAAGGCCCATAGAGCCTTGCGCCCTCGGGCGCAACAAGGTGATAAAGCCCGAGATGTCATCTGTTGCCTGCACAATTATGCACAAAAAGACGCCATAATGCGTAAGGCATGAGATGGCTCTACTCTGAAGCATGACAACGCTGAAGTCACCCTCTACAACGATTTATCTCTACGCACCCTTCAGCTGCGACGCCAGTTCAAACCTCTTGCTGTTGCACTTCGCCAATGACAGATCTCCTACAGGTGGGGATTCCCTTCTCAATTACTTACCTTTGAAGGCCATTCACATACCATACAACGAGCTGAGGCGATAAAAAGACTATGTGAACTAATGCGTTTTCCCGTGGCGCGTCCTCTGGATCTGATGATCCCTTCACACCTTCTTGCTCCTGCTCCTTTATCTCAAAGGGATCGCTGGCAGCAGGTCCCCCTTCGGAACAAGAAATAGCTCCTGACTCTCCTGAAGGTTCTTCATCTTCCTGAGAGGCCTTCACCTTTCTTCAGGAGGTGTCTGTGTGTTCCTATTAACCATGCTGCCTTAGGTACTGTGGTCAGCTGTGAGTTCTCCGACGTTGAACACTTTTTTTTTTTTTTTTTTTTTTTTTTTTTTTAGGATAGCTGACCCATGTTCTGGACTCTCCGCTTCACTATAGTACATGGGTCTCCCCCAGTATTTCATGCCCCCTCAACTATGGCTCTTACATGAAACATGGGGACACGGAGTGTATTATTAGCCTGTCTTGTGCAAGCTGGTCACGTCTGTACCCCCACACATGGCATTATGCCTTGACCTTGCCCCTGCTCTGGAACTCTCTCCCTAATTTAACCATTCCCTACCCTGCCTTTCCTTACTTTGTCCCTCCAGAGCTGGGTCAACCTGTAGGGGACGAACGGGATCAGCGTCAAGCCCTGTTAATTGTGGCTCTGCCACCATGTCTACCGGACCTGGGTGGGGCCGTGCCGGGGACTGGTGCGCCCTCGCTCCGGCGGTGGTGCTCTGGCCCTCGGGGTGGTCCTGGCCGCTCCACATTCTAGTGGCTTTCATTTGTTATTTCTTTTTGGAGGCCAAAGGACATTATCTAGTGGATGCTGGAAAGTTGTCGGGACCATAGCTGCTGCATCTCTAACTTTGCTGTCACCTCTCTCCTCACTTTGGACCCTGTTTAGGGTCGCTCACTGTGGGGCTTCCTCTTATGGGGATGCCCTTCAGTGACCGCTGAGCTCTTGTGAGGTGGGGTGTAATGGCATGGTCCTTGGCTCATTGTTCCACCACCTACAGTTTTGTTCTGTCCACATTGCTCTGCTCCTCTGTTCATTGCTGTGCATATGTTACAAATGATTTTTTTTAATGTCTATAGTGTTGTGTCAACTCCCTTTCTAACCCGATGATCTCTTTTTCCATTTCACTTATATGTCAAACCGTTCCAGGGTGCGATCCCCGGTGGGTCCGAAGTCTAGGCTAAGGCATTGGACTCTGACTCGAGCTCTAGTCTCCTGTATCCCCATTGATATGTGAAACCTGTTCCTTATCCTTTTTACACTTCCCCCACCCCTTACTCTCATTATAGCTCCCTTTTACCTTTTATTTAGTTTTCTTGAGGTCAATATGTGGGGGCTTCCCGGCCTCCCCTTTGTGGCTGGTTAGTCCCCCCTTTCTTCATTTTCTCTGGGTTCCCTCCCAAATTCATATTAGCTTAATTCAATATGCCTCTATTCGGGCTCCTAGACTTTTCCCCTGAGGTTACATATTTTACTCCGACCCCCCTTTTGGCTGGTTAGTCCCCCCTTTCTTCATTTTCTCTGGGTTCCCTCCCAAATTCATATTAGCTTAATTCAATATGCCTCTATTCGGGCTCCTAGACTTTTCCCCTGAGGTTACATATCTTACTCCGACCCCCCTTTTGACCAATGCATAACGATAAATTCACTGTACCTTGCTGCTTATGCAGTTATGTTTATGGCCTGCTTTCCCATGCATACTGCATCCACCTTATGCACTTGGGACTCCCCTTTCCCTTCTTTTCCTCTTATGCTCTCCTTTTCTTCCCTATCCCCTCCCTCTCCCTTTCCCCTTGTTCTTCCCTTATCCTCCTGGTGGGTTTGTGTGCCTTGTTTGCTGTTGTTGGTTTGGTGATCACGGGCTCTCTGGATTATTCTTATGTCCCAACATGACTTTGCCGATTAAGGTTCTCTCCCTTAATTTTAAGGGAATGAATACTCCCAAGAAAAGGTCACTCATGTTTCGAGAATGTGCTCACCTCAAGGGCCAAGTGTGTTTTATTCAGGAAACCCACCTCTCTAGGACAGCCATGCCTACCTTTCGTAGCAAGCAATTTACCCAATCTTATTTCAGTAGCGCCCCCACTAAAATGTAGAGTGGCTATCTTTCTGCACAAATACCTCCCCTTTGAAAGCCTTGATTCCTTCTCTGATGCGGATGGTCACTATCTCTTTATTAAAGGCCGTTTGGGCTCATTGAAACTGACTTTAGCCACAGTTTATGCCCGTAACGTTCTCAGAGACCTCTCTGCCTTCTGTGAAGGATTACTCATCTTCAGGGGAGATCTGAATACTGTACTGAATCCTTTGGTCGATTGCTTGACTGGTTCTTCATGTCTTTGCCCCTCCCACTTTGCATTTCTCCGTCGCCTCTTCCATGATCACTCCCTGATGGATGCCTGGCTCCTCTTACATCCTTCTCGCTCCTATTCCTTCTATTCCAACACTCATTCTTGCTATTCTAGAATAGATGTTCTCTTTGTATCGCAGGATAGCCTTCACTATATTTCTGATTCAAATGTACATCCCATAACTTGGTCGGATCATGCTGTAATAGATCTTGTTCTGCAGCTCCCGCTATCTCTTTCACCAGCTCGAGGTTGGAGACTGGACCCCTCTTTGCTATCTGATCCGACAGCAGTGACATCTCTTCAAGAATCTATAGCTGAATATCTGGAACTCAATTGCATCCCAGGTATTACCCCTCCCATTCTTTGGGAGACATTGAAATGTGTCATTAGAGGTAGATGTATTCAACTTGTTGCTCGCAAATGTAAGGCACACAGGGATAAACTAAATGGCTCTTAGAGGAGCTACAGACACTGGAGGAGACCCATCAGGTTTCAGGAGATGTCCCGTACCTACCTGGAGTTCTAGCTTGTAGGGAGCAAATCAAATCTATTCTTCTTTCTCAGGTCCATAAATCTTTCCTGTGGGCCAAACATTATCACTATGAGCAAAGTAATATAAGTGGCCGTTGGATGTCCATTCAGACTAAGGGATCTATGACTTACGCTTCTATCAGAGGTATCCGTACATCCTCTGGCTTGATGCTGCACGAGCTTCCGGCTATGGCCTCTGAGTTTCTTTCCTTCTATCATTCTCTATATAACTTGGAGCCCCCCTCCTCAGGCAATTTACACGCGGCACAACATCAATATGTTGGACGCTTTTCTTCCCAAACTCACCCTGCTGCAATCTAATAGTCTGGAGGTGGAGATTTCCGCTTCGGTGGTGGAGAAGGCTATCAAACAGATGTCAGTGGGGAAATTGCCGGGTCTAGATGGCTTCCCCTTACTATTCTACCTCAATTTTATTTCTCAGGTTTCCCCTACTCTTGAGGCGATGTTTAATGATTTACCTGATAATATCTCGAAGCACCCTCTGCTATATGAAGCCCATATCTCGTTGATGGTGAAACCGGGTAAGGATCCCTCCATATGTGCAAGATACCAACCAATTTCACTCCTTAACGTCGATCTCAAAATTTATGGCGAAGTTCTCTCTAATCGCCTTGCTCCGTTGCTTCCTCTCCTAGTGCATTCGGATCAAGCAGGTTTTGTGCCTGGTCGTGAGGCAAGAGACAATATCCTCAAACTGATTCACCTTATTCACCACTCTCGATCCATTTCTCAACCTGGTTTCCTGGTCTCTGTTGATGCCGAGAAGGCATTCACAGAGTGGACTGGGATTTCATCAAAGCTGCACTAAGGTGCTTTGGCTTTGGACCCCAGTTCATTTTCTTGGTCTCTGCTTTGTATACCAACCCATCAGCCCATGTTTGTGTTAATGGTACCCTTTGAGTTTTTCGATTCACAATGGAACGAGACAGGGTTGCCCCCTGTCCCCGCTTGTTATGGAAACCTTGGCGTGACATGTCTGGAATAATCCCGGAATCTCTGGGATCACCATTGGTGACCACGATTATAAACTGGCTATACTTGCAGAAGATCTGATCTTTGCTGCGTCTGACCGCTCCTCTTACCTACTGGTCATGGTCTCGGAACTCGCCGCTTTTGGAAAAGTAAGTAACTTTAAAGCGAACATGTCTATGTCGGTAGTTCTCAATCTCACTATACCTGCGGTAGAACTGCGCCATATTCGATCCACTGTACCCTTCACATGGGCTTCTACCTCCCTTTCCTATCTAGGGATCCAGCTGGCAGCCTCTACAGCTGACCTCTTTCGGCTGAACTACTTACCCTGAGCCTCCTCCATTGCAACTGGTCTTCTCCGAGCTTCCTCGCTATCTCTCTCCTGGTCGGGTCATGTCAACTTACTGAAATCTGTCTATCTCCTGAAAGTTCTTTACCTCTTCCAGTCTATCCCCATCTTTCTACCGGTGTCATACTTGAAATCCCTCCAACACATTTTCAACTCCTTTTATGGAATGGCAAACAGGCTCGCTTGCGATTTCATAACGTCTCTCTCTCGCGGAGCAAAGGAGGACTCTGTGCACCTGACATACATCACTATTATAAGTTTGTTCTTCTTAGCACTATCTTGCATTGGTTACATTCTGCGCACCATAAGGTGTGGATTCACATTCAACAATCTTTATATCATCCTATCCCTCTTACAGCTCTGCCCTGTCTACCTCTAGAATCGAGTCCACGGTGGTGTAGATTGCATCCGATATTTTATCCCCTTCTCCGCACATGGGACTCAGAATGCTTTGCTCCGTCTTGTGACCCATCACCGCTACTGTTTCTGCTTCACTGCCCGGACTTTACCCTTGGCTGTCCTGGCACTGCTCTGTCACGCTGGTCAGATGGCAGGGACCTGAGAGTTGTTGATGTTCTGAATTATGGTTGTATTGCCTCTTTTTACTACCCTACAATCCCGATGGGAACTTCATTCCATTGATTATTGGCCTTATGTTCAACTACATAACTTCCTTTCTTCTCCTCTAAAGGCTCAATTGTTCCGTCCTCTCACCCAATTTGAGTCTTTGTTTCATTGTCCTCCACCTACAGGCCAGCAATCTCTTAAGCCGTTAGCAAAGATACACAGGTTATTCTCATCTCGGAACCCCTATAGCTTCAGAGGCTTGGGACCTACCTATTCGTCAGTGTCTATTTCCCTCTAGGAATGTCACAGCTGCTGAAACCAACTATAAGATACTTACACCCTGGTATAGGTCTCCCTTGGCTATACACCATTACTAGTCGTCTGTATCCCCCACTTGTTGGAGATGCAACTCTGGTGTGGGATCCATGGGACATATCTGGTGGTCTTGTCCACTCATACTTCCATACTGGTTAGAGATTCATAGGGAAATCTCCAGCTCTCTGTCACTCAGTGTACCCTTTACCCCTCTTCTCTTCCTGTTTTCCATTGGCCTCTCTGATGTGACTAAAAACAAACGTTTGCAGACCCTCCTTTCCCATCTTCTCAATGCAGCTAGATTATGTATCCCGTTGCTGTGGAAGTCTACCTCCCCGCCCTCCGCCGCTGTATGGATTCAGAGAGTCAGTGACATACTGATCCTTGAGAAACTCACTCTATTGCTGTCTGGTGGGGAGCCCCTGTTCCATTCCATTTGGTCCCCATGGTGCATATCTCTTAATATCACCGTCTGACCCCTTTATCTGCCCTCTTCCTGGTTATCAGATGGGAGTTGGAGGCCCCGGATCCCCATGCCCGCATACAAGGCGGCTGAGATAACGCACAAGGGAAATGAGGGTTGTATGTGTGGGTTATTTCCCCCCTCCCTCCCTTCTCCTCTCTACTATTCTTCTCTTTTTTATTCTTTTTTACTATTCCCCCTATCACTCACTCTCTCTGTTTTCTTCTTTTAATTCTCACTTCCTGCTTCTTATCTCTTTTCTTCTAACCTCTATCTATTACATTTCCACGTGCTTATATTGTATATTATGCACTTGCCACAGCGTTCTGAAATTCACAGACCCTGATGCACTATTTTATTGGCCCTATTGGTGTTCATCTCCGATTACTGTTGATTTATTATGCCAGTAATGCCTGTCTGTATACACTGCAATTTCAATGTATTGTACATTTAATTTTCAATAAAGCTTTTCTTGTAAAAAAAAAACGTGCCGGGGCATATCCAGCTCGCCACATAAAATAATAATGGAAAAAAACATGGTAAGTGATCACTTTTGCTGTATGTACTAATCCTAGAAACAGCACAAATGAACAAATATGCAAGTACCCCAGAAAATTCTCAAGCTCCTACATGGACATCAATAAAGGGCTACAAATAATTAAATATTGCAGAAATCAGAGTAAAAGTTTGCCACAAATACTGCAAAAAATATCTATAAAAGAATAAATCCTGAAGAGACTGGACTGATGAAATATACTACATGTACTCCGAAAAGCCCACAAAATAAAAGCTGTGTAATTGCATCTGAAACAGAGCTGGTGATAATATGTCCAACTGATGAATCATATAAAGGATCTATTAAATAAGAAGGATGATCCCTTATATGAAGCAAAAATTGCGTTTATATAGACACACATATATACACAGTGCTATCGAGATCAGAAACTGAATAAGTATTCAAAAATCATTTACTTCAATATCACAATGGCAATAGCATATATCCCATTGTCATTGATATCCATATGTGTATCTCTGGTACTGTAACAATAATTGTGATCACCCGCTAGAATCATGATCAATCATCTTAAAGGCAGTATGGACAGTGTACCACACTGGAGACAATACACCAAAAGCATGACAAAAAATATATATACTTGTCTGTATGCAAACCATCTACACTAAATATAGATAGGCGAGTTACACAAGAGGATTGCTGCAATCCAAACTGCTCAGTGGAGTCAGTGTAAATTGGTTTGACAAGAAGGTAGGATCAAGGGAGAGGATTATCTAAAATCCAATTTAGTCCATGGTGTTACTCTGCATACATAAAGCAGAACATAACTGTCTCCAAAAGCACTTAATGGGATATAGGCACAAAAGAAAATAGCAACACTAGCTGACATGCATTTCATCGGCACTTCTTAGGGGCAGCACTGCAGGTCTGAAGTGCCAAAGAAAGGCTTGTCAGCCAGTGTTGCTATTTTCTTATGACCCCATTTCCCATTAAGTGGTTTTGAAGACAAATTATGATCTACCAAGCCTTGGGCCTGGTACAAACTCAATTCACCTAGCAAACACTATTCCATCCCTGCTTCTCTTCTTTGCACCCTACGAGACTTCCATTTTCCAGAGCATTTTCTGCTTGCAGTTAGGGCTTTTTACTCTACTACTTCTGCACTGGTCTCGTCCTCAGGAGTTCCTTCAGCCCCTTTCCCCATTAAATGAAGAAGCCGACAGGGTTGCCCCCCCCAACTCCTTTTTATACTCTGTTACATACAACAAATCCAGACATTTCTGGTATTATATCCCACTCTGTTGAATTAAAGCACTCTTCATGGCCTTCCTCTCCTTCCACACACTAAGGAACTTACTATCAATTTTGGACTTTAAAATGGCCCCTACACCAGATAACCTATTTGGGCATCCAGTTAACTTCTGTTTCATTCAAGCTTTATAACTACACTTTTACTACAAACACAAACTCAGGACCTCCCAAAATGGAATTCCTTGGATCTCTTGGATTGGTTGTATAATTTCAGTTAAGATGAACATATTGCCTAGGATCCTATACTTTAGGGTCCTTCCAGTTGTATAAAGTTGCATCTATTTTTCTTACTACTATTTCTACCATTATCTCCCATCTCCCACCATCCAAATTCTCTCCATACTTGCCTTTCCATATGGGGCTATGCAACTACAGAACCCCTAATCCTACTTTCCCTTTCCCAGGCTAGCAGAATCTACTGACTATGGCTTATCTCATTCTTTCTTGATCTGTATCGGGTCCTGAAATGTTACCCCAGTGCCTTATTGTACTTGCACTAACTAAACTTTCTGCTGAACAAGCGCCCCACACTGCAGCAATGTCAAGGTTTGGCTGAGCTGCTCTAACTTTGCTGCTTGATTCTACTGTCTGAGCTTATCCAATGCTCTGCTATCCAGTACTGCTGCCTTCCCTTTGCTGAATCAGGCTGAATCAGCTGACCTCTCTGTGTTTTCTCACCTGACTGCTATCAGCCAACCCTTCCAGGGTATTTATAGCAGCTTGGCTCACTACTTGATTGCCTTTGTGTTTGCTTCTGGCTGCAAGAGTGTTATACTTTGTTCCTGATTTGCTGTGCATGACATGGCTTCCTCTGACGTCCTCTCTGGTTCCTGACATCGCTGATCTCTGTATTCCTGACTGCGGTTTGGCAGAGTACCTGTCTTGGTTCCTGACCCCGGCTTGTCTTTTGGTTTACACTTCTGTATCATGATTTTGCTTTGTTTGCTTTTGTTATTTTAATAAAGGTGTTTTGCACGTTACATGTGTGTTTGTGTGTCTGGTTCCTGGTCCCTAACAAGCAAATATTGTAAACCACTATTTTAACCCAAATCTTGATTATGTTCTTCTCTTTTTTTTTCCCCTCCCCCTCCTTTGTACTATCCGAGTTTTTCCCTATATTGATATCTGGTCTTCTATAAAACTCTAAAATAAGGGGAATTTTGAACAGAAAAATCATCCTTGCTGCACTCCTGAGACGCAGGGCAATAAAAGTGAAAGCTGAAGGTGGGGTTTAGAAGAGATAGGCAGTCTTCTCTTCCAGAGAGCTCTAGTTTGCAAGTGCCCTGCTGCCTTGTGGTAGCTACTAATGCCCATGACTCCTGTGTTCCACCAAGGACAACAGAAATTAAGGAGCAACCTCATGTTTCTACTACCTTACAAGGTTTTTTGTTTGTTTTTTTGTTTTTTTTAATAAAAATGTTATGCTTTAACATAAAAGGGGACCAAAGGATAGGGGACTGAGAATCTCATTCCTCTAAAGTCATTGTTAGGGGTTTTGGAAAAGGTGGGCAGAGTAGGGCATTTGGCCCTTACTGTGTCCTCTTTAGCTATAATAGTTAATCAAAAAAGCATAACTGAATTCCATGGTTGGAGGAGAATGTGTCCAGTTCACTAGAAAGGGATAATTTGAGGTCTCCTCCCAATATATATGATCACATTTTCTACTGGAGATAGCTTGTCCTGAAATCCTTTAATTACAATATAGGTGACATTTTAGGTTTTAATGTATGTTTGTATGTGTGTAAGGATTTGCAAGCTCATCCAGCAATCCAGCTTATTCTCATTTAGCCATACTTCCCTCCAATATAATTTTTTCAAAATAAATATTAACAGTACAATATTCTTCGGACACAATACATAGAAAAGGAAGCAAGGGCACCTTAGGTGTTAAATTGCTTGTGCTCAAAAGTATCTATAGGGAATAATGACCATGCAGGAATGTAGAGGTGTGTCCGGATTCAACTATCCCACTGGAAAGGGAACAGAGACCTCTATGGGCCAATTTCAAGGTCATTTTCTACAAGAACTTGCAGTTCTGAAACTTAAAAGCTGTATCGCATGGAGCAGCGCAAACAAAGACAGATAAGTACTTGAGATTAAGAATGCCATTTTACAGTGTACATTTCTGCAGATGCAAACATTTTATATTATTTAAATTAACCATTTAAGGACAAAATGTTACACACGGTTTTGCTTAGCCCTCTGGTGAACTAAGGGTTAGGATCTGTATATGAGAAAAGCTACAGCTAAATTAACTAGCATTATATTTGCAGATTTATAGTAAAGCAAGGAGGAGAAGTGGGACAATCTCACTGTAATGTGAGAGATTGTACGATCAGTTAACAGTAATCAAGATTTCCATTTTTTAAACCTTTGAGTGTCAGAAGTATCCAATGCATTGTATGTAGAGCAATGTGTTATATACCCACACTGGCAGTCAAACAGCTAAACCTAAGCTCTAGATATTCTGGAGTCTGCCACCACTCCAGTCATTCCCAAACCAAAAATATTGTTCATACCTTGTCAAATGTCTTAGATTTGTTAAAATTCTATTGGCTTTTTGGGCAAATATTTGATACTATTCTATTTTTTAAGTGGCTGTAGGGGAAAAAAAATGTACATGTACTAACATCCACTGGCTTGTGATACACAATATATACTCTGAGCGAAAGTATAAGACATTGAGAATGTTACTGTACACATTGATCACAACTATTAATGTTGATACTAACACTTTAGCACTTTAACTCTGTGAAGTCCAGCATAATCTGATTCAATTGCATCCTATGGCACCCATAGACTAATAGCAGTGTTTTTCAACATCCATCCTCACAGACCAACAGGTGAAGTTTTCAGATGGCAGGTGAAGAATCAGTGACTAAGTTTTTGTGATTGGTCTACCTGTGCTTAAGTCAGAGCTAGCCTTAAAATCTGGCCCGCTGGTGTGCCCAGAAAACTGAAATCGAGAATCAGACATGTAGTGTTAGTATTTAACCATTTGAGTGCCAGAGGGGTGTGAAACACTGCACTGTGTACCCCTCTGGCAATCAAGAATATATACATTAGTTTATCGGTGGTTGAGAACTGCTGTGAACTTTGCCTCATCTTTCAGCACAATTTTCCTTCATAAAAAGATTTATATCAGTATGCAGAAAACAAGAGCAGCCATACTGGAGCAAGCCAACACCACCATAAGGAATGCTGTGCAATGCCCTGGAGACATCTAGCACTCAAAGGATTCAAATCCAAAATCAATAGAAATCTGCACTCTCTCTTGTGCAAGTAGCTTACTCTTACTTCCTGAATTAGAATCACTGACCACTGTGTTTTTATTGCACAATAGTCTACTATACCACAGGATGCTGTCTTGCAAATAAGGAAACAGAAGCTTACCATGCTGCTGAGCTTTAAAAAAAAATGGTGTTCAGGCTATGTATACTTCAGTTTAATTACACAGTACACAAAACAGGGTTGAAGCCCTGTTGCCAATATGGGACTACACTCTCCCCTTCCCAACCTGTTGGCTGGATGGAGAGGACAGCAACTGTAGTCCTCAAAAACTGAAGGGCCTCAAATTGCCCAATCCTGCTATAAAAAACAAGTCTAATGGCCTTTGGTCTCAATTATTTTGTATAGAGCAAAAATTAAAAAATGGAAGCCATTTCCAATTAAGCCCCCAAGTATGTAAAAATAATCCTTCCCAACTCCGAATGTTTTCATATTTAACTGTATAACATGCCTAAGGAAGAGACCTAAGGTCTTGAAAGCTTGCATTCTAAATCTGCTTAGTTAGCCAATAAAAGGTATCAAAAACTATATTTGCCTCCTAAAATTGCTTTATCAGTTTTGTTGCACCTCTGCACTTTCCAGTTCAATAAAGAACTGTTGCCCAAAACTGTACTCCATATTCTAGATGAGGAATTACAAATGATTTATAAAGAGGTAGAATTATATTCACATCCTATGCATCTATGCCTTTTTATGCAGAATAGTAATGTTGAATTAGGTGCACATTGATTGTACCTGTTCATACAAATAATTTGTTGTAGAAGTTGATAAAAACTCTGGCTCATAATGAATCAATCATGTCAAAGTAATTAAGTGATCAAGGTATTGACATGGGCAATTTATCTTATCTTAGACTAGGCAAGATTTACCTGCAAATTGGGCTAAGTATCTATCCATTCATTTATCAGATACTTGCTCCACTTCCCAAAGAACCCCAATCCAATATGGGATGGAGGGAGTACAGGATTATTTCCCACAAGATCTTAAAGTGAACAGTAGGCTTTGTACATGTGTAGAGCTATAATCTTGCTACGTATTAGATACGTCACGTTAGATTCATGAATGAACTCACACTCGATGCTTTTGATTAATTAGATCTTGTTGCTAGTGCTACTGTATCTTCTTCACGTCAGTTGGCCTCTAGATGGCAGAAGACAAGAGAATACTAAATGGAAGAATTGTGGGACTCCATCACATTGCAACGCTTACCATTATTTATAAATTTAGTGATTAATTGAACTTGGATTTTTAGTAATCCTTATCAGTAAATTATCAAGCACAGTGTATGTAATACGATATGCTTCAGTACGATCACTGGAATCGACAATCTCAGCCAGCTAAAATAATAAAGCTTTGGTTTTAACTACTTCTTTCAGCTATTGCAAATGAAAGTTCATTTCTTGCCATGCAACAGTTTATTATTGGCGAATCCTAGAAGCCAGGAACTTTTATAAGATTTCTTAGCATATTAAGGTTAGATAATGACCAGGACGCTACAGAAGGCTTAGGGCCCTATCTTGTGGCTCTGCATTTTAACACCAAGAATTGGTCACACTTCGGCAGAAAATAGGGTTTCTCCTACATTCCCTCCTTGGTTCCCATAATTAGAAAACTAATATTTTACAGTGGGGGAGAAAAGGTGAAATTTATTCACCGATATTTTGTTTTCCTCTGTGTCCTTCCACGGCAATGACTGTGGGTAATGACTTCGCCTCCCAGCTGGTAGGACCAATAACTATAAAAACATTCTGTTCCTCTCATTTTCACAGTTATTTTCTTTAACCAAGCTGTAACAGATTAACAGAATGTTAGGTATTTATAGATAGGTATATAGCCATAGCCAACCTTACAGATGTTATAAAGAGCAGAAGAACATTTTATTGGAACGATACCATAACCTTACTCTAATAGAGCAAAGTAGGGTAGGGTTGTTGTGGAAGGACACAGAGGAAAACAAAATATCGGTGAGTAAATTTCACCTTTTCCTCTGTGTCCAATCCATGGCAATGACTGTTGGACTTACCATAGCAGTACCCCAGTGTAGGGTGGGGATAGAGGTTTTAGTCTGAGGCAGGAATGGCTGCTTCTAGCACCTTCCTGCCAAACCTGGCATCAGCCGATACCTGTAAATCCAGTTTAGAATGCTTAACAAAATTTGATACCGAAGATCATGTTGAAGCTCTGCAAATCTCATCAGGAGTAGCCACAGTGTTTTGAGCCCATGAGGTAGACATAGCCCTGGTTTCTGCTTTAATCCCTATCGGGGGTTCCTGTTTAGCTGATTCGTAAGCAAGTTAATGGCATCCTTAATCCATCTAGAAATGGAGCTTTTGGAAGCGGATGTACCCTTGAAATTTCTGGCAAAGTGAACAAATAAGGAGTTGGATTTGTGGAAAGGTTGGGTTCGTTGGAGGTATATAGTCAGACAACGTACTAAATCTAGGTGGTGTAGGATACGTTCCTTATCATTGACCAGATTAGGACAAAATGAAGGCAGAATCAATTCCTGGCTAAGGTGAAAGGAGGACAACTTTTGACCTGAATGAAGGTCTGGGTCTGAGAACTACTTTATCCTGGTGAAAGACAATGTACGGGGAGGTGCATAGTAATGCCTGCAGCTCACACACTCCCGTGATTGCTGTGACGAGTGCTGTCTTTAAAGTCAAGTATTTCAGAGAAATGGATTCCAATGGCTCAAAGAATTTATGGGTACAAAATTGTTGGAGGACTAAGTTCAAATCCCAAGGGGGAATGACATCTCGAATAGTAGGCTTTATCTTTGTTATTGCTGATATGAATCTTTTAAACACGTAAAGTTCAGCTAAAGGGGATGCTAGGATGGCCGAAAGAGCTGATAGCTGCACCTTGATAGTAGCAGGTTTTAAGCCTTTGTTGAAACCTTCTTGAAGGAAATCTAAATTTTTCCTATAGAGATGGAACTATGCAGATGCCTAGACTGACACCATTTATAAAATGTGGACCAGATCCTGTAATAGATCTTGGAAGACAAGGACCGACGGCCAGAAATAATAGTGTCAATAACAGGTTCTGATAGGCCTCTGAGTCTTAGCAAGCTCCACTCAGCCACCAAGCCGTCAGCTTCCAGAAGGCTGGATCCGGGTGCAATATTGGCCCCAGTGACAACAGATGAGGCACTGCTGGAAGCCTGATTGGATCTCTGACTGATAACTTCTTCAGGTCGGAGTACACCTTTCTGGGTCAGTCTGGTGCTATCAGGATTACTTCCGCCCTGTCCCTCTTTATTTTCTGTATGACTTCTGTCAGCAAGGGAAGAGGTGGGAACAGATAGGCTAGAGGAAAATCCCAAGTGTATGCTAGAGCATCTTGTCCTGCTGCACCCTGTGTTTTCCAACGTGACAGGAAGGTTGGACACGTCTTGTTTTGATTGGATGCCATGAAATCTATCACTGGCATTCCCAATTTCGCTACAATGTCCTGAAAAATAGTTTTGTCCAGGGACCATTCTCCTGGCTCTATTTTTGTCCTGCTGAGGAAATCTGCCTGGAAATTTTGATCTCCAGATAGATATGCCTATAGGTAGGGCATCTAAGTGATCTTCTACCCATAGAAGTATTCTGATTGCTTTACGGTTCAGCACAATGCTCCTTGTGCCTTCCTGATTCATGAGATATCGAACCGTGGTGGTGTTGTCCAACCGAATCCGAACTGGTTTGTTCTGAAGTTCCGTCTGTAGGCTGTATAATGTGTTCAAGACTGCTTGCTGTTCTAAGACGTTTATGTGTTGTCTTGACTCTTTTGGTGTGCAGGTTCCCTGGACTGATCTGTTCCTCCAAACTCCCCCCCAGCCTGTCTTGCTGGCATCTGTGCAGTCTCCCATAGATATGGTCTTAGTTTCTTTCCTTTTGCTATGTTGCTCTTGAGATTCCACCATTTGTGCTCCTGTCCGGTGGCTGGAAAGATAGGGATACTTACTGACATGTCTAGGGGATTCCGTTTGAAGTATTTTAGGTGGTTGTTCTGAGTCCACCGACTGTGAACTCTGCCTCAGGATACTATCTGGAACGTGGAAGACAGTGTTCAAGATTCTGGCGAAATTCTGTATAGATTGTTCTGACTTCTTAGAAATCTTGCCACTCGTTCTTGTATTCTCTCATCTGTCCAGGGAGAGTGTTGCAACCTCTAGGACAGTGTTGAAGTGAATTCCTAGAAATATTATTTCCTGGGATGGTAATAGCTGGCTCTTTTCTAAGTTGATTAACCAACCTAGCCTTTTTAGAAGTTCTTGTAATGCCAAGGTACTCAATTTTTCCCTTGCTTTTGAGTCCTCCACTATCAGGATGTCGCCCAGGTATGGTAGGATTGTAATCCCTTGCTGGCGTAGGGACGACATCGCTACTGCCAGGACCTTTGTAAATACACTTGGAGCTGATGCTAGGCCGAAAGGTAGCACTCGATATTGATAGTGTGTCTCAAAGATGTGGAATCACTTTTCGCGCCTTTATGACCGAAGGGTACTACTGAGTGCCATGCTGGAAGAAAGCCTACTTACTCCACAGGGTGAGAACTCCGTTAGTTTACTGAATATTACCAACGTCTCTGATTGTGTAACTCCCGAGTCGTCTGCACACCGACCGATTCCCAGTTCACCTCCTCAGTGCCTTACTGGGACCTTTTTGGGAAGAGTTTAGTGCTTACGTGGGGGAGATTCAAGATGTGGTGCAGGAGGAATTTTCTGATCTGCGTACTGAGGCTGACCTCCTGAGTCTCTACGCTGTTCTGAAAGATTTTCTGGTGGGTACCGAAGAATATCAGAGTAACTGTTCTCCAGTATTGTACCCCAGTCATGGAGCGTCAGCATCCTGTAAGGTGTTCTACTACGCCATGGATGGTGGCGAGACTCGGGAGGTCACCTTTGGAGACCGGGACCCATCGGTCCCGCTACTTAGAAAATTACTGCTGCCAGCCCCAAGGCAGGCATCTTCTCTTAATAATGTACCAGCAGACCTGGTTGCTCTTTTTTTCTCCATTGCTGAACCTCTCCTCTATTTGGGGTGCACAACCCTGGGATCCAGGAATATGCGGAGCCTTTTTAATGGCTCACCTATACTCCTCATATCTCACTACTGGTGTTGGACGCTATGCTGAAACGCCTATTTGCCTCGGATTGTGTACGCTTTTGTTGGCTTTCTCTGTTTGAGCTTGGATCATCCTCTTTACCTTTGGAGGTTACTCTGAACATTGTGTGTATACCCTATGTATTACTATCGCTCTCCAGGACTGCTTGTTGGATGGCGGTCTACCACCCTGGGCCCAAGAGAGCCTGCCTTTATCGCTTACTACAACCATTGTCACTATCTTTTGACACCTCAGAACTTTTTCCCCATTGACCTGCTAAGAACCGAAGGCTGTCTGCCCTAGGGGGTCTCTTGCTATTTTGCTATACTGCTGAGTGGCAGGCGGTTCTAGATACCCGCCGATTTGGATACCTTGGGAAGTCTTATACCTGAGGAGGCTAGTCCGGCACCCCTGTTGCTCCGTATTATTGTGTAATGGTACTGTTGGACTTGCCGGTGCCGCTTCCGACCTAGCATGCAGGTCGGGATCAGCTTCGGTGACTCTTAGATAGTTGGGGAGGCTATGTTTAGGTTTCTCCTATAACTTAATATGTCACTGTTTATATATTCTATTCATGTTTGTGCTTGTACGCATTGTGGGGTCTGTATTGCATGTACACCAGTTTCCGACTACAGCTCCTGTACTTGCTATTTGCCTTTTTTTTTTTTTTTTTTTTCCCTGTGTTATGGGCAGGATAATATATTTTGTACTAGGTCCATAGTCTGCCATTGTTATTTTACTCAAATATTACACAGTTTGCTGATATATATATATAAATAAATAAAACCTCTGTCTGTTATTACTTATATAACCCTTGGCAAATATGGCTGAATTAATAAATCTAGGTCCGAATTTCAAATCTGATATCATTCCCGCCCCAGCCTCTTGGCATTTACGTGCTTGCAAGCCAGAGGTGCAGGTCTTGCAACCTGTTTTCTGTGTTCACGTTTCTCTGCCTCTTTCCTCCTATATTTTCTCTTACTTTGTAGATTCTACATTCCTGGTGGTTTTTCCTTCCTGCGCTATTATCCCTATGTTGTTACCTATGTCTATTGATAGATCAGTGTTTCTCAGATAGGGAAAGCTATTCGTAATTCTTCAGGATCTACTCTATCCCCTTATTGTAATTAGGATATGTCATGACTAGTTAATTCTTTGGCTCACCTGAGTTTTTGGCTCACACAGACACACTGTGTGACTAGCTTACTTTCACAGATATTTTGTGGAAGCTTTCATATTCCTAAGTCCACCCTAACTGATCACTGTGCATATCAAGGGTACCTGGATTGAATATTGAGGATATAGTTCTATACTACTTGTTTGATTACCGATCTTTTGACTTCAGCATTGATTATGTTGTATGTTCTTAGCCACCATTATATGACGTAGATTCAGATGTCAATTCGTTTAGTATATTGTGCAAATGTGTTACTATCTGAATTGAAATTTGAATGATTCTATGCATACTGTTTTTATACTGATCTTCATCTACCAATAAAGCTTTTAAAAAACAAACAAAAAAAAAAGTGAAATCTGAGGAATCGATGAGAGAGATGAATGGGAAGATGGTAATAATCATCCCTGAGGTCTATCCTGGAGAGGAATGATCCGGGTTGTACCATCTTGATAGCAGACTGTATGGTCTCCATCTTTAATTTTCTGACTTTCAGGAGGGAGTCTGTCGCCTTTAAATCCAAGATAATGCATAGCTTTCTTGTAGGCTTCAGAACAGAGAAAATTGTGGAATAGTAGCCATGGAATCTCTGATTCACCGGGACCTCCTCTATTTCTCTGTCCAGGAGAAGACTCTGGATAGCCTGTTTCATCTCTTTTGTCCTTTGAGGATTCCTGATTCTGGATGTTCTGAACTTGTTGAATTTTGGGATAGTCTTGAATTCCAAGGTATATCCCATTTGTAGAATCTGCCGGACCTATCTGTCTGGATTCAGCTGGAGCCAGATAGCTTGGTAGGACCAAATTAACTGAGCAAATGAGGAGGAGCAGAAGTTTTTATAAGTTATTGGTCCTACCAGCTGGGAGGCGGAGTCATTACCCACAGTCATTGCCTTGGACTGGACACAGAGGAAATTCAGGTTCATTCCTCTGACCTAAAATTCATGTGGTCAGAGGTGCCCTACATACCAGACACTCATACTGGAGAATTCCTTTAAAAAAAATAGAAAGGGAAAAGCTCCAGCCTTCACCTAACATGTTTCAGCATATTCCATTACCGCAGCAGAGGTATGGCAAGGGGGGGGGGCAAAATTAGTGGTATTTATACTATTTAGGACACACCTAAAATGGATCCATGAAAATGGATTCATCTGGTCCTAAAAGGTTATCTCTCAATGTAAAACATTTACTGAATAAATCCAAACTATTCTTATTCAGATAATAAGGATTATTAATAATTCTAAAATAAATCACAAATTACAATGTCTTATCACAGATTAATTTTAGGTCAGAGGAATGACTCAGAATCCCCCCCCCCACACTGGAAAATATTAGTTTTAAGATTTCAGAACTCTGGGTGTTTCTAATTATGGGAACCAGGGAGGGAATGTAGGAGAACCCCTATTTTCTGCCGAAGTGGGACCAATTATTGGCATTCAAATGTAGGGCCACGAGATAGGGCCCTAAGCCTTATGTTGAGTCCTGGTCATTATCTAACCTCAATATGCTAAGAAATCTTATAAAAAGTTCCTGGCTTCTAAGATTTGCCAATCAAACTGTTGCATGGCAAGAAATTAACTTTAATTTGAAAATACTAGCTGAAAGAAGTAGGAAATACCAAAGCTGATTATGTTAAGCTGGTTAAGATCGTTGATTCGCGTGATCATATTATTTCTTTATATAGTGCCAACTAATTTCGCAGCGCTGTACAATAGGGAATAGACATACAGAAGTATTAAATAATACAATCAAATGTGAGAAGCAGAAGGGTCAGAGGGCCCTGCTTGTGAGAGCTTACAGTCTAGCGAAAGGAAGGTTGGACAGAGAAGGAGTAAGTGCTATTGGGTGTAAGTGGCTCCTGCCACATGAACTGCCGGCAGAGGGTGGGAGAGAGAAGTGCTGTTGAGTGAAGTGGTCCAGGGAAGGGATGGTTCTTTATGATGTTGTTTATGGAGGTAGTTGATAGGCTTCCCTGAAGAGGTGAGCTTTCAGGGGTGTCTAAAGATCTGAAGGCTGAGGGAGAATCTGATGGGGCAGATGTTACAGATTACCTTGGTTCCGGCGCCGCAGCTTCAGGCGATGCTCAAAATGACGCTTTGGCGTCAGCGGCCATCCATGCCACACGGATGTCGCCTGAATGACGCATGGTTGGACGTGTCAAAGCTAGATGAGTCATCTACAAGCGCTAGGCTATGCAGCAGGCCTCTATTTTATGTGTTTGCTTCCTATAGTCTTCTCCTACCTACTTCTTCCCTCTGAACTGCTCCTCCTACATACTTCCTGAGGAGGGGTTTAAAGGGCAGACTGAGTCCTGACTCAGTTGCCCTTGTGTTGTTGTACAATACAGTTCTGTTTCCCTTGGGCTCTGCGTATGACCTAGCTAGTTTGACCATCCATTCTGGTGCTGACCTGTGGCTCTGTCTGACTACCTGAACAGTGTATGACCCGGCCTGTCTGTCCATCCATTCTGGTGTTGACCTGTGGCTCTGTCTGACCATTCTCCTTGTGCTTTCCGATTTGGCTCAGACTTCCTTTCTGGTGCAAACCTGTGCTCTGGCTGACTACCTGCTCCATGTAGGACCTGGCTTGTCTGACTATCCTTTCTGGTGCTAACTAGGGGGCTCTGTCTGTTTCATCCATGTGTTGGTCCCCACTCCAGACACCCATCCTAGTGTGGACCTGGGGCTCTATCAGACTCCTAGCTTACTGACTGCAGGTGTGAGTCAGTAGTCTCCTTGGTTGCATAGATACTGGAGACTTCTCTCCTAGACTGAGAGACTGCAGGCTGAGTCAGTGCTAGTCCTTTGGGCATTCCGAATTAACTCGAGGCTCCAGTGGGCTGAGGCCTAGTCTCGGACAGTGTGGTGACCTATTGGCGGACTGCTATGTCTGATAGAGTGCTTGCCTCTTTTATCACCCTCAGTGTGTTATCTGTTTACATGCATTACTGTGATTTTTCTAATAAAATTGTTTTACTTTACCGTACTGACTACTGGTTTATTCCTGGGAACTGTGACAGCAGGGGAGGGAATTCCAGAGCTCAGCTCTAGCATGGGAGAAGTCCTGTAGGCAGGAGTGGGAGGATGTAATAAGAGATGGAGAAGGTAGTGTACAGAGCAAAGATGATGAGTGGGAGTGTATTTGGAAATGAGAGATGAAATATAGGGGGGGTGCAGTGTTAGTGAGGGATCTATAAAGTAGCACCAGAATTTTTAATTTAATTCTGTATGCTAATGGGAGCCAGTGTAGGGTTTGGCAGAGGGGATTGGTGTTAGAGAAGCGATGAGTGAGGTAGATTAGTATTGCAGCAGAGTTCATTATGGACTGTACTGGGGTTAGTCGGGTCAGAGGAAGGCCAATTAGTAATGAGATCCAGTAATCAAGACAGGACATGATGAGCGTTTGGATTAGAATTTTAGTAGTGTCTTGGGTGAGAAAGGGTCAGATTCTAGAGATGTTGGAGGTGGCATGAGTTGGAGATTGACTGGATGTGAGGAATGACGGATACGGCGGAGTCAAATATGACCCCCAGGCAGCGTGCTGTAGGGGTTGGTGTGATGGTAGTGTTTTTAACAGTGAGGGTGTTGTCTGGTGTAAGGATGATTGTAGAGTGAGGGAAGATAATTCGTTTGGTTTTGCCAAGTTTAAAGGGATAGTCATGTCAGAAAAAAAGTATTAACTATATGGTAGATACAATTAAAAGAGTACTTGCACTTATTTGTATCTCTCAAACAGTTATGGTTTGAGAGATATAGGAAAATAAAGTTCTCCACTCCCTCCCCTTTCTGCTTCATGAGCTATAAAGCTGTCGAAGCAGATTCTGGTTCCCCGATCAGACGGCGGCTCTTCAGCAGCGCAGACATAGTGATACCTAAAAATAAATACTTCATCGGAATGGTCTACAACACGTGCCTGGTTGGCAAGCACATGTTATAGACCATTCTGATAAAGTATTTATCTTTAGCTATAGTTATATCGGCGCTGCTGAAGAGCCGCATCTAGTCAAGCGACCAGAATCTGCTTCTGACAGCTTTACAGCTCACCAAGCAGAAAGGGGAGGAAGTGGAGAACTTTATTTTCCTATATCTCTCAAACCATAACGGTTTGAGAGATACAAATAAGTGCAAGTACTCTCTTAATTGTATCTACCATATAGTTAATACTTTTTTTCTGACATTACTATCCCTTTAAGTTTGAGATGACTGGAGGACATCCAGGAAGACACAGCAGACAGTCAGATACCTGGGTCAGGAGGGAAGGGGAGAGATCTGGGAAGGAAAGGACTTTGCCAAGGGACATGATGTAAATTGAGAAGAGCAAGGGTCCCAGGACTGATTCTTGAGGCACTCCGACAAACAGTGGGAGGGGTGGGGAAGTGCAGCCAGAGTAGGAAACACTGAAGGAGCAGTTGGAGAGATGTGATGAAAACAAAGCGAGTGCAGTGTCAGAGACCTAGGGAGTGGAGGGTGTGGGTGATCTTTGTCAAAGGAGGTTGACAGGTCCAGGAGAATAAGTAGGCAGTTTTGGCCTTTACAGAGAGCAAGTCGTTGGCCACTGAGGGCAGTCTCAGTGGAGTAATGATGGTGGAATCCGGATTACAAGGGATCTAGCAGGGAAGCATATCCTATTACATACACTGTGCTTAATAATCTATTGATAAGGATTACTAAAAATCCAAGTTTGCAACGCTTCCATTTAGTAATCTCCCATTTTGTCCTCTGCCATCTAGAGGTCAATTGAGGTGAAGAAGAAACAGTAGCACTAGTAACAGGATCTAATTAATCAAAAGTATAGAGTGTGAGTTCATTAATGAATCTAAGGTGACATTGTTTCTAATAGATAGTAAGATTATAGCTCTACACATGTACAAAGCCTACTGTTTACATTAGGAACTTCTGGGAAACAATGCTCTCCCTCCATCCTATATTGGATCAGGGTTTTTTGGCAAGCGGAGTAAGCATCTGAAAAATGGACAGATACATTTGCCTAATTTGTGCATAAATCTTACTTAGTCTATGATAAGATAAGATAAATTGCCCTATGCCAATACCTTGATCTCTTAACCCCTTAAGGACCAGCGGTCCAGGGAAGTTAACTTCCCTTAAGGACCACTTTGATCCTTGCAGATTCTCCGGTACACGTGACCTGTTACACATACCGGTGCGCCGCTTTGGGGCACAAGAGGTTGCTCCTGCCTTGGAGTGGTCAATTTTAGGCCTCGTTTTTACGTACAGCGCTCCCGGTAGAGCGCTGTAAGTATAAAGTACATGACATAACCTTAAAGTGTTAGTAAGGTCTAAAAAAACTTTTTTGCATTTAGAGGAGCTTAAAAAGCTGATCTAAATGCAAAAAACGTCTCAAACCGCTATGGTTTAAGAGATATGGGCATTTAAAGTTTGCGGTTTCCTACTGAAAGCTGTAAAGCTGTCAGCAGGAGACTTGTGTCAGTCGACACGGTAGCGTTTAAGAAGTGTCGAGATCTCGTTACTTACATGGAATCCCTTCACTGGAATTGTCTAAAACGTGTGCCAGGTGTTCAGGCACACGTTTTAGACCATTCCAATGAAGGGATTCCGTGTAAGTAACGAGATCTTGGCACTTCTCAAGCGCCACCGTGTCGACCGACACGAATCTCCTGCTGACAGCTTTACAGCTGTCAGTAGGAAACAGCAAACTTTAAACGCCCATCTCTCTTAAACCATAGCGGTTTGAGAGATACGTTTTTTGCATTTAGATCAGCTTTTTAAGCTCTTCTAAATGCAAAAAAGTTTTTTTTAGACATTACTAACACTTTAAGGACCGATGACTGTTATAACACAAAGACCGTGACTATCATAGGACATCATCTGGTCCTTAAGGGGTTAAAGGGCTAGTATTACCTAATTTAAAGTTTTAGTATTGTAGGCTTTACTATGTAAGTCTTATATTTGCAACTAAAGTTCCCTCTTCCTGGCTTTTTCAGTCAACTCTGCCATCTAGCTGACAAACTTGGATTATGGTCTGCAGACTAGCCGGCAGCTCTTCAGCAGAGCCGAGATCACGATCTTTAAAAAGAGTTACTTAATTGGAAAGGTCTAGAAAGTGTGCCTGGTTTGCAAGCACACTTTGTAGACCGTTCCAGTGAAGTAAATCTTTAAAAATCACAATGTTGGCGCTGTTTAAGAACCACCGGCCAGTCTACCAACCAGAACCCAGATTTGTCAGCTAGAGCGCTGACAACTTAAGTTGCGAATATCTCTCAAACCATAAAGGTGTGAGAGATAAGACTTGCATAGTTCTTAATATTATTTTAAAGTCTGCAATACTAAACATTTAAATTAGGTATTATCCCTTTAATTACTTTGATGTGATCTATTCATTCGGAGTCCGTGTTAGGTTATCACCCTCTACTTAAAATAATCGCAAAGGATTTTAAGTTCATTCTCAAAGTTTAAAAAAGTTTTAGTATCAAGAGGTACAATATCAGTGTACACCTAATTCAACATTCTTTTTTGTGTGTTTTGGGTACATTCCTTAATGTTCAGGTAGCACCTGATGTGGTATATCAACCAACGTTTATTTAATAAGGCAAGTTGTAACCCCTTGTATATAGGGCCCATCCTCCTTTCTTCCCTTTGATTGTTAGTGGAGATGTTGCTATATAACGTCTTTACCATTTTTGATCTTACTGTAAAGACAGTGCAGTTTCAAACCTCCCAGTAAAGAACATAAGCAACAGTTAAACGTTTGCAAGTAATATCACTGCTGTCCCCTTCTGCGAGATATTTTGTGCTGTTTGGGCTGGCTTTGCATATCTTTATACAACTCTCCAACTAAAATGTAATGCCACTGTAGTGGGAGATTTGTTAAACAAACCAACCGACATCCATGAATGCTTTTAGAGGTGTGTGTCATAACTACAATGGGGCTTTACAATGAACTGAAGACCTAGGTTTCAACAGATTAAAATGCATTTAACTTTATTTTCTTCTAGTGCAGTTGGTATGCCCCAGAACTGCTCTACTTTTGTATTTATATATATGGGCCATTGTATTTTAAACATTCATGAAGCAACTGTGATAAGACACCTGACTGGACAGGTTGATAAGGGCAGTCAGAGGAGAAGAAGACTGATGTTTTATCAGCAGAAATGTGGGAATTTGAGACAATATAAAAAAATAAGGTGACAAAAGGTAAAGAGGGGAAAACAGTCACAAGACTAGTCATTGGGGTACACACAAAAATCATGGGGTAGTGGATAAAACTTTGGCAAGACAAACCATTATTGAAGAGAAATTCTTAAACTATGTCACAGATACTAAGTGCATACATGTAGGTTGTCCAAGATGGGAATAAGGAAAACATACATTGCTGCTCCAGTTCTGCAGCTGATATACGGTTAAACAGCATGTCTGCTATCTTGGACATGGTTGGAGTTGCAGTTCAGATAAATGTCTTTCTAGGACTATCAACAGAATTATTATCAGTATGCAGCACTTTAACGGTTACACAATATCTACATACTGTAGTTCATTACAAGGCAAACCTGTGTATTATAAAACATAGGCAAAAAAGTAGTGTTATGTGGAGAGTCCCTGATCAAAATAAAGATAAAGATGGAGGGAACAAGGGATGAACATCAACATTCATAGCACTCTGCCAGTGAAGCAATGGAATTTGTTAGTAAGACAGAAGACTAGGAAAAACTGAATAAAAAAAAAAAAAAAAAAAAAAAAAAAAAAAAAAAATCACATCCTTTAGGAACATGTCTCCATGAGCAAGAGGAGTTTCATGAGGTTGAGAACAGTATGCCCATTTCCAAATCTAATAAAATATGCAATCTTACCAATTTCTCAGAATAGAATGTCTATCCTAGGCATTTATGGGTTCCCTAAGAGTATTTGTCCCCATAACCTCTGCTGGGAGGCTGTTCCATTAATCTATGATCCATTCTGTAAGTACTTAAGCACAAGACTCTGAGTTTCCCATCCTCTAAAAAAAATAAACACACAGCCTCTTTCATCTAATGGTATTTGTCAGTATAGTACTGTTAAGCCTGTATTCCACCACTAGGTTTCGGTGTCCTAAAAGCTTTATATATTGCACTTTTCAGCATAACATTATACAACCCATAGTTTTATCTATTCCTCCAGTTTTTATAAATCCTTATGTTCCATCCCTCCTGGAGATTCAACCCTGTTGCAGATTTTTTTTACATCATCAAAAAGACACAGGATATCTTCAATTCAATTCCACCAGTAATATCACTAAGAAATTGGAGAGCAGGACCTAGCATACACCCCTGTGACACCCAACTAGTATCCCCTCCTTCCTGCAAACTATCTTAATCAACTACCTTTGAGTGTAGTTAAAAATTATGGATTTTATTAATCAGCTTCCAATGCGGTACATTATTAAAAGCTTAAACAATACACTCCTGCTCCACCTTTGCCCAGAACTTATGTAAATCAGAAAAATTAAATCAGATTTGTTTGGGAAGATATTCCTGTGGTGAAGACAAGTTGCCATGTATCTTGTCTGTTACCAGACGTGATATGGAACAATTCTTCCTTTCAAAAGTGCTTCCATTATTTTTTCAATTACTGATGTCAGACTTACGGGCCTATAATTGCCAGAGTCCTCCCTACTGCCGTTTGTAGTGGTATTATATTAACAATTTTCCAGTTAGTCATATGGAACCACTCCCGTCAGACTGGTTGGAAACTTCAACTAGACATGTTGCAAGTATAGACCTAGGTTGTATTAATAGTCTCATGTGGAAAAAATTATTAATCCACTTTCAGTTTTGATCATACCGGTAACACCTCATCCACTAAACAGTAGTATCCTCTGCTTAAACAGCCACAATTATTCTTATTGGATGGGGGGAGGATCCCAGATGGAGCAGAAATAATTTAGACAGTCCGCTATTTCCTTATCTCCCTCCACATATGCTCTATTTTCAGACTTTAATCTCATTATGGTTCCTTTACTTTTTCTCTTTTCACCAATATACCTAGAGTTTTGTTAATTTATTCAACACATACTTTGCAATTTTATATCAGATTTAAAGAAAGGCAAGCAATGTAATGGTAAGAGGTCATATGCTAGATAGTATATCAAGAGGTATTAACAGCAGAAAGGTCAAAGGGATTGTAATGCCTGAAACAAAATGCAGCTACGATTGATACATCTATAATGTGGGCCATGTAACTCTGTATTTCAATATTTTCCATTTTAGAGTTAGAGTTAAACATTAAATCATTACTAAAAGGATACCACTTCCACCTATGTCAAGCTGCCTCTCTCACCAGCAGGATGGAGAACAACAAGGTACAATATTCAATGAGCATAATGAAAATCCTGCCCTCTTTCGTCAAGGGGCAGGGTTTTTCCTTATACTCTGTGCCTGAAAACTGTCCTTCACTGAGCACTGTCCAGTCCCAAGACCAGAATCCACATCTGGGGGAGCTAGCATACAGGATGTAAAAGGGACAGGTGGGGGAACCTTTAGCAATGAATTAATGTTGATCTACAAAAATGAAAAATATTGAAATACAGAGTTACATGGCCAACATTATAGGAGGATCAATCTGCATTTTTTGCAAATATTACTCTCTCTTTAATATGACTAGCATGGAAAGGTAATACCACGTTATAGTTCTTAAACTAGCCCATGGCCTAAACATTATATCAGGAAATAGTCCAGAACCTTAAAATGTTTATCTTGAAGAATTAGATGAAAACTTTAGGTTATTAAAGTATTTAGTAAAATTTAAGGGAGGAAACAATTTTTAGGAATAAAAAAATACAAGAGGGCAAGCAGTAAAATTTAAGGGAGGAAATACTTTGATGTGTATGGGGGGGGGCAGCATTTAAGCAATGCATTATACAGCCCCCTGGTCCTTACAGAGTCAGATACAAGCAATAGTCTCATCAGAAGTGTTAGGGGCTAAAACTGAATGACTAAGATCTTGGGATAGATATGGCTAAAGGATTAAGCATGTGCTTTTTAATTAGCTAAGGAAATACACAAATTACATACATCCATGCCAATTGTTCTCATCTGCAGTCAATCTGGTTTTCTGCATTTTGAAACTGCTGATAACGTCAGAGTAACAATAATTAGGATCCCTGGCAGAATTAAGCAAGCCATTCACTATTATCATTAGTAACTAGTAACAAGACAACACAACAATATAAAGGTAATGCAATACATACAAGTATATTTACAATCAATATTAATGGCAATTATTGCCAGACAAAGAGGACCTGCTCACAAGAGAAATAACAGATGCATAAGATATTTGAGATGACTGTGGCAAGAGCCTGAATGTAGAGAATGAGAGGGAAGTCAAAATGATTCCAAGGCAGCAAGCTTTGGAGGTGTCAGATGAGTCCAGGTTAGAATTTCAGAGTGTTTGGTGAACAGTAAAAGGAGGAAATCTGTTTAGGATTAACCAAACCATAGTGGGACTGAGTATCAGTGGCAAAATGTATTATACAAAACCAAAAAGGATTATTAGAAAAATAAGTATTAAAGAAAATAGTGTTAAGTCAGTCAAGCAACAATACAATAAGCCTGGTGTCATAATGAAACATTAGCCTAATAATGGTAATTCTAGTGACAGCAACATAGTCCAAAAAGAGCAAAGTGTTCTAAAACATGCTATTTAATGGTGGCACCATCCCCAAATAGTTTAACCGGAGGAGGTAGGGGTCAGCAATTTCATACTAGATACTGAAGCTTGGATACAATGTATTGGTATGGAGGCAGATGTACTAAAAAGTGGAGTAACCCCCCCCCTTCCCAGAGTACTGAAGCTTGGATCAGCAAAGTTGTGGAACAGATGTTATTTATCCGTCTTTCTTGGTGGAAATCTAAGAAAGATTTCCTTATTGGAACCTTTGATAGTTCGTTGGAATTCCCTGCAATATATAAGTGCAGTGGTTACAAGAATACTATTGTATGGTTTTCCAGGCCTGTGTGTCACCCTTTCCTCCCTGCCCCTACTACCTACCATCCCTTCCTATCTCCCTTACTATCACTATTCTTCCCCACTGAACTCTTTCACTTTTCCCTTTTTCTCTCTTTCTTTAGCTCTCTCTCCTTTCTTTTCACTTGACATAAAAAGAGTTGATATGCTAGATCAGTATCCTACCTGATGATATTACTCATGACTCCAAGTGTTCAGTTAACCTTTGCCGGTACATTTCTTGTTCCATTTTCTCAACATTTGTTATGTATATGTATGTACCGGATCCTTTTGTAATCAATGTTTCTGACCTCTATATGCTTGTAAAACACATACATTGTACCGCTGTATTTTTCTCTTCAACCGTCAAAAATGTATACATTTAAAAAAAAAAAAAAAAAAAAAAAAAAAAAGTGGTGCAAAACCACTGCCTTTGAATGCTAGGTCTCTACATTCTCTAACATTCGGAGCGGGGGGGGGGAATTCACTTGGGTGGCAATACAGAGGTGGAGTTCACTTTCCAGTTACTGTTCTTCTGTGTCCCCTTTGCAATAAGAGGATTTTAGTCTTACCTGTTAAATCATTTTCTCTTAGTCCATATAGCTTACAGGTACCATGGGGAGGCGACAGCTACTCCTAGTAGACTGGAACAATTGTTCAAGAAGTGCAGGGTGGAGCCACCCCCTCCTTTATAGTAGGCTACCTAGCCACTCCCCTCTCCAGATAGATTTGAGCCAGTAAACCTACTGAGCTAGATAGCAAGAAGAGGAAAACTCCTGTGACTATGGATCCAAAACGGACTCCCACGTCCAGCCACAGGAAGCTAAGCATGGTCCCTTTACTGGGTGGGAGACCTGTAAGATATTTGTAATAGAAAAGGATTTAACAGTAAAGATTAAAATACTCTTTTCTCAGTCATCCAATATAGCTTACAGGTACCATGGGGGACATACCAATATTGAGCTTCCATGGGTGGGAAGAGAAGGAAAGGGCCAAGAGCTAGTCCTCATGATACCACAGTTCCCAAGGACTATCCAGGACATGGAATAGCCCAAAGTAACAAAGTGTCAACGGACACTGAATAACAATACACCACACACAAAAGAGGCAACTGGGCTCAAACCGTTAAAGAACTATAAGACAGGAACATAAAGTCCTAGACAGGTAAAACTGCCTCCAGCACATTCTTGCCAAAGCTGGATTCAGCCGAAGCCAGGAAATCCACACGGTAGTGATTGGCAAAGGTGTGCACAGAAGACCAAGTGGCTGCTTGCACAGCTGTTCAGCAGAGGCCTGATTGTGGGCCCAGGAGGCCCCAACAGACCTGGCGGAGTATGATGTAATTCGAAAAGGGAACTGATTTACCTCTCAGCTCATGAGCCTTGCAGATGGAAGACTTAATCCAAAATCCAATAGTCACCTTGGATGCAGCCAAACCAGCCCTGGGACCCTCAGGGATGAGAAGTAAAGCATCAGTCTTGCAGATGGATTCAGTACAGTGCACGTAAAACTTGAGGCAACGCACTACATCTAGCTGGAGATCCCTCTCCTTGTCAGATTTGGGGTCAGGACAAAAGGAAGGCACAAGTTTCTCCTGACTGATGTGGATCTCAGAGACCACCTTAGGAAGAAATTCCTGGGAGGTATGTAGAACAGCCTTATCCTTGTGAAACACCAGGAAAGGCGGTTTGCAGGACAACAAAAAACACTACCTATCAGAGCACTTACCTCTTTTGGAATAGGCTTTATATTTGTATAACCCAAAAAATATTAAACAAGTAAAGACCAATAAAACACTATGATAAGAGTTAAAGTCCAGTTTCTCAGGTGAGTTCTCAGTAAGTAATCTACAATTAGACTCTGAATAGTCACTTTTTTTTTTTTTTTTTTTTTTTTTTTTTAAGTTGAATCGCTTGTGAGACCAATCAGGAGGATAGGTTCTCCTTTCTTGTTGCAGGGTCCTCTATGGTTGCTGCCCCTTGACACATCAGTGGTTAGCATGTAAAACAGGAGAACCTGGATACAACAGACAAAACAATGAACAGGGCGCAGACCCTCTAAGAGTAGACCTGTCGGACAATTGGAATCCCTGACAAACTAACACAAAACGTGTTGGATAGCCTGAATCTGTAAATAAAAGGAGAATCTTGAAAAGTATTGGCTTTGCTGTGGATATCGTGAGAATTGATAAGCACTAGTAATTGCTGGAATTTGGTGAGAAGCTGGGAGACAAGGGGGCAAAAATATTCAATTGTCCAACAGGTCTACTCTTAGAGGGTCTGTGCTTTGCTTTGTCTTGTTTGCAGACACCACAGCCAAAAGAAAAGACATCTTCCACATCAAAAGACGCAAAGCAATGGAAGCCAAGTGGGAGCGTAAGCAGGGAAGGCATGAGCAACACCTTGAAAGAAGACTGACAACCAGACACAATGGCAATGCACCTCTGATAAAAGACCAAAAGTGCGGAGGTTTGAACCTTCAAGGAATGAAGGCTAATCCCCTTGTTCAAACCATACCACAAAAAAAGGATAAAATAGATGGAAGGTTAAACTCCTTGGAGGACATATACCTGTCCACATACCAAGAATGAAAGGTAGACCAAACCATGTGGTAAGTCTTAAAGGAAACAGATTTCCTGTCCTGGATAATGGTGGAGACTACCTCAGGCGGAAAGCCGTTCTTACTCAAGATGGAGCCTTCAACAGTCATGCCGTCAAAGCCAGACTGTCCACATCCTCCTTCCAGAGGTAACCCTGGAGGAGGAAATACGGTCTGCGTGGCAGAGGAAATGGATCCTGAGCAACCAGTCCCAGCAATTCTGGAAACCAAGGCGGTCTGGAGGTCCAATAAGGTGCAATCAGAACGACTGACACACCGTCCATCCGAATATTCCTCAGCACCCTGGGAAGGAGAGGAAGTGGAGGAAAAACTTAGGCCAGATTGAAGCACCAAGGAATTGGCAGAGCATCCACCACAAACGCCAGAGGATTCCTCCAGCATAAACCAAAAAATCTGGACCTTCCAGTTGTCCCTGGTGGCCATCAGGTCCATCAATGGAAGACCCCACTTCTGGCAAGAAGTTTTCTACGCCTGGAATGTGTAAAGCGGAGATGGCAGGAACATGCCTCTCTGCCCAGGCTAAAATAGCCTTTATATCCAACCATGTGGCTGCTCTTCTGGTGCATCCTTGCTTGTTGATGTATGCGACGGCTGTCTCAGATGAGAGGTCCAATGCCTCAGAGCATGGAGAATCTCCCTGAGCTCCAAGATGTTAATAGGAAGGAGGGTTTCCTCCCTCAACCAACAACCTTGAACACCAAGATGTCCCAGAACAGCTACCCAGCCGAACAGGCTGGCATTGGTTGTGAGAATGGTCCAATACAAAATCACAAACAGCCTCCCTTTCTTCAGGTTGGAGCTGTGCAACCACCAGCAAAGATTCAGTCCAACATTGTAAAGAGGAGAGACAGGGTGTTCCAGTAGGGCCAGATCCCCCTGGCACACATGGATAACAAATCTCTGAAGCTCTCTGGTGTGAGCCATGGAGCACGGTACTGCCTCGATAGTAGATATTATCTTGTCCACCAGAGATGAGAACTTCCTCTCCAGAGCAGAAGTCCATGCCAGAGCATGAAACACCTTGGATGTGATCTGCTGCACAGAGTCTTCTGTCATGAATACCATGCCCTGATGAGTGTTGAAGCAGAGACAAAGGAAGACCAGGTCCTGAGAAGCATACCTGTCCATGTTCAGGATCCACCTGTGTTGGAGGAGAACCTGAGCACATTCCTGGACCTGACAGTTCAAGAGATCCCTGGAAGGAGCCTTCAGTAGAAGGTCATACATGTACTGAGTCACCTGAATTCCTTTGGTGTGTAGGAAGGCAATCAATGCCCCTAAGACCCGGGAGAACACCTGAGAAGCCGTGATGAGCCCATGGTAGAGCGTTGAATTGGAAGTGCCCCAGACTGCAAGAGACCCTGAGGTACCTCTGACTGTCCAGATAAATTGGAATGTGCAGGTATGCATCCTGCAGATCCAACAAAGTCGGATATTCCACTGGACACATGGCTGCAACGACAGAGTTCAAAGACTCCATCTTTAAGTGAGTACGGACCACAAATGAATGGAGATCCTTGAAATCCAGGCTAGGACGACAGTCACCATGCTTCTTGGGAACAACGAAGAGATTGGTATAGAAACCTGAATCTATCTCTGGCTGAGGTACCAAAGCAATGGCTCCCTTGTCCAAGAGTCTGAACCACCCCACTGAAAAGCCAGAGTTTTTCCTGTCTCTGAGGGGAGCGAGAAGGGAAGAATCTGAAGGGAGGCAGGGATGTGAAGGGAATCCTGTAACCTCCTGAAACCACACAGAACACCCACTGATCAGCAAAAGAGCCTGTTCAAGTACTCAAAAAAATAATGCAGGCCATAACCCACAGGTTTATGCGGACCAGGGTTCAGCGAGTCATGCCGAAGTAGGTCTGGTGGGTTTGGGCTTGTTGAGGTGTGTTTTTTAACCTCCACTGCTGCCTGGACTTAGGGGTGGAGCTTGTGGTGCTGACCTGAGTCAGCACCGGGTTCGGCCTTTGCTTTTCGCTTCGACAAGAATGAAAGGAATGCCGCTTCCTCACTTGAGGATTGTGCTTAGGAACCTGAGGTAACAAAGTGCTCTTACCCCCAGTGGCTTCACTAATGATATTCTTCAATTCAGGGCCAAAAAGGGATGTACCCTGAAAGGGAAGAGACCAGTGATTTTTTAGAGATCAAGTCAGCAGACCAAATCTTAAGCCACAGAATGCGTCTGGCAGTAACAGAGAAGGCAGAGGTCTTAGCCTCAATCCTAATGGCATCAAACAAGGCATCAGTGATATAATGCTGAGCCTCAGATATATTCGCCAAAATGGGCAAAAGGTCCTCCTTAGGGGGCACCTTTGCGGACAGCGTCAGTTGGCTGTTCAGTCCAAGCAGCAATGGCCCTATTAACCCATGCGGATGCCAAGGTGGGTCTCAAGGATGCACCTATGGCATCAAAGATAGGAAGCCGGAGGCTGTCCTTAAAGCTATCTGTCAAATCTTTGAGTGCTGAAGCATCCGAAGCAGACAAGGCAGTAGACAGACAGCGTAAAATAGGGGAATCAACCTGAGGCGGCATAGCCCACTGAGTCAATGCTGAATCAGCAAAAGGGTACAGCTTAGAAAGTCTCTTGGAAAGAGTGAGATGCTTGTCAGGGATCTTCCACTCAACCAGGATGATTTGATCCAGGGTGGATTAGGAAGAAAACCATGCAGAGAAAACTGTGCCATAGAGGACTTTAAGTCCTTGACCCAATGTGGCTCCTGTTCATGGCCGGAGGGCCCTGGCAGAGAAGCAGGGACCACAGCACATGAGGGGGGGAAGCCCCACGTGGCAGAAGTAACAATGAGCAAGGGGGGTGTTAATGACCCTCCCCCCCGCATCCTTAGCCTTAGGTCTAGCCCCATGGCCCTTATGAACAGATACCCTAACTGGAGAAATAGTGTCAGCAGTAGTGGAAAACCCAAATACTGCCACCCAGATTAAAAGATTCACAGAAAGCCTAAAGGGAACTTCTCTAGCAAGCAAAGCGTTAACCTGTGGAAGAGATTAAAGGATACTCATGTAAAGAGAGAAAAAGATGGAGACCTATTCAGTAGCCAATCAGAAAACCACCCGCGAAACAGGAGTCTATGGGAAATGTAGATTTTCCCAAAAAAGTATCAAATGTAGAGACTGGACCCCCCAGGAACCCCAAAGACACTGAGGATGGTAACCAGAGTACAGGGCAAGGGCAGACATGTAGAATAAACAGTCTCTCAACTCCATACACAGAGCGGTTGCAGAGATGTCCCCAAGCAGCCTGTCCCATAGAGATCAATGGAGCATTGTGGTAAAGCATGCCTTTTCAAATAAAGTGAAAAAATTTAAAAATGCCTGAATTGTGCCAAAACACATACAGAACATCAAATAAAGCTAAGTAAACACATCAATCCGAAGGAAAAATGAGAGAAAAGGTGCCCAAACCCAATAACATATCAAGGAATGGGTTAAGTACCACACAGCTCAAAAAGCTCCAAAGACCCCAGGGACAGAGAAATGAAATACCCAACATGAGTGCAGGAGTTACAATTATCTCCTAGTACCACACCTGTGAGGAGGGGAGCAATGGGACAAGTGGTCCATGGCACTCAAAGGGTTGCTCACCTTTTTCGCAGGTCTTATCTTCAGATTACCATTGTAAAGGAAGGAGCCTCAGAGCGCTTCTGGAGAGAGAGACATGGGTTGCATGGTTCACTTACAGGGATGCAGGGGTCCACAGACAGCACCTATTAACTGAGCAATCCTCCAGGGGAATTCAATAATGGTAAGCTGCCTAATAGGGGAATTTTGACAACCCATATGAAAGAGAAAAATAATAAGATAACTAAATATTAAGCACAACTATTTTCAGCCTTCCGTCTAGGTGATGGAACAAATCTTATCATCTAGAGAGGGGAGTGGCCTGGTATGGAGGAGGAGGAGGCTCCACCCTGCACCTCTTGAAGAATTGTTCCAGCCTACTAGGAGGAGCCGTTGCCTCCCCATGGTACCTGTAAGCTATATTGGATGACAGAAACTATTTTAAGTGGGGGAGATCTTCATGCATAGGCTCCACGTGACATAGGAACTGGAGATGTTACATCCTCTACCACAAATTAGTGCATCTCCCCCAATGTGGTAAAAAGCCCCATTTAAATCAATGGGCATCTGGATTTGCTGCTCAGAGGTCAGTTTGCCTGATTACTACATCACTATCTTCATATACCACGCTCTCAGAATTCCACTGCCTTTTAGCCTCATCAGCTGTACATTTTTACTATTCCACTTGTAAAGAGAAACACAGAACAGCATAACTATGGTCCTCTAAGTGTACCAGGTAGAAGTGGAATATTCAATCAATGATTTTATGTACTGTAAAAGGAATGTGTGTATATATATATATATATATATATATATATATATATATATATAAAAATTATACACACTATCTCAGTCAAAATCCTGAAGAAAGGATAAGAGTAGCCTGAAATATCAGCCAGATGACTGTTCATACAAACTATCCTTTTTTTCACAAAAAGTATACCAGGTTTTCCTGTATCATCCATTAGTGGTGTGGTTAGACTACAGTTTTGGCATGACTCCGCAGCATTCTTACATTGTCACACAGACTAACAGACCCACGTATAATCCCTCTGCTTACCTCTGTACTGCCCTCCCACTAATGCAGTCAACACAATCACTATTGGGGAGAGGAGAACAGAGCTGGGAGAAGGAAGGTCACTGAAGCAAGGGGAGGTTACAGGGAGCCTCCAGGTGACATTTGTCTGGGTGAGGGGGAGAAGGAGAGCTGAACAGGACAGGATCCTCCCTGTCATTTTTTTGGGGTAGATGAAAAGGCATCCTGGAACAAGAAGCAGCTGGTGACCAGAAGGCAAAAAACACAAACACAAAACAAAACACGCCCTCTTCCTCTGATTGAAGAACATCCAACCGCACATACAGCTCTAACTCCTGTCATTAAGACAGAGGACATCAAAGAACCTGGTATTTGACTGTCTCACTTTACTCGGTCCCTTCCCCACATATTCCTTTTGTGATATCTGAAGCAAATTTTAATTTATTGCTCTGAAAAGGGGCTCATTGTAGAATACAAGCATGCACCAAGCTCTATTAGACACTTGGCCCAAGTTTCTGCTTTTATCTGTCTTCAAAAAGGGGAAACATACTAAACCGCCAGATATTATTGCATACACTCAGATATCATCTTTAGATCAAAAAGTTTCCAAATACTAATCACATCCTGTATACACTACACTGCCCCCCCCCCCAGCCATACACTACACTTCAATGTTGTTCTCAAGGGGCAACTGTTCAGCGCTCCTGGCAGAGGGGGCCCTGGAAAGATGACCTATGTCACATGCCAAAAGTAAACTATAAACTTATCAGTGATACACTGGTCTCACCAGTTGCTTTGTTCTCTTGTTGTAGCCCTGTTCAGTAAATATGTACAGTAGTTATGTAAATCTCTACCCTCTGCAGGCTACAACTTACTGTCATGCTAGTGCTGCATTCTGCCTATCCTCCCATAAAGCAGCGCCAACAACTTTCAGGTGATTGTGTGACTAGTAGATCCAGCTTTCTCTCATTGCTTTATAAATGTACTGTCAGTGCATTTAAGACTTTGCAAAGAGGAGCTAGCCATGTGGTAATTCCTAATCATGCAACTGTCCCCCCACCACCACGCAGACACAAACACAAGCATTTACCTTCTTCCCAGAGCCAGCATTTGTGGTATACAGGTGAATATTTTATTTTATTTTTTATTTTATTTTTTTTTAAATAAATGTCTGGAATTTATTAACTCACGGAATTCTACAGATCTCCTCAATTCCTTTGCAAAGGAACATTAGACTTGACAAGCATTTAAAGGGTTAACCTGAGTGACAGAAGGATACGTAATGAATTGATTTGCAATGTGTTGTGTACAACTCTGGCACTCAAAGGTTTAAGGAACAAGATGTCCCTTTCCTGCAATACAGAAGATTAACTTGGCCTTCCTTACTCACTCCTATACTGTGGAGTTAACAAAATACTGTTATTATGAGCATATAAAGTAGATGTCCCTGAGCAGATAAATTCTTAAATATACATATAACACTTTTAAGCAAAGCCATTTGCTCATAATTGGTGGCGTTGCGATGTGTGGGGGACCCGCTACTCTCCCGGCATAGTTAATTATTTTAAATATATTTTAGAATCCCTTGAACATTATCTTCGTATACAAGAATTAAGATCTCAAATATATTTAGTAGGCTGGGTACCTTGCACACATTACAAGCACACTGCTGTATATTTGTTGTGTGCATTGCAATGTGAGGGAGACCCGCTATGAACTTCCTACTTTATACTATAAAGGTATAGTAATACTTAAAATGTAAAAAAATATGTTGTAGGGTTTATCTCCCTGAGTAAAACAAGAGTACTCCCACTGCTGAAAGGGGTTTCATTCAAAAGTTATTAATTTTCAAAGTTGAATTTTTTAGGTGCAGTATCACAGTGGCCTGAAATTGTACAGTGGCGCTGTTGCTACACCATCCTATGGAGATTTATGGTCCCGGGACCAGAGCTGTCCATAGGATCGTGTAGCAACAGCACCACTACAATTTCAGGCCACTCCGATATTGCACCTAAAAAAATTCAACTCTGAAAATTAATAACTTTTGAATGAAACACCTTTCAGCAGTGGGAGTACTCTTGTTTTACTCAGGGGGAAAAACCCTACAACATATTGTTTTTTTTACATTTTTAGTATTACTATCCCTTTAAGGATTCTTGCAAAAGTAAATTCCAAAGTTTATTCTATTGTCAGGATCGCTCACAATAGCGCTCCAACTGGGGGAAACCCATTGATAACCCTCAATTGCAGTGATTATGATAATAATAGTTCTGAGTCAGCATAGGACACAGCGGTGTGTGTGGGCTTCATCAAAGTATGCAGAGATTGTAAAACACAATACAGTGGTATACTATTACAAGTGTATTTAGGATTGCTAGGGTGTCCGATCATCATACTTCTGTTATTTTAGTTTAACCCCTTCAGGACCGGCCGTATGCACACTCGGCTTGCACTTAAGGACCACAGACTTTTTTTTCCCCAGTTCCAAGCTCCCCGAACAGCGTGCAGCCGCGCGGGGAGCCCGGAATTTCATGACGGTCCTGGCACGTCATGAGTCGTTAATGCAAAACAACCCATGACGTGCCATGACCGCCAAGGGTAGTTAAGATTGAGTCTTAATGTGCATAGTGACTGGAGGATTTTCCAGTCACGTTTCTGCCCAAGTAATAGGACTTCCCTATATTATCAGCTTTGAGCTACAGTTAACACCCTGTGTTTTAACACAGTTTTATACTATATTATAAATATAAAATTTAATTTTAACAAGTGTTCACCTTCAATACACATTTCTTCTCTTTCTTTCTCTTGCATAACCCTATGAGTACTAGAGGGGTAGCAAACACATTGCAATGCCTTGCTATCTCACTGGTACTCATAGGGTTAATCATGCAATACAAATACGAGGGCATGTTGGAAAAAATAGGAGAAGAACAATGTCGAATTTAAATGGTGAAAGAGTCATGGGAGCACTAAGTCGAATTTTGAAGGGGAAGGGTTAAAATGTCGAACGTCAACAATAATTGTCAAATTAATGTGGTGAAAGAAAGCACTGTAAGTCAAATTTTAAAAGGGGGAGGTTGAAATGTCAAAGGGGGGCACTATGTCGGATTTTGATAATGTCGGGAACACATCCAACACTAAACTTGATCTTTCTGTCGCCTATTGCCTTGGACTTTTGACATTTTGCACGTTTGCGAAATACCCGTTGCTTGTTTTTCCTGTAAAGCCAGTTTTAGCACGGGTAATAGAATCGAGCAACTAAAGTCAAAACCTAAATACATACAGTTCAAAACGTAGTAGGTAGCACTCACAGGCTCTTTTAGTGATGAAAGCAAGATTGTGTTTTATTCTATCAACGTCTCGGCCAGGCCATGAGTAGTGGCGGAAACATTGTTAGAATAAAACAGAGTCTTGTTTTCATCAGTAAAAGAGCCTACGAATGCTACCTACTACCATGTGAAGTGTATAAAATGGCAGTGATACATTTATTGTACACTAGTTGAAGAGCCCGTGTACATGGGCAGCAGTGCCGGCCGGTCACTGTGCAGTCATGCTCAGTAGAGACTGCCGTGACGCGGCTGATACGGAGCGGGGTGCTCCAAATTCAGACTGTGGTCCATGGTCTGAATTCAGAGCGCCCCGCTCCGTATCAGTTGTGTCACAGGCAGTCTCTACTGAGCATGACTGCACCATGCACAGCAGTCTCTACTGAGCATGACTGCGTTGTTACAAACTTTTAGCAATTATATAGGATGTTCTCCAAGGTGTATTAAAGTGGGACCTTCACACAGTATTAAGTTGCCCTCCAATAATTAAACATATGGCGACTAGCTTCATAATTCGTGTATTACCTCTCAGAATTCCCATATTCTAAAGAAATCCTTAATCTTTAGAGACCGGAAGCCAGGCATCAGTGCAGACATCTTGTCTGCGTGCCTGTGCTGTCAGTCCCGGTCTCCTCTAAGACTCATTGCAGTGTGCCACAAGATAACCGGAAGGGACTGATGGTGCAGGACAGCATATGGCACTAACCTGGCAATCAGTCTCCGAAGATTAAGGATTTCTTTGAAATCTGGCACTTCTGACAGGTAATACACATATGAAGCTAGTCACCATATGTTTAATTATTGAAGGGTGACATTATACCAGGGCTTAAAATTTGAAGTCCTTTGCGACTAGCTAGACCTGAAAAGTTACTCGCCACTGCAAGCCATAGCATACCCACCAGGGCTGAATTTCTACTAGCCAAGGCTAAATTTTCACTCGTCATTGGCGAGTGGAAATTTTGAGCCCCGATTATACTACAGGAAAATTCCGCAACACAGCAGTCTTTCCAACATAGGAAAAAAGTAAATGGATAGCAGTGATATTCCAGGACCAAAAAGGGTTCTAAGCTTTTTGTTTTCAGAAAAAAGCACATGATTAAGAGGGAGGTGACAACCTCTTCAAAAGTATACAAGAAATGCATTTCTTTATGCTAAGAGTCTGATTAACCCATCATACACTGAAATCTCATAGAAACATAGAATTTGACGGCAGATAACCATTCGGCCCATCTAGTCTGCCCATTTTCCTACTGAAAAAAAAAAAAAACCCTCAAACCTTTTTTGGTCCTTGGTCTTTTCTTATGTTAAGGACCGCCTTATGCCTATCCCATGCGTGCTTAAATTCTGTCACTGTATTAACTTCTACCACTTCTGCTGGTAGGCTATTCCATTTGTCTACTACCCTCCTCAGTGAAGTAAAACTTTTTTACATTACGTCTAAACCTGTGTCCCTCTAGTTTTAGACTATGGCCTCTTGTCCCAACGTTTTTACTGTTTTGAAATATACTTCCATCTTGTACTTTGTTGAATCCCTTCATGTATTTGAATGTTTCCATCATATCTCCTCTCTCTTCTCTCCTCCAAGCTATACATATTCAGATCATTTAGTCTATCCTGATATTTCTTTTCCTGTAGACCAGTCACCATTTTAGTAGCCCTTCTTTGAATTTTCTCTAGAGTATCAATATCCTTCTGGAGATGGGGTCTCCAGTACTGTACACAATACTCTACAGTAACATATCATTACTAAGATTGTGTATGATCTAGGTACATGCACAATTAGGAATGGTCTTTCATAAATACCAAAATGCAATCTGAATGAACAGTAAAACAATTATCTCTGGTTTCGCCTTACCGGTTTTACACATTTGTTATAGCCAATCATGTTCACATTATGTTCCACTGCTTAATATTTTACAGCTGCGAGCCTTCTACTAGCAACATTGCAAGGCATAAATGCTGCTCGCTTCAAACTACAAAGCAGAACCACATCTGACATAAGAGTAGTTGAGCTCCGCTTTTATGTGGGCTATGCTTCTTGAAAAAAAAGCAGCTCTCAGATACATATATGTTGTATGTGGCTTCACTTTGTAGTTTGAAGTGTGCAGCATTTCTGCCTGGTGACGTGACTGGGTAATGGATTGCAGCTATTATAGGATTTTTGTGAACTTACTGTTAAATAATTTTCTATTAGCCCATATGGAACACAGGAACCATTAGGGTTGAGCTCCCCTAAGAAAAAAAAAATCCATAGGGAACATAGGACTCCCTCATGGTGGGGGGGGGGGGTGAGAAAAAAAGGGGGTATTAAACAACTGCCTGAAGGATCTTCCACCCAAAGCTGGACTCCACCGAGGCCAGGACATTGGCACAGCAGTGTATGCAAGGAGAACCATATTGCTGCCTTGCACAACTGTTTAACAGATGCCTGATTTTAGTAGGCCCAGGAGGAGAACTGGTGGAGTGGGCAGTGACTCTGCAAGGAACAGATTTCTTCCACATTACATTTGACCAGCATATGGCAGCCTTGACTTAAGAAGCAACAGTGACTTTGGATGCCAACTGGCCCATTCTAGGACCCTCAGGAATGACATAGGGAATCTGCCTTTGCTACATTATGGGTAAAGCCTGGCACCATGATAATGATAGAAAATGTATGAGTCTAAGAGCAGGATACCTTTATTGACTAACCGAGTGGCTCTAGGATGCAAGCTTTCAAGACAGGTGGCTTTGTGGATGCCAGTGAATAATGTGCAATTCTAGCAGTCAAAGTTATAGCCCTCTTGTAGTGAAATGTTGAGTATGCAGCCCTCAACTGTATTTGAGTTTGACATGGCTGATGTATATAGTTTTGCTATGCAAGTATTGGTCAGAGGTACAGAGATCTGTGGTATCATATTTTACGACCCATGACCCATGTGCCTGCCATCAGTCAACCATTTAAGTGCCAGAATGGAGTCTCATATTGATTTGTAATGTACTAGATACCTGGCTTGTGCTTAAACGGATAAAGAAAAGGGAAATGGCTCACCAGTGCTTTTCTTGTCTTATGGCCTGGCAGAAGCAGGGGATAATGTCAGTATCTGCCAGTGACGATGGGACAATGCATAGAAAATAGGCTCGCTCGCATGTGGGGCCCATTTAAACTGTACTCCATTAACTCCTTGTAGTTATTCTCCTGTCTTCTCAAAAACACTTTATAAACATTTAACAAAAAATTAGGTGTCCATATAGAAATGTCCTAATAAACTAGTATTTCATCATTCTAGAAGGACATTTGATAATACCACCAGCACCACCCACCCCCTTGCCACTCTGAACATAAAAAAATAAATAAAAATCCCCAGTCTTTGTATAGCTTCAAATCTCTAAACAAGCAAAGGATGTTGACAAATAGATTAACAATACTGGCTACATTTTAGGCTTTGGCCACATCTATAAGCAGATTAATTGATCTAGCTTTACCATGCATGCTAGAGTTTCTACCTCCTGCACACATTGCATTGCTCATACATCCAACTACGGTTAACCTACAAGATTTAATTTCCTCAAGCTCTGGGACACAAGACTGTACTGTAGTATCTGACAAAACAGCTTCCAGCCACTATCAGTTTTTAAACAAATTAACATTCACATGACACTCATGTGGTAGCTGTGATAACCAGATCTAAAGAGCTGGAATACAATGAATAGCATATGACTGTCAAGCTGGTATGCGGCATGACAGCATACTTTTTTTTTTTTTTTTTTTTTTTTTTTTAAACTTTATTTAGCCTAAATAAGAACCAGTTATAGTTAAGCTGACAGATGTTTATATATGCTACATTTAGTTACAAGTAATTTTATGTTTCCATTTCAAATTCGCTGCTTCCTTACTTGCCCCCTTTTTAAGCATCATTATATTAAAGGGATAGTAATAATTAAATCTTGTAGCCCTTAAAAAATAGGATTTTAGTCTTACCTGTTAAATCCTTTTCACTTAGTCCATACAGGTCACTGGTACTCTGGGAGGCGATCCACCCCTTTAATAGGCAGGAACAATTATTCAAATGTGTGCAGGGGGCGGAGCCTCCCCTCCTACTTAAGCTGCCTTCAGGCCAGAGCCACTAGATTGATTTGAGACACTAAAACTGACCATAGGTAAGCAAGAAGGAAGACTCCTGTGAGCATGTCCCGAAGGTCTCCCACTGAATGCCACAGGAGAGCCAAGCATGGTCCCTTGACAGGGTGGGAGACCAGTGACCTGTATGGACTAAGTGAAAAGGATTTAACAGGTAAGACTAAAATCCTATTTTCACTGTCGTCCAATACAGGTCACTGGTACTCTGGGATGTACAAACATTGAGCTGACCCAGAGGCGGGAAGTAAGGCAAGGACCAGGCGCAAGGCCCCAAGTCACTAGAACTGCTATGAACCAGTTAATTACATAGCCCAAAATGTAAGTGTCAACGGACACCAACCAGGGGAAAACAACCCCTGAACTAACACAGCACACAGAACCAGAGCCAACCGGGCTCAACAGTAAAGAAGCACTAAGAACCACAGAGTAGAAGTCCTAAACAGGCAAAACTGCCTCCAGGACCTTCCTTCCAAAACTGGCATCAGCCAAGGCCAGTACATCAACTCGGTAGTGCTTTGAAAATGTGTGCACAGAGGACCAAGTGGCTGCTCTGCACAGTTGATCAGCAGATGCCTGATTCTTGTAGGCCCAAGAGGCCCCAATAGATCTGGTGGAATGGGCAGTCACCCGGAAGGGAACATGCTTATTCCGCAACATATAGGCTTCACGAATAGTAGCCTTAATCCAAGAGGCAATGGTAACTTTGGAAGCCGGTCTCCCTGCCCTAGGCCCCTCAGGAATGACGAATAGAGCGTCAGACTTCCTGATAGACTCGGTGCGATGAACATAAAACTTGAGGCAACGCACCACATCCAACAAATGGAGATCTCGTTCCTTGTCAGATGAAGGATTAGGGCAGAAAGAGGGAACCACAATCTCCTGATTGATGTGAAACTCGGACACAACCTTGGGTAAGAATTCCTTGGTAGTGCGAAGCACAGCCTTATCCTTGTGGAACACCAGGTAAGGAGGTTTACAAGACAGAGCTTGTAACTCTGCTACCCGGCGAACTGAAACAATAGCCAAGAGAAAGGCCATTTTCCAAGTCAAGAGACGTAATGGAATGGAAGCCAAGGATTCAAACGGGGGTCGCTGGAGAACTCCCAGCACCAAATTGAGGTCCCACTGGGGAGCAGGACTCTTGAAGGCAGGTCGAACATGAGTCACGCCTTGGAAGAAAACTTTGACATCAGGAAGGATAGCAATCCTTTCCTGGAAAAACACAGACAAAGCAGAAGTCTGGACTTTGAGGGAACTCAGACTGAGCCCTTTCTCAACACTGTCCTGTAAAAAGGCCAGGACAGTGGGAAGATGAAATTCTAGGGACATCTTCCGATCAGTACACCAAGCTACAAAGGTGGCCCAGATACGATGATAGATCTTGGAGGACACAGGCTTACGAGCACTAAGCATCGTCGACACCACTGAAGGAGAAAATCCTCTCTTCTCTAGAATCGAGGATTCAACCGCCATGCCATCAAATGGAGATGCTGAACATCCTCCTTCCACAGATATCCTTGAAGAAGTAGATCCGGACGGGCAGGAAGTGGAAACGGTTCCGCCACTGACATGGCCAGCAACTCCGGATACCAGGACTGGCGAGGCCAGTTTGGAGCGATCAGGATGACAGGACAGCGCTCCAGCTTCAACTTCTGGATGACTCTGATCAATAGAGGAAGAGGAGGGAAGATGTAAGCCAGAGGAAAATCCCAAGGGATTGACAAGGCATCCACTGCTAGAGCAAGAGAGTCCCTCCACCGGGAGCAAAACGCCGGTACCTTCCTGTTGTGTCTGGTAGCCATCAGGTCCACTGCAGGTACCCCCCACCTCTGGGTGATTAGGTGAAACACCTCTGGATGAAGAGCCTATTCTCCGCTGTCGACTGTGTGACGACTGAGAAAGTCTGCCATGACGTTGTCTACGCCTGGAATGTGAACTGCAGAAATGACAGGCACGTGATCTTCTGCCCAAGATAAAATATCCTTGACCTCCAACCAGGCTGTGCAACTTCTTGTGCCGCCTTGCCTGTTGATGTAGGCCACTGCGGTGGCGTTGTCGGACTCCACTCTGACTGGGCAACCTTCCAGTTGAGATTCCCAGTGCCTCAGGGCAAGCCGGATGGCACGCAGTTCCAGAACATTGATGGAGAGAAGAGATTCCTCCAGTCCCCATTTCCCCTGAGCACTGAAACGACCCAACACAGCACCCCATCCCCGGAGGCTGGCATCCGTTGTGAGCGTGGTCCAATAGGGAACACTCGAAAGGATCTCCCTTTCAGGAGATGAGAGAGATCCAACCACCAGTGCAGACTCGATTCGACATGAGGAGGTAGAGAGACTGACAGATGCTGATAATCTGGATGATTCTTGCACGTCTGGATCACAAACCTCTGAAGTTCCCTGGAGTGGGCCATGGCAAATGGTACCGCTTCGATCGTGGAAATGAACGTCCCCACCAGAGACGTCAACTTCGGTACTGGAACTCTGTCCAGCTCCAGGATCCCGGCTACTCGGATGGCTATCTGATGAGCCACTTCCTCTGGCAGAAACACCATGCATTGGCGAGTGTCGAACAGGAGACCCAGGAAAAGGAGCCTCTGAGATGGGACCAAGTCTGACTTGTCCAGATTCAGGATCCAGCCGTGACGGTTCAGAGTGTGTATACACAGCTGCACTTGCTGGTGGAGAAGCTCCGCTGAGGAGGCTTTCAGGAGGAGATCGTCCATGTAGGGGGTCACCCTGACACCTTCTTGATGAAGTACAGCTATCAAAGAACCCAACACCCTCTGAAAGACCAGAGGGGCCGAAGTCAGTCCAAAGGGAAGAGCTGAAAACTGAAAGTGTCCCCTGTGGCATGCAATCCTGAGATACCGCCTGCTCTCCGGATGAATAGGGATGTGAAGATATGCATCCTGAAGGTCCAGGGAGGCAAGAAACTCCCCTGGAGACATTGCGGCAATCACAGAGCGCAGGGATTCCTGGCGGAAGTGGGAACTCACAACATAGGAATTGAGATCTTTGAGATCCAAAATGGCACGAGCACCTCCGTCCTTTTTGGCCACCACGAACAGGTTGGAATAAAATCCTGAACCTGTGTCCTCTGGAGGAACCAATTCCAGGACCTCTTTGTCCAAGAGATCCTGAATAGCGTCGTCGAACAGACGCCTTTTTGTAGGTTCCTGAGAAGGACGAGTAAAATGGAACCGAAAAGGAGGAAGGGAAGAGAAAGGGATCCTGTATCCCTCTGACACTACCTGAATAACCCATGGGTCCGTCACTGACTCCTCCCAAGTCCGGCGAAAGATGCGGAGACGTCCACCTACTGCCGGATGCGGACCCGGGTTCGGTGAGTCATGCCGAAGCAGTCTTGGAGGTCTTGGCCTTGGGGGCAACTTTGGGCTTCCAGGACGGCTTGGGCTTGGAGGAGGGACGCGTAGAGGACGACCTCTTCTGGGACGTGGAGCGTGTCTCAGTCTGAAAGGAACGAAAGGACCGGTTGCGTTTGGCTGGAAACTTTTTCTTGAAGACTGAGGGTAGAAGACTACTTTTACCGCCAGTAGCCTCGCTGATCATTTCTTTGAGTTCAGAACCAAATAGCAAGTTCCCCTGAAAGGGCAAGGAAAGCAAGGCTTTCTTAGAGGCTGTATCAGCAGACCAAATTTTCAGCCAAAGGGCACGTCTAGCCACCACAGATGAAGTGGAGGCCCTCGCCATCATGCGCACAGCATCAAAGGCAGCATCAGCAACATAATTTTGTGCCTCAGTAATATTAGCAAGGAGCTGCAACTGCTCAGATACCGGTGCATCCTGGCGGACTGCCTCAGTCAGTCGTTCAGTCCAGGCCGCAATAGCTCTATTAACCCAAGCCACTGCAAAGGTTGGACGCATGGCAGTGCCAATGGAGGCAAAAACAGATTTAAGAGAAAGTTCTAGCTTTTTGTCCGTCCAATCCTGCAGGGCAGAGGCATCAGAGACAGCTAAAGCAGTAGATTTGGATAGCCTGGAAACAGGAGCATCCAATTTGGGAGGATGAACTCATTTTGCCAGTTCAGTCTCAGGAAAAGGGTAAAGTTTAGCAAACTTTTTGGACACTGAGGAGGATTTGTCAGGATTCCTCCACGCCTCAGAGACTAGACGGGCAAGGGTAGGGTTAGTTGGAAAACATACAACCGCCTTAGATGGTTTTTGGAAAACGTCAGTTGGATCATGAGTAGATTCCTGAGTCAGAGGAAGGTTGAGCGTAGTTAACACAGCTCTAATCAAACCCTCAGCAGAAACCTCACGGTCACATTCATAAGGATCCCCAATGGACCTGTTAGACTCAATAACAGTGCCTTCCTCAGCATCAGAATCCTGTAATAGTTCTTCTTCAGAAGAATCAGACACATCAGGAGCCCCCTGTGGCTTAGGCAGGGAAGTCCTGATTGTAGAGGGGGTCTGCCAAACCTGGAGAGCCCCCTGTACCTGAGAGGGAAAGAGTTGGAGAGTGGATCTGAGATCCCTAGTGGCAGCTTTAAACTCTTTCACCCAAGTTGGCTCAATAGCATGGCTGGGAAGCCCAGGGTTGCTATCATGACAATCAGAGCACAGGACCCAGGAGAGAGGGATAGCGAATTGGAGAGGCATGTACATTGGAGGCAGGTAGAAAGATTTGGGAGTGCAGAAAGTTGCACCAATACCTGTACATAATACACCTTTGCCATACACGAAAACAAAGACACATAGCTTTTTTGTTTATAACATATTACACACATTTACCTTTTATTTTTGACAGTGTGAATCAGCTAGTGACAGACAGCGAATGTCATCAAGTGTGTCTTTGAGGGCCTTTCTGATAGCCTGGGTGTGAGATGGCAAGGAGAGGAGGGGAGAGGGATGGGGAGAGTAGCAGGAAATGAGGAAGGTTAGGAGGTCATTGTAGTGTAGGAGTGGGAGAGGGAGATAAGTTGGGTAGAGGGGGACCCAAAATAGGGAGGCACACAGAGGCCAGGGACAGTTGTGCCAGTGGGATGAGGGGTAGATCCTAGGGAGCACTCCACACATGCAGTCAGTGTAAAGCCAAGCAGAGCCTGAAAGCCACAGCTGATACGTCTCAGGCTGGGGATGATGAAGAGGCTGTGTGGCCCACGATACACCTACGAGGAGAACAGGGCCCTCGTCCAGAGCATCCTGGAGAGGGAGAGGGTCAGTGGCCTGGCTACTCAGAAGAAGGCCACCTGGAGTCAGGTCCTCAGCAGGGTCAATGTAGTGTCCACCTGCAGCCGGGCCCTGGGGTCTATGAAAAAAGTGGTTGGATGATTGCAAGAGACTGGTCAATCACAAGATGGGTGAGGTTGCCATGCAGGCCAGAGGCACCAGAGCTGGTACCCCTGCCCAGATCAACTTCAACACCTGGGAAGAGATGCTGAGGGAGTGTCAGCAACCACTGTTAAGGGGATCCCTGGAGGATCTGACACTGGGGATGACAGCACCCTCCAAACTACCGATAAATGCATCATTTCATAACTATATACCACACAAACTCATCTCTAGTAAAGCCCAACACAGTGACAGATGAACACATGGCCAGCATTGATTCACGCTATTTCACCAACATAGTGCAGAGAGGGTTAAAACAAGGACAGAATACTTGTGTGTCATGACCACGCTAAACTGTGCTCCACGAGTCGTGTGGGTGCACCTGTAGATGTGGTGTGATGTTTGTTTTTTTGACTCACCCAAAATCCATCCTCTTGTATTTGTCCCATTCTCAAAGTCCCTATGCACAGAGGAATATCTGAGAACGTAGGAGTTGTTACAGCTGCCAGGATAGAAGGCACAAACATAGGTTAACTTCATTGTGGCATCACACACCATCTGTACATTAATGGAATGGAAATTCTTCCTGTTGATGTACAGATACCTCTCTTATGCTGGCTCTTATTCGCACGTGTGCAGTCTATGGCACTCATGACCCTGGGCATTCCACCCCTTGTGTAAAAACCCTGTTTGACACAAGTTCACTCCATGGTTGGTGGATGTAGGTCCTGGCCTCTCTCTTTAGGGCTGTCAACACCTGAGCTAGTGCCCTTGAACACGTGGCCTGGAACATGGCAGATGGATGGCACACAAGAGCTTCTGCAATCTGGATAGAGCACAGGTGGTGTTGTAAATGGGGTTGATGTAGTCTTTGATTACCTCATAACTGGATGATGCTGTGGGAAGTCAACCTTACCAGTCTCTGACTTCATCATCTGTAATTCCCAGGAGCGTGACCCTTGTGTGTAATATCCTGGGTCTGTACAGACGTCTCATCCCTTTGCTGCTCCACAGGTACCTGTGGCAGCTGTGGGAGATCCAGTTGGTGTGCTGCTGCTTGTTGTGGTTCTCCAGGTGGAGATGGGCTCTTGTCTGAAATCCAGCAGGAGCATCAGCATTGACAGGTGTGCTTGCGGGAGGATGGTGATCCGTAGCCAGCTTGTTCCCAACCAACGCACTTATCTGATCTCTTGTATTGGGGAGGGAGGTAGACAGAGCAAAAAGTGATCTACGTGAAGTATTGTTTTATTAATACATATAATTTTCAGTCACAAAAGGATTAGATATCAAATGAGAAAAATAGAATAAAATATGCGCATGTAATTACTACTGAAAAATAAAAAGTGATAATTAAATATAAAACAATGTATACAGGTGTCAGTACATTAGGACTGGAAAGCAAACATTAAAAACAAATATAGGAAGTGATGCAGCACCAGGGTGCCATATTAGCGTGTGTGAATTGTAAAAGTTTTCAATTATGGGAGATTGAGTATCTGATTAGAATGGACTCATATGGATTAGGAAAGAAACACTGAGGACAATTGAATTGGATTATCAATCTAGAGTATGAAATGGGTGGCCCCTTACAGTCATGGACACAAAAAATATTCCTCCAAGCCTTTAGTAATGGGTGGCCCTTACTTGATATTCTTGGCGAGTCTCCACATATCAATCAGGTTTTGAGAATCCTCATCCTAATCGGGTGTTACTCCACGTATGTGTCCATTCCTATGTTCAGTTTCAGTTTCTTCCCCTTCCACGACAGCTCAATGTGCCGATCACACAAAACGGCATTCCCAGGTTTCACTGCTCCTCCATGTGTCACTTCAACGCTTTCGGCGTACTTTCTGCTCCTTCGTCTGGAGCTGTATGGCCCTTGTGGCTTGCCCTAATTTATCCCTTGAACCACCAATCATTTTTTTCCCTTTATCGTGTGAAGCAAAGTGGAGAGGATATTTTGTAGCCTTGAGACCATTACATCCTATATAAAATGTATCTTTCTATCAACATACAGACAAAACTTCTATTTGGACATAACTTCCGACACAAGGCAATCTTTATCATAGAACTAAATGGAAAGAGTACTTTGCAGCCGTGAGATCGGTGTTCCCTACATTGGGTTAATCTTGCTGTTTGTATTTGGAAGGACATCTTTTGTTATTTGTAAAACCGATCTATTGATACAAAGTATTCTTTGCTACCCAAAATAAAAGATCATTTATATCTTCTTTATATGTATTTGTATTCTTGGTTGTGTGTTACAGAAAAGAAGAGTTTGTCATTATACCATAAAATGGAGTATTTGACTTTCAAACAAACTGATCCTATTACAAATGAAGTCAGATAATGTTTATGCATATTTGAAAAAAGGTGATTTTTAAGGCACACATAATTAGCATAAATAGATCACGGCACCCTCATGCGGCTCTTGGTCTATAATTCAATTTTATTTTAGACCTGAAACAGAGAGTACTGCAATTGTGAAGTAACCACTGTTTTTACTGTATGTTAAATGAAAGTAAAAGAATAAAATAATAGATGCATCTTAGAACAGTGAAATAAGTATTAATGGATATGGAGCCTATCGCTGGACTGCGTGCTGTTAATATTAAGTGTAATAAACATCTTGGTCCCACTTAAGTGTACCTTAAATAACAGTCAAGATAAAAATAGTTTAATGGTTTTGTGGAAGGGAGCAAAATATTTTCTATGTTATGCTATTTGTAGTACAAAAACAGCTACAGATACTGGTCTAAATCTATTTTGTGGGTAAATTATTTTCTTTATGAGAATGCTTTAATTATTTCTCCTGTGTATATCAATCAGTAATTTTAAAGCCATTAACAGCTATCTGATATCCTATTCATAGATGGAAAGTTTAGCAAAAAAAAAAAAAAAAAAAAAAAGGGGGGGGGGAATAGTAATTTTTGGATCTTCTTATTTTCTGTGTACTTGTCCAGCGTAGATAGATAATAGGATTTTAGTTATACCTGTTAAATTCTTTTCTTTTAGTCCATACAGGTTACTGGTAAATTTGGATAGGCGATCAGCCCCTTTATGTAGGCAGGAACAATTAGCTTGCAGCTAGCCAATCCCCAACCAGTAAGATTTGCAGGCTAACTACTGACTAGGTAGTAAGACTGTAAAGAAAATATACAACAAATAACAGCGCACTATAGGTTGACCTTCTGATAGCACCCAAAAAACAAATATATATAAAAAATATATAAAGAAAAATAAGAGTATATATGAAGAGTAAAAAGTCTCTTGTCACAAGAAGTCTCTTCCTCACGAGAAGTCGCAGCAATTCTCAAAGGGACATCACCACACGGAATCCCAACCACGGGGTTCTGTGAACATGAAGAGATAGAAACAGCACAGACTCTGAGCGTAGTGATTAGTACAAATGAGATGGCCCCTTTTCCACTTTCCCTTTAAGTATGCACTCACTTGTATCTGAGGTTGTAACTGCCTCCCAGTTTGTGTCACCTTCACCTATTTGGAATTCAATCCGGGTTGGTTCATACCCCACAATTCTTGGCCAATCACCTTCTTTCCTCCACACAGAAATGTTGTTCCTCTCAAATATCACCACTTCTATATTACAAATGCAAACTGTGAGATTGACCACTCAGTAGTGATCACAAGGAACTTTGCTGATACTGAAGGCTAAAGCCTAAAAGCCACCCAATCCAAGTGACTTAAAAGAAATAGGTGAAAAATGGGAGCAGTATAGCTTATATAAAGTATCCTATTTATTGAAAGAAAAAAAGGGAGCACATGGCTATATAACAATATCAAAGATCCTAGAAAATGGCACCGCACATCATCATATAAATAAAATATGCCAATGTAAAGTACAAAAAGTAATGCAAAACAGGATGGGAGACAAGTAAACTGTATGGACTAAGAAAAAATGATTTAACAGGTTAAGACTAAAATCCTATTTTCTCTGTTGTCCAATACAGGTTACTGGTAACTTTGGGATGTCCAACCATTAAGTTACCCAGGGCGGGAAGAAAGGCAAGGATCAAACGCAGGCCCCCAAAGTCACCAGAGCACCAATGAACCTACAGATCATGAATAACTCAACAATAATCACAAAGTGTCAACGGACACTGAACAGAGGAAAAACAGACCCCTGGAACTGTTACACAGCACACTGAGCTAGAGCCAACAGGGCTCAAAAGTGAAAGAGTACTGACAGACAAATGAGATCCTAGACAGGCAAGGATGACTCTAGGATCTTCCTCCCAAAACTGGTATCAGTCGATGCCAGCACATCCACACGACCGTGCTTTCAAAAAGAATGCACAGGCGACCAGGTGGCCACCTTGCACAGCTGATCAGGCCTGATTTTCGTAGGCCCAAGATGCCCCAATAGACCTCGCAGAATGAGCCGTGACCCTGAAGGGAACAGGCTTCTTCCCAAGTCCATAAGCCTAACGAATCATGGACCTGATCCAAGCAGCAATGGTTACCTGGAGACAGGTCCTTGTCAGCACACAAGGAAAGAAAGGTAGACCAAACTCGGTGGTAAGCCTTAGACGAAACAGGCTTACAGGCATTAAGCATAGTAGCTACCACACCAGAAGAAAAACCCTTCTTCAAAAGTGCCAGGGGATCCGGCCAGCTAGAGCAGAATTTTGAAACCTTCCTGTTGTGCCTGGTTGCCATCAGGTCGATGCATTGAAGATGACACTGCTGGATGATAAGGTTGAACACCTCTGGATGTAGTTCCCACTCTCTGCTGTCCACTGTGTGCAGACTGAGGAAGTTTGCCAGAACGTTGTGTATGCCAGGAATTTGAACTGCGGAAATGGCAGGGACATGCTCCTCTGCCCATGATAAATAAGCCTTGACCTCTAGCCAAGCTGCAAGACTTCTTGTGCCACCTTTCTTATTGATGTAGACTACTGCTGTGGCGTTGTCCGACTGTACCCTGACCGGGCAATCCTCCAGTTGCAGTGTCCAGTTTTGGAGGGTATGAAATATCGCCCAAAGCCCCAAGACATTGATGGGAAGGAGAGATTCCTCCTGGGACAAATGCCCCAGTACCGCTCCCCATCCAGAGATGCTGGCATCCATCGTGACTGTTGTCCAGAAGGGCTCCAGGAAGGGCCTGCCTTTCAGGAGATTGGTCAGGTTGAGCCACCACGAGAGGCTCTGCTCCACGTGAAGAGCGAGAGATAGGGATCTTTCAAGGAGATCTCGTCGACCCCTGCATGCCAGGTTTAGAAACCTCTGAAGTTCCCTGGTGTGAGCCATGGCAAACGGGACTGCTTCTATGGTGGAAATGAACTTCACCAGCAGGGATGACAACTTTTTGGATGGAACTGGATCCTGAGACAAGATAGCCTGGACCTTCAGTGCTATCTGATGAGTCACTTCGTCCGTGAGAAACACCATCCCTCTCTGAGTGTCGAAGAGGATGCCCAGAAAAAACATCCTCTGGGAAGGAACAAGGTCTGACTTGTCCACATTGATGGACAGAGAGCATGAATGCAATCCTGCACCTGGTGATGGAGTTCTGGAGAAGAGGCCTTCAGGAGATTGTCCATATATGGAGTAACCCTGATGGTGTTCCAGTGTAGGACAGAAATCAATGCTCCCAGGACTCTGTTGAAGACTTGAGGAGCCGTGGTCAGGCCAAGTGGGAGGGCTGAAAACTGGAAATGCCCTCGGTCGCAGGCAAAGCGGAGATGCTGCCGACTCACTGGATGAATTGGGATGTGAAGATCCAGAGAGGCCAGAAATTCCCCAGGGGACATGGCAGCTATCACTGTGCGCAGTGACTCCTGGCGGTATTGGGACCGGACCGCAAAGGAGTTGAGATCCTTTAAATCAAAAATGGGAAGACAGCCGCCGTCCTTCTCGGAAACCACAAAGAGGTTGGAGTAGAACCCCAAGCCCCTCTCCTGAGGAGGAACCGGTTCCAGGACAGCTTTGTCTAGAAGGGCTTGAATGGCCTCCTCGAAAAGGAGGCGCTTTTCTGCTCCCAAAGGAAAATGTGAAGCGAACGTTCTGGAAGGAGGAAGGGAGGTGAAGGGGATACTGTACCCTGTAGCCACCACCTGCGGGTGGGGAACAGAGTTTGGCGAGTCACGCAGAAGTTTTGGAAGCCTTTGGGTTAGTGGAGGAATTGAGCCTCCATTTCTGCTTAGGCTTGTATGAGGAGCACGGAGCCTGAGGGACCATCAGCCTGAAAGGGAAGAAAAAGCAGATTCCTTTTGACAGGCGCCTTTTTCCTCAGGACCACTGGCAGGTGAGTACTCTTCCCTCCAGTGGCTTCACCGATCAGATCCTTAAGCTCGGGACCAAACAGTGAGGTGCCCTGAAAGGGCAAAGACAGGAGAGCCCTCTTGGAGGCCATGTCAGCAGACCAGATCTTGAGCCAAAGAGCCCGTCTGGCTACCACAGACATGGTAGATACCCTGGCCACCATACACACAGCGTCAAACAGGGCAGCAGAAACATAATGCTGAGCCTCAGATGTTGGCAAGAAGCCGCAACATGTCAGCTGAAGTGAGCTGTTCAGTCCAAACAGCCACGGGTCTATTCACCCACGCTGCAGCAAATGCAGGGCGGAGGGCAGAACCAGCCGTTGCAAAAATAGCCTTGAAAGAGGTCTCAAGCTTCTTGTCAGTCCAGTCTTTCAGAGCAGATGCATCAGCCACAGGCAAGGCAGTGGACTTAGAAAGCCTGGAAAAAGGGGCAGCCACCTTGGGGGGGATGAACCCACTGTGTAAGGGTCATTTCAGATAACTGATGAAGCTTGGCAAACTTTCTAGATACAGATGGTTTCCTTTCTGGAAACTTCCACTCCTGAGACACCAAACGGTCAAGGGTGAGGTTAGGTGGAAAACAAGCATGGTGCCTAACAGGCTACTAGAACACATCAGTGGGGTCAGAAGAAACCTCTTGCACCAAGGGAATTTTCAGGGTGTTCAATACAGCCCTGATCAGGCCCTCAGCTGAGGGGACAGGATCAGCCTCAAATGGGTCCCCAAAAAACTTAAATGAAGGAACAGCTGAACAGTCATCAGAGTCTACCAATAATTACTCCTCAGAGGAATCAGACACATTAGGTACAGCCGGCGGTTTAGGCAGGGAAGACCTGATAGGGATGTGGACCTGCCACGAGTGGAAGACCCCCTGTAAAGTGGATGTAAGGAGTTTAAGGTGGACCGGAGGTCCCTGGTAGTAGCTTTAAACTCTTGCATCCAAACTGGCTCTAGTGCATGGCTGGAGGTCCCTGCAGGGGATTCAGGGGCAGCAGCGCATGCTGGGCAAACATGACCCGGGTATTCTCTAGGTAACCCTGAGTGACATGCAGAGCCGGATCACAGGCAAGGCGCACAAGGCGCCTGCCTAGGGCCCGGCCAAATGAGGGGGGCCCGGAAACCTCATCCTGGACTCTGCTAAGCCAGGGTTGTGGAATTTATATCGCCCGACGCCCGGGACATGTAGTTCCGGGGTGCTGGGCAGACACATTTTTATCACATTTAGCCCTGCTTCGGGAAAGCAGAGCCAGACCTGGTGAAACTGCAAGATTTTTTTTTTTTAGGGCTGCAACAACTAATCGATAATGAGAATCGTTGTCAACGATTCTCATTATCGATTCGTTGAGCACCGATTAGTTGTGCAGCCCCACAGCCGCCGGATACTGCTGTCTTACTTCCTGCACTGCTGACATCCGGAGCGCAACCACTCCAAACGCGGAGACGCCGCGTGGAGCGTGCAGGTATTTTCTTCCTCTGTTCTGAGGCCAGTTTAAAACTGGCGCCCAGACAGAGGAAGAAAACCCCTGCACACTCCATGCGGCGTCTCCGCGTTTGGAGTGGTTGCGCTCCGGATGTCGGCAGTGCAGGAAAGTGAAAAAGAGGTACGGGGGAGAGAGAGAGAGGCACAAGGGGGAGAGAAAGAGAGAAGTACATGGGGGAGAGAGGCACAAGGGGGAGCGAGAGTGAAGTACATGGGGGTGAAAGAGGCAAAAGGGGGAGAGAGAGAGAGAAGTACATGGGGAGAAAGAGGCAAAAGGGGGAGAGAGAGAGAAGTACATGGGGGTGAAAGAGGCAAAAGGGGGAGAGAGAGAGAGAAGTACATGGGGGAGAAAGAGGCAAAAGGGGGAGAGAGAGAGAGAGAGAGAGAAGTACATGGGGGAGAAAGAGGCAAAAGGGGGAGAGAGAGAGAAGTACATGGGGGAGAAAGAGGCAAAAGGGGGAGAGAGAGAAGTACATGGGGAGAAAGAGGCAAAAGGGGGAGAGAGAGAAGTACATGGGGGAGAAAGAGGCAAAAGGGGGAGAGAGAGAAGTACATGGGGGAGAAAGAGGCAAAAGGGGGAGAGAGAAGTACATGGGGAGAAAGAGGCAAAAGGGGGAGAGAGAGAAGTACATGGGGGAGAAAGAGGCAAAAGGGGGGGAGAGAGAGAGAAGTACATGGGGGAGAAAGAGGCAAAAGGGGGGAGAGAGAGAGAAGTACATGGGGGAGAAAGAGGCAAAAGGGGGAGAGAAGTACATGGGGGAGAAAGAGGCAAAAGGGGGAGAGAGAGAGAGAGAAGTACATGGGGGAGAAAGAGGCAAAAGGGGGGGAGAGAGAGAGAGAGAGAAGTACATGGGGGAGAAAGAGGCAAAAGGGGGAGAGAGAGAGAGAAGTACATGGGGGTGAAAGAGGCACAAGGGGGAGAGAGAGAGAGAAGTACATGGGGGTGAAAGAGGCACAAGGGGGAGAGAGAGAAGTACATGGGGGAGAAAGAGGCACAAGGGGGGGAGAGAGAAGTACAAGGGGGGAGAAATAGAGGCACAAGGGGGAGAGAGAGAAGTACAAGGGGGGAGAAATAGAGGCACAAGGGGGAGAGAGAGAAGTACAAGGGGGGGAGAAAGAGGTGCATAGACCCCTTAGTAAAATAATAACAATGACACATGTTAATGTGTAAAGTTTTTTATTCTGCTGTTTGTTTTTAACACTGTTCATTAAATCAGTTTAAATAATGAAAAATTAGCATATATTTTTTTTATCCGATTAATCGAAAAAATAATCGGCCAACTAATCGATTATCAAAATAATCGTTAGTTGCAGCCCTATTTTTTTTAATTTTACTTTTTTTTGCCAATCAATAGCATCACCAGGGCCCCCTGTACTGCTGCCCTAAGTGCCCTGCAGTCCGCTCTGGATCCTGGCACCTACAGCTCCTTTCATGGAGTCTGTTGACTGCGTGTGTGCAGTGAGGTTGCGTCTGGGTGGACAACGGAGGATGGCGAGAGGTCTAGTATCGCAATAGTGGGATTTGCACGAATGAGAATGAAAGAGCTGTAGTCAAACAACATCAGGAAGGAGGCAACTGAAGATGATGGAAGTTGTAGTCTAAAACCAGCCGAGTGCTGCAGGTCATTCACTCCCATGCAGAAAACAACTCTGCTCAGTCACCCTAATTATGCAACTTAGGGACCATACATTCAGTCTGCTTCCCATCTGTCTGTAACGCTGTGTACCATAAGGAATTCTGTAAACATATAGATCATATTGCTAGCTTCACTATCTTGTCTTTATTTAACCCTTTGTGAGCCATAGCGGTACACAACTCATTGCAAATCAATGTGTTGTTAACCTTCTGGTACTCAAAGGGTTAACAGCAATACTTTAATAGAAAATCTGAGCAGCCCCAAAACATGCACTGTTTGGGGGCTTGATGAAAGGTTTGAGTGCGCCTGTGGACACAGGGTGTGGAGGTGGACACTTGAAGTGGACACAGGGTGTAGAGGTGGACACTTGAAGTGTGTGAAGGTGGACACAGGGTGTAGAGGTGGACACAGGGTGTAGAGGTGGACACAGGGTGTGGACATAGGGTGTAGAGGTGGACACAGGGTGTGGACACAGGGTGTAGAGGTGGATTATGATAGTACCCCTAGTTATACTGTAAGTCTTCTTCTTCTAGTCTAGTGTATAATTTTGAGACTTGCAGTGCATTATTTTTCTAAGTGGAATTACTAGAGAGACCTTATTTAGATAGTGTATAAATAAAAGAAGCCAGTATAGTATTAGTATGGTCCGGGGGAGGGGGGCCCCAATTTGGGTTCCTGGCTAGGGCCCCATACAGTCTTAATCTGGCTCTGGTGACATGAGGAGCAATGAGCAATGTCCTTAGTCTTAGATTTAGCCCCAAGGTTTAACGGAGTAGATATTCGCACAGAGTCAAATGGTCAAAGTATCAAAACACCCACAAAACAGTGTGTATGATAATTAATTTCACCCCAGAAATGCTAAATAAGACTTATCTGGTAGGAGAAGGGTTAAACTGCAGAGGAGAGGAGAGTCCAAGCCCTGCGTAGGATACTCGATCAGCGAAGACAAAAAAGTGGCTGCCGCGGCGGAAGACCATCAGAAACGAGTGAGCAAATGCTCATTGGAATCGTAGTTTCGCTAATGGAGTACCCAAACAGTGTCCGAAGCCTGCTGGACCCCCCCAACATACCCAGAACGTTGACCGGATAACAGAGTAAGGGCAAACCAACAAAATGAGCCATCTCTGACCTCGCTACATGGAGCGGTTACAGAGATATGTCCCAAACTGTAAAGTCCCATAGAAGTGAATGGAGCAATGGCGTCTATGCAGTAAACGCGCACCTTAAAGGCACGGAACAAAGTTAAAACCAAAACGTAAAACCACTGAAAAGCCCACTAGAACAAGTCAGTGGACCCAATAAACAATGGTCCCAGTAGGGAAAGTGCCCACAATGCCCTCAAAAGATGCTAACTAGCAGCAAAAGGGTTAAGTTACCACAGAAACTTGCTCCAAACACCCCACAGACATACAGATAAACCCAGTGAGTGCATGAGTATGTAATAGGAACTCCAAATGAGACCCCTGTGTGGAGGGGAAGCATGGGACATGTGGACCTCAGCACTCAAAGGGTGCTCACCTTTTACAGCAGGTCTTCTGTCTTCAAGTTACCATATATCAAGAAGCAGCCTCAGTAGGCAACTCCTGGGGAAAGAACTTGCAGCCAAGATTTTCCCCCCAGGACTTAGGTCCACAAAAACACCTGGCAAACTGAGCTATCCACATTTGGGTGATGGGAATTGTCAGTGATGGTAATCCGCCTAATGGTGGTATTCCATATCGAACAGAAAATATAATAAAGAAGCTGAAACTATAGCAGAACTGTTATCTTGCCTTGTGTCTTGACCAAGGAACACATCTTACTGGTTGGGGATTGGCTAGCTGCAAGCTAATAACAGGAGGTAGGCTCCACCAGCAGTCACTTCTCAGAATTGTTCCTGCCTACTTAAAGGGGCTAATCGCCTACCCAAAGTTACCAGTAACCTGTATTGGACGACAGAGAAAACTCTTATTTATTTTAAACACCATAGGTCCATCTCCTCATTCAAACCATTTGGACTTAATGTGTTTAGCTGGAATATCCAGAAGCTTTCTTGTCGTGAAAGTTCAGAGAACCGGTTTTCTCCTCTTTTTTGAGGTGGTATTCTGTCTAGGATATATAGTTGCAATCCACTAGAATCTTGATCATGATGTTGTTTAAAGTGTCTGGCGACACTATGAATTTGGATATTTCACCTAGGTTCTAAAAATCAATCTTTAGCTCATCTTATATTTCTTCCAATATACGGTAATCCACATGGACCTTGTAACACGTAAACCACATAGTCGGATGTACATTGGAAGAAACCTTGGACGTCAAAATTATTCTCTGTGGAGGTGCATTGAAATTATGGTTTTTTATGTTGTACGTGTTTATGCTTGTCTTTGTGTTCGTTTTTCTTCCTATATCACTTGGTACTAGTTTACTTTTTAAGTCTCTGGATTTTCTGTAAATTATTTCTGGTCGTGGCGGTAGTACAGTTTTCAAGTGTGTGTCACCAAGTAAAATCTGCCAGTGTTTGGAAATGTGTGAAATCTTCTTGTCAGCTGTATTGAATCTTGAGACAAAAGGAATATGAGGGGTTTTTCTTTTCCTGTGTGATTGTCTTTTTAAAGTGTCAGTAATGTCTGAAAAAACTTTTTTGCATTTAGAAGAGCTTAAAAAGCTGATCTAAATGCAAAAAAACGCATCTCTCAAACCACTATGGTTTAAGAGATACGGGCGTTTAAAGTTTGATTTCTCCTACTGACAGCTATAAAGCTGTCAGCAGGAGATCCGTGTCAGTCGACACGCTGGCACTTGAGAAGTGCCGGGATCTCGTTACTTACACGGAATCCCTTAATTGGAATGGTCTAAAACGTGTGCCTAGTGTGAATGTAACTATTTGTGTCCACTTGTTTCTGATAGGTTTTAGTAGTTATGTTAAGATCCTGGTCTATGCCCAGGTTAAGTTCCAGGAAATTGATAGAGTTGGCACTGATCAAATGTAAATTGAAATCCTAGTGGGTTCCAGCTGTTGTTGGAGGTTCTGTATTGTATCTTCACCCCCTTTCCATATCAGTAGATCATCAATGTAGCAGGCGTATAGGAAGAGGTTGCCCCCAGATTGGCCATAGAGATACTTCCCAATGTCCCATGAATAGATGGGCATAGCTGGGGGCAAACCTCGTTCCCATTGTGGTACCGCAAATTTGTAAATAATAGGTATTGTCAAACAGGAAATAATTGTGTTCCAATCTGAATTGTATTGATTTCAGTATGAAAGTCCTTTGGTCGTCTGGACACAAATAGGAAACACCAATCTCACAGCTGCAAAGTACTCTTTCCACATACTTCTATGATGAAGATTGCCTTGTATCAGAAGTTATGTCCAAATTTAAGTTTTGTCTGTATGTTGATAGAAAGATAAATTTTATATAGCATATAATGGTCTCAAGGCTACAAAGTATCCTCTCCATTTTGCTTCACACAATAAAAGGGAAAAAAAAATGATTGGTAGTTCAAGGGATAAATTATGGCAAGCCGCAAGGGCCATACAGTTCCAGAAGTGACACGTGGAGGAGCAGTGAAACCGGGTATGCCGTTTTGTATGAGTGGCACATCGACCTGATCGTGGAAGGGTGAAAAAAAAAACAAAACAGAGATTGAACATAGGAGCGGACACATCCGTAACACCCGATTCTGACAAGGATTCTCAAAACCTGGTTGATATGAGACTCACCAGGAATATCAAGTAAAGGGCCACCTATTACTAAAGACTTGGAGGAATATTTTTTTTTGCGCCCATGACTGTAAGGGGCCACCCTTTTCATACTTTAGATTGCGAATCCAATTCAATAATCCTTGGTGTTGTTTCTTTCCTAATCCATACGAGTCCATTCTAATCAGATACTCTATCTCCCCTAATTGAATACTCTTACAATTCACACACGCTAATATGGCACCCGGGTGCTGCATCACTCCTATATTTGTTTTTATGGTTTGCTTTCCAGTTCTAATGTACCGACACATGTATGCGTTGTTTTACATTTAAATTATCATTTTTTATTTTTCAGTAGTAATAATTACATGCCCATATTTTATTCTATTTTTCTCATTTGATGTCAAAATCCTTCTAGGACTGAAAATTATATATATTAATAAACCAGTACTGCTCTTAGATCGCTTTTTGTGCTGTCTACCTCCCTTCCCCATCTTTTTGTTTTGCATGAGCTCTGCTACACTGCTGAATAAGGACAAGCTGTATAAGGGATAAATATAGGCCCTAGGGAATATATAGGGACAGACCCAAATACCACGTGGACACTTGTTTTTGAACTTTAAGGTTTGTTTGCCTAAAACTATGCTCCTACTACATTCCGTTCAATAGATCTGCCCTATCCTTTGCCAAGCCGAAAGCATTTTGTATCTTCTTTGTGAACATTCATGTGGGCTTTTATTATGTATATTTTTCCCTTGAGATCATTACATAGTTTACAGATTAGGGAAGAGCTGTGTACCTTTGTCACTATTTGATCTCTTGTATTGTCTGAACTCCTGTTGTGACCTGGTTCGACTCTCCAACTCCACTTACCTCAGTTTATCCTCTGGCTAGACCTGTTTCTGACACAGACTACCTTTTTGCTGCTCGTCCATCCGAGAGCCTACCTTGCTTGGCTCATTGGTATCAACAGGGCCCAGTTACCATCCACTGGCCTGTTGGATTGATCCCGGCCATCTACTTGTGGTAGGTTGATCTCCGACAGGGACAGTTATGCTCAGACAGTCTGTGGGATTGATCCCAGTCAAGAACCATTGGCAGATTGATCTCTGACTGGGCCAAGCTGCATCGATGGCCGGTTGGACAGATCCCAGTGCTCTACTATTATGCAGCTGTGGTGTTCCTCTGCAACTTCTAGTCGAGACACTATTCTTGGTGTCGACCGTTCCTAGTGTCTTCAACACCTGATTTTTTTTTTCAGTCCTTGCCTGAGTAAGCCGTCCAGCTACGCAAGACTCTACATCTGCTTGCTGATCCTCAACAGAGTGCTCCCTCAGTCAAACAGACTTCTGTGACTGTTCAGGCCTCTCCTTCATTTGGTCAATCTCTCCTTGACTAGAAGTCAAACTAGACTATGTATCTTTCCCTTGCCACTGCGTTAGACTTCTCCAGTCCTGCAAGGATCCTCTGACTCTCCCATAAACCTCTAGAGTCCCCCGCCAGTGACAAACTAATGTCTTGGAGATTCTTCCTCCGACCATCGTTACAGCAGCCATCCTCACTCCAAAGCCCGCTTTAATAATAAAGATACCTATAATGAGTGCCAGAGCATAACTAAGCTCCCATAAGCCTCTGTAGGGAGATGCAATGCATGCTGTGATATAAAGGGGGCCAAGGAACTCAAAGTGTTACTCACCAGTCTTCCTTCTTCAGGTTACCCCCATATGAGAAGGATATAATTTCAAGAAACTCAGTCATGAGGGAAAACTTGGATGCATAATTCCCTCCACAGGGCAGAAAACTTCTACAAGGAGGCTGAACTGGGAATTTAAACTCAGGGAAGACCAGTGATGGTAACCCACCTAATAGGGGAGGGGAGATTATATAGCCCAGTATCTAATAAAAAAAATAATAAAAGCCTAAGAAAAACTAAGGATGGCTTTGCTTGTCCGGGGGGGGGGGGGTTGGTTGGGTTTGATCTGGAGGAAGAGTAGAGAGTCTATACCCCACAGACCCTGTCTTTTGTGGTGTGGCCTGGCCTCCTTACATACCTTTGCATCATGTTGTTAATAGTTATGACCATTTTACTATAGGCAGCCATTTTTAAAAAAGAAAACTGGTATAGTTGTATGCTTTTGGAACCCCCTACTGTAAGTGAAATCATACCAATGGGGTACTGCTTTTCTTGTAAGAGCAGTAGCTATTGAACACAATTTCTTCTTTGGGGCCACATTCTGGAAACATTTGTGCACACCAGGCTACGAGTAGAAACACAAGTGACCCCTCATTTGACGCACCAAGTTCTCTTCTTTCCAAAATAGTATGCTTTGTCTACCTTTTGTTTAACTTCTGTAGCCGTTACATTCGTTTTAGTAAATGCAAGTCATGTTTGGAAAAAATAAAAAATTTAGAGGTTGCAGTCTGTGTTTTGCTCTTCTGGCACCCCCAAATATTATGTCATCAGCAGTAGCTAACAAACACAACTGGAAATTCCCATTAATTTTATGCACACCAGACTAGGGTTAGAAAGGCAAGGGACCCCTCATTTGATGCAATGGGATATCTACCTTGATGAAATATTAGTTTCATATAGTTATTCAGCTGTTTTAGGGTAGTTTTACCATGTAACCTCTGGAATGTGAATTTTGGTTCATAAAGTTGAAAATACAAATGTACACTCCTGGTATTTAGGGGGTCTGGGAAGGCCATCCATGTTAGTAAAATTATACAAAATTGGTATCTTTGTACTTGGAGGATTCAGGGCTTTTTTTGAAATAATTTAAGCTTTCACAATTACATGTTTTTGATATACTGGGCATAAGTTAAGAAAAATGGAAGTGTTCTGGAGCAAGCCATATGCACTATACTGGAGAACTAAAAATTCCACAAATTCCTATGAATTTACACAAGGAATTTAACCCTTTGAATGCTAGAAATGTCAATAACAAATTGCTTCGCAATGTGCTAGAGACCTCTTTAGCATTAAGGGGTTAAAATCCCCTTTTAAAAATCACTGGGAATTTTTAGTTCGCCCTACAGTGCAAATGGCTTGCCCCAGAACTCTTCCACTTTTCTTTTTAACATACAGTTAATAGAGTGTGACTTTAGCAAAATAAATTTTTTTTTTCTACTTTTTTTTAATTGTATCATAACTTGTACCATGATGCAAAATTTAATTCATGTGAAGCACCATACAAAAGTTCAATTTGTTCTGAAAAGAAAATTGTATATAATTTTCCATAAGTAAACAGAAAGTTGCCTATGAGAATCACACCTAAACAGATAGATGGCAAACATGCTGAAAATGTGTCAGGCCTATAGGGTGTAAGAAATGGCCCAAGCCCCTGGCACCGAAACGGTTAAACTTTCATCTAACCTTAGCACAGCAGCCCACACTCAGCAGCCCATGTATCAATGCTAAATATACTTAGCTTCTGTCTTCATGTCTCCGCCGCTTGGTGCGGCCGTGGAGACACAGATGAGATGCACAGTGCCCTTCACTCCTCCACTGGCCGATGCCCGTAGCACACGGATGGAACTGGAAGTGAGCCTGCCTTTATATATGTCAGTCTCACTTCCATTTCCCTCACAGCCATTGGCTGGGATATTACGCACATCCCAGCCAATCAGATTTGAGCAGATGTTCTTTAAACTGATTGGCTGGGATGTGTGTAAAAACATCCCAGCCAATGGCTGTGAGGAAAATGGAAGTGAGACTACCCATATATAAAGGCAGGCTCACCTCCAATTCCCTCAGTGTGCTACAGGCATCGGCCCGTGGATGAGAGAAGGGCAGGTATAATTACTTAGCATTGGTGCATGATATTTCTACATCATGTATAGTATTTCTTCATGGCATTTTTATTACTTTGGCATTGAATAGAGACATTTAATTTACAGAATGGAACAAAATATTTTTATGTTGCTCTTCACTGTACCCTCTCTAGTTCTAGTTTATCCTTTTTCAGAACTGGTGCCCAAAACTGCACTGCATACTCAAGGTGAGGTCTTACCAGAGACTTGTACAATGGCAAAATGATGCTATCCACTCTTGCTTCAATACCTCTTTTTATGCAAGACAAGATTTTGTTTGCCTTTGCTACTGCTGTTTGACACTGGTCTTTGTTCTCAAATTTGTAGTTGACAAGGATACCCAGGTCTCTTTCTAGCAAAGAGTCCCCTAAAATGATTCCATTAAGTTCATAAGTAGCCTTGGGATTATTTCCTCCCAAATTCAAGACTTTACACTTCCCCACATTAAACTTCATATTCAAATTGTTTGCCCAATCTGCCATTTTATATAAATCCCTCTGTAGAGAGCAATTATCCTGTTCTGAATTAATTAGTGTCAGATGCAAATAGATATTTTGCTTTCTATATCTATTTCTAGGTCATTTATAAACATGTTAAACAGCAGCGGACCTAATACTGCACCCTGAGGTACTCCACTCTCCACTTTAACTGTATTGGAGAATTGTCCATTTACAACCACACACTGTTCCCTACCCTTCAACCAGTTTTGTATCCAATTGCAAAGGTCATCTCCTAGGCCCGATTTCCTTATTTTATACACCAGCCTTCTGTGTGGCACTGTATTAAATGCCTTTGCAAAGTCTAGATATACTACATCAACTGCCTTGCCATTATTGATTATTGATATTTAAAGTGGTTACTGCTTGTTGATAAAGAGGGATTCTCTATACACAAGTATTATGAGGACTATAAGAAAACATTATGTCCGCAACACTATTTGTATGTAAAGTGGTGACTAAATCATAAATAGACCATATAGCCATTAGTCTCTTACCATTACCAAACACTCAAACCCATAATATTAAATATATACACACAAATGTATAATTACCCCCCCCCCCCAAAAAAAAAATGGCCATTAAAGACAGGGTTAAGTTCTCACTAAAATGCACAAAAGCCAGGGAATACAGGTTAAGGAGTATTTGAGAACAACTAAAAATAGATTTTGAACTCCAACAGTGTCTGACAGCACCTAAGAAAATTAGCATGCATACAGAGGGGCATAGACTCCAGTATATATTTACCTCAGATCTTTAGTATGGCCACGCAGAATGCAATTTACAAATACATACAGAGAAAATGCAAAGCACTGACCTTTTCAGTAGGAAAGACTGAGGTTGCAGGAAAGGGCCCCAACAAGAAATGCTGTTTTAGCAGAAAAACATTCAAATGCATATATTTAAAAAAAATAAATAATAGACATTTTCAAAGTCCACAAGAGGAAAACTGGGTGGGAGGGAAGAACAGTGTCTAGTTTTCAGTTTTACATCTTACCTTAATGACTTTGCATTAACCTGTCTGAATTACGGATCCTTGCTCCTGAAAGAAAAATAAAATGGATGTGAACATATATGAGACCTCTCTCAAACTAGCAAGTAAATTAGCAAGATATTATTGCATGCCTGTATGTCATATACCAGTACGCATTTCTAAGTCAGTATTCAATTGCCCTACCAGCTGAAAGCACAACGGACGTTAGGCCACAGAAAAGGTCTTGTGGCCAAAGGTCCATTTTGTGAGTAAAGTTCCCAAAACACTGCTAAATAGCAGCAATAATGGGAAAATCAAATCAGTGCCTGAAATCCTTTCAAGCACCAATCGTTAGCTTACATGTGTTACACTTACTTGTCATCCACCTAGCGCCTCCTATCTTCCTTCTCTTTTCTTGTATCTTTTCTTGTAGCTTTAAACAAACAAAAACAAAAAAAAAAATCCATAACCGTTGGTTAAAATAACACCCACATCCATTCATAGTTTAACCTCGTGCGCCAGAGAGGTATGCAGTGCATTGCAGAGCAATGTATTGCATACCTCTCTGGGACTCAAAGGGATAAATAATGCAGTTTCTTTTGTAAATATAACATGCCCAAGCAGGATAAAATTTTCCCATTCATAATTCAATTGCTAAACATTATTCAATAAAATACTGTGGTCTTATATCATTTTTCCGCAGCTTTGTGCAGCCGCAGAAAAGCAAGCAAGATGCTGCATACCCCCTCCTCTGATGCACGTTCCAGTGTGAGAGAATTTGAACAGAGACTGCCTTTATATATGGGCAGGTTCTGTACCAATTCTCTTACAGCCACTGGCTGGGTTGTGTGCTTACACACCTCCCAGTATAACAGCTTTGAGTGGAGATTCTTGCAGCGGATTGGCTGCATCATCTCAGCCAGTGGCTTTGAGGGAACTGGAACAGGCCTAGATTACACTGCAGTTGCCAACTTAATAACTTGTTGTATTTAACAAATTCCCCCTGAAGTCTATTAATATATATGTACTTAAAAACCCTGAAGGTTAAAGCAGCAAAGTAATCTAACCCACTGTTAGAAACTATTCAGGACAAATCTCAATTCTATCTTCTACTATTCTATCTTCATAGTATTTGAGCCATAGAGTGTGTTATTTTAATACTCAGAGAGTTGTAGTTCAAGAGTAATTGAATGATAAACTTTCCCCCTCCCGCCCCTTTTACCTAGTGTAACACTGCTCACCTCAGATGTGGAATCCAGTCCATAGACCAGACAGCTGACAGCGAGGGACAATCTTCTTCTGTGAGAACAATGAAAACCCTGCCCCCCTTGACAGGTTTTCCAGCTTTTTCCCTCATCTTGATTGAAGATTGTCCCTCTCTGCAGTCTACCTGGACACTCCCTGCTGCCTGAGCTGAACAGGGTTATATCAGTAAAAGGGGCGGGAGGGGGATACTTTATCATTAAATTACTCTTGAACTACAACTCTGACAGAATTGAAATGGTACTCTCCAAGGCGCAAATACTATGACCATTAATTAGAGCTGCTTTTTTTTTTTATGAAACATTACTATCCCCTTAAAATGGAACCTTCACCCCCAAGGCATTTGACATCATTTGGATGAAACTCTTATATAATTAATAATAATAATTAGATATTGTCTCAAAGATTGTCCCATTTCTCTTGCTGCAGTACAAGTTGTACTGCACAGCTCTGCAAGTCTCCCTTCACCTTCCTACCCCACATATGAGTGGGCGTATTATCCTTTACAGTAGCAGAAGGTCGGCAATAAAACCTACACAGTTGCCATGCTCTTTTTCATCACTGGTTTCTTTCTGGCCTTCTGTGATATTTTACTTCCAGTGCTTAAACACAGACTGAAGTGTCAACCATTTTGGTGCCAGACAGAAATGCTGCACATGGCTCTGCAATATACTGTACTCTGTAATCAACTGGTTAAAAGCATGTATTTTATTTCAATTGACTGTCCTCCCAAATGACTTGTAACATTTAACAGATTGGCACCTTAAGCCATTCAGTGCCACAGGGGTGAGCAACACACTGCAGCAATGTGTGATGCACACCTCTGTCACTGAAAGGGTTAAACCACTTCAGTCTTGTTGTTACCAACTTTTAAACAGAATAGTAAAGCATATGCAAACACCCCACAAATTATTGGATTAAAAAAAAAATAAATAAAAAATAAATAAAAAAATCAAATGCTTATGGTAATCTGTTGAGTGAGGCATCAGACTTGGGGACTCTACCGCATTGCACAGCACCAGCATAACAAGATTATTCAGGGTCCAGACTTTTCTCATGAGGATATTGGCTGAAATGAGGTTGGTTGTTACCGGTCCAGCTTTTACCCTACTTTATTCTTCCTATTTTGTAGTTTATATATTTTACACATGCTGTCTTCCATTTAATTACTACACTATTGCGTTGCCCCCGAAACCCACCCACAAACACCCACACCCAGTTGAGTCAAAATAGGGGTCGCACCTGTGACAGGGCCAGTCACTCCAGGGGCCCGGCCTCCCCATCAACTAGCGCCCATAACATTTTGATAAGCGGATATCCCTCCTGCACTCTAGTAATGCAGAGCGCTTGCAGATGACATCTCCCAGCACTCTCCATTATGAGAGGACCGCGCAGGAGCTCCATCTGCATTCTGCATAGAGGTCTGTGAGGAAGGAGGCACAGACCTCTCCTGCCACACCACTGGACCACCAGGGAGATAGGAGATTGGCAGTGTGGGGGCAATGTGGAGATTGGGGGCAAAGTGGAGATGGGGGGCAATGTGGAACCAATGGAGATTGGGGACAATGTGGAGGTGGCCAGTGGAGATGGCCAATGGGGGGGCCCAATGTGGTTGAGGGGGGGGCGCAATGTCGTCGGGGGGGGGGAGCCATGGCAATTCCTGCACCAAGGCCCAGTGGCTTATAGTTATGCCTCTGCCCACACCCATTGCTTTGTGACAGGGCTAGGGTGAAGATTGAGGCAGATAGGCTTGGACTGGAGCTAGGCAAGGTAACCAAGAGACTAGGGGAGTGAACAGAGACATCTGGGGGGGGGGGCAAGAGAGACTACAGATATCCAATGGCAAAATTCTTCCCAGTTTTCTGCAGGAGCCATTTAAAAACTGTAAAGGAAAGACCTACATGGCAGCATTCTGATATCTGTTTCCCTTCTGTCTGTCCCGCCCCTGTGCATCCCACAATCTAGGAAACCACGGGGGCAGTCTTAGAGAGTCTCAGAGGGACAGAGCTGCCAATCATTCTAAACTTCAAGGTGGCAGCGCATTCCCCATCTTTACTGAAGAGAAGACAGGAAGATTTTCATCTTAGAATCTGTAATTCGCATTGCATGGGTTTTTTTTGCTCATTTGGGAGGTATAAATCAATTGGGGGGAGGCAGCTGGAATGTCACAATCCCTTTAAATGCACTGTATTCACCCAAGAAGATACAGAGGCACTAACATGACCCATAACAGGAGCACAAAAATAGGATTTTAGTGTTCTTCCTGTAAAGCCTTTTGTCAGGACAAAAAGATACAACAATCTCCTGATTGATTTGAAACTCTGTGATCCATGGAAACAAACACCTGAGAGGTACATTGTACTTCCTTATCCTGATGAAGACAGAGCTTGTAACTCAGCTACACTTCTCAGACAACCACCACAAAGAAAGCAATCTTAAAGTGATAGTAACGTTTCACAAAAACAGCAGACCCAATTAATCTTCATAGTATTTGAGCCATAGGGTGTTATTTCATTACTGTGAGCATTGTAGTTCAATAGTAAATTAATAATAAAGTTTCCCCCTCCCGCCCCTTTTACCTAGTGTAAGCCCCCACTCCTCAGATGTGGAATCCAGTCCATAGACCAGACAGCTCACATCAAGGGTCAAAATTCTTACTGTGAGAACAATGAAATCCCTGCCCCCCCTTGACAGGTTTTTCAGCTTTTTCCCTCATCTTAGTTGAAGATTGTCCCTCTTTGCAATTACCTGGACACTCCCTGATGCTCTAAGCTGAGCAGTGTTACATCAATAGAAGGGGCGGAAGGGGGATACTTTATCATTAAATTACTCTTGAACTACAACCCCGACAGAACTGAAATAACTCTGCAAGGCCCAAATACTATGAAAATTTATTAGAGCTGCTTTTATTATGAAACATTACTATCCCTTTAAGTGTTAACTGGCTCAAGGGGATGGAAGCTACAGGCTCACAAGAAGGCCTCTGCAAGACACCTGGGACCAAGTTAAGATCCCACAGAGAAGTGCAGTCCTTGAAGAAGGGAAAAGCATGATTCACCACCTAAAGGTAAACCTAGACATCTGGGAGGCCAATCCTTCTCTGAAAGAACAGATTGAAGGTCTGAACTTTAAAGGAAATCAAGCCGAGGCCCTTGTTCACTCCATGATGAAAGGATAAGACCATGGTAAGTTCAAAGACCTGTGGAGAAATGTTCTTGGCCATGTACCACTTGAGAAAAGAAAAAAAAAAAAAAACACACAAACCACAAACCCCATGCTATGCCTTGGAAGAGACTGACTTCATACCTGAATCTTGGTGGATGTCCTGAGCAGAGAAACCCTTCAGAGCTCCAGAACATTTGCTTCAAGAGCCATGCCATAAAAGCCAGTTTCTTCACATTCCTGTAACACAGATGACCCTGGGGTAAGAGACCCAGTCTGGGAGGTAGCAGAATCAGGTCCTGAATGAACAGACTCACCAGGTTCCCAAACCACGACCTCCTGGGTGAGATAGGAGCATTCAGGATGACCAACTCTCCACCTATTCCGATCTCTCAGATTACCCTGGGTAGGAGAGCAATCTGGGGGAAACACATACAAGAAATGGAATCTCCGTGGGATGGATATTGCATCTGTTGCAGAGGTCAGATGAGTCCCCTGTGCAAGAACAAAAATGTTGTAACCTTCCTGTTCTCTCTGGTCACCAACAGGTCTATCCCTGTGACCCCCACCATTCCTGCAATGTGAACAGATGAGATGGCTGGAAAATGTGCTTCCATCAATTTAGGAAGTCCTTCACCTCTCACCAGGGTGATCTCACTGAAAGTTCGCCCTTGGCGATTTATGTACACCACTGCAGTGGCATTGTCTGATTGCCCTGTCACTGGAGTTCCCATGAAACCTGGGACCAATGAAGGAAAACCAGACGAGGCACCCTGAGCTCCCTAATGTTGATGGGAAACAGACTCTTGTCCCTAGTCCACAAAGGGACCCCCCCAGGTGAAAGTCATCTGCTGAAGGAGCCGCTCTGGATTCCTGGACCAGGAAGCTCCCTCATGTGGAACTGTCTCCAGAGAAGGAACCAAATGACCCATGACTTGCATGAAGTCCTTGATCCCGGCAGAGAACCACTCCAGTACTTGAGACGTACTTTAACAGAATCTGAACCTTCTCCTCCAGGAGAAAGACCTTCCCTTGAAAAGATAACAAACCTCAAGCCCACAAACACCAGGAGCTGGGATGGGATTGGATAAGATTTCTTGAGACTGAGAATCCGTCAGCAATGCTCAGCCTTGGCTATAGAGAGCCAAGAGCTTTACCTTAAGGGCCTGGATGAGGAAACCGACCAAATATGGAGTTCGAGAAATTACCATGGTATGTATGAACGCAGCCATGATCTTTGAGACGATTATTTGGGCTGAAGCCAGACCAACTGGCATAGCCGTGAACTGGTAGTGATTGGAACAGAAAGGAAGTAGCATGGTACTGTCCGGGTGGATTGGGACATAGATATAGATACAAAACACCAGTCCCGCTCCCCAGGGCAGGGCCAACCGAGTCACTGGGGAGGACATCAGTCCCACTCCCCAGGGCACAGGCAACACAGAGACTGGGGAGGATCTTTGTATCCTTCACCAGGCTAGGGGCAACAGAGCCGTGGGAAGAACGTCAGTCCCACTCCCCAGGGCAAGAACAACACATACTGCTGAAGATTGCATTGAGCTGGTGCTCTGTCACTCTAGTTTCAGATCTCCCAACATCGACTGAACTCCTGGCATACAAAAATGCATGTCCTGGTACAATGTATCCCATGCCAGCCCTTGATTGTAGTATACCAAGATGGGCGGGGGGCTGGTGCTGGGTGACCAGGGGAAAAACTCCTGGTCCACTTTTCTGCACAAAGCCCAGTATCCATCTCATACTGCCATCTCTGTACGGATGCAGCTGTCCAATTCGTCCTCCCATTCCGCCAGAGGATGTCCATCTAGTAGCAGCTTCCACCAGCAGAATAATTCCTTATAGCGCTGCAGCTCACATGCTGAAGGAGTTCAGGGTATGAGGGTACATGGTTGCTTCAGCCATGCCTTTTGCCAGAGTAATACAGTTTGGTGAGGGAGACAATCCCACCCCTGCCACCAATGTAAGGGGAGCCCAAATACTGTGTTTATCCCTCCAGATGATTGCTACAAGTGGGTAGCCAAGCCGGTGATCTCAGATTGTTGCATGGAAGACTTGAACACAGGATCCTTGAATGGGGACCCTTTAGACCATTCAGGAATAAAACAGGATGCACTTCTAGTTCCAGAACGAATGCTACTTTAATCAGGGGACATTTTATACATAAACTCAAATGAAAAAATGTTGGTGTACATAGAGCATACAAACGGACAATGGTGAACGGCCAACATAATACAATAGGCACAATAGGGAATAAACATAGGACAAAGGGACTGTACACAGTAATGGCATCTTTACATAATTTAATCTCGCCGCTCCAATCCCTAGCCAATAGGAATTGGAGTGACAAGAAAAAAGTGGCCAATCCAGACCTGGGCCATTGTTCTCTACATGAGATTAAGTTAGGTGTCAGACTATGGTAATTCTATCATGGCCCCCCGGCCCCCCCCCCCTCAACCAATGGGAACCGGAGCGACAGACTAGATGGACAGGTAGTGACCAATCAGAAGAGCACCTACCTGTCCAGCACCACCACAAAGCAACCATTAACTTTTACATACTGTGAGAAACCTGCGGGTCAAACATGGAATTGCCTATTACACAGGGAAGCATAGTCATAATTCCCCATAGAGGACAGGCAACAAATCAGATGGCCGACTACACTACCATGCTTTTTAGTGTACCAGGGTATCTAGGGTACTGGCCAATCAGGCGGCAGTCGACATTTTAAACCTGTGGCGGCAGTGCTTCTTGCGACTGGCTGGCCTCAAGAATTCAGTCTTTTACAGAAGTGACTGCACAAAAGTGGCACAAAGACCCTGAATATTCCTTAGGTAGCCCTGTATGGCAAGAGGACAGAGAATGAGGGGGTTAAGGGAAACACTAGAATATTTTGCCATGAATTTTAGCGTCAGACATGTCTGAGAAAGAGTCCAGAACCTAGTTAAACCTAGATAAAATGTCCCCAGAATAAAGAGCGTATAATTGAATACCCAGAAATGTATTTATCTGGCGTGTGAATGGTTAGTCTGAGGAAGGAGAGTCAGCCTCTGCATTGGGTAAGCAAGAGAGAGATACTTAAAATGGCCACCAGAAATGTGTTGGCAAATCTGAGGCAAAGGGTTAAGAATAAAAAAAAAATAGCGTGTTTTCCCACAAAAAACTGTAGCAAATAAATAGGAATTTTCAGGTCACAATTTACTGTTCAACACAAACCACATATTTCAATCAAGTCAGATATTAAGATTCATCAACAGCATGAAATTGCCTATAGCATCCATATCAAACTGAAAAAGAAATCACCCCCCTTTGTAAAAATTGCATTTTTAGTGTACTGTGCCTTTAAGGCACTCTTCCCACAAAGGTCACACTTGCTCCATTGAATTCTATGGAACAAACTGCTTTGGGACATCTTTGCCACAAGCTTGTCATGCAGAGTTGAGAGAGGGCTCATTTGTCTGGTCTCCTCATGCCCTAGAATACAGTTCTCATCCCCAGTGTCTTAGGGGCCCCTAGGACCCCGTGAGTGCAAGTTCAGGCATTGCTAGGATACAGCAACTGGGAAAAAACAACTCCCAGAATGCCCATTTCCCAGGCTTTCTTCAGACTGGCCAATTGTTTTTACAGGTGCCATTTCTTCCTGACAGCTTATCCTACTCAGAGGTCTGACTCTCCTTGCTCTCCTCAAATTAAACTTTCACCTGGCAGATAAGTACCTTCTTGGGCTTTTCTAAGGTGAATTATTCTGGAACACAGTATTTGGGCTTTCTATACTGTTTAGACACTTCTGTTTGGACGTCGGATCCAAAAGGGACATGGGGTAGACCCATGGGAAAGGACTCAGGGAAGTCTCTGAAACCCCCCTTTGCTTACTGTTCCTCATGCCAAAGAGAATATTCAGGGCACCTATGCCCCTCAAACATACCTGCTCTAACTGAATCCTCTGAGGATGATTCTTTTGAGGGTGAAATGGAGAAAGGGGATTCTAGCTACACTTTTGGCTATCCCTTTGAGGCTGACCCCACTCCCTCTGCCGAGGGTCTTGTTAAGGAGGTTTTAACAACACTTCAGTTCACCAATACCCCTGAGGAGGACCAGTCTTCTTCAGATGTCTTTCAAAGGCATAAGAAGTCTTCCATAGTGTTTCCACCCAAAAGCCACTTTGGACCAAGTTATCTCGGATGAGTGGAAGACTCCTGACAGGCTACTTTCTCTTTCTAAGAGATTTTCTAAGCTGTACTCCTTTTCAGAGGCAGCTTTGTCACAGTGGGATTCCCCTCCCACGTCTGATCCCCCTATTTCCAGACATTCTGAGTCTACAGTTCTACCCTTGGCAGACTCTACGGCACTCAAGGATATGACTAGGAAGCTTGAAGCTAGCTATCCTCAAGTCTAACCTTGCTGCTATTGGTGTTGCTCTGCAACCTATTCTGGTTTTGGCTTGGGTCACTAGAGCTATTGCTGTCTGGGGCAAACTTACGGAGGCTGTCAGGAATGGCTCCTCTAAGGAGGCTCTTTTAGCCACTTTGGCCAACATGTCTGAGGCTCAGACATCTCACTGACTCTTTTTGATCTCACTGACTCTTTTTGATGAAGCTAAGGCTTCTGCCTTTTCAGTCACAGCAAGAAGCACCTTCAGGCTCAATATTTGGTCTGCTGACCTCTCCTCCAAGAAGTCACTGATTTCTCTCCCCTTGCAGGGCAAGTCTCTTTTTAGGCCTGATCTGAAACAGATCATCAGTGAGGCTACAGGGGAAAAGAGCATCCTGTTATTTCAGGTCTCCAAACACCTTAATATGGCAAGGAAACAGTCATCCCTGCCAAAACAGAGGAGCAAATGCTGAGTCAGAGCATGTCTAAAGCCGGCACCCTGCGCCACACTACCAAGCCCAGAATGTAATGGCACTCTAAGCATGCTGCTGCCAAGCTCAAGTCTGTCTTTGCATGACTGGCAGAATCCTGCTCCACAGCTGCCAGTGGGTGGGCATCTGCAACATTTTTGAAATGCATGGACAGAGTCCACTGAGGACCAGTGGGTTTGGCAGGGGGTTTTGGAAGGGTACAAAATTGCTTTCAAGTCCCTTCCTCCCTAATGATTCTTCCAGTCCAGGACTCCCATGGGCCAGGAAAAGTTATGTCTTTTCAACAAAGCTGTTCAGGCTCTTTTGGACAAGGGAGTTCTGATTTCAGTTCCTTAAGAAAGGTTCAGGTTTCTATTCAAACTTGATCGTGCTGGCCAAGAGGGAAGGTGGCAGCTGTCCTATCTTGGACCTCAATTCATTTGAGGAGACTGTTTGCTTCAAGATGGAGTCCTTGCACTCATCACAGCTATGTGCCCGGGATAATTCTTTGCATCTCTGGATCTGCAAGATGCATGTCCTGATTCGTCTGGGCAGTCAGAAGTACCTCCACTTTGCTTGAGAATCTGGGCACTACCAGTTCACCACTCTGCCCTTTGGGCTTACCTCTGCTCCTCGGGCATGCTTGCCAGTGTTCTAAGGGCACTGATTGCCTCCCTTCACACCTGGGGGGGGGGGGGGGATTCAGGTGACTCCCTATATGGATGACCTTCCGCAGAAAGCTCCTTCAAAGGAAATCCTAGACCAGCATGTCCAGGAGTGTGCTCAGATTCTCCTCTCCCATGGGTGGATTCTCAACACCAAGGGAAGGTTTTACTGACAGAGGACTCCATTCAGCAAATTATGCATCTGGTGTCCCAAGCACTGGAGTGGCCCTAAGCTCTGGTTTGAAAGTTCATTACTCTTGTGGGTCATATGGTGTCCACCATGGAGGTGCTTCTGTACTCCATGGTCCACACCAGGGAGCTCCAGAGATTCACCATCTGCTCTAGGCATGGGAACCCAGATCTCTTGGATCTCAGGGTCTCCATCCCTTCCTCCAGAGGTCAGACAGGATCTGTTCTGGTGGTTAGACAGAACAAACCTGGAGAGTGGAAACAGATTTTGATCCAGGAATGGATCTTTGTTACGACAGATGCCAGCCTGCAGATAGGGGGGTCTCTCAACCCACAAGACTCTGAGATGTGTCCTGCCCTCCAAAGGAGTGACCCCCATGGTATCTGTGTTCGATATAGAACGTAAGAGAAATAGGCCTTTGTGCTGTCCCGGTTGTAGGGAAGGAGACCTGCTTAAGTCCTGCTGCATCTGCCAGCGGGATGGCTTTCTTTGCGAGTCTTGAAATAAGGGGATCCACAGTAGGGGGAGAAGTCCAAAGCATAAACTAAAAAAGGCTATAGCTTAGAAAAGTGCTTCCTGAGGATTAACTCTTTAAATCAGGAGTTTTACACTCATCCAAAAGGAACTGATCTAGCATTACTGGGTAGATACACAGGAGAAGACTTCTTACACCTGTGGAAAAACAGATAGTTAGCTCCCCATCAGAGACATCAGATGCTGGGATGATGAGCAAGCTCCAGCTTACAAGGAGAAATCCTCTGTCATCGGAGGAGGCTGGATCGAGATGCTACGTGGGAAGGCGGAGCAGATGAAGGGTGACAGACTGCGGTGCAGAGCTATACCCACAGTCTGTCCGGAAGTAAGGCCACGGATCATTCTTAAGCCTTAAATTTTAGCCACACCACGAATTAAAAAAAAAAAAAAAAAATTACACAAGTATTCAAGAGAGTCGCTATATTTAGTTAATTATTAGGCAAACTTGTATAGGGGTGATAGTTGCCCTTTAAAGATACTAATAAAATACTGACTGTTAACTCTGAGTGCCAGAGAGGTATTTAGTACATTGCAGCACAATGCATTGGACACCTTTCTGGCACTCAAAGGGTTACAGATCCGCTATTCAATTTAAATAGTCACTGTCCACCTCCTACATGTTTTTCAAATGTTGGTTACTCGTTTCCAAGTAATCTACTAAATACATGGACTTGCAAAATATGTACCTACAGAGCAGAGTTTATCAACTATGGTCCTCATGGACCCCTAACTGTGCAGGCAATTACCTGCCTGAACACAGGTGAATTAATTAGAATTAGAGATTCACCAGCTGTACATTATGCACAGAGATGTACAGAATACCTGCTCTGTTAGGGTTTACTTAAGGACAGCAGTTGAGAAGGAAAAAAGGTAATCGCTTCATAAACCTGTCGATTTCAATAGGTAAGAGGTGACTGGTCAGATCTGAAAACAGAATTTTTTTTTCCTGATCATCATCCAGAATAATAAAACCCGTTAAAACAAATGCATAAATGAAAAACGGAAATATGTAAGCACTGTAGCTGGGCAATTTAATTTTCATCTACATGTATGGGCCTGAAGTGGCCTAAAATGAATATTTCCCCTTAAGCTCTTGCACACCCATCTTGTTCTTATAGGGTTAAATACTAATGCAGGCATTCTTTTGATGCTGCCTTTTCAAAGCATTATTACAAGGGTATGTACAGCAGTTTATATTTGTGTTTTTGCCCTTGCGTTAACCCACTGAGGCAGATTTAAACAAGCATGCATCTAAATCAACTTGTTTACAGTACAAAAGAACTCAGCACAGACAGACACACCCTTAATTGCCTCACATAATAACCTGAGGCAAAATGATCCCAACAACATGATCCAGGGAGTTGTATTATCTTTTAACCCTTTCAGAGGCAGATGCTTGGGAAGAGTTTTATCCCAGGCGTATCAAATTGAATTCCAAAGGTTTAACACGGTGAGTATTTGAGATCTCTCTGATTTTTATACAGGATTTGCAGTGAAAAGGACTGATATAATAATTGCAATACCTGTGTACATTCAGGAATATCACAGATACCTGCATTTTCAGTCCCTTAGGAATGCAATTATACATCCTGTTTTATATACTGAAGGCTGGATGCATTTCAGCATTTTTACTATCCATTTGTGCATGTACGATTCCTATAGGTTTCTTTCTAGACATTTGGAAAATGATATACGTTTTCAGGAAAACGCTAATCAAAAATGTTAAATAACCATTTTGCCAAAATCATATTATATTTCAAAAGTGTTTATTGTTAAAAGGTCAAGTCTTAAAAGCCTTGAATTCCCAGAGTAAACAAGTTTTATCTACATATGTATGGCCTGCACAGATGCAGAATTAACAGAAGCACAAAATGGGTAGTTTCAACTTTATTAACCAAAATGCACATTCTGTTGCTTACATGGTAAAAGTACCCTGAACAGCTCAATAGCTATACTATACATATATTTATATTTCCTGAAATGAAACTAACTTATGAATTCGAAAACTGCTGCAAATTTCTTCGACACATAATGAAGCAAGATTGTTAAAAATACAGGTTTACAGAAATTTCAACTGAAGTCACTCATGTAATGCTAGGATCAAAATGGGGCGGGGCTTAGTTGCATGTGGGGCGGAGCTTATAACATGAAACAAAAGTATAATGAATAGCCTGGGGAAGGAAGAAGAAAGGGCAGGGAGTGGGAGGCACACACTAGGAAGTAGCAGACGTGGGTAGAGTTTCAAAAGAAGCTCCCCACATCCAGCGAGTCCGCCTCTACCCTGGAGGCCCGGTAATGCAGTCAAAACCAGAGTCTCCAGGGCAAATCCATGGAGTTCCCAGCTCTGCACATAGCTCCCAAGTACTCCAATACACAATATGCATAGGTGCACAAATGAATGTCCTTCCCTGTGGCCCCAAAATGGTAACAGCACATAGCAGAACTTCAGTACCATGCTAATTTATGCTGTATTCACTACCTAATAACCGCATGAAAAAAAAAAAAAAAAAAAAAAAAAAGGTACCCCATTTGTATGGTGTTGACATATCATAGGGCAGCGTTTCTCAACCAGGGTGCCGTAGCACTTTGATGTGCCATGGACATCAACTTAGGGTACCCTTTGTTTTCTATAAAGACTAACAGTGGACGTTTAAATAAAGATTTATATAAATTGTTATGCACAATATGTTTAGTTATTATGATTATAAGACCTGATAATAACTGTATATTTATGTATTGTACCCTCCATTATTCCCTTGATAAATTACATTAAAAATGTTAGGGGTGCCCCAAATGTTCTAGATTACGTGTTAGGGGTGCCCAGAGCAAAAAAAAAAAGGTTTAGAACCGCTGTCATAGGGGATGCCAGGTGCATGGCTAACTGTGGAATAAGGCTGAGAAAGCAGACAGAATACATAGTTTTCCATGGCTACCAATGGAACAAGGCTTGGGAATCAAAGTACATTGTATAGCAATACATAGAACATATACATATTAACAGTTGATGAGGCTTAAAAAAAAAAAAAAAAAAAAAAAAAAAAAAACCATGACATGTGTCCATCAAGTCCAGCCCTGTTGATCCATAGAAAGGCAAAAAAAGCCCTTTGGAGCAATTTCAAATTTAGCCCCAAGTGGGTAAAAAAATTCATTTCTGACTCTAAAGGGCAGTCAGCTCGTTCCCTGGATCAACATACTATCTGCTTTGAAGACATCTGTCATAATTTTCCATAGTGTTCTGTGCTAGATAGGCATCCATTGCTTTTTTGAAAGCAGTTGCATTAGCTGCAAGTACAACATCCCGAGGCAAAGACTTCCATAGCTTTACCACCCTCACTGTAGAGAATCCCTGCCTTTGTTTTAGTCAAAAGCACCTTTCCTTTAGTCTTAATGGATGACCTCTTAGCTCAGCTCTTTGTGTAAATAATTACTTGGCTAGTTCTTTGTATTGACCTTGCATGTTTTTGTAAATGGTAATTACAGCACCCCTTAGACGTCTCTTCTCTAATGCAAACAAACCCAGTTTGGCTAGTCTCTCTTTATAACGCAGATCATCCAATCCCTTTATCAGTTTTGTTGCACATCTCTGCGTCTTTTCCAGTTAAACAATGTCTTTTTTAAGAACTGGCACCCAAAATTGTATTCCATATTCTAGATGAGGCCTAACCAAGGCTTTATGCAGAGGTAGGAAAATACTGGCCATTTGCTCTTGCAGCAGCTGAGTGACTCTGCACACTGCTGTAAAGTCTATTGTCTATCAGTACTCCTAAATCTTTCTCTAATGAGGATTCTTCAAATTGTTTCCCATTTAGAGTATATGTACCACGTTTGTTTCTACAGGCCAAATGCATAACCTTACATTTATATACATTAAATGTCATCTGCCACTTTTCTGTTCATTCACTCAGTCCATTCTCCAATACATAGGACACTCCCGTGGCATATAGTGTGACTGATGTACCCCTGGTATCAAGCTCTTACACCAGCGGTTCCCTTGAAACACTTCCTCCCTTTTGGTTTTCACCAAACCCTGGATTCCCCATTTTTTTTTTTTTTTTAATCAAAATAAAAATGTAATCCTTTGCAACGGTTTATGTTATTTGAATTATATTTTGTAATGTAGAATGAAAGAAGATTCTATAAACTCATTTCCAAACATACGTGTACCATTAGTACAAACTGACTGTCCTTTTCACCACCTCTCACTGTACCAGTCTTTCCCAAATTTCTGATCATAATGTAATATTATGTATACTGTTGTACTGCTAAGCATCAAAACCTCACACCCCTCCAGAATTACCCAATCCTCCCTCCCCCAGTTTGGAAAACACTGGCTTACACAATACTGTAGAGGATCAGTAATTGTTACAGGAAAGCACTCATACTTCCACACTGTGATAAGTTCTCCTCTTAGAAGTCTTTCCTCTAGAGTAAAAAAACTAACCAAGATTGTCTAGTCGTCAAGTCCTCCATTCCTTTGATTCATTTTGTTGTCTCTTCACTGTACGCGCTGCAGTTCTAGAATATCTTTTTTCAGAGCTGGTGCCCAAAACCACACTACATACTAGAGGTGAGGTCTTACTAAGGATTTGTACAATGGCAAAATTATGTTATCCACTCTCTCCTCAATACCCCTTTTTATGCAATACAGGACAGTTTGCTTTTGCTACTGCTATCTGGCACTGGTCACTGTCTCCAGGTTTGTCAGTTACAAGGATTCCCAGGTCTCTCTCTATCAAGTCCCATAAAATGAACCCTGAAGTACTCCACTCAACCTTAACTGTAATGGAGAATTTTCCATTTACAAACACACACTGTTCCCTATCCGTCAATCAATTTTCAATCCAAGTGCAAAAAGTTATCCCCTAGACCCAGTTTCCTTATTTTATATCCAGCCCCCTGTGTGGCACTGTATCAAATGCCTTTGAAAAATCAAGATATACTATATCAACTGTCTTACCATTTTCTAGGTTGCTACTTTCCTTTTCATAGAAGCTGAAAACATTAGTTTGGCATGATCTATTCCTCATAAAACCATGTTGATTCCTGCTAATCTTATTTTTTGTTGTGTAATCCTGAATGAGGATTTTAGTCTTACCCGTTAAATCCTTTTCTCTTAGTCCATGTAGCTTACAGGTACCATGGGAAGGTGACAGCTCCTCCCAGTAGGCTGGAACAATTCTTCAAGAAGAGCAGGGTTGAGCCTCCCCCTCCTCCATAACTGGCTACCTAGTCACTCCCCTCCTCTCCCCTCTCCCCTCCATTCCCCTCCTCTCACGGCCGCCGCCGCTGTGTGCAGGTCCACCGTCGGGCTCTTGGCTCTGTGCCAGTCTCCTCCCGCGGCCACCCCCGCTGTGTACGGATCCACCGCCGGGGTTCTGCTTCTGCGCATGCGCTAGCTCTGTCGGCTGTCCCAGCCGATGTGCATGTGCCAGAGGTCATGTCCGGTGCTGCTGACTAGCAGCACCATCTGTCAGTTTGTCCTCCTCTCCTTCATTGGGCATTGTCCTATGCCCAGTAGGAGAGGATAGATCTCTGCTCACCCATTAGACATTTCATAAGTCCATTTGGGTTTTTGGCAGACCTGTTTCCTTTGGGCTGTGTTGCCCAATGGGATTCCGGTCTGTATCCTTGTTCCCATTGGTCAGTCTAGGTATTTGTAACGGAAGCTGAGAAGGGACCGCGTCTCCTTCTGCCGTCGTTCCCGGGTCTCTCCTTCTCGACGCAGATAAGCGCCGTTGGATGCACCAGTTGAAGTATGGACAGTCACTGGAAACAGCCGCAGGATCGCTGGAAGCATGGAAGAGTCCACGTCGCCGCCTGACAGTCCACGAAGTTAGGTCGCAGGAAACTGGCAGCAGGCGGCCGGCGATTCAGGATACTTGGCGCAGATGGGTCTCAGAGTGGATACTTTAGACCATAAGCAATACAAGACTCCAGGACTCCTTGTTCACTCCAAAACATAACTCACTTTATTACAACAAACCACAGCATATTTATACAGTTTCAAACCACACTAACTTGGAGCACAGTACAGGAGACTTAATTCAATCACAGTTCCTCCAATAGGGTACAGCAAATGGTAGGGCAGAATACAATGGGGTAGTCACAGGGATAATTCAGTCATCACAAAGGGTAAACGAACCAACAACAAATGATTCAGGGAAACATAATAGGGCAGACATGATTGGATTAGCACACAGCAGGGGGCCACAAGACAGTTCTCAATACGATGATTTCAGTGACTAGAATATACATTCCCTTAACAATGGCCAGGGGTTGAATAATTAAGCAAAAGGCTTGGGGGGCAGCAATACAGATTGAAAGTAAATATGCCCAAACTAAAATAATTAACCCTTTGCAGGGCAAAAGAGTTTGCAGCACACAAGCCTTGAATTGCTCTTTCCTCTGGCACAGCTGCCTATCCACATAAGGCTAGCCAACGTCTCTTAGTCCAGGATAAGGGCTTGAGAGATTGAATGCCCGGGCACAAAGGAGTGTCCAATATCCATAATCCTTGGGCCCAGGGGTGAATAAATGCCATGCCCAGACAATGCTCTAGTATCGGGTGGGATCCATTACAGTATTTAAGCAACCAGATGCCCTTCAGTCCTTGCCCGTTCCACGAGCTTTCGGTGTTTAGCTACCTAGGTTTGTCTGACCTTCCCTGGCTCTCTGGTATCCCGACCCGGCTTGTCTGACCATTCCTGACTCTCTGGTATCCTGACCCGGCTTGTCTGACCATTCCTGACTCTCTGGTATCCTGACCCGGCTTGTCCGACCATTCCTGGCTCTCGGGTATCCTGACCCGGCTTGTCAGACCGCACCTGGCCTTCTAGTTCCTCATTACCATTCTGCTCACCCTCAGTTGACTTTTGGTTCTGGCTACACGGATCCCGGGTACTCTCATCCTGGTTGCACCCCGGCTCAACTGGGGTAGAACAATCTGGTTTCGCAACCAGCACCTTTACTCAGCTTTGGCTGCAGCAAGGGAGTACCTGGCACGCTGTCAACGCACCCGAGCACCGTTCCCAAGCGTAGAAGTCAAGCAACTACCAGTTCCAAGGCCACAAGGGTTCCTACCCCCCGCGTGGTGACAGTTGGAACGGGCCAAGAACGTTCCTATGGATCCTGCTGACCTATCCCGGCTCGCCGCCAGGCAAGAACACCAGGAACAGATTTTGGCAGCACGTGCAGCACAGCTCCAGAATCTGGAACGAAAGATGGACGCCATGCTGGAGATGTTGCTCGCCTCTACTGTTCAGGCAGCCTCTCCCCCTACGCCAAGCAGTGCTTCCACATCCGGGGTCTCAACACACCCTCCTCCAGACTACGTGCCTCCCCGAATTCCTTTGCCTGATAAGTTCTCTGGTCGCTCTTCTGACTTACGTGGATTCCACAATCAATGCACGCTTCAGTTCCGGACCTTGCCTCAGTCCTTTGGTACCCATGCAGCACGGGTGTCTTTTATAATCTCCCTCCTCAAAGGTGAAGCACTGGCCTGGGCCTCCCCGCTGGTAGAACAGTGATCGCCCCTACTAGACAATTCAGAGGATTTTATTGCTGCCTTGAAGGCGGTATTTGACATCCCAGGCAGAAGTGCCTCTGCTGAAGCTGCCCTTCTGGATCTGCGCCAAGGCCAAAGGACCATTAGCCAATACGCGGTCGAATTCCGGACCTTGTCTTATGAGACCGACTGGGGTCAGGGGGCTCTTAAGGCGGCTTTCCGCCGTGGTCTCAATGAACACCTTAAGGATGTCCTGACATATCGTGACACTCCTGATGGCTTGGAGGATTTCATCACGCTGTGCCTAGATCTCGATAGACGCATGCACGAGAGGCAACAAGAACGGGACCGGGGCAGAAGACAGCGTGGAATTCCCTCTTCAGCGCCAACTGACAGTTCACCCCCTTGTGAGATGCCCATGGAGGTGGGAGGAGTCACGCGGCTCTCTGAAGAGGAGAGAAAGACGCCGCACACTAGGTCTATGCCTTTATTGCGGCCTGAAGGGACACATGCTGCGGCAATGTCCTACCCGGCCAGGAAACAATGGCTTAGCTCACCTCAGAGGCAATTCGCTAAGCCTTAAGACCCAGCCTCTCCGCTCGCCCTGACGCATCCATGTGCCTGTAACGATCCGGTGGTCCTCTGGAGTAACCTCCATTTTTGTCATTCATTGATTCCGGCGCAGTTGGATTATTCATGGAGCTAGGTCTCTCGGTATTCCTTGCCGTTCCAAAGAACTGCCTCTCCTTGTCACTTCCCTTGATGGTAAACCGCTGGGCAATGGAAGAGTCACTTTAGAAACCGTACCGTTACAAGTCACTACTGGGGTTCTTCATATTGAAACTACGGCCTTTGACCTAGTGTATTCCCCTCTGGAGCCAGTTGTTCTAGGTCTTCCCTGGCTCCGTCGTCATGACCCCTTGATATCCTGGAGATGTGGAGAACTTGTTCGGTGGGGTTCTTCATGTTCAAATCTTGCCTATCTCAGCCTTTGGTTAACCCCAGTTGTTCGGCATCTGCTAGAGTGTCTTGTTCCACCGTTCTACCCCCAGTCTATCTTGACTATAGTGATGTATTCTCCAAGAAACGAGCCGAGACCTTGCCCCAGCATTGTGAATACGATTGCCCGATTGACCTCCTTCCCGGCACTACTCCGCCTAAGGGTCGCACCTATCTCTTCTCCTGTCCTGAGATGACAGTCTCGCTGAATACATTCAGGACAATCTAGCTCGAGGATTCATCCGCCCCTCAACATCTCCGGCCGGGGCTGGCTTCTTCTTCATTGGCAAGAAAGACGGGGGTCAAGGCCATTCAACATCTCAGGGACAATGGACTGTACGTCAAACTGGAAAAATGCGAGTTTGAGAAGAACAGCCTACCCTTCCTTGGATACATCATATGACATTCAGGCCTGCGGATGGATCCCGCTAAAGTCTCGGCGGTTACTCAATGGCCTTGTCCTACTGATCTCCGTAGAGTACAGCGCTTTCTAGGGTTTGCAAATTACTACAGGCGATTCATTCGGAACTATTCCACTGTCATCGGACCTGTGACGGGGGGTACAGGGGTTACTAATTGGTAGGCCGAGGGTTAAGAGATTTATCCAGCCAGACAAAAAGATAATAAACTGCATTTATTACAGAGGTCACGGCACAAAACATAGGACAACAATTACAGGCAAACAAACAGGGGTAAAACAAAAACTAAACACTTCTGCTGTTCTCTTCTTAGTTGCATAACTTGCCAGGGGTTACAAATAATACTCACAGTCCATTTTAGCTTAATGCTGGAGCTTATTCATAGTCCCACTAGAGGCAAGAGTAGGCATCCTGCCCACTCCACATGCTGCTGGATCACATGAAGGTTCCTTGTATCTTTTAGTCCTGGCAGAGGAGTTGGGGAAGACATCCTAAGATCCTTGCGGTAGGAACATCAGGGTACTCTCTCTGTGTCTGAAGCCGCCTTGACTTACAGCCCACAACTGAAAAGGGGACCTGGCCCTACAGTGCCCGCTCACTCTAACTCTTCCGGTGAGGGCACTTACCAGTCCCAGTTTCTCCAGTATGCCTGCAGAAAGCACCTGGACCAGTCCAACTCCAGACTGGCCCCAGGCTACCCCCTCCATGCTGGGAAGAGGCTCTCTCCTGCTCCTACATTCTGCAACTCTCTCTGTCACTCCCTTCTCTCTCCAGGTTTTCTCTACCCACCCCCTACAGGATGTGTTGTCACAGGTACCATCTACCAGGTCTGTTCTGCTTGGCCTGATGTGAGTGGGGGAGATGCACACATTCCTCTACCCCCCCCCCCTCTCTATCTGACAAACACTGGCTATCTCATAACACAATCTCTGGGTTTAGCTAGACTGAATGGCACCATTCCTCTGTCCATCCTACACACTAACTAACCCATTCACTGCTGGTAACTGGACAACCCTCTCTAATGCATGCACACACAGGGGACATTAAGGTTTCAAGAATGGGAACATGTTAAGACAATGGCAATCACTGAAAACAGACACATTTCTTTCTCTGGGTGACAACCATTCCGTCACAGTCTGTCCCCCCTTTCAGATGGGGACCCCAGAGTTCAGTCCACACGGACAGATCACTGGGTCCCCACATATTAACTAATTTCCTATACTTCTATCAATACAGACATCAAGCCTACAAAGAATTTGTATATACAGTACATCATTTGTATCTTTAGTGGCGATAGTTCCAAAATAAAGTCCAGTGATTCAGGATACTTCCCAGGGCAAGACATATCCAATTAGGGTGCAGGAAAAAGCAGGCCCAAAACATTTCAAATAGGCAGATCTTCTGGTGTGCAATGCATTTTCCTCACACACACACACACACACACACACAATAGCTTACTGCCATCAAAATTAAGAGACTGTCCCAGAACACCATCCCACCTAAATCAGTCCAACAAAGAATCAGAACCAGTCCCATCACAATCAGTCCCCACAGGAGTGTCACTTACCCCTGCAAAGACTTCCAACATTGCTTTTGGGGTGGATTCACTTTTCCATTAAAATTCCCACTGTAACTGGTTTCGGAATAGAGCATCCTCCACTGGATTTTCCTTTTAGGCTGAGAAGGTAGTGCAATGTTCTCTCTGGATTATCCTTCTGGTCTCTGTGTCACATTACTCCCATGCTTGGATTCTGTGGCACCCAACACTGGTTCAGCACATTCTGAATTTTCACTCTGGATCTGGTTGCTTTGGAGCTCTGTTTTTTGATGTTTGACCACTTTGCTTTGAAGTACTGGATCATCCAGGCAAGTCTGTAAAACTGTAAATCACTGCATTGCTAGGGCATAGTGGGTGCTGGATGCAGACTACACCCCTAGTCCCATTTTGTCTGGCAGTGCTGATAGGGTACTTGCTCACATGTCTCTTAGGCTAACTCTAAGGCAAAACAAAAATAACAGGAGGGGTTCCCATACTGTTGTCCTTGGCCGTGTCTTTTTGTCTGGGTGCTAAAGTGACCACGCTACTGAGCTGGCACAACTAGCACACATAGTGGTCAGGGTTGCCCTCAGACACCCTGAACACCAAGGCTGGATATCCCACAAGCTGCCACCAGTGTGACGGGGGGTACAGGGGTTACTAATTGGTAGGCCGAGGGTTAAGAGATTTATCCAGCCAGACAAAAAGATAATAAATTGCATTTATTACAGAGGTCACGGCACAAAACATAGGACAACAATTACAAGCAAACAAACAGGGGTAAAACATTAAAACTAAACACTTCTGCTGTTCTCTTCTTAGTTGCATAACTTGCCAGGGGTTACAAATAATACTCACAGTCCATTTTAGCTTAATGCTGGAGCTTATTCATAGTCCCACTAGAGGCAAGAGTAGGCATCCTGCCCACTCCACATGCTGCTGGATCACATGAAGGTTCCTTGTATCTTTTAGTCCTGGCAGAGTTGTTGGGGAAGACATCCTAAGATCCTTGTGGTAGGAACATCAGGGTACTCTCTCTGTGTCTGAAGCGCCTTGACTTACAGCCCACAACTGAAAAGGGGACCTGGCCCTACAGTGCCCGCTCACTCTAACTCTTCCGGTGAGGGCACTCACCAGTCCCAGTTTCTCCAGTACGCCTGCAGAAAGCACCTGGACCAGTCCAACTCCAGACTGGCCCCAGGCTACCCCCCCTCCATGCTGGGGAGAGGCTCTCTCCTGCTCCTACATTCTGCAACTCTCTCTGTCACTCCCTTCTCTCTCCATGTTTTCTCTACCCACCAACTACAGGATGTGTTGTCACAGGTACCATCTACCAGGTCTGTTCTGCTTGGCCTGATGTGAGTGGGGGAGATGCACACATTCCTCTACCCCCCCCTCTCTATCTGACAAACACTGGCTATCTCATAACACAATCTCTGGGTTTAGCTAGACTGAATGGCACCATTCCTCTGTCCATCCTACACACTAACTAACCCATTCACTGCTGGTAACTGGACAACCCTCTCTAATGCATGCACACACAGGGGACATTAAGGTTTCAAGAATGGGAACATGTTAAGACAATGGCAATCACTGAAAACAGACATTTCTTTCTCTGGGTGACAACCATTCCGTCACAGGACCCATTACCTCCCTTACTAGAAAAGGAGTGGACCCTAGAACCTGGAGCCCTGAAGCCGTTGCAGCTTTCGCCACCCTCAAGACCACCTTCACATCTGCCCCTATCCTTCACTACCCAGACATGACCAGACCTTTTGTCCTTGAGGTAGATGCCTCCGAAGAGGGGGTTGGGGCAGTACTCTCTCAACTAGACCCAGTTACCAATGTACTCCACCCCTGCTCTTTTTCCCACCAACTATCAACCGCAGAAAGCAATTACGATGTGGGGAACAGGGAACTCCTCGCCATGAAACTCGCACTTGAGGAATGGCACCACCTTCTTGAAGGTTCAGGTATACCCTTTACCATTTATACCGACCACAAGCACCTACAATATCTTGAGAAAGCGAAGCGCCTTAACCCCCGCCAGGCCCGATGGGCCATGTTCTTTACCCGGTTTCAATTCACCATCACCTACCTTCCGGGAACCAAGAACATCAAAGCTGACACCTTGTCTCACAAATCTGTTACTATGCCTATTGAGGAGTCTCCGGAACCTATAGTACCCAGCGCTAAAATCCTTTCTGCCCTGTCCACTGCCATGCTGTGTGACATCCAAAAGGCTCAGCAAAATGTAGATACCACTTGTCCTCCTGGACAACTCTTCGTTCCTGCTCTTTATCGAGTAGAAATCCTTCAATGGGCTCATCAGGCACCCACTTCTGGTCATCCTGGAATATCCCGGACACTCGATCTGGTCCAACCACAATTCTGGTGGCCTTCCATGCAATCAGATGTCAATGACTTTGTCCGAGGGTGTCATCATTGTGCCAGAAACAAACAACCACACACCAAGCCTACTGGTCTTCTCCAGCCTCTCCCGGTGCCCTCTATTCCGTGGATGCACATTGCCATGGACTTCGTTGTGGACCTACCACCGTCCAATAGAAACAGTGATTCTGGTTGTGGTTGACCGTTTCTCCCGTCAAGCCCATTTCATCCCACTGCCTAAACTGCCCTCGGCCCCACAGCTGGCTGATCTCTTCCTCAGGGAGATATTCAGGCTCCATGGACTACCCCTGCAAATAGTCTCTGACCGGGGCAGTCAGTTTACCTCACGGTTCTGGAGAGCGTTCTGTACTCGACTGGATATTTCAGTTAACTTATCCACGGCCTATCACCCTCAGACCAACGGACAGAGAGAACCAGTCACTCAAACAATACTTACGTCTGTTCATCGGTCCCCTACAGGATGACTGGTCTAGTCTCCTCCAATTGGCCGAATTCACCTTTAACAGCAGTCGTCATGAGGCACTCCAGTGCTCTCCCTTCTTTGCCACGGTCGGCTTTCATCCTTGATCCCGGCCTGTATCATCCCCTTCTGGAGTACCTGCTGTAGACTCACATTTGAACGACCTGGAGTCACATTGGCTACGAGTACATACCCGCTTGGTGTCAGCTGCCACACGTTTTAAGAAAGCAGCCAACCGACGTTGGATCCCTGGTGCCTCCATCTCTATGGGCGACGAGGTTTGGCTATCAACCAAGAATCTCCGTCTCCAGCAACCCTCGGCTAAGTTTGGCCCTCTGTTTATAGGTCCGTTTTGTGTCCGTGCCCAGCTCACTCCAGTGACGTTTGCCCTGGATCTCCTGTCCTCCCTGCGTATTCCCGACTCCTTCCACGTATCCCTCCTGAAGAAAGTCCTTCATACTCGCTTTTCTACCCCCTCCGTGTCTCCCCCTCCGGTGCTTGTCGATGGACAGGAGGAGTATGTGGTCCGTCAGATTTTGGACTCACATTGTCCGTGGTTCTCTGCAGTATCTTGTGGATTGGCGGGGCTATGGCCCTGAAGAGCGGTCTCCTGGGTTCCGGCTCCCGACGTGCACGCCCCTGCCGTGCCTTTCATCGGGCCTTCCCGTCCAAACCCGGTCATCCCTAGGCCTCCCATTGGGGGGGGGAATGTCACCTCTTGCGGCCGCCACAGCTGTGTGCAGGTCCACTGTCGGGCTCCTGGCTCTATGACGGTCTCCTCCCGCGGCGGCCGCCGCAGCCGCTGTGTACGGATCCACCGCCGGGGTTCTGCTTCTGCGCATGCGCTGGCTCTGTCGGCTGTCCCAGCCGATGTGCATGCCCCAGAGGTCATGTCCGGTGCTGCTGACTAGCAGCACCATCTGTCAGTTTGTCCTCCTCTCCTTCACTGGGCATTGTCCTACGCCCAATAGGAGAGGATAGATCTCTGCTCACCCATTGGACATTTCATAAGTCCATTTGGGTTTTTGGCAGACCTTTGTTTGCTTTGGGCTGTGTTGCCCAATGGGATACAGGTCTGCCTCCTTGTTCCCATTGGTCAGTCTAGGTATTTAAGCAACCAGGTGCCCTTCAGTCCTTGCCCGTTCCACAAGCTTTCTGTGTTTAGCTACCTAGTTTGTCTGACCTTCCCTGACTCTCTCTGGTATCCTGACCCGGCTTGTCTGACCATTCCTGACTCTCTGGTATCCTGACCCGGCTTGTCTTACCATTCCTGACTCTGGTATCCTGACCCGGCTTGTCCAACCATTCCTGGCTCTCTGGTATCCTGACCCGGCTTGTCTGACCGCTCCCGGCCTTCTAGTTCCTCATTACCATTCTGCTCACCCTCAGCTGACATTTGGTTCTGGCTACACGGATCCCGGGTACTCATCCTGGTTGCACCCCGGCTCAACTGGGGTGGAACAATCTGGTTTCGTGACCAGCACCTTTACTCAGCTTCGGCTGCAGCAAGGGAGTACCTGGCACGCTGTCAACGCACCCGAGCACCGCTCCCAAGCGTTGAACTCAAGCAACTACCAGTTCCAAGGCCACGAGGGTTCCTACCCCCCACGTGGTGACACCTCCAGATAGATTTGCAACACTAAACCTACTGAATTAGATAGCGAGAAGGAAAGGAAAACTCCTGTGAGCATGAATCCAAACTGACTCCCACATCTACCTACAGAAGACCCAGAATGGTCCCTTTCACCGGGTGGGAGACATGTAAGCTATATGGACAAAGAGAAAAGGATTTAACAGGTAAGAACACAGAACGGCCCAAACTAACAAAATGTCAATGGACACTGATAAACAATACACACCACACAAGAACAAGAGTCAACAGGGCTCAAAGATTAAGGAATTAAGGCACAGGAAAGAGAAGTCCTAAGACAGGCAAATCTGCCTCCAGGACTTTCCTGGAAAAGCTGGTTTCAGCTGAAGCCATCACATCCACACGATAGTGTTTGGCAAAGGTGTGCACAGAAGACCATGTGGCTGCCTTGCACAGCTTATCAGAAGAATCCTGATTCTTGTAGGCCCAGGAGGCTCCAACAGACCTGGTGGAGTGTGCTCTAATGTGGAAGGGAACAGGTTTCCCTCTGAGCTCATAAGCCTTGCGGATGGTAGACAATCCAGGATGCAATAGTTATGTTGGACGTCGGTTTACCAGCCCTAGGACGAACAAAGCATCAGTCTGACAGACAGAAGCGGTGCACATAACACTTAAGACAATGCACTACATCAAACAAGTGGAGATTCAGGGTCAGGACAAAGGGAAGGCACAAAAATCTCCTGACTGATGTGGAACTCAGAGACTACCTTAGGTACAAATTCCTGAGAGGTACAGAGAACTGCCTTATCCTTGTGAAACACCAGGAAAGGCGGCTTGCAGGACAGAGCCTGCTGCTCAGCAACTCTGCAGACAGAGACCACAGCCAAAAGAAAAGCCATCTTCCACATCAAAAGATGTAAAGGAATGGTAGGCAAGGACTCAAAGGGAGGCCGTTGCAAGACTCCCAAAACCAGAATAAGGTCCCACTGAAGAGCGGGAGCCTTATAGGCAGGGAAAGCATGAGCAACCCCTGAATGAAGACCTTGACATCCATCTAGGTTGCAATGCGTCTGTGAAAGAAGACAGAGCGGAGGTCTGCACCTTTAAGGAGCCAAGGCTAAGACCCTTGTTCACGCCATCCTGCAGAAAATAAAGGATAGTTGGAAGATCAAACTACTGAGAGGACAGATGCCTGTCCACACACCAAGAATAGAAAACGGACCAAACCCTGTGGTAGGCCTTATAGGAGACCGGTTTCCTAGCCTGGATCATAGTGTAGACCACTTCCGAAGAATAGCCCTTCTTCCTAAGGAAAGGCTTCAACCGCCATGCCGTCAAAGCTAGATGGTCCACATCTTCCTTCCATAGGTAACCCTGAAGGAGTAGATCCAGTCTGCATGGCAGAGGAAACTGTTCTTGAGCAGAGAGCACTAACAGTTCTGGGAGCCAAGGTTGCCTGGTCCAATAAGGAGCTATCAGGATGACAGATGCCCCATCCATCTGAATCTTCTTCAGTACCCTGGGCAGAAAAGGAAGAGGAGGAAAGATGTAGGCCAGATGAAATGGTCAGGGAATCAACAGGCCATCCACTGCAAACACCAGGGGATCCCTCGATCACAAGCAAAAGAACTGAACTTTGTGGTTGTCCCAGGTGGCCATCAAGTCTATACAAGGAAGACCCCCACTTCTGCACCAGCAGGTCAAATGATTTGGGGTGTAGTTCCCACCCTATGTGAAGGCTGAGGAAGTCTGCTAAGACCTTTTCTACATCTGGGATGTGCACAGTGGAAGTGTCAGGTACATGTTCTTCTGCTCAAGCCAAAATAGCATTGACCTCAAACCAGGCAGTGGAGCTTCTGGTGCCTCCTTACTTGATGATGTAAGCTATGGCCGTAGCATTGTCAGACTGGACCTGGACCAGGCATCCCGTGGAGATGAAAGGTCCAATACCTCAGAGCATGAAATATTGCTCTGAGCTCCAAGATGTTGACTGGACGAAGAGTCTCAGATGACCAACATCCCTGAACACTCAGGTGACCCAGGACTGCACCACACCTGAACAGACTGGCATCCGTCGTCACTATGGTCCAGTGTCGAATCACACATAGCCTCCAGGTTGGAGAGGTCCAACCACCAACGGAGACACAGTCTCACATCCACATGGAGGGAAAAAGGATAATCCAGAAGTTCCGGATCCCCCTGCAAACTCTGATTACAAACCTCTGAAGGTTTCTGGCATGGGCCATCACAAAAGGCAACGCTTCCATGGTGGCTAACATCTTCCTCACTTGAGAAGAGTACTTCCCTGCTGGAGAGGACGTCCATGTCAGAGCTGAAGACACCTTGAAGGTGATCTGCTAAACTGAATCCTCTGTCAGATAAACCGTACTCCGCAGAGTGTTAAACCGATGTCTGAGGAAGATCAAGTTCTGAGAAGAAACTGGTGCTGACCTGTCCATGTTCAGGTCCCATCCATGTTGAAGGAGGATCTGAGCACATTCCTGAACCTGGTAGTCCAGAAGATTCCAGGGTACTTCAGACTGTCTGGGTGAATAGGAATATGCAGGTAAGCATCATGTAGATCCAGAGATGCCATAAATTCCCCTGGACACATTGCTGCAATGACAGAGAGCAAACACTGCATTTTGTAGTGAGTTTTGACCACAAACAAATTGAGATCCTTCAGGGCCAGGATAGGATGACAGCTGCTGTCCTTCTTGGGAACAACAAAGAGGTTGGGATAAAAGCCGGAACCTCTCTCTGGTTGGGGAACCAGAGCTAGAACTCCCTTGTCCAAGAGAGCTTGAACTTCCCCATTGAAAAGTCTGAGCTTTTCCTGTCCCTGAAGGGAGTGAGAAGGAAAGAACCTAAAAGGAGGCAGGGACCAAAAGAGAATCCTGTAACCTTTGGAAACCACCTGTAATACCCACTGATCCGCAACAGAGCCTGTCCAAGTACTTAAAAACGTGATGCAGGCAACCCGCCACAGGAGTGTACGGACCAGGGTTCTGCAAGTCATGCCAAAGAAGATTCGGAGGGTTTGGGCTTGGTGGAGGTTTACATCTCCACTGCAGAGTTCATCCTATTTGCTTCTTTTTGGCGGGGACGAAAAAGAAAATGCATCTTGGCCTGAGGGTTGTGCTTAGGAATCTGCGGAAACAAGGTATTCTTGCCTCCAGCGGCTTCACTGATGAGGGTCTTCATTTGTGGGCCAAAACGAGAGGTACCCTTAAAAAGGAAGATAAATCAGTGATTTCTTACAAATCAAGTCAGCCAACCAGATTTTAAGCCACAACATACACCTAGCAGCTACTGAGAAGGCTTCTAGCCTAATACCATCAAAGAGGGCATCAGTAACATACTGCTGTGCATCATAAATATTAGCCAAAAGGGACAAAAGGTCAGCCTCAGGGGCACCCTTATGAACCGCATCAGCTGTCCAGTCCAAACAGCAATAGCTGCCTTCCCTTTGTCCTGACCCAAGCAGAAGCCAAGGTGGGCCTCAGGGATGCACCAAAGGCAGGGAAAGTAGCTTTCAAGATAGCCTCAAACTTCCCATCTGTTAAATCCTTAAATGCTAAAGTGCCCGCAACAGGCAAGGCAGTGGATTTAGAAAGCCTGGAAATAGGGGAATCAACCTGAGGAGGTGTAGCCTACTGAACCAAGGCTACATCAGAAAAGGGATAAAGCTTAGAAAATCTCTTGGAAAGATTAAGAAGCTTGTCTTGAGTCTTCCACTCATCCAGTATAATCTGATCCAGAGTGGGATTAGGCATAAATACAGTATAGGACTTCTTGCGCCTTTGAAAGAAGTCAGAAGTAGACAGAGGCTCTACAGGAGTAGAGGGAATGTTTTGAAGTATTTGAAACAGCCTTAATGAGACCCTCAGCAGAGGGTTCAGGGTCAGCTTCAAAGAGGTAACCATAAAATTGGGAAGAAGCCCCTTCTGAACACACACCATCCTCAGATTTTACATCTGAATCCTCCACAGAGGAATCTGATAAAAATCAGGAATTCCAGGGGCCTTAGGGGCCACATGCCTGAAAGAACTGGGGGGCTTTCAGGACTGAAGAACCCCCTGAACAGAGAGGAAACTGTGCCATAGAGGACTTTAAGTCCTTGACCCAATGCGGCTCTTGTTCATAGTTGGAGGGCCCTGTCAGGGAAGCAGGGGCCACAGCACATGAAGGGCATAAATGACCTGAGTACTCTCTGGGAAGCCTAGTTTTGCATGAGGAACAGTAAGTAATAGGGGGGGGGGGTCAAAGACGCCCCCGAGTCCTTAGCCTTACACTTAGCACCAAGTCCTAATGGATCTGACATTCTTACAACTGTCTTATGGTAGAGGAAAAAAAAAAAAAATACTGTTACTCAGATTACAGAATTCACCCCAGAAAGCCTAAAATGTATTTATCTGGCAGGTAAAGAGTTAACCTGAGGAGGAGAGTAGAGGAGACCAAGCCCTGTGTATGATACGCATGTAAAGGGAAAAGAAAATGGTTACCGAATAGGGAGCCAACCATCGCACAGCCCGCAAAATGGGCATTTATGGGAAATTTGGTTTGCCCAATACATAGTACCAAAGACAGAACGGAATCCCCCTGAGACCCCCAAAACACTAGGGATGTTCACCGGAATGTTAGGCAAGGGGAGACAAGAAGAATGAGCAGTCGCTCGACTCTGTATACAAAGCGAGTGCAGAAATATATGTCCCAAACAGTCTGTCCCATATAGATCAATGGAGCATTGCGGCTATGCGTTAAGCGTGCCCTTACAGCAGAATTCAAATAAACTTTTAAAAATGAAAAATTCCAAAAAGTGCTATAAAATAGGATTTTAGTCTTACCTGTTAAATCTTTTTCTCTTAGTCCATACAGGTTACTGGTAACTTTGGGTAGGCGATCAGCCCCATTAAGTAGGCAGGAATAATTCTCAGAAGTGACTGCTGAGTGGAGCCTACCTCCTCTCCTTAGCTTGCAGCTAGCCAATCCCCAACCAGTAAGATTTGCAAACTAACTATTGACTGGGTAGTAAGAAGGTAAAGGAAGACTCCTGTGAGCATGAACCACGTTCTGCCACAGGAGAGCCAAGCAAGGTGCCTTGACAGGGTGCGAGACCAGTAACCTGTATGGACTAAGAGAGAAGGATTTAACAGGCAAGACTAAAATCCTACTTTCTGTGTCATCCAATACAGGTCACTGGTAACTTTGGGATGTCCAACCATTAAGCTCCCCAGGGCGGGAAGAAAGGCAAGGACCAAGCACAGGCCCTCTAAAGTCACCAGAGCACCAATGAACCTTCAGATCCTGAAGAGCCCAACAAAAACCGCAAGGTGTCAACGGACACTGAACAGTGGTAAAACAGACCCCTGGAACTATTACACAGCACAAAGAACTAAAGCCAACAGGGCCCAAAAGTGAAAGAGTACTGAAGAGACGAAGGAGATCCTACACAGGAAAGGCTGCCTCCAGGATCTTCCTCCCAAAACTGGCAACAGCACATCCACACGATAGGGTTTCAAAAAAGGTATGCACAGACGACCAAGTGGCCACCTTGCACAACTGATCAGCTGAGACCTGATTTTTGTAGGCCCAAGATGCCCCAATAGACCTCGCAGAATAAACCGTGACCCTGAAGGAAACAGGCTTCTTCTAAATTCGTAAGCCGTACGATCCAAGAAGCAACTGTTACCTTGGAAGCAGGCCTCCCTGCCCTGGGACCCTCAGGAATGACAAAACGTGTCAGACTGCCTCAATGGCTCAGTGCAATGCACACAGAACTTGTGACAACGCACAACATCCAACAGGTGGAGATCCTTCTTGTCAGAAGTAGGGTTAAGGTAGAAGGAAGGAAGGGACCACAATCTCCTGATTAAAGTGGAATTCAGACACCACCTTCGGGAGAAACTCCTGAGAAGTGCGAAGCACAGCCTTGTCCTTGTGAAATATCAAAAGGGGTGGCCTACAAGACAGGGCATGCAGCTCTGCAACAAAGAAACTATCACCAGGAGAAAACACATCTTCCAAGTCAGTAGAGAATAATGGCCAAATACTCAAAGGGAGGACGCTGAAGGACTCCAAAAACCAAGTTAAGGTCCCACTGAGGAGCAGGAGACTTAAACACAGGATGGGTATGAGCAACACCTTGGAAGAAACCCTTGACATCAGGAACGATAGCAAGGTGCCTCTGAAAGAAAAGAGAGAGAGCAGAAGTCTGAACCTTAAGAGAACTCAGACTGAGACCCTTATCTACACTATCCTGGAGGAAGGAAAGGACCTCCAGCGCTCCAGTCTCAGCTTCCTTATCACCATGTGCAACAGGAAAAATGGGAGGAAAGAGGTATGCCAGAGGAAAAATCCACTGGATCGACAAGGTATCCACTGTAAGAGCCAGGGGGTCTGCCCACGAGAGCAGAACGTTGGAACCTTCCTGTTGTGTCTTCTCACCATCAGGTCAATACATGGAAGACCGCACAGCTGGACAATGAGTTTGAACACCTCTGGATGCAGTTCCCACTCTCCGCTGTCCATCGCGTGCTGACTGAGGAAGTCTGCCAGAATGTTGTCTACGCCAGGAATACGAACTGCGAAAATGGCAGGGACATGCTCCTCTGCCCATGACAAAATAGCCTTGACCTCTAGCCAAGCTGCAAGAATTCTTGTGCCGCCTTGCTTGTTAATGTAGGCTACCGCCGTGGTGTTGTCCAACTGTACCCTGACCGGGCAATCCTCCAATTGTCGTGTCCAGTGTCGAAGGGCATGAAATAATCGCCCAAAGCTCCAAGACGTTGATGGGAAGGAGAGATTCCTCCTGGGACCACCAGCCCCGAGTGTTCAAGTGCCCCAGGACCGCTCCCCATCCGGAGAGAGGCTGGCATCCATCGTCAGTGTTGTCCAGAATGGCACCAGGAAGGGCCAGTCTTTCAGGAGATTGGTCAGGTCTAGCCACCACGAAAGGCTCTGCTTCACGTGAAGAGGGAGACGCAGGAACATCTTCAGGAGGTCCGATCGACCCCTGCATGCCAGGATTAGAAACCTCTGAAGTTCCCTGGTATGAGCCATGGCAAACAGAACCGCTTCGCTGGTGGAAATGAACTTCCCCACCAGGGATGACAACTTCTTGGCTGGAACCAGATCCTGGGACATGATAGCCTGGACCTTCAGTGCGATCTGATGAGCCACTTCGTCCGTGAGAAACACCATCCCTCTCTGGGTGTTGAAGGAGGCCCAAAACACCATCCTTTGGAAAGGAACAAGGCCCAATTGAGGATACACCCGTGATGGGACACAGCATGATGCAATCTTGCACCTGCTGATGAAGGATTTCCGGAGAAGATGCCTTCAGAAGGAGATTGTTCACGTACGGGGTAACTGATGCCGTCCCGATGGAGGACGGAAATCAAGACTCCCAGGACTCTGTTGAAGACTTGAGGAGCCGTGGTCAGGCCAAAGGGGCGGGCTGAAAACTGGAAGTGCCCTCGGTCGCAGGCAAAGCGAAGATATTGTAGACTCTCTGGATGAATGGTGATGTGCAAATAAGCATCCTGAAGATCCAGAGAGGCCAGAAATTCCCCAGGGGACATGGCAGCTATCACCTTGCGCAGTGACTCTTGGAGCTATTGGGACCTGACTACAAAGGAGTTGAGATCCTTCAAATTCAAAATGGGACAGCAGCTGTCATCCTTCCTGGAAACCACAAAGAGGTTGGAGTAGAACCCAAACCCCCTTTCCTAAGGAGGAACAGGTTCCAAGACTGCCTTTTCCAGAAGACCTTGAATGGCTCCCTCGAAAAGGCAGCACTTTTCTGCTCCCAGAGGAGAGAGAGAAGAGAAGGCCCAAGAAGGAGGAAGGGAGGCAAAGGGGATCCTGTACCCCATAGCTACCAACTGCAAAACCCACGGGTCTGCCACAGAGGCCCACCAAGCCAAGAGGTAGTGGCGTAAGTGGCCACCTACCTGCGGGTGGGGACCTAGATTCAGTGAGTCATGCAGGAGGAGGTTGGGAAGCCTTGGGCTTAGTGGAGGACTTGGGCCTGCATTGCTGATTAGGCTTGGATGAGGAATGCGGAGTCTGAAGCACCACCTGGACCGAGTCAGCCTGAAAGGGAAAAAAAAGCAGATTCCTTTTGACAGGTGCCTTCTTCCTTTGGACCACTGGCAGGTGAGTACTCTTCCCTGCAGTGGCTTCACTGATCAGATCCTTGATATCAGGCCCAAATAGTGAGGTGCTCTGAAAGGGCAAGGACAGGAGAGCCTTCTTGGAGGCCGTGTCAGCAGGCCAGATCTTGAGCCAAAGAGCACGTCTGGCTACCACAGACATGAAGGACGCCCTGGCTACCATGCGCACAGAGTCAAACAGGGCAGCAGAAACATAATGCTGAGCCTCAGGGATGTTGGTGAGAAGCCGCAACAGGTAAGCAGTAGGGGCCCCCTGACGGACAGTCCAAACAGCCACGGCTCAATTCACTGCAGCAAAAGCGGGGTGCAAGGCAGAAGCAGCAGTTGCAAAAATAGCCTTGAGAGCAGTCTCAAGCTTCTTGTCAGTCCAGTCTTTCATAGCAGATGCATCAGCCACAGGCAAGGCAGTGGACTTACAAAGCCTGGAGACCGGGGTGTCCACCTTGGGAGGATGAATCCACTGAGCTAGGGCCACTACAGATAAAGCTTAGTAAATTTCCTAGAGACAGACTGTTTCCTGTCTGGAAACTTCCACTCCTCAGACACCAAGCGGTCAAGGGTGGGGTAGGTGGAAAACAAGTATGGGGCCTAACAGGCTCCTGGAACACATCAGAGGGGTCAGATGAAACCACCTGCACCAAAGGAACGTTCAAGGTGTTCAACACAGCCCTGATCAGGCCCTCAGCTGAGGGGACAGGATCTGCCTCAAAGATCCCAAAAAACTGAGAGGAAGCGACAGAAGAACAGTCTTAATTATCAGAACCCACCAATAATTCCTCCTCAGAAGAATCAGACACATCAGGTACACCTGGCGGTTTAGTCAGGAAAGATCTGACCCTGCCAATATACCGGGCAAGGCAGTCTGATGGAACACAATGGACTAGGTTCTACCGGCCCTGCCAATACCGGGTAAGGCAGCCAATAAATGGAAATGTGATAGGCTGTACTGGCCTTACCAACATACCGGGCAGGGCAACCTAACGGAAGAGGTGTCAACCCAAGTGGCCCTAATACTGTCAGAAGGTAATGACAGTGAAAGCTGTGAATAATAGGGAGTCCAATACTGCAAATCAGTATTACCCCAAGATAGGGTATGGATGGAATAACAGCAGTCTAGACTGTAAGGCACTCTAGGTACCAACAATATGAAAGTAGCGAGCCACAAGGTCAGGAGCAAACCAGCGTCCGCACGATGGGAACCAACAGAGTTTTGTATTGTACAGCCGCAAGGCTTTGGAGCGAACCAGCGTCTGCACGCTGGGAACCAACAGAGTTTTGTATAATATAGCCGCAAGGCTTTGGAGCGAACCAGCGTCCGCATGCTGGGAACCAACAAGGTTTTGTATAATACAGCCGCAAGGCTTTGGAGCGAACCAGCGTCCACACGCTGGGAACCAACAGAATAATGTATAGCACAGCCGCAAGGCTTAGGAGCGAACCAGCGTCCGCATGCTGGGAACCAACAAAGTATTGAGTAACACAGCCACAAGGCTTAGGAGCGAACCAGCGTCTGCACGCTGGAACCAACTGGAATGTCGCCACGCGACCGATGAACAATGTCGCCACCGCTGAGGAAACAGACTCAGGAACAACAGGAACAGCATCGTCGTCCAACCAGATCAGGAACGGTAACGGAGGTCAGAGGCAGGAAGCAGCACTACAGGAGACTCAACCGGAACAGGACTGGAACCAGCACAGCAGGCCACAACACTGGAACAGCACGAACTCAGGAACACAGGTACTCAGGAGCAGCAGAATGGCCAATGAAGCTTTCTGTAGCATGGTGGAAACAAAATACTCAAAGACACCACCCTACAGGTGACAGACATAGCAAAGCAGCAATCACAGGCACCGTGATAGGTGGTGGCCTGCCACGTGTGGAAGACCCGCTGTAAAGTGGATGGAAGGAGTTGTAAGGTGGACCGGAGGTCCCTGGTAGTAGCCTTAAACTCTTGCATCCAAACTGGCTCTAGTGCATGGCTGGAGGTCCCTGCAGGGGATTCAGGGGCAGCAGCGCATGCTGGGCAAACATGACCTGAGTACACTCTAGGTAACCCTGAGTGACATGAGGAGCAATGAGGGACACAGACACCGCAGTGTCCTTAGTCTTAGGTCTAGCCCCAAGGTCTAACGGAATAGACATTCTCACAGAGTCAAACGGTCAAAGTATCAGAAACACCCAAATAGTGTGTATGACAAATAAGATCACCCTAGAAATGCTAAATTAGACTTATCTTGTAGGCGAAGGGTTAAACTGATGAGGAGAGAAGGAGAGTCCAAGCCCCGTGTAGGATACTCCAATAGTGCTCGAAGCCCCCTGAGCCCCCCCAACATGCCCAGAACATTGACCAGATAACAGAACAAGGGAAGACCAACAAAATGAGCCATCCCTGACCTCGCTACGTGGAGTGGTTGCAGAGATGTCCCAAACTGTCCCATACAAGTGAATGGAGCAATGGCGACTATGCGGTAAACGCGCACGGGTACACAAATTTCACAAGGTGAAAAACAAAAACAACCACTCAAAAGCCCACTAGAACAAGTCAGTAGACCCAATAAACTCTGATCCTAGTAGGGAAAGTGCCCACAACACTCCAACGGATGCCAAACCAGCAGCCAAAGGGTTAAGTTACTACAGAAATGTGCTCCAAAACACCCCACAGACATACAGATAAACCCAATGAGTGCATGAGTATGTAATTGGAACTCCAAATGAGACCCCTGTGCGGAGGGGAAGCATGGGACATGTGGACCTCAGAACTCAAAGGGTGTTCACCTTTTTAGCTGGTCTTCTGTCTTCAGATTACCATATTTCAAGAAGAAGCCTCAGTGGGTAACTCCTGGGGAAGGTACTTGCAGCCAAGGTTTTCCCCCAGGGCTTAGGTCCACAAAAGCACCTGGTAAACTGAGCTATCCAGATTTGGGTGATGGGAATTGTCAGTGATGGTAATCCGCCTAATGGTGGTATTCCATATCGAACAGAAAAATAATAAACTAAAACTATAGCAGAATTGTTCTCTTGCCTTGTCTCTTGACCAAGGAACAAATCTTACTGGTTGGGGACTAGCTAGCTGCAAGCTAAGGAGAGGAGGTAGGCTCCACCCAGAAGTCACTTCTCAGAATTGTTCCTACCTACTTAAAAGGAACTGATCGCCTACCCAAGGTTACCAGTAACCTGTATTGAACGACAGATAAATACCATTAAAACCCAAATAAAGCATAAGAAACACAAACCCAAAGGGAAAGTGTGGGAAAAAAGGTCCCAACTCCAAATAAAGCATGGAAATGTTTAAAAATTACCAAAGAGCCAAAATGCTCCAGAGACCCATAACAGACAGCATAGAATTACCAAACATGAGTGCAGAAGTTATGAGGAAAAACTCCAGAAAGACCCCTGTGTGGAGGGAAACAGTGGGACAAGTGGACCATGGCACTCAAAGGGTTGCTAACCTTTTTTGCAGGTCTTCTTACATCAGATTACCATTGAATGGAAGCTGCCGCAGAGACTCCTTCTGGAGAGAGAGACATGGGTTGCATGGTTCTCTCCCAGGGCCGGAAAGGTCCACCAACAGTACCTGCAAACTGGGCAATCCACCAGGTGAAACCAGTAATGGTAATCTGCCTAATGGGGGGATTTTTACACCCCATATCTAAAGAAAAATAATAAATAACTAAAAACTAAGCAGAACTGTTCAGTCTTCCTACCAGGATGATGGAACAAATCTTATCTGGAGGGGAGTGGCTAGGCAGTCTGCTATGGAGGAGGGGGAAGGCTCCACCCTGCACTTCTTGAAGAATTGTTCCAGCCTACTGGGAGGTACTGTCACTTCCCCATGGTACCTGTAAGCTATATTGGATGACAGAGAAAAAGAGATATCTTGCCTCAATAATAAAAATCAAGCCTACTATTTGTGAAACTATTCCACCTTGGGATTTAAACTTGGTTCTCCAACAATTTGCCTCTCATCCATATTTTGAGCCTCTAGGAGATATCTCTAAACGCACCTTACTCTCTAAACAGTCTTCCTCACGGCCATAACTTCGGCCAGAATGGTGAGTGAACTCCATGCCTTGATAGGAGTTTCTCAGTTCTTAGCTTTACATCCACTCTAAGGTCATTTCTCAGTTTCACCTTAACCAGAAGATTGTTCTGCCATCCTTCTATCCCAATCCCTCACACAAGATTAAGAGACTACATAATTTGGATCTCATCCAACGTCTTCAGATAAATATCAGCAGAACCCATCTTTTATGCAAGACTGACATATTGTTTATTCATTTCTTTGGCAAATTCAAAGAGTATGCATCTTCCAAACCCTCTATTTCACATAGGATTTGTGACTGTATTAAGCTGGCCTATGACTTGGCTAATCTAGACTTCCCTATTTTATCAATGACTGAAGCTACCAACCCCTTCGGTAATCTCCCCTTCCTCAGCTGAAGAAGCAACAGATTCTAGGTCAATGAAGCTATCCTCCTCTTCAACCAGTGCCTTAGAGGGCCCTACACCTGGGTCAGAAATCCTAGGCCACTTTCGTGCTGCATAGCAGGAAGGGAAGACTGTACACTGCGCTGTTCATCTGGCCAGAACCCTAATGAAAACCAAGACGGGACCCATGCAACCTCGTTGGCACTCGGAGGTATGAGATTCCATTTGCAAGGCAATGTAAGCCACAATTAGACAGGCCACAATGGGGGGGGGGGGGGGGGGGGAGGCGGAATAAAAAAGTTTAAAAAAAAAAAAAAAAAAAAAAAAAAAAAAAGAGTCCCGTCCTCCAGCTTGGTAGGAACAAAAATAACTGCAGAGGGAAGGTATTTCACAAAATTTATAATTTTGGATTGGTACTACCAACTAGCATGCGGAGCCAATTACCCACAGTATGCCATAGATTGGACACAGAGGAAAATACCAATAACTGTTTCCCAGAATAATAATTCACCCTAGAAAAGCCCAGAAAGGTAGGGTTAGGCAAAGGGTTAATCTGGAGGAGGAGAGAAGGAGAGGCAACCTCTGCTTAGGATAAGCAAGAAAGAATTAAAATGGTGGCTGGAAACCAGGCAGCCAATTGAAAGAAAGCCTGAAAAAAACAGCATTCTGGGTAATGTCTTCTCTGTTACTGTTACCTAGCAACACCTACCACTCCACTTGTGGGGCCCCAAGAAACTTGGGATGTGAACCAGATACCAGGGCATGAGGAGAAAAGAGGAATAAGCCCACTCTGAACTCTGTATGAGAAACTGTTGCAGAGATATGTCCCAGAGATGTCTTTCCCATAGAAGTAAAAGAAGCAAGTGAGGCTTTTTAAAAAGTTGCCCAAAGACACCCAAAAATTCATAACTCTGAAGGGAAAACCCAAGGAAGAGCCCCAAACCATGAGAAACCAGCAGGGAGGGGGTTAATCAGCATTAAAGCAGCTATCCATGCTCTACAAATTAGGTAAAAGACTAGAAATAAAATACCCAACATGAGTGCAAGAGCACAAGGCTCAAACAAACCCTTTAGGAAGGGGGGCAATTGGGACAAGTGGACCATGGCACTCAATTATTTACAAATCTTCAACTCCTGTCCTCAGGTTACCATTATGAAAAAACAGAGCTTAAAGAGACCCTGCTGGGAATGAAGACTTGCACTGCATGATCCTCTCCACGGGGCTACAACGGTCCATAACAGCACCTGCACACTGGGCAATCCTCCAGGGGAAGCCAGGAATGGTAACTCACCTAATGAGGGAATTGTAACAGCCCCATATCTAAGAATAAAATAAAAATAAGCTTTAACCCCCTTAAGGACCAGGGACCAAGACCATCATGGATCCTTAAGGGGTTAAAAAAGAAAGGAAAAAAATGATCCAAGCCTGTTCACTCTGTCTGTAGCATATCAAAAACTGGAAGGGCGGGGCGGGGTTGGTATGAAGGAGAGAAAAGACTCCACCCTCACCCTGAAAAATTCTTCTTTCATTGGAAGGCAGATCACCTCTCGTGGTACCTGCATTCCATTATTGGATGAAAGCGAAAATAAAGAATGCAGTCCAAAAATGAATGGCTGAATTATTCATAGAGAGCCACAAGTGCACACTGAGCATTACAATGTAATGGTATAAACAATACAGGGTTAAAAGTGTTTTGTAAAGTGAAACATTGCAAGTTAGGTCCCTGCCCGAAAGCTTACAATCTAAAGTGGAAATGGCAGACATACAGGGAACATAAGGGTCAAGTGCTGATTAGCAGAAATACATAGCAAAATGCAAATGAAAGACTATCAATCCAGATAGAAGGATAAAGACCATAAAGGGCAGAAAAATGCAGGTTGGCCCTGAAAGATTTAATAAAATCTAATCAGATTAGTTATATAATAGGATACAAAGGTACAAACCCTAAATATTTATGTGAAAGTTTCCGTATGCAACTTCAACAGTAGACAATCACTGGATAAACTGGTGTTCTTTTGTTTGTTCTGCCTTGCAGCTATCAAAAGCTGCCAAATTTCACTCATCCATGGATTTGACCTCTTTCTGAATCTTTTTCCTTTTCAGATGCATCTGTGGAGGTCATCTCTTGGAGGTCTGGTTCTATTTGTTTCTGTCCTTGCTACTTGAAAAACATCCCATATAAGTGAACTCTTGTCACTTCTGAAAGAGTGCAATGTAAAGGGTGTGGCTTCCATGTTCAACTTTAGTCCATTCTTATTGGTCTTGTTTTTCTTTTCTTCCCAGGATCCTTAAGTTTCACCAACAGTACATCTTAATTTACAGCCCATCTTGGATCCATTAAATCTTATCTTTCTTTTCCATTATTTCATTCTCCAGCTTTTTTACTTTAAATTTGCGGTTTCATTAATATGACTCCGTAGTGATAAAGACTATAGCTCTTCAACTTACTGAACTTCCACAAACTCTTGCTTGTAATCTATATTAAATTACACAATGGTTTTACCAGGAAGCAAGTAAAGCCCGGCATTACTAAAATTGTGGTTCCAACTTCTCCTCCTCATCCCCCCCCCCAACTCACAGCTCAGACTCCCTGCTGTAAGGTTATCCCTACTAGTCAAGACAAAGTGGAAGACAGAGGAACCTGAGGATATGGAGAAGTCTGTATGGCAAAGACAACAGGGCGGTCCCTCCCCTTCATGGTGAACGGAGGAAACAGGTAAATTGTATGGCATCGGGAAGGGAGAAGGATGGGAGAGGTGCAAAGGAGGAGCAGACACACGTGAAAGTGGATGTCACACACAGGTGCAAAGGAGGAGCAGGCACACACAGTAAGATGTCAGATATAACACTCACCTGTGTATTATATACAGGTGTAAAGCACCCTTTTTTCCCCCTCCGTCTCACTAAAATAAATGATGTGTTGCCACTCCAATTCCCTCCCTACCTGCTTACCCTCATCCCCTCCAATCCAATCCGACAGCTTGATCACAGCAGGCAGCATGCTTGCATTTGACACCCGATTCCAGCAGACCTTTTCCTTTAATCCAATAATATCCTGTGAGGGCTGCAAGGTCCTCGGACGGCAAATCCATAGATCCTAAGAGCATAGATCTATGCATTGGATCTATCGTATTTCCCTGCAAGGACCTTGCAATCCTCACAGGGCATTACAGTTGGCTTAAAGGAAAAGATCCTGACAGGTCATTGCTGGAAGTGGGTGGCATGCATTTATGAACCGGTCAGGCTGTCAGATTGGACTCCGGAGGGGGTAGAAGGAGGATGGTAAGCGGGAAAGGAGGGAATCAGAGCAGCAACATACAATTTATTTTTCCCTCTTGTGTATAATACGCTCCCCCGCCCCCACTTCACATAAGGTGAAGAGGTGCAAAATGTTTGCATAATCTGCGCTGGGAGCATTCTGTGCGGAATGCTGGGAGTTCTGCTCTGGGAGCATTCTGTGTGGAATGCTGGGAGTTCTGCGCTGGGAGTATTCTATACTTTCTAGCAGTCTCTACAGTGCAGGATGCAGAGCAGGACTGGCCTCTTAAGCAATGCACTGCAAAGCAATGTGTTGCGTACCCCTCTAGCACTCAAAGTGTTATCACCACCCGCACCTTGGGCCGTGTACACGGGCTTTTACACTAGTGTATATATATATTCTAATACACACAGAATTTGTGTACAGTTACATTTGTTTCCGATACAAAGTCATCGTTATTTTGTTTAGGAATTTTAGACTTGGAGATCTGATATTTTTTTTGGTAGGTTATTGCAGGAGAAACACATTTTTGAAGTAATAGGTCCTCTCTAGCAATATCCCATCAAATAAAAATGGAGCATTAAATTATTTGCAGAAAAGTTGGATCTTATTTAAAGGAATAGTAACAATTGACTATACAGTCTGCAAGTACATAACATGTATAATCAAATTGCTTATACTTAAACACATTTTTTTGGTACTTCTTTGTATTTGAAAGTAATCACATTGAATTCTAGTCAGCAGATCTAGGCAGGATGTAATACCAACACTCCCTGCAGCACTGAATGCGCTGTTTGCTATATTACTAAATCTCTAGGCCTGCTTTTATGTTTCCCCTCACTGAGCTCTCTACAAACAGATTCTCTGCCTACGGTCAGGAACATAAGTGGGGAAACATGTATATAATACAAATATATATGCCATTTGACTTTATTTAAACTTTACATATGTACTTCCATAATATGTAAAGTCTTACTAGCCCTAACAAATTCGTTTTTTCACAGCTACATACGATTTTGTTGAAATACCACTGTACCCTCCTCTTGACAACCTGATTAAGTACTTCTGATTACTTAATTCCATTATAGCTGAGGTTTCCCACTTCAATAACAATTGCAGCTAACTGTCTACCTCATGTGGGCAACTAGGCAATTACAGAGAAGATGCCAGGACTTTAAAAAAAAAAATAAAATTAGTTTCTCCCAGATGAATATATTTCATAAACGAATGAAGGCCACATGCTAGGTCTTTTTGAACACAATACCCTCTATTAGGGCAACTCTGCCCTTGGAACAAGTTTTATTTATTTATTTTTTTTTTTAATATTTAACCAGACTTACCTATGCAGGTGGCATTTATGAATAAATGAGTGGCGACAAGGAAGACCAAGTAGCTGCCTTACATATTTCCGAAGGAGAAGAGTCGGCTTTCTTATCACAGGAAGAAGATATAGCCCTAGTAGAATGGGATTTAAGGTTGGGTGGAACCTGCTGCCCAGCTTCTTTGTATGCCATTTGAATACATTCAGAAATGGAGGATTTTGATGCTGCCTTACCTACAACCCTTCCTTGAAAATATATAAACAGAGTCTGAGGCTCTAAACTCTTCTGTTCTATTAAGGTATATAGAAAGTGCCCTGACCAAGTCTAAATTATGAAATGTATTCTCTTTAGAGGCCTGAGGATTAGGGCAAAAAGATGGCAAAATGATCTCTTGATTGAGATGGAATTCGGAGATGACTTTCCCTCTGAAGGATGGTTAAGGTTTTAAGACCACCTTGTCTTGGTGAAAAATGAGATACAGACTCTTACAGGATAAGGCTTGCAATTCGTTAACCCTACTAGCAGAGGTGATGGCAGTCAGAAATATTACCTTTAAGGTAAGGATCTTCAGGGAAATCTCTTCCAAGGGTTCAAAGGGAGAGGATCTACATAATTGGTCCAGGACCAGGTTTAAATCCCAAGGAGGGATAATGTCATGTGTGGTAGGCCTGATTTTAGAAATTGCTCTTAAGTATTTCTTAATGAGGTCACGTTCCGACAGTTGGATGGACAAGGTAGCGGACAGAGTCGATACTTGGACTCTAATTGATGCCGGACCTAATCTGGCTTGAAAACCTTCTTGTAGAAATTCCAAGATTCTTGGAACAGTAATGTAAGTATCATGGGGAAATTTAGATGTAAACCAGAAAGTAGATTTTTTTCTACCCGAGATAATAGTATTAGCCACTGATTCGGAGAGCCCTCTTTCCTTTAACATGATCCTTTCAATCTCCAGGCCATCAGGCGTAAGAGAGGATTTGGATGAAAGACTGGTCCCGGAGTTAACAGTCTGGCAGTTATTGGAAGTCCCTTGCTCTCCAACGCGTTTATAACAACATCTCATCAGGGAGTTTCAAGTTTTATTTTAATTTTTAGATAGGGCATTACAGATGTATAGAGTAGGACTTGCCATACAGTGAGAAACCTTGGCAAGGTGGCAAGCTTACAAGCAACTTGGCCAATTTGTGAAAACTAATATCTCACTTATTTTATTTATTTAGAAATATTATTATATATGCTAAACACAGGGCACATATTTATTCTATACATAGAGAAGCGCTGGTTTGTTGTTGTCTAGTTATTGGAAGTTGCCATGGGGGTGCTATTGACATGGACACCAGGAAGGAGTACCAAGGCCTCCTGGGCCAATATGGGGCTATCAGAATTATGTCCACTTGTTCTTTCCTGATCTTCCTGACTACATCCATGATTATAGAAAAAGGAGGGAATATGTATGCCAGGTGGTAGGTCCATGGAGTCTTTAGTGCATCGTGGCCTTCAGGTCCTTGTTCCTTCCATCTGGACAGGAAATGTGCACATTTTGCGTTGTTCTTTGAGGCCATGAGATCTATTTCTGGGTTGCCCCAAAGATGACAAAGTTGGCTGAATATGAGGATTCTCCTGGGTCTATGGAGCTCCTGCTGAAGTTATCTGCTATGGTGTTGTGTCTTCCCGCTATGTGGGTGGCTGAGATTCCTCTTAGATTTTTCTCTGATCAAAGGAGAATTCTCCTTGCTTCCTGGTATAGTTTTTTAGCTTTTTGTACCTCCCTGGTTTCTCAGGTACATAACTGTCGGGATGTTGTCTGAGTGAACTAAAACCCATTTCTTCCTTAGGTTGATCTTTAAGTGCTGAATGCAGTTCCAGACCGCTCTCATCTCTAGAATATTGATGTGTAGCTCCTTCTCTAAAGCTGTCCATTCTCCTTGAATGAGGGCTGACCTCCAAGTACCTCCCCATCCTGATAGGCTGGCATCTGTTGTCAGATTTTCCCAGTTGTGTTCCTCCAGGCATATACCTTTCCTGAGATTCAGCTTCTGTGACCACCAGTTCAGTTCTATTCGTGCTGATTCCAGGAGTGGAATCTGCTGAAAATCTTCCAGAATCCCCGTTCCAGAATTTTAAGAAATTGAACTGGAGGGATCGCATCTGATTCTTTGACCAAAGAACTACTTGGGTTGTCTTGAGAGGTTGCCCAGGAGTTCCATGAAGTCCAGTGTTGTGTGTCGTGAATCTCTCTTGAAGTTCGATACTTTCCTGGAGATCCTGGTGACTCTGTCCTCTGTCAGAGTGACTAGGCTGTTGAGTGAATCTAGTTTTAATCTGAGGAAGGTTATCTTTCTGGAAGGAGTTAGCTGGCTTTTTTCTGTTTTGAGGAGCCAACCTAGTTGATGAAGGTGCCTCAGGGATGTCTGTGTCTGAGTGTAGACACTAGGCAGTGGATGGAAAGGGATGACCCTGTTTGCCATCTATTAAGGCAAGGAAGGCAGTGATGTTTTGCTATATCTGGGCAAATATCGAACGCAAGTAGCAGGTTCCGAGAGCCGCCACACTGTTTGCCCGATAGACAGCATTCCATGCGGTAGGGCTAAAGAAACGGACGATACAACCGGAAGCTCATACTTAAAAGACTGAGGAAGTCCTACCCAGCTGGAGGGCGGAGACATTACCCATCTTACAATGCCGGAGAGGGACACAGAAGAAAAGGAAATATCGGTAAGTAAATTTTACCCTTTCTTCTGTGTATTCCCCAGCACTGTTTTAACAATGGGATATAACAAAGCTTCATGTTAGGAGGGCAAAGAACATTATAATAAGTTTAACAATCATTCTGCAATATCTACGTATTAGATAGATATATCTATCAATCTCTATATATCTATACATAAACATTGGTACAGATTTATTATTAATATATATATATATATATATTTCCTACCCTGATTATGTAGGAATCACCACTTGAAGCACTTGTCTGAATATGGCTTTTGCTGAGGAGCTTACATCCAATTTATAGTGTCTGATAAAGGCAGACACCGATGTCCAAGTGGCCACTCTGCAAATCTCACCTGGAGAGGCACTTTCCTTTAGTGCCCAGGATGTAGATACTGCTCTAGTAGAATGAGCTTTCACTTTCAAGGAAGGAGCTAAGTTGCCCTCCTTGTATGCGGCCATAATACATTGCCTAATCCATCTAGATATAGATTGTTTAGAGGCAGCTGTCCCTTTCCTTTTCCCTTGGAAGTGGACAAAAAGGGAATCAGAGGATCTGAAATTGAAGATGCATCTCACTAAATCTAGAGATTGAAGACTCTTCTTTCTCTCCTGAAGGATTACTACAAAAGGAGGGAAGAATCATTTCCTGGTTTAGGTGGCGATCTGATACCACCTTACCTCAAACTGGGGTTCGTCTTGAAAAACACCTTATCTTGATGGAAGGTAAAGTATGGGCTTTGACAAGACAGGGCCTGAAGTTCATTAACCCTCTTGGCAGAGGTAATAGCTGTAAGGAATACAGTCTTCCACATTAAATGTTTGATAGATATCTGTTGAATAGGTTCAAATATATGGGAGTCTATGAGCTGGTTTAACACAATATTAAAATCCCATGATTGTGTAATTTCCCTAATTCTAGGGCAAGCCTTTTCCACTGCTCTAATAAATCTCTTGACCAGGTCTTTTTCTGTCCAGTGCTCAACAAAAACCACAGAGAGGGCTGATACCTGTACCTTCAAGGATGCTGGACTAAGACCTATGTCAAATCCATTCTGCAAGAATTCAAGGACTGTAGAAAGTAGAAATAATTTGCTTAGTAATCATGCTTTTGATACACCAGCACCTGAAGGTCTTCCAGAGTCTATCATAAATCCTGTTGGTAGAGGCTTTCCTACTTGAGAAAATGGTCTTGATTACTCTGTCTGAACCACCATTGGATCTTAACGGTTGCTGCTCAACCTCCAGGATGTTAGGAGGAAAAAAAAAATCCAGATTCTGATGAAATACCGGCCCTTGATTATAGGAGATCCTTCCGCCTTAGTATAGTCCATGGTTTTTGGCATGATAGTCTTACCATCTTCGAGTACCAGGATCTTCTCAGCCAGTCTGGGGCTATCAAGATGACCTCTGCTCTGTCCATCTTGATTTTTCTGATCACTTCCCTGAGTAAAGGAATGGGAGAAAAAACGTAGGCTAAGGAGAATGTCCAAGGGTGCTTCAGGGCATCTTGAGCTACTGCTTGTTTTTTGTTCCATCTGGAGAAATACTTCTTGCATTTGTAGTTCTCCTGTGTTGCCATCAGGTCCATTACTGGATCTCCCCATCTGTGGACTATTTGAGGATATAACTCCTGGTTTAGTGACCATTCTCCTGGCTGGATCCTTACTCTGTTTAAGAAGTCCGCCTGTGTGTTCTAAATGACTGCAATGTGTGAAGCTGATAGGGCTTTTAGATTTTTCTGCCCATTGAAATATTGGGTATATTTCTTCGTTCAGAGTCAGACTTTTTGTTCCCCCTGGTTTTTTATGTACTGAACTGTGGTCATGTTGTCTGACCTTAGGTGGACTGCTGTATTTTTTTTTTTTAGTAGTTTCAGGAAATGAAGTGTATTTTTACTGCTCTTATTTCCAGAATATTTATGTGTAGATCTTTTTCCTTTGATTTCCATGTTCCCTATATTATTCTGGCGTTCCAGGTTCCTCCCCATCCTGGCGGACTTGCGTCTGTGTAAATTATTTCCCAATCATGGTCCCTTAATGGGGTTCCTTTCTGTAGATTTGTTCTCTTTGTCCACCAAATAAGGGTTCTTCTGATTCTTGGGGGAAGAAGAATTACCTGGTAGGGATCCCTTTGAGGAGCCCAATGTTTCAGCAAATACCACTCAAGAACTCTACAAGTGTATCTTGACCATGGAACTATCTGGATTACTGAAGTCATTAACTCCAGACACTCCATGGTTGCTTGGGCTGTTTGCTTTTCCTTCCTCTGGAACTCTTGAATCCTCCTGATAACATTGAGCACTTTCCTCTAATAGTGTTGCTTTTTGCTATTGCTTTTCTGTATCTAGTCTTATTCTCAAGAATATCAGACTGTGTTGGCAAAAACCGGCTCTTCTCTAAATTAGCAATCCTCGATCTGACAGATGCTTTATCACTGTCAGAGTGTGTTGATTTGCCACCTCTTCGGACTGACACCATGAGAAGGTCATCCAGATAAGGGATGATCTGAATTCCTTCCTTTCTTATAGGTTCCAGGGCAGCAGCTTGCACCTTTGTGAATGTTCTTGGGGCAGTGGATAGCCTGAATAGAAGGCATTTGAACTGAATGACTCCCTTCTATGGAGAACCTAAGATATTTTTGATCTCCTTTTCTCACTAGAATGTGGTGATACGCATCATGGAGGTCTAATTTCATCAAGAAGTTGTATGGGCAGATTGATCTTATAACAGAGTTCACTGACTCCATCTTGAAGTGCTTCTGTTTCATGTTTTGGTTGACAGATTGCAAGTCTATGATTATTCTGCATGCACCTGAGTACTTTGGGACCACAAATATGGAATAGATCGCAGAATATTTCTGTCCCTTCGGGACCTGTTCCACTACTCCTTTCTTAACAAGTTGTTGAACTTCATTTTTAAGAGCCTGGCCATCTGAGAGTTGTTTGGTGTTCTTGATGCCTTGAATGCCTGTTTTCTGGGAGTCTTTCTGAAGTCCAGCGGATATCCTGTCTGCAGGATATTGCAAACCCATTTGTCTTCTGTCTTCCAGTAACTTGCAAAAGTTCTGCAGATGACCCCATACCTGCTTCTGAGACAGGACCCGCTGATCTTCCGAATTCTTTCCTGAAAGATGTTCTCTTGAGGAAAAGTGAAATTTACTTACCGATATTTGTATTTCCTCTGTGTCCTTCCACGGCATAGAGTGGGGCTTTGGCTCCGCCTTCCAGCTGGGTAGGACCAATTGATTTCTTTAAATTTCTTCTGCTACCTCTCCTCTGCTGTTATACATTTTGTCCAAGCTGAAAGATAGCATAGGTTAGGTATAGTAAGGCATAATCATAACATGCTTTTAAAGTTCATTATCTCGCATGGACTGATACAGATACCATAATACCTGGGAGGGTTGCCGTGGAAGGACACAGAGGAAATACAAATATCGGTAAGTAAATTTCACTTTTCCTCTGTGTCCTATCCCCGGCATAGAGTGGGACTTACCAGAGCAGTACCCAAAGGGGTGGGTAGCTAAGTAGTTAATTTTGAATGGCTGCTTCTAGGACTTTTCGGCCGAACTTAGCGTCTGCCGAAGCTAGAACATCTAGTCTATAATGTCTAATAAACGTAGAGACAGATGTCCAAGTAGCAGCCTTACAAATGTCCTCGGGAGAGGCAGCAGCTTTAAGAGCCCATGAGGTAGCCATGGCTCTAGTAGAGTGGGCTTTTAGACCCTGAGGAGGAGTCTGATTCGCTGTCTCATATGCTGAGGATATACATTCTCGTATCCATCTGGCAATAGAAGCTTTTGATGCTGCTGTTCCTTTGAATTTTCCTCCAAAATGGACAAGGAGGGAATCTGACTTTCTGAATTCTTTTGTTCTGTCCAAATATGTTTGTAAACACCTTACAAGGTCCAGGTTATGTAGTCTTTTTTCTAGGTCATGAACTGGATTAGGACACAATGAAGGTAAAACTATATCTTGATTAAGATGGAATTGAGAGACCACCTTGGTACGAAAAGAGGGTTTTGGACGTAGCACTACTTTATCTTGATGGAAGGCTATAAAAGGAGATTTGGCTACCAATGCCTGAATTTCGCTAACTCTTCTGGCTGATGTTACAGCTATTAGGAATGTGGTTTTTAGCGTTAAGTATTTTATTGAGGCTTGTTGTAGAGGCTCAAAGAATGGATGTGCCGCTAACTGTTGTAGGACCAGGTTAAGGTCCCATGGAGGAATAGTTTCCCTGATTGTAGGCTTAATCTTGGAAACAGATGTAAGATAGCGTCTAATCAGGTAATTTTCTGCGAAAGGAGTCGCCAGGATAGCTGATAATGCTGATAGTTGAACCTTTAAGGATGCCGGTTTTAAACCTTTCTGAAATCCTTCCTGAAGGAAGTCTAGAATTTTTGCTGGAGATATTGAAGATCTGTCCAGATTATTCTTGGTGCACCACTTGTGAAAGATTGACCAAATTCTATAGTAAATCTTTGTGGAAGTCTTCTTACGGCCTTTCAGAATGGTTTCAATAACTGGCTCGGATGAGCCCTGTAATTTTAGAGATTGCCGCTCAGCCTCCAGGCCGAGAGCTGGAAGAAGGCTGGATTTGGGTGTAATAAGGGTCCCTGTTGAAGGAGATCCATAGCTGCTGGAAGCTGTATTGGAGGTCTGCGAGACATTCTCATGGCGTCTGTGAACCAAGGTTTCCTTGGCCAGTATGGAGCAATCAGGATCACTTCTGTTTTGTCCTGTCTTATTTTTCTGAGTACTTCTGACAGAAGAGGAAGAGGAGGGAATAGGTATGCCAACCTGAATTTCCATGGTATTTTCAGAGCATCCTGCCCCATGGCCTGAGGTTCCTTCCATCGGGAGAAGTACTGTTTGCATTTTCTGTTGTGTACTGTAGCCATGAGATCTATTTCTGGATGTCCGAGTGTGGTTATCACTTGCTGAAATATTTTTGGGTTTAATTCCCACTCTCCTTGGTTGACTTGATTCCGGCTGAGGAAGTCTGCCTGAATGTTTAGTCGTCCGGAGAGGAAGGCGGCTGAGAGAGCTTGTAGATGTCTTTCTGCCCAAAGGAGGATCTTTAGGGCTAGGTTGTTTAATTGGAGGCTGTGTGTTCCTCCTTGATTCATTATGTACTGAACTGCTGTCGAATTGTCCGATCTGATTAAGACTGGCAATCTTCTGAGACTGTGGCTGAAGTACTGTAATGTTTTCCATACTGCCAGTAGTTCTAGTACATTGATGTGTAACTTCAATTCTTGAAGACTCCATGTCCCCTGAACTGTCTCGTTCCTCCACATTCCTCCCCAACCTTTCCCGCTGGCATCCGTGTGTATGATCTGCCACTCTGGATCTGCTAGGTTCCTGCTTTTTGCTAGATGTATGGACTGAGTCCACCAACTCAGTTCCAATCTGATGAGATTTGGTATTGGAATTTGTTGATGAAAGTTGAGAGGTTGTCTTTTGTAATACCTTAAGTAGTGTATTTGGGTTCTGCGAGCGTGTATCCGAGCCCATGGAATGATCTGATAGGTGGATGCTAGATGACCCAGGAGTCTGGAATAAGTCTTTGCTGTTTGTCTTCTTTTTTGGAGAAACTTGCATACCTGTTTGATGATCCTTTGTTGCCTTTCTGATGACAGGGATACTTGTCCTCTTAGAGTGTTGAAGTTTATCCCCAAAAATACCAACTCCTGTGAGGGACTCAGGAGGCTCTTGTTGTAATTGATGATCCATCCCAGTTTCTGTAGTTGATCTACACAAACCCGGGTACTGTTGATTGCTTTGTCGTATGATGTATCTATTATCAGTATGTCGTCCAGATAAGGGATGATTTTCATGTAATATTTCTGTCTCAGATATGCCATGATGTTTGCCATGATCTTTGTAAAGATTCGCGGTGCCGAGGCCAGGCCGAATGGCAGGGCTCTGTATTGGAAGTGCCTTCCAAATATGTGGAATCTGAGGTATTTGCGATGTTGTATTTGTATTGGTATGTGATAGTATGCGTCTTTCAGATCTATTCGAGTGAGATATGAGTCTTGTTGTACTAACTTGAGAGTGGAAGAGACTGTTTCCATCTTGAAATGTTGAGTCCGTAGAAAGGTGTTGAGATCTTTCAAATCCAAGATGAGACGCAGTTCTCCAGAAGGCTTTATAGTGTAGAAAAGAGTCGAATAAAAGCCCTGAAATCTCTGGTTGGGAGGAACTTCTTCTATGACTCTGTTGGTTAATAGAACTTGAATTGCTGATAGCATCTGCTGGGTTTTTGACTTCTGTCTCAACTTGGTTGTTCGAAATGATGCAGAAGGGGGGGCAGTTTTGAATTCCAGTAAGTACCCCTTCTTGACAATTTCCCTTACCCACTTGTCTGGATTTATGAGATTCCAGGTCAAATGGAATTCCTCCAGTCTGCCCCCTACTGGAGGAGAAGGGGAACAACTGGCTTCATTGGGAGAACTGTCCTCTCTTCTGGAAATCCCTGCGATTTCCAGATCTCTGGGAACCTGTAGAGCCTCTCTTCTTCTGATCGTATCCTCTTCCTGGTCTGTAACTGCGTGCTTCACGAAAGGACTGGCGTTTAAATTGACCTGATCTTCCAGGGGATCTTCTTGCCTTTTTATCTTGAGGTAAAAATTGACTCTTTCCACCTGAGGATCTTTTAATGATCTCTTCTAGTTGATCGCCAAATAATTTATCTCCTGCAAAGGGCAGAGATACCAATTTGTTCTTAGATGATGGATCAGCCACCCATGCCTTTATCCATATAGCTCTCCTAGCTGTTACCGAGAGAGAAGATGATCTAGCCAATAGTCGAATGTTGTCCAGCGAAGCATCGCAGGAATAGTTAATAGCATCCTTGATGATTGTTAGTTCTTTAAGTAGTCGAGCTCGTGACACTGATGACTCTATTTTTTCTTCCAACTCTGTGAGCCAGATGCGTAGAGTTCTAAATGTAGATGCCATGGCTGTAGCCGTCTTTAAGTTTTGTCCTATAGTAGCAAACTGCTTCTTTAAGACACTGTCCGCCTTCTTCTCCATAGGGTCCTTGAGTGTGGTGCCGTCTTCCAGGAGAATAGTTGTTCGTCTTGACGTCTGGGCAATGGCTGCATCTACCTTTGGTGGCATGTACCATTTTGTAGTTTCTTCCTCAGCAAATGGGTACATACGATGAAATCTTTTTGAGATGGCTCCTCTCTTTTCTGTTTGCTTCCATTCATTCTGTATTATTTCCTGTATGGAGCTGTGTACTGGAAAATGTGGAGCTGTCTTTTTGTATCCCACAAATGCCGCATCCATCACATTTAGATCTTTGGGAGCCTCTGCCAGACCTAGTGTTTTTCTCATTGATTTTACTAGGTGATCTATCTTGTCTATACTGAAGCTTCCTGATTCTTCTACCAGCTCTCCTTCTTCCGCTGAGGATGCTGCTGATTCAATATCCACATAAGTATCGTCATAATCATCCTGTATTCCTGATGGTCCTTCATCAGGGTCTGATGTCCTGGGACGTTTTCTTGCTGATTCCTGCATAGACGCAAATGTGTCCTGCATTGATGTCTTCATCCAGGATAAGAAGTCTTGAAATTGTACTGGTACATTACTCCCTGCTGCCACTTGAAGACATGCTGAGCACAATTTAGCAGGGTCATTAGCAAGTAACATATTAGTACAACCAGCACATGCTTTTTCTTTTGTCCCTGTCTTATCTTCCTTATTTGTTTCTATTACTTTTTGTTTGTCTGCCTTGGACTCCTTAGAGGAAGACATGATGCAGAGCAGGATAGACAAAATTACACTTTTCACCTCCAAATCAGCAACAATAAACATGAAACTGTATCAATATAAGCAGAATATATGTATATATAGATTTTAGCATACCTGTCTGCTGAGCCCCCTGCGCTGCTTTTATGTTCCCCATGCTGCGGCTGGCGCCTGTTTCGCGTGCGTTCCATAGCTGGAACGCATGATGACTTCCTTCCTTCCTGTCTGGGGCTTGATGGTGTGAGCGGGCGCGTGCGCGCGCTAACAATCCCAGCAGCCAGACCGAGAGACAGAGAGATCGCGAGAGGGAGAACGAGAGGGGCAGCAAGCAGGAAGCAGGAAGTGGCTGATCGCCGCGCGAATAGCCAGTTTCCTTCCCAAGCAGACAGTATTCGGCGTCTTCCTTCAGGTAATCCTCTAGGCTTGCAGTTTCAAACGTATCCTAACCTTGGTAGCGAGTGAGGCATAGCCTCCGTCCGCCAGCTGGGTAGGACCAAAATAACAGCAGAGGAGAGGTAGCAGAAGAAATTTAAAGAAATCAATTGGTCCTACCCAGCTGGAAGGCGGAGCCAAAGCCCCACTCTATGCCGGGGATAGGACACAGAGGAAATCTCTTCTAAATGAACCCCTAGTAATCTAGCCAAATGGTTGGGTTTTGTTTGTTTTTTACTATTGCCTTGTCTGTTCTGGTATTTTCCCTTGACCACAAAAGGAAAAATTCTTTGTTCTGTATTGTGAGGAGCGAACTGGAGATGATCTGTTTTTTATTCCTTGTGGTAGAAAGGCACTGTGTCCTCCTGTCACTTTCTTGATAACCTCCTCCAACTGATCCCCGAACAACATTTCTCCTTTAAAGGGTAAGGAAATTAATTTGTTTTTTTGAGGGTACATCAGCTCCCCAGGATTTCAACCAGAGTGCCCGTCTTGAGGATACAGATAATGCCGAGGCCTTTGCTACTAGTTTGACGGAGTCTAATGACGCATCACATAGGAAACGGTTTGCTCCTTTAATGATGGCTATTTCTTTTAGCAGCTTTGATCTACAGAGCGATGAATCAATTTTCTCTTCCAGAGCACTTAACCAAAAATTCTCATTGTTCTAGAAATGGATGCTACAGCTGTAGCTGCCTTAATGTTGCTTCCAATTAAGGTATATTGCTTCAAAACAGCTTCCATTCTTTTCTTTAGGGCAGATCTATCTTCTAGAGGAATCGCTGTATGTTTGGCCAAAACAAGACACTGCCACATCAACTTTTGGAGGGGTAGACCATAGTTTAACATCTTCCTAATATGGGTACATTTTTAAGAACCTCTTGGTTATGATGGATCTCTGGTCAGTCTTCCATTCATCCTGAACGATGCTAGTGATAGAGTGAGAAATGGGAAACGTGGGGGTACTTCTCTGGTTCCCCAAAAAGGCTGTATTCATGAGATTAAGTTCATTTTGCTCTTCTTCAATACCTAGTAACTTTCCGATATACCTAATGAAGCCGTCGATCTTTTCTAAGGAAAAAAAAAAACCTATCCCCTCAATACTTTCTCCTTCCTCTGATATGTAGTCAGTTCTCGGCTATTGATTTCCTCAATCTTAATCTCTCTAGCGGATGACGTGCCCTCTGCTGGATCCTCCGTTCTGGCTCTTTTTCTGGGGTTTGCAGCCTCTTGCATAACCACAAAGATCTCCTTCATAGATTTTTGCATCCAGGACAGGAAGTTTTGAAACTGATGTGGAACTTCTTGACCTGCCGCCTTCTTTAAACATTCCAGACATAATTTTGATCCTTCAACAGCCACATTTTTTTGTCACAGCCCATACAGACCTTAGCCTTAAAAGCCTTAACTTCTGAACTACACTGTCCTTAGGAGTAGCCGAGTCTGCCTTATCCTTGGATGAACTACTCTTTGTTGGGGTAGGCATGCTAGTGAACTGGACTAAATGTGTTAAAAGACAAGCACAATTATATAAAATGTAAAAATATATTAATAACGTTTCCTACCTTCTCCAGTCTGGGACTCCTTTACATACACTATGCGTTCCAGCATTGGAACGTATGTTTGGGTGCTGCTTTCAGTATTGGGGATAAATGAATGCCAGCAGCAGAGGACACTCCCCTTTGTCTGTGTAGTTCTGCCTGTGCTGATGCCGCCATTCCGCTGACATCATCGCAATGCGCCCATCACGTTGAGGGGAACGCTGGGTCTTTCATTGTGCACTCTAAGCCAGGTATGCAAGAACAAAATATGGGCTGTCTCTGGTACTCCTATCCACATATGCTGTGGAAGAAGGAGCACCACGTATGGAAACATTAGTATGCAGATGATCCATTAATCATTAATTCTTTTTTTTCCCCAAAGGCACGGAGGCTGCTCGCCTCACATCCTCCAGCTAATAGAACCGAAGATAACGAAGGAGGAAGGGGTGGTGTAACCTTATATATACAAATTCTTCGGTCCTACCAGCTAGAGGTGGAGAATAAAGCCCATTGTTAACGCAGTGCTGGGGAGTACACAGAAGAAAAAAAAAAAGGTTTTATACGCGAGGGCTGTAGACAGAAAAAGGAGCTGGGAGAAGACTGACTGGCTGATTGTAAGTGGCAGGATGGGGCATAGAAATCTCAAGTTTTATACTCAGTCATCGGAGAGATTTGAGGAGGAGGGGCGCAGGGACAATAGGGTAACTTGCTGCAGCATTCTGTATAGACTAAAGAGGCAGGAAGGCCAGAGAGACAGTAGTTACAGTAGTCCATGCAGAAAAGGATGAATGCTTGTGTAAAAATGTTAGCTGTGGAGGAACAAAGGAATGGACGGATTTTAGCGATGTTACACAAGAGAAAGTGGGAGGATTTAGCTAAGGCATTAATGTGAGGAGAGAATGAGAGCGCAGTGTCAATTATCAGCCCTAGGCAGTGTGCTTCTTATACTGGACTTATGGTAGTGACATTTACAGTCACCTGGAAGGGCACTACTGGGCCAGAACTGGGCCAGACCTAGGTGGGATAAGTATTAAGCTCCGGTTTTAGACATATTGAACTTAAGGTTCCTATAAGCCATTCAGTCAGATAGTAGAGGGACAATCTGTGACTTTGAACTGATTATCAGAAGCTACTAGTGCTGCAGATAAATAAACCTGCATCTGCATAGATGTGATATTTGAGTCCGAACAAGTTAATAAGATCACCAAGTGTTATTGTGTAAAGAGAACAGAAGTGGTCCTAGAACAAAAACTTGAGGAACACCAAGATGGTGCTGTAGTATATTTAATGGCAAAAGGGACATATCATGCGATTCAAGTTTGCACATATGAAAACTTAATTTAAAACTGCCTGGTCATGTTCGCCAAAAGAACAGATGCAGTTTAGGAGATATTCATCCTTTATACCTTATGCTATTGAAGTTTCCATATAAGGGAAACAAGATTGCATTCAGTTTGACCATTTTAGCCCTTAAGATACGGTAAGGGACTCCCTTTGTTTTTAAATTTAAGATAAAGGTTTTTGGGCTGTAGAGTCCCCTGTATGACCTCTAGTGAGCACATGTAGCAGTTATGACTATTACATGTATATATTTTTTTTTTTTAACTGCCAAAATCTGACACCATTGATGATGATTTACTTGCCAGGAGAAGGAAAAAAAAAAAAAAAAAAAAAAAAAAAGGAGCAGTATTTTGAAGGCCTCTCTAAATTTCGGTTAGAGTACATACGCTAGTTTGGGCTAAACACCAGAATACTTATTTGATACTCTCAAACTACCCAACCAAATATCTGTGAATTAAATATGACAGGGAATAAGGGGGAACTGGGGAAGAAAGGAGGAAACAATTACAAAGGGGTGGGGGGAGAAGACACTGGAAAAGTTGGGGGGGGGGGTGAAACACTGGTGAGAAACTGTGTGTGGGTCTGTCATCAACAGTGGAATCTCTAACTTCCTTACCTTTTTTTCAAAGACTAGCAACACAGTGCTTCTTTTGCAAGTGTATATTTTTGTAAATGGTTATCCACAATATATGTGTCTTATATTAGTCTGACTATAAAGGCTCAAATCACAATATATATTATATAAATTAATAATATATATACCCTGAAGAAGGTCCAAGTCTGTTTGTGGTGTTTGAGAAATGCATCAATAATAGGATTTTAGTCTTACCTGTTAAATCATTTTCTCTTAGTCCATGCAGGTTACTGATAACTTTGGGTAGGCAATCAGCCCCTTTAATAGGCAGGAACAATTCTGAGAAGTGACTGCTGGGTGGAGCCTACCTACTCTCCCTAGCTAGCAGCTAGCCAATCCCCAACTAGTAAGATTTGCAAACTAACTATTGACTAGGTAGCAAGAAGGTAAAGGAAGACTCCTGTGAGCATGAACCCGAAAGGACCCCCACATTCTGTGCAGGAGAGCCAAGCACAGAGTGGGAGACCAGTAACTTGTATGAACCAAGAGAAAAAGATTTAACAGGTAAGACTAAAATCCTCTTTTCTCCGTCGTCCAATACAGGTTATTGGTAACTTTGGGATGTCCAACCATTAAGTTCCCCAGGGCGGGAAGAAGGGCAAGGACCAGGCGCAGGCCCCCAAAGTCACCAGAACACCAATGAACCTACAGATCATGAATGGCTCAACACTAACCGCAAAGGGTCAACGGACACTGAACAGGGGTAAAAACAAACCCCATGAACTGTTGCACAGCACACTGAACTAGAGCCAACAGGGCTCAAAAGAAAGTACTGAGAGACTAAAGAGATCCTAGACAGGCAAGGCCAACTCCAGGATCTTCCTCCAAAAACTCGCATCAGCCGATGCCAGCACATCCACACGATAGTGTTTAGAAAAGGTGTGCACAGATGACCAAGTGGCCGCCTTCCGCAACTGATCAGCTGAGGCCTGGTTCTTGTAGGCCAAAGAAGCCCCTAGAGACCTCGCAGAATGAGCAGTTAGCCTGAAGGGAACAGGCTTCTTCCGAAGTTCGGAAGCCTTACGAATTGTGCACTTGATCCAAGAAGCAATGGTTACCTTGGAAGCAGGCTTCCCTTCCCTAGGAATGACAAACTGCCTCAAGGACTCAGTGCAATGCACATAGAACTTGAGACAATGTACAACATCCAACAGATGAAGATCCCTCTCTTTGTCAGAAGTAGGATTAGGACAGAAGGAAGGAACCACAATCTCCTGATTAATGTGGAACTCAGACACCACCTCTTGGGAGGTGCGAAGCACTGCCTTGTCCTCCTGAAAGGCCAAAAAGGGTGGTCTACAAGACAGGGCATGCAGCTCCGCAACTCTGCAAACAGAAAATCGCTAGGAGAAAGGTCATCTTCCACATCAGCATACATAGAGGAACGTCATCCAAAGACTCAAAAGGAGGACGCTGAACTACTCCCAAGACTACTCCCACTGAGGAGCAGGGGACTTGAACACTAGACCAGTATGAGCAACACCCTGGAAGAAAACCTTGACATCAGGAATGATAGCAAGATGCAGCTGAAAAAAGACAGAGCGTAGAAGTCTGAACCGTAAGAGAACCAAGACTGAGACCCTTATCCACACCATCCTGGAGAAAGGAAAGAACTGTAGGAAGGTCAAAATCCTGAGACAGGTCTTTGTCAGCACATCAAGACAGAAAAGTAGACCAAACTCGATGGTAGGCATTAGAGGAAACAGGCTTACGGGCACTAAGCATAGCAGCCACCACACCATAAGAAAATCCCTTCTTCAAAATTGAGTATTCAATCTCCATGCCGTCAAAGCCAGACGATGAACGTCTTCCTTCCAGAGGTAACCCTGTAGATGGTCCTGGGGGGGGGGGTCGTCAAAGAGGTTCTGCCACGTAGAGGAAACCAAGCCTGTCGGGCCAGTATGGAGCAATCAGAATGACTGGGCAGTGCTCCAGTCTCAGCTTCCGAAGCACTCTGTTCAACAGGGGAACAGGAGGAAAGATGTATGCCAGAGGAAACGTCCAAGGGATTGACAAGGCATCCACTGCCAGAGCAAGGAGATCCGCCCAGCGAGAGCAGAGCGTTGGCACCTTCCTGATGTGCCTGGTTGCCATCAGGTCGATGAAAAGAAGACCCCACTGCTGGATTATGAGGTTGAACACCTCTGGATGCAGCTCCCACTCTCCGCTGTCCACCATGTGCCCTCTGAGGAAGTCTGCTAGAACGTTGTCTATGCAGGAATATGAACTGTGGAAATGGCAGGGACATGCTCCTCTGCCCATGATAAAATGGCCTTGACCTGTAGCCAAGCTGTGAGACTTCTTGTGCCGCCTTGCTTGTTGATGTAGGCTACCACTGTGGCGTTGTCCAACTGCACCCTGACTGGGCAATCCTCCAGTTGTCTTGTCCAGTGATGTAGGGCATGAAAAATTACCTGAAGCTCCAAGACACTGATGGGAAGGAGAGATTCCTCCTGAGACCACCGGCCCTGAACACTCAAGTGCCCCAGCACCGCTCCCCATCCGGTGAGGCTGGCATCCATCCTCACTGTGGTCCAGAAGGGGACCAGGAAGGGTCTGCCTTTCAAGAGACTGTTCAGGTTGAGCCACCACAAGAGGCTCTGCTCCAAGTGAAGAGGGAGAGAAGAATCTTTCCAGGAGATCTGGATGGCCCCTGCATGCCAGGATTAGAAACCTCAAGTTCCCTGGTATGAGCCATGGCAAACGGAACTGCTTCTATGATGGAAATGAACTTTCCCACCAAGGATGACAACTTCTTGTCCGGAACCGGATCTTCAGACAGGATAGCCTGGACCTTCAGTGCCATCTGATGAGCCACTTCGTCCATGAGAAATACCATCTCTCTTAGTGTCGAAGAGGAGGCCCAGAAAGACCATTCTCTGGGAAGAAACAAGGTCTGACTTGTCCAAGTTGATCCACCCGTGATGGGAGAGAGCATGAACACAGCCCTGGAGTTCCGGAGAAGAGGCCTTCAGAAGGAGGTAGCCCATATAGGAAGTCACTCTATTGCCGTTCAGATGTAGGACGTAGATCAATGCTCCCAGGACTGTTGAAGACTTGAGGAGCAGTGGTCAGTCCAAAGGGGAGGGCAGAAAACTGGAAATGCCCTCGGTCGCAGGCAAAGCAGATATACTGCCGACTCTCTGGATGAATGGTGAAGTGCAGGTAGATATCTTGAAGATCCAGAGAGGCCAGAAATTCCCCAAGAGACATGGCAGCTACAACTGTGCACAGAGACTTCTGGCGGTATTGGGACCTGACCACAAAGGAGTTGAGATCCTTCAGATTCAAAATGGGATGACAGCCCCTGTCCTTCTTGGAAACCACAAAGAGGTTGGAGTAGAATCCCAAGCCCCTCTCCTGAGGGGGAACTGGCTCTAGGACCATCTTGCCCAGAAGGGCCTATATAGCTTCCTCGAAAAGGTGGCGCTTTTCTGCTCCCAAGGGAGAACAAGCAGCAAAGGTCCTGGGAGGAGGAAGAGTGGTGAAGGGAATCCTGTACCCCGTATCACCGGTAAAACCCACGGATATGCCACAGAGGCCTGCCAGGCCGAGAGGTAGTGGCGTAAGCTGTCACCTACCTGTGGGTGGGGACCCGGGTTTGGAGAGTCATGCAGAAGGTGGTTTGAAAGCCTTGAGCTTCTAAGGACTTGGATCTCCATTGCTGCTTAGGCTTGGATGAGGAGCGTGGAGCCTGAGGGACCGTCTGGTTCGCTTGGCGCGAGTCTGCTTGAAAGGAAGGAAAAAGCAGATTCCTTTTGACAGGCGCCTTCTTCCTCAGGGCCACTGGCAGGGGAGTACTCTTCCCTCCAGTGGCCTCGTTGATGAGATCCTTGAGCTCAGGCCCAAACAAGGAGGAGCCCTGAAAAGCCAAAAGACAGGAGAGCCTTCTTGGAGGCCGTGTCAGCAATGTTAACGTGAATTCGCAACATGTCAGAAGTAGGGACCCCTGACGGACCGCAAAATTGAGCTGTTCAGTCCAAACAGCCACAGCCCTATCTAACCATGCAGCAGCAAAGGTAGGGAGAAGGGGAGAGCCCGCCATCGCAAAAATAGCTTTCAGAAAAATCTCAAGCTTCTTATCAGTCCAGTCTGAGAGCAGAAGCGTCAGCCACAGGCAAAGAAGTGGACTTAGAAAGCCTGGAAACTGGGGCATCCACTTTGTGGGATGGACCCACTGCTTGAGGGCTGTTTCAGAGAACGGGTAAAGTTTAGCAAACTTCCTAGACAAAGATGGTTTCTTGTCTGGAAACTTCCACTCCTCAGACACTAAACGGTCAAGGGTGGGGTTAGGTGGAAAACAAGCATGGTGCCTAACAGGCTTCTGAAACACATCAGAGGGGTCAGAAGACACCTCCTGCACCAAGGGAATGTTCAGGGTGGACAACACAGCCCTCATCAGGCCCCCAGCTGAGAGAATGGGGTCCACCTCAAAGGGGTCCCCCAAAAAACGGAGATGAAGGAACAGCTAACAGTCATCATCAGAGTCCACCAACAATTCCTCAGAGGAATCAGACACATCAGGTACACCCGGCGGTTTAGGCAAGGAAGATCTGATAAGGGCGGGGGTCTGCCACGAGTGGAAGATCCCCTGTAAGGTGGATGGAAGGAGTTGTAAGGTGGACCAGAGGTCCCTGGTAGTAGCCTTAAATTCTTGCATCCATACTGGAGGCCCCTGCAGGGGATTCAGGGGCAGCAGCGCATGCTGGGCAAACATGAGTATTCTCTAGGTAACCCTGAGTGACATGAGGAGCAATGAGGAATGGGGAACACAGACACCCCAGTATCCTTAGTCTTAGGTTTAGTTCCAAGGTCTAATGGAGTAGACATTTTCACAGAGTCAAGAGGTCAAAGTATCAAAAGATGTGTATGATAAATGCACCCCAGAAGCGCTAAATAAGACTATCTGGTAGGCGAAGGGTTAAACTGTGGAGGAGAGTCCAAGCCCTGCGTAGGATACTCGATCTGCGAATACACAAAATGGCTGCCGCGATAGGAGCCAATCGGAAAGGAGCACGCGAAGCGGGAGCTCATGGGAAACGTAGTTTTTCTAACTGACTACCCCAACAGTGCCCAAAGCCCTCTAAAGCCCCCAACATCCCCAGAACGTTGAGCGGATAACAGGGCAAGTGCAAACCCACAAAATGAACCATCTCGGACCTTGCTGTGTGGAGCGGTTGCAGAGATATGTCCCAAACTGTAAAGTCCCATAGACGTGAATGGAGCAATGGAGTCTATGCGGTAAACACGTGCCTTAAAGAGACAGAACATAAAGTTAACAAATTGACTACCAACCGGTAAAACCAGTCAAAAGCCCACTAGAATTAAACAGTAGACCCAATAAACACTGGTGCCTGGAGGGAAAGTGTCCAAAGCCCCTGCAAAAAGTGCCAACCAGCAACAAAAGAGTTAAGTTACCACAGAAACTTGCTCCAAACACCTCACAGACATGCAGATAAACCCAAAGAGTGCATGAGTATGTAATAGGAACTCCAAATGAGACCCCTGTGCGGAGGGGAAGCATGGGACATGTGAACCTCAGCACTCAAAGGGTGCTCACCTTTTTCAGCAGATCTTCTGTCTTCAGATTACCATATATCAATCAGAAGTCTCACTGGGCAACTTCTGGGGAAAGAACTTGCAGCCAAGATTTTCCCCCCAGGGCTTAGGTCCACAAAAGCACCTGGTAAACTGAGCTATCCACATTTGGGTGATGGGAATTATCAGTGAAGGTAATGCACCTAATGGTGGTATTCCATATCTAACAAAAATAATAAAAAAGCTAAACTATAGCAGAACTGTTCTCTTGACTTGTGTCTTGACCAAGGAACAAATCTTACTGGTTGGGGATTGGCTAGCTGCTAGCTAAGGAGAGGAGGTAGGCTCCATCCAACAGTCACTTCTCAGAATTATTCCTGCCTATTAAAGGGGTTGATCGCCTACCCAAAGTTACCAGTAACCTGTATTGGACGACAGAGAAAAAAGCCTTTCACTGTCGTCCAATACAGGTCACTGGTACTTCTGGGAGGCGATTCGCCCCTTTAATAGGCAGGAACAATTATGCAAATGATTGCAGGGGGCGGAGCCTCCCCTCCTACTTAAGCCACCTTCAGGCCAGAGCCACCAGATTGATTTGTTCCTGGGTGCTGTGCACACCAGGTAGAGAACATCTATCCATTCAACTTAGTATTTTGTTATTTTTTTATTCAAATATATGGAATACCACCATTAGGAGGGTGACCATGGCTGTGAATTGCCCTCTTTAAAGTGGCTGGTGCAGCTTCCAGGGATTTTCTGTGGACCTTATGCCCTGAAGAGGGAACAGCTTGAGTTACGCAGCTTCCCTACTGGGGAATTTACCTCTGGTTTATTCCTTCTTCATCATGGTCACCTGAAGACAGAAGTCCTGCAGGGAAGGTGAGTCACCCATTGAGTGCTGAAGGTCCACTTGTCCCCACAGTGTCCCTTTGCTGGGCTTGTATTTGGGAGTTTGCTTTGCACTCCAGCACTCATAGGGTGTTTTTATTGCATTCAATGTTTTAATGCAGTTTCTGTGGTATTCTCTGGGTTTGGAGCCTTAAATAGTGTTTATTTATGTGTTTAATGTATGTTTGGGCACTTTTTAATGTTTTGTTAAACTTTATTAAAATTGGTGTTCCGCGCCTTTAAGCGCGGCTTTCCCGCTCAGACGCTATGGCTCCTTTACTCTCTATGAGATTTCACAGTGTGGGACGTATCTCTGGAACCGCTTGTCACAGCAACTCCAGAGAGGGCTCATTTTACTGCTAGGCTCTTGCTCTATCATCATGTATGTGTTTTATTAGTGTGGGGTGTTCAGGGGGGCTTCGGGCACTGTTTGGGGTACTTGTATGGGGAAAACTACATTTCCCATGATCGCCCGGTTCGCGCTCGTTTCTGATTGGCTATCCTGACGGCCGCCATTTTGTGGAGCTCTTCCTCAGCGAGTACACTACGCAGGGACCGAGCCTTCTCTCCCCTCAACAGATTAACCCTTCGCTGGCCAGATAAGTCCGAATTTAGGCATTTCTGGGGTGAAACTTTAATCTTCCACACTTTTTCTGGGTGATAGAGTTTAAAGTGGGGTATATTGACGCTGTGAGCATGTCTACTTCACTGGAGCTAGGGGCTAGACCCAAGTCAAAGGAGGATGGGGGGTCCGCTCCCCCCATGGCGTTTTGTTCCTCTTGTCACATTGGGCTATCTAGCGATAATGTGGGGGATCTATGCCCTAACTGCACTGGTCAAGATAGCAACCCTGGGCTTCCCAGCCATGCTATTGAGCCATCTTGGGTGAGGGAGTTTAAAGCTGCCACTAGGGATCTCAGATCCACTCTTCAACTCTTTCCCCCTCAGGTACAGGGGGCTCTCCAGGTCTGGCAGACCCCCGCTACAATCAGGACCTCCCTGCCTAAGCCACAGGGTGCTCCTGATGTGTCTGATTCTTCTGAAGAAGAACTCTTGCAGGATTCTGATGCTGAGGAACGCACTGTTATTGAGTCTAACAGGTCCATTGGGGACCCTTATGAATGTGACCCTGAAGTCTCGGCTGAGGGTCTGATTAGAGCTGTACTGAATACGCTCAACCTTCCTCTGACTCAGGAATCCACTTATGATCCTACTGACGTTTTTCAAAAGAAACCATCTAAGCCTGTTTGTTTTCCAACTAACCCTACTCTTGCCCGTCTGGTCTCTGAGGCATGGAAGAATCCTGATAGATCCTCCTCTGTCTCCAAAAAGTTTGCTAAACTGTACCCTTTTCCTGAGACTGAGCTGGCAAAATGGGTTCATCCCCCCAAGGTGGATGCTCCTGTTTCCAGGCTATCCAAGTCTACCGCCTTGGCTGTCTCTGATGCCTCTGCCCTGCAGGATTGGACGGATAAAAAGCTAGAGCTTTCTCTTAAGTCTATCTTTGCCTCCATTGGCACTGCCACGCGTCCAACCTTTGCAGTGGCGTGGGTTAATAGAGCCATTGCGGCCTGGACTGAACGACTGACTGACGCAGTTCGCCAGGATGCACCAGTATCTGAACAGTTACAGCTTCTTGCTAATATCACTGAAGCTCAGAATTATGTTGCTGACGCTGCCTTTGATGCTGTGCGCATGATGGAGAGGGCCTCCACTGCTTCTGTGGTGGCTAGACGTGCCCTTTGGCTGAAAATTTGGTCTGCTGATACAGCCTCTAAGAAAGCCTTGCTTTCCTTGCCCTTTCAGGGGAATTTGCTATTTGGGTCTGAACTCAAAGAAATGATCAGTGAGGCTACTGGCGGTAAAAGTACTCTTCTACCCTCAGTCTTTAAGAAAAAGTTTCCAGCCAAACGCAATCGGTCCTTTCGTTCCTTTCAGACTGAGATACGCTCCTCGGCCCAAACGGGTCCTCCCGCTACGCGCTCCTCCTCCAAGCCCAAACAGTCCTGGAAGCCCAAAGTGGCCCCCAAGGCCAAGACCTCCAAGACTGCTTCGGCATGACTCTCCGAACCTGGGTCCTCATCCGGCTGTAGGTGGACGTCTCCGCATCTTTCGCCGGACTTGGGAGAAGTCAGTGGCGGACCCATGGGTTCTTCAGGTGGTGTCAGAGGGATACAGGATCCCTTTCTCCTCCCTTCCTCCTTTTCGGTTCCATTTTACTCGTCCTTCTCAGGAACCCACAAAAAGACGTCTGTTCGACGACGCTATTCAGGATCTCTTGGACAAAGAGGTTCTGGAAGTGGTTCCTCCGGAGGACACAGGTTCAGGATTTTATTCCAACCTGTTTGTGGTGGCCAAAAAGGACGGAGGGGCTCGTCCTATTTTGGATCTCAAAGATCTCAATGCCTATGTGGTGACTTCCCACTTCCGCCAGGAGTCCCTGCGCTCTGTGATTGCAGCTATGTCTCCAGGGGAGTTCCTTGCCTCCCTGGACCTTCAGGATGCTTATCTTCACATCCCTATTCATCCAGAGAGCAGGCGGTATCTCAGGATTGCCTGCCACAGGGGACACTTTCAGTTTTCAGCTCTTCCCTTTGGGCTGACTTCAGCTCCTCAGGTCTTCCAGAGAGTGTTGGGCTCCTTGATAGCTGTGCTTCATCAGGACGGGGTCAGGGTGACCCCCTACATGGACGATCTCCTCCTCAAAGCTTCCTCGGCGGAGCTTCTTCACCAGCAATTGCAGAAGTGTATCCACACTCTGACCCGCCATGGCTGGATCCTGAATCTGGACAAGTCGGACTTGGTCCCATCTCAGAGGCTTCTGTTCCTGGGTCTCCTGTTCGACACTCGCCAATGCATGGTGTTTCTGCCGGAGGATGTGGCTCATCAGATAGCCATCCGAGTGGCGGGGATTCTGGAACTGGACTTAGTGCCGGTAACGAAGTTGTTGTCCCTGGTGGGGAAGTTCATTTCCACGATCGAAGCGGTACCTTTTGCCATGGCCCACTCCAGGGAACTTCAGAGATTTGTGATCCAGACGTGCAAGAATCATCCAGATCATCAGCATCTGTCAGTCTCTCTACCTCCTCATGTGGAATCGAGTCTACACTGGTGGTTGGATCTCTCCCATCTCCTGAAAGGGAGATCCTTTCAAGTTCCTTGTTGGACCACGATCACAACGGATGCCAGCCTTCGCGGCTGGGGTGCTGTGTTGGGTCGTTTTAGTGCTCAGGGGAAATGGGGTCTGGAGGAATCTCTTCTCTCCATCAATGTTCTGGAACTACGTGCCGTCCGGCTTGCCCTGAGACACTGGGAATCTCAACTGACCGGTCTTCCGATCAGAGTGGAATCCGACAACGCCACTGCGGTGGCTTACATCAACAGGCAAGGCGGCACAAGAAGCGGCACCGCCTGGTTGGAGGTCAAGGATATTTTGTCTTGGGCAGAAGATCACGTGCCTGTCATCTCTGCAGTTCATATTCCAGGCGTGGACAACGTCATGGCGGACTTCCTCAGTCGTCATACCGTCGACAGCAGAGAATGGGCTCTTCATCCAGAGGTGTTTCGCTTGCTCACCCAGAGGTGGGGGATGCCGGAGGTGGACCTGATGGCCTCCAGACACAACAGGAAGGTTCCGGTGTTTTGCTCCCGGCGGAGGGACTCCCTTGCTCTGGCAGTGGATGCCTTATCGATTCCTTGGGATTTTTCTCTGGCTTACATCTTCCCTCCTCTTCCTTTATTGATCAGAGTCATCCAGAAACTGAAGCGAGAGCGTTATCCTGTTATCCTGATCGCTCCAAACTGGCCTCGCCAGTCCTGGTATCCGGAGTTGATGGCCATGTCAGTGGCGGATCCGTTCCCACTTCCTGCCCGTCCGGACCTACTTCTTCAGGGATATCTGTGGTAGGAGGATGTTCACTCTCTCCATTTGATGGCATGGCGGTTGAATCCTCGATTCTAGCAAAGAAAGGATTTTCTCCTTCTGTGGTGTCGACTATGCTCAGTGCTCGTAAGCCTGTGTCCTCCAAGATCTATCATCGCATATGGTCAACCTTCGTGGCATGGTGCTCTGAGAAGAAATTCTCCCTTGATTTTCATCTTCCCACTGTCCTAGCCTTCTTGCAGGACGGTGTTGATAAGGGACTCAGTTTGAGTTCCCTCAAAGTTCAGACTTCTGCCTTGTCTGTGTTTTTCCAGGAAAGGATTGCTATCCTTCCTGATGTGAAAGTTTTCTTCCAAGGTGTGACTCATGTTCGACCTGCCTTCAAGAGTCCTGCTCCCCAGTGGGACCTCAATTTGGTGCTGGGAGTTCTCCAGCGACCCCCGTTTGAATCCTTGGCTTCCATTCCATTACGTCTCTTGACCTGGAAGATGGCCTTCCTTTTGGCTATTGTTTCAGTTCGCCGGGTAGCAGAGTTACAAGCTCTGTCTTGTAAACCTCCTTACCTGGTGTTCCACAAGGATAAGGCTGTGCTTCGCACTACTAAGGAGTTCTTACCCAAGGTTGTGTCCGAGTTTCACATCAATCAGGAGATTGTGGTTCCCTCTTTCTGCCCTAATCCTTCATTTGACAAGGAACGAGATCTCCATCTGTTGGATGTGGTGCGTTGCCTCAAGTTTTATGTTCATCGCACAGAGTCTATCAGGAAGTCTGACGCTCTATTCGTCATTCCTGAGGGGCCTAGGGCAGGGAGACCGGCTTCCAAAGTTACCATTGCCTCTTGGATTAAGGCTACTATCCGTGAAGCCTATAGGTTGCGGAATAAGCACGTTCCCTTCCGGGTGACTGCCCATTCCACCAGATCTATTGGGGCCTCTTGGGCCTACAAGAATCAGGCATCTGCTGATCAACTGTGCAGAGCGGCCACTTGGTCCTCTGTGCACACATTTTCTAAGCACTATCGAGTTGATGTACTGGCTTCGGCTGATGCCAGTTTTGGAAGGAAGGTCCTGGAGGCAGTTTTGCCTGTGTAGGTCTTCTGCTCTGTGATCCTTAGTGCTTCCTTACTGTTGAGCCCTGTTGGCTCTAGTTCCGTGTGCTGTGTTAGTTCAGGGTTTGTTCCCCTGATTGGTGTCCGTTGACACTTACAGTTTGGGCTATGTAATTAACTGGTTCATAGCAGCTGTAATGTCTTGGGCCTTGTTCTGGTCCTTGCCTTTTTCCCACCTCTGGATCAGCTCAATGTTTGTACATCCCAGAAGTACCAGTGACCTGTATTGGACGACAGTGAAAATAGGATTTTAGTCTTACCTGTTAAATCCTTTTCACTTAGTCCATACAGGTCACTGGTCTCCCACCCTGTCAAGGGACCAGACCTGGCTCTCCTGTGGCATTCAATGGGGGACCTTTGGGGCATGCTCACAGGAGTCTTTCTTCTTGCTTACCTGGGGTCAGTTTTAGGGTCTCAAATCAATCTAGTGGCTCTGGCCTGAAGGTGGCTTAAGTAGGAGGGGAGGCTCCGCCCCCTGCAATCATTTGCATAATTGTTCCTGCCTATTAAAGGGGCGAATCGCCTCCCAGAAGTACCAGTGACCTGTATGGACTAAGTGAAAAGGATTTAACAGGTAAGACTAAAATCCTATTTTAAGCTGAACTACCAACATTGCCCCACATAATTTCCCATCTGATGACTAGCTGCTCAGTAGCGCTAGTCGTCAGAATTATTACCGCGTTAAAGAGAATTCGCCATTGTTCTGGGGCTCACAGGCAGGATGGAGAGCAGAGTCTTTCCATAGTGACGTCTGCACGCCTGTGCTGTCAGTACCAGAAGGTGAGCAGAGAGGACTATGATCTGAATTCGGAGGGCCCCGCTCCGTACCAGCAGCGGCGTGGGCAGTCTACTGTGCATGACTGCACCGCTCTGTTGACGGGTGGCACTGTGGCCCGTGTACACAAGTTACTCGCCACTGCAAGCTATAACATACCCACCAGGGCTGAATTTCTACTCGCCAGGGCTAAATTTTCACTCGCCATTAGCTAGTGAAAATTTTGAGCCCTGATATTACATAATATATCTCTCTATATCTCTCTATATCTCTCTATCTATATATATATATAAAAGAATAAGCCTCATTGCATAATTTATGGTACCTCACACACAGAACATAATTTATGTCTCCTCAGAAAACAAACACACATTGAACCGAATGCCTCATTACATAATTTGTCTCATTAGGAGACACAACTCCCATTGGGTGATTCAATGGGGACATTACTGCTCCCATTGGGTGATTCAATGGGGGCGTGTTTATCATACAGAGAGTTGGCCCACCCCCTCCAGCCCTCCCACCACTATCCAACTGACAAAAAAAAAATATAGCTGCCACTCGCTCCTGAAGTAGGGGATATCAATAACTTCTCCCGGTTCACTCACACTCTCACTCAGGATCATGACCCCACAAACACACTGTTTCACCTCCCACAGATAACTGTAACCCTCCATACACACTGTCACCTCCCACAGACAATTGTAACCCTCCATACACTCTGTTTCAGTACGAAGGTGTAATGTTTCTATAAAATACAAACTCAGGGATAAACTTAATAGCAACTCTTATTTAACCCTTTCAGTGCCAGAGGGGTACTCAACACATTGCTTTGAAATGCGTTGCTTACCCCTCTGGCACTCAAAGGGTTAACTCTTCATCTCTTCAGTCACCTCACTAACTGTTTTCAACTGTCACTCCTCCACTTCCTGCCCTTTCTCTTTAAAGGGAGAGAGATGCTTTGCTGTATGTTACAGAGGGCAAGTCTCAAACACCACTATCTATTTGATCCCTCAGCATATTGCTACGTTGCCTCAACTGAAGAGCCACTGTGTGTTATACTGCTATGTTACCTCAGCTTAAGTCAGGAGTTACTGTTCCCATTGGGTGATTCAATGGAGGAGTGATTTAAATCATTCAGGGAGTTGGCCTGCCCCCACTATCCAAGTGACTGAAAAATCAAAATGGCTGCCACTCGCTCCTACACCACAGACTCACACACAAGCCACACTCACACACACACAAAAGCCACACACACACAAAAGCCACACACACACACACACACACAAAAGCCACACACACACACACACACACACACAAAAGCCACACACACACACACACACACAAAAGCCACACACACACAAAAGCCACACACAGAATCCCCAGGGGTACCTCCACCAACCTGAGGCACACAATGAGCTGATCCAACAAAGAGAGGGCGGGATCGGCTCCAGTATACCTTCATTTCTGGTATCCGCAATACAACAATGCTTTCGGCTCCTGGTGCACAATGTGCTTCTGCTGCAGGAAGCCCAGCTGCTTCATGTAGCTCGGAGGCAGGCAGGCCCAGTACCAAATCCTTCATGTTCCCCCTTCATGAGGCACAACACTCCACCCTGCAACAGCCCGGTCACGCGGCCTTTCAAGGAGCTCTCTACAATCAGCAGCTGGATGCGGCTATTACCCGTGGCTGAGGGGCTGGAGACAGACCATGCCGGGGCCACTCAGTAGTACACACTCTTACACACAAGCTTCTTCACCGCTGCTCTCTGCCCGCTGTCACACACCTACATTGTGTAAGTACCCTGGCACAAAAAAATATACATGCCAGACTATAGCTGCTCCAACAACACACACTGGCTGCGTCCCTAGTAACGTTCTTGGCCAAGGCCTGGGCCAGGAGGTGTCTTCCTGGCCAGGGAGCCGGGCCGGCGGTTGTCTGGCAGCCTCTGAGTGTGCATGTACAGAGTCCACTTCAGGGACTGTGGACTCCATGACTCTCGCTACATACTGGGACAGCTGGTTAACCCTTTCAGTGCCAGTGGATTAAGCAACACAATGAGCAATGCCTTGCCTAACCCTCTGGCACTTCAGGACTGTAATAATATCTGTGTGTGCACGCGCGCGCATGTATGTACGTGTGTATGTATGATCAATGTCTGTATATGTCACTGTATCTGTGTGTGTCTATGTATGTGTGCAATATGATTCTTTCTGCTTCACACAGTACACAAAAAAACATCAGTCAATATAGCTAAATGAAATGTACAATACAAACAATGCTACATAACACATACCCTACTACGACGGGCAACACACACACACACACACACACACACACACACACACACACACATATATACATATATACACATACACACACAAATAGCAAAAGCTTATCATCCTTAAGAGACGCAGTAGCTGCCAAAAGCAGCGTGATATTTTTAGCAAGGCAGGAGATGGAGGGAAATCAATAGCAGGTGGGGTAAGCTCACTGGGACAAGGCTTCAGCCAGGAAAGGATAAAGGGCCAAAGAACAATTTAGAGGAGAAACTGATTCCTTCTTGCATTGTTTAAAGATGTCCAGTGAGGAAGACCCTTTATCACATGGCTCAGAAACATCAAACAGCTCTGATAAGCCCCTAAGCTGAGAAGCAAAGGTCTTCATAGGCATCCCCAAGACCAGAAAGAATCCATGTCCACCCCATCAGTGTCAACCTACTGTGCAGAGGAATCTCCAGTAGAGATTTGCCCCCTTAAGGCAGGATGAACCTGATAGGGGTCATAGGGCACCAGAAGTGGAGGACCCCTTGAATAGATGAAGTGATAGAAGCAACTAGGGAGAGTCTAAACCCAAACTGGATCTTGTACTGCAATAGACAGCCAGGAGAAGTAGCAGGATCCACAGTGCAAAAGGGACATAGGGTACCTGAATATTCCTATGGAGCCCAGTTTGGCATGAAGAAGTGTGCGCTAAAGAGGTAAAAGTAAACCCTGCATCCTTAGATTTGGCTTTCCATGTGTTCCTTCAAAGCAGACATGTTCAGCGATAAACCCCTCTAAAGCAGGACAAAGTAGTCCAAAGGTACTTAAGCTGCCAGAAAGACAGAGGCAGTGAGAGATTGCGCAAGTCAGAGAGCGAGTGAGACACCCAGAGAACTTGTTGTAAGGCCACTTAAAATGGAGCATGTCCAAGTCGAGGTAAAATGGAGGAGACTTTACCCCATGTCCTGTGTGAAACACAAGTACAGTAAGAGAAAAAACTTTAGTTGCTACAAAATAAGCTTTGTGAAAAACACCTTAAAGTCGGAAAATCCTGCAAAAGACAAGAACAAGTGACCCCATAGAAAATATAGACAGCCTATGCAATGGGAGATGGCTTGCCAAAGCACCACCCTGTCCTAAGCAGAAATCCTGGGATAAGGGATTCCAAGTAGTATAATGTTCCATTGCATAAAAGCAATCTGTAAAACTTAAAACTGCAAAACTGCACACTATCTCAACACTCACCAAACGATAGAGCATCACAAAGATTCATTTTGAGCCTACTCTGACCCTTGTAGGCGAAACAAATGCAGAGATATGTCCTTGTAAAGATTCCCCATACAAAGACGGCCACCGTGCGGGCTCTGGTTCTTAAAGGAGCCGCGTTCCATAAAATAAACTAAACAGAAATAAAGAACAGAAATAAAGCTAAAAATGGAATTCATATGTAGTGAATTAACAGAAAGTAAGAATAAACGCTAAAGAGAAGAATCAGCCTATGAACAGATTATGACTCAGTGGTAACCCTTTGACTGCCAGAGAAGTGGACAACACTTTGCTCTGCAATGCATTGTGCATACTTCTGGAACTCAAAGGGTTAAGCAACCTATACTACTGAAGGCATCCACCTTTGCAAGCGTAGTGATCACAAGTAATATGGAGAATTTTGAGCAAGACAGGAAACACTTTATAGTAGGTGCCAAGTAAGAACAGTGATATAGCAGTAAGAACAGTGATATAGCAGTAAGAACCACAGCACTCAAAGGGGTAACTTAACTGTCTCCAGGCATTTTACCACTTGTTAGTCAGCTAATGCATTGCAATACATTTGAAACCTCTAACGTTTAATTGGTTAAAGGTCATATTTAAAATGGGAATTTGGGGAATTTTTGTATGTATTATGCACGTGCTCTGCACCACTTCTTAGTATATTAGTCCCAAACCAACATGTACAGCTCTGCCACCCCCACATTATCCAGGAAATAAAGTGCCCAGACTGATCACCCATGTGCACCATTTCCACAAAAAACCCAAAAGGATCAGTCTGGGCCTTTTATTTGTTATCTACCCTGATCTACACCTTCTATCTGTGCTCTTTTCAGCCTGCAGTTTTTAGTAAGTGCTACCCCCTACACAATGCAGTCAAGTGACTGAAAAGGTTACCAAATATCCTTTAGTAGCACTCTAATCTAGCCACTGCCATTATACTCTGGCTATGAATCACTGCAGTAGTCTGCAAATGATTTTGTCTGTTTCAAACCCCAGTGCAACACAGATATGCCAAGAGACCAGGAGATGTGGCAACCCTAGGCTAGATGCAAGTGGGTGAAGATGCTGGGTTGCAATGCATTTAAAGTCATAGGTATTCTACTTCATTCACTTTGACCAACATCAGGTATTATTTCCCCACATCCTAGGATTTATGGAAAAGCAAGTCTTCCCACATGGGTCGTGGACAAAATGTATTTAGTGAAGCAACAGATGAAAAGGAATGGTGTTATAACACTGGGTGACATTCTCCCTCCATTAGCCACAATACTAAAAGGGATAGTAATGTTTCACAAAAAAACAAATTAATCTTTATATTATTTGGGCCATAGATAGTGTTATTTCAATACTGTCAGAGTTGTACTTCAAGAGAAATTGAATGATAAAGTATCCCCCTCCTGCCCCTTTTACACCTCCCCTCAGATGTGGAATCTGGTCTTAAGACCAGACAACTCACAGCAAGGGACAATCTCCTTACTGTGAGAACAATGAAAACCCTGCCCCCCTTGACAGATTATTCAGGTATTTCCTTTATGCTAATTGAAGACTGTCCCTCTCTGCGATCCACCTGGACACCACCTTGCTGCTCGGAGGTGAGCAGTGTTACATCAGTAAAAGAGGCGGGAGGGGGATACTTTATCATTCAATTACTCTTAAACTACAGCTCTGACAGTAATGAAATGGCACTCTCCATGGCCCAAATACTATAAAGATTAATTGGAGCCGCTTTTATTGTGAAACATTAATAGCCCTTTAATGAACCCTAAAAAACACAGTTAGAACTGCATTATATAGAACAGTCATTATTGAATCCAAACCTGAACTTATTCCTCTTCCGATATATTAATGGGTAGACTGATTTTTACTTTAAGTCGTGCCACAGAGACAAATGCACGCCCCTCTGCCACAAAGGGTTAAAATGCTACACTCTATACTACATAGGCAATAGGCTAAAAACCTTAGGGGAAAAAAGCCATTGTGAGAACTATCCAGTTATATTAGGCACCAAAAAGGAAAAAAAGGATTGAATGCAAGCCAAGTCCCATGTTTAAGAAAGGATCAGAGGCTGAAAGCAGAACAAAGAGTGGTTTGTGTTTATGCAAGGATCAGCAAAATAGCTATGAGAACACTAAGAGAAAGAGGCCCCTCTACAGAGAACCCAGCAAGAGCTTTCCATAGTACACACAGCTCATCCATGAGAGGATTGGTTGTTGTAGGGGTGGTAATATTTACAATTTTCATCATTTTTCAATACTTACAATTCACTAAACTTCTGTTCAGTTAGACATGTCAGTGAAAAAAAAAAAGGATTTGGTTCAGTATTGGTTAAGATAAGTTTGTAACCATAACCTTCACAGGTCCTGTGACCATAACACATTAACAGTAACCCAATTAACTGACCTACTTAATCCTTTTTATTGTTGGAAAACCAAACACACTTTGAAGGCAGATAAGAATCTAGCCTATTTAGAATATCCATTTTCCTATTAAAGAAAAACTAACCTTGTATTTTGACTTTAAATATTTTGTAGAAAAGTGTAAAATATGAACAAACTGCCTACATTTTCCTTCTCACTTAATGTTTCCGACATGAGCTACCTGTATCTGTTGCCAGATTTTCCTGGTCATTAGATCAAAAGTTGAATGCAACACAATGTTGCAGTCTATGCAGCACTGATTACTCTGTGTACAGGTTTAAGGTTTCTTTAAATACTTCAATCTCACATAATATCTAGAATATATTTAGGCATTTCCCATTCACCCAGTACCCTGCTTTGTAGAGGTGTACACTGAAAACAAGACTTAAAGGGACAGTAATGTCCCATAAAAATGCTTATAGTTTTGTAGAGGTTACAAAATTAAAGGGGAACTACCACCCCAACATGATGAAGTCTGTATCAATGTGTCTTCCCTTTGTAATAACAGCTGTGTTTTTTTTTTTTTTCAAAAACGTATTGAAGAAGAATAAACTAGAAAATACTTTTGTACCTGGTGTTGTTTGTACCAGTGAAGCGTTTCAGCGCATGTCCGCAACGGAGCCATTTGGCTCCGTTGTTCCTCCCACAGTCTGCATGAAAAATGCTACGTAATGCTGCTCTTTAACACATGACCCGGTGCGCTCCTTGCCGGATGCGCGTTCAGGTCTTCCAAGCATGGTGCGAGCGCGTTCCTGTGAAGAGCTCGCACTATGTAAGGCACCAGACACAAACTTTGCCGAAATAAAACTTGAAAAGGTAAAAAAAAAACCGCCATTTAAATTTCATTAGAAATCTGCCTAAATTAATAAGTTGAATAACTTTTAGTGTGTACTAGTGTCTATTAATGATATGAAAACCTCCTTTTATCAACATGTTTAATTCTATACAAATGTGGTTTTAATGTCTGTATTTACAGATGGCGATAGAAATGAACTAGTAATGTAAGATATGTGTATGGATAATAAGTTGGTATCCACATTTCCTTCAACAATGAATGTGTACATTATAAATGAAATTAGATGAGCCATAAATGTGTTAGAGAAGACATTGACTAATGGACACAATTATACATCCTTTCAGAGAAGCGTACAAAAAGTTATAGCTGTCCAAAGGGCAACAAATAAACTATGTACATATGTATGTGTTGATATTCCCTCAGACTTTACCATGAATAAAGGCATCATATTTCCTATGACCGTGTGCATTGAATCACTTTCATTAACCCTGTAAGTGCCACGGAGGCTCCCAACGCATCGCGATGCGTTGGGAGCCTCCGTGGCACTCATAGGGTTAATGAAAGTGGGATACTGTCTTTCAGGCCAAAATATAAATGTGGAAGTGGGGAGAGGCAATTTACAACTCACATTAACCCTGTAAGTGCCACGGAGGCTCCCAACGCATCGCGATGCGTTGGGAGCCTCCGTGGCACTCATAGGGTTAATGAAAGTGGGATACTGTCTTTCAGGCCAAAATATAAATGTGGAAGTGGGGAGAGGCAATTTACAACTCACATTAACCCTGTAAGTGCCACGGAGGCTCCCAACGCATCGCGATGCGTTGGGAGCCTCCGTGGCTCTTACAGGGTTTATGAAAGTGATCCAATGCACACGGTCATAGGAAATATGATGCCTTTATTCATGGCAAAGTCTGGAGGAATATCAACATATACATATGTACATAGTTTATTTGTTTCCCTTTGGACAGCTATAACTTTTTGTACACTCCTTTGAAAGGATTTATAATTGTGTCCGAATAGATAATTAGTCAGTGTCTTCTCTAACACATTTATGGCTCATCTGATTTCATTTTTCATTGATAATGTGCACATTAATTGTTGAAGGAATTGTGGATACCAACTTATTATCCATACACATTACTAGTTCATTTCTATCGCCATCTGTTGAATGGGAAGGTGATGTCATTCATCCTCATTACCATGCACGCCGCCGAGCCGCACAAGCGTGCATGGAACAAAAAAAAACAAGGCTGTGGGCAGGCACATAGCGCTTGCCTGACAGGCCAATTGAGAACTTGCGCATGAGCAGTGGAAGGAAAAAGTCAAGATGGCAGCGGTGTTAGCGATACAGGAGCCTGCTAAACGGGTAATATTACAGAATGTATAAAATACATTGGGATGTTTCACATACATATTTGAGGTCACAAAAGGGGTATGATGCTTCACAATTCAGGTTACCTTTGCATGGTAGTTCCGCTTTAAACTATATGGCACAAATCCTCCCTCTCAAACGGAAGGCTGATCATATCATTGTTACCTGCATCATCCCGGCTGAGCTATCCCATTGGAAGTACCTCTGGGACTCTCACCTTTAAAGCAGGATAGAAGGCTGGAAACCAACACGGCTATTTGCATTCCCTCTGCCCGTTCATCATTTGGAAGTGAAACCGGGATTTATGCTTATTGAGAGGTCAGTTACATTTATTTAGTGCTGATACCAAGGACGGGAGATCGTACACAATCTGCCCGCCAACATCAATGGCTATAATTTCCTGGGATACTATACATTGTTTATCTGTATAGACGGGAGAGGAGACAGACTGTATCCATACGGAATCCAGCCCATGATACAGAATCCTGCTTGTTATACAGTTTTATATTTTATCCAGATACAAAATCGGAGGTTGTTTGCTCCAATTATTAACTATTGACATTTTATTGGCCATTTTTGAGAGGTAGACTTTATTGCTAGCTATATTTTATTATATGCTTGCACTTTATATATTGATGTCCGTGTCATAATAAATGTTTATACATTTTTTATATACTACACCAGCACTCTCCTTGTATTCTGTTTATTTAATATATTTTATATATATAATTTTTTTTAATAATAATTTGTAATTTTTTTTTTATTTTTTTTTTTAAATACTGAAATAAGGGTAGGGTAATGCAACTTCCTCCAGAAGACAGGGCACTCACTGATTAAACTCCCCCCACATATAGCCCTCCCAGAAGCTAGCTGGTTTAGTTTTCATATAGCAAAGGAGAGAGGGGTAAAGACAGTCAAGAAGAATTACAGTATACACAACTTCAAGAGAAGGCAGAGTTCTCACAAATTGGGATGCACTGCATCGTTCAATTTGACTAAAATAAACAGAATACCTTTTTTCCCCAGCGTCAATTTAGGGATAAATCAACTGAAGGGATGTGCCAAAGCCGTGCCAAAACTGCAGGAAGTGATAGAAAAGAGGACTTTAGTCTTATCTGTTAAATAATTTTCTCTTAGTCCATATAGCTTACAGGTAACTCTGGGCAACCACCCCTTTAAAGTAGGGAGGAACAATTCTTGAAAAGAAGTGCAGGGTGGAGCCTTCCTTCACTCCTTAGCTGGTCACCATCCAATCCAAACCAGTTAGATTTGAGATGTCAACTATCGACTAGGTAGCAAGAAGGAAAAACAAGGCTCCTGTGAGCATGAAACCAAAGGTACTCCCACATTCAGGCACATTCTCTGTTGTCCAAAATAGCTTACAAGTAACTCTGGGATGTACCAACATTGAGTTTCCCAGTGGTGGGAAAAAAGGCAAGGACCAAGCACAGGTCCCCAAAGTCACCAGAGCTCATACGGACTAATCAGATCAGGATAGCCCCAAACAAGAAGGAATGTCAACGGACACTGAACCGGAATATAAACACACCAGTAACTAACACGGCACACTGAACTAGAGCCAACCTGGCTCAGACAAATATTACGGAGACGTAATGACAAAAAAGTCCTAGACAGGCAAGGCTGCCTCCAAGACATTCCTACCAAGGATGGCGTCAGCTGAAGCCAGCACATCAACACAATAGTGTTTAGAGAAAGTGTGCACAGACGATCAAGTGGCCTTGCACAAGTGATCAGCACAGTCCTGATTTCTGTAGGTCCAGGAGGCCCCAATAGACCTGGTGGAATGAGCCATGGTACGATAAGGAACAGGATTCTTCAGACTTCATAAGCCTTACAAATGGTAGACTTGATCCAGGAGGCAATAGTCACCTTGGATGCAGGTTTACCAGCCCTGGGACCCTCAGGAATGACGAATAGAGAGTCAGATTGACGAAGGGATTCAGTGCGGTGCACATAGAATTTAAGGCAGAGCACCACCTCTAACAAGTGGATATCCCTCTCCTTGTCAGATTTAAGGTCAGGAGAAAATGAAGGCACAACAATCTTCTGATTGATGTGGAACTCAGAAACCACCTTAGGAACAAATTCCTGAGAGGTGACAAGAAATGCCTTGTCCTTGTGAAACAGCACGAAAGGCGGTTTGCAGGACAAAGCTTGCAGCTCGGTGTTAAGGTTTAGATGAGCTGCTCTCTCTCTGCTGCTTGATTCTTCTGTCTGAGCTAATAGAGTGCTCTGCTATCTATTGCTACTGTCTTCCCTGTTCTGAGCCTGGCTGAATCAGCTGACCTCTGTGATTGCTCACCTGACTGCTATCAGTCAACCCTCCCAGGGTATTTAAAGCAGCTTGGCTCACTTCATGAGCCCGATGTGTTTGCTTCTGGCTGCAAGAGTGTTCTACTGCTTTCCTGATTTCCTGTGCACAACCTGGCTTCCTCTGATGTCCCTTCTGGTTCCTGACTCCTGGCTTGTTTGACATCGCTGATCTCCGTATTCCTGACCCCAGCTTGGCTAAGTACCTGTCTTAGTTCATGACCCCAGCTTATCTTTTGGTTTATGCTTCTGGATCATGATTTTGCTTTGTTTTCTTTTGTTATATTAATAAAGGTGTTTTGCACTTTACATTTTTGTGTCTGTCTGGTTCCTGGTCCAGAACATTCAGGAACCCCCCTAACAGAGATGATTGCTAATAGGAAAGCAATTTTCCAAGTCAGAAGAAGAGTAGTAGTGGCCAAGGATTCAAAAGGAGGGCGCTGTAAGATGCCCAGCACCAAATTAAGATCCCACTGAGAAGCGGGACGCTTAAAGGCAGGGTGAGCATGAGCAACGCCCTGAAAGAAAACCTTGACTTCCGGAAGGATGGAAATGCGCTGTTGGAAAAAAGACAGATATCGCAGAAGCTTGAACCTTCAAGGAACTCAGGCTGAGGCCCTTGTCCACACCGCCTTGTAAAAAGGACAGGACCGTAGGAAGGGCGAAGTCTTGCGAGGACAGATCCCTATCCACACACCAAGAGTGGAAAACAGTGGAAAATTATATTTAAAGGGTCCCCGAGAATGTCTGTTTTTAATTTAGATAGGGTCTTTATAGGTGTATTAGAGTAGCAAAGTGAGATACCTTGGCGTGGTGGTAAGCTTACACACGGATTGGCCAATTTGTGGGACGAAATTCTCACTTATTTTCACTTAGATTTACTAAGAGTTATTACATATGCTAAATACAGGACACTTATGTTCACAGTATATAGAGGAGCGCATTCTCTAGGAAGCCCTGTTTGACATGAGGAGCAATGCACAACAGAGGTCACAGACACCACAGTATCCTTAGTCTTAGGTCTAATCTCAAAGGGTCTGACATCCTAACCGGATATAAAGCTTCTGATAGTATGAGGAAAAACCCAAATAATGTGTCTGAGATTTAATATTCACCCCAGAAATTGCGAAAATGCACTTACCTGGCAGGTAAAGGGTTAATCTCTGAGGAGAGGAAGATTCCAAGCCCTGCGTAGGATACTCGTGAAGGGAAAGCTAAAAAATGGCGTCCACTCACTTGCCAATCATAGAGTACCCTAAAAACTGTGCCCGAAGCCCCCTGAGCCACCTAAAAGACACTCAGAACATAAACTGCATAACAGGACAGGGTTAGGCAAGTAAAATGAGCCGTGTCTGAACTCACTACGTGGAGTGGTTGCAGATATGTCCCACAGAGGTGAATGGAGCATGGCGTCTATGCGGTAAAGGGCTCCTTAAAGGCCCAAAACTTAAAATGACGGAATTCTAATAAAGTGAGTAAACACACAGAAATCATCATATTAAGGCAAAATAAAGCCCAAAAGGAAAAGTGTGGCAAAACCTTTAAAGGTGTTCAATTCGGCAAACGAGGGGTTAAATTACCACAGAAACCCAAGTGCGCCAGAAAACCAACGGACAAACATGTAAACCCAGTGATAACAGGAACTCCAAAAGGAGACCCTGGTGCGGAGGGGAAGCATGGGACAAGTGGACCTCAGCACTCAAATAGGGGTGGGCGAAAAGTGTGAAATTTCCTGCATGACTTTTCGCGAAAACGTGCTGATTTTTTGCTTTGCCCGTGAAAAATGTTGCCTTTCCGCCTATGCAAAAAGGTCCTTTTCGCCTATTTTAACAAATTTTCAACCTATATTACCTATAGATACTACATTTCTCACTGTAATATTACTTCTTCTGAGGGCTAAAGTTTAGAAATATGTGGCTGAAAGTCAAAGTTGTGAGTCCTACAGCAAAATATGGCTTGAAAAATGTGTTAGCATGCAGAATGCATTTGTCCTTTGCCCACAGCACTTTCTTGCTTAAGTGACACTGGCACATATTCATGATGATAAAGAAAAAAAATTAAAGTACAACCTACAATGTGGCAGCTATGTATTGTAGTGGTGGTGGTAGGCTGGCATGGTGTGATTTTTGTATGTATTTTTACCATTTTCATACTCTATCCTCCTCCTCAGATTGACACACATTACTTATCAGTCATAGCAATGGTCCCATCTGTCCTCCACCTCATCTGTGCTGCTGTTAATATATTTGTCCTGGCTTTGTCTGTCATGTGTGGTTTCTGCTACTTCTACTACTGGAGCTAGATGTTGATGTAATTCTACTGCCACTACTACTAGGTGTCAAAGGTGCAGCACTTAAAGCAGCAGCACCAGAGGTACTCGTCATATCTAACACTGTGGATATTAACCTGTGTTGCTGTTGCTGGGTACTCAAAATAGGTGTGTGTGGTTGAGTGGGACTTGGACTTTGAAGAGGTGATGATGCCGATGATGACTGATAGTGTGATTATGTGCTTTTTGATATCTGTACTTGTCCAGGGTCAGACTTTCCAATGGCTTTCTGAAACAGTTTATAGACAGGCACAGTGCTCTTAAAAAGTGGTGGAAGATTCAGCCTTTGACTTTCTGCTAACCTTATAGCCCTGTCATCATCCTCACCCTCAACTTAACCTGTATCTGAACAAGAGAAGGATGTTGGAGGGATAAATTCTAGATCTGCATCATCATCAGTCATCATTAGTTCATCCCCAGCAGCATCAGCATCACCTGACAATTCTTGCCCACTACCCTTATATTCCTATAAGCTTTTGGAGGTCTCAAACAATTTCTTTTTTACTTTTACTGTAACAAAGTTCCCTACTATGGGTGTTTTGGTGCTTGTTTTTCACACAATCTGATGCAGCAGGCAGTTCACCTGGTACAACATCCTCTATTATGCTATTACCAGCATCATAAACACTTGAACGCGACTTGTTGTCGTCCTCAGTGTTCTTCTTATATGGTTCTTTATTTCTACTGGTACTGGTGGTGCTGGAACTAGTTTTGCTGGGACCTTGACAAACTGCATCCTCCTTTGGAGTAGAGGGATCATCATCATTGATTGCACACACTGCAACAACCATTGCTACAGTCAATTTTGAACTAAAACTTTACTCTCGCATCCCCGCACTGCTCCACCCCTCCCCCTTCTCCTTGGGCATTACGCAACTACACTTTTTTTTTTACTGTATGGGGACACAACACAACTGATGTAGCTGTATGATGTCTTGCCTAAGCCCAGTAAGCTGTCTGTCACCTAAGATAAGAGGATTTTAGTCTTACCTGTTAAATCCTTTTCTCTTAGTCTATACAGGTTACTGGTAACTCTGGGAGGAGTCAGTCCCTTTAAGTAGGCAGGAACATTCTCTAAATGTATGCAGGGGGTGGAGCCTCCCTTCCCTCTCAGGCTGCAGCCCTGCTAGCCACCTCCAGAATTGTTTGAGAACTAACTAGACTAGATAGTAGAAGGGAAGACTCCTGTGAGCATGCCCCGAAGGACTCCCACATACTGCCACAGGAGAGCCAAGCATGGTCCCTTGACAGGGTGGGAGACCAGTAACCTGTATGGACTAAGAGAAAAGGATTTAACAGGTAAGACTAAAATCTTCTTTTCTCTGTCGTCCAATACAGGTTACTGGTAACTCTGGGATGTCCAAACATTAAGTTTCCCAGAGGCAGGAAGGCCCCCAAAGTCACCAGAATCTCTAAAAACCAACCGTTCAGAGAGCTCAACAAACTGAAGTGCCAATGGACACGAAACAGGGGTAAAAACACCCCAGAACTGTGACACAGCACACGGAACTAGAGCCAACAGGGCTCAAAAGTGAAAGAGTACCAAGATACTAATGAGATCCTATACAGGCAAGGCTGCCTCCAGAATCTTCCTCCCAAAACTGGCATCAGCAGATGCCAGCACATGCACACGATAGTGTTTAGCAAACGTATGCACAGACGACCAGGTGGCCGTGCCCTGCACAACTGATCAGCTGAGGCCTGGTTCTTGTAGGCCCAAGAAGCCCCTATCGACCTCGCAGAATGAGCCGTGACCCTGAAGGGAACAGTCTTCTTCCGAAGTTCATAAGCCTTATGAATTGTGGACTTGATCCAAGAAGCAAAGGTTACCTTGGAAGCAGGCTTCCCTGCCCTAGGACCCTCAGGAATGACAAAGAGTGTCAGACTTCCGCAAGGACTCAGTGCAATGCACATAGAACTTGAGAAAACGAACATCATCCAACAGATGAAGATCCCTCTCTGTCAGAAGTAGGGTTAGGACAGAAGGAAGGAACCACAATCTCTTGATTAATGTGGAACTCAGACACCACCTTTGGGAGAAACTCTTAGGAGGTGCGAAGCACTGCCTTGTCCTTGTGAAAGACCAAAAAGGGTGGTCTACAGGACAGGGCATGCAGCTCCGCAACTCGGCGATCAGAAACAAATCGACAGGAGAAAGCCCATCTTCCACGTCAGCATGCGTAGAGGAATGGTAGCCAAAGATTCAAAAGGAGGATGCTGAACTACTCCCAAGACCAGGTAAAGATCCCACTGAGGAGCAGGGGACTTAAACACCACACGGGTATGAGCAACACCCTGGAAGTAAACCTTGACATCAGGAATGATAGCAAGACGCCTCTGAAAGAAGACAGAGCGCAGAAGTCTGAACCTTAAGCAAACTCAGACTGAGACCCTTATCCACACCATCCTGGAGAAAGGAAAGAACTGACCAAACTCGATGGTAGGCATTCGAGGAAACAGTCTTACGGGCACTAAGCATAGTAGCCACCACACCAGAAGAAAAACTTCTTCAAAATGGAGGATTCAATCTCCATGCCATCAAAGCCAGACTATGAACATCTTTCCAGAGGTAACCCCTGTAGAAGATCCGTAGGGGGAGTCAAAGAGGTTCCGCCACTGAGAGGTCTAGAAGCTCCAGAAACCAAGCTTGCCAAGGCCAGTACGGAGCAATCAGAATGACTGGGCAGCGCTCCAGTCTCAGTTTCCATAGCACCCTGTTCAACAGGGGAATGGGATGAAAGATGCATGCCAGAGGAAATGTCCACGGGATGAACAAGGCATACACTGCCAGAGCCAGGGGATCTGCCCAGCGAGAGCAGAACATTGGAACCTTCCTGTTGTGCCTGGTTGCCATCAGGTTGATGCATGGAAGACCCCACTGCCGGAAGATGAGGTTGAACACCTCTGGATGTAGTTCTCTCTGATGTCCACCGTATGCTGACTGAGGAATTCTGCCAGAACGTGGTCTACGCCAGGAATATGAACTGTGGAATTGGCAGGAGCATGATCCTCTGCCCATGATAAAATAGCCTTAACCTTGAGCCAAGCTGCGAGACTTCTTGTGCCCCCTTGGTTGTTGATGTAGGCTACCGCTGTAGCATTGTCCGACTGTACCCTGACCGGGCAGTCCAACAGTTGCAGTGTCCAGTGATGTAGGGCATGAAATATTGCCCAGAGCTCCAAGACATTGATGGGAAGGAGAGACTCCTCCTGGGACCACCGGCCCTGAACACATCAAGTGCCCCAGCATTGCAGGAGATCCAATCGACCTCTGCATGCCAAGCTTAGAAACCTCTGAAGTTCCCTGCTATGAGCCATGGCGAACGGGACTGCTTCTATGGTGGAAATGAACTTCCCCACCAAGGATGACAACTTCTTGGCTGGAACCGGATCCTGAGACAGGATAGCCTTGACCTTCAGTGCTATCTGATGAGCCACTTCGTCTGTGAGAAACCCCATCCCTCTAAGTGTAGAAGAGGATGCCCAGAAAGACAATCCTCTGGGAAAGAACAAGGTCTGACTTGTTCAGATTGATGATCCACCCGTGATGGGAGAAAGCATGAATGCAGTCCTGCACCTGCTGAAGTTACAGAGAAGAGGCCTTCAGAAGGAGGTCATCCATATATGGAGTCACCCTGATGCCATCCCGATGTAGGACGGAGATCAGTGCTCCTAGGAGTCTGCTGAAGACTTGAGGAGCCCTGGTCAGGCCAAAGGGGAGGGCAGAAAACTGGAAATGCCCTCAGTCGCAGGCAAAGTGGAGATATTGCCGACTCTCTGGATGAATAGGGATGTGCAGATAGGCATCTTGAAGACCAAGACTGGCCAGAAATTCCCAGGGGACATGGCCGCTCTATCACTGTGCTCAGTAACTCCTGGTGGTTTTGGGATCAGACCACAAAAGGAGTTGAGAACTTTCAGATCCAAAATGGGACACCTGCTGTCCTTCTTGGAAACCACAATGAGGTTGGAGTAGAATCCAAGCCCCTCTCCTGAGGAGGAAGTGGTTCCAGGACCGCCTTGTCCAGAAGGGCCTGAATAGCTTCCTCGAAAAGGTGGGCTTCTCCGCTCCTAAGGGAGAACGAGAAAAGAAGGTCCTGGAAGGAGGAAGGGAGGTGAAGGGAATCCTGTACCCTGTATGTACTACCCATAAAACCCATGGGTTCACCATGGAGGCCTCCCAAGCTGAGAGGTGGTGGCGTAAGCGGCCACCTACCTGCGGATGGGTACCCCAGTTCAGCGAGTCATGCAGAAGGAGGTTTGTAAGCCTTGGTTTCGCATAGGACTTGGGTCTCCATTGCTGCTTAGGCTTAGATGAGGAGCACGGAGCCTGAGGGACCGTCTGGGTCGCTTGGCGTGAGTCTGCTTGAAAGGGACGAAAAAGCGAATTCCTTTTGACAGGCACCTTCTTCCTCAGGACCACTGGCAGGTGAGTACTCTTCCCTCCAGTGGCCTTGCTGATGAGATCTTTGAGCTCAGGCCCAAACAGGGATGAGCCCTGAAAAGGCAAAGACAGGAGAGCCTTCTTGGAGGCAGTGTCAGCAGACCAGATCTTGAGCCAAACAGCACGTCTGGCTACTACACACATGGTAGATGCCCTGGTTACCATGCACACAGCATCAAATAGGGCAGCAGAGACATAATGCTGAGCCTCAGCAATGTTAGCGAGAAGCCTCAACGTGTCAGCAGTAGGGGGCCCCTGACGGACAACTGAATTGAGCTGTTCAGTCCAAATAGCCACAGCCCTATTCACCCATGCTGCAGAAAATGCAAGGCAGAGGGCAGAGCCAGCCGTTGCAAAAATAGCCTTGAGAGAGGTCTCAAGCTTCTTGTCAGTCCAGTCTTTGAGAGCAGAAGCGTCAGCCACAGGTAAGGTAGTAGACTTAGAAAGCCTGAAAAAAGGGGCATCCACTTTGTGGGGATGGACCCACTGCATGAGGGCCATTTCAGAGAACGGGTAAAATTTAGCAAACTTCCTAGACAGATTGTTTCTTGTCTGGAAACTTTCACTCCTCAGACACCAAGCGGTTAAGGGTGGAGTTAGGTGGAAAACAAGTATGGGGCCTAACAGGCTCCTGAAACACATCAGAGGGGTCAGAAGAAGCCTCCTGTACCAAGGAAATGTTCAGGTTGGTCAGCACAGCCCTGATCAGGCCCTCAACCAAGGGAATGGGTCAGCCTCAAAAGGGTCCAAGAAAAGGAAATGAATGCACAGCAGAACAGTCAGAGTCCACCAATAATTCCTCCTCAGAGGAATCAGACACATAAGGTACACCCGGCGGTTTAGGCAGGGAAGATCTGATAGGGGCTGGGACCTGTCAGGAGTGGAAGACCCCGTGTAAAGTGGATGGAGGGAGTTGTAAGGTGGACCGGAGGTCCCTGGTAGCAGCCTTAAACTCTTGCATCCATACTGGCTCTAGTAAATGGCTGCAGGCCCCTGCAGGAGATTCAGGGGCAGCAGCGCATGCAGGGCAAACATGACCTGAGAATTTTCTAGGTAACCCTGAGTAACATGAGGAGCAATGAGGGACGCAGACACCCCAGTATCCTTTGTCTTAGGTTCTCACAGAGTCAAACGGTCAAAGTATCAAAACACCCACAAAACAGTGTACGATAAATTAATTCACCCCAGAAATGCTAAATAAGACTTATCTAGTAGGTGAAGGATTAAACTGAGGAGGAGAGAAGGAGAATCCAGGCCCTGCGTAGGATACTCGATCTGCGAATATACAAAATGGCTGCCACGACGAGAGCCATTCAGAAATGAACATGCGAACCGATCGCTCAAGGGAAGCGTAGTTTCGCTGACTGAGTACCCCAAAAGTGCCCAAAGCCCCCTATGGCCCCCAACATGCCGAGAACATTGACTGGATGACAGAGCAAGGGGCAAACCAACAAAATGAGCCATCTCTGACCTCACTACGTGGAGCAGTTGCAGAGCTATGTCCCAAACTGCAAAGTCCCATAGAAGTGAATGGAGCAATGGCATCTATGTAATAAATGCGTGCCTTAAAGGCGCGGAACATAAAGTTAACAAAGTGAATACCAAAACGTAAACCACTCAAAAAGCCCACTACAATAAAATCAGTAGACCCAATAAACACTGGTCTCAGAAGGGAAAGTGCCCCAAAAAAACCCAAAAAAGTGCTAATCAGCAGCAAAAGGGTTAAGATACCACAGAAACTTGCAACTCACAGACATACAGATAAACCCAAAGAGTGCATGAGTATGTAAAAAGAACTCCAAATGAGACCCCTGTGTGGAGGGGAAGCATGGGATACGTGGACCTCAGCACTCAAAGGGTGCTCACCTTTTTCAGCAGAACTTCTGTCTTCAGATTACCATATATCAAGAAGAAGCCTCACTGGGCAACTCCTGGGGAAAGAAATTGCAGCCAAGATTTTCCCCCCAGGGCTTAGGTCCACAAAAGCACCTGGTAAACTGAGCTATCCACATTTGGGTGATGGGAATTATCAGTGATGGTAATCCACCTAATGATGGTATTCCATATCTAACAGAAAAATAATAAAAAAGCTAAAATTATAGCAGAACTGTTCTCTTGCCTTGTGTCTTGACCAAGGAACAAATCTTGCTGGTTGGGGATTGGCTAGCTGCAAGCTAAGGAGAGGAGGTAGGCTCCACCCAGCAGTCACTTCTCAGAATTGTTCCTGCCTATTTAAAGGGGCTGATCGCCTACCCGAAGTTACCAGTAACCTGTATTGAACAACAAAGAAATACCCATGTAACCATTGTAACAGTCTAATCGTATCTTGGCCCCAATACAGCTCATATAGTTATCTTGGTATCTATACATGAATATCCAAACTTTTATAAAGCGGGCTTTCAGTTTAGAAAAATACTGTTAGTCTCCTGATAAGAAAACATATTCTGCGACAGGTATTTATTCCAGCCAGACTGCAGAGATGTAGTATATGCTTCTGAGCCACAAATCCATCCATTCATTATGACAGATGTATTCTTCACATCTCTTGCCTGGTTTATAACCACTTCTGTGAACAACTATAAGGCTATTTGATGCTCATTCAAACTCTCCATATAGCCTTATAACCTCTTCACTGCAAACAATTCAAAGACTAATCTAACCTACAAGAAAGGATCAAGCTGATCTGCTGCCCTCTACAAAGATCTGAAAGCCTGGAAAAACATACAGGGGGAGAAGAGGAAATTGGAAAAAAACCCATGCACCTTCTGACAGTTAAAACTCCCTAAAAATAGAAAACAAGGTTTAAAAAGTATGTGAGTGATCGAAAGTTATTTGTAGACCGGAAGGGGGAAGAAAAAAAAAAAAAACAAGAAAAAACATGCATGTCTAAATAGAGAAGTCTTCAAATCACTGCAAAGCATCCAAAACAAATAATTTAAAAGTAAAATCCCCCACAACCATGCATGCTAAAGCTACTATCTATAAAAGTCTAGTCTTACTGCAACTACATTTGATTAATATTTAAATTAGAGTGCACAGGATGCTCTACATATAGCATTTACTTTGGATGAGAATATCTTCTCATCTACACCTGAAACATACATCATTGTGCACAACAGTTAAAAATATCTAATTTCAAGGTCCACCTCCAATGGCGCAGAACTAACAGGATTTAAAGAGTTTACTCATAGTAACATAGTAATTTAGATTGAAAAAAGACTTGCGTCCATCTAGTTCAACCCTTTTCCTATTCCTGTTTACCATCATTGATCCAAAAGAAGGCAAAAAAACATCAATATAGCAATTTCAAATTCTGCCTTGAATGGGGAGGGGGGGATTCCTTCTTGATTCCAAATGGCAATCAGATTTCTCCCTGGATCAACAAGCCCTAACTAAATATTAATCCCAATACTAACGTACATAGCCCTCTATGTTATGCTCTTTTAAATAAGTATCCAGGCCCCTTTTAAAGGCATCTAATGTATTTGATAGCACCACCTCCTCAGGAAGTGAATTCCATACCTTTATTGTCCTTACTGTAAAGAAACCCTTCCACTGTTGTAGATTAAATCTTCTTTACTCAAGTCTAAGCCGGTGGCCCCTTGTCCTGTGTACTGTTCTGTTAATGAACAGGTCTTTGGAGAGCCCTTTATATGGGCCTTGAGCATATTTATATAGTGTTATCAAATCCCCTCTAAGACACAATTTCTCTAGTGTGTACAAGTTTAACTTTTCTAGCCTCTCTTAATAACTAAAACTTTCCATTCCCCTTACTAGTTTTATAGCCCTCCTCTGCACTCTCTAGTTCCATAATGTCCTTTTTCAGAAAGGGCGCCCAGAATTGAACAGCATATTCTAGGTGGGGTCTTACCATGGACCTGTAAAGAGGCATAATAATATCTTCCTCCCTTGAGTCAATACCCCTTTAAATACATGCCAATATCTTATTGGCCTTTGCAGCTGCCAGCTGGCACTGCATGCTACTGCTAAGTCTATTGTCTACCATTACTCCCAAATCCTTTTCATTAGTAGATTTCCCCAGAGAAACACCATCTAAACTGTATGTTGCATTTTTATTATACCCAAAATGCATAACTTTACACTTGTCTATATTGAATCTCATTTGCCATTTGCCTGCCCAGTTACTCAATTTGTCCAAATCCTCTTGTAATGAAGACACATCCAGTTCAGACTTTATTACCTTACTTAATTTTGTGTCATCGGCAAACACTGATACATGGCTTCCTATGCCCTCTGGGAGGTCATGAATAAACAAATTAAAAAGAAGAGGACCCAGGACAGATCCCTGAGGTACTCCACTTATCACGTTTATCCAACTGGAGAACTTGCCATTTACTACCACTCTTTGCATTCTATCTTTCAGCCAGTTTCCAATCCACACACAAACATTTTCCCCTAGGCCTATTTCATTCAATTTGTGCAGTAACCTCTTGTGCGGAACTGTATCAAATGCCTTGGCAAAGTCTAAATAGATCACATCAACCGTCGCTCCCTCATCTATATTATTACTCACTTTTTCATAAAATGCGATCAAGTTAGTTTGACAAGACCTGTCTTTCACAAAGCCATGTTGGCTATTGCTAATGATATTCCTGTTCCAGCAGAATTCTTGAATATATTCCCTTAGCAACCTTTCAAACAGCTTTCCTACCACAGATGTCAAGCTTACGGGTCTGTAATTTCCTGGCTGTGACTTTGATCCCTTTTTAAATATGGGCACCACATCTGCTTTACGCCAATCCATGGGCACCATACCTGAAATAAAATAATCCCTGAAAATCAAATATAACGGTCTGGCCAGGGTCTGGCTTAGCTCTTTAAGTACCCGTGGGTGTATACCATCTGGCCCCGGAGCTTTGTCTACCTTAACACCATTCAATTGTTTTAACACTTTTTCTTGTGTTAGCCAGTCCCATGCTTGCAGTGACTGTTTGGTAAAAGTAGTTTGCAGATTCTTGTCCATTGGGTCTTCCTTGGTAAAAACAGAAAAAAAGAATTTAAAATATCTGCCTTCTCCCTGTCCCCTTTGACCATCTCATCTGTTTCAGATAACAAGGACCCAACATTATCAGACTTTAATTTTTTGCCATTAATGTATTTAAAGAATTTTTTTGGGTTGCTTTTGCTCTCCTTAGCAATATTTTTTTCATTCTCCAGTCTAGCTAATTTAATAGCCTTTTTACAGGTTTTGTTGACATTTTTGTATTCTGCAAATGCCTTTGCTGATCCCTCAGCTTTGTAATGTTTAAATGCCGCTTTCTTGTTATTTATTTCATGAATTACTTTACTGGTTAGCCACATTGGTTTTAATTTGCTTCTTTTGTATTTGTTTCCAACAGGGATAAATTTCAGTGTGTATTTTTGCAATGTTATTTTGAAGGCATTCCACTTACCTTCTGTGTTTTTTCCTGAAAATATTTTATCCCAGTCAACGAGACCAAGGGATGAATTAAACCTGCTAAAGTTGGCCTTTTTAAAATTCAGTGTTTTGGTGGAACCCATACCAAATTGCTTTTTTGAATTAATCTCAAAAGATACCATGTTATGGTCACTATTTCCCAAGTGCTCCCTAACTTGAATGTTAGCGATAAGTTCTTCATTGTCAGTTATTACCAGATCCAGACACGCATTCCCTCTGGTTGAGGTCTGCACTAGTTGAGACAAAAAACTGTCATTCAACAAGTTCAGACACTTGCTGCTTTTAGCAGAATTAGCTGTTCCATTTTTCCAGTCTATTTCTGGATAATTAAAATCCCCCATAATTATAGTTCTCCCTATTTGAGAAGCCTTTTCTATTTGCATTAATAGCTTTGATTCTTAAAGGTCACCAATGTTTGGTGGTTTATAACAAATACCCACTAATATTTTCTGGGCAGTTTTACCCTCAGTGACTATTTCAACCCACAGGGATTCCACATTTTCACTACTGTCATCACATATTTTCCCGCAAATGAGGCAATAATGCTGGTTTGACATACAGACAGACCCCACCACCTCTTTTGTTTGACCTATCTTTTCTAAATAACATGTAGCCCTCCAAATTGATTGACCAATCATGTGTGTCATCCCACCATGTTTCTGTTATGCCAATCAAGTCATAGTTTTCAATTTCAGCTACCAGCTCCAGTTCCTCTATTTTACCAGTTAAACTTCTGGCATTTCCAAGCATGCAATTTATGCCACTGCTGTGTCCCATTTGTGATTTAGTTTTGATGTGGTTTATAGGTTTCTCCCTATCATCTGTACTAACCCCACCCCCAGATCCTCCCACCTGGTTATTAACTACATCGCCTTCCCTTTCTATACTATCTATCCCAGTATTTATTGGCCCCTCCACCCCCTTCCTAGTTTAAAATCTCCTCCAACCGTCTAGTCATCCTCTCCACAAGCACTTGAGACCCTCTTGCATTCAGGTGCAATCCATCCCTGCTATAGAGATTGTACCCCAGAGCAAAATCAGCCCAGTGCTCTAAAAACCCAAAGCCCTCCTTCTTACACCAAGACTTCAGCTCCCTAATCTCCAGCTGTCTCTGGCGTAGCGCATTGCACAGGCAGTATCTCTGAGAATACTACTTTGGAGGTCCATTTCCTAATCTTACTGCCTAAATCCCTAAAATTGCCACCTTCCACCTTCCTCTTACTTTGTCATTGGTACCAATATGCACCAAGACAGCTGGATCCTCTCCAGCCCTTCCCAATAATCTGTCCACCCTGTCCGCAACATGCCGAACCCAGGCATCCGGGAGACAGCAAACCATTCGGTTACCGCGATCAGAGCCACAGATTACCCTATCTGTTCTCCTAATAATGGAGTCCCCTACCACCACAACCTGCCTAGGATTCACTTTCCTCTGGATCCCCTCTCTGCTAGAGGAGCTGTTCTCCCGGCTGTTAGGGAGAACAGTCTTCTCCAGCAATTCCACTTCTGGGTTTGCCTCCCCAACATCTTCACTTAAATGAGCAAATTTGTTGGGATGGAAAAACTCAGGACTGGCTGCCCTTTTTCTCTTCCCTCCCCCACTGCAACCACTTCTGTCACCCAGCTATGTGCCTGGTTCCCTTCTAGCTGATCTCCTCCCTCTTTTCTAGGTGACCCAGCTAGACTCTGCTCAGTTAGCAAGAGACTCCTCTCAAGGTTGTCAATGTCTCTCAGTGTTGCAATATGACTCTATAGAGCTCCAATCTGAGCTTCTAGAAGGGCCACTTGCTCACATTTGCAACAGCGGTATGGACCCTGGAACTGCTGTTCCAAGCATGCATACATATGGCAAGATGTGCACTGAGTGAGATCTCCAAACTTGCTCATCATGTATGGTGCAAATGTGAGTTCTTACAAAATGTAAACAATTAATTTACCTGTGTTCCTGTAAACTCCTGTGTTGCATTAACTGCTGTGTTTCACAAACTGCACACTTATTCTAGGGCACTTAGGAAAGAGCATGCTCTATTTGTGAGCAAGCTCTGTGAGTCCTGTACCTAGATTTATACAGGCCTACACAGGGGATTGTTCACAAACCCCACCCTTAATTAACTAATCACACTCCCAGAAAAAAACACAACCTTTTACACTTTACCCTTCTTACTGCAGGTTAGGATGTAAACACAAAAACACTTTTCCAATGCTGGGATGTCCAAACTGTTCACTTAATCCAGAGCACTCATGAATTCCACACTGATAATTATGTTATGCTTACCTGTTTTCTGTAATATAGCTTGAATTGACAACAATTAGCATTTATAGTTGGGTGGCACTTTAAGCCAATTCCCATACCTGGGAATCTTGTCCCAAGTTTGCCAGAGAACCCCTGAAGAGATGTGGATTTCATATCCTATTGCAGACAGGGCTTAATCAGGTATACATGTTTGTTTAAAAGGAGAAGCCTGCCATGAAACGGGTGGAAAAGTGGGCAGGCTGGGACAGGAGTGGTCTGAACAGACTAAAAAGTGGCAGGGGTTACAGTTGAACTCACTAAGCCAGAGAATCAGCCTCTGACGTACTGGGTTTCCAGTAATGATCTGAAAACTGGACTCTCCAGGGCAGATTCAGAGAGTTCACAGTTATGCAAAGTATGCAAAATTCATTATGTATAAGGTCATACTTATTGCTTGATGGGCAATTCAAAATACACCCAGTGTGTATACTTCCTAAATTCCTAGACGCTGCATGGAAATTTTGGCCCAGCACAAACTAGTTAGCATAGAGTGCCACCAACAAGTCAGTTTCACAAAAACTATATAAAATAAAAATAAATATTTATTTAAAGCGGAACTACCATGTCACAAAATGATTAGCTTAACTAAGTCCCCTTCTGGCGACTAGCTGGTTAGTAGCACTAGTCACCAGAATTATCTGATTTAATAGATATATACTTTATTCCCCAGCTGTCAGGAGCACAGAAATCTTGCAAGAATGACGCCCGCGTGCTTGTGCGGTCAGTCCCAGCCAGAGCGGAATGGCTCCTAGCAACGCCTCCTAGACCCGGCTGGGACTGACAGCGCAGGTGAGTGGATGTCATTCTGGCAAGATGTCCATGCTCCGTGCTACTGACAGCTGGGGAATAAAGCATATATCTATTAAATCAGGTAATAATTCTGGCGACTAGTGCTACTAAGCAGCTAGTCACCAGAAGGGGACATAGTTAAGCTAAACATTTTGTGACATGGTAGTTCTGCTTTAAACCAATATATCAGTGTATGCCAGTATAATGGATCCTTTACAGAAAACTCCGTTTCAGGACGCAGAAAGCTAAAAGTTGTCCAACTTCGTTAAAGCGGACCTGTCAGCCTAAGCGTGTTTATATTTTTATTTTTATTTTTTTTTTATTCACTAGTCATTTTGCCATTAAAGAGAAACTATCATGGTCTTGTAACATAATCTAGTAAGGTAAATATCCCCCAAGTGAACATCAAAATGTATATAAAACGTCCCTTAAGTATTTGTGTATTGTGAAAACTGACCCGTTATACAAGGGACATGACTGAGCAGACCGCAGCCACATTGACGAATCCGTGCTACTGAGCATGCGTGAGTTGTCTCTGGGCCTGTCACTCACCAACAAACTCTCTGCCCATAGCTGTCGTTTTTTTCTTTTCTTGTCATGCACGCGTAGTGCGAGCGCTTGACATGAATTCGCTCACACTATGCTGAAATGACCTGACCGCTCTTGATGCTAGTAGTGCACCAGTTCATGTGGCTCTGAGGATGGTGACGTAGGAGCCATCGTCAGGACAATGGGAGTTACAATGGAGCCGTTCGGCTCAACAGCGTTGTGCGCAGCATGGCTTTAGCTGGGCAACACATCATCAGGTACCTATTTCTTTTATACTTCATGCTTTAATGCCGGATTTTCTTATACAATAAAATACACAGCGCAGTATACAGATGGAAGACCCATTGATAGAGAGTATCTCAAGTGGGGGTGGTAGTTCCGCTTTAAATAATTAGTTTTGAGTAACATTTGAGACCTACAACAAATATGATGAGCATCCATTGAGCATGAACAAGATAAAGTGCCTACAAGTCACATTTTCACTCCCATGTGCCATTGCAGAGAGGAAATTTCCATATCCATATCAGATTGGTTCTGCCCTCAGACATTCCAGCTCTGAAATGTCAGGCAAATCCTCTCCACACAAGAGAGACAGCAAAACCACAGACAAGGCCCACATAGCCTGAAAAGTATGCATGTGATTTTTGTAGATTCTCTCATGCAGAGAGGATTTTCCGGACATTTTGGAGTTGGACTGTCTCTGGGCAGGACCAGCCTAATATGGAAATTTCCTCTCTGCAATGGCAATTTGGAGTGAAAAACATGACTTGTAGCACCACTGAGAGGCCACAATGCCCAAGAACAAGACACTATCTTATTCGTTCTTGATGGGTGCTTGTCACAATATTTGTTTCTATGGTAACTTTTATATTTAGGTGGCACAGTGTGCCACAATGCGAATTTTTGTACAGTATGCTAGTTATACTTGTGGCCACATTTATTTCGCAAGTGGGAAGTTAATATTGGGCCAAAGAAATCAATTAGAATCAAGTAGCAGACTATGACAAAGTGAACATCTCAAAAACTAAGTAGACTGCAAAGAAATGGCCAAACGGTTTTATAAATATTATATATATATAAAATACAAGAAGGAAAGCGCAAGTCTCTCTATATAGAATACACAATTTAATATATAATAGAACTAACAAACTAATTAAAATACAGTGCAGTACATAGAGATATGAGTCCCCTCTGTAGATACACTGGAGGATATAAAAGTTCCTTGTTGCTCCATTAATCCCTTTTACCAGAGAGAACAATATATATAAGTTCAGGCAGGTGTTCTAATAAGGAGATTGCTTGATGACTCTGTATTTTACAAAGAAAAATTCTCCTCACAGACGAGGAGAGACGAAAACCATATATGCACTCCCGTTTCCCCAAATGGTGGGATATTATACTTAAAATCCCCAGGAAAGGAAATGAATGATGGGAATTAAAAAAACAAACAATTATTGGAGAATTATTATTAAAATAAAATAATGATAAAACTTGTGCCATACATGACAGCTTTCTGTTAGTAAATTCAAGATCTAGTCCCTATTGACAGGTCAAATTATCTGGGTATGTTACCCAGAAAGAAACACTGTTCACTAGAATCACTAGAGTAGCTGAAGTCAGAAAAGTCTGTTCCGACTTCCAGGTGAATGATTTCACTCTTGTGATCATTCTTAGGAGCAATTCGCTGTACTTTAGTTATATTGGTTGTGTTTGAAATCGGGTAATAATCATAACTATTCTCTCTCCGATTTTATAAAAAAAAAAATTATCTTCCAACCTGGAAACGTGTGATTCATAATAGTGTTACAAATATATACTTAAGTATAAGGGACATAAAAAAAGGATCAGATAATACACGTTTCCAGGTCGGAAGAGAATTTTTTTTTTTTATTTATTTTTTTTTTTATATAAAAATCGGAGAGAATAGTTATGATTATTACCCGATTTCAAACACAACCAAGATAACTAAAGTACAGTGATTTACTAACAGAAAGTGGTCATGTGTGGCACAAGTTTGATCATTTTAATAATTATTCTCCAATAAAGATTGTTGTATTTAATTTCCATCATTAATTTCCTTTCCTGGGGATTTAAGTATAATATCCCACCATTTGGGGAAACAGGAGTGCATATATGGGTTTCTACTCTCCTTGTCTGTGAGGAGACTTTTCCTTTGTAAAATATAAGTATCACCATTGCACCCAACAGCCAATATAAACATAGGCTAGAAACACCCACCTATAACTTAGGTAGTGCAATCCAGAACCTTTTTTCATTTGATTGATGACTCTGTATATAACAGTAGTGTAAAAGCGTCGCTATGTCTTAGATACTCATACCCTTTACAGGTAGATTAATTCCTCTCTCTCTCCCGTCTTTAAAGTTGTAATGTCAGTACAATGTAATTATGTATCCGCCGACACTATAAGTGGGCAGAGATAGGTCTGTATATGATAATTTCCTTTATCACAAATGTATTCTCTATGTATTAGTAGCCGGCTATTAACAAGCCACTAATGCATGAGCGGCACTTCCACGGACAGGGTTGTGAAAATAACTTAGTTCTGTGGTACCGATATTGTCAACCCTCCCATCCGTGGAAATCTGTGGCGTGGACTGTTGGTATATGATGCCAACAATTTGTAGCACAATGGCGAAACTCTGAGTCTTTCACACTGTTTGACATCAGTGTAGATAATGTTGATGCACCTTCTGTTCTGATGACAATACTGTTGGAACTTATTTCTGTGTATCGATCACAAAGCAGTATTATCTGCATAGAGATTATGGTGAAACAAAAAAGGAGGAGTTTATTAGTCTGCTAAGGAAAGAGGTGTAGATTGAAAATTGCAAGGGGCCCAGGATTGATCCTTGTGGTCTGCCAAAAGACAGACAGTGTTAGGTGTGAAGTGGAGCCAGAGTAGGAAACGCTGTTGGAGTGGGTGATCCATTTTGTCAAAGACAACCGACAGACTAGGAGAAGGAGTTGGGAGTAGTGGCCTTTTGAGTTATCAGTGAGCAAGTTACTGGCCACTTTAGAAAGGGCAGTCTCAGTGGAGTGATGGAAGAATCCAAATTGTAGGTGGTCTAACAAGGAATGAGAGTAGATTTTGTTGGTAGATGGTGTGTTGGAGTTATCTAGAGAAGTGGACATAAACTGAGGGAGTCAGGATGCAAAGTAGTCAAGGATCTGGGAAGAAGAACCAGGTGGTCTGTATATGACAGCAACATAAAAGGGGAGGGGGAGACCAGATGAATGTGTGAGCTTCAAAATTACTCAACCTTCCTGTATTTTACCAGGTCTAGCTGTGTGGGTGAATTGTAGACCACCAAGTGCAGCAGTGTAGACAGTGCCTGATGATGTAAGCAAAGTTTCAGTGATGGCAAGGAGGCTTAGACTGTGTGAGATGAACAGACCAGCAGTTTATTGTACTCAGAGCTAGTGTTACAGATAACAAAACAGAAAAGAGTTGAGGTGGTTAGGTGACACGGTACATGTATTGGGTTACAAATGTTTGGTTTACTATTAAAATGTTGCCCTCTATTTGGTGACCAACAAAACGTTGCATTAAAAGTGCCGCCTGCTTGAAAAGGGCAACATCATGTCACCCACATCAAAAGGGTTACATTCTCATGTTGCAGGTTTATATGTTGAGTAGCCTCCAGCTGTGGATCATACTTCCATATCTTTGATGCAGGGGAAGAAAAGGAATGAGAGGGATGGAGAGAGCAGGATGAAAGTGCTCTTATTTTCATAGTGTGTGCACCTTTGACAGGAACTGTGTATTAACTCAGAGTGCCAATGGCAGATCTATGGTACTCAAAGGGTTAAACAGCCAGTATGATGCTGTGGAGGAAATGCATGCAGATCTAGTGGGGACATGCATTACAGATGATGGTCTAACATATTTGTAGTTTTTGAGCATCATACTGGCTGTTTAACCCTTTTGAGTGCCATATATCTACCACTGGCAATTAAAGGGTTAATACACTGCTCCTGTCACATGTGCATACACCTTCATTTCATTCAGTTCCTTCCTCTGCATAAAAAAAAAAAAAAAAAAATGGATATGAACGTATGATCCACGGCTGGAGGCTCCTGGACACTTAAGCCTACGACATCAGAATGATGCCCTTTTGATGCGGGCAACATTCTGCCGCTCTTTTCATGCCAATGACTTTTACTGTTGAGTTTTGTTTGTTGCCAAATAGAGGGTGACATTTCAATAGGATACCTAGGTGTTTCATGTGCGAGAGGGTGTTGTAGTACAATACAGAATGGGCCCTGGGTTAGGAGAGACGTCACTTGTAGCAAGCAGGGTGAAGAACAAAATGTAGGAGTGGGACTTAAAGCAGCGGGGGGGGGGGGGGGAGGGGGAAGATGGTAAAGATAGGGAATGGAGGAATGAGAAGAGTTTGTGGGAACAGAGAACGGTGAGGGAAGAAGAAAGGGTGCAATGTGAATGGTGTTGCAGTTCGTGTTGGCACAAGAGAAGGAGACTTTGATGCAGACGAGTATAGTTATGAAAAAGCAAGGCCAAACGAGACATTATGAGGTTAACTTGTGAGCCAAAAGAATCGGAGCTAGTCAGTTTGTGTTCCAACAGACTATTGATGAGTCTTGTTAGTCAAAGCTCAAAGTCACTAACAGGTGCAGATGGTAAAGATACCAGAGTGGGTGAAGCATGTTCCAGAACTGCCAGTTGTCTGGTAAAGGAAGGCATCTGATGTGGGCTGAGCAAACTAAGATATTGCAGGATTAACATGTATAATACTTTCATGGTGTTAAGCATGGAGTGCAATTTGTGATATTTAATAGGTGTTGCGGAATAGAGCTGCGTTAGGATTTTTTTCAGTTAGCATTTAAGACAATAAATGAGCAATCTGTAAATTCAGTCCTGGTAATCCTGGCTTCTTGCACCAGTCTTCAGCAGTTTTGATAAAATCTGCAAATGTCACTACTCCATGAAGAGAAAATTCCTTTGGTCAATCCAATAAGTAGTACTCTGTCCAAGTTGTGAAAAACATGTATTAAAGAGCCACTATAAATAGTACACAAGTATCACTTAACACAATCAATAGAAGGACTATGGTAGAAATCTGGCATGGATAGCTATATAAATTACTGGTTGGTCCAACAGAAGGCCTTGCATAGGTATGAGTCATTCATACAGCATCCATATAGTTTTGCATAGTATCTGTATTTGTGTATTTTTTAATCCCATTTTTGGCCTGTATTTAGTTTATACCTCTTCAATCCTGAGGTTAGCCATAGATAACCCACTTCTAGCTCTCTAGAAGCAAGCAAAGTCTCAAGACAAAAAGCCACTCTGCAGCTACATACTAGAGTTCAAATGCAAAACCAGATAAAGTTTATAGTAACCAACAGGAATACACTTTTTATCCAGAAAGCAATGATTAAATAGTCTGTGGTCATAGATTTAATTTATTTAAAGGGGGATGTATCACCATATAAAAATTATTTTACCATAGCTTTTGTTAACAACTTAGTAATAGGAAACCAAAATTCAGTATAATGCTAACCGGAGCTTGATATAGAAGACATTCACAGCACACCGAAGGGAAGCATGAACGCTCTCCCTAGGGCAGCTGGGAGGGAGGTGGAAGGAGAAGAGCAGTGCTGTGCACAGCACAGAAGACAGAACAACTTTTAAAGTACTTACATTTAAAAAAACAAAACAAAAATAAACTTTACTATTACTACGTTATTAACAAAAGCTAAGGTGATACATCCCCTTTAACTCCACCCTGAAATCAGTTCCTTTTCAACATAGATCTAGTGCCCGCAGACAGTCGCACAAAAGGGGATTTTAGTCTTCCCTGTTAAATCCTTTTCTCTTAATCCATACAGGTTACTGGTAACTCTGGGTAGGCGATCCACCCCTTTAATTGTAGGCAGAAACAATTCTAGAATTGTATGCAGGGAGTGAAGCCTACCTTCCCTCCTTGGCTGCAGCTAGCCAACCAGCTCCCGAAAGATTCAAGACTATTGACTACATAGTAGGACTGGTAGGACCAATCAAATCTTTAAAAGACCAACAGCTTCCTCCCTTAGTCAGTTAAACTTTTGTCCGAGCTGAAAGAACAGAAAATGTTAGTTTTAATCATAGAGTCATAATAAGGCAGAGATATACCAATGTAACAGTCAAGCAGGGACGATACCGATACCAATACCAGTATACCAACAAGGGAGGGTTGCCGTGGAAGGACACAGAGGAAAAACAAATATCGGTGAGTAAATTTCACCTTTTCCTCTGTGTCCGATCCACGGCATATACAGTGGGACTTACCCAAGCAGTAACAATGTAGGGAGAGTAGGCCCGGTTAACTGTGTTCAGGAGGAAATAGCTGCTTCAAGCACCTTCCGCCCAAATTTAGCGTCTTCTGATGCCTGAAGATCCAACTTGTAATGCCGGATAAAGGTGGAGACCGAAGACCAGGTAGCAGCCTTACAAATGTCTTCTGGCAATTGATGCTTTGGATGCTGGGACGCCTTTGAATTTTTCACAGAAATGAAAAAGTAGAGCCTCAGATTTTCGGAAAAGCTGGGTTCTAGAAATGTACATCTGAAGGCAAAGGATGAGATCCAAATTATGTAATCTTTTCTCAATCTCGTATCGGACTGGGACAGAATGAAGGCAGAATAAATTCTTGATTAAGGTGGAACTGAGATACCACCTTTGATCAGAATGATAATTTTGGACGCAGGACCACCATGTCTTGGTAAAAGGCCAAATATGGGGGAACTGATAGAGCTTGTAGTTCACCGACTCGTCGAGCTGACGTTATAGCTGTAAGAAAAGCCGTTTTTAATGTTAGTTGTTTAAGAGATACTTCTGATAACTGCCCAAAAAAGGGGTGTGATGCCAACTGTTGCAGAACAATATTCAGGTCCCAAGGAGGCACCACATCCCGAATGGTCGGCTTGATCTTTGAAATGGACTGAAGATAGCGACTGATGAAATAATGATCTGCAAATGGAGTGGCTAATACAGCTGAGATTGCGGATAACTGTACTTTTAGAGATGCTGGTTTCAACCCTTTTCTAAAACCTTCTTGGAGAAAATCCAGAACCTTTGGTGCGGAGATGGTTGAGCGATCTAATTTGTTGTCCATACACCATTTATAAAAAATGGACCAGACTAATAGATGTTGGTTGAGGATTTTTTTCCTACCCTGTAATATGGTGTCAATGACATCCTCTGATGCACCTTGCAGCTTTAGGGACTGCCTCTCAGCCTCCAGGCCTTGAGATGAAAGAAGGATGGATTGGGGTGCCATAGAGGCCCTTGTAGCAGAAGATCTGGTACATTTGGCAGAAGTAGAGGATCCATTATGGACATTTGTAGCAGGTCTGAATACCAAAGTTTCCTTGGCCAGTCTGGAGCTACCAGAATAACCTCTGCCTTGTCTCTTCTGATCTTGTTTAGTACTTCCATCATTAATGGTAGAGGAGGGAAGATGTATGCCAGATGATACTTCCAAGGTACTTGAAGCGCATCTTGGTCCTTCCAACGTGATAGGTACATTTGGCATTTCCTGTTGCAGGCTGTTGCCATGAGTTCTATCGCTGGTTCTCTGAATCTTTGTGAGGAGATGGAATATTCTTGGGTTGAGACTCCATTCCCATGGGTCTATTAGGTTCTGACTTAGAAAGTCTGCTTGAGCATTTAGATGCCCGGATAGAAAGGTTGCCGTGAGACTGTATAGGTTTTGTTCTGCCCATAACATGATCCTTACTGCCAGGTTGTTCAACTGAGAGCTCTTTGTTCCTCCTTTGTGAAGCAGATAATGAACCACTGATGTGTTGTCTGATCTTATCCTTACTGCCTTCCCTTGAAGGGCAGGGCTGAAATGTCTGAGCGTATTCCAGACAGCCAGTAGTTCCCGAACATTGATGTGTAATCGAAGTTCTTGCTTTGTCCAGGAGCCCTGTATGATGATGTTCCAAATTCCACCCCAACCTGTATTGCTTGCATCTGTGGTTAGGATCACACAATCTGGTTCCACCAGGCGCTTTCCTTTTTCCAGGTTCAGAGGGTTGATCCACCAGGATAGTTCCTTCCTGGTTGCCTTGAGCACTGGAATCTTTCTGCCTAGCCAGCATGGATTCTGTCTGTCAGATAGTTCTCTTGGGTACAACATGAATGTGCCTTGGCCCATGGGAGAATCTGATAAGTTGACATCAGATGACCCAGGAGCTTCTGAAACTGATGCAGACTGTTTGACTTCCTGTTGATAAAGTGGGTCACTGTCTGTAAAATGCGAGATTTTCTTTCCACAGATAGATTCTGACTGGGAATAAGAACTTTTCTGAAGATTGAGGATCCATCCTAATCTGGGGAGGATCTTCTGACAGAGGTTTGTACTTGCTATGGATCGCTGACTGGATGTTTCCATGGTGAGAATGTCATCCAGATATGGCACAATCTTGATCTGATGTTTTAGTCTGATTTCTGCCATTACTAGAGACATTACTTTGGTGAATACCCGAGGGGCTGTGGCAAGTCCAAAGGCCAATACCCTGAACTGGAAATGTTGATTGAAGATGTGAAATCGAAGAGATTTCCGATGAGATTCCCTGATTAGGATATGGTAGTAGGCATCCTGAATATCCAGTCTGGTTAGATATGCCTGTGGATAAAGAGCTTTCAGGGTGGATGCTACCGTTTCCATTTTGAAATGTTTGGTTAGTAGAAAGGTGTTCAAGTCCTTTAAGTCCAGAATCAGTCGAAGTTCTCCTGTAGGCTTGATAACATAAAAAAGAGTTTAGTAAAATCCCCTGAACCTCTGGATGCTGGGGACTTCCTCCATCACTCTGTTGTGTATCAAGAGTGAGATGGCTTGTCTCAGCTGTTGGCATTTGGACTTGTGACGAATTCTGGATGTCTTGAAACGAGGAAGTTTGGGTGTTTTCTGGAATTCCAAGGCATATCCCCTCTGAATGATTTCTAGAGTCCATTTTTCATGAAAGATGAGACTCCAGGCATCCTGAAACTCCTCCAGTCTGCCCCCCACTGGAGGAGGAGGGGATGAGCTGGCTTAATTGCTGATAAGGGCCCTTTCTCTGGAAATCTTTACGATTTCCGCCCCGTTGTCCTTGAGCTCCCCTTTTTCTATATTCAAATCCTCTACCTGGTTGATAACGCTTAGCGTCTCGAAAGGACTGGCGTCTATATTGGTTTGATCTGACCGGAGATCTTCTGGGTCTTCTGTCTTGGGGCAGAAATAAAGACTTCCCATCTGATGATCTTTTAATTATCTGTTCTAGAGGATCTCCAAATAACGTCGCTCCTGCAAATGGTAGGGATACCAGTTTGTTCTTGGAGGAAGGATCCGCTTCCCAGGATCTGATCCACAATGCTCGTCTGGATGTAATAGACAGGGATGAAGCCTTAGCTAACAATCTGATATTATCTAAAGATGCATCGCAAGAATAATTGATCGCGTCTTTAATGAGGCTTAGATCCTTTAAGATGCTGCTTCTGGACACTGAAGATTCTACTTTTTCTTCAGTTTCAGAGATCCAAATCCGTAATGTGCGGAAGACTGATGCCATAGCTGTAGCTGTTTTCAGGTTATGCCCTATGGTGGAGAATGGTTTCTTTAGTGCGCTGTCAGCCCTCTTATCCATGGGGTCTCTAAGCGCTATCCCGTCTTCTAATAAAATAGTGGTACGTCTGGCTGTCTGAGTTATCGCTGCATCAACCTTGGGTGGAGTAAACCAAACACTGGTTTCTTCTTCATTAAAGGGGTACATCTTTTGGAATAGTCTAGATAACGAACAGTGTTTCTCCGCCTGCTTCCATTCTGACCTGATCATGTCCTGGATGGAATTATGGATAGGCATTTGTGGACAGGACTTCTTGTACCCTAAAAAGGCTGTGTCCATAACATCTAATTTCCTCATGGCCTTTACTAAGTTGTCAACCTTATCCAAGGGGAAATTCCCCTTCTGCCGAGGAATGTTCTGATTCCAGATCTATATAGCTATCCTCCTCATCTTCTCTAGCTCTAGATGGGCTTTCATCTGGGTCTGAGTGCCTAGGTCTCTTTCTGGCAGCTTCTTGCATGGAACTTTTCATCCAATTTAGAAATGTTTGAAACTGTGCTGGTACCTCTCCTCCAGCAGCCTTCTGAAGGCAGGATTCACATAATTTAGCTGGGTCAGATCTAGATAAGGTATTATCACAGCCCATACAGGATTTAGTTTTACTCCCAACTTTATCTTCTTTTAAAGACTCTTGTTTGGGTTTGTCAGATTTCTGATCCTTAGATGCAGACATGATAAGAAGAACTGTGTACAATTCTTGAGAAAGTACTAAGCATTAAGCAGATATTTTGCAATATTTCAAGTAAATAATAAGAAATTTCTTACCCCCACCTCCTCAGGCACCATCCTCGGCTGTCCTATATAGCCCCAGTGTGTTCCACATGCTTGATCTCGGTGTGCGTTCCATCTGTGGAATGCATAACATCACTTCCGGTTCCCAATTCCGCGAGGCCGCTTACCGCCAGGAGGTGACAGGATCGTTGGGCACTGAGCTGAGCTACCGGCCAAGATACAATTAAAGTGGGAGGTGGGGAGGGAAAGAGCACCACGCAGAAGAGAGCGGCTTGGAAACGGCTGACTGATGCGGGCAACAGAACCATATGACCGCGGTAAGGCTGGTCATAACGAACAAAAAAAATATATATATTTGTACAATTGGGAGAACTTGGTTCTCCGTCCTCCAGCTAGGTAGGACCAATATTAACTGACTAAGGGAGGAGGCAGTTGGTCTTTTAAAGATTTGATTGGTCCTACCAGCTGAAGGGCTGAGCCAATTTCCCACTGTACATGCCGTGGATCGGACACAGAGGAAAGAAGACTCCTGTGAGAATGACCCCGAAGGACCCCCATGGTCTGCCACAGGAGACCCAAGCATGGTCTCTTGACAGGGTGGGAGACCAATAACCTGTATAGACTAAGAGAAAAAAGGATTTAACAGGTAAGACTAAAATCCACTTTTCTCTGTCGTCCAATACAGGTTACTGGTAACTCTGGGATGTCCAACCATTGAGTTTCCCAGAGGTGGGAAGTAAGGCAAGGACCAGGCGCAAGGCCCCCAAAGTCATCAAGCAGATTTGAACCATCAGATCAGAGATAGCCCAACAAACAATGAAGTGTCAACTGACACTGAACAGGGGTAACACCCCAAATGTTACACAGCAAATGGAGCTCAAAAGTGAAGGAAGCACCAAGAACCGAAAAAAATCCTAAGCAGGCAAGACCGCCTCCAGGATTTTCCTCCCAAAGCTGGCAGCCGATGCCAGCACATCAACACGGTAATGCTTCGAAAAGGTGTGCACAAACGACCAGGTGGCAGCCTTGCACAACTGATCAGCAGAGGCCTGATTCTTGTAAGCCCAAGAGGCCCCAATAGATTGAATGGAATGAGCTGTGACCCTGAAAGGGACAGGCTTCTTTCTCAGCTCATAAGCCTTACAAATAGCGGACTTGATCCAAGGACTTGCCTTAGGACCCTCAGGGAGGACGAACAACGCGTCAGATTGCCTGATAGACTCAGTGCAATGTACATAAAACTTGAGACAACGCACCACGTCTAACAAGTGGAGATCCCTCTCCTTGTCAGAGGTGGGGTCAGGGCAGAAAGAAGGCACCACAATCTCTGATTGATGTGGACCTCCGAAACCTCCTTTGGGAGAACTCCTGCAAAGTGCGAAGCACCGCCTTGTCCTTGTGAAACACCAATAGGGTGGCTTACAGGACAGAGCATGTAACTCCGCAACACGGCGGACAGACAATTGCCAGGAGAAAAGCCATTTTCCACGTCAACAGGCATAGAGGAATAGTGGAGGGCGATGAAGAACGCCCAAAACCAAGTTAAGATCCCTCGGAGAAGCAGGAATCTTGAAGGCAGGACGATTATGAGCAAGGCGCTGGAAGAAAACCTTGACATCAGAGAGGATGGCAATGCGCCTCTGAAAGAAAACAGAAAACAGGCGTCTGAACTTTAAGGAAACTCAAACTGAGGCCCTTATCCATGCCGTCCTGCAAAAAGGCCAGGATCGTGGGTAGATCAAAATCCTGAGACAGGTCCTTATCAGCACACCAAGATAGGAAGGTCGACCAGACATGATGTTAGATCTTGGAAGAAACCGTTACTGAGCATAGTAGCCACCACAGCAGAAGAAAAATCTTTCTTCTGCAGTATTGAGGATTCAATTTCCAAGCCATCAAGGGAGGCAAGGGAGCTGGAATGGCTCCATCACTGACAGATCCAGAAGCTCCGGAAACAGAAGCCTGTCGAGGCTAGTACGGAGCAATCAGAATAGGGCTGCAACTAATGATTATTTTGATAATCGATTAGTTGGCCGATTATTTTTTCGATTAATCGGATAAAAAAACCAATATGCTAATTTTTCATTATTTAAAATGATTTAATGCACAAACTGAGTGTTAAAAACAAACAGCAGAATAAAAAACTTTACACATTTAACATGCGTCATTATTATTTTACTATGGGGTCTATGCACCTCTCTTTCTCCCCCTTGTGCTTCTTTCTCCCCCTTGTACTTTCTCCCCCATGTGTCTCTTTCTCCCCCCTTGCACCTCTAGACTGTCACTGTCGCTCTCCTTCTCACTGCTGCGTTGAGTTGGCGGGCTAGGGGGTAATCTGAGTGGCATCCGGTCCCCTGTGGCTGGCTGGCTGGCTGAGTTCCCTCCTGCCCGCCCGCATCATCACGCGCCCCCGCGGGCCGTTATGACATACATACAGAGAAGGGGAAGAGGGCAGAGGCACCGGAAGAGAAGCGCTTGCTGCCAGACAGTAACGATCAGTCTGCTGGCAGCAAGTGCTTCTCTTCCGGTGCCTCTGCCCTCTTCTCTGTCTGTATGTCATCACGGCCCGCAGGGGCGCGTGATGATGCGGGCAGATGGATCTTGTCATATTGACACTGGCGGCGGCGGCAGTCTGGGGCTGCAACTAATCGATTATGAGAATAGTTGACAACGATTCTCATAATCGATTTTTATCGATATCGATTAGTTGTTGCAGCCCTAAATCAGAATGACTGGACAACGCTCCAGTCGTAATTTCCGTAACACCCTGTGCAACATTGGCAGGGGAGGAAAGATGTATGCCAGAGGGAATAACGAAGGAATGGACATTGTATCCACCACCAGAGCTAGAGGATCCCTCCATCAAGAGCAGAACCTCGTCGCCATCAGGTCGATTTAAGGAAGACCCCATTTCTGAACAATGAGGGTTAACACCTCTGAGTGCAGCTCCCACTCTACACTGTGTGTCGACTGAGGAAGTCCGCCATGACGTTGTCTATGCCTGGAATGTGCACTGTGGATATGGCAGGAATGTGTAATTCTGTCCAGGACAAAATAGCCTTTACCTCTAACTAAGCGGCATGACTACTTGTTCCACCCTGCTCGTTGATGTAAGCCACGGTCGTGGCGTTGTTGGACTGTACCCGGACTGGACAGTCTTCAAGCTGAGATGTCCATTGACGAAGGGCATGAAATATTGCCCGAAGCTCCAATATGTTGATGGGAAGGAGAGATTCTTTCAGAGACCACTGATCCTGAGCACTCAGGCGACCCAGGACCTCTCCCTAGCCGGAAAGGCTGGCATTAGTCACCACCGTGGTCCAGAAGGGTACCAGGAAGGACCTGCCCTTCAGCAGATGGGAGAGGTCGAGCCACCACGACAAACTCAGTTCCACATTAAGAGGGAGAGACACTGACATCTTCAGAAGGTCCAGCTGACCCCTGCACACCTGGATCACAAACCGCTGGAGTTCCCTGGTGTGCACCATGGCAAACTGTACCCCTGCTATGGTGGAAATGAATTTCCCACTAGAGAGGACATCTTCTTGGGTGGAACTGTATCTTGAGCCAGGATTGCAAAAACCCTATGTGCGATCTGGTGAGCTCTCTCGTCCGTGAGGTACACCATGTTCTTCTGGGTATCGAAGAGGAGGCCCAGGAAGACCAGACACTGGGATGGGACAAGATCCGATTTGTCCAAATTGATGATCCACCCGTGGCGGGTGAGAGCCTGAATGAAGTGCTGAACTTGCTGATGAAGAAGTTCCACAGATGGGCTTTCAGAAGCAGGTTATCCATGTATGGAGTAACTCTGATGCTGTCTTGGTGGAGGACGGACACTAAGGCTCCCAGAACATGGTTGAAAACATGAGGAGCTGTTGTCAGACCAAAGGGAAAAGCTGAAAACTGAAAACGTCCCCGGGCTCAGGCAAATCAGAGGTACTGCCGGCTCTCCGGATGAATGGCAATGTGTAAATACGCGTCCAGAAGATTCAGGGATGCAAGGAATTCCCCCGGGGACATGGCAGCAATCACCGTTGGTAAAGACTCCTGGTGATAATGCAGTCTGGATCACAAAGGAATTGAGATACTTTAAATCCAAAATGGGATGACAACCGCCGTCCTTCTTGGAGACCACAAAGAGGTTTGAATAAAAATCCATACCTCTGTCCTGAACTGGAAACAGCTCTAGAACGTCCTTGTCCAGAAGAGCCTGAACAGTGCCGAACAGATGGTGTTTCTCTGCGTCCTGAGGCGTATGAGAAGGAAAGAAGCGAAAGGGAAGAAGAGACAAAAGGGATCCTGTACCCTTCGGTCACCAACTGTAAAACCCATGGGTCCGTCACTGAACCCTCTCAAATGCTGTGATAGTGATGGTGACGACCACCCACAGCAGAGTGTGGACCCGGGTTTGTCGAGTCATGCCGAAGGCGCCTTGGAAGCTTTGGGCCTGGAGGAGACCTTGGGCTTCCATTGCTGTTTGGGCTTGGAAGAGGTACGCGGAGCTGAGGAAACAGTCTTGTTCTCGGACGTGTCTCATTCTGAAAGGAATGAAAATACAGATTATGCTTAAGCGGTGCTTTCTTCCTATGAACCAAGGGTAGAAGAGTGCTCTTACCCGCTGTGACCTCACTGATCAGATCCTTAAGATATGGCCCAAACAAAGAAGTGCCTTGAAAAGGCAAGGAGAGCAATGTTTTCTTAGAAGCAGTGTCAGCAGACCAGATCTTGAGCCAAAGAGCCCGTCTGGCAACCACAGACATGGTGGAAACCCTAGCCACCAAACGGATGGCATCAAATAAGGCAGCTGAAACATAGTGCTGTGCCTCAGAAATGTTGGAAAGGAGGCGCAACATATCTGAAGTAGGAGGACCCTGACGGACAGCAAGAGTGAGCTGTTTAGTCAAGTCCGCAATGGCCTGGTTCACCCATGCTGCTGTGAATGCTGGACGTATGGCAGAACCAGCAGCGGCAAAGATGGACTTGAGGGAGACCTCAAGTTTCTGGTCAATCCAGTCCTTTAGAGCAGACGCATCAGACACTGGCAAGGCAGTAGACTTGGAAAGCCTGGAGATAGGAGCATCCACTTTGGGAGAATGAACCCACTGAGCAAGCGCAGCCTCAAAATGGATAAAGCTTGACAAATTTCTTGGAGACAGAAGGTTTCCTGTCCGGAGACTTCCACTCTTCGGACACAAGGCAGTCAAGAGTGGGGTTAGGTGGAAAGCAAGTAAAGGGCTTTTTAGGCTCCTGAAATACATCAGAAGGGTCAGAAGGAACCTCCTGCATTAAGGGAATGTTCAGGGCTGATTTGACTACCCTAATCAGGTCCTCAGCCGAGGGCTCAGGATCAGCCTCAAAAGGTTCCCCAAAAAACTGAGGAGCCCACAGCAGAACATTCCTCAATATCTGAATCCACCAGCAGTTCCTCCTCAGAGGAATCAGATATGTCAGGTACACCCTGAGGCTTTGGCAGGGAAGACCTGACAGAGGAGGGGGTCTGCCAAGAAAGAAAGACTCCCTGTAACTGGAATAGAAAGAGTTGCAATGTGGACCTTAGGTCCCTAGTAGCAGCCTTGAACTCTTGCACACAAACCGGCTCTAATGCATGGCTGGAGGTCCCTGAAAGACTCTCAGGGACATCAGAACATGCTGGGCATAAAGGACCTGAGAATTCTCTAGGTAACCCTGAATGACAGGAAGAGCAATGTGCAATAGGGGATACAGAGAACCCAGCATCTTCAGTCTGGCCCCAAGCTCCAATGGTATAGACATTCTCACAGTGTTAAATAACCTTACTGTATAAGAAACCACCCAATTACAGTGTGTAGGATTAAAGTTTCACACCAGAAATCTCTAAAATAAACTTATCTGGCAGGCGAAGGGTTAATCAGCAGAGGAGAGAAGGAGAGTCCAAGCCCTGCGTAGGATACTCGTTCTGGAAAGATCACAAGCAGTGGGAGCCAATCAGAAACGAACGCGCGAAGCAAGCGCTCATGGGAAGTGTTTTCCCAGAAAAGTACCTCAAACAGTGCCCAAAGCCCCCTGAGCCCCCCAGTACACTAGAAACATGAACCAAATGATAGAGCAAGGGCAGACAAGTAAAATGAGCCATCTCTGAAGTCGCTAGGTTAAACGGTTGCAGAGATATGTCCCAAACTGTACAGTCCTATAGGAGTGAATGGAGCAATGGCGCCTATGCGGTAAAGAACTCAGATTTTACAAAATTGAAAGTGTAAAACTAAGAGACATGAATCATCACTAGAACATGTTAGGATACCCAAAAAAAAAAAAAAAAAAAAATGACCCAGTAGGAAAAGTGTTAGAAAAACCCCCAAATGAATGTAAAACCAGCAGCTAAAGGGTTAAGTACCACATAAACCTGCTCCAAAACACCCAACAGACATACAGATAAATCCCAATGAGTGCACTAGTGTGTAATAGGAACTCCAAAGGTAAAAAAAACCCTGTGCGGAGGGGCACTGTGGGACATGTGGGCCTGCAGCTCTGAAAGGGCTGCTCACATTTCCTCCAGATCTTCTGTCTTCAGACTACCATGTATTAAGAAGAAGCCTCGGTGGGCAACTCCTGAGGAAAGAACTTGTAGCCAAGATTTTCCCCCCAGGGATTAAGGTCTACAAAAAAAGCACCTGGTCACTGAGCTAACCACATCTAAGGACATTGTCAGTTATGGTAATCCGCCTAATGGTGGTATTCCATTTCTAACAGAAAAATAAACTTCTAAAGCTATAGCAGAACTGTTCTCTTGCCTGTGTTATCTTCACCAAGGAACAAATCTTTCTGAAGCTGGTTGGCTAGCTGCAGCCAAGCAGGGAAGGTAGGTTCCACCCCCTGCATACAATTCTAGAATTGTTCCTGCCTACAATTAAAGGGGCGGGTCGCCTACCCAGAGTTACCAGTAACCTGTATTGGACGACAGAGAAATCTGGCTTTAAGATTGCAAGCAGACACACAAGTGTATAGTTGTTCTGGAGATGTCAGGAAACACTTCCTGTCTACAGTTGTGCGGACAGGTGCTTTGATGTCAGGCATGATGTCTAGAGGGATCAAAAAAGGACATCATATACAGAGAGCCGAGTGCTCTGTATACTGTGGGTAATGTCTGGATGGAACGCTCTCTAAGGCTCTTCATTTCTCAGCAACAGTGTAACATTGTACCACTAGCCCTGCTTTTAAAGGGATAATAATGTTTCATAGTATTTGGGCCACAGAGAGTGTTGTTTCAATACTGTTGTAGTTCAAGAATAATTGAATGATAAAATATCCCCCTCCCACCGCTTTTTACAGATGTAATACTGCTTTCCTCAGAGCAGCAAGATTGTCCAGATGGATCTCAGAGAGACGATCTCCAGTGAGCATAAGGAAAAAAAACCCAGAAAACCTGTCGGGGGGGGGGGGGGGGCAGGGTTATCATTATGTTCACAGTAAGTTTGTCCCTTGCTGTGAGCTGTCTGGTCTCAAGACTATATTCCACATTGGAGGGGAGGTGGTTTTCACTAGGTAAAAGGGACAGGAGGGGGACACTATCATTTAATAACTCTTGAATTACAACTCGGACAGTATTGAAATAACACTCTCTGTGGCCCAAATACTAAGATTAATTGGAGCTGCTGTTTTTGAGAAACATTACAATCCCTAAGCCAGGGGCCAGGTTTTAATAAGAACTGGGGAGATATGCACTAATATGATGATGAAGTGATTATAAAAATATATTAATTCTCCCTTTCCTATGTTGTCCTATGGAGCCTGTGCACCAAGATTTCAAAAGTGAGAGAGATCTTAGTGCATAGACTCCATAGAATAACCTAGGAACTTCTACAGTTATATCAATATTTCAGTTATCTCCTCTTCATCAACCTTCATCATATTTGTAAAGCCCAATAATTAGGCTAATGAACCTGCTTCTGTCAATTATATATAAAAGGGAAGTAATCAGCATGTGTGTTTTTCTGAGATCAGGCATCCAAAGTTTATGTAGTTCCTGTAAGCTACCAGATTTACAGCTCAAAAATGGGCTAATTCAGTTATCCAGAATTGTTAACCCCATCATCATTGCACCAATTCTTTTCCTCCTTTATACACTTTTTATAGGGTCATCATCTACTAAATCAAAGCCAACATTTATATACTATTTAGAGCTTGTGGTTTAAATAGCTTTGAAAATGTAAATTAAAGCACATAGTAAAATTTGAAGATATGAGAGTTATTTTATATGGAGTAATATAAGAGATGGAGTTTTACCTCCATCCGTTACTTTCCTAAACCAGAGGTCAGCAAGAGTTTGGATAGTCAAAACTTGTCTGAGAAGACCTGTACAGGATTTTTAAGTGATTCAAGAAAGCACACTTGGAGACCAGTTAAGCAGTTTATTTCTGCACAAACATTTTCTGTCTGGCTAAACAGGATTGCACATCAAATAGGAATTTCAATAGCTTTGTGAGAGTTACAGTGCGCAGATATAAATTCTCCTATCCACACATATTCCTTAATATCCCCATGAACGGAGAGTTAATGAGTTGGGGGGGGGGGGCATGTTTAACATTCTGGTCACAAAGTAGCTCATGTCAGTAGGTCTGCATATTCTGTGTGACTAGAAGAGACAGACTAGAGACAGTTGGATATTTCCCATGCCATTAGGGTGAAGAAACAAAAGAGTGGGGGGTGGGGTGAACCTGGTGGGATTACGGTAATGCCCCATATAGCATATACAAGTTTGCACATATTATCTACCCTTGTAATAATAATAATACTTTATATTGTAGAAAATCATAGTAACATCTACTTTCCAAGTACATACATAAAAAAAAATTACACAACTGAACCTAAAACAGCTCTCCCAAGAGGATAATTCTTTCACACTCTTCACTTTTTTTTACTCCCCACAACTTTTCTCTAACCATATGGATGATATAAATACAGGTGTACATTAAGAAATATCCAGGAGTGCATGCCCATTCTACCCTCTCCTGACATTAAGAGATCCACCAAAATGGAAATAAAATTACATTTTATCCACCTTGCACATATCTTCTGGTGGCACTGAATTTTTTTTTTTCTTTTAGCTCAGAATCTGTCCATCCTTGGTATGATGTTCTAAATCCTTTCCTCTAAAACCGTTACTCTTTATTAAATCAGGTTTATCTCTAGTCAGTCATTTGAATGAAATTATGACTTTTCTTGACTGATCAACAAACCTGTTTACAAGAGGATTTATTACCAAATTGGTGTAACTTATGGAATGATTTTCTGATTGAGCAAGAACCAGAATTGAAATTAATATTATATATATATATATATATATATATATATATATATATATATATATATATACACACACACACACACACATACACACACACACACAAATATATACATATACATACACACACACACACTAGTTGAACAGCCCGTTACACAGGCCACAATGCCACTGCCACCCGGTCGCGGGGCAGTCACGTGCAGTGGAGACTGCCCGTGCCACGGCTGATACAGAGCTGGACACTCCGAGCTCCGTATCAGCCGCGGCACAGGCAGTCTATACTGCGCATGACTGCAGCACGCGCAGCAGTGTGTACTGCACATGTCGCGGTGTTACACACGTTTTAGTGAATTATTATATAGGATAGCATTAGGGTGATACCCTTCTCTCAGAGGTTCTATGGCTGATGCTAGAATTTTTGTGAATACTCTTGGTGCCGTCATCATTCCAAACAGAATTGATAAGGTTGTCCTTCTACCGTGTATCTTAGAGATATGCAATGACCTGTTGGTACTGGAATTTGGTAGCATGAATCTTGTAAATATTTTTGTCAAGAAGCAGTTTTTATTAATGGACCTGATGACTAATGTCACTGTTTCCATTTTGAAATTTTTTTCTTCCATGTGGAAGTGGATCCATTTTAAATCCAAAATGATTCTGAAAATCCCAGATAGTTTGGGAGCTGCAAACAAAATTGAATATGCCACATGTTTCCTTTCCGATTGGGGCACTGTCTTGATAACTTTGTCCCTGAGTAATTGGAAGACTGCCCTCACGAAACCCAGTTTCTTCAGATTCCCTGACAGCAGCTGCGATTGAATAAATATCTTTTTGTGGGATCTTTCTGAATTCTAGTGGATATCCCAACCACAGTACCTGCTGAACCAATCTGATATTTTCCAGGCCTGAGTGAACTGCATGCAACCTCCTACACTGGTGGGGCCAGGGCCCGGTGTCCTTCATAAGAATTCCATCTGGAATTAGGATTTACGGGGATACATTTTTGAGTAATTTTATAATTGATCACTTCTGAGATGTCTTGAGATGGGTTAGACATTATTATAAACAAGCACAAACTTGTCCCATATCATTAGTAATGAATGAAACAATTCAACCTTAAGGTTTCTTATCTGTTCCTGGGTTTTTTTAAATTCAGCGTGTGGAACGCATATGATTTGCAAGGCCCTCTTAATACTGAGGTATAAGGGATTCCTCTTCTGGCCAGCAAGTTCCTTTGGACACTATCTGGCAAGACAACCGTTTCATCGCAAGCTCTCCTCATTTGGAAAGCACTCCAAGAACACAGCCTTATCTGAAACACTCCAGCAGCAGAGGAAGTTGCTAAACTAGACTGGAGGAAAGTTTACACAGAAAAATGGTGTCTCTTATTACTGGGGAATTTTCACATATAACATTTTTTTTTTGCCAGTTGCTTAATTTATTAATATACTAGCATAAAAGCCTGTGTACATGGGCCAAGATCCGGGTAATATTAACCCTTTGAGTGTCGGGGGGGTACTCATCTCTACTCCGAAAGCAGGCAGTCTCTACTGCACATGACTGCATTGGGACAAACATCCTAGCTAATTATTATATAGGATTAGGATTCGGTTATATTATTTTACTTGTCTAGTTCATAAGATATGCAGAGTTCAGTCTGTGCACACTGAATCTTTGGCACATCTCTGCAGGACTTCCCAGTGCTGTAATTCTCCTCCCTCCCAGCTGTCCCAGGGAGCACGTTCATGCTTCCCTTTGTAGTGGTGTGAGTCATGTCTATCATTACAGCAAGCGCTGTTTATCATTATACTGAGCTTGCAACCTCCGTATAATGATAAACGGAGCTTGCTGTAAAGATAGAAACGACTCACACCACTATGAAGGGAAACGTGATCGTGCTCCCTGGGTCAGCTGGGTGGGAGGATAATTATAGCACTGGGAAGTCCTGCAGAGCTGTTCCAAAAAGTCAGTTTGCCACATTATGAGAAAGTGCACAGAGTGAACTCTGCATATCTTAATAACTAGGCAAGTAAAATGTTTAAAAAACAATTGAAGTTATTTCCAATTAATGGTCAATTGAGTAAAAGAAATCCTTCCAGACTCCAAATTACAGTCTGATAGCTCCCTGTATCAACATCCTATCTGCTTTGAAACCAACTGTCAATTCTCCATACTGTTCTGAACTAAAAATGTATCACTTTTGAAACTAGCTATCTGCAAGAACAGCATCCAAATGCAGGGAATTGCTCAACTTTAATGCCTTACTGTAAAAAAATCCCTGCGAAAGCATGCTTCCTCTAGTCAGAGACAGTAATGAAATACACATTGCTGTCTCTTTAAAACTAGAGGAAGCATGCTTTTGATTATAATGCATAGTATCCATCATACTGCCGGCACCTTTCTATTCTTCTTCAAAATAGGAAGGGGTGGGAGGGGGGAATCCTATCATGTCATTCACAGCTCAGAGATCCAAAAGCCTGGATCATGACAGACACTAATGTGTCAGCATAAAGAAAACCCTATCCCCCCCCCCTCCCCGGTCAAGGCGAGCAGGGTTTGCTGTATACCTACATAATACTGTCCCTCATGGTGATCCAAAGAACAAAAACTACAGAAGAGATTTGGAGATTCTGTAAAAGTCTCATTACTTGTCAAACTCAGTTTGTTTACAGTCTTCAACGTTCCGGCCACGTGAAAGATGTTGGCATAACCTCTAGAAAGTTACGTGTTACAGTTGGGAAACATTGGTACCACCAGAAATGCACCAATACGATCTAGAGAGATCATGTACATTGTCAACAGTAGCTACTCATTTTCTCTATCAAAGCTAATCTGAAGGGATTAGAATGTTTTGGTTTGGAAGAACTCAATTTGGATAGTCTCAAAGATAGAGAAATGTCTGCTTAACCCCTTGAGGACCCATGTCATGCCAGGACCATCACGGCTGTCCTGGCACATCATGGAATTCAGGGCACCCTGCGTGGCTGAATGCCATTCGGGACCCGTGAATCAAACTGTGGAGAGAAAAAAATAAATAAATAAAATGCCCAGTGGTCCTTAAAGGGGAACTCTCAACTCTATAAAAGTAATGTTCCTATGGAGTTCCTCTGTAATCAGTTTTTTTTTTTTTTATTGAATGCAGGATATCCCGAGATTTAACATTTTAAAAATGAGTCAGTGACGTCAGTTCAGGACAGGCTGTGGTACAACACTGTACCTCAGCCTGTCAATCTTTGTCAGAGCAGGAGGTGAGAACAAAAGCACTATCGGGGAGAGGAAAACATGGCGGCTTCCTCCATGTGAGCTGGAGCTCTATCATTGGCTAGAGATCGCTCCAGCTCACATGGAGGAATCCTCTATCAGAGGAGACAGTGAGAAGGAGGAACTACTTTGGGAGGGGGAAGAGACGAAGATTAACAGGCTGTGGTACAGAGCTGTACCGCAGCCTGTCCTGAACGGAGGTCACTGGCTTTCCTTTAAACTTAAAAATTTCAGTTTGTTTAATCTCTACTCCTTGTGCTATCTTGACCTAAGAACTCTGTATTGTTATTTCAATCTCCTATCAATTGCTTTGTCAACTCATGTTATTAAACTGTGCCAGTTTTACTGGTACAAAACCATATTTTATATTATATATATAGAAGAGAAGTTGGTTCTGGTTCCATCCCAGCAACTGCTGCATCTTACACATTTTAAGATCAGGAGCAGTCTTTATATTTGATACTAATATAGGCATGGTGTTGCCAGTACAGTTTAATCCTTTGAGCTCCAGAGGATTATTCTAACCAGTGCCTAATGCAGAGGTTTCTAAAGCATAGTTCAGTGGCAAGGTTTCAAGCATCCATGTCTGATTCAAAGAATCAGCCATACTACTGTGATGTGTCTAAGCTCAACTGTGCCAACAAGCTTTATATTGAGACCATTACAGAGATTCAGTTAATAATTATCAGTGGACTTTCATGGATTAACATCTTTATTCATGACATCCTTGCTGGAGGTTTTGAATTTAAATACTGTTCTTTTCACCACACTTGGCACATTTGAGAAAGCTAGGTAAAAAGCACATTATGTGTATGCTTTACACAATGTCATCTTACGGTTTAGCCAGATTCACTCAAACAAATTTAATTCTAACACAAATACATGTTTGTCTACAACTGATACAATCTATTTACTTTTTGCTCAGGACGGGGTTTTTTTGTTTTTTAGTTTTTTTATTTTAAACAAATATTTGTCCATTCGGATATAGCAATTTTCTTACCATTCGGTCTATTAATGTTATTGTGTTTTCTACATTTATATTATTCCTAGCAGATAGTAATTCACGTAAAGTTTTTTTTTTTTTTTTTTTTTTTTTATTAAATACTAAACCTTATTGTCAGTCCTCATATCTTCTTGCATCATTGATTTAGGAAGTCTCCCAAAATGTCAGTGGCAAATTAAGGGATTGAGAACAGTTAATATGTGCTTGTTTCATTCTTTCACATTTATTAATAAGAGTTCCCCACCTGGGACTGTGTAGTAGGTCTTGTGGTACTCCGTTTCCTTGCATATTTTTTTTACCTTCAATTATTTAGGAACATAGAAGGATACATATGTTAGTATTGGGATTAAAGGGATAGCAAGGTTTTACAAAAACAACAGCTCCAATTAATCTTCTTGGTATTTGAGCCATACAGAATGTTATTTCAATACTGTCAGAGCTGTAGTTCAAGAGTAATTGAAAGATAAAGTATCCCCCTACCATCCCTTTTACTGATGTAACACTGTTCACCTCAGAGTAGCAAGACTGTCCGGATGGATCTCAGAGAGGGACAATCTTCAGTGAGCATAAGGAAAAACCTTAAAAACCTGGTCAAGGGGGGCAGGGGTTTCCTTATGCTCACAGCAAGAAGATTGTCGCTTGATGTAAGCTGTCTGGTCTCAAGACCAGATTCCACATCTGAGGGGAGGTGAGTTAAACTAGGTAAAAAGGATCAGGAAGGGGATACTTTATCATTCAGTTACTCCTGATCTACTACTCTGACAGTATTAAAATAACACTATGGATCAAATACCATGAAGATTAATTGGAGCTGCTGTTGTGAAACATTACTATGCCTTTAATATTCTTTTAGTGCTTGTTGATCCAAGGAGAAATCGGATTGCCACTTGTAGTAATGAAGGAATTTTTCCCCCAATTGAAAGCAGAATTTGAAGTTGATTTTATTGTTTTATGCACAGTTATTTAATTAATAAATTACAATTATGTGTCCAGATATTTGTCCTTGGTTCCTGACAGTGTCTGAGATACTAGGAGTTTCCATATCATTCCGTTTGCTGCCTACAACAAGGATCCCTGGTGTGAGTGACAGCTGTGATCACAGTTTAGAGATATATTTTTATTTTTACTACTTGAATATATGATTGAAAGAATAATTTTTCCTTCCCCATGTTGACGGATTGATGTGTTGATTGAGGAGAAGGGGAAGAATCACATCTGCATCAACTGTGCAAATTGATTTTAAAGTATCTTACATGTAAGGGCTTTATTTTATTTGATTTACTACACGTATTGCCCATTGAGGGGGAATTTGTTTCCTGTTTTTTTATGTTGGAGTACTGGTGATATTATTGTGGATTAAGTCCTCTCACTAACAGGGTGAAGAGGCCAAGCTTTTTTTACTTATATGTAGGTTAGAAGCTTCGGATTTGATTGGTGCTTAATATCATTTACTGAGAGGAGATTATCTCTGTTCTTGCATGTATTCAATTGGATCATGTGATTGATATATGCTCAAGATTGGAAATCGTGTTTGTGAAGAAATACTTTGATCTGGGTCATCAAAGAACTATTCCTTATGTGGTGACATTTGGTATTGATATCTACAGTATTGCCTATAATCGATAAAAGCTTGAGATCATAATAATAATATTATATATATATATATATATCTTGGACCTAATTCACTGTATTATGATTTGTTCAAAACCATAACTGCATAGTGCAACATTGATATTTATACATACCGCTAAGGCTGAATTAAAAGTACAATAAATAATAAAATTCCTTTTTGGCCACCTGGCTATTGCTGTCCAAGTCAATGACCTCTGAATCTCATTGCAGTGTGGGGAGGGGAGGACAGCGATCCAGAAATACGTTTTTGTATATAGATTAATATTACAAGACTCAAAAGGAAAGTATTTAATAATAATATGGATACAAATGTAGCTATGGTTATTTTTTTTTGCTTTGCAAATTTATAAAAGAAAAAGGCTTAAGCTGTTTATTGAAAGTTGAATCAAATAAACAACCTTTATTTCCATTTTATATTGCATGTGTGTTCCTTATAATTTTAGTTCTTTGGTTGCAGCAACCATTATTTTATTTTTATATCTACTAGTTACATATTATCATTAGTGGAGCGCATACTACCCATGTTGTAGCAGCCACTATCTTCATTTTTGCAAATAGGTGGAACACAACCTATACATTTTGTTACCATCTTAAAAGATCCAGATTATCAGTGGGACACAGCACTGTTACATTGTTGTGGCTACCACTGTCTTTCTTGATTTTGATTCTGTCATTTGAGTTCTGTCTGTCTATTGAGATTTGGATATATTTCCTTTTTAATTTTATTAAATTGTCCTAATAAATACTACACTTTTGCTATGTCCCTCCCTCCTCCCTCCCTTTAGTAATTTATAGCGGACATTGGGAGAGATGATTAGGACAGGATGTGGAGCTATGGGGCAGGTGGCGGCACTGGAGGTGGGAAGGTTTAAAGCAAAGAATGTGGTGATATGGGCGAGACAGAGAGAAGGTGGTGCTGAGAGGGAAGAAGGGGATGGGGGGGGTAATGAGAGGAGAATGTACTGTGGTGGATTTTTGCTGCCCTTGCCTACAGTCATTTTTTTTTTTATTATGGTCAGACAAAAAAAGACTGGACACCTGATACAAAGCTTTAAATTTGCAGGTAAAAAATAACCCAAAATTAAAGTCTTACTTTACAACACATACAAGGACATTCTTTAAATTTCGAGACTAGGGTCTCTGTCTGACATTTTAATATGGGAAAAAATGGCACAGAATGCTTTTGTATATTTAACCCTCTGAGTGCCAAAGTTGTACCCAAGGCATTGCATTGCAATGTGTCGGATACCTTCCTGGCACTCAATTTTAAAATATATATGATTATTAATAATAAAGCAGCTGAAGATTGTGTATAACATTCTGTTCTTCTCATAGCTGCATATTAACACATGTTGAATAAAATTCTGTGCAAAATAAAAGGACGGGTTAGGTTTGTGCTGAAATCTTGAGACATGGGATGACCCCCCCCCCAAAAAAAAAAACACACAAGTGATTGGTGATTTTTGCAGCCTGACAAACTTCACTGGAAAACACATTTGAGAGAAATGTATCCAGTTAGAATTTCACTCTAAAAATAGTGACGAGCCATAACTCAATGCCTCTATAATAACCATCTTTTCAAACTGAAAACATGTTGCTGCATAGTCAACATTACAGTTTTAAATCTGCGGCACTAGAAAACTATAAAATGTATATTCCATTAATGACTGCTAATGGAAGTAGTAGCAAAACCAGAAGAATAGACAGGAGAAAATGATATGATGGAACTAAAATACACACTAAAGTCTCTTTTCCATTAGCCATCACATGAATTATGCATGTACACAACTTCAAGTTCTAAAGAACATCAGAAGAAAAAACACATTCAACACGAGACACAGCAATGCCAATTTAAAAATTCAATAGTGAGGGAAAAAAAAAAAAAAAAAAAAAGTTACTTAGTTATTCAGAAAAAGGTGCATCTTTTAACTTGAAGCCTAACTGCCAATATACAAACAGATCAATATAAGAGAATTTTAGTCTTACCTGTTAAATCCTTTTCTCTTAGTCCATACAGGTTACTGGTAACTTTGGGTAGGCAATCTGCCCCTCTAAGTAGGCAGGAACAATTCTAGAATTGTATGCAGGGGGTGGAACCTACCTTTCCTCCTTGGCTGCAGATAGTGTCTCAAATCTTACTGGAGCTGGTTGGCTAACTATTGACTAGATAGTAGAAGGGAAAAAAAAAAGACTCCTGTGAGCATGACCCTGAAGGACCCCCACAGTCTGCCACAGGAGAGTCAAGCATGGTCCCTTGACAGGGTGGGAGACCAGTAACCTGCATGGACTAAGAGAAAAGGATTTAACAGGTAAGACTAAAATCCTCTTTTCTCTGTCGTCCAATACAGGTTACTGGTAATTCTGGGGTGTCCAACCATTAAGTTTCCCACAGACAAGAAGAAGGCAAGGACCAGGACCAGGGGTACGGCCCCCAAAGTCACCAGTGCAGATTTGAACCATCAGATCAGAGATAGCCTAACAAAAACAAATGAAGTGTCAACAGACACTGAACAGGGGTAACACTACTCCAGGAACTGTCACACAGCACACTGAACTAGAGCCAACAGGGCTCAAAAGTGAAGGAAGCACCAAGAACTGAAGACTGCCTCCAGGATCTTCCTCCCAAAGCTGGCGTCAGCCGATGTCAGCACATCAACACGGTAGTGCTTCGAAAAGGTGTGCACAGACGACCAAGTGACAGCCTTGCACAACTGATCAGTGGAGGCCTGATTCTTGTAAGCCCAAGAAGCCCCAATAGATTTAGTAGAAAGAGCCGTGACCCAAAAGGGAACAGGCTTCTTCCTCCGCTCGTAAGCTCATAAAGTCCTACGAATAGTGGACTTGATCCAGGACGGATCAATTTGGATGTAGGTCTTTCTGCCCTGGGGCCCTCAGGAATGACGAACAGTGCTTCAGATTGTCTGATGGACTCACCACATCTAACAAGTGGAGATCCCTCTCCTTGTCAGAGGTGGGGTCAGGGCGGAAAGGCGGCACCACTATCTCCTGATTAATGTGGAACTCACAGACCACCTTCGGGAGAAACTCCTGAGAAGTGCGAAGCACCGCCTTGTCCTTGTGAACCACCAAAAAGGGTGGTTTACAGGACAGAGCATGCAACTCCGCAACATAGCTGACACAATCACCAGGAGAAAGGCTATTTTCCATGCCAACAAGCGTAGAGGAATAGTAGCCAAGGACTCAAAGGGAGGGTGCTGAAGGACTCCCAAAACAAAGTTAAGATCCCACAGAGAAGCGGGAAGAAAACCTTAACATCAGGAAGAACAGCAATGCGCCTCTGAAAGAAAACAGAGAGAGCAGAAGTCTGAACCTTAGAGGAACGCAAATGGAGGCCCTTGTCCACACCGTCCTGCAAGAAATTCAGGACCGTAGGCAGATCAAATTCCTAAGACCTGTCCCTATCAGCACACCAAGATAGAAAGGTCAACCAGACACAATGGTAGGCCAAAGAAGAAACAGGTTTCGGGCACTGAGCATAGTAGCCACCACACTAGAAGAAAACCCTTTCTTCTTCAATACTGAAGATTCAGTTTCCAAGCAGTCAAAGCTAGCAGATGAACATCCTCCTTCCACAGATAACCCTATAGAAGATCTGGATGGCAATGGAGCCGGAATTGCTCCGACACTGACAGATCCAGAAAGCTCCAGAAACCGGGCCTGTCGAGGCCAGTATGGAGCAATCAGAAGGACTGGACAGCGCTCCAGTCTCAATTTCTGTAACACTCTGTGCAACATGTGGAGGGGAGGAAGGATGTAAGGCCAAAGGAAATAAACCAAGGAATGGATATGACATCCACCGCTAGAGCTAGAGGATCCCTCTCCGCTGTCCACAGTGTGTGTCGACTGAGGAAGTCTACCATGATGCTGTCTACGCCAGGAATGTGCACTGTGGATATGGCAGGAATGTGTTCTTCCGCCCAGGACAAAATAGCCTTGACCTCTAACCAAGTGGCAAGACTTCTTGTTCCACCCTGCTTGTTGATGTAAGCCACGGCTGTGGTGTTGTCGGATTGTACCCGGACTGGGCATTCTTCCAGCTGGGGTATCCAATGATGAAGGGCATGAAATATCATCCAAAGCTCCAACACGCTGATGGGAAGGAGAGATTCCTCCAGAGACCACCGACCCGGAGCACTCATGCGACCCAGGACCGCTCCCCAGAAGGAGAGGCTGGCATCCGTTGTCACCATGGTCCAGAAGGATACCAGGAAGGACTTGCCCTTCAGCAGATTGGAGAGGTCGAGCAACCACGACAAACTCCATTCCACATGAAGAGGGAGGGATTCAGACTTCTTCAGAAGATCCGGCTCACCCTTGCACACCTGGATCACAAACCTCTGGAGTTCCCTAGTGTGAGCCATGGCAAATGGAACCGCTTCTATGGTGGAGATGAATTTCCTCAGTAGAGAGGACAGCTTCTAGGCTGGAACTGGATCGTGAGCCAGAACGGCAGAAACTGTGTGTGCAATCTGGTGAGCCACTTCGACCGTGAGAAACACCATGCTCTGCTGAATGTCAAAGAGAAGGCTCAGGAACACCAGACGCGGAGATGGGACAAGATCCGACTTGTCCATGTTGATGATCCACACGTGATGGGTGAGAGTATGAATGCAGTCCTGAACCTGCTGATGAAGAAGTTCCGCAGAGGGAGCTCTCAGAAGCAGGAGTAACTCTGATGCCGTTCCGGTGGAGGACGGATACTAAAGCTCCCAGGACACGGTTGAAGACTTGAGTAGTCTGACCAAAGGGAAGAGCTGAAAACTGAAAGTGCCCTTGGTCACAGGCAAATCTGAGATACTGCCGGCTTTCTGGATAGTTGGCGATGTGTACATATGCGTCCTGAAGATCCAGAGAAGCAGGGAATTCCCCCAGGGACATAGCAGCAATCACTGTACTTAGGGACTAGTGGTGATAAGGAGTCCTGATTACAAAAGAATTGCGATCCTTCAAGTTTAAAATGGGATGACAACCGCTGTCCTTCTTGGAGACCACAAAGAGGTTTGAGTAAAAACCCATACCTCTGTCCTGAACTGGAATAGGCTCCAGAACATCCTTGTCCAGAAGGGCCCAGATAGCGCCACTGAACGGACGGCGGTTCTCTGTGCCCTGGGGCGTAAGAGACAAAAAAGCGAAAGGGAGGAAGAGACGAAAGGGATCCTGTACCCCTTCGCAACCACCTGTAAAACCCATGGGTCTGCCACTGAATCCTCCCAGACGCTGTCGTAGTGATGCAGATGGCCACCCACAGCTGAATAGGGACCTGGGTTTGGCGAGTCATGCCAAAGAAGGCTTGGAAGAGACCTTGGGCTTCCATTGCTGTTTGGGCTTGGAGGAGGCAAGTGGAGCTGAGGGAACCGTCTGGTTCTCCGGATGTGTCTCAGTCTGGAAGGAACAAAAAAAAAAAAACGATTATGTTTGAGAGGCGTTTTCTTCCTGGGGACCAAAGGCAGAAGGGTACTCTTACCCCCAGTGGCCTCACTAATCAGATCCTTAAGATCTGGCCCAAACAATGATGTGCCTTGAAAAGGCAAGGAGAGCAAGGCTTTCTTGGAAGCAGTGTCAGCAGACCAGATCTTGAGCCAAAGAGCTCATCTGGCAACCACAGACATGGTGGAAATCCTTGCCACCAAACGGATGGCGTCAAATAGGGCAGCAGAAACATAGTGCTGAGCCTCAAATGTTGGCAAGAAGCCGCAACATATCCAAAGTAGGAGCACCCTAACAGGGTGAGCTGTTTAGTCCAGACTACAATGGCCCGATTAATCCATGCCGCAGAGAACTCTGGATGCATGGCAGTACCAGCGGTGGCAAAGATGTACTTGAGGGAAACCTCAAGTTTCTTGTCAGTCCAGTCTTTCAGCGCCGATGCATCAGAAACTGGCAAGGCCAGATAGCCTGGAGATAGGAGGATCCAGTTTACTCAGAAGGGGTAAAGCTTGGCAAACTTCTTGGAAACTGAAGGTTTCCTGTCCGGATTTTTCCACTCGTCAGATACAAGGCAGTCAAGAGTGCAGTTAGGTGGAAAACAAGGAAAGGGCTTTTTAGGCTCCTGAAACACATCAGAGGGATCCGAAGAAAACTCCTGAAATAAGGGAATGTTTAGGGTAGTCAAGACAGCCCTGATCAGCCTCAAAGGGGTCCCCAAAAACCTGAGAGGAGCCCACAGCAGAACATTCCTCAACATCTGAATCCACCAACAGTTCCTTCTCAGAGGAATCGGATACGTCAGGTACTTCCTGCGGTTTTGGCAGGGAAGATATGACTGAAGAGGGGGTCTGCCGTGAATGGAAGACCCCCTGTAACTGGGATGGAAAGAGTTGCAACGTAGATCTAGGTCCCTAGTAGCAGCCTTGAACTCTTGCACCCAACCTGGCTCTAATACATGACTGGAGGTTCATGGGAGAGACTCAGGGACATCAGAACATGCTGGGCATAAATGACCTGAGAATTCTCTACGCAACCCTTAATGATATGAGGAGCAATGCACAATAGGGGACACAGAGACCCCAGCTTCCTTAGTCTTAGGCCCGGCCCAAAGCTCCAATGGATTAAATATTCTTAGTGTGTTTAAAAAATAAAAAAAAATTTAGAGTATAAGGAAGCACCCAAATACACTGTTAGATTAAAATTTCACCCCAGAAATAACTAAAATATACTTATCTGGCAGGCGAAGGGTTAGTCTGCAGAGAAGAGGAGAGTCCAAGCCCTGTGTAGGATACTCATTCTGGAAAACGCACAAAATGGCTGCCGCAGCAGGAGCCAATCAGAAATGAGCGTGTGAAGCAAGCGCTTATGGGAAATGTAGTTTTCTCAGAAAAAGTACCCCAACAGTGCCCGAAGCCCACTGAGCCCCACAACACACTGAAAACGTTAACCAGATGACAGAGCAAGGGCAGACAATTAAAATGAGCCATCTCTGAAGTCGTTTAGCAGTTGCAGAGATATGTCCCAAACTGTATGGTCCCATAGAAGTGAATGGAGCAATGGCGTCTATGCGGTAAAGCACGTCAAATTTTTCAAAGTTGAAACAGTAAAATAAAAGTACATGAAACATCACTCCTGAGGAAAGAACTTGAACCCAAGATTTTCCCCTCAGGGCTTAAAGTGCACAAAAGCACCTGGTTACTGAGCTAGCCACATCTAAGGGCATTGCCAATTATGGTAATCCGCCTAATGGTGGTATTCCATTTCGAACAGAAAAAATAAAAAAGTTTCTAAAGCTATAGTAGAACTGTCCTCATGCCTTGTGTCTTCACCAAGGAACAAATCTTACTGGAGCTGGTTGGCTAGCTGCAGCCAAGGAGGGAAGGTAGGCTCCACCCCATGCATACAATTTTAGAATTGTTCCTGCCCAATTAAAGGGTGGATTGCCTTCCCAAAGTTACCAGTAACCTGTATTGGATGACAGAAAAACACCCTTGGATCCAGAGGAAGGCAAAAAAAATAAACACAAATAAAATAAATAAAAAGCCCTCTGAAACCTTTTCCAATTTAGCCCCAAGTGGGTAAAAAAAATTCCTTCCCGACTCCAAATGGCAGTCAGATAGTTCCCTGGATCAACATACTATCTGCTTTGAAGCCATCTGTCATAATCACTGGGACAGCCTGAAATTCCAACATATACCTTATCTCCAAGGTTTCTGATACCCACTTGTCTGGGTGAATTCTTTGCCAGGCTTCCTGAAAACTTCTACTGGAGAAGGAGATTGGGTTTGGTTGGCTTTACTGAAAGTTCTATTGGAAATTAGATTTCTGCTGGAAATATTTACGATCTCCAGTTTGGATGTTTTGGGATGCAGTGCTTTTTCTTTGGTCATAAGATGATCCAGGTCTGTATCTGCATGTCTCACGAAAGGACTGCAGTCTGATCTTTGTTTCACTGGAAAGCAAATTCCTGTGACGTCTTTCCTGAGGCAGAAAATAACTTTTCCCACCTGATGACCTCTTTATGAGGTCACCCAAACAACGTCAAACCTGTGAAAGGCACAGATACTAGCCTGTTCTTGGAGGAGGTGTTAGCCTCCAAGGCTTTTATCCAAAGAGCATATTGGGCAGTAACAGACAAGGCTGATGACTGTGCTAAGAGTCTCATATTGTCGAATGAAGTATCACAAGAAAAGCTGACTGCATCCTTGAATGAGGAAATATCTTAAAAAGTGTCACCTGAAAACAGAAGCATCAATCTTTTCCTCCAAATCAGAGCTATAAGCGCAGGGTACGAAATATGCGTGCCACGGGCTATTGAAGACTTCATATCGTGCCCTGTGGTAGCATATTATTTCTTAAGAGCACTGTCTGCTTGCTTATCCATAGGGTCACATAATGTTTGCAATGTAGTAAAATGGTTTTCTGGTGAGAAATTTGTGTGACAGCTGAATCAGTTTTAGGCAGTGTAGCCCAAGCTGCTTCATCTTCCTCTGAAAATGGATACATGCACTGAAAACATCTAAACATTGAAGAAAGTTTGTGGCCTTGTTTCCACTCTGTATTAACGATCTCATGAACAGAGCTATGAACTGGGAATTGAGGCATGCTTTTCATATATCCAATAAATGCTGTTTCTATTATATTAAGATCTTTGTGGTTCAGACAGACACAAAGTCTCTCATGACCTTTACAAGTCAGTCAAGTTTTTATAAGCTGAAATTACACCTTCCACTGCAGAGGACATAGCTGAATCTAAATCAATTAAACAGTCTTTGTCCTCTTCATCAGGTAACCTAGATGGGCCCTCATCTGGATCAGAGACCCTTGGATCTTTCCTAGTTGACTCCTGCATAGTAGAGAGCTTCCTGCATTGAGCCACACATCAGTCCTAAATGGTCTTGAAGTGACATGGAATATCACTCCCTGTGGCTCTTTAGAGTCTAGACACTTAGAGCAGTGGTTCTCAACCTGTGGGTCGCGATGCTGTCAGGGGTCAAATGACGATTTGCCAGGGGTCGCCTAAAACCAGGGCTCCACTAGCAGGGGCTCATTTAGACGCCCCCAGCCGCTTGGGTAGCTTGCCCTTATACTTTTAATTGAGTGGATAATCGGAGGCCTGGACCAAGTGCACCAGAGTAGCGAAGTGATGCCTCCAATTCACATTTATTATACATGGGAGCAGTTCCATTGGCCCCCGAGATATGTCATCAGCCCAAGTTGCAAACAGGAAATATGTTCGTTATGTAAGGACTGGGGCCCGCAGAACTGCCGCACTGAATGAGCTTAGCAGCTCCAACACACAGCATTGCAGTGGTCCCAGAATGCAACACAACGTATCATCGTGCTGCGCTTCACGTCAATCATCCCAAGGACAGGTGACAGGTAATGTTTTTTTTCTGGCACTCAAAAACCGATAGGTGCAATATGGAGATGATGGGGGGGGGGGGCAATATGAGATGATGGGGGCAATATGGAGATGATGGGGGCAAGTTGGAGCTGATGTGGAGATGATGGGGGGCAAGTTGGAGATGATGTGGAGCGGATGGGGAGCAATGTGAAGGCAATGTGGAGATGATGGGGGGCAATGTGTGTGCATGCATGCAACAGTAATAGAGACAGACATGCAACAGACATGCACACTATCACGGTGCCCGTGATTGGTGCTCTTCAGTGTCAGTCACTTGCTGAGTATCATGATTGGCTGTCTGTGATTAGCCCTCCTCACACAGCCTTTTTAAACCCAGGCTGAGCACTTCCAGGTTGCCCTTTCGTGGTGTTTCTGACTTCACTCTGCCTGACCTGCTTGTCAGGTTTCTGTGCCTGTTCCTGCTGTACTTGCTGATCCTGTGTTCGTGTTCCTGTATGCTAGTGTTCCTGTGTTCCAGAGTTCCAGTGTTCCAGCACCTCGCAGGTTAATCTAACTGAGTTCCAGTGTTACTGTGTTCCAGGACCTCACGGGTTAATCTTACTGAGTTCCTGAATCTCCTGCTCCAGCCGTCGTTCTGGCGACATTGTTCTTATCGCTGCTGATCATACTTTGTTGGTTCCTGGTGGCGATATACATTGTTGGTCCCAGCGTGCGGACGCTGGTTTACTCCACTAAACCTGGTTACGATATACATTGTTGGTCCCAGCGTGTGGACGCTGGTTTACTCCACTAAACCTGGTTGCGATATACATTTTTGGTCCCAGCGTGCGGACGCTGGTTTACTCCACTAAACCTGGTTGCGATATACATTGTTGGTCCAGCGTGCGGACGCTGGTTTACTCCACTAAACCTGGTTGCGATATACATTGTTGGTCCCAGCGTGCGGACGCTGGTTTACTCCACTAAACCTGGTGGCGATATACATTGTTGGTCCCAGCGTGCGGACGCTGGTTTACTCCACTAAACCTGGTTGCGATATACATTGTTGGTTCCAGCGTGTGGACGCTGGTTTGCTCCACTAAACCTGGTTGCGATATATATTGTTTGTTCCAGCGTACCGACGCTGGTTTGCTCCACTAAACCTGGTTGCGATATACATTGTTGGTTCCAGCGTGCGGACGCTGGTTTGCTTCACTAAACCTGGTTGCGATATACATTGTTGGTTCCAGTGTGCGGTCACTGGTTTGCTCCATTAAACCTGGTGGCGCTATTTACCATTAGTCCCAACGTGCGGACGTTGGTTTGCTCCTGAACATCCAGTACTGTGGTCAGTTGCTGTCCACTTCCTTGCAGTTGTCTGATTATCCCTGGCAATAGACTTCTGCTGATTAAGGTCTCTATACTTATGCTCTCTGCTGTCTTAGTCACCTGACAGCTAGTCTACTTGCTCAGGCTGCCCTGCCCGGTATTGGTGAGGCCGGTAGAACCTTGATGATCCATCCTGTAGGTTGCCTCACCCGGTATTGGCAGGGCCGGTAGAGCCTACTACAGTACTCCTTTGGGCTGCCCTGCCCGGTATTGGTAAGGCCGGTGGAACCTTGTATTCACCATCTTTAAGGTTGCCTTACCCGGTATTGGCAGAGCCGGTAAAGCCTACATTCAGCATTCCATTGGGCTGCCTTGCCCGGTATTTGTAAGGCCGGTAGAACCGGTATATGTCATCTCACGGTTGCCTTACCCGGTATAGGCAAGGCCGGTAGAGCCTGTCATTAAAACTGTCACTTGGGTTGCCTTGCCCGGTATTTAAGCAAGGCCGGTAGAACCTATTGTATGTTCTATTACTGTTGTATTGTTATGTATGTTTAGCCTACGGGGACTGCCTTTAACTTTTAATAAAGTTAAGTTATTTTACCAAACCTTAAGTCTGAGAGTCTTCAAAAACCATGACACACATAGACAAACTCCCACACACATGCACTGACATACACAGAGTGAGCTAGACACACTCATAACATGCAGTGACACACACACACACACACACACACACACACACACACACACACACACACACACACGTAAGAAAGAGAATCTTGCCATACATATTTATTTTGGGCGGGGGGAAATCTTGGGTGAGTTCCCACACTTCTTTTCCCAGGACTTGACCCCTGCCTAAAACCATCAGAAAATTGTTTTTTTTGTAACATAACAGTAGCAAAATTACAGCGATGAAGGAGCAACAAAATAATTTTACTGTTGGGGTCCCCACAACTTGGGAAATTTTATCAAAGGGTCGCGGCACTAGAAAGATTGAGAACCACTGACTTAGAGCAACGTTTTTTGCAGGATCAGACGCAGAAATCTTGGTGATACAACCAGCACAAACCTAGCCTTAGGGACAAACGTATCCTCTTTTTGGGGTCTCAGATGTGGGTTTGGGTTTCTTCTCTTACCTCTTTAGAGGCAGACATAATCAACACTAGCTAAAGCAGTACTAGCAGGTTCCTAAAAGAAAACACAAATTGTATATATGTTCAGATAAGTAAAGTTGTGATTTACACCGGCACAGAGGATCACCATCTTGCTTCTTATATACCAGCACCTTTCCCAGCCGCATCCTTGTGGTTGCATTCAAACGGTGGCCGAAATTCCGGTTTGGCAGAGTAAAGGAAAGTCATGAGCCTGTGCTGCTCTATTGCATGGAGCATGGAGACTGGAAGGAACTGCCAGCAGCAAAAACTTGTACACCTGCAACCTCTATATATGAGGGGTATGAGATCCAGGTACTCATGGCATACTAATGTGGTCTGCATTTAAGGCCAACCAAATGGAAGATACAGGAAAAAGAAAAAGGAAAAAGAAAAAGGAAAAAGAAAAAGGAAAAAGAAAAAGGAAAAAGAAAAGAGAAAAGAAAAAGCATGCTTGTGAGAGGCTCCTGCCTCCATCCTCCAGCTTGGTAGGACCAAATATCTACAGTTGAACGGTGGAGCAGAATTTTTATAGTTTTAATTGGTCCCACTAGCTGGGAGGTGGAGTCAAATCCCACAGTACTGCTGTGGATTGGCCACAAAGGAAATATTTGTTAAAAATCTCAGGCAGACCACATATTGAATACCCATACTTTAGAGTATAAACTACATGGTAACATAGTAAATTAGGTTGAAAGACACAAGCCCATGAAGTTCAACCATTGCCTCATACCCTAGTGATATAAGAATTGTATAGCCATCCTGCTACCAAATAAGTTAGTAATTTATCAGACCTTCCTGATTTGCCTACTAATATTCAGTATAACCCTGTAGGTTATAAACATTTATCACTTCAAACACGAACGCACCATGCATCTTTGTAAGATATTCCTGGGAATGCAATGCGAGACGTAAAACAGGAACTGAAAAATAAATTGTACAAGAGCCATGCATATTAACCCTTTGAGTGTCAGTGGGGGTTACACAACCCCTCTGGCACTCAAATGGTTAAGAACTGCACCAAAAAGAAAGAAATGGCAACCTTGGTTGTCTCCTTATGCAGGATGCCCCTTGTTGTGCTGGCTATCAGGGAATGGCACATTGGCATACTGTGTTAGTATTTATGTACAGAAACAAAAGTGTTCATATTTTTCTCGGGCAATTTTTTTCTTTTTATTTAATAAAAATTTTTTAAAAATAGAGTTTTCAGTAGACATCGACATTACAACCAAGCAGTTCTCTTTAAACCTCTCAGGGGGAAGAATGAGCATACAAGTTCAAACTCCCTCAGAACTAAATCCCCCATGCCTGGGCACTTCCAAATCACCCACTAAGGAAGTTTGTGTACAACTGGACAGCTAGACTAACATAATCAAGTCGCATTCACTAGAGGTAGAGTCAGGTCTCCTAAAAGAAATATGTTACAATGATGGTTAACCAAAGCATCTACATATTTTCGCATAGCTGATTTCTGGGAAAGTGAGCGGCTGTCCTGGTACATATACTCATCACAAAGACACATTGCTGGATGTCTACCCGTTCAGTGAGGGGCAATTAGGCAATTTTTATAACCTTTGGGTGCCAGAAGGCAACCACCTTCCAGCAAACAGTTAAAAGTTTGAAGCACAGAGACAGTCCACGTTTTTGACTTTACATGTTCTACAAATGCATATTCAACCCCCCCGTCCCACAAACACATTCAATTCACTGACATTGAGCTCACCGAAGAAGCGTAGTAGAGGCCTCCACATTGAGGGGGGCCCCGCCAGACTTTGGGGCCCCCAGAAACTTTTGACCATTATAATCAAGCCCTGGGGCCCCCCTGACAACACAGTGCACTGCCTTCACTTGATAGTTATGCTCCCCTCAGACCCCGGTGAGTCTATGTGCACTCCCTGCACTGCTCACCTGCGGTCATAAAAATTGAGGGGTGACATCACAGAATACAGCCTCACGGGCTGCTTCAAGTCTGCAAATACAGGCTATATACAGGTGGAGGCTGGCAGCCAGTAACCATTGAGTGGGAGGATGGGAGCAAGAGAGGCCGACATCAAGTGAGAAGTGGAAGGACTATTCCCACTTTCACTTTGCACTAAATAAGTGCAAAGTGCCACAATAATAACAATACAAAGTTTAACAGTTTAGGTTAGTTGGAGCAATGATGTAGTGGGGAGGGCTGGCTGGCTCTCAGCAAGGATACATGAATGACATCAAATGCAGGAGTAGCTACAGGCTTCCTACAATTATTTAAAGGGAGAGAGGGAAAGCCTGGTGTGTTCAATCCTGTCCCTTTTGTGTTCTAGTGCCCATAGCCCCTCAAAGTACCATATATTCACTTGGCGCCTTCTTTTAACTCTGAGTGCCAGAGGGATACACTGTGCATCCCTCTGGCATTCAAAGTGTCAACTGAACTACATTTAAATATTGGGCATCAGTTCCTTTCTTCCGGGTCTGTCTGCCGAACGGGGAACATGGCAGTTGCTAGGCAACCCCTCGCATCGATTGCTCCAGCCTCTTTACACCCCAATGATCTCTTCAGCATTAAGCTGACCCTTTGGCTTGAAGCACATTGCCCTTATACTTCTGGGTGGCTTTGTCATGAACAGACAGACAACCAGACGTATCAGGATGCGCAAGAATGCCTATAAAGTGGGCAGATAAGCTCAGTGCAGAGAGTCAAGCCACACAGGATTATCTGGCAGAGCTGGGGATCAGACAGTTGTGGCTTTACTGCTACTAGTGACCATAGGAACAAGGTTGGTGTGGCACAAAGTGCATGTGTTATTCTATGGCAATACAGTTAGTGTATCAGAAAGTGGTTCTGTGGCTACCAGTTACCAGTGGAACAATGCTGGGTTATGATAGATTGGTTCTGTGGCTGCCAGTGGAACAATGTTGGGGTATCAGAGAGTGGTTCTGTGGTTACCAGTGGAACAATGCAGGGGTATGAGAGCGGTACAGTGGTTACTAGTGGAAAAATGCTACAGTATCAGAGAGTGGTTCTGTGGTTACCAGTGGAACAATGCTGGGTTATGAGAGAGTGGTTGTGTGGCTACCAGTTACCAGTGGAACAATGCTGGGGTATGAGAGCGGTACAGTGGTTACTAGTGGAAAAATGCTACAGTATCAGAGAGTAGTTCTGTGGTTACCAGTGGAACAATGCTGGGTTATGAGAGAGTGGTTGTGTGGCTACCAGTTACCAGTGGAACAATGCTGGGGTATCAGAGTCTGCTTCTGTGGTTACCAGTTACCAGTGGAACAATGATGGCTTATGAGAGAATGGTTCTGTGATTACCAATGGAACAATGCTGGGTATCAGATAGTGTATGTGTGATTTAAATCTGGCATTTAACTCCTTGAATGCTAAAGAGGTCTCTAGTACATTTCTTTGCAACATTCTAGCATCTGGCAGATTTAGGCATTATTTAAGACTACCAAATACAATTCTTAACAGCAGCAAAAAATAAAATAGAACATACTGACAGTGGCATCACTAGTGCAGCACCAATTCAACTGTAAGCTCTTATTGCAAACAGATTAATTTTAGTTGCAAGCTCTGTGGTATCAGTCAGTCTACTTAGGGGCTCCAGCTAGTATATACTTAGGGCCCAGTTAGGGGTGGCATTATGCCAGGGTAGCATTTGCCAAGGGTATTCCCACCTTATCGAAGTATGGAAAGTTAAGAGTTGAACAGGAGAGTGGGCAAGAAAGAAAGACAGCTGCTGCAGCATATCCACTTATAACCACATGCATTTAAACAAAAAGGAATAAAGTGGAATTGCAGAGAATAGATTAAATAAATAAATATAACAAGTATAAAATGATTTTTAATCTCAGCTGACTTCTGACTACCTGTATCTACCCTGCAATACTTGTCACATGAATGCCAACATGAACATATTATTTTTATCTGTTATAACCATTCCACTATTAATGCAAAAGTTCTCTTATCCGTGCAACCATGCCCACACCCGCACCATAACATAATAATCCACCATGGACTTCTACATACATGTGTACTTCCCTCTGAATGCTGGTGGAAAGTATTTAAAGGGGAACTTTCACCCCTTAATAACTAAAGCTCCCCTTACTGCTGACCTGGCGACTAGCTGCTTAGTAGCGCTAGTCGCCAGAAAACTTACCCCGTTCTCAAGATTTCGCCGTTTGAAAGGATCAGGAAGCACGGACGTCTCTTCACAGTGACGTCCGTGCGCCTGCGCTGTCAGTCCCTTGTCAGTCCCTTGTGCACCGTATGCACCGTACGGTGCACAAGGGACTGACAAGGGACTGACAGCGCAGGCGCACGGACGTCACTGTGAAGAGACGTCCGTGCTTCCTGATCCTTTCAAACGGCGAAATCTTGAGAACGGGGTAAGTTTTCTGGCGACTAGCGCTACTAAGCAGCTAGTCGCCAGGTCAGCAGTAAGGGGAGCTTTAGTTATTAAGGGGTGAAAGTTCCCCTTTAAAACAAGCTCACCCAGCCCCAGTAATTATAGTAACAGACGCACCCTCTCACTATATGGTCACCGAAAACAAATCACTACATTTTTATGAATTTTATTACTTGCCATGGCAAACGACAGAGACGAACCCTGTCCATCAACTAGCAATAAATGGCAACTTCACCTTTAAAAAAAAAAAAGGTCTCTTTTGTGCACTGCAACATACGCAGTATTCTGCCCAAAACTGATGAACGAAAAGCATGGTGTTATGCATACAAACCAAAAATTCTTATTCTAACTGAATCCTGGTTATCCCCAAAAAAACCTGATACTGCTGTTGCCATAGATGGATACTCATGCTTTAGAAAAGACCGTGTAAAGCGAGGAGGAAGGGTAATCATATACATACAGGAGTCAATAAACTTTACACTTCTAAATGACACTCATTACTCTGATTCTTATCAATACATTGCTGGCAAAATTTGTCTTCCATACTCAAAACAAATAAAATAATTGTTGGCATCTATAGATGGCCAAATACCTTAGCACATTCCCTTTCAGACATAGCTCGTAAAGGAGATGGTTCTTGGAGACTTTAATATTAATTGGCTAGACTCCAGGAATGAAAAATTTTGTTCATGGTTTAAAACATTGAACTTACCACAGCCAATATCCCCCCCTACTCACATAAATCTTAAAAACATCCAACCATACTCTGCTAGACTGGATCCTTTCATCCTGCACAAGCAGAATCAAAGATTCAGGTGTACTAGCAAGGTGTTTTGCGATCACTCCAACAGTCAAATCATGTTCCAAAGTCATATTCACAAGATCATTTAGAAAATGTAATCTTCAGTTCTTCCTAAATAATCTAAGAAATTGCTCATGGTATAGAATACATCTGTAACAGACCATAATGCATTACTGGAAGCCTTCCCTGGGCATACGTCTGTACAGTCCCTTGTCACACACTGGGAGAACTTTTAAGACATTATGTCGCTAAGCAGCAGTGGCGAAAAGGACTAAATCCACAGAAATGGCATGTTGTAGGAGAATCAGCTATTCGCAGAGTAGCCACAAGTTCAAGGGGACTACACAATACATGCTCCCTAGAATGTATATTCCAGCCCCTCAAGCCTTTTTGGCTATTGCCCATCTTAGCCCAAGCCCTTTGTGTATTAATGTAATCACGTCTGCCTTATTGTGTATCCCAAGCAATCTGTTGTTGGTTCCTTTGTATTAGGTGCTGTGATTACATTATCCCTTTGAATACTCCCATAGTGTTATGTCTTCACCATTTGCTGTGACCCATTTTATCCACTGTGACTGTATTCCGTTTTCTGTAGTTGAGGTGTTGTGATTGCATTATCCCTATGAGTAAGCCTATTGTGTTAAGTCTTCACCATGTACTGTGACTGAATCATGTCTCTTGCACTGCCCAAGTTAAAGAAACAGTAATGTCCCAAAACATTTTTTTACAGTTATGTAGAGTTTAAAATATCAAATCGCTCCAAACCCTATTTCTCAAACCACTATGGTTTGAGAGATAAATGGATTCAAAGTTCCCCGCTCCCTCCCCTTCTCCTGATGTCAGCTGTAAAGCTGACAGAAGGAGAATAGAGTCATACGACACGAGGAGGCTCTGCAGCAGAGCCCGAATCGTGTTACTTAAAGAATTAATTCACTAAAAAGGTCTAAAGAGTTTGCCTGGTTTGCAAGCACAATTTGTAGATCTTTCCAATGAATTAATTCTTTTTAAGTACTGCGATTTTGACTCTGCTGCAGAGCCGCCTGCTGGTCCCCGGACTGGAATCTCCTGCTGTCAGCTAGACGCTGACATCAGGAGAAGGGTAGGGAGGGGGCAACTTTGAATCCCTACATCTCTCAAACCATAGCGGTCTGAGAGATAGGGTTTGGAGCAATTTGATTAATATTTTAAGCTCTACATAACTAAAAAAAATGTTGGGACATTACTGTCCCTTTAACTGTATAAATAAGATGTGGTTTCAGATAAAGTGGAGTTAGTTGTTCTGAACTAAGGAGTACAGATTCCTTAGTCTGGATGGTAGAAAGGGGCCACTTTGCCCCCCATTCAAGAGTTATCTGTTTCCAGAGCTGCAGAATTTCCAGCCTTTCATCTTGCTTCACTGGACAGGCTACCCATTTGTAGCCGCATCCAGGAGGGAGAGGCCCAGAACGATGGCTAAGGATAACCTGGCATCCTTAGCTTCCATTACACTGGTGGCAAGCGGTGGGATCATCTCCCTTACCAAACTGGATTGCACCGGTGAAAAATGCAGCCTGCCTGGAGCTATATAGAGTTTCTGGTGGAGAAGTGATGGACACTTATAGGAATGTGGGGAGACCGACCCGGTGGTCAGGAGAATGGAGAACCTAACGTCCTTCCTGGGACCAAATCAGTCTATAGGAATGGTGGACCGACTGAGGATAGCAGTGGAGCAGCGTTACCTCCGCAAACTCTGGGAAGCCTGTTCAGCTTCCCCTGCTCAGGAAAGGAGGAATGAGGTCCTCCACAGCAGGTATGTTGACCTCAGCCTGGTGAGGAGGAATCCTCTCCTCACCAGGGCAAATGATGACCCTGAATTTGTTGACCCCAGTCTGTGGAGTGGGAATCTGTTCCTCACCAGGGCAAATGTGTCACGGTTTCCCAGGAACAAACCAGGAGTCAGTACGGTATAGTAAAGAAGTCTTTATTGAATAAAAATAAATACAGTAAAGTCACAGAACAAAGAATAAGTAAATCACAGAACAACGAGTAGAGGTCCTTCTAGTGGCCAACGACTATCAGAAATAGGAGTCTGCCAAAAGTTGGAACGCTCTTAAAGAGACCATCAGAAGCCTCTGGAGTCTCTATGTAACGAAGGCCCACCAGGAATCCCAGTAAGAGACTAACTGACTCACGCCTACAGTCAGCAGGTAGATCTAGGGATCTCCCTAAAGATGATACGGTAAGGGAGAAGTACTGACTCAAGCCTGTAGTCAGTAAGGAGACAGCAGTCTCCTTTCTCAGAGGCACCAGAGTGATCCTGATTCACGTCTGCAGTCAGGGAGTAAGGTCTTGTTTTATACAAAAATATATGTTGACAGGCACTGGTCTCAAATCATTATGTAGATCCCTAAACAACCGCTGAAATAGCGGGGTGCACTCAAGACTTGAACTACAAACAGTACCAAAAAAGAGATGGGGTAATTCTTAAAGAGAAAGACACAATCAGCAGAAGCCTTTATAATGAGGCACTCATGAGTGCCTCATTATAAAGGCTTCTGCTGATGGTGTCTCTCTTTAAGAATTACCCCATCTCTTTTTTTGGTACAGGGAGTAAGGTCTTAACCAGAGCCGCAGGTCTGCACCAGATTGGGTGTATACTACACAATAGGAGCAAGCAGGAGAATAGTCATATACAGCCACCGGTCAGCACCAGATTGGATAGTCAGACAAGCCGGGTCATACACAGTTCAGGTAGGCCAGCCAGAGCCACAGGTCCGCACCAGATTGGGTGTCTACTATACACAAGGAACAGGTAGGAGAATAGTCAGACAGAGCCACAGGTCAGAACCAGATTGGATGGTCAGACAAGCCAGGTCATACACAGAGCCCAAGAAAACCCAACTATATAGAACAAACCCCCCAAAGGCAACCAAGTCAGGACTCAGACTGCCATTTAAACCTCTCCTCAGGAACTAGGTAGGAGGAGCAGGCTCAGAGGAAGTAGGTAGGAGGAGACTTCAGGAAGCATGGCATAAAACAGAGGCATGCTTCACTCTGAAGCCTCGCGCCTGCAGATGACGCGTGGAATGATGCCGAGCATCACAGAAGCTGCGGTGCTGGAACCAAGGTAAGCTGTGACAAAATGATGACCCTGAATTTGTTAACGCCAGCCTGGGGAGTGGGAATCTGCTCCTCACCAAGGCAAATGATGACCCTGAATTTGTTGTCTCCAGCCTGGTGAGTGGGAACCCACGCCTCACCAGGGCAAGTAATGTCCCTGCAACCTTAGGGAGTGGGACCACCGTCCTCCCTAGAAGCTCTGTTGCCCCAGCACAGGAGAGTGGGAGCAACGTCCTCTCTTTCAACCTTGTGGTACCTGCAGTAAGTAAAGGGGGAGACACCTCCATCCACCCACAGTGCAGGTCCAAGGTGGACCCCTGGCATTCGAAGAGGGGCTGCCAGAAACAGCCTTTCTCCAGCTCGGTTGCGTCGGTGGAAACCCTGTTGCCCCATGGAACTCCACCTCATAGACTGGCCCTGTACCCAGAGTCAATGGCTCCAAAACCAGTAAAGCCTGCTACCAGCTCTGTCTGTGCCACTGGACCCCTGGGTTTCCCTAACTTTGCCCAGCCCAGGACAAGGGGCTCTCCAGTTGTTTCCTGGCCCAGGACAAGGGGCTTCTGCCTTGTTTCTTAGCCCAGGACAATAGACTAACCGTGGCCTGCTCAGCCCAGGACCAAGGGCTAACCAGTTGTCTCTTAGCCCGGGACAAGGGGCTAACATTTTGCTTCCTGGCCCGGGACAAGGGGCTAACATTTTGCTTCCTGGCCCGGGACAAGGGGCTAACATTTTGCTTCCTGGCCCGGGACAAGGGGCTAACATTTTGCTTCCTGGCCCGGGACAAGGGGCTAACATTTTGCTTCCTGGCCCGGGACAAGGGGCTAACATTTTGCTTCCTGGCCCGGGACAAGGGGCTAACATTTTGCTTCCTGGCCCGGGACAAGGGGCTAACATTTTGCTTCCTGGCCCAGGACAAGGGGCTATAAGTAAGGTCTTCCTGGACTCCCCAATCCAGCGTTCAACCAAGCTGCCACTGGCTTCGTACTAAAAAAAGGGGGAGAAATGTAACGGACCATAGTCTGTTACTGGAAGCCTTCCCTAGGCTTACGAAATGTACAGTCCCTTATCACAGACTAGGAGAACTTTTAAGACATTATGTCTGTAGTGGTGGCGAAAAGGACTAAATCCACAGAACTGCTCTGTTGTAAGAGCATCAGTGATTCGTAGAGTAGCCACAGGTTCAAGGGGACTGCACAATATATGTTCCCTAGAATGTGTATTCCAGCCCCTCAAGCCTTTTTGGCTATTGCCTACCTTAGCCCAAGCCCTTTGTGTATTAATGTAATCATGTCTGCTTTATTGTGTATCCCTGAGCCATCTGTTGTTGGTTCCTTTGTGTTACGTGTTGTGATTACATTATCCCTGTGAATACACCCATTGTGTTATGTCTGCACCATTTGCTGTGACCTATTGTATCCACTGTGATTGCATTATGTCTTCTGTAGTTGAGGTGTGATTGCATGAATATGCCTATTGTGTTATGTCTTCACCATGTACTGGGATTGAATCATGTGTCCTGCACTGCCCAAGTTAACTGTATAAATAAGATGTGGTTTCAAATAAAGTGGAGTCAGTTGTTCTGAACTAAGAAGGAGTACAGAGTCCTTATTCTGGATGGTAGAAAGGGGCCACTTTGCCCCCCATTCAGGAGTTCTGTTTCCAGAGCTCCTGGAGTTCCAGCCTTTCATCTTGCTTCACCGGCCAGGCTACCCTCTTGTAGCCGCATGCAAGAGGGAGAGACCCAGAACGACGGCTAAGGATAACCCAGCGTCCTTAGCTTCCGTTACAACATCTAATACCTGACCTAGACTCAGTGATTCAGTTTTTTAACTCTGAATTTTTACAGGTCTGTAATACCCATGACCCAACTAAGGAAGGTCAGGGTTGGGGGGGGGGGGGGGGGGGGGCGGCACATCTACCCTGGGTCTCAGCTGATTTTATTCTATTCTATCATACAGTTTCAGAGATGCCTTATGGACAAAATTTAAACAAACCGGCTCCACTTATGATCATACTACATACAGGCAATTAAGGAATACATGTACAAAACAAACAAAATTAGCAAACGCACAATATTTTTCTGACAACTTGAACAATAACATTTCAAAGCCAGCCAGCTTCTGGAAGGTTATTAAAAACCTCTACAACCCTCCTAACCATTCTCACCCATCAACTACAACCGTAGACAAAGAAACAATACAGTGCCCCATAGCCAATTCATTTAACAGCTACTTTATTGGATGTGACACCACACTGATGACACAAAAAGGTAACTCAGAAGTTCAACCATGTACAGAACAGTCACCTGTTGCCTGGTCCAATTATGAAAATGAATTCAATTTCATGCCAGTAAATGGAAGCTAAATATATGATCACCTCCTTAACCCAAAAATGAAATCCCAATCTAGCCCTGACCAGCTACCAGCAACGTTATTAAAGCTCAGTGCCATGGTCAAGGCCAAACCGATTGTATCTTTAATTAATGCCTCTTTGGCAACAGGGTATATGCCCAAAGCCTGAAATATCCCTACCAATATCCCTACTCCCCACTTTATCTAAACCCCTAGAGATCAGTTTTTTCACCCCTCTTCAATCAGGCTTTCGACCAAATCACTCAGTCACGGCCCTCCTAAAAGTAACCAATGATATCCAGACTGGCATGGAAAATGGTGACTTCACAGGAGCCATTTTCATAGATTTTGCAAAGGCCTTTGGACACATTAGACCATAACATTCTTCTAAACAAACTCCAAAGATCAGGATTGGGTAAGAATTCTCTAAAATGGTTCCGATCCTATTTATCAGACAGAATTCAGTATGTGTCAGTCGCCGACAATGACTTCCTATCGCTCAAAGTAACAAGTGGAGTTCCTCAAGGCTCCATTCTTGACCCTCTTCTACTTTCTCTTTTTATAAATCATCTGCCCAAGGTTTGCAAATAATCTTCAGTACACATGTATGCAGATGACACCATAATCTATGCTAAAATCTCAAACATATCACAACATGATTTCTGCGAGGTTGAAAGATGGATAGCAAAGGATAAAGTGTTCTTAAACCCAGACAAAACTGTGACAATGATATTTGGCACAAAGCACAATACCCACCTACCCACTGTAAGAGTAATCGTAAATTGGCCCCAGTGGACTCCTAAAAAATCTTTGTATGTGGCTTGACCCCAACCTCACTTTTGGTCTTCATATTGACAAATTAACCTCCAAGCTCTATCCCAAAATCAGTACGCTTTTTAGACACAAATCATGTTTAAGTACCCTGGTTAGAAAACGTATTGTACAACAGATATTGCTGCCAGTCAGACTATGGTGATGTAGTATATGCTCCAGCGCCAGAAATCCATCTTAGCAAACTTGACACCAATAATTATGCCGCTTTAGCCTCCAAAGTAATTACACAACCCATCACTGTAATATGCTAAAAGAACTAAATTGGTTACCACTCAAATCTAGATGTGCCTTTCACCTTCCTTGCTTAGAACACAACCACTTCTCTGGAAAATTACCAGACTACCTGAGCAGTATGCACACTCCTGCTCTCCATACTAACTATAACCTCCGATCCACTGCTAACAACTCTCTGCGTATACCACAACACAAGAAAGAAGCAGGAAGATCTGCCTTCTCCTTCAGAGCTCCAGAGGCCTGGAACAATCTGCCTGAAATAATCAAATCTGCTCCCAGTCCTGCTTCTTTATATCCTAAAAACAGTGAGTAACTGTATATAATTTTAATATTCAATATGTATGTATATTGATATAATAATGTGTAATATATAATCTTTCTCAATTTGTGTAAATATGTAACCCTTTACTGAAAACTTTCCAGGACATACTTGAAAACTAGAGAAATCTCAATGCATTCTTCCTGGTAAAACGTTTTCTAAATAAAAAATAAATATCACTTGTGTTGCTCCATTTTATTTGTAAGCTCTGTGGTATCACTAGTGTAGCTCTATTTCGATTATAAGCTCTGTGATATTTCAGTGGAAATGGAGCTACACAAGACACACCACAGAGCTTACAATTGAAATTTAGCTACTCTAGTGTTGTAGCTCCATTTAAATTGTAAGCACTGTGGTATCACTAGTGTAGCTCTGTTTCAGTTGTAAGCTCTGTGTATTCACAAGTGTAGCTCCATTTCAATTATAAGTTATGTTATATCACTTGCCCGTTTCAATAGCAAGCTCTGTGGTATTAACAGTGCAGCTCCATTTTAATTGTAAATTCTGTGCTATCACTTGCCTTACTTCATAATATTAATGCCAATTATAAAGTTAACAAAAGGAGAAGGGCTGGAGAGATAGAAAGAATGGGTCAGTTTATTGTACTTGCCCCTCAGGCCAAAGGTTGCCAAACCTACCCTAGCCACACATTTGCATTCGCAATGCGCAGTGGATGTAACTTGGTGCTTCCCCCTACTCTGTCACTCTATCTCCCTCTGTCTCTCTCTGATGTAACTGCCACCGTTGCCAAGCTGTCCTGTCCCATCATCAGGTACTTCCAAGTCCAATAATAAATAAAAAAGCCAGGGTTAGGCATTAAATATATGCCGTGTACTACTGTTTATGTTAGTAGATATGTTAAAAAAAAACACATTTCTGTACTAACATATACATCAATATACAGTATATTAGTGTATTTAAACATTCGTATAAGAAATGGTTCTCTTATGATTGCCCTCCACTGGCGAATACTTTTTTAAAACATAATTGTTAACATATACACCAGTATAATGCATATATTTAAACCTCAATGTTTATGATGTTGATTTTAATTAAGCAACTTCATAAAGTTAAAAGTTAATACATTCAGGGTTAGGGTTTAAATATATGCAATATTTTGTTTTATATATTAGTACAGGAATTTCGTTTTTTTAATCATTTCTACCCCTAGTCAATAATTTTTGCCTTAAGTTAACCCGTAGCACTCAAAAGGTTAAAGTGGATGTGTCACCTATGCACAACATGCCATAAATAGTTAGGCGACACATCCAATACCATCAAAACGTTATTTATTTTTTATTTTCAAGTTCCATTTCGTTTAAATCTAACTTACAAACTTCTGGGCTGCAGCCACTTCCGCATAGACTGCAGCCCAACGCTCTGCCTCTGCTCTCCTCCTTCCTTCGATGACGGAGGCTTCAGTCTGGAAGCTGGAGTGGTCTCATTGGCTAGATATCGATCTCTGCCAATGGGACTGCTCCAGTTTACTGACAGAAGCCACTGTCACCGGAGGAGGGAGGAGAGCTGAGGCAGAGCTCTGTAACCACAGAGAACCACAGTCACCTGGAAGCAGCTGCAACACATACTTTTGTAAGTTAATTTTAATTGAAATGGAACTAAAAAATAAATAACATTTTGATGGTATTGGATGTGTCACCTAACTATTTATGGCATGTTGTGCATAGGTGACACATCCACTTTAACCTTTTGAGTGCTACGGGTTAACTTAAGGCAAAAATTATTGACTACGGGTGGAAATGATTAAAAAAAACGAAATTCCTGTACTAATATATAAAACAAAATATTGCATATATTTAAACCCTAACCCTGAATGTATTAACTTTTAACTTTATGAAGTTGCTTAATTAAAATCAACATCATAAACATTGAGGTTTAAATATATGCATTATACTGGTGTATATGTTAACAATTATGTTTTAAAAAAGAATTCGCCAGTGGTTAATATCCTCTTTTGTCCCAGTTTAACCTCTTTTGTCCAATGTGCATTTCTTTTTAAGGCATTGTGCACCTCCTCTGATTCTCAAGAGGTTAAGCTGTGACAAAAGATGACTGACTACTGGGTTCAATTTTAACCCATTGAATGCCAGAGGGGTATCCCACCCATTGCATAGCGATAGTTTGGATACTTCTGGCAGTCAAAGGGTTAAAACTGGTCTGGCATGAGCAATCATAATATGACTGCCCATTCCTTGCCAGCTTTACAACCGGTGCTGAGTAGTCACTATCATCATAATGTGACTGCCCATTCCTGGCCAGCTTTATACCCAGTTCTAAGTACTCACTATTATAGTCACTACCATCATAATATGACTGTACATTCCTGGCCAGCTTTACACCTGGTGCCAAGTAGTCACTATCGTATTAATGTGATTGCCCATTCCTGGTCAGCTTTAAACACACCCAGTAGTCAAACTCATCTTTTGTCATGGTAACCCCTCGAGGAACAAATAGGTGTGCAATTTTCATTGATTTGCAATTCTTTGTGCACATCCTCATGCTAAAGCAATGCACACTGTACACCCATTTAATGTTCATGGGTTAATGTAGGACAAAAGAGGACATTGACAACGGTGTTTAACACTGGCCAGGGATGGGCAATTATATGTGAAAACCTCACTTAAGTACACATATTTAAGTAGAGGCCTAAGCAACTGGCTGCTAATAATTTTCAGTGCATTGCTTGACCTCTGGCACTCAAGGAATTAAGTGTATAAGACCCCATGCTCATGTATAGCTGATGCCTTCCTTTAACTGCCTGAGCACTTCAAATGCCTTCAACTTGTTTGATACACCAGTCTACATGAACCTGTTAATATGTAAAATGACACTTTTGTAACTGGTTAACCCCATAGGCTGCTATGATGCCCATTTATTTATAGCGAAGGAAAGGGCGGGGTGGGAAGGAAGTATAGCAACTGCTCCCCTCGATGCATGTGTGTAAGACTGGATTTTAGGCCTCAGAAATTTAAAAAAGCCACTTTTCGGAGTTTGACAGAGGGCTGAGCAACACACTGCTGTCCAGTGCATTGCCTGCCATTCTGGCACTCAAGGCATCAAGCATATTCATGTTCATGTTTTGAGCTGTTGTTTCTTTAACTCTGAGTGCTACAAATGTCTTCCTGTACAATTTTCTTTTAACAATGCCTTGGAGGTTAAAGATATCTCCTGTAGACATCTCTAGAATCCAAGGGGTTAATCAAGGGAAGTCTAATTAGTTTGGTATTTGGTTTACCTCTTTAGGACTAATTGACAATCATTTGGAGCAGTGATAAGGTTGGTAATGGTTGCTCCCTCAGAGCATATATAAGACTGGATTCTAGGCCAAGAGAGCAAAATAATCTACCATGGCAACCATGATATTTAAGTGTATATGACCCAAAGCATGTTCATTTTTAGACATTTAGCTTGTATTACAGAAAGCTCTTCAAATTATGAGTAGCACTAGTCTAAAATTAATGTGCAACATTTTAATTCTGGTGATGCCTATTTAACAGTTTGTATTCTCTAGTGATTGTGAGGAATTTGAATGGGGGTGGAGCATAACTGGGGTGTGGGGCTTGGGGCCCCCATATTAGAGTTTGCAGGGGGCCCCTGCATTTTGTGTTACACTTCTGGCTCACTTGATCTGTTTCCAGAACTTTCTGTCAGGGACTGTGAATGTAATGATAGTTATACAGTGTTTCAAAATCCCTGCAACAATAAATGTTCTGTATGAGGCAGGCTTTTTTTTTTTTTTTACATTGTATATTTACATTTCTGCATTATCCTTTCCCTCATTGCAACACACAGGAGGCTCTCAAAACAAACTCAGAAGACTCCGTCTGAGGGAACCAAGTGTTAAATGAAAAAGTAAAGATGAAAAATAAATAAAACATACAGGCAATCTGACTTTACATAGCCTGCAAATGCCCAATATACTGACTCATTTTAATTCCTGAAATTAGTTACTTCTAGCGCTTAGACTAGTCCTACCCAAATGGGTATATTTTAAATTTACGGAGGCCTTGCATATTCCTTGGGTTCATGGACTATTTCTTCTTTCTTTAAGAAATGATGATTCTCTCCATTTAAAACAGTACAATTCTGTTAAGCCACTTTAGTAACCCATATCAATGAGACTTGTATTTTCTAACTGTATAGCTGATAACGGGCCACATGTGCAAAAAGATCTACCAATTCTGGAGCAAACCCACTGCAACATAGGGGACAAATACCAATTCCCATTTATTTAGAGGCCGCTTTTAACTCCTTGAAGGCTAGAGAGAACGTATTATTAATCAATCTACTGGAGACCACTCTAAACAGCAAGTGAATAAGTAATTTAAAACCTTGCGAATTTAAGGATTTTTTTTTTTAATTATTATTTTGTCCCCCACTGTGCATTTGGTTCCCTACAGAATTGTTAACCATCTGCCTTCTGGATAAGGTACAATGACTTGTGCATCAGTGAATGCAGTGGACAGTCTGTTCAGATGTAAAATAGCAACATATGATTAGTACCCATCGATCTGATCTTCAGTTTTTGGGTACCTGATAACTGTGGGTGCCAGGTGAAGTGATCACTAATCCCTAACACTTATGGGCCGTGTTTAAAGTATACAAACAGAGGTGTACACAAACCATCAGGCAGGTGAATATTCCACATCCAGTGAAAGCTAAAACCAGTGCATTTAAAATTGGATAGGCAGCTAATACATAGCCCACCAGAAGCCAAAGGCATTTCATGCAAACCCCTTTTACTTTGTCAATGCAAGGTTTTTGCATTTAATATATTTGGCTACTAGTAGGGTATACCTTTGTTTGTCCAACTTAACAGCCTTTGAAAGGAATAAAAGTATTTAAGTCTTCATTTGATGTGAAATATTCACCAGCCTGATGGGAATGATGCACATTTGTTCTCTCTCCTACTTACAGTTACACCCAGCCTAGCAAGTGGTCATTTGAAAGAATCTGCACACTACAGGGTCTAATTCACAGAGGAATCCAGAAACCTGTTTAAGTGTCGACCTACTTCTCTCAAGCCTTATACTTTTGTCTATATAAATTCTCCATACTACACTTTTTATGTGTACTTCTTGTAAAAAGCCTCCTAACTTCTCATTCATGTACACTGGAAAAGGAGATTCCCAGTCCTGTTGATTAGTGGTGTAGTCACTGGAAGGGCCCAGTGTAGCACATTTTTGGTCTCTCTAACAAATATTCCCCAGGGCCACAATTAGAGACTACTGAGCCCATACTGATGCTGTCACCTGTAGTTACACAACTGCTGTTGATAATGGAGTCTGGTGATTGGGACCTTCCACCTACAGTTCTGCAAATAAGGAGATCCCCTATAATCCACTGTAAATGAAGTAAACACTCCATCAAAGTCTTGTAGCTCAGTCTATTGACAGATCAGCAAGGGGACACTTGAAATCACTTTGCAGTCCCCTGTTCATCCCCCTCACTGGCCTGCCAGTGCTCACAACATAGCCTTTGCTTCATCAGCTGGTCTGCTCCCAGTGAACCAAATCTGCCAACAGGACACTATTCAGGTTATTGCAGCCCATTAGAATTCTGAAACCTTGCATATAGTAAAGAGGAGGGTTATTAAAAAGGAAACAAATTCAGCAGATGTTGGGAGAGGGATCAAGACTGCTTCCCCCCTCACTGCTACATGCATAGGAGAGGAACATTTAACCCTGTCAGTGCCAGAGGGGTAATATTAAATACCACACCAACATGAAGAGGTTAAACGAATGAACAAATTACCTGATACAACAAATGCATCAGGGAAATTTTGTATGTTGAACTGGTCCAGAGAAACCTCTGTGACAGCTCTAGTGGCTGGTTGGATAGTCTGATGAAAAAAAAAAAAAAGTGATGTGGAGATCAGAGGGGAAATACTCCTAAATGCAGATCGACATTTAGTTGTTTTAACCCTATTAGGGCCAGACATATATCCAATGCACTGGGTTGCAATTAAGTGGATGACACACATAATGGCTACTCCTGTTTAGGATGTTTTCTGTAGCTTGTCTTCATAACACACTTATTTTATAAAACATTCAGTGTGCACTGGACTTTTGTTTTATACCAACTGCACAGCCAAAGCAGTGCCAGTATTGCTAGTTATATTTATTAGGTTTAAGTTTTCTATTAGGAATGCAATTAGAAAACTTTAACACTATGATAAATCCACAGCATTCTTAACATTCCAAACTATGGGCTGTACTCTATAATCTATAGAAATATTATTTTGGAAAACACCAACTCCACCATGTCAGAGTGCAGTGACTCAAACACAACTTTTAAAGTGACATTAACATTTATGTAAAGTGAAATTTCCTATCTTTTTTTAAACTCCAATGACACTAAAAAGTAGTGAAGTGAAAAAAAATGTTAAAGGGGAACTACCACCCCGCAATAACTTTACATGTATTCAGTCTTCATCTGGCGACTAGCTGCTTAGTAGCGCTAGTCGCCAGAAATATTACCTGGTTCCAAAGATTTTGCAGTTTTTCCGATGCTCACAGGAGCAGGAAGCACGGACATCTCGTCACAGTGACGTCCGTGCACCTGCGCTGTCAGTCCTTTTTTGAGCCAATGGTTCCAAAAGACACTGACAGCACAGGGGCACGGACGTCACTGTGACAAGATGTCCGTGCTTCCTGCTCCTGTGAGCATCGGAAAAACTGCAAAAATCTTTGGAACCAGGTAATATTACTGGCGACTAGCGCTACTAAGCAGCTAGTCGCCAGATGAAGACTGAATACATGTAAAGTTATTGCGGGGTGGTAGTTCCCCTATAAGCAATTTGAATTTAGATTTTTACTATAACTTTAAAGAGATATTAATTCTTATTGAAAAATATAGATTGCATGGTTTATCCTGCTGATATAAACATAAGTACTCCCATGGCCAATAGTGGTTTTGTTCAAGTGTTATTGCAGTTCAAGCTTGCATTTCTTTGGCTGCAGTACCTCAATTACAGAATTTTTACAATTGAGCTGTTGCTACACCATCCTTTGGAAGGACAAGGAAGTACTCCACTCAAAAATGTGCATTTTAACTTTCATAAATCTTGAACAATACGTCTCGATTAACACACACACACACACACACACACACACACCTCTTTTGAGTTCCAAAGAGGTATCCAACGTCTGGAACACAAAGGTTTAATTATGCGTATAAATATCTACGTATAAATAACCTTTGATTGCCAGAGATAGCCAAGGCATTGCATACCTCTTTGTAACTCAAATGGTTAAAAGGCGTATAAATAGTCTACATGTACCGCATACATCCACTTCTTTTATGTTGTGGGGCAATTGAAAGCGCTATTGAAATCAGGAAAGTTGTCTTTATGGGATAGCTTCCCCTCTGAATGACAGAGCTAAGCAATGCGTTGTGTACCACTCTGGAACCCAAAGAGTTTTAAAAAAAATGCAAATCATTTATTATCACGTTTCTCAGCTTTCTACCCATTAGTAAGAAATAACCACAGCTTCACTAATGAAAGTGAATATAAATAATGCGCTATACAAAAGCAATTTCTAGCATATGGCAGGATAAAGATGCAAAAACAGTACACGCGGCAGCAGCTCTGCTTAACTCCCCCTTCCAAGCTACTTAGTTGTCGCATTCACCCTAAATTACACCTGTCTGAATACCGACTTAATGACATGACATACCCGGAACCACTGTATTCCTCCACCACTGCCACCGCACTACCGACCAATAGTGACACACCTCCTCCTATTACAAATCAACCATCAATTCTCCTGACATATGTAGACTACCTGGGGGCGTTTCCAAATGTTGAGCATCCAAAGAGTAGAATCTTGTATCCGCCATATTTGAAACGGGCAACCCCTTAACAGCAACCAAAGTAAGAAGTGATGACACAAGTTGTTTTTATGTAAATTCCGCAGTCTGAGTAATCTGTGAGAAACATGGGCGATGTTAGGCAAACATAATCACCTACAAACATCCTAGACAATACTTTATTTCTCCTGTTTGGTAGATAAAGTACTAATTGCAACATTCTGATCCAAAAAGAGCATATTTGGCCTTACTAAAGATGGCTACCGAAGCACATTACTTACTAAACGCATTTTTCTCTCCCGGTTTCTTTCTAGACGCAGGCACACCTCCATTATCTTATTTCGCAACTAGTAAGAGGCGGTGGCTTCAAACTGCTTAGATTGCTCATTGGATGTCAGTGGACACTGTCCAAGAATGATTGTAAGTGACACCATAAAAGCTACTGCAAAAAAAAAAAAAAAAAAGTCTGCTGGGAGCTGCAAATTAAAGTTTATCGTTTTTCATGTAGGCAGAGCTAAATAGGTGTGAACTGATAACAGAATAAGCAGATTTTGATGTTCAACGTATTATATGGGTGTCTAAAATTGTAGCTGCAATAACTTTCCTCCTTTATATTATTATATTTTGTATGCGATTTTGTTGTTTGTAATTATATATTGTACTTTTACTACAAGTTAATTATTTTGTGAATGATCACTAGGTGGAGCTATAATACAGTATTTTAATGGCCATTTATACTTGTAGAAAAGCCCGTTTACAGGGGCCACAGTGCCACCCAGCAACCGGCCGGATCCTGCCTTGTCAGTGCATACCTCACAACATTTCAAGTTGCAAAAGAGGGACACTTTTGTTTTAGGAGGTATTGCTGGGGGCGTGGCTGGCGGGTGGGGCATTACCGAGAATTTTTAGGTTATTTTATGACCTATTGACACCTCCTTGTGTAACCTAATAAATGCCAACAAGACCAAAGTATTTTATTTACACAGACTAATTTATAAACACATACACTGATGTTTAAACAAATAATAATGTGAGTTTTATTGCGGTAGACCAATATGATACACATATACACACCACACAATCTGATCTCCTAAAAAGAGGGACACCAGGGTGTGTAAGAGGGACAGATTGATTTGGGTCTAAAAGAGGGACTATCCCTCCTAAAGAGAGACACTTGGGAGGTATGTCAGTGGCCGTGCTGCAGTCATGCGCAGTACTGACTGGCGGAACGCAGTCAGTAGAGACTGCCTGCACCGAGGCTGATACCGAGTGGGGCGCTCCAAATTCAGACTGTAGTCCTCTATGCACATGTTACTGGTGCGCAGAGAGGACTCCCGTCTGAATTCAGAGCACCCCGCTCTGTATCGGCCGTGGAGCAGGCAGTATCTACTGTGAATGACTGCAGCACACTCGGACATCCCTACTGTGCATGATGGCTTCTGACAAACATCCTTAGCGAATTATTATATAGGATAATTTTTAACCCATTAAGAACCGGGAAAGTCTGAGGTGGATTGCACTTAAGGATCAGAGCAATTCTAACCTTTTTGACTATGTCTTTGTTCAACAGTGTTTTCCCTCTAAGTTTGAAGTCCATCCACGTACATTATATACCGTTTTTTTAAACACAAATAGGGCTTTCTTTTGATACCACACTTATATGGATAGCCCATCCTTTATTAAAATTAAAGAAAATGGTAAAAATAACCCAACATTTTTATTTTTTATCTTGGGATCATTTGGGCGCAATGGGTTACAGTTTTATGGAGACTGCATGAAAGGTATGACGACCGCTCAGTTATGCCTACAAAATGGTCAGTTTTAAGTGGGCACTGTCCCCCCGGGTGAAAATCACCATGTCCCTCTTTCCCACCCTATTTTTCCACTTTTTTATTGATGAAATTTGGTGTTGTGTATACGTGTATTACATGCCTCCACAACAATCACACTCCCATTATTTATTTTGTAAACTTGGCAGATTTATTTTATAAATAAAATACATAAATAAAATAATTCTCTTTTTTTTTAAATTTATTTAAAAAAAAAAAAAAAAAAAGCATGTTGCTTTTAGCAGGTCAGAAATGGACCTGCATCCAGCCAGCCCCCAGCAACAGCATTGAAGGGGTTAATACCCCCAGCTACTGCATTTTTTTATTCACTAGGTGTCTGCTCTCTGCTTCTCTCCCCCTTACTTTGATAGTAAGTAAGAGAGAGGCACAGAGCGGACACAAAGACAGTTGTAAAGCACAATGCCTTTTTCAATCTAAATGCCGGTACATGTGGTAGATATATACACACACCACACAGTCTGATCTCCTAAAAAGAAGGACATCAGGTTGGGAAAGAGGGACAGAGGGATTTGGATCTCAAAAAGGGACTGTCCCTCTTAAACATCCACTTTTTTCAGTAATGGGCAAAATTATCAGAAAGCCGTGTGAGGGGTGCCTCATTATTACATATTTTTTTATTGATGACAGTGGTGATTTATAGTTTGTCATCATCAATCCTGATATTTAATAGACATCTATTCATGAACTGCAGGGAACTGGCAAGCAGAGGATTAGGTCTTTCAGGCCTATTAGTTCAAGTGTGCTAGTGAATTAGGTATAAAAAAAAAAGATCTCCAGCAGGCCACATTTGGCCCACAGGTTACCCGTTAGAGACCCCTGTGCTATGTCAATGTTTGCTTTAACTCAGATATGATCCAATCAATCCTCAAGGAACTTTTATCATACTACAGTTCTGAGATATCACTTTTTCATACCTCCCAATATTTCAAATGTATTTTAGAGGGTGTTAATGGGGGCGTGGCTGGTGGACGGGGCATTGCCAAGTATTTTTTTGTTATTTCATTATTTACTGACACGTTTGTATAACTGATTAAATAATTTAGAGCAAGACTAAAGTATTTTATTTATATAGACTAATTTGCAAACACATATACTGAAGTTTACACAAAAATGTATGTGAGATTTATTGAGGTGGAGCAAAGTGATACATTTATATACTCACCACACAGTCTCATCTCCTAAAAAGAGAGATAATGAAAGATAGGAGAACACACTCAAGGAGATGTGCAAAAATCAGCTTGTGCTGAGCTTGTTTTTTTGTTTGTTTTTTTTTTAAAAACATTTTAGTCAGATTCACTATATAACCTAACCAATTAGCCTAAGTTCTATAGAGGTGATACATCCCCTTTAAGTAAAAATAAAACTATTACGTACAGAAATTAGCAGACAGTAGCACCAAAATAGCAATAGGCAGAGTCCTCATAGTTTTAGACACCAGTGGATATCTGAAATGAGAGGGGTGAATTTGTAAGAAACATTTCAAATTAAAGTCCTCATTTAAACCATTGGGGTACATAGTATCAAGCTGATTTATCCAATAGCATTCACTCTGCAATATATTCCTACATATATCACCCACTCTAGGTTCAAGTTTAATTTGTGTTAAAGCTTCTCGGCAAGAGTACAGGCGTTTTGCTATCATTGGGATACATTTAAATTCAAAAACATTTTTAGCAACTGGTAGAGATTTGCTTTCTACTTTACAATTACAAATGGTAGATTTATTCTCATTGAGTCTAGTTTTAATCATGCGGCTTGTTTGACCCACGAACCCTAATCTGCAGGGGCATTTAATTAGATATATTATGTTCTTACTTTTACATGTAATAAACTGTCTCAGCGGTATTTTAGTCCCTTTCAATGGATGTGTGATAGTATCCCCTTTTATAATCCCAGTACAGTTCCCACAGTCCCTACATGGGTAGGGTAGGTGTCAGGATTTGGTTTACTAATTACAGCTTGTTTCTCCTTTTTCTCTTTAATGTCACTTTTGATGACATAATTGCCAATATTCTGTCCTCTCTTAGAAGAGTGGAGGTTCTGTAAAAAATTTTTTACCAAAGTCACGAACTTCTTGAATGATGTACCAGTATTTATTTATGATATTTTTGATTTTATTGCTTCTAGTATTATAAGTGGACACAGATTTTACTGGCTTTTACTTTTGGTGGTAGCTAATAGTGTATTTTGGCTCTGCATACCTACGGACTCTCTATTTCTAAGTAGGTTGCATTTAATGTAGCCTCTATCACTAAATTTATCATTTCCAAAGATATTTTATGTTTTTCATCATCAGAGGTAATCCTGCGTACTTTCATAAATTGACTGGTAAACTCTTTTTGGTACCTTCCAGCTGAATCCTAGAGTACAGCAACAGATTATTCCTATTTGTGGTTTTCAGTACAAGTCAGTATAAAGTTTATTTTATTCCACACCGACTAATAGGTCCAAGAAATGTATTTTCTCGGTGCTTTAGTCTAGAGAGTAGTTGATGGTATCATGGATAGAACTGATATGGGTTAACATGTTTTTAAGTTCAATCTCAGAGCCAGACCAGACAAAAAAACATATCTATATAATAATTCGCTAAGTTGTGTGTAACGCCCGACATGCGCAGTAGACACTGCTGCGCGTGCGGCAGTCATGCGCAGTACAGACTGCCCGCGCCGCAGATGATACAGAGCTGGGCGCTCCGAAGGAGCATCCAGCTCTGTTTCAGCAGTGGTGCGGGCAGTCTCTGCTGCGCATGACTGCCCCGCGACCGACTGCCAGAGGCACTGTGGCCCGTGTAATGGGCTGTTCAACTAGTCGTCAGTAAATCAACAGTAGTGAGTGATCTTGTCGCTAAATTGAGGATATCCAAAAACATTTTGTTTTCCATATCATGCACAAAGATATTCGCATATGTTGGGGCCATACTGTTATCCATTGCTGATCCCTGTTTTTGGCGATAGAATTTATCCCCAAAATGAAAATAGTTACATTTCAATACAGTTTCTAGCAAAGCCATTAAGAATTGTATTTTAAACAGTACAATAGTGCATTATACACATTCTGCATCCCCTCTTCATGAGGAATGGAGGTGTATAAGCTCACCACATCCATACTGTACAAAAGAAATGAGTCCTTATGTAATTCAGTGTTATTAATTCAGAGAAGAAAATCAGTTGTGTCTTTGACAAGTGGGAATTTTCCTCGCAATGGGTTTGTAATATATATCCGAGAACTTGGCTAGTGGTTCTAAAACACACCCCTTCCCACAAGCAATGGGATGACCCGGGGATTGTCTAAGATTTGTGTAACGTGACACCTTGTATCATAAGCTGGATACTTCTGTTATAGTTCCTTTCTCCCTCAGGATAACACTCCAATAGTATACCAAACCTCCTATTCCCAAGCGTCAGCCGAGACTTGATAAAGGGAAGAACTCTCTTTTATTAAATCAAACACACAGCTTATATACACTACAGAGACTCTTATCAAGATCAGCATGCAAACGAGGACTTGGGACAGTGTTTCTATGCTTCACCAATCAGTCACCAGCACCCTTATCAAGATAATCATGCATATTGGGGCTTGAAAAAGGGACCTTCTCACTGGATCATAAATAACCTCCCTGATAGGTCAAGGAAGCACAGCAGGAATCAATTAACATTCCAATCTTTCCTTAGCCCAGACCTAGAATATTTTGGAAGCAATGCCCAACCCCCCCACTATCTCTACACTCTAGCAATATATTGGAAGCAACGCCCAACCCCCACTATCTCTGCCTTCTAGCTTCCAGTTACCACATCCTGTTAGACTCTATATTATAACACCACACACTATTACATTACACCACATAATATATAATACAATTATATATATATCAAATGTTATAGTCCTAAATCTCTCCATCTGGTGACACCTTTTCTCCATGTAAAGTCCATCGGGTTCCTTTAAACTTGCCACCCAGGGCAACCTGAGTAAATTCCAAAGGCTGGTGTCCTTTAAAACAGGCAGGATGGTCCTGTTCCCGCAACAAGCTGGTATTCCCTTAGTCCCCTGGACCGTTTTGTTCTGTCCTTGTGACAGCTCCCCCTTTTGTATCCATGTCTGGCATACCCAATTAGACCCAGTCGGGTGTAATGTAGGGATGTCCGGTGTTTTCTGCCTGCGGTTCCATATCCGTTTGTCTGGATAAGCCGTCGGCGTTGTGATTTTGTTTCCCCGGACGATATTGCAGGGAAAAATTGGAGGGCTAAGCTCCAGCGTAGAAGTCGCGGATTGTCTCCAGCTACCCGGTTTAGCCAGACCAGCGGGTTATGATCCTTGATTAATGTAAACTGTCTTCCGTACAAGTAGGGTTGGAGTTTTTTCAGCGCCCATACCAATGCCAAGCACTCCTTTTCAATGGTGGCGTAGATGACTTCCGTAGGCAACAGCTTCCGGCTTAGGTAGGCCACCGGGTGTTCGTGTCCGTCGTCTCCCACTTGGCTTAGAACAGCTTCCAGCCCAAACATTGAGGCATCTGTGTGCACAAGGAAACCTTTAGATGAGTCGGGTGCAGCCAATATGGGAGCGGCGCTTAGTGCTTGATGTAGTTGCTCATAAGCCTTCTCACAGTTTGGGCACCACCGTACTTGTCTGGGGAGGTGTTTCTTGGTTAAGTCAGTTAGTGGTTTGGCGATGGCACTATAGTCGGCTACAAACCTCCGATAGTACCCTGCCTTCCCTAAAAATGCCAGAACTTGAGTTTTGTTCGGGGTTGGGGCCACTTGGCTATAGCCACTACTTGGCGGGTTCGGGTCGTTGTTTCCCTGCACCCACCCGGTGTCCTAAGTACTGTACCTCAGCCAGGCCGAGGTTACATTTGTCAGCCCGTAAGGTCAGTCCCGTTTCCCTAATCCGGTCCAACACTGTAGACAAGTGCCCGAGGTGATCTTCCCATGTACGACTGAATACAGCTATGTCATCCAGATACGCACATGCAAAGTCCTGCAGACCCTCCAGGAGTCAGTCGGCCATCCACTGAAACGTGGCTGGGGCATTTTTCATCCCAAACGGCATGACCTTAAACTGGTACAAGCCGAATGGGGTGACAAAGGCCGATTTTGGGATGGCCTCCTAGTCCAGGGGGATCTGCCAATAACCCTTGCACAAGTCCAGTGTGGACAGATAGTGCCATCCCGCGATCCTATCTAAGAGCTCATCTACCCGGGGCATAGGGTAAGCGTCTGTGGTAGTCCCATCGTTGAGCTTACTATAATCCACGCAGAAGCGTGTGGTGCCGTCTCGTTTCGGCACCAGGACCACCGGTGAAGCCCATGGACTCTGCGACGGTTCTATCACCCCTAAGGCCAACATTTCCCTTAGCTCTGTCTTCATGTGTTCCCTAACTGCCTCAGGAATACGATAGGGTCTATGCCGCAGGGGTTCATGACCAGGGGTTTCCACCTTGTGGACCAATAAGGTCGTATATCCCGGTGTGGCAGACAGCATATCGCTTCTTTTCTGTAGCAACTGGGTCACTTGACTTTTCTGGGGTTCTGTGAGTTTACCCCATAAAACTACTTGCTGTAGTGTGCTGGGTGTACTACTCAGTAAGTCTGAGAGGGGAGTATTCTCACTGTCCTCGGTGGCCAGTGCACAAATGGCCGCCACTTCCTCTGGTCTCTCCCTGAACTCCTTAACCCCTTAATGACAGGGGGTTTATTTTTTCCCATTATAGCGAATGACTTCCTGGACTTACCAGGTAAGTCGGCTGTCACTAAGGGGTTAAGCATATTCACATGAAAAGTCCGCTTGACCCTTTCATCTGAGCACCGGGCCACCACGTAGGTAGTGTCACTGATCCGTTCCACTACCTGGTAGGGACCCTGCCATGCAGGTTGGAGTTTATCTTGCCGGGTTGGCTTCAAGACTAACACCTTTTGGTCAGTTTGGAAGATACGGTCTCGGGCGCCTCGATCATACCAATGTTGTTGGCTCCTTTTGGTCCGCCTGCAAATTCTCACGGACGAATGCCGTGTGTTGTTGCAGCCGGTCCCTCAGCTCCAAGACATAGGGTACAATGGGTAACCCGTCGGCTCCTACATCTCCCTCCCAACGTTCCCTGATCAAGTCTAGGGCCCCAGACTCGCTGGCCATATAGCAGTTCAAAGGGGGAAAAACTGGTGGATTCTTTTGGTACCTCTCGGTACCTAAATAGTAGATGGGGTAAAAACTTTTCCCAGTTTTTATAGGTTTCTGTGAAGGTCTTGATCATCTGCTTGAGCGTGCCGTTAAAACGTTCACAGAGATCATTTATTTGCGGGTGATCGGGGGAACTAAACAGTGGCTTTATTACACATAGCCGCCAAAGCTGCTGGGTAACCTCCACTGGGAATTGGGCTCCTCTGTCTGACAAAATCTCTATAGGGAACCCTACTCGGGAGAATACTTTCATTAGAACCTCTGCCACAGATTCTACATTAGTGTTGGCTAGCGCCACCACCTCCTGGTTCCTTGTCGCATAGTCTACCATGGTGAGGATGAACTTTTTGCCGGAGGGGCTGGATTTACTTAAGGGCCCTACCAGAATGGTTCCTCAATTATAGGGAGCGAGTGCAGTTTGGTCGTGGCCTGATTCCCCCCTTTTCCCTACTCTCTGACATACCTCACAGGTCCTGCAAAACTCTCGTACATCTTTGGAGATCCCAGGCCAGAAGAACGTTTGCGTTAATCGGTGCCCTGTTTTCCGTAAACCTAAATGGCCTGCCAGGGGGAATATCATGGCTGAGGTGAATTAATTCCCTGCAGTATTTTTGGGGAACAACTAACTGCCAGTTGGGAACCTGTGCCAACCCTGGCCCCTCTTCTCCGGATACTCAGTAGAGTAATCCCCTTCCCCCTCAGTCGGAGTGTCTGCCCTCTTCCTGTACCCCTCTAACGTTGGGTCTGCTAGCTGTTCCCCCTTAAAGTCTTCAGGGTTACCCCAGGCTAGAGGAACTGGAATTGTCGGGCTCAGTCCTCCGACTTTGTAAGCGGGTGGTCACTGGGTTAGCGGCTTCCTCGATGCCGGGGCAAAACTGGGACGTCAGGTCCCCCAAATCATTTTCCAGCAGTACCTCCGCTGGTAGCTCCTGCATGACTCCCACCTCTACATAGTGGGAATCTGCTCCCCAATCCAAGTGCACCCTGGCTGTAGGCAACTTGTTGATAGCACCCCTGGCAACCCTGACGGCCATGGTCCGCCCCATGCGGTCTGTATTCCTGACTCGGTGAGGTTGAATCAACATCAGGGTAGCCCCAGTGTCTCCCAAACCTCTAGCAGACTGGCCGTTAATTTGCACAATTTGTCAGTGATGGGCCCGGTTATCCCCGGCTCCTTGCAAGGGATTTACTTCATGTAGCACCAACCTCAACTCCTCTTCCGCCAGCAGGGTATCCTGCTGGAAAGAGTGGACAGCACCTCTAGTTCCAGTGCCCCGGGCAGGTTTGGGACAATTACTCTGGTAGTGTCCTACTTGGTTGCAGTTGAAGCAAGTCACTCCTGTCGGCCTGCGGTTTACCGTTCAGCTGTGTCCCGGCCCCTGGGGCACTGCTCGAGACTGCATACCCCCTGATTTGGTCTGGTTTATTGGTCTTGGAATAAAAGGCACTATGGGTGCAGCCGACTCTGGTCGCCTGCCATCCATAAATTCGTCCGGCAGCCTCTTCCAGTCATGGGTTTTTATCCACTCTTTCACCTCTGTCGTTGCCATGTCAAAAAACTGTTCCAGCAACAACATTTGCAGAACATCTTCCAAGGTTTTTGCTTGGCACCCCTTCAACCAGTTAGAGGCAGCCTGCTGCATCCGATAAACCCACTTTGCATGTGAGTCCTTAGCTCCTTTCCACATCCCCCTCATGACCAATTCTGGTGCCGGATTTGGTCCCATTAGTGCAATTCGCCATTTCACATCTTTCTGGAACTTGGTCTTCTCCATGCTTGCGGGGGATGCTGTGCTGCTTTGGTACGATTCCATCAGTTCTGTTATCAAAACGGATTTTAGCTTGTTACTTGCCACTGGTCCCCTTGCTTCCAGCAAGTCTTTTAGAGTGCTACGTTTCAGCCGGTCGTAGCACTGCTCCATCCACTGCCCGCTTTGTTGCTGAGACCGGGGTCAAGCCAGCGGCTCTATTTCCCCCTGGATTCTGGCCTCACTATGTTGCTGAGACTGGGGTCAAGCCAGCGGCTATATCTCCCCCTGGATGCTGGTCTCAGCTCTGGTTCTTCAGGGAAAGTCAGATCCCGTCGCTTGCCACCAGTTGTAACGTGACACCTTATATCATAAGCTGGATACCTCCATTATAGTTCCTTTCTCCCTCAGAATAACACTCCCTCAGAATAATACTGAACCTCCTGTCCCCAAGCATCAGCCGAGACTCGATGAAGGGAAAAACTCTTTTATTGAATCAAACACACAGCTTATATACACTACAGAGACTCTTATCAAGATTAGCATGCAAAAGAGGACTTGGGACAGTGTTTCTATGCTTGACCAATCAGTCACCAGCACCTGTATCAAGATAAGCATGCATATTGGGGCTTAAAAAAGGGACCTTCTCACTGGATCATAAATAACCTCCCTGATAGGTCAAGGAAGCACAGCAGGAATCAATTAACATTCCAATCTTTCTTTAGCCCAGACCTACAATATTTTGGAAGCAACGTCCAATCCCCTACTATGTCTGCACTCTAGCAATATATTGGAAGCAACGCCCAACCCCCACCATCTCTGCCTTCTAGCTTCCAGTTACCACATCCTGTTAGACTGTATATAATAACACCACACTCTATTACACGATCCAGATGAAACCTGCACCCCACAAATTCACACCCGCAACTGACAGAGACACAGCAATCAGAACACACCACGCTTTAAAACACAGACACACCAACAAACACCTTCCCATTGGTCAGCACTCACCACATCACCACACCTACACAACTCCCTACCAGGTACTTAAAGGGACAGCTCACTACACTCGCTTGTGGCTTGCTTTCTACTCAGGGAGAGAGAGATATAGAGAGAACACAATCAGTACGTTGAGTTACATATTGTTGCGAAGACTGCAGAGAAGGCATGCAAGTGAGAGAGCTAGGGAACACCAGCAACCCCCAGGCATACCTGATCAACAGCCTTCACCTGTTGCAAGTGAGAAGGCTCTGGCTCAACAGCCACACAGGAGCCCATCCCCACCTGGAGGACAGCACCTGCCTGCAGATGCACAGCTGCAGCAACAGGATGCTGCACAGCAACAGGATGCTGCACAGCAACAGGATTCTCCCCAGCTACCACAGGGACCCCTGGAGCAGTGTAGGATGTACAGACGACCACCAAGGCCCAGGGCATACTGCCCAAGGGTCACCATCTTGGAATGACCGATGACGAGGTAATTGATCGCTACAGGTTGAGGCCGCACAGCATCATTGCCCTGTATGAGGTCATCAAGGATCAGGTGGATCCAATTTACATCCACAACCATGCCCTATCTGGCTTGCAAAAACTCCTGTATGTCATACACTTCATGACAAGTGGCGCCTTCCATTCGACAGAGGGTCACGCATCCGGCATGTCACAGGCCACATTCTCCAGGGTGCTGGCCCAGGTCTTGCCAGCCCTCAAAGGCAAGGCCAGTACCTATTTACATTTCCTCTGTGTACAATCCACGGCATACAGTGGGTAATTGGCTCCGCCTTCCAGCTGGTAGGACCAATCCAGTTTTCTATAAGAGTGCTCTGCTGCCTCCTCTATGTAGTTAATTTGGTCCTACCAAGCTGGAGGATGGAGTTTTACTCCTACTCACTCAATCCTAAATGTTTAACCTACTATGGCTATGTTTTTTATTTTCCTCTATGCAACCTGCCTTACCATGGTTGCATTGCTTAAAAATCGCCATCCCATCTCCTCCTACCTCTCACCCCGTGTTACGAGGTTAGCGTGGCTGTCTGTGGGTCCTGGCTTATTGCCTCGGCGTTTAGCCCAGCTCCCTTGCCTACTGTTTGAATCCGGCACTCGGACGAAGCACACCCTAAGACTAAGTCACATGCGGAAACCGGAAGTCACGTTCTATGCGTTACACGAGTGGAACGCAATGAAATTCACCCTGTCGGTGTCTCATCCTCAAAAGCAGGCATGGCTTATCTTCTGCTTCTAAACCTTATTATTGCCTTAAAATATTAGCAAAGTGTTTTCTAGTAAGCTAATCCATTTGACAGTCAAAAGTTTACTATCTGGGATATTCTAGTAAGCTAATCCATTTGACAATCAGAAGTTTACTATCTGGGCTATGTCTTCTAACAAAGAAGCCAAAGGGGACAAGGCAAAGCAGCCTGAGGCAACCAAAGAAGACAAGCCAGCTCAAAACTTTAGAACATGCCAAGGTTGTGATGCAAAACTTTCTGTTACTGACCCTGCCAAACTTTGTGCAGATTGTCTTAAGAAAGTAGTTGGGGCTGATGTACCTGTCAAATTTGAAGAATTCATCTCATGGATGAAGTCATCTATGCAGGAGACATTTTTGTAACGGATGCTGGAAGGGACCGCGTCGCCTTCCGCCGTCGTTCCTGGGTCTCTCCTTCTCGACGCAGATAAGCGCCGTCAGGTGCACCGGTTGGAGTATGGACGGTCACTGGAAACAGCCACAGGATCACTGGAAGCAGGGAAGAGTCCACGTCGCCGCCTGACAGTCCACGAAGCTAGGACGCAGGAAACTGGCAGCAGGCGGTCAGCGATTCAGGATACTTGGCGCAGATGGGTATCAGAGTGGATACTTTAGACCATAAGCAATACAAGACTCCAGGACTCCTTGTTCACTCCAAAACAGAACTCTCTTTATTACAACAAACCACAGCATATTTATACAGTTTCAAACCACACTAACTTGGAGCACAGTACAGGAGACTTAATTCAATCACAGTTCCTCCAATGGGTACAGCAAATAGTAGGGCAGAATACAATGGAGTAGTCACAGGGATAATTCAGTCACCACAAAGGGTCAACGAACCAACAACAAATGATTCAGGGAAACATAATAGGGCAGACATGATTGGATTAGCACACAGCAGGGGGCCACAAGACAGTTCTCAATACAATTACTTGAGTGGCCAGAATATTCATTTCCTTAACAATGGCCAGGGGTTGAATAATTAAGCAAAAGGCTTGGGAGTCTGCAATACATATTGAAATAATTAACCCCTCACTGCCTATTCCCTTGGAGTAAACCCTCAAACATACTATGTGATCCAAAGTCTATGAATTTAAGTCTTTCTCTTAGGGAATAGCTGGCCAGTTTGTACGCCAAGGCACAGCACAGAGTCCAAACAGTAATAAATGTCCCTGGTCTTTGGATAAATAGTTTGAGGTCCAGACAAGGGCTCAGTAACGGGTAGGATCCGTTACAATTTTCATCTATTCAGGAGTCTGCCCGCAAAAGACCTAGGGAATCTGACCCAGATTAAGGTACCTCCAGAGGCCATCAAGAAGATGAGGATAGTTTTGTGGAAATGGAAATAGGATCCTCTTCAGCTGAAGAGGGTGAAATTACAGAAGAGACAGGCAGCTTCAGTATTGACCATATGGATAACCCACTCGCTAGCTCCGCTCCCCACGCAGCGCTCTCCAGCATTCACTCTCCCCAGCAGGAGAGTAGGTGCTGTCTGTAGGGTATCATCCAGGGCACTCTCCCAGCTCCTCTGGGGTTTGTCATCCAGCCTTGCGGCTGGCACCTATACCCGGCCTAGGCCGCAGCACGGTACCCGTACAGGCAGCCACCGCACGGCGAGCATCGCACCCTACTCCGCGCTCCCAAGCACTCCCTCTCCTGCGGGTATCATCCCTCCTGGTGTAGTTGTCGTGACAGGATCGTTGGCATCTTTGAGGACAAAGCTGCATCAATAGAACTTGATTGGATAGGAGTGGGGTGTCCGGGCCCATTATTATATATAGCATTTTTATCTTTTGTTTTATATTCATTTGTATATTTTTGTAGTATTCTCCTCCATTCACTCTATCATTGGTCTAAGATAGTTATCCTGGCGCCGGTATACTTTTATTTGTGTCACTTCAAACAGAGACCAGTAGGATCAGCGGTACTAATAAGATCAGACAACACAGCCGCAGTCCTATATCTACAAAATCAAGGAGGAACAAGAAGCCATCAACTAAAAAAGCTAACTCTAAAGATCCTCTATTGGGCGGAGAAACATTTACTAATGATAGCAGCAAGTTTTCTGTCAGGCAAATTAAATGTTCAGGCAGACTATCTAAGTTGTCACAAATTAGATCCAGTGGAGTGGAGTCTAAACAAGAAGGTGTTCCAGATTATAGTAAAGAATTTGGCCAACCTTCAGTCGAACTGATGACAACACACCTAAACAGTCAGTGTCCAAAGTACATCTCAAGATGGTACGAGACACAAGCATGGGGTCAGGATGCACTCCGAATCCCATGGAAATTCCACCTATCCTACATATTTCCACCTCTTCCCTTAATGACGGAGGTCATCAGATAGATACGTAAGGACACAGCCAAGGTCATTCTGATAGCTCCAGATTGGCCTCGAAAGACATGGTATTCTGACCTAATGCAGTTGTCTGTCAGAAAACCCATCAAACTGTCAAACATACTAGATCTTCTTATTCAGGGACCTCTCTTCCATCACAATCCCGCATTCTTCTGCCTGATGGCTTGGAGGCTGAGGGGCAGTCATTAACCCTGCAGGTTGTCTTAGACTCCGTTATTGATACCATCCTCAAAGGCAGAAAACCTTCATCTACTAAGATCTATTATAGGGTTTGGTCAACCTTCCATAGATGGTGCTCTGCTAACAAGTTAGATCGTTCCTCCATATCGGCTACCACAGTTCTAGATTTCCTACAGGCTGGATTTCAGAAAGGTTTCAAACCAGCATCCTTAAAGGTACAGCTCTCAGCCATATCAGCCATTCTTGCAACCCCACTGGCTGAAAATTACCTCATTAAGCGTTATCTAACATCCATATCAAGAGATCATTCCTCCCTGGGATTGAACTTGGTGCTTCAACAACTGTCTGCTCATCCATACTTCGAACCTCTAACAGATATCTCTATGAAACATCTTACCTTGAAAACAGCATTTCTCACGGCCATTACTTCAGCAAGGCGAGTAAGTGAACTTCAAGCCCTACTATGTGTCCCACCATTCATGGAATTCCACCAAGACAAAGTTGTACTGAGACCTAAAGCCTCATTCCGTTCTAAGGTGGTCTCTTCTTTCCACCTGAATCAGGAAATAGTTCTCCCTTCCTTTTGCCCTAACCCTTCTCACAACTTGGAAAAGAGGTTGCATAATCTGGATCTAGTCAGATGTCTCCAAGTTTACTTGGAAAGGACTAAACTCTATAGGAAAACAGATTGTTTATTCCTGGGACCTGTAGTTTGCTAGAGCTGAAAAGAGCAGCAGAGGGATGGATCTACAGTGGTAGTGTGTTACACAACATAGAGCTCATGAAATGTAGATCACATCTCCAGGGACATCATGCTGACACACGTGTGTGTGTGTGTGTGTGTGTGTGTGTGTGTGTATGTATTGATCTGTGCCCCAGACAGAAATACACACATCAACAAGTATGTCCTAATTGCTCCATGAACCAAACATATTTGGGCTGCCTCTGACAGTGGCAGCCCAAATATATTAGTGTAATGGAGCTGTTAGGACATATTTGTTGATGTGTGTATTCATGTCAGGGGCATATATCCCTAGGGCTGGTTGACATCCCCTTAGTTCCCCCCATAATGGTTTACAGACCAGTACACAACATATTACAAAGCTATGGTTTGTGTAACATAGTAACATAGTAAATTAGGTCGAAAAAAGACACAAGTCCATCAAGTTCAACCTTCGCTTCATACCTCAGTAACTAAGAATTTTATAGCTTTCCTGCTACCAATTAAATTAGTCTTTATCAGACCTTCCTGATCTGCCTACTGATAAACAGTATAACTCTGTATGTTCCCTTTTGAAAGAAATGTATCTAATCTTCTCTTAAATGTGTCCATTGTATCTGCCATAACTACCTCCCTGGGCAATGAATTCCACAATTTGACAGACCTTACCGTAAAAAAAAACCCTTCCTCTGCTGAAGTTTAAACCTCCTTTCCTCTAATCTCAAGAGGTGTCCCCTGGTCACCTGAGCAGGCCTTGGAATAAATAGCTCACCGCAGAGATCCTTGTATTGACCTCTCATATACTTGTACAATGTGATAAGGTCTCCTCTTAGTCGTCTTTTCTCTAGAGTAAATAAACCAAGTTTGTTTAGTCGTTCCTCATATGTCAAGTCCTCCATTCCCTTAATTAATTTTGTTGCTCTCCGCTGTACCCTCTCTAGTTCTAGTATATCCTTTTTCAGAACCGGTGCCCAAAATTGCACTGCATACTCAAGGTGAGGTCTTACCAATGATTTGTATAATGGCAAAATAATGTTATCCACTCTTGCTTCAATACCTCTTTTTATGCAAGACAGGACTTTGTTTGCCTTTGCTACTGCTGTTTGACACTGGTCACTGTTTCCAAGTTTGTAGTTGACAAGGATACCCAGGTCTTTTTCTAGCAACGAGTCACCTAAAATTATTCCATTAAGTTTATAAGTAGCCTTGGGATTGTTTCCTCCCAAATGCATGACTTTACACTTCCCCACATTAAACTTCATATTCCACATGTTTGCCCAATCTGACATTGTATGTAAGTCCCTCTGTAGAGAGAAAATATCCTGTTCTGAATTAATGACTTTGCATAATTTAGTATCATCTGCAAATATTGATATTTTGCTTTCTATATCTATTTCCAGGTCATTTATAAACATGTTAAAAAGCAGCGGACCCAATACTGAACCCTGAGGTACTCCACTCTCCACTTTAACTATACTGGAGAATTTTCCATTTACAACCACACACTGTTCCCTATCCTTCAACCAGTTTTGTATCCAATTGCAAAGGTTATCTCCTAGCCCCAATTTCCTTATTTTATACACCAGCCTTCTGTGTGGTACTGTATCAAATGCCTTTGCAAAGTCTAGATATACTACATCTACTGCCTTGCCATTGTCAAGGTTGCTGCTTACCTCCTCATAGAAGCTGAAAAGATTAGTTTGGCATGACCTATTCTTCATAAAACCATGTTGATTCGTGCTAATGATCTTATTTTTTGTGTTGTAATCCTGAATATAGTCCCTTATTATGCCTTCTAATAGTTTTCCCACTACAGAGGTCAAACTCACTGGTCTATAATTCCCAGGTTCTGTTTTAGTTCCCTTCTTAAATAGAGGCACTATGTTAGCTCTTCGCCAATCCTGTGGCACTGAGCCTGTGGTAATAGAATCTTTAAAGAGTAAATATAGGGGTTTTGCTAACACTGCACTGAGTTCCTGAAGAACCCTTGGATGTATACCATCAGGACCCGGTGCTTTGTCGGTCTTAATTTTGTTCAGTCTTCCCATGACATCTCCTTGAGTTAACCCAATATCTATTAATTGTATTGTTTTATTTGATACTTGCGGAGGCTCTTCTACCATTCCTTGCTCCCTTGTATATACTGATGCAAAGAAAGTGTTTAAAACATCAGCCTTTTCCTTATCCTCACTAACCAACTCACCCATCTCATTTTTGAATGGTCCAATGCACTCCCTCTTAAGTTTTTTGCTATTTATATATTTAAAAAACTTTTTTGGATTAGTCTTGCTTTCCCTTGCAATTCGAGTTTCATTATCTATTTTTGCTACCCTAATTGCCTTTTTGCAATCTTTGTTGCTCTCCCTGTATTTTAAGAAAGATTGTTCAGTTCCTTCTGACTTAAATAATTTGAATGCTTTTTTTTTCCTTGCCATTTCCTTCTTTACATGTGCAGTTAACCACATTGGCTGTGACTTACTTCTTTTGCACTTGTTCCCCATTGGTATATACAGTTGGGTACATTTCTGCAACCTAAATTTGAATTCTGACCATTTTTCCTCAGTATTTTTGCCTTTAAATAACATATCCCAGTCTATGTGTTGCATTGAGGCCCTTAACAATTTGAAGTTTGCTTTTTTAAAATTAAGAGTTTTGGTTGAACCTATACATTTTTTCTTTGCCAGACAGATCTCAAATGTAACCATGTTGTGATCACTGTTTCCCAAATGTTCTCTTACCTTAATATTGGATACCATTTCTGTGTTATTAGTGATCACTAGGTCCAATACATTGTTATTTCTTGTCGGCGCTCCCACCATTTGTGACATGTAGCTTTCATGAAGCGTGTTCAAAAACCTGCTACCCTTAGCACTCTGACAGGTCTCATTTTTCCAGTTGATATCTGGATAATTAAAATCTCCCATAATTATAGTATGCCCAAACTGGGCAGCTTTCCTCATTTGCAATAGCAGTTGGGCCTCATCATTGTAGACCCTCTGTAACAAAAAAAAGATTAAGGGGATAATGATGTTGTAGCTGTTGCATGATGATCAGTTGGAGGGTGCTGTTCAAAATCCTGTCCTCTTGTCCCACAGGCATCCATAGCAGGATCCATCCTTGAACAAAGGAGTTTCCATGTGACTGGACTGAGGTCTTGACAACACTTCCATGAAGCTCACCCCTTGGTGTTTCAAGTGATTGCGCTGGTGATTCAATGTTTGACCTGATGTTCACAGCAACCTCTAATGGAACATTCTCATATAGACACAAATTTTTGTGTGTAGGAACATTCAGGTATCAAACCTGTACAGTAAGACTACTCATCCACGGAGTTGCCAAACCATGTGGACAACACATGAACAGTTCAGTAGTGTTTCTGCAGTATCTTTTTCTTAGTTTATATGTACCGTTTGTGTGCTTATACAGGTGTTTAATGCATATAGGCAATATACCCAGAAAACACATGTATGTTTTAATGTAGTTTGAGACAAATGAAGGATAACCATCACTATTCAATCTATGTCTGTATGAATACATGTTGGATTACATGTCTGTCAATGTGGAACCATACCCAAGGCTAGAGTATCCCTCATGCATAGGAAGGCATGACCTACATCACAAGAGTCCACTATTTGTTTAACCATGAGTGGACTTTGTGGTGTATTCATGCAATGACATGATGGCAGCGATACACTAATGTGTGTTGTGAGTGATTAAGAGGTGATACAGGGGACATACTTCGACAGTGATTTCATGTCCACAGTTTCTGTGTTGGTCAATATAATCAATATCCTGAGACTGCTTTAGTTTGACATATCTCAGTACATGGGCTATATCAACAAACCAGATCAAGTGGTCAAGTGTTATCACTGGTGAAGTGTGTTAAATCCTTAGTAAAGCAACAGCTCAATCTACTGGAGAACCCAATGCTCACCCCAGGATTACATTGTGTGTGCTACACATTGAAATCCTATGATGAACATTGGGTTCCCCAGTAAGTTAGGCTGTGATTCACACTGTTATTGTGCAACTGACTTACTGGAGAACCCAATGCTCACCCTAGGATCATGATGTGTGGCACACACATTGAAATCCTAGGGTGAACATTGGGTCCCCCAGTAAGTCAGTTGCACAATAACAGTTTGAATCAAAGACTATATTGATGCATGTTCTATCTGTCCTGCTTGTTATTTCACTGCTAAGTCGCATACATGTTTGTTTGTTCATCCCCTTAAACACAACAACTGATGCAGATGAATGTTCATTGTTGCATCAGTTGTTGTGCTAAGGGGTATGTTCTGTTCGAATTCAAACCACATCATGACCATATAAACCTATCGTGTTACATGGCTCCAAGGATGGATTGCCAGTTGAATTTGGACAACGGTGTGTGTGTGTGAACCCATGTTGTAACATCCCACAAACATTTTACCTATGCAGAAGTTGTATTCACTGCATTGTTTGACTCTGCCACCCAATCTATAACTAAATACATAGCAGATCAGACAGGATTGAAAATCACAATGTTCTGTTATTTAGGGGGAAGAGAACAAGTTGGGCATTTAATTTCTTTTTTTTTTTTTTTTTTTGCGGGGGGGGGGGACCTTAGACTGGTTGCCAGAGGTGGATGCCCTGGCTGTTTGCCTGGTCACCCTTTGCCCCCTAGGTGTGGCTTCAGGGGTCACACTGGAGGGAGTGGTGGGTGCAGTGGACCCCTCTGTGGAATGCAGGTTCTCCCTCTCTACTCGCAGTTTCTTCCTGCGGTTCTGCTCTCTCAACTCCACCAGCACCTGTGCAAACATGTCCATCATCCCAGTGTGGAGCTGATAGAGTTGAGTGTTGATCCTTGTGACCTCCGACTCCAGGGCATGGATCTTTGCCTTTGTCCTGTTGGTGTTCCTCTGGGATTCCCTCTGGCTCCTTGTGATATTGTCATTTGTGCTGTGGCTTGACCGGAGTAGTTTCCTTTGTAGTGCCATACATTCCGCCTCCATCCCTGTGGGGCACTCACTGATGAAGATGGTTGTGCCTGGTGACTCAGCTGGTGCTGCGTCCTCAGCTGATGCTGTGTGTGTTGTGGCTGCTGCAGATGGGTATATGCTCACCACATAAATCGACTCACTGCTGCCCACTGATGTCTGTGCTGGTTGAGGTGGTGGAGTAAACAGGTCCCTCGCCAGAGGGCTCTGGGGCTCCCCAAGCAGACCCAGGTGTTGGTAGTCGAGTGGTCAAGGGTCATACCTTGGCCACTGGTAGGTGCTTGGCCCCACCTGGGATCATACCTGGGGCCATGCTGGGGAACCATCCCGGAGGGTAGGTCGGGGGAATGGACATATGGCCCATACGTAGGGGTGGTCACAGTCCCGGGCAGCCAGAACCTTCCTGGTGGTGATGGTGCTGCAGCAGGGTGGTAAAGTCCCGTGGAGGATGGCTGCATGGGCCTGTCTAATTGAAACCAGTCCTGGTAGTGTGGGGGAGCAGCTGGTGGTGCAGCATAGGATGCAGCAGCTGGTGGTGCAGCAGAGGATGCTTGAGCTGGTGGTGCAGCATAGGATGCAGCAGCTGGTGGTGCAGCAGAGGAAGCTGGCGCTGTTGGTTCTGCTGTGTAGGGTGACCATGTGCCAGTCCCGTCCTCTTGCTCCCTCTTGAGGAATCTCATCTGGGGATGTGTGTGCCTCCTCCACTGCCTCCTGCTGTGCTGCAGGCCCGTATGCTGTGTGGGGAAATGAAATGGTGTGATTAGTAATGTTGACAATGACAGAATGAATGCAGGATGATTTCACTGACATGTGGATCTCTGGTTGTCATGATGGTATCCTATGCATTGCATTGCTTTGCATGGAATACCACACTGGCAATCAAAGAGACATGAGGTCTGTCAACGTTAATTCCCCAGGCCACCAATCAGGTCAGTATTGAGGGATTTCTCAGATTAAGGTCTGTTGCTGTTTGTATTATTTGCTTAATCTCTGTGAGTGACCCAGCCTTGCTTAATCTGTGATAGCCATCAATTATGGCCTGTTGGTGTGCCACCTGTAGTGGTTGACATTTGGTTCCCATGTGTGTCCTGCAAATAGTGGATGGTCTAACATCCATCCATAGCATCACCACTTCTGAGGATCCATGTGGAAAACAAATGTATGATGTGACAGTTCAAGTGAGAGTACATTATTGCATACACAATTACAAAGGCCGACTTAGTTCTCCTTTAATTCCACAGTGTTGGTTATTTATAGGCCTGTGTGTTGCACATACACCCAGTTAGTCTTAATGGCACTGTGATGTTTGTCCTCATCCCTCTTTCTTGCGATTCAGTGAGCGGTGACTAAGACCTTATGGAGTGGAGGTAGAGAGGAAATGATGACTTCTCCAATTATATAATATAAATGAGCCCTCAATAATTTGAAACATTTTCTGGAATAGCCTCCATAGACAAACATGGGAATTGGTGAAGTGATGGTATGGAAGGGTTAACTGTCGATTTGTGTTTGTGGTCGGTTAACCCTTTGAGTACCGGAGGGGTTGCCAAAGGATTGTTGAGCAATGCATTGATAATCCCTCTAGCACTCAAGGGGTTATGTACTGACTTCCCTGTGGTTACATGGGTGACATTGTGGAGGAACAGTAATTATGTTTAACAGACAACAATTTAAACAGCATGGTTGGTGTGGATTGTGTGTGATCAGCACAGCAACAAGAGGGTTGAACTTGGACAGGTTTGGGCCTGGTTGAACCTTGCCATTTGTCCTTGTATTGTGTCCTGTTTTTAACCCTCAGGGTGCTGTATTGGTGCAGTTGTGTGGATGAATGATGGGCATGTGTGGAGGTGTGACTGTGTTTGCAGCTTGTGTTGTTTGATGTGTTGTGTGGTTATGTAATGATTCACTTACCGGTAGTGTGGAGGCTCCTCTCATCCCCAGTGTCTGATCCTCCAAGGACCCCCTCAATGAGTGTGTCGGACTTGTTCTGCCGCACCATCTCCTCCCATCACCTCCGGTGCCTCGGGCGTGCAGGACAGCATCCCCATCTTCTTTTTCACCTGCCTCTTGCAGTTGCCCCATCTCATATTTACTGAGTCCACGTCCTGTCTGCAGCTGGCCATCGCGTTTGCCTTGCTGCATATTTAGTTCCAGGCAGCCTTTCTCCTCGCAGCCAGGCCAGGGACCCTTTCCCTCGTGAACAGGATGGTCTCCCTCTCAAGCACAGCCTCCACGAGGGCCCTGTTCTCCTTAGTATAATGGGGATCCCTGATCCTCTCCTCCGGCTTGCAAGGAGTCTGAACCAGACTGCTTTGCCTGCGCTGCCCCTGACTGTGTATGGTGGTCCCCACCATGTACACCTCATCCCACTTCAGGTTCTGTACCTGTCCTTTGTATGCCTGCTATTCTGGGCCGGCTCCCCCTCTGCCCTGCAGATCTCCCTCTCCCTCCCCTACTCTCAACAGGGATGTCCTGCTCTCCTTCCTCCTCCTCCACTACTCTCCCCATCCCTCTCTTCTGTCCTCCTCTCCTGGCCGTCATTCACCCACTCACACCCAGGCACTCCCACAGGCCCTCACAGACACACTCGATCCCACTCATTCTCTTTCACACTCTTTCACTCACAGATTCACACTGTAAAAATAAAATTTAAGATATGTATAAAGTCTTAAAAAAAAGTTTGTATGGGTGTATGTAATATGTGCAAAAGTGTAATATGTGTATAGTTTAGTTCACCTCTCTCCAAACTCCAAACTCTCTTTCTATCTCAAGTGTATGGGCCTCTCTCTCTCGATGACTATCCTCCACTCCTGGGTCCTGTGCCCTAGCTCGCTAAAACTCGAAACACAGACAGGGTGTGACCGTTATTTTGGGGTATATATAGGTGTACTTGAACATTTTTGATACTTTGGGGCCTTGGGATTGGCTGTAGGTTTGAATTTTGTTTGTGCATCTGTCAGGGTTGCTAGCCAATGGCAGCTTTAATGTTACATTTTGACTTAAGTTGCGTTTTAACGGGTGTTTGGGACACACGGGGATTCAAAAACAGGTGTAAAGCAGGTTTTTGTTTTACTTGTTTTTGTTGTGCCTATGCTCGTTAGGTATTCTCGTACGCTTAATTTTAAATCTGCCGTAAATCATTGTATTATTTGCGGCCGATGTGCCTTTTTTACTTAGCGTCTGGTTTAACGGCTGCCATTAAATCTACCCCATAGTCAGGTGTATGATTAAAGAATTATACCAAACAGGTACTAATGATCATAAATTTAAGTGGGCTGAAACACAGTCAGTAACTGAAACAGAAACAGCTGTGTAGGAGGAATAAAGCTGGGTGAGGAATAGCCAAACTTCATTAACAAAGTGAGGTTGCTGAAGAAAGTTTAATGTCAAAAGTCATACACCATGGCAAGACTGAGCACAGCAACAAGACACAAGGTACTTAAACTACATCAGCAAGGTCTCTCCGAGGCAGAAATTTCAAGGCAGACAGGGGTTTCCAGATGTGCTGTCCAAGCTCTTTTAAGAAGCACAAAGAAATAGGCAACGTTGAGGACCGTAGACGCAGTGGTCAGCCAAGGAACCTTAGTGCAGCAGATAATCGGAAGATGTCCAGCAGTGCCATCAGCTCAGAATTGGCAGAAAACAGTGGGATCCTGGGACATCCATCTACTGTCTAGAGAAGTCTGGTCAGAAGTGGTCTTCATGGAAGTCTTGTGGCCAAAAAGCCATACCTCAGATGTGGAAACAAGGCCAAGTGATTCAACCATGCACAAAAACACAGGAACAGAAAATGGCAGGAGGTGCTCTGGACTGATGAGTCAAAATTTGAAATATTTGTCTGTAGCTGAAGGCAGTTTGTTTGCTGACTGGCTGGAGAACGGTACAAAAATGAGTGCCTGCAGGCAACAGTGAAGCATGGTGGAGGTTCCTTGCAAGTATGGGGTTACATTTCTGCAAATGGAGTTAGGGATTTGGTCAGAATTAATGGAGTCCTCAATTCTGAGAAGTACAAGCACATACTTATCCATCATGCAGTGTCATCAGGGAGGCATCTGATTGGCCCTAAATGCATTCTGCAGCATGACAACAACCCCAAACGTAAAGCCAAAGTCATTAACCTTTTGAGTGCCAGAGTGATACAGAATTCATTGCTTTGCAATGCATTCTGTACCACTCTGGCACTCAAAGGGCTAAGAACTATCTTCAGTGAAAAAAAGAACAATGTGTCCTGGAAGTTATGCCATGGCTCCCACTGAGCTCTGATCTCAACATCATTGAGTCTGTCTGGGATTACATGAAGATAGAGAAGCAAATGAGGCTGCCTAAATCCACAGAAGAACTGTGGTTAGTTCTCCAAGATGGAACAACCTACCTGCCGAGTTCCTTAACAAAATATGTGCAAGTGTATCTAGAAGACTTGACTCTGTTTTGAAATCAAAGGGTGGTCACACAGTATACTGATTTGATTTAGATTTTTCTTTTGTTCTCTCTATGCATTTTGCTAATTGATAAAAATAAGCTATTATCATGTCTATTTTTGAAAGCGTTCTTACTGTACAGCATTTTTTCATACCTGCCTAAAACTTTTGCACATTACTATATATACTTCTCATGCCTCTAGGTTATGAGACAAAGGTTGAACTTGTGTGTTTGTTTCAACCTAATTTACTATGTTACTATTAACAAATGCAATCAAAGAAACTATGTTAAAACAATTAAAAAGAGACAAATAAGTACATAGGGGTCTCTGAGTATATACATTTGCTCCCACGTAAGTATACCACCCAAAGGTAGGATGCTAGTATGGACACCAAGTAACACTGTCTGGATTATGCAAATATATGTCTAAATAACCTCTAATAATGAAGACACTAACACAGTACTAACAATAAAGTTCTACGAAAATCGGTGCAATAATAGCATTGTTAAAAAACATAAAATAAAGTGCACACAGTGTAACACCCATTATTAAAGAATATACCCATCAAATATAAAAAATGTACTGAACGGAGAGAGACCACTGATGCCTCTTGAGACAAAAGCATCACAGGTATTTCCTGTTCAGCTTTGTCAGGGGATATTGTGGCAGAATCATGAATGCCTTTTTGAGAGGTGAAACAGCCAGTCAAAATAAAAATAAATGATAGTGTGAATACTTTGAAAGTGTAACGGTTTTCAGTACAATCAGAGGCAGGCTGTTTGGTAAAACACAGTTTTATTGAAACCAGGCATAATAAAGTAACCCTCGCGGGTCCAGCAATAGTTAACACGTAATACTGACACAGGACAGGTTACAGAATAACATTAACCCACACGGGTCCAGTACATATATCTGAGACCAAATATATATTACTGACACAGGTCAGGTTACAGTTTGTGTGAATCAGTGAGACAACGATATGAAGGTGCTATTAGGCCGGGAGGCTGATAGGCCCTAATAGCGGAAGGCCCAAGAAACACTCTCTACTAGAGTGTGACACAATAGCGACTTTGCCACAATGGGTGAGAGAGGCCCTGAAGGACTACAGTATCACTGTAACCGGAGGAACAGTGTAACGCCAAACTGAACCAGCAGGAACTGCGACCCAAGGATAACGGCACAGACAGCAAGGGTTAACGGACGCTTAGGCTCGATGGCAACTGCCAGGTGGTAGAGACAAACTGAGGCACCCAGGAGACCAACCTCAGTAGGAGTGCAGTAACAAGCCAAGTGTATAATGTGCAACCGGGAATAGCTCCTACCCGGGGGTATAGAGATATAAGGCACAGTAGCGTAAATGGGTCGCAGTATCTGAACGGCTAGAGCAGCAATCGAGGCAACCAACCGAGTCTTAGTAAAATCTGGACAGACCACCGGAAAGTTCCCCCAACCGGATAACCGGACGAGGTAGTAAAAAGGGCCTGAGATACACAGAGCAGGAGTCTCAGCCAATCCGGGTTGATACACAGAGCAGGAACGTCCTCCAAACCGGGTCGGTACACTGAGCAGGAACGTCAGCAAATCCGGGTGGATGCACAGAACAGGAACGTCAGCCAGGCCGGGTCGGTACACAGAACAGGAACGTCAGCCAATCCGGGTCGGTACACGGAGCAGGAACGTCAGCCAATCCGTGTCGGTACACGGAGCAGGAACGTCAGCCAGGCCGGGTCGGTACACAGAACAGGAACGTCAGCCAATCCGGATCAGTAAGTAGAGCAGGAACGGAATCAGGCAGAATAGTCAGGCAGTCCGGGTCATACACAAGATTCACACGATATAGACAGCAAGCACTAAGCAACGGGAACACCACGAAAGGGCCCTGCAGAAGTGACAGGGCTCAGTACTTACAGGCTACTGCTGGGTGGAGCAACATCACGCTAGCCAATAAGAAGGCATCAGGAAACAATGTTTTCAGAATGTCACCAGCAATACACGGGCACCCCTCTCAAAGACCCCTCCCAAGAGGAGGGAGCCGGCTTCTGAGGGTACTTAGCATGAAATCTGCGCAGCAGTCTGGGAGCATGGAGGTCACTCTGGTCAACCCAGGAATGCTCTTCAGGGCCATAGCCCTTCCAATGAACCAAATATTGCAACCTTCTTCTGAATCTTCTGGAGTCAATTATACTTTGCACTTTGTAATCCTCCTGACCGTGCACCTGAACAGGACCAGGGACCGCAGGAATGGTAGTGTAATGGTTGCAAACTAAAGGCTTTAGCAGGGATATGTGGAACACTTTATGAATCCGAATGGATGCTGGGAGATCCAGAGCATAAGAAACTGGGTTAATCTTGCGGATAACTTTTAAAGGGACCGACAAACCGAGGAGGCAATTTGTTACATGGAACCTGCAGATTAAGGTTTCTGGAGGATAGCCATACCCTGTCCCCAACCTGGAAGGAGACCGCCGGCAACCATATGCGATTAGCATGACACTGATAACGCTGGAATGAAGCACTGAGGGTCCTCTGTACCTGTGCCCAAGTGGAGCGGAGTTGCTTGATATGCTCATCCAGAGCTAGAATTAGCTGCGTCTGAAATGAGTCCGGGAGCAAACATGGTTGAAACCCGTAATTGATTAATTAACCGCACAATTCCTGGTGAACTCTGCCCACGGCAACAGGTCGGCCCAACTGTCATGATGATCGGACACGAAACGGCGTAGAAATTGTTCCAGTCCTTGATTGGCACGCTCAGCGGCCCCATTGGTCTGGGGATGGTAGGCAGAAGTAAATGATAATTGTATGCCCATCTGATCGCAGAATGCCCTCCAAAACCTGGACACAAATTGGCTCCCTCAGTCAGATACCAGCACCCTGGGTACACCATGCAACCGAAACACTTCTCAGGCAAAGACAACAGCCAACTCCTAGGCAGAGGGAAGGCCAGGAAGAGGCACAAAGTGTGCCATCTTAGAGAATCTGTCGACCACCATCAGAATAAATGAGTATCCCCTAGACACAGGCAATTCTCCCAGGAAGTCAGTCGAGACATGGAACCAAGGACGCTCACCATTAGGCACTGGTTGAAGTAGGCCAACAGGGAGATGCCTAGGGGATTTGGCACGGGCACAAGTAGTGCATGCTGCCGTGAAGGCGGTGCAATCGGCACGTAAGGAAGTCCACCAGAATAACTGTGAAAGAGACCAGATCAATTGGTCCCTGCCTACATGCCCAGCTGCCCGAGATGCATGGTAGGTTTGGAGTAGGTGGGTACGGAAAGGCTCAGCCACAAAACACTTGCCCACCGGGGTATCAGGGGGTGCGGTAGCCTGGGTAGCAAGAATCTTCTCCCCCAGTGGTGAAGTGATGCTGGTCCGCAAGGTGGCCAAAATGCGATCTGGCTGAATAATAGGTACCAGAGCAACCGCCCTAATATTCTTGGAACCGGACAGGTAGAATACAATAAAATTAAAATGGGACAGAAACAGGGCCCATCTGGCCTGCCGAGAGGACAATCTCTTTGCCTCGGAAAGGTATGTTAAATTTTTATGATCAGTCAAAATCAATACCTGAGTTCTAGTACCCTCAAGTAGGTGTTGTCATTCCTTAAGGGCTAGAATAATTGCCAACAGCTCTCTGTCCCCAATCTCGTAGTGGCTCTGAGCACTGGACAACTTCTTAGAGAAAAAGCCACATGGCCTTAACCTATTCCCAGGGTCCAGGCGCTGTGACAACATTGCCCCTACCCCAGTTTCAGAGGCATCGACCTCCAATGTGAATGGAAGGGAGAGGTTTGGGTGGGACAGTACAGGAGCAGAAGCAAATGCGGATTCCAGAGACTCAAAGGCTTGTTCAGCTTCCTGAACATTGGGAGGGATTAGCGCTTTTGTGCGTGAGATCGGACAGTGGTTTTACAATAGTGGAAACATTTCGAATGAACTTCTTATAATAGTTGGCAAAGCCAAGAAAGCGTTGGATAGCCTCGAGTCCCTTAGGACGTGGCCACTGCAGGACTGCTGCAAGCTTCTCCTTGTCCATTGCAATGCTATCTTTAGAGACCACAAAGCCTAGAAAAGGGACCATAGGCTTGTGAAACTCGCTCTTCCCAGTTTTACAGTAGAGCTTGTTCTCACGGAGTCTATGCAAAACTGCGGTCACATCCTTGATGTCTTGCGACAGATTGGATGAATGTATGAGAATATCATCGAGCAAGACTGGAGCAAGTCACAGAGGATATCACTGATAAACTCCTGGAACACTGCTGGAGTGTTACATAGCCCAAATGGCATCACCAGGTATTCATAGTGTCCACATCTGGTATTGAATGCCGTTTTCCACTCATCACCGGCTCTTATTCTAATCAGGTTATATGCTGCACGTAAGTCTAACTTGGTGAAAAGGGAGGAACCCTTTAACCTGTCAAACAGTTCCGTGATGAGTGGTATCGGGTATGTGTTTTTGGACATGAGTTTATTCAAGCCGCGATAATCAATACAGGGTCGTAACTCGCCATTTTTCTTTTTGACAAAGAAGAAACCAGTCCCCGCGGGCGAGGATGACTTACTGATAATACCCCTCTCAAGGGCATCTGAAATGTATTCCTCCATGGCAGTATTTTCCTTGCAGGATGACGGATAAGTCCTGCCTCGAGGAGGAATGTCGCCAGGAGGCAGATCAATAGCGCAATCGTAGGCCCTATGTATGGGCAAAGCGCTAGCCCCTTGCTAAAAACGTCACTGAATTGATAGTATTCAGCTGGCACGGAGGGAGAGGTATACAGAATCTTGGTAGGATGGGAGATGCAATGCTTATTACAATATTCAGACCAGGCCGTGATCTCACAATTTTGCCAGTCGAACCTAGGGTTGTGCATATGGAGCCATGGGAACCCCAAAATCACTGCATGGTGAGGAGACTGGTTAATCTGAAAACACTGTCTTTCAGTGTGGAGAGCCCCAATACATATAGACAGTGGTATAGTTTCCTTAGTAATAAGAGCTGGTACCAACGGCCTTCCATCAATGGATTCGATAGCCAAGGGAGATTCCCACTCAATCAGTGGAATTTTGTGTAACTCGGCAAATGAACTGTCCATAAAATACCCAGCTGCGCCGGAATCCACTAGGGCCAGAACCTCCACCGAGAGTTCTGCCCAGGAAATCACAGCCTGTATAGTAGGCTTTTGATTAGCCGGATCTAGGGACCACTGAACACTACCTAGGGCCTGTCCCCAAGGTACCCTAGGTGTGTTTGTTTCCCGTCCGTGTAGGACAGGAGCGCAACAAATGCCAAGTTTGGCCACAATAAACACAGAGGCCCTGTCTGCGGCGATGAGCCCTTTCTTCCTTGGTCAACCTAGTGAACCCTAACTGCATTGGTTCACTGCTCTCAAGGTTACACTCAGGAGGCATGGGAGGTGAGGGAGACATGGGTGGGAAACTTTGTCTTGCCCATCCCAACTCTCTGGCCCATTGTCTATGGTCCTTGGCCACCATTCTCTCCCTAATGCAGGAATCAATTAGTATTGAATAATCAATAAACTCGTTCAGATCACTCGGCAAGTCTCTGGCTGCTGTTTCATCTTTAATATGGTCACAGAGACCTTGAGCAAATGCCGCCACGAGTGCCTCATCATTCCAGCCCACCTCCGCTGCCAATGTGCGAAATTCAATAGCGTACTCTGCAACAGTACAGGACCCTTGCTGTATCTCCAACAATCTTTTGGCAGCAGAGGCGGCTCTTCCTGGGATTTGGAATACTCTACGAAATGCTCTTAAGAACTCATTAAAGTTCTTGGTACATGGTTTTGCTGCCTCCCACAAGGGATTTGCCCACGCCAGTGCTCTGCCCGTTAGCAAAGAAATCATGAGGCCGACCTTACTTCAGTCACTAGGAAAGGCTTGAGGGGTTAACTCTAGGAAAACCTCCAATTGGTTTATGAACCCTCTGCACAGGGTAGGTTAGCGATCGTACCTATGAGGTAATGGAGCAGTAGCAGTTAACCTTCTATTCGAGTTTACTTGCGTCACGGATTGAGCTCCCAGTGTTGTAACTGGGGGACCACCAAGGCCTGTACTGGTTTATCTAAGTGAGTGGTACGCTCTAGTATAGTTTGTATGGCCAGCGCCAGCTGGTCCATGCACTGCTCGTGTATATCCATCCTCCAATGGATACTTTGTGCGTTACCATCACCTGTACCGTCTGAGGTCATGGCCCTTTCGTACTGTAACGGTTTTCAGTATACTAAGAGGCAGGCTGTTTGGTAAAACACAGTTTTATTGAAACCAGTCAGAATAAAGTAACCCTTGCGGGTCCAGCAATAGTTAACACGTAATACTGACACAGGACATGTTACAGAATAACATTAACCCACACGGGTCCACTACATATATCTGAGAGCAAAATATATATTACTGACACAGGTCAGGTTACAATTTGTGTGAATCAGTGAGACAATGATATGAAGGTGCTATTAGGCCGGGAGGCTGATACGCCCTAATAGCGGAAGGGCCAAGAAACACTCTCTACTAGACAGTGACACAATAGCGACTTTGCCACAATGGGTGAGCCAGGCCCTGAAGGACTACAGGACAACACAGTATCACTGTAACCAGAGGAACAGTGTAACGCCAAACTGAATCAGCAGGAACCGCAACCCAAGAATAACTGCACCAGGCAGCAAGGGTTAACGGACGCTCAAGCTCTATGGCAACTGCCAGGTGGTAGAGACAAACTGAGGCGCCCAGGAGACCAACCTCAGTAGGAGTGTAGTAACAAGCCAAGAGTACAGTGTGCAACCGGGAATAGCTCCTACCCGGGGGTATGGATATATAAGGCACAGTAGTGTAAATGGGTTGCAGTAGCTGAACGGCTAGAGCAGCAATCGAGGCAACCAACCGGGTCTTAGCAAGACCTGGACAGAGCACCGGAAAGTTCTCCCAACCGGATAACCGGACGAGGTAGTAAACTGGGCCTGAGATACACAGAGCAGGAGTCTCAGCCAATCCGGGGTCGATACACAGAGCAGGAACGTCCTCCAAACCGGGTCGGTACACTGAGCTGGAACTTCAGCAAATCCAGGTCGATGCACAGAACAGGAACATCAGCCAATCCGGGTCGGTACACAGAGCAGGATCGTCAGCCAATCCAAGTCGGTACACGGAGCAGGAACGTCAGCCAGGCCGGGTCGGTACACAGATTAGGAATGTCAGCCAATCCGTGTCGGTACGCAGAACGGGAACGTCAGCCAATCCGTGTCGGTACGCAGAGCAGGAACGGAATCAGCAGAGTAGTCAGGCAGTCCGGGTCATACACAGGATACACACGATATAGACAGCAAGCACTAAGCAACGGGAACACCACAAAAGGGTCCTGTAGAAGTGACAGGGCTCAGTACTTAAAGGCTACCACTGGGTGGAGCAACATCACGCTAGCCAATAAGAAGGCATCAGGAAACAATGTTGTTAAAATGTCGTCAGCAATACACGGGCACCGTGATAGAAAGGAGATGGAAGTGATCTACAAAGTCGAATGAAGGTGACCAGTACATCATCATCATTGAATGTCGAAAATTACAGTGCACATGTTGTACAGAGTAGAACATGCAGAATCAACCTGAGTCGAATATCTCAAAAGTACCCCAATGAAGAAAGAAAATGTTCTACAGAGTGGAACAAATGTCATTAACCTGAGTCGGATGTCGAATATCACATTTTATCCTTGCTGTTCCTTTTTCTGTTTCTGCTTGTTCCTTATGCCTTTGTTGAGCATCAGCTTTCCGGTTCTGGAGCGTGATCGTGGAGTTCTAGTGCTTTTCGAGTTAGTCTCAGTCCTGTTCCTGTTTTCCTGTTGTGCTTCCTCTAGCTGTTTCTGACCTTGGCTTTGTTTACGATTACTCTTTAGCTTGCTGTTCCTGTACCTTACATCCCATGTTGTTTCTCCATTTTTGACCCTGGCTGTCCTACTTGACCATTCTTCATCTTGTTGATTTTGTGCCTCCTTTGCTCTCCTGTTGCCTACCCTGCTTGACTGACCATCCAAACCTCTTGCTCCTGCTTATTTGAAGTTCAGCTCCCTCAATTTTCACCATTTCACCTATCCGGCACAGTCGGAGTTTGACTCCTTCAACAGCCAGGCCTCTGTTTCAGTCACCCGGAGTTCGACTCCTTTGAAAGTCAGTTGAATTACTGTTAATTAGTTGAAGTTCAACTCATTCGACAATTGGTAGAATTACTGTTCCTGCTAGTTGGAGTTTGACTTTCGAAGTTCAGCCTGTGCACTTTTCAGCACAGCAGTGTTCGACCAGAAGGTAAGGCACCTTGTTTTCTATTGTATCCTTTGAAAATGTCTCATACAAAAGAACATGCGACATAAAGGCGCAATAACCAAGTCACTGTGATGAAAAGGGCTACGTGAGATTCTCGCCATGTATCAAAAGCGACAGATTCTTATGTCGCTGCATTAAATGTCGATTCAACCCAGAGGAGCAGGAGTCAGCACAAATATGGGAAGATTATACGAGAGTTGTAATATTTTACTGGGGATGACGGAAGTTGTAGTCAGCTGTTGGCTAAAGAAAGAGGACTCAGCCATGCTACCCCAGCAGTGATTAATTAAAAATGTACCTAAATCTGATGGATAATAAAGCATGGGCTGAACTTTATGGACACATGTCTTTTTAAGCCTCATCAACTATTACTATATATTTTTAAATAAATAAATGCAGGAGTCTTCTGAATCCTTCATAAATTAATCATTTCAGGATCCTAGCAACATACTTTATCATTGCTAGGAATAGTCTTTAATACCCCATTTATTATACATGTACATTGTGGATCAACAGCTCTTTGTGTGTGGAACACCCTCCACCCGGGTCTTGAGACCTGTATTTGGGGATTGCATATAAATTATTGGAGATTCCTCAGCTGAGGAAGGGTTGACTGATGGTAAGCCATTTAAAGTTCCGTCTTAAGAACAGCTAACAGCAGTTTGATAATCCTTGTGGCCGAAAGACTTACGTGCATTGAGACTCATGGAACAAGATTCCCCAGAGCCATTTAAAGGATTGCGGTACTGCTAACGGCTGAATAAAAGATACAGTTAACGGGCAAAAGTTAAGACCCAGATTTCTTAACCATTAGACACATAACAGTCAAAAAAAACCCAAAAACTGTTAGATAGTAAAACAGACAAACTGCATACCGTAAAAGGGTGTAAATGGAAAAATTAACCTGTGCGATGCCAAAATAATACAAAAAACATGCCCATGCATCACAAATCACTCTTACACACAACACAACAACCAATCAACACCACAGGGACAATGCCTTCCAAAAAAACACCAACACAACATGGCACGGAACAATGGGGGTTATCACACAACACTGACACCTACCAATACAAAACAAGCTCACCTGTGCAACATCACCAGACGATCCAGACACAACCTGCACCCCACAACTTCACAGCTGCAACTGACAGACAGCAATCAGAACACAACACATTTTAATACACAGACACACTTGCAAACACTTACCTGGACAACAAACACCTTCCCATTGGTCATCACTCACCTCATCCACCACACCTACACAACGCCCTACCACGTACTTAAAGGGACAGCTCACCACACTCACTTGTGGCTTGTTTTCCCTCAGGGAGAGAGATAGAGAGAGAGAACAATCAGTATGTAGGCTTACATATTGATGAGAAGACTGCGGAGAAGGCGTGCAAGAGAGAGTGAGATAGGGAACACCAGCAACCCCCATGCACACCTGATCAACAGTCTTCACCTGTTACAAGTGAGGAGAGCCACACAGGAGCCCATCTTCACATGGAGGACAGCACCTGTCTTCAGATGCACAACTGCAGCAACAGGATGCTCCCCAGCAACAGGATGCTCCCCAGCTGCCACAGGGACCCCTGGAGCAGTGTAGGATGTATAAACGACCGCCAAGACCTAGGGTATACCGCCCAAGGGTCACTCTCTTTGGAATGACCGATGATGAGGTGATTGATCGCTACAGGTTGAGGCTGCCCAGCATCATTGCCCTGTATGAGGTCATCAAGGATCAGGTGGATCCGATTTACATCCACAACCATGCTCTATCTGGCTTGCAAAAACTCCTGTATATCTTACACTTCATGGCAAGCGACGCCTTCCAGTCGACTGGAGGTTACATATCTGGCATGTCACAGGCCACATTCTCCAGGGTGCTGGCCCCGGTCTTGCCAGCCCTCAAAAGCAAGGCCATTGGCTATATACATTTTCCCACCACCGACATGGAGTGAACACATCTGAAGCAGGACTTTTACGCAAGGGGAGGCATGTACCGGGTTCTGGGTGCACTAGATTGCACCCATGTCCATATCAAAGCTCCAGCACGTGACGCATATATCTCCATTAACCACAAAAACTTCCACTGTGCAAAGTATCCTGGGAGCTCTTATGATTCCTACATTCTCCAAAACTCCTCAGTACACAGAGACTTCAAAAATGGAACTTATACAGGGGGATGGCTTCTGGGTGAGTTAACAATACTAAATCACACCACATCCACAGGTGTATACACAACACTGCTCAGCATGCTCCAGACTCACAGCTAGTACATCCACCTCAGAAGCCATGTCACTCACTTTCCACAGTTGATGCTGGCTATGGCTGCAAATCATGGCTCCTCACCCTGGTCCAAATGAACAAACGTGAGCCGCACTCTCGTACAATGAATAAAACCAATGTAGATCTTTATTGCAAAGTCAAGACAGACGTTACATATGCCGCATTAGTCTCACGCGTTTCGCACCGAAGTGCTTAATCATAGACTAAAAAAAAACCCCATCATTCCTGATTTTCAAAAGAAACTGAAGCTGCACGTCATCAATCTTAACCAATGGTGATACCAAGGAGTTATTACACCTTAATTCAATCATTCAATCATTAACCCACTATGGGTCTTGAAAGTATAACATACACCTATAATTAAAGGGAATTTTAAGGAGGAATACAACATTTGTTTAAAGATCAACCCATTGTAGATCATGACCGTGCAACATAGATCCTTAATCAAAAGAAATGATAAGTGAATTGAAACACAAAAAGGTTTTTTATTTATTAAAAATTATTTAAGAAACAAATACCAAGAAAATGCTAATCACCGAACTATTACTCAAAAAATAATAATTTGCTATTATTTCTTCTATTTCTCACTATTGAAAATAAGAACCTACACAAATAATGCAACATCAAAAGCCTTATTTAGTCCCTGTGGTAATCTGGTCGCTAGAGTAAAAATCCAGAATACTTCTCTTTGGGATAGCAATCTATCCCTATCTCCGCCTCTAACTGGTGTAATCACTCTTTCAATCGCCACCACAGAGAAGTGTTCAAGACTTGAACTGTGATGGAGACAAAAGTGTTGAGAAACACCTGTTTTGTGTTCACCACAATTTATATTACTAATGTGTTCTCGTATTCGCTCCCTCAGAGATCTACACGTTTTTCCTACATATTGAACATTACAAAGTTTGCATGTTATTAAATAAATAACATACTTAGTTGCACAATTTATATAATGTTTAATTTTATATTGTGACCCATTCGTGGAGGATTTAAACTCTTTAGAACGCATCATCCATTTACAGGATGCACACCTACTGGATCCACAAGGAAAGCTACCCACTGTTCTCAGCCATGTATAATTTGGTACACTCTTCCTATCTCCTATATACATACTTGGTGAAATTCTACTGGCTAGAGTGGGAGCCTTTCTGGACACATACTTGCATCCTCTCTCCAAATATGGTTGTAAACCCCTATCAGCTAGGAGGATTGGAAGATGTCGTTTGACAATATTAATTATCTTGTTGAATTCAGCACTATAACCAGTGCTGAAAACAACACGATCCTCCAATACCTCTCCTTGTGAACGGGGTACATCCAGCAGATCATCACGTGATCTGGTCCTCGCCAAATTCTCTGCTCTTTCCAACATCCACTGCGGATAACCTCTATCGAGAAATTTCTCCCTTAATTCAATACATGCCTTATCAAAGAGGATATCGGTGGAGCAGTTACGTCGAAGCCTCATAAACTGTCCCACCGGTATACCTCGTATTGTATGTCGTGGATGGCAGCTTTCAGCTCTCAACAGAGAATTGACCGCAATAGGTTTCCTATGGACATCAGTAATTACTTTTTCAGTATCACATAAGGAAGAAATTTCAAGATCTAAAAATACAATCTTGTTAGGGTCACTGCTGAAGGTGAAAACTAAATTATATGCATTATGATTTAAATAATCAACAAATCTGGAAATGTCCTGTAAGTCACCTTTCCAAATAATAAGTAGGTCATCAATATATCGCTTAAAATAAACAATATGTGACCTAAATGGATTGCTATCTCCAAAAACGTGGGACTCTTCCCACCAACCCATATATAGGTTAGCGTATGAGGGCGCAAACTTGGCCCCCATTGAAGTCCCACGTCTCTGGAGATAGTAAGAGCCATCAAACAAAAAATAATTATGTGTTAACAGATATTGAATCACCTTCAGCAAATAATCAACAAAATCAACAGTATATTTGCTATATCTGCTCAAATGATAATGTACAGCCATAAGTCCTAACTCATGAGGTATACATGAATACAACGATGCTACATCACAGCTAATCCAGCAGTAACCATTTTTCCACTGTATTCTTCTCATATCTTGCAGAACTTGTTTGGTGTCTCTAAGGTAAGAGCTCAACCTCAAAACTAATGGCTGTAAGCAAGCATCTACATATTCGCCCAACCGTTCATTAAGCGAGCCAATGCCCGCTACAATGGGCCTGCCTACTGGACTCTCAAGTCTCTTGTGCACCTTGGGTAGGTGATGGAATATTGGAATAACAGGCTGAACCACCTTTAGAAATTCCACTTCCCTAATAGAGAAAAATCCTCCCAAGGTGCCACAGTCAACGAGAGAGTCCAGAAGGCATTTAAACTTTAAAGTGGGATCTCCACAAAGTATTTGATATGTATTCACATCAGAGAGCTGTCTATGAGCCTCATTAACATAAGCAGTAGTATCCTGAATTACCACCGCTCCCCCCTTGTCTGCCTCTTTATTGTTATAGAGGTATTTTCAGACAAAGATTTAATTGCTCGCCTCTCAGATGGACTAAGATTTTGTCTCGCCATCCGCCTCTCTCCACACACATTGGCGGACAGAGAGACCAAATCCTCTTCCACTCTTTCTTGAAACACATCTATTGGAGGGCTTCTGGCATTTATAGGATAGAAGCTGCTAGAGACTCTCAGACACTTTGATGGCCTTGGAGGGCAAGCATTTACTTCCATATCCCCACAGTGTTCACCAGTCATGGGTTCACTCTCATAAGACAAAGATTGTAAATCCATGACAGTACACTGATCCTGAAAAGGACCCAACAATCTACCATACCCAGTTTTTACCACATCTATAACAGATAAATATGGTGTATCACACTGAATCGTTATATCCCCCACTAAATCATCAGAGGCAGTGGAAAAATGTTTTTTTAGGACCAACTTTCGTATAAATCTATTAACATCTAACACTGTTTGAAAAAGATTGAAATGTGCTACCGGTGCAAAATTAAGCCCCTTAGATAGCACATTTAACTCATCATCAGTGGGAGCATACGATGAAATATTGATTACTGATATCTGTCCCTTGAGCGACGATCCCTCCTTGGATATCTGTGATGGACAACACTTTGATTTTCCTCTTCCCCTACGTATACATTTCTTCTTGGATATTTGTTTCTCTGTGGTCTTCTTCCCACTCTCTTTAAGTTTTTTTGATGATGCTGTTGTTTGTCTCTTCCCGAAGATCTTTCATCCGAATCACTAAAAACTGACTCCATTCTTGACATACGGTCACTATCAGTGGCTGTGGTATCTGAGGTCATAGATGACTCTAGATCTGTAGATTCTGCTTCTGTGCTTGAAAAAGCCACTTTTTTAGAGCCAGGAGTAGATTTTAAGATAGACTTCCATTGGGAACCTCGTGTTTTCCTATTAAATCTTGACCAATTGTAAACACGACCATTCTGATAATCATCCTTGTCTCTTATAAACTTACGTTGTTTTGATTCAACTATGCTATTTTCCAATTTTTCTTGTTTGGTTTGTAAATCTTTTTCAAGCTTTTTATAAGTGTCACCACTAGAGTCATTAGACATAGCAATTTGTAAAGTGTTAATGTCTTCTTGAACCTTCTCCAAAATCTCTTGTTTATATTTAATAATTAAAGACATTAAAGTCATAGAACAGTCTGTGAGTGCTTGATCCCAAACATTCAGAAACGGATCCTCATCTCGAATAAAGGTTGGTCTCTTATTGATTCTCAGACCTCTTGGGATTCTATTGCATTCAATATACTTATTTAAAGTCATAATTTCCCACCAGAGTTTTTTCTCTTTGCTCATTAAGGTCTCCAGTTCTTTAAATTGTTTAGGCAAACTAGTCGTCAATAGGTTAACTTCCACATTACTTTCGGTAAACGCTCTTTGTAGCATTTCTTTTCTTTTAAAAGAAATCCCCATTTGAGACATGATGTTAATTCGTGGACTCACAAACATTTGTAGATTTTTAACACTTTTCAGTCCCGGGGATCGCGGACATAGTAACGTCTGTCTCTATAGACTCTATAATAGCTTCCTCATTCAATTCAACAGGATTTGTAGCCATATTGTTAATTTTTAAAATGTTCACGTATACTTTGCAAATAAATGCAATTTTAGTTAAATGTGTCCGTTGATTGAAGTATGCTGAGCTTATCACTTTTGGTAAACCGATGTTATTGGCACCCTTGAAGGAATATTTGTAAGGGGACTTTTTGTATGTTCCGATTATAGAGCTCTTCTCCTTAAAGAAATTATATAAGTCTCTTTTAAACATCCAAATGCGAAGCTTAAACAGAATGTATTCACCTCTTTTCAAAAAGGGCTCGTCTCACATTCCAGCTGCGTCATTTATACATTGAGCTTTTCTCCTTTAAGGTATCAAAAAACTCTCTTTAAAGCATCCAAATAGATCGAAGCTATGCAAATTTGCCTCATTGAAAGGATTTCAAGAATAATATAGAACTTGTTTATTCCAGAAAATGTTCAATTACAACCTTAGCGTTCACCATATAGGAGTTGCATTCCAGCATGAACTACAACCTTAGCGTTCACCATATTGTGTCGGTTAATATTCTTGAAGATTTCCAAATCCTCACGAGAATCACTTGTAGCGTGCTCAATTGAAGGCACAAACATGAACGATAGAAAAAAACAATGGCACTGCTACAGGAAACTTCTATGTGAATGCAATATCTCAAGAGGCAAATCACTCACCATTCACTGGTTTTCCTTGCGGTGCTGGCTCAAAGGACACCTTAATCCACTTTCTCCAAATGAACAAACGTGAGCCGCACTCTCGTACAATGAATAAAACCAATGTAGATCTTTATTGCAAAGTCAAGACAGACGTTACATATGCCGCATTAGTCTCACGCGTTTCGCACCGAAGTGCTTAATCATAGACTAAAAAAAAACCCCATCATTCCTGATTTTCAAAAGAAACTGAAGCTGCACGTCATCAATCTTAACCAATGGTGATACCAAGGAGTTATTACACCTTAATTCAATCATTCAATCATTAACCCACTATGGGTCTTGAAAGTATAACATACACCTATAATTAAAGGGAATTTTAAGGAGGAATACAACATTTGTTTAAAGATCAACCCATTGTAGATCATGACCGTGCAACATAGATCCTTAATCAAAAGAAATGATAAGTGAATTGAAACACAAAAAGGTTTTTTATTTATTAAAAATTATTTAAGAAACAAATACCAAGAAAATGCTAATCACCGAACTATTACTCAAAAAATAATAATTTGCTATTATTTCTTCTATTTCTCACTATTGAAAATAAGAACCTACACAAATAATGCAACATCAAAAGCCTTATTTAGTCCCTGTGGTAATCTGGTCGCTAGAGTAAAAATCCAGAATACTTCTCTTTGGGATAGCAATCTATCCCTATCTCCGCCTCTAACTGGTGTAATCACTCTTTCAATCGCCACCACAGAGAAGTGTTCAAGACTTGAACTGTGATGGAGACAAAAGTGTTGAGAAACACCTGTTTTGTGTTCACCACAATTTATATTACTAATGTGTTCTCGTATTCGCTCCCTCAGAGATCTACACGTTTTTCCTACATATTGAACATTACAAAGTTTGCATGTTATTAAATAAATAACATACTTAGTTGCACAATTTATATAATGTTTAATTTTATATTGTGACCCATTCGTGGAGGATTTAAACTCTTTAGAACGCATCATCCATTTACAGGATGCACACCTACTGGATCCACAAGGAAAGCTACCCACTGTTCTCAGCCATGTATAATTTGGTACACTCTTCCTATCTCCTATATACATACTTGGTGAAATTCTACTGGCTAGAGTGGGAGCCTTTCTGGACACATACTTGCATCCTCTCTCCAAATATGGTTGTAAACCCCTATCAGCTAGGAGGATTGGAAGATGTCGTTTGACAATATTAATTATCTTGTTGAATTCAGCACTATAACCAGTGCTGAAAACAACACGATCCTCCAATACCTCTCCTTGTGAACGGGGTACATCCAGCAGATCATCACGTGATCTGGTCCTCGCCAAATTCTCTGCTCTTTCCAACATCCACTGCGGATAACCTCTATCGAGAAATTTCTCCCTTAATTCAATACATGCCTTATCAAAGAGGATATCGGTGGAGCAGTTACGTCGAAGCCTCATAAACTGTCCCACCGGTATACCTCGTATTGTATGTCGTGGATGGCAGCTTTCAGCTCTCAACAGAGAATTGACCGCAATAGGTTTCCTATGGACATCAGTAATTACTTTTTCAGTATCACATAAGGAAGAAATTTCAAGATCTAAAAATACAATCTTGTTAGGGTCACTGCTGAAGGTGAAAACTAAATTATATGCATTATGATTTAAATAATCAACAAATCTGGAAATGTCCTGTAAGTCACCTTTCCAAATAATAAGTAGGTCATCAATATATCGCTTAAAATAAACAATATGTGACCTATGATTAAGCACTTCGGTGCGAAACGCGTGAGACTAATGCGGCATATGTAACGTCTGTCTTGACTTTGCAATAAAGATCTACATTGGTTTTATTCATTGTACGAGAGTGCGGCTCACGTTTGTTCATTTGGAGAAAGCGGATTAAGGTGTCCTTTGAGCCAGCACCGCAAGGAAAACCAGTGAATGGTGAGTGATTTGCCTCTTGAGATATTGCATTCACATAGAAGTTTCCTGTAGCAGTGCCATTGTTTTTTTCTATCCTCACCCTGGTCGCCAGTCCCCAAACAGATGCCCAGGAGCGATACAACCAGGCTTATGGCAGAACAAGGAATGCCACTGAGCGGACCTTCCCTATTCAGATGTCTGGCCCACTCGGGGGGAGCACTGCAGTATGCCCCAGGAAAAGTGTGTGACATCATAATGGTGTGTGCAGTACTGCACAACATCGCAGTGGACACTAGGCTGGTGGATGATATCCAGGCCCCCCATACCTGAAGTGCCCTTGGACATTGGCCATGGTGAGGAGACCCTGAGAGAGGCACAGATGAGAGACAGGCTCATCACGGACCACTTCAGCTGTGAGTATGAGACAGGCATTCACACAATCCATGTATCAGTCCTGTGAATTGGTGCCAACACACTAACCATACCGCACATGATGTTCTGTTTCACCCCACAGGATCAATGACACAGCCCTGACACTGGCAGCAGTATGGCCCAAAATATCATCCATACCATGGACATGGCATATTGTGTCTGGGAATTCCAAAACCATCTTCCATTCCCTTCTCCACGTTAACATTGCTACCTCAAGGATATCATGCATACCCCCATGAGAACCAAGGTACAACACATAACCCATGTTCTGCATCTTCCAGAGCTTGATTGACAGCAACTAACGTGATTTGCTATGATCATAGCCATAGCAACCATGGTACCCTTGTAGCAAAAGGGTGTTATCTAGTGCAATGCACTGGATAACAATCTGTCACATCAGGGGTTAAGGGGCCATTGGAGTCAACATGGGACTTGTAGTTTGCTGGAGATGATAAGATCAGTAGAGGGATGGATCTACAGTGGTATTGTTACTCAACATAGAGGTCATGAAACATGGATCAGATCTCCAGGGACACCATGCTGATCTGTGTGTGTGCAGTGATATGTGCCCCTGTCATAAATACACACATCACCAAATATGTCCTAATAGTTCCATGAAACAAATGAAATTGGGCTGCCACTCTGACAGTGGCACCCTATCACGGTGCCCGTGATCCCTTTCTGTCACTCTCGCTTGTGGTGCTCTCCTATTGGCTGAGGAGGTTTGGCCCGCCCCTGGTGACCTTTTTATACCCAGCCATTGACACCTGTCAGTTGCCCTTTCGTGGTGTTCCAGAGCCAGTGTTGCTGTTGCTGTCTTCGTTTGATCCTGATTCCTGTGTACCGAATTGGCCTGTGTTCCTGTTCCGTGATCCGACCCGCCTGGCTGATGTTCCTGCTTGTGACTGATCTGGCTTGTCTGAGAACCACCTCCGTGTACCGATCCAGCCTGGCTGACGTTCCTGCTTGTGACTGATCTGGCTTGTCTGAGAACCACCTCCGTGTACAGATCCGGCCCGGCTGACGTTCCTGCCTGTGACTGATCTGGCTTGTCTGAGAACCACCTCCGTGTACCGATCCGGCCCAGTTGACTTCCTGCTCCGTGGCCTGAACTGGCTTGTTCCAGTGACCTGCGTGTACTGCTTCCTGCTCCACTGTCGCCGTTGCAACATTCTGACTTCCGCTAAGGCCGAGTACCGGACTGATTGTCTCTTGCCACAGTACTCCTTCAGTGTTGTGCCTCCAGTGCTGAGTCTCCGTTACCGAGTGTAGAGCTTTGCTTCCGTACTGAGCCTTCCTGACACTTGCAGAGCACTTTCCATTGCTGCTAAGCTTGAGTTCCATGAACTGCTTATCCTGTTCAGTGCTGGCATATCTCTATTGAGCCTTTACGTTACTTGCTGAGCTTATTCCTGTCTAGCTGCTACTTCTGCAGAGCTGGATGGCCGCTCAGTCCTCCACCAGCAGAGTAGTCAGTATACGTTTTCCGTGCCCGGTAGTGGAGCTATTGGCTCTTGCAGGTTTTCTCCGGTATACGCCCGTGGGGGCTTTTGGCTCATCTCTTGTGCAGCACAGAGTGGTCTCCGTTGTATGCCCGCGGGGCTATTGGCCATCTCTTGCGTTATAGCAGTCTCAGTTATTATGCCCGTGGGGGGCTACTGGCTTAAGCTCTTGCAGGTGGTCTCCGGTATACGCCCGTGGGAGCTATTGGCTCAAATCGCACTGTATAAGCTGGTCTCCGTTATTACGCCCGTGGGGGCTATTGGCAAGCTCTTACATTGTAGCAGTCTCCGTAGTTATACCCGTGGGGGCTACCGACTCAAGCACTTGCAGATATTGATAGCTTTGTTGCTACGCCCGTGGGGGCTATGCACCGCTAATAGTCTAAGGCAGTACTGGCTGTGCATTCCAGCCTTCTGTGCATTTACCATCAACTGCTTAATAACCATCTTGGGTGTGCCAAACTCCACAACTGAGACTGACTTACTCTTGCATTTAACCCTTGAGTAGCCTAGCTACTGTTTACCTATCCTGTGATATGTTGTAGTTACCATTGTTTCTATTTATCTGCCTGTAATAGCATCTCTGCCTGTGATTGTTATTATTATTGTCGCCTGTAGAAGGCGTTCCTTTCTATTTATATTTTTTTTATTTAATAAAACTGTGTTTTATTTTACCGGCTGGTCTGAGTGTCTTAAAAACCGTTACACACCCCAAATTGATTTGTTTCATGGAGCTATCAGAACATATTTGTTGATGTGTGTATTTATGTCAGGGATGCATTGTTACAGTACCTAGCATCCAGCGGGGCGCTCCTGGCACCGCTGGATAAGGGGCTTCTGGGCGAAAGGAGCAGCAGTGTTCCTGGCGTTTTGCTGGGTGCCTGGTCTGGGCGCAGGGTGTGGAGTTAGGTGTCGCCCGTGTCCTCAGGCTGGATGGAAGTACCGTGGCAACGGCTGCTTAATAGATGCAGGATTTTGGTGAATCGCCAAGATTTGTCAAATTCGGAATTGTGTCGGTTACATGACGCAGGACGCATGGGTGCATCAATTACGGTCGCATAGAGTCAGAATGTCGCAGACACTACTTTATGCTCTATCTTCCTTTTGCTCCTCCCTGCTACTTCCTGTTCAGGGGTTTAAAGGGCAGACTGAAGTGTAGACCAGTCGCCCTTGCGTTGTTGTTCATAGCAGTTCTATTACCTGTGTATGACCTGGCTAGTCTTCCATCCAACCTGGTGCTGACCTGGCTCTGTCTGACTACTCTTTTGTTTACCCCTATAATGGACACCCAACCTGGTGCAGACCTGTGGCTCTGGCTGACTACCTGAACTTTTTATGACCTGGCTTGTCTGACTACCCTCTCTGGTGCCGACTTGTAGCTCTTTCTGACTGTTCTTATGTTTGTCCCTTGTATCTAGCAGACACCCAATTTAGTGCGGACCTGGGGCTCTGGTAGACTCACTCTGCAGGCGTGAGTCAGTTTCCATTTCCCTAAACTGACTGCAGACATGAGTCAGTTTCCATTTCCCTAGGGCTGATTGACATCCCCTTGGTTCTCTCCATAATGGGTAACAGACGAGTAGACAACACATTGCAAAGCAATGATTTGTGTACTCCCCTGTAACGGAAAAGATTAAGGGGATAATGATGTGGAAGCTGTTGCATGGCTATCAGTTCGAGGGTGCTGCTCCAAATCCTGTCCTCTTGTCCCACAGGCATCCATAGCATGATCCATTCTTGAACAGAAGAGTTTCCATGTGACTGGACTGAAGCCTTGACAACACTTCCATGAAGCTCACTTCTTGATGTTTCAAGTGATTGTGCTGGTGATGCAATGTTTGACCTGATGTTCACAGCAACCTTTACTGGAACATTCACATATCTACACAAGACATGAATTCATGTGTGTACTAACATCCAGGTATCAAACCTGTACAGTAAGAATGCTCATCTACATAGCTAACCAACTTCTGGACAACACATGAGCAGTTCAGTAATGTTTCTAAAGTATTCATTTAGTTGAAAAGTACCTTTTGTGTGCTCATTCAAGTGTTCAATGCATATATAGGTAATATACCCAGGAAACCCATGTATGTTTAATGTAGTTTGAGACACAATAAAAGAGAACCATCACTATTCTATCTGTGTTTATATGAATAAATGTTGGATTAGACATGTCTCAGTGTGGAACCACACTCAAGGCTAGGGTATCCCTCATACATGGGAAGGCATGACCTAAATCATAGGAGTTCACTACTTGTTTGGCCGTGAGTGGACTCTGTGATGTATTTATGCAAAGAGATGATGGCGGTGATACACTAATGTTTTTTGTGAGTGATAAAGAGGTGATACAGGGGATATACGTTTCCGTGTTGCTCAATGTAATCAATGTTCTGAGATTGCTGTAGTTTGACATATCTCAGTACATGGTCTACATCAACAAACAACCAGACTAAGTGGACAAGTGTTATCACTGGTGAAGTATGTTACAACCTTAGTAAAACAACAACACAACTTACTAGATAACCCAATGCTCAGCCTAAGGTTTCAATGTCTGTGGTACGCATTTAAATCCTAGGGTGAACATTGGGTTCTTGTCACGGTTTTTGAAGACTCTCAGACTTAAGGTTTGGTAAAATAATTTAACTTTATTAAAAGTTAAAGGCAGTCCCCGTAGGGTAAACATACATAACAATACAACAGTAATAGAACATACAATAGGTTCTACCGGCCTTGCTTAAATACCGGGCAAGGCAACCCAAGTGACAGTTTTAATGACAGGCTCTACCGGCCTTGCCTATACCGGGTAAGGCAACCGTGAGATGACGTATACCGGTTCTACCGGCCTTACAAATACCGGGCAAGGCAGCCCAATGGAATTCTGAATGTAGGCTTTACCAGCTCTGCCAATACCGGGTAAGGCAACCTTAAAGATGGTGAATACAAGGTTCCACCGGCCTTACCAATACCGGGCAGGGCAGCCCAAAGGAGTACTGTAGTAGGCTCTACCGGCCCTGCCAATACCGGGTGAGGCAACCTACAGGATGGATCATCAAGGTTCTACCGGCCTCACCAATACCGGGCAGGGCAGCCTGAGCAAGTAGACTAGCTGTCAGGTGACTAAGACAGCAGAGAGCATAAGTATAGAGACCTTAATCAGCAGAAGTCTATTGCCAGGGATAATCAGACAACTGCAAGGAAGTGGACAGCAACTGACCACAGTACTGGATGTTCAGGAGCAAACCAACGTCCGCACGTTGGGACTAATGGTAAATAGCGCCACCAGGTTTAATGGAGCAAACCAGTGACCGCACACTGGAACCAACAATGTATATCGCAACCAGGTTTAGTGAAGCAAACCAGCGTCCGCACGCTGGAACCAACAATGTATATCGCAACCAGGTTTAGTGGAGCAAACCAGCGTCGGTACGCTGGAACAAACAATATATATCGCAACCAGGTTTAGTGGAGCAAACCAGCGTCCACACGCTGGAACCAACAATGTATATCGCAACCAGGTTTAGTGGAGCAAACCAGCGTCCGCACACTGGAGCCAACAAGGTATCTCGCAACCAGTTTAGTGGAGTAAACCAGCGTCCGCACGCTGGGACCAACAATGTATATCGCAACCAGGTTTAGTGGATTAAACCAGCGTCCGCACGCTGGAACCAACAATGTGTATTGTAACCAGGTTAGTGGACTAAACCAGCGTCCGCACGCTGGAACCAACAATGTATATCGCAACCAGGTTTAGTGGAGCAAACCAGCGTCCGCACGCTGGAACCAACAATGTATATCGCAACCAGGTTTAGTGGAGCAAACCAGCGTCCGCACGCTGGAGCCAACAAGGTATCTCTGTGTGAGGAGGGCTAATGACAGACAGCCAATCACATATACTCAGCAAGTGACAGACACAGAGCAGCACGAATCACGGGCACCGTGATAGTTCTCCAGTAAGTTAGGCTGTGATTCATACTCTTATTGTGAAACTGGCTTACTGGAGAACCCAATGCTCACCCTAGGATTTCAATGTATAGCACACACATAGAAATCCTAGGGTAAACATTGGGTTCCCCAGTAAGTCAGTTTCACAATAAGAGTTTGAATCAAAGACTATATTGATGCATGTTCTATCTGTCCTGCTTGTTATTTCACTGCTAAGTCTGATAGATGTTTGTTTGTTCATCCCCTTAAACACAACAATTGATGCAGATGAATGTTCACAGTGTTGCACCAGTTGTTGTGCTAAGGGGTATGTTTTGTTAAAATTCAACCAACATCATGGCAACATAACACTGTCATGTTATTTGTCTCCAGTGATGGATTGCCAGTTGAATTTGTACAACGGTGTGTGAGAACCCATGTTGTAACATCCCACAAACATATTACCTAGGCTGAAGTTGTGTTCACTGCATTGCTTGGCAATGCATTGGAGACATTTCTGCCACCGAATCTATTACTAAACACAAAGCATATCAGACAGGGAGTGACCTTTGACTGGGTGCCAGAGGTGGATGCCCTGGCTGACTGCCTGGTCACCCTTTGCACCCTTGGTGTACCTTCAGGTGTCACACTGGAGGGAGTGGTGGGTGAAGTGGACCCCTCTTTCGACCGCTGCTGTAACAGTTCATACAAATGAATACAGGACAGGAACTTATAGGTAACAATCACTTTATTGAGCACAAATAATAAAGCAGTAAGGCACGTCTCAGCAGTAGACGCAACCAGAGGAATATGTATTCAGCGGAATTAGCGCCACCTCTAGGGATTAGGAGATTCCCTCCGTAAGAAACTCGATCATTATGGCCGAGTAGTTGAAACGAATGTGTAGTTTGCAGAGCCACAGGTCCGCACCTGGAGGCTACCAGACTATATGGAAAGACAATCAGGAAGGATAACTGTCTGAACCCCAGGTCTGCACCTGTAGGGAAAACAGACTTAATCGATAGGCAGCGGTAGTAAGGAATGTCTGAGCCAAGGTCCGCACCTAGAGGATCACCAGACAAGCCCCAGTAACAAGGAGTGGGTAGTCGGACAAGCCAGATCATACACGGAGCGGGTAGTCAGCCAGAGCCACAGGTTCACACCAGATAGGATATCCGCTGGAGCGTTGGTATACTGGATATGCAGTGTTGGTATACTGGATACGCAGTGGACAGAGCCCCAGGTCAACACCAGAGTGGGTAGACAGACAAGCCAGGTCATACACGGAGCGGGTAGTCAGCCAGAGCCACAGGTTCACACCAGATAGGATATCCACTGGAGCGTTGGTATGCTGGATACACAGTGGACAGAGCCCCAGGTCAACACCAGAGTGGGTAGTCAGACAAGCCAGGTCATACATGGAACAGGTAGTCAGCCAGAGCCGCAGGTCTGCACCAGAATGGTTATCGGACACTCCAAGGGGGACACACAAAGCAGATAGTCAGACAGAGCCACAGGTCAGCACCAGATCGGGTAGTCAGACAAACCAGGTAATACACAGAGCTCAGGTAACACAACTTCATTGGAACACCACGAAAGGGCAACTGATGGGGTGTCCAGGCAGTTTAGGTACCAATCGCTCCACCTCCAGAAGGTGGAGCAACTGGTGTACTATGACTTTAAGAGCCGAGTATTGGCGTAACAAGGGAATTCCCTTGACGCGTGCCCACGCTCTGCAGTACAGATGGAGTGGAAGCTGGCTGCCTGCCAGGAAACCAGGGCAACCAGCTCTCAAGGAGTTAGAGGCAGCAAACACGAGACCAGCCGCCCACAGATGCCCGGTGGCCATCTGGGCAGGTAAGCGAAACGCTTACAGCTGCTCCCTCTCCACATGCAGGTTCTCCATGCAGTTGTGGTCTCGGAATTACACCAGCAGCTGCTGCATCGTGTTCATCATCCATGTATGGTACTGATGGAGTTTTGTGGTCTGTACCTCCAGGGCATGTATCCGTGCTTCAATTCTTGAGATGTTCCTCCAGGATTCCCTTCTGAGCCTTGTGAGGTTCCTGTTGGCCTTCTGGAATTCCTGGATTAGCCTCCTTTGGAGCACCATGCACTCCGCCTCCATCCCTCTCATGCATGTACTGCTGGTGGTGGATGTGCCTGGTCAGTCTGCTGGTGTGGTTGCTGCTGGTGGAATGTCTTCTTCTGCTGTATCTTCTGCTACTGCTGTGTCTTCTGCTGCTACTGCTGTGTCTGCTGCTGCTGCTGAGTCCGCTTGTGGAGAGGCTGCTGTAGATGATGGGTGTATGCCCACCACATCTAGGAACTCGGAGCTGCCAAATGATGTCTGTGGTGGTGCTGGTGGGGTAAAGTGTTCCCTCGGTACAAGGAGCTGGGGCTCCCCAATCAGGCCCAGGTGTTGGTAATCCAGTAGCCAAGGGCCATACCTTGGCCACTGGTAGGTGCTTGGCTCCAACCTGGGATCATACCTGGGGCCATGCTGGGGAGCCATGCATGACAGTAGGTCCATGTGATGGAAATATGGGCCATATTGAGGGGTGGCCACTGTCCCTGGCAGCCATTGCCTCCCTTGTGGTGGTGGTACTGCTGCTGGAGGGTAATACCCCGTGGAGGTTGTGAGATGCATCCACCTTTCCTCCTGTGTCATCCAGGCACTGTATTGGGTTGGAGCAGGTATTGATGCAGGTGGAGCAGCTGGTGGAGCATCAAGTGTTTGTGCAGGTGGAGCTGTTGGTGAAGCAGCAGGTGTCGGTGCAGGTGGAGCAGCAAGTTGAGCAGCTGGTGGAGCAGCAGGTGTTGGAGCAGGTGTTGATGGTGGGTATGGTTGCCACCGGCTTGTCCTCTCCTTTGTGTACTCCTCACTGGGTGGTGATTCAGCTTCCTCCATGGGCTCCTGCTGTGCTGGAGGCCTGTAAGATGTGCCAGTAAATAAGATGGTGTGATTAGTAAACGTGTAAACGTAGCAATGACAGGCTTAACGGCATAGTAATGGTTAATTTCACCTTGTAATATTTTAGGAATTTGAAAAAGATGCAGATTCCAGTCATTTGACCAGACGGAGGCTCTTCAGCAGAGGCAAAATTTAGCTATTTAGAGATAAATACTTCATTGGAATGGTCTACAAATTGTACTTGCAAACCAGACACACTTTGTAGACCATTCCAATGTCGTATTTATCTTTGAATATCACATTTTTGCCTCTGCTGAAGAGCCTCCGTCTGGTCAAATGACTGGAATCTGCAGCTTTTTCGAATGCCTACGATATTACCTCAAGGTGAAATTAACCATCCCCATCCCATACAATGTACACAGAAAGAAAAATGGTCTAATATCGATGTGGATTTTCACATGTGTATGGATATATCCTACCAAGATATGAACCCAGAGATCAGTTCGGTATGTTTGCTTGCCTTACTGGCTATATGTATGCAACCATCTAAACTTAAGTTCTATTGATATCATAGATCAAAACATACCTAGTATATACCACCTTACTTAGATAGGATATATTAGGTATATTTTTATTCATGATATATTTGTACACATATAAAAGGTACATATCCACATAGATGTCATACCGTTTTTCTTTTTGTGTACATATATATATTTTTAAAAGATCTGCAGTATGATTCAACTGTTATTCATCCCTATTGTTTTAGTTTTATCCCATACAATGCAAGAATTCTAAGTAGTTGACATGTGACTCTCTGTTTGTCATGATGGTATCCTATGCATTGCGTTGCAATGCATGGGATACCACCATGACAATCACAGATTGATGAACTTGACAGGATCCTGTCCATGAGGTCTGTTCCAGTTAAATCCTGAAGGGCAACAATCAAGCCAGTAGGGAAGGATATCTTTTATTGAGGCTTGTTGTTTTTCTAGATAAGCCCATCCATCCTTCTGAGTGAGCCAGCCGTACTCAATCAGAGATCTCCATCATTCATGACCTGTTGGTGAACAAACTACAGTGGTTCATATTTGGTTCCCATGTGTATCCTGCAAATAGTGGCTGGTGTAACATCCATCCATGGTGTTACAATTAGAGGTCTGGAATTTCAGAATAAAGATAAAGACACACACTGCAGTGAAAACTATAAACTACAGTTTATTAAAACATGCAATAATGAAATAAACATCTTGCCAGAGTTCACAGGCATATGCGAGACATACAACTCTGGGATATAAAAAGAAAAAGAGAACCTTCTGCCAGAGTTCACAGGCGTATGCGAGACATACAACTCTGGGATATAAAAAGAGACATGTGAAATACAGTTTATTTAAACATGCAATGATTTGACAACTGAGGAAATACAAGAAACCAGAACTATTGCCAGAGCTTACATCAGTAAAACAAACTCTGCAATACGCAAGACAGGAAAGATAAGAAAAAGGTACTTATCAACGGGAGAGCCTGGCCACACAAAACCCCGTAATAAGACACAGGTGCACGGACAGAGGTGAGAATCAGGTACACACTCTTTAGTCCCAAATACGGCTCTGAGTGTATTGTGGTGTTTACAAGTTAACATACAGACTACGCCCTAGGATGTCTAACACTGCGCATGCGTATGTGCTTGGTTACAGAAGGCTGAATATTGGAGACATCAATACCTGTCTCTCATAAACAGTACGTAAGCTAGCATAGCCTGCCCCCTTTGCTGTTGCCGGCCAAAACTGCAGAGAATTAACCCCCAACTAACCATGAGGAGATCACCAAAAAAAAAAAAAAAAAACATCCCTTACACATGGCATAATCACTCCTGAGGATCCATGTGGGAATCAAATGTGAGATATGTCATTTCAAGCTAGAGTAAATGATTGCATACACAATTATGATGTTTAACATACAACACTTTTATGAGCATGGTGTGTGTGGATTGTGTGATCAGCACAGCAACATGAGGGTTAACCTGGGACTTGGACAGGTTTGGGCCTGTTTGATCCTTGACATTTTTCCTTGTATTGTGCCCTATTTTAACCCTCAGGGTTCTGTGTTGGTGCAGTTGTGTGGATGACTGATGGGCATGTGTTGGGGTGTGACTGTGTTGGTGTGTGATGGTTGTGTGGGTTGATGTGGTGTGTGGTTATGTGATGATGCACTTACCGGTAGTGTGGAGGCTCCTCTCTTCCCCAGTGTCCAATCCTCCAGGGACCCCCTCAATTAGTGTGGAGGACATGGTCTTCTACAGCATCTCCTCCCAGCGGTTGTAGGTGATGTCTACTGGTGGACCACTTCCGATGCCTCAGGCGTACAGGGCGGCATCCCCATCTTCTTTTTCACCTGCCGCTTGCAGTCACCCCATCTCTTTTTGATGGAGTCCACGTCCCATCTGCAGCTGGCCACCCCATTCACCCGGGTACAGAACTGGTTCCAGGAGGCCTTCCTCCTCGCAGCCAGGCCAGGGACCCTCTCCCTCAGAAAGAGGACACTCTCCCTCTCCAAAACAGCCTCCACGAGGGCCCTATTCTCTTCCTCTGTATAGCGAGAATCCCTGACCCTGTCCGCCTCAGAACCTCCCTGTTCGGAGTCATAACCTGAGTGTCTTGCCTGTGCTGCCCCTGCCTGTGTGTGGTGGTCCCCAGCAGGTACCCCTCGTCCCACTGCAGGTTCTGTCCCTGGCCTCCGTGTGCCTGCTCTTCTGGGCCGGGTCCCCCTCCACCCTACAGATCTCCCTCTCCCACCCATACTCTGCTCAGGGATGCCCTCCTGACCTTCCTCCTCATCCTCCACTACTCTCCCCATCCCTCTCTCCTGCCCTCCTCTCCTGGCCATCATTCACCCCACTCACACCCAGACACTTCCACAGGCCTTCACAGACACATTCGATCCCACTCACTCTGTGTCACACTCTTTCACTCACAGATTCACACTGTAAAAATAAAGTTTAAGAAATGTGTAAAGTGTTATAAAAAAAAAACAACAACTATGTGCATGTATGTGTATGTGTGTTTGTATGGGTGTATGTGCTATGTGCAAAAGTGTGCTATGTGTCTATTTAAATGTGAATCTCGCATCTCCAAAATCCTTCTACCTTACTCCTCTGTATGCCTCTCTCTCTCTCTCTCTCTCTCTCTCTCTCTCTCTCTCTCTCTCTCTCTCTCTCTCTCTCTCTCTCTCTCTCTCTCTCTCTCTCTCTCTCTCTCTCTCTCTCTCTCTCTCTCTCTCTCTCTCTCTCTCTCTCTCTCCTATCCTATCCTATCCTATCCTATCCTATCCTCTGTTCCTGGGTCCTGTGATCTACCTCGCCAAAACTCGAAACACAGACAAGGTGTGACAGTTATTTTTGGGTATATATAGGTGTATTTGAACATTTTTTTATACTATGGGGCCTTCAGATTGGCTGTACATTTGAATTTTGTTTGTGCATCTTTCAGGGTTGCTAGCCAATGCCAGCCGTTATGTTACATTTTGACTTAAGCTGTGTTTTATCGGGTGATTGGGACGCACGGTGATGCGAAAAAAGGTGCAACACAGGTTTTTGTGTTACGTGTTTTTGTTGTGCCTACATCTGTTAGCTATTCTTGTAGACTACCTGTAGAATCATCTGTAAATCATGTACTATTTGCGGCCGATAGGCCTTTTTTACTTAGCGGCTGTTTTAACATGAACATTTAAATCTACCCCTTAATGTCTCAGAGGTCTTCAACTCTGTTCTTCTTCCCCTGACATTTTTAAGAGACTTAAAAATAAGGTACCTAGATTTCTTTTTCACAATTCACAATCTTAGGTTCTCCTGGAAGAATTGAAGAGGCCTGACAGGAGACTTTTCTTTAATATGCACATTTCTAATTTGTATGCTTTTAGGCCTGAGATTTTAACTCAGTTGACTACTACTCTTTTGGTTGTTCCTCTGATTTTTCACCTTGCTACAAATACTATTCTGCCCCTGGCAGATGCTGCAGCCCTTTAACTGTTTTTGAGGGGTATGCAATGCGTTGCATCCCCCAGCACTCAAATGCTTGGTTTGCTGAAGCAGCCTTTGATGCTGCGAGGTTCTCATGAAAACCCTTCACTTTTTCAGTAGCTGTATGTCACACTCTGTGGCTTAAGTTTTGGTCAGCTGGCCAATCTTCCAAGAAATCTCTGGTTTGTCTTCCCTTTGTGGGCAAACAATTATTTGTCCCTCAGCTGGAGAATGATATCAGTCATACCACAGGAGGCAAGTGCTCCTAAGCATTCCTTTTTTTTCCTTAAGGAGATGCATTGCTTTCATTATCCCCACCAGCTTGGGTATACACATAGAGCACCAGTTCCTCAGGGGGTCCTGGTCCATCTCTACCACTAGGGAGTTCACCTCAGTTTTTTCAAAGCAAGTGGGCAATTTCAGTGACAGATCAGTCAGTTTAGTTGGTGGTTTTGGGAGGGTGCCTTATAAACTTCAAGTCCACCACCACCCCACACCATTCTTGTCCATATTTCCTCGGAATCAGGAAATAGGATATCTATCTCTAGACACAGTTTCCTCCTTGATATAAAAGCAGGTGTTGGTCTTGGTTTTTCCAAAGCAACATGTCACTGGATTCTACTCAAATCTTTTGTGACTCCCAAAAAAGATGGTGAATGCTATCCTCTTCTGGACTTAAAGTGTATCAACCAATTTGTGCTGATCCCACAGTACAAACTGTGTCATCTGTCATTGTAGCTATATGTCTAGTGGAGTTTATTGCCCCCCAGGAGATATGCCGAAAGGACACTTACCTGCACATCCAAATCTATCTGGATCATTGGTGTTTCCTGCTTTTTTTTGCTTTTCATGGCAGTCATTTTCAGTGCACTACACTTCCATTTCATGTGGCATCCACTCAGTTTTCACCTGGGGCATTTCTACGCACGTGAGGATGATGGCAGCATAGCGAGTTAGCTCCTGCTAATGCTGGGGAATATACAGCTTAAAATGCCTTAGAGCATCTTTATTGGGCTCATATAAAGCTTGGATTGATGGTGACACAAAGGAATTAGAGGCACCAGGAACAAATGTATAAATATTTGACTCTGAAGGAGAGGAAAAAAGATACAGAAGCTTCTGGGGCAGCACTCCCAAAATGGCTTCCGCTCCGTGTTTGAGGATAACAAGGGTTCGAAGCAGATGATGCAGCCTCTACATCCTCCAGGGGTGGTGGTTCCTTCATGGGCAATATTAAAGCACTTTTATTCACACTCCGTGCACAGATCAAGGGGAATATGAGAAACATAGCGAATGAGCTACGAAAAGACATCAGAGAAACTGGAGAACGCATGGCTCCACTTGAGACTAAAGTTGATGAGGGCGTAGCCACGCAGATCTGGTGAAGGAGGTAAAATTACTACAGGACAAAGTGTGTGACCTAGAAGACCGATCCCACCACAGTAATATCAGGGTACGTGGCGTCCCCGAGAATGTGAGTCCTAAGAACCTAAAAGCTTGGGCCCAGGAATTTTTTATGAGCCTTTTACCAGATCTCTCTGATAATGATTTGGTTATAGACCATATACACCGTCTGCCTCGCCCTCGGAATTTACCTGAGGAGACGCCTAGAGATGTTATCTTGCAGCTGCACTTCTATCACATTTAAAGAAGAACTCTTTACCAGCTCAGTTTGCACATATATGCTTGTTCGCGGATCTCTCCTCCACAACACTTCAAATGAGGAAACAAATGCGCCCCCTGACAGTTGCACTGCGGCATGCGGAGATCCGCTATAGATGGGGTTATCCGGTCAAGTTGTATCACGGTGCCCGTGATTCCTGAGTGACATTGTTACTTCTAGGTTTACCCTGGCTGCATTCTTATTGGCTCTGTGTTATTACTCCTCCCAGGGCTTCCCTTTAAATACGCCCTCCTGTCACTATACCGGTGCCCTTTCGTGGTGTACCCGTATCTAGCGACTAGTAGTTCTTGTTTCCTGTTTCCGTGTATGACCTGGCTCGCCTGACTACGCTTAGTGCCTGACGCTCCTGTGATCCGATTCCATTGCTGACCTTGGACTGGCTGACTAACTCCTTGTTTACCAAACTGGCTTGGGTGAGTGTCTGATTCCGTTACCAACTAGAACTGGCTGACTAACTCCTTGTGTACCAAGCTAACTGGGCTGAGTGTCTGATTCCGTTACCGACTAGGGGCTAGATTTAAAGGCAGCCGTTAAACCAGCCGCTAAGTGAAAAAGGCACATTGCTCGCAAATAATACAGGAGTTACGACAGATTCAATATGTACTCTACGAGAATAGCTATCGAGCGTAGGCACACACAAAACACGTAACACAAAAGCCTTTGTCACTCATGTTAATGCACAACGGGCGGCCAAATCACACGATAACAGCGCTCAAAACAACATCTAACATAACGGCTGCCGTTGTCTAGCAACCATGATTGATGCCAAAACAAATTCAAACACACAGCCAATCACAAAGCCCCAATGTATCTAATAACTTCAAATACACCTATATATACCCAAAAATAACCGTAACACACTGTCTGTTATCGAGTTCTTCAGAGCCAGATATCAGGACCCAGGAGCAGAGGATAGTGATTAGAGAGAGGGAGACAGGAGCGTACATTGGAGGTAGAGGAGTTTTGCAGTTTGGAGAGAGGAGAGCATTGCACATAATACGACACATAGCACACCTTTGCACATATTACATACACACATACAAACACATACACATACATACACATAGTCCTTTTATTTTATAACACCTTACACAGTTTACATTTTATTTTGACAGTGTGAATCTGTGAGTGAAAGTGTGTGACAGAGAGTGAGTGGATCGAGTGTGTCTGTGAGGGTGTGTGGGAGTGCCTGGGTGTGACTGGGTGAGTGATGGCCAGGAGAGGAGGACAGGAGAGAGGAATGGGGAGAGTAGTGGAGGAGGAGGAAGCTCAGGAGGGGATCCCTCAGAAGAGCAGGGGTGGGAGAGGGAGATCTGCAGGGCGGAGGGGGACCCGACCCACGAGAGCAGGCACACGCAGGACAGGGACAGAACCTGCAGTGGGACGAGGGGTAGTTGCTGGGGAGCACCCCACACAGGCAGGGTCAGACCAGGCAGGGCACTCCGGCTCTGAATCCTCCCATGCTAGAGCTGACGAGGGCAGGATCAGGGACCCCAAATACACAGACGAGGAGAACACGGCTCTCGTGGAAGCTGTCCTGGAGAGGCAGAGTGTTCTCCACCCCACAGCGAAGGTCCCTGGCCTGTCAGCGAGGAGGAAAGCAGCCTGGAACCAGATATGCAGGCGGGACGTGGAGTCCATCAAAAAGAGATGGGGCGACTGCCGGAGGGTCTTCAAAAACAAGATGACAGAGCTCGCCAAGCACGCCTGAGGCACTGGAGGTGGACCAGCAGTCCCTATCACCTTCTGCGGCTGGGAGGAGATGGTGCGGCAGACCATGTCCCCGACCCTGATCGAGGGGGTCATTGGAGGAACTGACACTGGGGATGAGAGGAGCCTCCACACTACCGGTAAGTTCAACACTACAGCAACCAACACCAGCTGCACACACAGTCACACCTCAACACATGTCCATCACTCAGCCATACAACTGCACCAACACAGCACCCTGAGGGTTAAAAAAAAGGACACAACACCTGGACAAATGACAACGTTCAACTTGGGACAAACCTGTCAAAGTCCTACTTCAACCCTCCTGTCGCTGTGCTCATCACACACAATACACAAACCGTTATGTTCAAAATGTCGTCTGTTAAATATCATCACTGTTCACACACAATGTCACCCATGTCCCCACCCCCACCCTAACCCCTTGAGTGCTAGAGGGATCATCAATGCATAAATCAACAATGCATTGGCAACCCCTCTGGTACTCAAGGGGTTAACCAGACAACAAACAAGTCAATAGGACAACAATCACATGCTACACAGGGGACATTCACTAAGTGGTGACAAACAGATGGTGGACACAAAGTAACCCTCACACACCCTCACTTCACCAATACCAGTGTTAGTCCATGGAGAACATGCAACAACAAGAATCAAATTTATAAGGTCCCATTGTACAGACTCTATGGAAAACACTGGAAATGGGGAAAGAAGATCACTGGAGAAGTCACCATCATGTTCACCCCATCAGTTCAACATCACCGCTTACTGAATCACAAAAAGGGGGCATCAGGTCACACATCACAGTGTCACACAGAATAAATGCTTGTAGGTGCAACACACAGGCCGAAAACTATTCCACAGATTTCAAGCTGGAAAAAGTAGGCATTGGTGTTGTGGCTGCAATCATTTACTCTGACTTGAAATGACATATCCCATATCTGATTCCCACATGGATCCACAGGGGTGCTGATGCCATGGATGGATGGTACACCAGCCGCTCTTTGCAGGATACACATGGGAAACAAATAGCAAACATCATTGTACCTTGGTCACCAACAGGCCATGACTGATGGATATCTAGGATTGAGTACGGTTGCCTCACACAGAAGGATGGATGGGCTCATACACAGAGAAAAAGGCCTCAATCAAAGATATCCCTCACTACTGGCTGGATTGTTGCCCTTAGGATTCAAATGTTACTAAATATGTTACAACACGATGTGAACACAGAGATCACTTCACTGGTTGTGATTGCCTTACTGGCCAGATATGTGCACCCATCACAAATCAACCTCCACTGCTACCATCCAAATACACATACATAGTATATCACACTCTACGTAGATGGGATATACGAGGTATGTTCATATCCATCATATCAATACAATGTCTTGTTGGATGGGTGCACATGTATAGCCAATACGACAATCACACCTACTGAACTGCTCTCTGGCTTCACATCTTGGAAGGATATTACTGTATCCATATGAAGGGTACATATCCACATACATATATGACCATTTCTACTTGTGTATCACTGTAATGGGATAGCAATGGGTAATGTCATCAAGATGTCATATCATTGCCATCGTTAACAGATGTGTCTTGATCTAAGTCCCATCCCTCCAACACTCATGGTTATACAGATATTGCTCTATGTGACAGGTGGAGATATCTATCATTTGACCACACGGAGGCTCTTCAGCAGAGCCAAAGTCGCAACATTTCGAGATAAATACCTCTTTGGAATGGTCCACAGAGTGTGCTTGCAAACCAGGCACACTCTGTACACCATTCCAGTTAAGTATTGTTCTCTAAATGGGGCGATTTGGGGTCTGCTGAAAAGCCCTCGTGTGGACAAATAATGAATGAAATCTCCATCTGCACATAGAGCAATATATGAACAACCATGAGGGTAGGAGGGATAGGACTGACAGTGAACAACATCTGTTTTCACAATGTCTACAATATGACATCAAGGTGGACTTAACCTTTGCCATCCCCCTGGAAGGATAGCCATCCCTACAAGTTGTGAAGATAAATATATGTTGTTGGATTCCCCCCTCCCCCGAGTTAAACAATGGTATTCCTACTTTTGAAAGGTGTGTTGATTCAAAAGGTATCACAGCTCAGAAATGTATATGTCAGGGGCAATACCCCAGTGGCCTGCAATTGTACAGTGGTGCTGTTACTACACAATCATGTGGACAGCTCTGGTACAGGGACCAGATATCTACATGGGAGGGTGTTGCAACAGCCCCACTGTACTTTTTCGGCCCACTGATATTGCACCTCAAAATGAAACCTTCACCTATAATAACTCAAACAACACCTTTCAGCAGTGGGTGTACCCTTGTTTACCCAGGGGGATTAACCCAAACACATATAATTTTCTTCACCACATATCAAAGTATAACTGTCTCCACAAACATATGGCTAAGGTCACTAATCACAACATCTTATTTCTCCACACAGCTTACGGCCCTCAAGCCCAGCGTGAGACAGTGGAGGAGGCAATGTCACCCCCCAGTGAGGAGGACACAGAGGAGGGGACCAGCCGGTGGTCACCTTACCCACCATCACCATCCCCTCCAACACAGGCTGCACCACCACCTACTGCACCCCTTCAAGTTGCACCACCACAGGCTGCACCCCTTCAAGCTGGACCACCACAGGCTGCACCACTTCAAGCTGGACCACCACAGGCTGCACCACCACAAGCTGCACCTCCCCAGTACAGTGGCTGGATGCAACAGGAGGAGAGGTGGACCCATCCAGCCACCTGCACCAGCTACTACCCTCCATCAGCAGCACCACCACCGCCAGGGAGGCAATGGCTGCCAGGGACAGTGGCCACCACCCAATATGGGCCATATGCCTCCCAGTTAAACCCACCCTCCTGGATGGCTCCACAGCATGCCCCAAGGTATGATCCCAGGTGGGGTCCAAGCACCTATCAGTGGCCACCATATGACCCATGGCCACTGGACTACCCACACCTGGGCCTGATTGGTGAGCCCCAGCGCCCCATACCCAGGGACATTTTCACACCTCCACCAGCACACACATCATTGGGCAGCTCGGAGTCACTTGATGTGGTGGGCGTATGCCCATCATCTGCACCAGCCACTCCAACAGCTGTCACAGCAGCCACAGCACCTCCAGCAGCACCAGAGCAAACAGCACCTCCAGCAGCACCAGAGCAAACAGCACCCTCAGCAGCAGAGGAAACAGCACCCTCAGCAGCAGAAGACTCAGCACCCTCATCAGCAGAGGAAACAGCAGCACCAGTGACACCGGGCACATCCACCTCCAGCACCGCATGCCTCACAGGGATTGAGGCGGAGTGTATAGCCCTCCAGAGGAGACTACTCCGGTCGAGCAGGAGTACTGACAACAACATTACAAGGAGCAGGAGGCAATCCAGAAGGAACATTGCACAATTGGAGAGCAGGATCCAAGGCTTGGAGTCGGAGGTGGCCAGGGGGAACACACTACTCCACCAGCTCAGGACTGGTGTGATGGACATGTTAACACAGGTCCTTGTGGAGCTGAGGGAGATCAACCGCAGGGATAACCTGAGGATGGAGAGGGAGAACTTGCGTTCCACTGAGGGGTCTACTGCAACCACCACCCCCTCCAGTGTTACCCCTGAAGCCACACCTAGGGGGCAGAGGATTACCAGGAGTTCAACAAGGGCATCCACCTCTGGCACCCAGGCTAAGGCCCCCCACCCAAAAAGGAAAAAATGAAAGGCCCAACCTGTCAACTTTCCCCTCAATAAAAAAAACTTTTTTTTGTATTTCTGTCTGATCTGTTGTGTCTTCAGTTATGGATTGGGTGGCAGGGTTGTCTCCAATGCATTGCCATACAATGCAGTGAACACAACCTATGCCTGGGTGAAATGTTAGTGGGATGCGACAACATGGGTTCACACACACACCGTTGTACAAATTCAACTTGTAATACATCCCTGGAGCCATATTACACCACTGTGTTATATGGCGGTGTTGTGTGTTGAATTTGAACAACAAAACATACCCCTTAGCACAACAAATTGTACAACACTGAACATTTGTCTACATCATATGTTGTGTTTAACCCTTTGAGTGCCAGAGTGGTAGGCAACGCATTGTAAAGAAATGCGTTGGGGACCACTCTTGCACCCAGTGGGTTAATGGGATAACCAGACAAACAGCTCTGTGACTTACCGGGGACATTATAAGCAGGACAGATAAATGGGACATGTATCCATATTGTCTTGGATTCACACACTCATTGTGCAACTGACTTACTGGGGAAGCCAATGTTTTTAACCTAGGATTTCAATGTGTAGCACACACATTGATATCCTGGGCTGAGCATTGGGGTCTCCAGTAAGTTGAGTTGCTGTTTCCCTAAGGGTGTAACAGACTTCACCAGTGATAACGCATGTCCACTTAGTCTGGTTGTTCGTTAGCCCATGTACTGAGATATGTCAAAGTGGAGCAAAATCTCAGAATACTGAGCAATACAGATACTGTGGACAGGTATTCACTGTGGAAGTATGTCCCCTGTATCACCTCTTCATCACTCCCACAACACATTGGTGCATCACTGCCACCATCATCTGTTTGCATGGATACATCACAGAGTCCACTCACTGGCAAACAAGTGGTGGACTCCTGTGATGTGGGTGATGCCTTTCCATGTATGGGGGATACTCTACCCTGGGTGTAGTAACGCATTGACAAATGTGTTCTCAAATATATCCTCCTACAGACACAGATAGAATGGTGATGGTTCATCTTTATTGTGTCTCAAAGTACATTAGAATGTACATGTGTTTTCTGTGTGTATTGCCTATATGCATTGAACACCTGTATGAGAACACTAAATGTACTTTGAAACTAAATCGTACTACTTCAGTAACACTGCTGCCCTGCTCATGTGTTGTCCACAAGGTTTGACAACTCTGTAGCTGAGCATCCTAACTGTACAGGTTAAAACACTCAAGAATTAGTGTTTTCTGTGTCTATATGAGAATGTTCCAGTAGAGGTTTGTGTGAACCTCAGGTCAAACTTTGCATCACCAACAACATCACCATAAACAGCAAGGGGTGATCTTCATGAAGGTGTTGTCAAGACATCAATCCAGTCACATGGAAGATCTTCAGTTCAAGGATGGATCATGTTACGGATGCCTGTGGGACAAGAGGACAGGATTTGGAGCAGTAGACCTGAACTGATCATCAAGCAACAACAATTTAGTCTTTTTAATCACCTCAATTTTCACAGTTACAGGTGAGTACACAAACCATTGCTTGACAATGTGTTATGTACTCATCTGTAACCAATTCTGTGGGTAACTAAGGACATGTGCACCAGCCCTATGGATATGTGCCCCTGACATGTATACACACATTAACAAGTGTTCTGAGAGCTCCATGGAAGTAATGACATTGTGCTGCCACTGTGAAAGTGACAGTGGCAGCCCAATGTCATTTGTTCCATGGAACTGTTAGGACACATTTGTTGATGTGTGTATTCATGTCAGGGGCACATATGTCTGCACACTCAAAGGTCAGCATGGAGTCCCTGGTAATCTGATCTACGTCTCATGACCTCTACATTGTGTGACAATACCACTGTACATCCACCCCTGTGCTGCTCTTCTCAGCTCTAGCACAGTACAGGTCCCATATTGAGTCTAATGTCCCTTTAACCCCTGATGTGCCTGAGTATTATCCAATGCATATCATTAGATAATACTCTTTCGCTACTGGGCTAGCATGGTTGTTCAGGCTATAATCATGGCATATCCAGTTAGTTGCTGTCAATCAAGCCGTGTAAGGTGATGAACATGGGTAATATGTTGTACCTTGTTTCTCCTGGGGGTGTGCGTGATATCCTTGGGGTCTGTATGTCAACGTGGAGAGTGGAATGGAGGATGGTTTTTGAGTCCACACACACAATTTGCCACGTCCACTGCCAGTGCAGTGCTGTGTCACTGTTCCTGTGGGGTGAGACAGAACAAAATGTGCAGTGTGGTTAGTGTCACAGGACTGATAGGGGACTTGAATGGATTGTTTGCATGCGTGTGTTATACTCACAGGTGAAGTGTTCCGTGATGAGCCTGTCTCTGATCTGTGCCCCTCTCATGGTCTCCTCCACATGCCCGATGTCCATGGCCACTTCCTGTATGGGGGGGTCTGGGATGTGCTCCAGCAGCCTGGTGTCCACTGCGATGTTGTGCAGTATTGCGCACGCCACAATGATGTCACACACCTTAGCCGGTGCATACTGCAGTGCTCCCCCAGAGTGGTCCAGACATCGGAATCTTGACTTGAGGAGACCAAATGTTCGCTCATTGACTTTCCTCGTTCTGGCATGAGCCTGGTTGTACCTTTCCTGGGCATGTGTTTGGGGATTGGCCAGAGGGGTCAGTAGCCAGGACTTGCATCCATAGCCAGCATCACCTGTGTAATGTGAGTGACATGGTGAGACAGAGAGCACATGTTGTGTGAATGATGTTTTGTGTGGTGGACGTAGTAGCTGTGGGTCAGGTGCATGCTGAGCAGCGTGGTGTGATTTTGTTTTTTGAACTCACCCACTAGCCATCCCCCTGTAAAGGTTCCATTCTCAAAATCTCTGTGTACTGAGGAGTTTTGTAGAATGTATGCATCATGTGAGCTGCCAGGATATTTTGCAAAGACATTCATTATCCTCATGTTGCTGTCACACACCATCTGCACGTTGATGGAGTGGAAGTTCTTCCTGTTGATGAATAGCTGTGTGTCACGTGCTGGGGCCTTAATCTGGACATGGGTGCAATCTATAGCACCCATGACCCTGGGCATGCCTCCCCTTGCGTAAAAGGCCTGCTTGACGTGTATCCAGTCCATGTCGGTGGTGGGAAAATGTATATAGGTACTGGCCTTGCTTTTGAGGGCTGGCAGGACCTGGGCCAGCACTCTGGAGAATGTGGCCTGTGACATGCCAGATGCGTAACCCTCAGTGGACTGGAAGGCCCCGCTTGCCATGAAGTGTATGGCACAGAGTAGTTTCTGCAGGCCAGTTAGGGCATGGTTGTGGATGTAGATGGGATCCACCTGCTCCTTGATGACCTCATACAAGGCAATGATGCTGTCAGGCCTCAACCTGTAGCGATCAATGACCTCGTCATCAGTCATTCCAAAGAGGGTGACCCTTGGGCGGTATACCCTGGGCCTTGGTGGTCGTCTATACATCCTCTGCCCTCCAGGTGGGGATGGACTCCTGTGTGGCTGCTGAGCCAGAGCCTCCTCACTTGCAGCAGGTGAAGGCTGTTGATGAGGCGTGCTTGGAGGTTGCTGATGTTCCCTAGCTCTCTCCCTTGCACGCCTTCTCCGCAGTCTTCGCAACAATATGTAACCCAACATACTGTTTGCTCTCTCTATCTGTCTCTATCTGTCTCTCTCTCTCTACCTCTCTCTCTCTCTCTAGCTCTCTCTAGCTCTCTATCTCCCTCCCTGAGTGGAAAACAAGCCACAAGTGAGTGTGTTGAGTTGTCCCTTTAAGTACTTGGTAGGGCGTTGTGTAGGTGTGGTGATGAGGTGAGTGCTAACCAATGGTGTGTTGTTTTTGTCCATGTAAGTGTTTGCAGGTGTGTGTGTGTGTTATAAGATGTGGTGTGTTGTGCTTGTTACGTGTGTGCCATTTGCGGGCGTGCAGTTGTGGGGTGCAGGTCGCGTGTTGATGTTGCTCAGGTGAGCTTGTATTTGCAGGTGTCCGCTTTGTGTGATAACCCCCATTGTTCCGTGCCATGCTGTGCTGGTGTTTTTTTGCGTGTCGTTGTCCCTGTGGTGTTGCTTGTTGTTGTGTGTGGAGTGATTTGTGTTGTGTGTGCATGTTTTTGTGTTGTTTTGGCATTGCACGGGTTAATTTTCCCATTTACATGGTTGTGCGGTAAACATTTTGTGTATTTTCCTATGTAACGGGTGTTTTGTTTTGGCTGTTAAGTTTCTAACGGCTAAGAAAAGTGGGTCTTAACTTTTAGCCGTTAGGTGTGTCTTTTTTTCAGCCGTTATCAGTACCGCAAGCCTTTGAATAGCTCTGGGGTATATTGTTCCATGCGTCTGAATGCACGTAAGTGTATCGGCCGTAAGGATTCTGCAACTGCCATTAGCTGTTCTTTAGACGGATCTTTGAATTGCAACATGACACTTAACGCACCCGTTAGTGATTTTTTTTTACTAACGGCTGCCTTTAAATATAGCCCTAGGACTGGCTGACTAACTCCTTGTGTACAGAACCGGCGTGGCTGAGTATCTGATTCCGTTACTGACTAGGACCGGCTGACTATCTGTTTGCACCGATCTGGCTGGGCTAGTGTTGGTGGTCCTCCTGACTGGCTGTGAAGTCCGTGTGTGCCGACCTGGTTGTGCCGCTAGTCCGTCGCTCACGGGACTGGCTTATTACCTCCTGTCACGGTATTTGAAGACTCTCAGACTTAAGGTTTGGTAAAAAACTTAACTTTATTGAAAAAATTAAGGCAATCCCATAGGGAAATATACATATATAACAATATAACACATAATCACAATATGAATGGGTTCTACCGGCCTTGCCAATACTACCGGGCTAGGGAACCAAGTGACAGTAGCAATATAGCAGTAGGCTCTACCGACCTTGCCAATACCGGGTAAGGCAACCGTGAGGTGTAACGTACCGGTTCTACCGGCCTTACCAATACCGGGCAAGGCAGCCTGAAGGAGTACTGAGAGTAGGCTCTACCGGCCCTGCCTATACCGGGTAAGGCAACCTTAGAGATGTACCGGAAGTAGGTTCTACTGGCCTTACCAATACCGGGCAGGGCAGCCTGAGGGAACACCGATAGTAGGCTCTACCGGCCCTATCAATACCGGGTAAGGCAACCTTAGAGATGTAATGTAAGTAGGTTCTACCGGCCTTACCAATACCGGGCAGGGCAGCCCACAAGAGGAGACCAAGATGTCAATGACAATAGAGTGGAATAGGAATCAATGGTCTTGCTCAAGCAGAAGTCTCCAGACAACTGCAGTAATAAGTTGGACAGCAATCGGCCCTCAGTGTCAGAATAGTCAAGGAGCAACCAGCGTCCTCCCGCTGGGACTAACTGTAACATAACCCACCAGGTTTAGTGGAGTAACCCAGCGTCCGCACGCAGGGACCAATAGTATATAATGCCACCAGGTTAAATGGAGTAAACCAGCGTCCGCACGCTGGGACCAACAGTAATCAGAGTCACTAGGTGTAATGGAGAAAAACAGCGTCCGCACGCTGGGGCCAACAGCAAAATGAGTTACTAGTTTAGATGGAGTAAACCAGCGTCCGCACGCTGGAACTAACAGTATCATGAGCTACTAGGTAGATGGAGTAAACCAGCGTCCGCACGCTGGAACCAACAGTATCATGAGCTACTAGCTTAGAAGGAGTAAACCAGCGTCCGCACACTGGGACCAGCAGGAATTGAGCCACCAGGTTAAATGGAGTAAACCAGCGTCCACATGCTGGACCAACAGTAATTGAGCCACCAGGTTAAATGGAGTAAACCAGCGTCCGCACGCTGGGACCAACAGTAATTGAGCCACCAGGTTAAATGGAGTAAACCAGCGTCCGCACGCTGGACCTACAGTAATTGAGCCACCAGGTTAAACGGAGTAAACCAGCGTCCGCACGCTGGGACCAGCAGTAATTGAGCCACCAGGTTAAACGGAGTAAACCAGCGTCCGCACGCTGGGACCAGCAGTAATTGAGCCACCAGGTTAAATGGAGTAAACCAGCGTCCGCACGCTGGGACCAACAGTAATTGAGCCACCAGGTTAAATGGAGTAAACCAGCGTCCGCACGCTGGACCAACAGTAATTGAGCCACCAGGTTAAATGGAGTAAACCAGCGTCCGCACGCTGGACCAACAGACTATATCGCCGGAGCGAACAAGCACAATGTCGCCAAGACGACAGCGGAAGGGGCGAGAGCCCTGAGACCAAGCGGAGGCTAACTGGAACGAGCACCGCTACACAGACAGATGACCGGAACTGAAGGAGCCACGGAAAGCAACCGGAACTGGCTAGAGAGACAAGCAGGCAGGAGACTCAGGAACAAACGAGGCTGGAACACTGGAACACCGGAACGCAGGATCCTCAGTCCCAAGTGCCTGACAAGCAGGTCAGAACAAGTAATTTCAGAGACACCACGAAAGGGCAACCTGGGAGTGCCCAGACTGGGTTTAAAAAGGCTGTGTGAGGTGGGCTAACAGCAGACAGCCAATGAGGAACTTCCAGCAAGTGATAGACACAGGATAGCATGAATCACGGGCACCGTGATACCTCCGTATACCGAACAGGGAGACACCGTTTGCGGACCAGTTAAGTTACGTATTTATCTCTCTCCCGCTTGCTTGCCGCTCACATAGTCTCTTGGAGCCTGTGGGAGTCTCTGCACTCACCAGTGTCTGTGTTGCCTCCAGTAACCCTATAATATCTGGGTGCAGCCTGTACCACACTGTTGCCCGTGTTGCCTCAGTTTACCCTAGTGACCTAGGGCCGTTATATCTCCAGTATCTGGTGTCTGTTGCCTCCGTTAACGCTATCGTGCTAGGGCCCCATCACTGCCTGAGTCCTGTCCGTGTTGCCTCAGCTTACCCTAGCTTTCTAGGGTTCAGTCACTACAAGTGCCACAGCCGTGTTGCCTCCGTTAACCCTAGCGTGCTAGGGCCTAGTCGCTGCCAGAGTTCATTCTGTCTTGCCTCCGTTAACCCTAGTGTTCTAGGGTTTAGCCGTTGCCAAAGTACTGCCTGTGTTGCCTCGATTAACCCTAGCGTCCTGGGGTTCAGTCACTGCCAGAGTCCTACCCGTGATGCCTCCGTTTACCTTACTCTCCTAGGGTCAGTCCTCTGCCAGTGTTTTGCCAGTGTTGCCTCCGTTATCCCTAGAAGTCTAGGGCCTAGTGTCCACCTGTACACTATCTGTGCCGCCCTCATTAACCCTAGTCCACTAGGGATTGCCCCTCAGTCACCCATCATTTGTGTCACCTATTGTGATGTGGGGCTGTCAAGGATATTATTGTTCCTGAACCTTGCTGAGAATCTGCCTACAAGTCCAAGATCATTACTCTTGTTTGCTTACTACTACTGTGTGTGTAGTTTCTCCCTGACCTGCGTCAGATCTGGAAAGTACTCGGTACGGACCTTATCTGGACCTGAGTGGGGCTATTGTGCATTATTTTCAATAAAGCTTTTAACCTTACCTAACTGTCTGAGTGTTCTTTTACAAACAGTAACTAACCGTGACAGTACAAAAGGGCCAATGACCTCAGACGATTCTGGTGAAGGTAGCTCTCAGAACATTCATTGGAGAATGGATGCGCATCAGCAATTTTTGCATCGGTTGTCACTGGCTGTGCAAACTATCCTGGAGCGTACCGCTCACCTAGATAAACCTGTGCAGGCATCGGTGGCCACCCCAGTTTTGACACCAATGTCGCAAACCTTGACCCCCAGTATGCCAAATAGAGGGTTGTCAGCCACGGCTCCCCTCCCATTGAGATATGATGGGGATCCCACCTTATGCCGGAGTTTCCTAAATCAGCTAGAGATTTTTTTGGAAATGGTACCCCAGACTTTTCCAAGCGAGAGAAGTAAGGTGGAATTCATGATTTAGTTGTTGACTAGTCGAGCGCTAGCCTGGGCGAACCCAATATGGGAAACGGGCAAACCTATCACTACATACTTAATGAGTTCGTAAGGGCCTTCCGTAATGTATTCGAGGTTCCTGGTCATGCCACCTCTGCTGCAAACCGTTTAATGAGAATCCAGCAGGGCGCATGTACGGTTGCGGATTACGCTATAGAATTTCGCACACTCACTGCAGAGGTTGGTTGGAACGATGAGGCTCTTGTGGCAGCATTTGCACAAGGCCTTGATGACAAAATAAAGGATGAGATAACCTCACGTGAGTTGCCAGATGGGTTGGACAGATTCATAGAATATACTACATTAATTGATACTCGGATAAGGGAGAGTAGTCTTTATAAAGACCGCAAGCACAGGCCAACTACTGCTGGGTTGCCTAACCTTAATTTCCCACTGTAACGGATCCCCACCGTGACTAAAGCAGGGCTGTCCAGTGGACTGGGGCCCTGTCAGGACTTAGGGTTAACAAGTGGCTTCCCTGACCTTAAATGACTTCAATCAGGGCTGCCCTGACCGTGAGTGACCTTGATCCGTTGAGCACTCAGTTCATTCGAGGAGACAACGAAAGGGCGGGATTGTATGACAAAGAGATCCCTGGTGTCGACGCCAGGGCCTAACTACCGAGAGTTCGAGTTTGAAACCCTGGCCCCGGATTGGCCACAGTTAAAGCCGGACATTTGAAGGACGTTGACCAACGCTCCTGACCATTGGTCTTTGTGTGGACTTTAGCCATTAAAGCTACGCCCCCACTGAGAATCCCTTTGTCCATAAGCATGCCCCTGTCTGGCCCTGGCCCAACCCCTCATAATGTCAAGGATGGGAAATAGACCATTCAGGGACCACGTCATGTCCCCATTCCCTCTACCCATTGGTCAGTAGGCCAAGCCAGCCATTTTACTATTTGGCCCCTCCTGTCCCCATTGATACCTTGTATTGTTGAGTATAAAAGAAATGTTGTTACTCAATAAAGTGTGTTCAGTTGGAGTAAGCAGTCTCCGTGTCTCTTTCCTGCTGGGATGGTCTAAAGAGTCCTCTATGACTCCCATCCCTCTAAGGCAACTGAGCTGTTTCACTGTCCGTCTGCTAGAGCTACGGCGGCGGCCTCTCAACTTCCGTCTGGATCACCTCCGCTCCGGCTTCGATGTTCGGGACTGGCTCCACGTGTTCGGCGCAGCGTCGACCTTCGAAGGAGTCTCTGTCTCGAAGGCATCCGCTGTAACTGGTCACCGGTTCGATTGGCGGACTTCGAGGCTCCGGTTCCACGCCTTGACCGAGACGTTCGACGGTTCCCCAGCCGGCCCATAGAGAGAGAACCCGGGTACCATGGCCCAAGACCTCCCGGAGGCCTGGGTTTCCGTTATACTCACCCATACCTCCCTCTCCTCCCACGCCTCCGGGCACCACGAACTGTAGTAGTGAACCTATGCAGTTCGGGTTCACCCGTTTATCCAAAGAGGAACGACTGTTCCAACACAGGCAAGGCTTGTGCCTGTATTGTGGCAGGTCTGGACACATCTTACGCTCTTTTTCAGTACGGCCAGGAAACGAACACACCTAGGATCTTGTAGGGGACAGATCCTAAGTGGAGTATACCAGTCCCCAGAAGGTACCCAAAATAAATCGGTGGTGGAAGTCCTGGCATCCTGGGCCGGGTCTTCCTTTGTTGCTTCCGCCTTGATTGATTCCGGCGTGGCCGGTTACTTTATGGATAGAGACTTCGCGAGCCGTCAGAACATCCCACTGGTTGAGATGGAATCCCCGCTGAATATTGAGGCCATTGATGGGAGACCTTTGGTGCCTCCTCAGGTCACCCAGAAGACCTGTCCCTTGATTATTCGTATTGGAGCCCTCCACACGGAGACCCTGAAATTCCAGATCATTCAGTCTCCACACTATGCTATTATTCTGGGTCTCCCATGGCTGCAAAGACACAACCCCAGAATAGATTGGAGATCCTGCGAGATTCTTGCCTGGTCTGAGTTCTGTACGACTCAGTGTTTACACACACCTACCAAGATTTTGTGTACCTCTCCCTCCTCACCACTTGAATACCAATCATTCAGCAATGTATTCAGTAAGGGAGAGGCTAGCACTTTGCCACAGCATCGCCCATATGACTGTGCTATTAATATCGTGCCTGGTTCAATGCCGCCTAAGGGTAGAACTTATCCATTGTCCTGTGAGGAGAATCAGGCAATGAAGGAATATATCTCTGATGCCTTGGGCCGGGGCATAATTCGTAAGTCTTCCTCACCTGCGGGGGCTGGATTCTTTTTTGTGAAAAAGAAAAATGGGGAACTCAGACCCTGTATTGATTACAGGGGTCTGAACAAAATAATGATCAAGAATGCCTACCCCATTCCGCTGATAACGGAATTGTTTGATCGACTCAAGGGCACTTCCATTTTTTCCAAACTCGACTTAAGGGCAGCATGTAATTTAATCAGAATAAAAGAAGGTGACGAGTGGAAATCCGCCTTTAACACTCGAACAGGGCATTATGAGTATCTAGTGATACCCTTTGGGCTATGCAATGCCCCGGCGGTATTCCAAGAGTTTATCAACGATGTCCTTAAGGACATGTTACAGTCCTGCGTAGTGGTCTACCTGGACGATATTCTGATTAATTCTGCTGACCTGGAGACTTACAGAGAGCATGTTAAAGCAGTACTACTGAGGTTAAGAGAAAATAAGTTATTTTGCAAACTGGATAAATGCTAATTCCATAGATCCAAGGTGCCGTTCCTGGGCTACGTGATTGGCAAAGATGGCATTGCCATGGACAAGGACAAACTTTCTGCTGTATTGCAGTGACCATGTCCTTTTGGCCTGAAGCCCTTGCAGTGGTTCCTGGGCTTTGCAAATTATTATAGAAAGTTTATCCATGACTACTCTATGATTGTAAAACCATTGACTGACATGAAGCACAAAGGTGCTAATGCTTCAGCATGGTCCCCTGAAGCGGTAAAGGCGTTTGATTCCCTGAAATCCGCATTCTCTTCTGCACCAGTTCTGTCACATCCTATACCTAGCTTGCCATTTACTCTGGAAGTGGACGCCTCCAAGACTGGTGTAGGAGCAGTGCTGTCACAGAGATCGGGTCCTGGGAAGACCTTAATGCCATGTGGATTTTTTTCTACGAAAATGACGAAGGCCCAGAGTGTCTACAACACTGGGGATAGCAAATTATTGGCAATCATCTTGGTACTTCGTGAGTGGCGCCATCTGTTAGAGGGCACGAGGGCACCGATTCTGATCCTTACAGACCACAAAAACCTTACCTATCTCTCAAAGGCCAAGAGGTTATCCCCTAGACAAGCCAGATGGCCCTTGTTCCTGTCACGTTTCAATTTCATAGTATCATACTTAGGTACTAAGAATATTAAGGCTGACGCCTTATCCAGACAGTTTGGTACAGATCTGGAGTCCGAGTCAGCGCCTGTGCCTATTATATCTCCAGATTGCATCCTTGCCACGCTACGCACCAGCATCACATCCCCATTGGGTCAAGAGATTTTGGCAGCCCAAGCCAATGCCCCTCCAGAGAAACCCATGGGGAAGTGCTTTGTGGATGAACCCTTTCAGGCTAAGTTAATGGAGACTTATCATGCATCCCGTGCTGCTGGCCATGTAGGCAAGAATCAGTTAATATGGTTGTTGTCCCGAATGTTCTGGTGGCCTACACTAAGGGCGGATTGTGCAGCATTCACGGCAGCTTGTACAGTTTGTGCCTGCTCCAAGTCCCCAAGGCATCTCCCAGTGGGGCTCTTGCATGCCGTCCCTAATGCGATCGCCCATGGTCCCATGTGTCAATCGATTTTATGGGAGAACTGCCTGCTTCTAATGACTATACGTTCATTCTTATGGTGATTGACAGATTCTCAAAGATGGCTCATTTCTTGCCACTCCCCGGCTTACCCTCAGCTAAGACATTGGTCATGTTTTTCGCTAGAGAGGTATTTCGGCTCCATGGGGTACCCAAGGTCCTTGTGTCTGATCGTGGGAGTCAATTTGTAGAGGGCATTTTGTGACCAAATGGGCATGCAGTTGTCATTTTCTTTGGCTTGCCACCCACAGACGAATGGGGCTGCTGAACGCTCCAACCAGGGGTTGGAGCAGTTTTTATGATGTTTTATCTCCAACCATCACGATAACTGGGCGGAGTTGATGCCGTGGGCTGAGTTCGCCAGTAATTGTGCAGTGTATTCTGCCTCCGGAAGCTCACCCTTTCTCATCAACTATTGCTTCCAGACACATTTCAAGCACAGCAGATGCCGGCTTTAGATGAGCATATTAGGCAACTCCATGCCACTTGGGCACAAGTCCAGAGTTCTCTCAGGGACTCGTTTCATCGAGTTCAGCGGAATGCCAACAGTAGACGTCTGCCGGCTCCCATGTTCCAGGTGGGGGACCGAGTATGGTTGTCCTTCAAAAACTTAAAGTTGCAAGTTCCATGTGGCAAGTTGGCTCCCCGATTTGTGGGTCCATTCCGGGTTCTCCGTAAAGTTAACCCTGTTACCTATGCCTTAGAATTGCCTGCCTCTATGAGAATTCATAACGTGTTCCATGTGTCCCTTCTCAAACCCCTGGTGTGTAACCGCTATACCACCTCTCAGGCAGTTCCAGCTCCAGTGCATATTTAGGATCATGATGAATATGAAGTGCAGAGCATTTTAGACTCACATAGATTCCGTGGACAGATCCAATACCTAGTACACTGGAAGGGATATGGCCCAGAGGAACGCTCATGGATGAACCACTCTGACAGCCATGCTCTACTATTGTTGCACAGATTCCATGCTAAGTTTCCAGCTAAACCTAGACCTCCCTCAAGACCGGGGGGGGGGGGGTCATTGAGAGGGGGGTTCTATCACGGTGCCGGTGATTCCTGAGCGACATTGTTACTTCCGGGTTTACCCTGGCTGCATTCTTATTGGCTCTGTGTTATTACTCCTCCCAGGGCTTGCCTTTAAATACGCCCTCCTGTCACTATACCGGTGCCCTTTCGTGGTGTTCCCATATCTAGCGACTAGTAGTTCTTGTTTCCTGTTTCCGTGTATGACCCGGCTCGCCTGACTACGCTTAGTGCCTGATGCTCTTGTGATCTGATTCCGTTGCTGACCTTGGCCTGGCTGACTAATTCCTTGTGTACCGAACTGGCTTGGCTGAGTGTCTGATTCCGTTACCGACTAGGACTGGCTGACTAACTCCTTGTGTTCCAAACTGACTGGGCTGAATATCTGATTCCATTACTGACTGGGACTGGCTGACTAACTCCTTGTGTTCTGAACCGACGTGGCTGAGTATCTGATTCCGTTACTGTCTAGGACCGGCTGACTATCCATTTGCATCAATCTGGCTGGGCTAGTGTTGGTGGCCCTCCTGACTGGCTTTGAAGTCCATGTGTGCCAACCTGGTTGTGCCGCTAGTCCGTCACTTACAGGACTGGCTTATTACCTCCGTATACCGAAAAGGGAGACACCGGTTGCGGACCTGTTACGTTACGTACCTATCTCTCTCCCGCTTGCTTGCCGCTCCTATAGTCTCCTGGAGCCTGTGGGAGTCCCTGCACTCACCAGTGTCTGTGTTACCTCCGGTAACCCTATAATATCTGGGCCCAGCCTGTACCACTGTAACAGTTTGTTCAACACTCAGACACTGGTTTAGGTTAAAACACAGTTTTATTGAAACAAACACAATGGTAATTACCCTTAACGGGCTATAGCGTATTTCAGCAGAATTATACAGGTGCAATACAGGACTTAAGTACATATGCCTACATAGGCCCAGTATAAAGGAAACGAGAGAGTTCATATACTGTCACAGGTCAGGCATGATAGGGTGAATACCCAGAGTAGCAGCACAGCATGAGTTAAAGTCCCAATAGATATAATCAGTCTCTGTTGTGGAGAGTTCTCAGTAATGCCCAGTATGATGGAATAACAGCGAATAGGAGACTGTAGTGCTAGAATGGAGACAGAGCACTGGTAATCTGCCGGAGCAGACCTGAGACTTATACCCACTGCCGTAGCAGTAAACGGAGGCAACAATAATACTCTGCAAGAGCTGAACGGAATAGAGCCAATGGCACCCTGCTGGAACAGTAACAGAGGCAACAGTACTCTGCAAGAGCTGAACGGAACACAGCCAAAGGCACACTGCTGTAGCAGTAACGGAGGCAACAGGGTTCTCTGCAAGAGCTGAACGGAAACGCAGCCAGCAGTAAGCTCTGCAAGAGTTAACAGAAGGCTCAGCAATAGGTACACTGCCGTAGCAGTAACGGAGACAACAGTAAGCTCTGCAAGAGTTAACGGGATGCTGAGCAATAGGTACACTGCCGTAGCAGTAACGGAGGCAACTCAGAACACTCTGCCAGGTGGGCCCAGTCAAGGCGGAAGTCAGAATGTCGCCCAAGCGACACAACGAAGCATGAACAGGAGAGCCGGGCCGCATCACGGAGCAGGAATGTCAGACAAGCCGGGTCAGGTCACGGAGCAGGAACATCAGCCAGGCTGGGTCGAATCACGGAGCAGGAACGTCAGACAAGCCGGGTCAGGTCACGGAGCAGTAACGTCAGCCAGGCCGGGTCGAATCACGGAGCAGGAACCAGAAGCAGAGTAGTCTAACGGGCCAAGTCGGTACACGGGAACACAGCAACTCAAGTCAGCACTGGTACAGGAACACCACGAAAGGGCACCAGACAGATGCCAGAGCCCAGTATAAAAAGGCCATACTGAGCGGGCCAAACATAGCTCAGCCAATAGGAGAGCATCACATAGAGACTGACAGAAAGCATGGGCACCGTGATAGTACCCCTCTCTCAAAGACCCCCTCTCCTGGAAGTGGGTCTTGGTTTCTGGGGATATTTGGAGTGAAAATTGCGTAACAATCTAGGAGCATGGAGGTCCTTCTGATCAACCCATGAACGCTCTTCAGGGCCATAGCCATTCCAGTGGACCAAGTATTGCAATTTTCCTCTAAATCTACGTGAATCAATTATGCTTTGAACTTCGTACTCCTCTTGGCCCTGAATGTCCACAGGACCCGGCACCACTGGAGTGGTAGTGTAGCGGTTGCATACCAGAGGTTTTAACAGAGATACATGGAACACATTATGTATACGCATAGATGCCGGGAGTTCCAAGGCATATGAGACCGGATTAACTTTACAGATCACCCTGAAAGGGCCAATGAATCATGGAGCCAACTTATTGGATGGAACTTGCAAATTGAGGTTTCTGGAGGAGAGCCATACCCTGTCCCCAACCTGAAAGGAGACCGCTGGCAGCCGTCTACAATTGGCATGTCGCTGATGGCACTGGAATGACTGTCTGAGGGCCCTCTGAACCTGTGCCCAGGTGGAGCGGAGCTGCTCGATATGCTCATCCAGAGCTGGAATCTGTTGCGACTGGAATGAGTCCGGGAGCAGGCATGGCTGAAACCCGTAGTTGATAAGGAACGGGGAGCTCCCGGACGATGAATTAACTGCACAATTCCTGGTGAACTCTGCCCATGGCAACAGGTCAGCCCAATTGTCATGATGATCAGTCATGAAGCAGCACAGGAACTGCTCCAGTGCCTGATTGGCACGCTCAGCGGCCCCATTGGTCTGGGGATGGTAGGTGGAGGAAAAGGACAATTGAATGCCCATCTGGCCACAGAATGCCCTCCAAAATCTGGACACGAATTGGCTCCCCCGGTCGGACACCACAACTCTAGGAACCCCGTGCAACCGGAACACCTCTCCACCAAAGACCACTGCCAGCTCCTGGGCTTAAGGAAGACCAGAAAGGGGTAGGAAATTAGCCATTTTTGAAAATCTGTTAACCACCATCAAAATAAACGAGTACCCCCTGGACACTGGCAGTTCTCCCAGGAAATCAATGGATATGTGGGACCACAGGCGTTCGCCATTAGGTACGAGTTGGAGTAAGCCCACTGGGAGGTGTCTGGGGGTTTTGGCACGAGCACAGGTGGTACAGGCTGCAGTGAATGAGGAGCAATCAGCTCTAAGGGAGGGCCACCAAAATACTCGTGAAAGAGACCATATTAGTTGATCCCTCCCAATATGCCCAGCAGCCTTAGAGGAGTGATATGTCTCAAGCAAACGGGTACGGAATGGCTCGTCAGCAAAACACTTGCCTACTGGGGTTTCTGGAGGTGCTGTAGCCTGGGTAGCCAAAATCTCCTCCCCCAGTGGCGAAGTGATACTAGTACGTACTGTAGCCAGAATACGATCTGGCTGAATGATAGGCACGGGAGGCTCATCCTTCTCTACCTCTTGCCCAAATTGTCTGGATAGTGCATTCGCCCTAACGTTTTTAGAGCCCGGCAGGTAGGATACTACAAAGTTAAAGCGGGATAAAAACAGTTCCCATCTAGCCTGACGAGAGAACAACATTTTCGCTTCTGAGAGATAAGTCAGATTCTTGTGGTCAGTTAAAATTAATACGGGAGTTCTAGTACCCTCCGGTAGGTGACGCCATTCCTTCAAAGTGAGAACAATAGCCAGGAGTTCTCTGTCACCAATTTCATAGTGGCTTTGGGCACTAGAAAGTTTCTTTGAGAAGAACCCACAAGGTCTCAAGGTGTCTCCTGCAACTGGGCGCTGAGACAGTACTGCCCCTACCCCTATTTCGGAGGCATCAACTTCCAATGTGAATGGCAGAGCAGGGTTGGGGTGGGACAGTATAGGAGCAGATGCGAAAGCAGACTTTAATGTCTCAAAAGCATTTTCGGCTGCCTCAGACCATTGGGATAGATTAGCACCCTTGTGCGTAAGGTCAGACAGAGGTTTAACAATCGTGGAAAAGTTCTGGATAAATTTCCTATAATAATTGGCAAAGCCAAGAAAGCGCTGAATAGCTTTTAACCCCTTGGGTCGTGGCCATTGTAACACCGCTGCGAGATTCTCCTGGTCCATGGCAATGGCATCATTAGAGATCACGAAACCCAGGAAAGGTACTTTGGACCTGTGAAACTTGCATTTTTCCAATTTACAGAATAGTTTATTCTTGCGTAAACGAAGCAAGACCTTGGACACATCCTTGGTGTGTTGGGATAGATTAGCTGAGTGTATAAGTATGTTATCAAGGTATATGACAACACAGGACTGAAGCATGTCACGGAGAATGTCATTAATAAATTCTTGAAATACCGCAGGTGCGTTACAGAGGCCAAATGGCATAACTAGGTATTCATAATGCCCAGATCTGGTATTAAATGCCGTTTTCCACTCATCCCCACCTTTTATTCTGATCAGGTTCTAGGCGGCCCGTAGATCAAGTTTCGTAAAAATGGAGGAACCTTTTAACCTGTCAAATAGTTCCGTAATAAGTGGTATGGGGTAGGCATTTTTGGACATAAGTTTATTCAGTCAACGGTAGTCAATGCAAGGTCTTAATTTGCCATTTTTCTTTTTTATGAAAAAGAAACCAGCACCAGCAGGCGAAGTGGACTAATCCCTCTTTTAAGGGCGTCATCAATGTAATCTTCCATAGCCTTATCCCCTTAAGGACCCATGATGGTCCTGCACCGTCATGGGTTGTTATACCCTTAAAAATCCCATAACGGTCCAGGACCGTCATGGCTTAAATGATAACAGCGTGCCTCCGTGCATGCTGCTATCATTAATTCCAGGCTGAGACTGAGCGCTCAGAGACCGGGGCATTCAGTCTCAGCCCTTCTTGCTTCTTCCGGTTCATGCGATCGCTGTATCAGCGATCACATGTACTGGCATAGTGACAGACAGAGGCAGCATGCAAAGCATGCTGTTTGTGCCTGTTTCGTCTGCCTCTGTCTCCCTTGCTCTCAAAGTATGGGAGACAGAAGTAGATGGGAGACACCTAGTGGTTAAAAAAAATACAGCAGCTGGGGGCATTAACCCCTTCACTGCTGGTGCAGGAGGCTGGCTAAATGCAGGTCAATTTTTGACCTGCAATTATACACTTGTGTTTCAAAAAAAAAAAAAACACACACTTTTTTTTTTTTTTTTTTTTACAAAAACATTTTTTTTATTTTAAAAAAATATATATAATTAAACAATATTGCAAGTGTGATTGTTGTGGAGGCATGTAATACACTTATATACACCACCAAATGCCAGGGACAAAAAAGTGTCAAAATAGGGTGGGAAAAAGGGACATGGGGATTTTCACCCAGGGGGGACAGTGGCCACTTTAAACTGCACATTTTGTAGGTATGACTGACCGGTCATACTTTTCATGCAGTCTCCATAAAAATTTAACCCTTTGTGGCCAATTGATCCCAAGAGAAAAATCAAAAATGTTTTTGTTTTTTTTTTTACATTTTTTCACCTTTTTTTTTTTAATTTTAATAAAGTGAATGGTGGGTTAGCCATATAAATAGGGTATCAAATGAAAGCCCTATTTGTGCTTAAAAAAACAGTATATAATTTATGGGGGTGGAATAAAAGCCTAAGAGGAAAAACACTGTTGAACAAAGACATAGTCAAAAAGGTCAGAATTGCTCCGGTCCTTAAGGGAAAACGACCTCAGATTTTCCCGGTCCTTAAGGGGTTATTCTCATCGCACGACAGTGGGTACGTGCGACCCCTGGGAGGTATTACGCCCGGAGGCAAATCAATGGAGCAATCGTAAGCTCTGTGTTGAGGCAATGCGCTAGCCTCTCCTTTACTGAACACGTCACTGAATTTGCGGTATTTAGCTGGCATGGAGGGAGACCTCACATCTCTGCCAATCAAACCGAGGGTTATGCAGATGTAGCCATGGGAACCCCAGAATGATCGCATGATGAGGGGAATGGTTTATCTGAAATCGTAATTCCTCCTTGTGGAGGGCCCCAATAGTCATCGTAATAGGAATAGTTTCCATAGTAATCAGAGCTGGTTCTGCCGTCGATGGCTTCAATGGCTAAGGGAGAATCCCTCTTGACCAACGGAATCTTATGTACTCGGCAAAAGAACAATCCATGATGTAACCGGCTGCACCGGAATCCACCAGGGCCAGAACCTCAACTGGCTGTTCTGCCCATGAAAATACCACCTGGATAGTGGGTTTCTGTGTACTTGGATCTAGGGACTGTTGAACACCACCTAGGGCCTGTCCCCCAAGGTACCCTAGGTGCGTTCGTTTCCCGGACGTACAGGGCAGGTGCGTAATAGGTGCCCAGCTTTGCCACAGTATAAGTATAAGCCCTGCCTCCTGCGGTGTGCCCGTTCCTCCTTTGTGAGTTTGGTGAACCCGAGTTGCATTGGTTCGCTGGGCTCAAGTAAACGGTCAGGAGGCATGGGAGGCGAGGGAGGCATGGGTGGGTTCAAAAGACTGCTTTGCCCATAGTTTCTAGGCCGTGGCCTATGGTCTTTAGCCATATGTCTTTCACGAATACGGGAGTCAATTAGAATGACATAATCGATGTACTCGTCCAATTCATTGGGTACTTCTCTCGCAGCTGTTTCATCTTTAATATGGTCGGCAAGACCTTGAGCAAAAGCTGCCACTAACGCCTCGTTATTCCATCCTACCTCTGCTGCCAATTTACGAAATTCTATAGCATAATCAGCCATGGTAGGATTACCCTGTTGTGCCTCCATCAATCGTTTGGCAGCAGAGGCGGCTCTACCAGGAACTTCAAATACTGTCCGGAACATTCGTACAAACGCCCTGAAGTCCTGAGTGCAAGGTTTGACATTCTCCCACAGAGGACTGGCCCAAGCCAGGGCTCTGGCCGTTAGTTATGATATCATGAACCCAGCCTTGCTATGGTCGTTGGGGAAGGCATGAGGCGTTAGTTCCAAAAAGATCTCTAATTGATTAATAAACCCTCTGCATAGGGTAGGTTCACCATCATATCTGAGCGGTAGTGGCGCCGCCGCTGTTAACCCTCTAGCTGGGGCAACAGTATTCAAAGAATGACTCTCCGGTGTCAAGGCTGGGGGGACCACCGGATTCTGACTTGGTTTATTGAGGTGTACCATACGCTCAAGTAATGTCTGCATGGCCAGTGCCAACTGGTCCAGACGCTGCTCATGCACATCCATCCTCCAGTGGATATTTTGTGAATTACCTTCACTTTTACTGTCTGAGGACATGGCCCTTTCATACTGTAACAGTTTGTTCAACACTCAGACACAGTGGTTTAGGTTAAAACACAGTTTTATTGAAACAAACACAATGATAATTACCCTTAACGGGCTATAGCGTATTTCAGCAGAATTATACAGGTGCAATACAGGACTTAGGTACATATGCCTACACAGGCCCAGCATAAAGGAAGCGAGAGAGTTCATATACTGTCACAGGTTAGGCATGATAGGGTGAATACCAAGAGTAGCAGCACAGCATGAGTTAAAGTCCCAATAGATATAATCAGTCTCTGTTGTGGAGAGTTCTCAGTAACGCCCAGTATGATGGAATAACAGCGAATAGAGACAGAGCATTGGTAATCTGCCGGTGCAGACCTGAGACTTATACCCACTGCCGTAGCAGTAAAGGGAGGCAACAATAATACTCTGCAAGAGCTGAACGGAATAGAGCCAATGGCACCCTGCCGGAGCAGTAAGGGAGGCAGCGGTACTCTGCAAGAGCTGAACGGAACACAGCCAAAGGCACACTGCTGTAGCAGTAACGGAGGCAACAGGGTTCTCTGCAAGGGCTGAATAGAAACGCAGCCAATGGCGCACAGTCGCAGCAGTAACGGAGGCAACAAGGAGTACTGCAAGGGTTAACGGAAGGCTCAACCAATGGCACACTGTCGTAGCAGTAACGGAGGCAACAGTGAAGCTCTGCAAGAGTTAACAGGAGGCCCAGCCAATGGCACACTGCTGTAGCAGTAACGGAGGCAACAGTAAGCTCTGCAAGAGTTAACGGGATGCTCAGCAATAGGTATGCTGCTGTAGCAGTAACGGAGGCAACACAGAACACTCTGCCAGGTAGGCCCAGTCAAGGCGGAAGTCAGAATGTCGTCCAAGTGACACAATGAAGCAGGAACAGGAGAGACAGGCCGGATCAGGGAGCAGGAATGTCAGACAAGCCGGGTCAGGTCAGGAGCAGGAACGTCAGCCAGGCCGGGTCGAATCACGGAGCAGGAACATCAGACAAGCCGGGTCAGGTCACGGAGCAGGAACTTCAGCCAGGCCAGGTCGAATCACGGAGCAGGAGCCAGAAGCAGAGTAGTCTAACGGGTCAAGTCGGTACACGGGAACACAGCAATTCAAGTCAGCACTGGTACAGGAACACCACGAAAGGGCAGCAAACAGGGGCCAGAGCCCAGTATAAAAAGGCCATACTGGGCGGGCCAAACATAGCTCAGCCAATAGGAGCACATCACATAGAGACTGACAGAAAGCACGGGCACCATGATAACCACACTGTTGCCTGTGTTGCCTCAGTTTACCCTAGTGACCTAGGGCTATTATATCGCCAGTATCTGGTGTCTGTTGCCTCCGTTAACCCTATCGTGCTAGGGCCCCGTCACTGCCCGAGTCCTGTTTGTGTTGCCTCCGTTTACCCTAGAGTTCTAGGGTTCAGTTAATACAAGTGCCACAGCCGTGTTGCCTCTGTTAACCCTAGCATGCTAGGGCCTAGTCGCTGCCAGAGTTCATTCTGTCTTGCCTCCGTTAAACCCTAGTGTTCTAGGGTTTAGCCATTGCCAGAGTACTGCCTCTGTTGCCTCGATTAACTCTAGCATTCTGGGGTTCAATCACTGCCAGAGTCCTGCCCGTGTTGCCTCCGTGTACCCTACTCTCCTAGGGTCAGTCCTCTGCCAGTGTTTTGCCAGTGTTGTCTCCGTTAATCCTAGAAGTCTAGGGCCTAGTGTCCACCTGTACACTATCTGTGCTGCTTTTGTTAACCCTAGTCCACTAGGATTGCCCCTCAGTCACCCATCGCTTGTGTCACCTATTGCGATGTGGGGCTGTCGAGGATATTATTGTTCCTGAACCTTGCTGAGAATCTGCCTACAAGTCCAAGATCATTACTCTCGTTTGCATACTACTACTGTGTGTGTAGTTTTGCCCTGACCCGCATCAGTACTCGGTACGGACCTTATCTGGACCTGAGTGGGGCTATTGTGCATTATTTTCAATAAAGCTTTTAATCTTACCTAACTGTCTGAGTGTTCTTTTACAAACAGTAACTAACCGTGACAAGTTGGTTAAAGACGGTTCTCTAGTTACTATTGCCTCCTTGGAGGATGGGATGTGAATACTGGCTTCCTGGAACATTCCAGCGGTGACCCTGCCAGACTCTCAGCGACCGACTGCACAGTGATTTATGAGAGATTGGACTATAAACAATGCTCCATCTATATCATCTGGGCAGAATCGTTCTCCGGGATCCCCACTGCATGACCCTCCATGCGACTGAGGTGGCGACTACTTCTCGGTGGATCGTGATACAACCTGCTATGCAGGACATTGCCTCTGAACTGCTGACCTGCTGTCCTGGTATAGAGCTACCTGGGGATCTTCCACCATCTTGTTATTGCTACCATTTGTTACCATTTGTTACTATATCATGTTGATCTTTGGGACTTGGCGTCTTATTTAGATGGAGGGTGCTAATGAACTCTTCCTATTACCCGACAATGCCCAGTGGGAGATCTGACATCTTGGTCTACAATAGTGATCTAGGATGTCAGATGCAAGTTACTAGTACCATGAAACAGCACCCTCATTAGGACTGTGGGCTTATCGTATGGTTCTGATACTTTCAGGTTTGTATACCTGTGATGCGGGATGGGGTATGGTTTGAGGACTCAAAGTTGGGGTGCTGGCCAGATTGACTCCTATGGGGTGAGCTGTGGGTACTTGAGTTTATCACTGCGGCTGAAAACTCCCACTGTTGTATAGTGATCTACAGGCATTGTTTATAAGAGCGGGAAAAGGGGTATATGATGGACTATGGGACCCTCTTGGCTGGAGACGTCTGGGGCCCTTTGGACCTCTGGGGTCAACGGACAGGGGTGGTCCCTTTTTATGGTGGAGTGTTCATACTGGTGATTGCCTGTTGAGGTTATGTTGAATTGCTTTTTGACTACTTTATTACTTGCAAACAGGAGAGCTATTCAGTTCAGCTATACCAGACTCAATTGATGATGGAGAGAATGCAACAAAGATTTTACACGCACAGTAATAAGGCAGGCACTCTTCTTGCTAAGCGATTAAAGAAACAGGAGGATAAGAAGATCCTCCCATTCATCATGTCCCCTACTGGTGAAAAGGTGAAGAATCCAGCTCATATCCCGAATGCCTTTGCAGCGTATTATGTGGATCTCTATAATCTGTCTTCAGATTCTGCGATGCCACAGCCTGGAGCCGCTGAGATCATGTAATTCTTAGATACGATGCTCTCGGCGCACATTTCCACTCTTCCAAAACCGGGGAAGACCCCAACCCATTGCCCCAATTTCCAGCCTATTTCTTTATTAAATACAGACCTTAAGATTTATGCTAAGGTGTTAGCATCTTGTCTACAATCCATTTACCAACCTTGTTACATTATTATCAAGTTGGATTCACAAGGGGTAGGCAAGCTTCTGATAATACGAGAAAGATAGTGAATGGTTGGGGGTCGAGGGCCTTCTTCTGGAAATTGATGTGGACCATCTACATTGGGGCTTCCTGAGAGCCGTGGTGGAGAGGCTTCATTTTCCCTCAGGGTTCATTCGGTCGGTGTTTTCTTTATATTCTGCTCCTACTGCGCGAGTGTTATATGCTGGGTTTTTTTCAGACCCTTTCAACATTACCAGTGTATGTCTTCAGGGTTGCCCACTCTCCTCTCTTCTGTATGTTTTAGCTTTGGAATCAGTGGCTGCTCTGATTCAGCGGTTTAAATTTGGCACTGAAGAGGTGAAACTTGGTGTATTCGTGGATGACATCTTGATCACTCTAAATGATCTGTCCGAGTTGCTCCCAACATTGATGAAGATACAGACTGACTATAGCTTTGTTTCTTACCATGAAGTGAATCAGACTAAGACTCAGGCATTGCCTCTAAACATGTATCAATCTTTGGTAAACTCCCTACGGGCTGAATACACTTTTGATTGGCATACTGATAATATTTCTTACCTAGGTGTTCAGCTGACGAAACAATGTAGTGATCTAGTTAGAGTGAATATGAGGAGTCTTTGGTCTTCCATTAAAGGAGAATTGCTAGCATGGTTCGAGACTTATGCTGTCTTTGTTTGGGCACATTGCTGCCATGAAAATGAATATCTTACCTAGGTTACTTTATCATTTTAGGGCCTTGCCAATGCAGGTTCTTCATCATATGTTACTAGAAATGCAATCTGATCTTCAGCGTTTCATTCATGGATCAAGCTCCTCCAGAATCTTCAATAAATGGCTCATTGTGCCGACTAGGAGGGGGGTCTGGTCATACCCTCTCTGATACACTATTTCAAGGCAGCTAGGATGGAACAGACCTTGCTATTTCATGCCACACTGGGGGAAGTAACTTGGGTAGACCTAGAAGACACCAGGGCTGCGCCTTACAGAGTTAGAGACATTCTTTAGTCACCACAAAAATCTAGACGGGATGTTTCAGGACTTCTCTCTAGCACCGTTCCTTCTTTAAACATATGGAAAACTTATCCTACTCACATTCCAGTTTTAGCAAGGTTTTCTGTTGCTTCTCCTTTGTGATCCCTGGAATTTGTGATCCCTTCTTCTAATTTCTCTGTTTGGTGTGTGGCTGGTATAGACACCTTAGGTCAATTGTTTAAAGATGGCTCCCTTTGTACTTTCGAGGACCTTAGGTCACAATTTATACTTCCTAACAACGAGTTTTACAAATATTTACAGCTTCACCATGTACTTTCCTCATCAATTGATTCTTTGTACAAACCCGTATTAATGTTACCTGCATTGATCAAGGCGTGCCTCCATCCTTTATCTGTACATGGGACCCTCTCACTATGTTATGAGTCCCTATTATCTGCTAATAGATCCCAGAAATTCCCATTCATGGTCGCTTGGGAGAGGGAGCTGGGTCAGGAAATATCGGAGTGTCAGTGGGCTACTGATATTTCTTGTCCTACAAAATATACACATTGCACTAATTATATTGAACTTTCAAGGAAACTGTTGTATCGTTGGTATCTGGTCCCCTCCCGTTTAGTCAGGATATATTCTGGAGTCTCCAAACAATGTTGGAGGGGCTGCTCTGGTACAATGAAACACATATGGTGGTCCTGTCCTAGGCTACTTCAATTCTGGACTACGGTCTTTACTATGATTCAGGAGGCAACCTCATTTTGGCTGGCTATAGAACCGTCAGTGGCTTTATTGCATAGCCTACCGCCTCAACTCCCGATTCCTGTGAAGATTTTGATGGGACAGATTTTGCTGGCGGCTCTCCTGGCTTGCAACTGGAAATCTGTGGTTATTCCCCCAATGACGGCTCTGAGACATCTGATAACTTGTAATCTACAGATGGAGAAACTGCACTTTTCCACCACCTCACGCCTCCATGACTATAATGAGATTTGGTACTTATGGCAAAGCTACTGCGATACTCACTGATTCTCAGTGCCATCCACATCTCCATCAATCATCATTAGCCATTCCCTACCTGTTTTCCTGTTCCTCACCCTCCTTTTTTCCTCCCCCTCCTCCACTCAATGACCTTGAGGTTACTCTTTACTTTACTTTTTCTTTTTAGTCTATTCTCTTTCCTTCCTTCTACTTTCTCTCTTTGTTTGGGTACTGCTATATTGCAATCTTTTTTATGGTATCTCTCGGTGCCTATTGTCTGATGACATTTGGTGGGTCCTGATACCATCCACTTAGTCCATTTGATGTGATAATGTGAATTAGCCCGTTGCTAGTTCGGTGGATGTAAGTTTGTGTGCCTTGCTATGTGTTTATTGACTTATTGCCTGTATTATTATTATTATAATACATGCACCATGATAAAATACCCAATGTTTGTCCATTATTCTATGAAAACCTCAATAAAAATTGTTCTTAATAAAAAAAAAAAAGTTATGTCTGTCTTAGTGGCTCACATCCACGAGCAGGGGATCTCTTTGCACACTCAGATTAAAGAGTACATTCCATTCTAGAATAGAGCATTTTGGTACTCTGTTACAAAAAATTTTTCTGGTTCCTTCACAAGATTCACTCTTTGTCTCTCCAGGTGTCTCACGCAATATCCTGGCCAACAGCAATGGTGTGGAAGTACATGAATATACTGGGTTATCTGGTGTATGCCCTGGAGGCAGATCCCTTTGCACAATTCCATACAAGAGAATTGCAACTGGACATTCTCAAGAATTGGTCCGGAAATCAGTCTCATCTTTCTTAGGTCATGTCTCTGTCTCTCCAGGCAAAGGAGGAACTTTCCTGGTTGCTTCAGTAGTCCCATCTGACATTGAGCCATCCATTTGTTATTACAGATTGGATTATGGTCACCACGGTTGCCAGCTATCATGGCACCCGTGATCTGGACGACATTCTGTCCATCTTGCTTTTGCTGCTCTCCTATTTGTTGCGCTGTAATGCTCCTCCCAGTGACAGCCTTTTTATACCCTGGGCTGTCACTCTGCAAGTGCCCTTTCGTGGTGTACCTGATGCCTAGCGCTAGTTTTGCTGTCTTGATACCAGTGTATGACCCCGGACTGTCTGACCACGCCATTGTCTTGTTCCTAATTCTGTGTACCGATTCGGATTGGCTGACGTTCCTGCTTCCTGTTCTGACCCGGCCTGGCTGACGTTCCTGCTCCGTGTACCGACCCGGCGAGACTGACGATCCTGCTCCGTGTACCGACCCGGCATGTCTGAGGTTCCTGCTCCGTGTACCGACCCAGCTTGGCTGATGTTCCAGTGCTGTGTACCGAATCGACTTGGCAGTGGTTCCTGCTTCTCCTGTGCCCGGCTGGGCTTTTCCGGACTGTTCCTGCTGCTGCCTGCCTGGCACCATTTCCTCATTACTGGGCCTCCTTGTATTCCAGTACTCCGGTTGCCGGTTATATTCTGGCGTGGGTCAGAGTCTCTGTGTGCCCCCACACCGTGTTGCACTCGCTTGGTCTATATGTGGTTCAGTTGAGCGCCTCCGGTGGTTGCCGTTATCCAGACCATATCGCTATTAACCCCTTCGGGGGAAGTGCCTCGTTCCATTACTACCACTCTGTTACTGTTGGGCTCCGTTACTCTGTGCAATTGAGTCTCCATTTGGTTCCGCTGTGCGCTTCCGGTTGCCATCCATTTTATACTATCGCACATTAACCCTGGAGGGTAGTACGTGCACACGGTGGTGGGTAGTTTCGGTAGGGCCTCCGTTCTGGCACAAGCTCTGACCAGCCTTGTGTAGTCATTGGTGGGCGGCCACCAGTGCATCCTCCTACAGGTGATCAGTGCCTGTTGTTGCAGTCCTGTCACTGTCGCCTCTCGCTGCCTATAGGCGACATTGGGCCTTCGTAGTACCTCTACTTTGCCAGTGGCTCCACTGGTCACATTGGACTTTCATACACTGTATCAAACTCGTTTACCTGACCTGTGTCAGTATTGTGTGTGTTATACATACTGGACCTGTGTGGGTTAACTTGCTTGTAACCTGTCCTGTGTCAGTTACTGCTGTTGTTACTGGACCCGTGAGGGTTCCTTATTCCTTTGTGTTCATTAATAAAATTGTGTTTTACCAACATTTACTGTGTCTGAGTGTACTGAACAGTAACACCAGCCTGCTGTGCTGGGGTACTACCCTGGGCCCTCTCATGTCCCAAGACCTCTAGACAGGGAGGAGAGCCGTCTGACCATCAGTGTATTAGACTTGAAAGCTATTTGACCCTTGATACACCACTTGTCTTCTCCCCTTCTGGGGTCCTCAGTATAGATTTAGTCTGATAACATGATGGTTGTTGGTTACATCAACCACCAAAGAGGAACCAGAAGCATCTCAGCTTGGACAGAGGTCTGAAAATCCTCTTGTGGGCCGAGGCCAACATTCTGGCCCCTCAGCAATTCATTTTCTAGGGTGCAAAGTGTAGTGGCAGACTGTCACCCATTGCTCCTCTCTCAGGCGTCTTCTGCCTCTCTTCTGGGTCTGCTCCATTCTCTGAGCTCTTTGCCTCTCTTCTGGGCTTGCCTGTCTTCTGGGTCATATCCTGTGCGTCATGACGTCATCTGGCAGCATGTATATCTGGACGCTCTGGACAGGCGTGGGTTCACTCAGTGTTCCCCTAGAGCAGTGGTTCTCAACCTTTTTTCATTCAAGGCACCCCTACACACTGTTCGGAATTCCCGGGGCACCCCTAACTTCTCAAAAGTTGTATAAGAGTGTGTAATGAAGAAGATATGTATAAGAGTATTTACTTTTACCTCCCAAATTCAGAATAACATAATGGAGCATAGCAAATATTAGTTATATATTGGAGATAAGTATAACAAAAAACTTCTATTGATTTAAATTGGGGTTTTTAACACTTGAATGCTAAACAGGTCATCTTAGCATTCAAGGGGTTAAAAGCCCAGTTAAATTAACTGCAAGTTTGGGAATTTGTATTTGCCCCCAGTGCTGCAGTTGGTTTGCCCTAGATTAGATTTTTTCCAGTTTTTCTAGTATCAGAGCGAGTGAGACAGAGAGCAGGAGCAGTAATGACCAGTTCATTGTTACTTTTTTATTGATTCTTTTTTTTTTAATACTACATTTCATAAGTCCATGTGGTTCATGATGAAGGGCACTATATGAGACAGACTGTGCCCCACTGATGTCCATGAGTGGCACATTGGTAACCCACTGACTCCATCTGTAACTGATATCCCAGAGGTGTACACTGGGGCATCAGATGAGCCACTCTGGTGTCCTCTGGCCCTCCAGAAAATGGTAAGGTGGGAGAGTAAATGTGTGCACTGGATGGGCTCATCTGATGCCTCAATGTACACCTCTTGGGCATTATAGGGGAACTGGGCTACTAATATGTTTTTTAAGGGCAACAGTGGGGCACAGTTAATATCGTTAATTGGCCATTTGAGTGAGAGGGAGACAAAGGGCAACTAAAAGAAGAGAGGAGTATTAAAATGTAAAACTATTCACCCTACCAGTTTAAAGCAGGATGCTTGCTGTCTGTGGTCTTCTTGTAGCTGCAGCTGTTGAGCAGAAACCACACTGTCCCCCGATGCTGTGTGTGTCACTCTGTCTCTGAAGACAGGGACTTGCCACCAGTACAAAAAAAAGAGGGGGGAATGTGATAAGCAATCACAGCTGTCCCGCCTCCATCCAACAGCCCAATCAGGATGCGCCTCCAGCAATGGGCTGTCTTCCTTGCCGGTTTCTACCCTACACAGTTGCCTCGATGGACGCACCGTTGATTCAAAGCATCGGCGGTGCTTCAACATAAAATGCTGCACCCTAACTACATCTGCAATAGCGAGGTGTAGTTAACGCTATTAGGGCTGCAACTAACGATTATTTTGATAATCGATTAGTTGGCCGATTATTTTTTCGATTAATCGATTAATATGCTAATTTTTCATTATTTAAAATTATTTAATGAACAAACTGAGTGTTAAAAACAAACAGCAGAATAAAAAACTTTACACATTTAACATGCGTCATTGTTATTATTTTACTATGGGGTCTATGCACCTCTATTTCTCCCCCCTTGTGCCTCTCTTTCTCCCCCATGTACTCCTTTCTCCCCCTTGTGCCTCTCTTTCTCCCCCATGTACTTCTTTCTACCCCCTTGTACTTCTTTCTCCCACTTGTGCCTCTCTTTCTCCCCCTTGTACTTCTTTCTCCCCCATGTGCCTCTCTTTCTCCCCCATGTGCCTCTCTTTCTCCCCCTTGTACTTCTTTCTCCCCCTTGTACTTCTTTCTCCCCCTTGTACCTCTCTTTCTCCCCCATGTACTTCTTTCTCGCACTTGTGCCTCTCTTTCTCCCCCTTGTACTTCTTTCTCCCCCTTGTGCCTCTCTTTCTCCCCCTTGTGCCTCTCTTTCTCCCCCATGTACTTCTTTCTCCCCCTTGTGCCTCTCTTTCTCCCCCATGTACTTCTTTCTCCCCCATGTACTTCTTTCTCTCCCTTGTGCCTCTCTTTCTCCCACTTGTGCCTCTCTTTCTCCCCCATGTACTTCTTTCTCTCCCTTGTACTTCTTTCTACCCCATGTGCCTCTTTCTCCCACTTGTGCCTCTCTTTTTACCCCATGTACTTTCTCCCCCTTGTGCATCTTTCTCCCCCATGTGTCTCTTTCTCCGCCCTTGTACTTCTTTCTCCCCTTTGTACCTCTCTTTCTCCCCTTTGTACCTCTCTTCCTCTAGACTGTCGCTCTCCTTGTCACTGCTGCACTTGCTGCCGGTCCCCTGTGGCTGGCTGTCTCTGAGCGCCCTCCTGCCCGCCCGCCCGCATCATCACGCGCCCCTGCGGCCGTGATGACATACAGACAGAGAAGAGGAAGAGGGCAGAGGCAACGGAAGAGAAGCGCTTGCTGCCAGCAGACTGATCGTTACTGTCTGGCTGCAAGCGCTTATCTTCCGGCGCCTCTACCCTCTTCCTCTTCTCTGTCTGTATGTCATCACGGCCTGCAGCCCTAAACGGCCCGCAGCCCTAAACGCTATACATTCCGCGGCACCCCTAGAGGGTGTCCGCGGCACACCAAAGTGCCGCGGCACACCGGTTGAGAAACACTGCCCTAGAGTTTATAGTTAACCTGCTTGGATAGCCTGTTCTACAACTTCTGGTTACAGATATTATCTTGCTTCAGTTTACTCTCTTTGCCTACCGATTCTGCTTGATCCACCTTTGACTGTGTATGACACTGGCTTTTGATCCTCACTACTAAGTGCCTGCCAATTCTGTTATATCCACCACAGACTGTTTATGACTCTGGCTTTCATCCTCCCTACTCTTATTGCCTGCCGATTCTTCTGTGTCCACTACTGGTCGTATATGACCTAGGCTTTGTCTGACCATCCTTTTCTTCTGGAGTATTCTCTGCCTCTGATCCCTATTCCAGTGTCCACTGTACCAGTCCCATCAGATCTTCTGTTCCCTCTCGTTGTGGACAGTTCTGCTGCACAGGTCTGTTGTCTCCCTCTGTGAACTGTATTTATTTTATTGATTTTGTCTTGGTATTGCTATAGAAGCGTTACGCTATAAGTCCTATGTACCCTATCTCTGCTCCCAACTCTACGTACCCTAGCCATCACTCTCCCTTTCAGGAGAGAAGGTGCTGCCTGTGGAGGTTCCATCTAGGGCTCTCTTTCAGCTCCTCTGGGCTTTATCATCCAGCCTTGCGGTTGGAACCTATATCCAGCCTAGGCCGCATGACCAGTACCTTTGCAGACAGCCAATGTACACCAAGCACCATTCCCTAGCATTGCGTCCGAGCACTCCCTCTGCTGTGTACAACCATTAGTACCCGAGGCTTTGTGACACAGACTCTTATTCATCAGCACCTGGATTCCTGAAATTTGGAGCACATCAGAGCATGTTCTATGTGGCTCTCCACCACATAGCATCTCACGTGAACTGCAAGGTCCCACAGTTATATGCCAGGTCCTGGGATTCTGTGGCTCTCACTGTGGCTGTGATGACCATCCCATAGAATTTTCCTGTGACATATATGTTTCCTCAAACTCCCCAGATCCCAAGGGTGCTAAGGAAAACCAGAATGGAGCAGGCAAACTTAATTTGTATTGCTCTTTTCTAGCTCCATTAGGATTAGTTTTTAGATCTACTCAATCTGTCAATGACAGAACCCTTTCACCCTTGCCTCCAGATCTTCTGACTTGGTCTGTTATTCCATTCTCTGGTGGAGCAATTAGCTTTGATAGCCTGGCTCTTGAAGGCAGCATCTTGAAGAAAAAGGGTTTTTCAGATGAGGTTATTGCTACTATGATTTGTGCTAGAAAGCCAGTTTCTTTCAAGGCCTATCATAGGGTTTGGTCCTTCATCTACAAGTGAGGTGCAGACTGAAGCTCACGCACGTGGCCTTTTCGGCTTCCCGATGTCTTGGCCTTTCTCCAGGATCATTTTTAGGACTGTACAAACTTATATTCAAGGTGTGGCTCATGAATACCATGTCTTTCCCACAACACCATGGGATTTGAATTTTGTCTTGGGATTGCCCCAGGAACCTTCCTTTGAACCTATCTCTTCAGTACATTTGCATCTGCTGAAACTCAGGACCGTGTTTCTTCTGGCTACTGTGTGTGTTCAATGGGTAGCCGAACTTCCTGTAAATCTCTCTTTCTGTCTTTTCACCACGACTAGGTGGTTTTGCAAACTCTTATAAATTTTTTCAGATTTTCGCATCAAACAGGAAATTATACTTCCTTCTTTTTGTCCATCTTCTTCTAATAGACAAGAGCAGGAACTTCATTTGCTGGATGTGGTAAGAAGTCTTGAAGTACAATGTTCATTGCATGCAGCCTTTTCAGAGATCTGATCCATTCCCTTTTGAGTCACAGCACATACTACCAGGTTGTGGTTGCCTCTTGGGTGGAAACTTGGTAGTCACTGCACACCTTTACCAAGCACTACCATATGAATATGCTGGCTTCGGCTGAAGTCAGTTTTGGTCAGAAGGTCCTTCAAGCTGTGGTGCCTGGAAAAGTGCCATTCTTACCTTCTTTCTCAGAAATCAGAACCTTATTGGTTTCCTGATCGTTTGTTGTTATTTGGTGCACAGTATCCTGGAATACCTGAGGTTTGTGTTGTACCAGTTTAGTCCTGTGGATATTAATCTGAGATTGAGGGGGGTGGGGTCTCTTTTTTTTCCTTCCCTGAAATCTTGGTGGATAGCTCTGGTATATCCATAGGAATGTTGACCCATTGAGATTTGAACACACAAGAGATTGGAAGACAGTAGCTCCCTGATGCAAATATTATCCTCTAGACCACATCTCACAGCTTCTCAATTAGATCATGATTCAGTGACTGCACAGGTCAATGAAGTACAGAAAAGTCACCATATGCTCCTGAAGTCCTTCCACAATAATCTTTATCTTGTAACATGGTGCATTGTTATGTTGGAAATAACTGCTACAGGATGGATAAACTGTGAGCATGAAAAGATGCACCTGAGCAACAACAATGTTATGGTAGGCTTTTGCATTCAGATGTTATTTCCCGGGTATCAGGGGCCATTAGGTGTTCTATGAAAATGTACCTTATACCATCCCACCACCACCAGCAATGCTGACACTTTTTTACCATGGGTCTATTGATTCATGCCATTCTTGCCATATTCTGCTTTCACTGTAGAACAGCTAGTTGCAGAATTTATCGGACCAGGCATACATCCATTCCTCCTTGTTCTTATCTGACAGAAGTGGGACCCAGTGCAGTTGTCTGCTGTGTTAACTTTGTAACTTTATATTAGTCTTAGGTAATATATATTTCTCTTATTTTACATATATATACATACGGGAAAGGATGTCACTATAAATGTGCTATGTGCGTAAAGTTAGCCACATATAAAAACATATACATTAATGCAACATATATATGTATGTCTACATATAACCATAAATGGCTTATTTGTCTTCCTACCTATGATTACTATCTGGATAACTTTAAACAGAAGTTAATACATCAATGTATTTATAATGCATACATTAAAATAAGCACCACCTGGCTTATTCAAATTAACACTTATTGCCCTATCTATACTACCTAGACTATGGGATTTTGCATGAAAGAGTGAGCTTCATTAAAAATCATTCAAAATTAGAATACAATAATTCTTAGAATATCCAAGAATCCACAGTATAAGTTAGTTTTCCTTTTGAGGCCCAATTATGACTTTAAGACATTGTAATGGGAGCTAAGGAAGCTGGGTTGTCCTTAGCCGTCATTCCAGGGTCCTCTCTCCTTGAAGCTGCTACCAAGGGTCTGGTCTGGTGAAGCTGGATGACTGGCTGGAACACTGGGGAAAAACAAGCTGGAAACCCAAGCTGAAAGGCTGGAAACATAAAGCTGGAAGACTGTTCTCCTGAATGGGAGTCAAAGGGGACTCTTTAAAGCATCCAGGAATGAAGACACAGGTTGAGTCCCAAATGAATACTGGTTTATTGATGGCAAAAACTGCTCTTTTATACACAGGTAACAGTGTTGACAATGGACTGGGCACAAAGGTACAATGGCTAGGTAGATGGTGGAACAATAGGAACAATGGACACAAACATAGCACAGTGGGGCCAGACATGAGGGAATTAAAGGGGAACTTTCACCCCGCAATAACTAAATCTCCCCTTACTGCTCACCTGGCGACTAGCTGCTTAGTAGCGCTAGTCGCCAGAAATCTTACCCCGTTCTCAAGATTTCGGCGTTTTAAAGGATCAGGAAGCACGGACGTCTCTTCACAGTGACGTCCGTGCGCCTGCGCTGTCAGTCCCTTGTCAGTCCCTTGTGCACCGTACGGTGAGCAGTAAGGGGAGATTTAGTTATTGCGGGGTGAAAGTTCCCCTTTAAGTCATACAATGGTGGTGTTTACAGTAAACACTGGGCCAGACAATGGAGCAGAAAACAATGGGACAATACAGTGGGATTGATACAATCAACAAAAGCAGTACAATAGAGACAACCATGACACCAGACTAATCCTGTCACACAGAAGACATTAGTGAATACACAGCAGAGGTGAAAGGATTAGGAAGGAACTTAATCAAACCCTGGACTAAAGAGTGAGACAGATATAATTTGGAAAGCATTGCAAGAATGCAACCATTTAACCCCTTCAGACCCATGTAAGATTGTAGGCCCAGAATTAACATTGGGGTCCATCATCTGTTATTATCATCTTATTACAGTCCATGACAACACATTAAACATTTAACACAGAACTGTAGACAGCTGGAATTTAGCATGCCTGGCTGTATTTTGTGGCTGTCCAGCCGCCCAGAGTTGGAACTTCACCCAGTGCCTTCCAGTCTCTTTTGGAGTATTTCTATGGCTCTTAAAGGAGCCCCTAGTAACGGCCTATGGTCTGTTAAAGACATAGACAATACAAATAACATACATCCGAACTTAAACAATACAATAACATAACCACCCCCAAATATTTACAATACTTATTTACATGTGCACATACTAAAAGTACATAGATACCTGATGTTAAGGGTCCTCCAGTACTGCTTCAGCTTGCCCCTGCTTCTTATTTGCTGCAGTTCTCTCTCTGATCATCGCCTCTCCTGAATATTTTCCTAGCAATTGGTCCTCAAAGATATATTGTTTCCCCTGTATCTGCTACCATGCCTGAGGTTCCTGATTGGCTTTGGTGATACTGCACCAGGATGATGGGATTTGTGTCCTGATCTCATTGGATAACTTGGAGCAATAGTACAATAAACTAGTCAATCTCCCCTTGGCAATATTTTTGGACAGATAAAACAATACATCAGATTCCCTACTCATCAGGAATACACAGTGTGCGAGTGGTATTTATGATGTAAGTAGGGGGTAATCATAATCTCACACTGGAACAACAAAACACTGCCAGCTTTAATCCAGCCAAACAGGATCTGGTTGTCCATGTGATGTGATAAGTTGTTTGGGCCACAACTACCATACGACATGGCCCCAGAAGATATCAATGTGCTTTCCTTGATTTAAACCTCTGCATACATGCACTCACATACACTGTATATCTCTATAACCATTACACTATATGTGCATATTCTAGCTGTATAAATATAGAGAAAATAAAGGTAATTCATGAGCACTGATTATGGCCCCTGCGGCAGTCTCTTGCATTAACAAGCTGTCTTGAACATCAGAACTGCCTTTGCTGGATGTTTGCTGGATGTTGGGCCAGTCTTATTACACTTTATAGACTGTTGCAAGTGTCTGCTTTAACAGGACAATGGTGTCTGTAATACTTGCAGAAACATGTCTAGCACCAACTGTCATATCACTATGTCCCTCATTTGGTCCATTCTCTTACTGAAATGAGCACACACTATATCTTGGTATATGATTATCAGATTTATACAGTCTAAGTCATACAAATCACAATGTCCCTGACGGAGTGGTCATTTACTAGGAAGAGGGGAGATGTGCCTATTAAAATGGCCACTTAAGGATTAGGCAAAACATATTTACTCAACTACAGCTTTTGTGAAAAAAGTGCACACAAAAATGTTTTCTTTTTTCAACACATTTTATTTTTAAATCACAGGTACAGTAGTACAGGGATCATACCTGAAAAACATATAAACAAAGAGCAACTTTTTTACATGTACATGAGTCACATGTACACAAAGATTACAGTATAACAAATGAGAGTGGATATGCGATATTGCCAGTTTGTGGAGATTACCAAGTGCATTTAAAGGTTGCAGATTAAATTTTCTCTTCACCATAAATCACTGTTGATCCTCAAATATACACTCTAAATACACCTGTGTGCTATCTAGTATAATCGATATCCCTTAATAAGATCTACTTATTAACAAAAAAAAGAACCAAAACAGAACAGAAAGAATCTCACGTGCTACCCTGCCCAGACAACCCCCAGAGCCAATGAAAAGGCTGAACATGCTAGGTCTCTAAGACTCTAAACTAAATCCCACCTGGAATGATACAATATAAATCCTCATCCGCTCACCATGAAGTATAATGGAGGCCGTTACAGAAATTTTCCTGTGATGTTTCACATCCAATTCTTCATTTTTGAGAGATAAAGCCCAATATAATTTAATGAAATGAGTCCTCTTTTTCTTTTTTTATGAAACGATGGGGGGTGTTGATAGTCCAGTTTCCAGAATGTTTTTATAGCTATCAAATTCAATTTGTCAATTATTTGTTGTTTCTTTTAATTTTATTTTTTTAATTGTGGGATATACTCCCACTAGGAAGTGGGTTGTATTAAGTGGGATATTAAATTAACAGATGTTGTTGATGAAGTGCAATATTTTTTCCAAAAATCTTGTATAGTTGGGCATAACCAAAAAGCATGGAAAAAGTCTTCATGTTTATTGGTGCATTTACAGCATGTTTCGTTGGTTGTGAGAGCTATGGTATGTGCTATATTTGACATGATGTATGTTTGTGAAAATATGTAGACGGGTGGCTTTTCAATCTCCAAAAGAAATCACTGGAAGGAGAGGTTCATTGGAACATCTGGCAAGTCCCTTAGCCATTTCATGACGCCAACCATTGTTAGTGGCGTATCCGAGAATGAAATACAGTTTATATATTTTTAAAGTATTTTGAAAAATATACAAGGCATTTTTAATATGGCTGTCCAAAGGGTTATTTTCCAGTTGGTTGGTAACATAGGGCAGAAGTTGTTGAGCAGAGTGCTTCAATTAAAAGTATGAGAAAAAATATTTATCAAGAATATCACATTTTCATCTCAATTCTGGGAAGGTTTAGTGAGTGTTGTTAGTTGCATCGATAAGATGTCCAACCATCTCAACACTATGATGCACCCAGCCATAGAAGCTAGAGTCTACCTCTACTTCCTGGAATCGTGGGTACTGAAGTATGGGGAAGAAAACCAATATATGTTTATTGCTGAACAAAGTATATCTAGCAGTTTGCTTGATTGTGGTGATCAGCAAATGATTTATAGAGCAGTAAGAGGGGGTAGAGTGGAGTAGGAATCTCAGATTAATGTTGGATGCAAAGCCCTGCTCCACTTCCCAATCCATGTAAGTGTTAGTGAGGTCAATCCAATCTTTGGTGTATCTTATCAGGCGTGCCATGTTGTATCATCTCATGTTAGATAGGTTGAATCCTCCCTTATACTTATTCTACCAATAAAAGATAGGAGGAATTTTTTCCAGTGGGAGAAGTCCTCAAGCATTTTTATTTATTATGGGGGTGATGTAGACAACATAAAAGACAGAGGCTTTTTTATGAGGTTAATTCATACGTATTTAATGGAGGTAGTGGCCCATTTAAATAGACTAGGTATGGAGTGTTTTAGAGTGTCCACCGTGTTTAGCCACAGAGCCTCTGATTTATCCAAATTCAGTTTTATTCCAAAGACTAGCTTAAAATCATGTAGAACATCTAATTATAACAGGGATCGCAGTTTCTGGGTTACTGATGAACAAAGAGTATGTCATCTGCAAACACTTAAGTAAGGGGTCTAAGACAATATTAAATAGAAGTGGGGACAAAGGGCATCTTAGTCTCGTGCCTTTCTGTAAAGAGAATAACGGAGAGTTCATTCCGATGGAGAAAATCATGGTATTTGGGTCGTTATAGATTAATTTGAAATAGTTAGGTAAAAACCTCTCCATAATTATGGAGATTTAGCAGTTTGAATAAATGGGGCCAGGCTATAGTACCAAATGCTTTTTCAGTATCTAAATTAACTAACATATTTTGTTGAGTGGGGAAGTCTGCTGATTTAACCAGATCACCAATAGTATTCCTCATGGCCATTCCCAAGAATCTCCCTTTTATGTATTATGTTTTTTGGGGAGAAATGAGTGTGGATAAGATGATACTTAATCTGTTGGCCAAGATTTGATTCAACAATTTACAGTCTGCATTGAGTAAATACATCTGTAGATAAGAGGAAGTGAGTTGTGGTCCTTTACATGGTTTCTGAATAAGAATGTTACAAGATAAAGTTGAGTTATCAGGGTGAATACCTTTAGTCAGTATTTTGTTAAGATTTTACAAAATTCTGATGGTAGCCTATCTGGTCCTGGGTTTTTCTGTTTTGGGTAGTGCGTGTACTGCTTTTATAACCTCTGTTACTATGATCATGTCATTAAGAAGTTGCTGTTGGTTTAAATCGAGAGTTGGCAGACAAAAATCTTTATAAAAATTATTACCTAGATTTTGTGTGAAATGTGGAATCACTCCATTAAAAAGTATACCCTAGTAAAGTAATTTTGTTTGTCTGATTTCCCAAAATATATACATTTTACTTTTGTTGGTGTATTTTGTTTTGGGGCTGCCACTTAAGATCCTTTTTTGCTTTGTGTTTGTTAAAACAGGTTCTCACAAATGTAATGGCTTTAACCCACTGAGGTCTCTCCAACACATTTCACAATGCATTTAAGGGTTTATAATACCCATTTCAGTCAGTGGGAATTTCAAATTTCTTTCTCTCATGATGCAGTTGCTTTGCTACAGAATTAAACCTTTGAATCCCAGAGGGGTATCCAACACATTGCAACGCAATGGGTGGATACTCTTCTGCCACTCAGCTGCAGAAAATACTGCTAAACGTTTTCAGCTACTTCCTCTGATTACCTAATGACAATTTCTAAACTGTAATTGTTCAGACTAATTTTTATGTGCAGGGATTCTAAACCGGATTTTTTCAGATTGTCATTTGTGTACAGAGAGGTGAATAAAATAGTTTGACTGCTACTGCAACAGTCTGTGGTGCTTGTATATTTTGTGGAGGCTAGGCCTCTCCTGGCTGTCATTATTCTCCCATCTAACCTGTTTTAAAAAGCAAGAAAATGAACATTTGCTTGATAATGAATGTTAAAATTCACAGGATCCACGAGGGTTTTGAGATTGCCAAAAGACATGAGTCTTGGGACAAACTAATATATTATTAGTACATTGTGCAACCCAATTTCACATTTGAAGTAAATAGATAACCACAGTTATTTGACCCAAGCTGGCTACAAGATCCAGGGCTTTAAGCACCACAGAATCAAAAAAACAAAATAAAAAAAATATTGCTGCTACAAACAGACTGGAGATGTATAATAAAATCAAAGAGCATTTATTGAAGCAAACAATAAAAAGGTAAATACCTTAACAACATCCGAGAATCTTGGGGTAAATGGAAGAGAGACTTTTGAAGCAAACCCATTCAAACCAGCAAGGTTAATTCAGGACGGCTTTGTACCGATCAACATGTTTCGCGTGGCATACGCTTAATCATGATCTAAGGTACTAGCTGAGTCCGTTAGTGCTTTTGAATCGGTGTCATCCAATCAAAATGAAACATCAATTATAAGTGCAAGAAAAAGAGATTTAACCCCTTACACTTGAATTAGTGAAACATCCAATAGATAGTCTAAAAAAAGGGGGGTTATTCAACCCATCCATCCCAATCAAACATTGGACATTACACAACTAACGACGACACCGGATCAAAAGCAACATAGGACCCAAAATTACATTACAATAATGCAATAACAATATTAAAACCAAACAAATATGTGTCACAAAATAAATGTGTCTTAAGGCGAACTGAAGATGTTATCTTAAAGCTGCAGAGAATATAGTAGTGGACCACATTATCCCTCTCACGGGTATTTCACACCAAATAAATGTGGTGCAAAACTTAAGAGAATGATAGTTGCCAGATATTGTAAGATTATATGCACTCGCTGAAGCACCACAAAACATATCAATAATAGCTTTCCTCAAATAAAGTAAAATATAATGTAAATTATTTTTGCTGGTGCGTCTGTGTGCGCAATCATACTATTAACCCCAAAAAATACAAACGATTTTATTCACTTATCTAGGTGGATACATAAATACCAATTATATATGCAACCTATAATAAATGAAGGGTTATAATTTAATCTATCGAGACAATATAAATATATTGGCAACTGCCATTCATACATGCGTCTAATTATACGAGTTAATTATTAACTCCCAAGGAGACCAAATAGTCAAATTCCAAACCATCAAAAATAACATATACCTCCCAATAGACAAAACAAAGGTGGAAAATTTAAAAATAACACGTCACATCATATTCTCTATTTAATCCACCCGGATGTCTGGTACCCAATGTAAATATCCAAAAGACTTCCCTTCTGGATAATTTATCATGCAAACAACCTTTACGTACCCCTAGAGAAACATGCTCTATACCTTGGATTTTAAATCCAGAATTCTTACAATTACCGATCTTAAAGTGAGAGGACACACCTGAGTGGAATTCTCCACTTCTAATATCACTAAGGTGTTCATTCACTCTCTCCCCCATCTTGTAGTTTTACCTACATATTGGATTTTATATGTTGTGCGGGTAATCAGATAAATAACCGCCCTAGTGATACAATTCGTGTATCCCCTCATCTCATACGTCTTACCAGTCACAGTAGAAACAAAACTTTTAGTAACATCTATGAGTTTACAGCATCCACATCTAGATCTCCCACATTTGTAAGTTCCCTGTATCCGCATCCAATGATGTTCATTACGACTGGATTCAAAGAGACTAGGAGAAATCCTATTTGAAATAGTAGGAGCCTTTCAGGGAACAAATCTAACCCCATTGGATAGAGCACTATGAAATCCAGGATCTCCATAAAGTTTTAGAAGATGTTTCTTAACAATCCTTACAATTTTTTTAAACTCAACACTATATGCTGTTGAAAAAACAATTTTATCAGCTATGGATTTAATATCTCCTCTATCCAAATGGGGTTCAGACATCCGAGGGGAGATTTTATACTGTAATAATTTATCTCTATGTTCATTCCTAGCGCGTGTTAATTCCCCTATCCAGCATCCACACTGGATATCCCCTCTGTCTAAACCTGTGATATAGTTCCCCAGCTCGTTTCTCAAAAATGACATCAGTGGAACAGATTCGACGCAAACGAAGAAACTGTCCCACTGGTATCCCAGATATTGTATGTCTGGGATGACAACTGTCTGCTCTCAGTAAACTGTTACCTGCAGTAGGTTTCCGATATATATCAAACCTTATTTCTCCTGTATTAATATCTCCTTCTAATACCAAATCTAAAAAACGAATTTTATTTGCAGTTACCTCCGAGGTGAAGACCAAATTCAAATCGTTGTCATTTAAATATGAGACAAAATATTCAATATGTTCATAAGATCCCTGCCAAACAAATAGCAGGTCATCTATAAATCTGCCAAACCACACAACCTCCCCCCTATACGGATTCAAATCTCCAAAGACGCGGGACTCCTCCCACCACCCCATAAACAGGTTGGCGTACGTGGGGGCAAACTTGGCCCCCATTGAAGTCCCATGCCTCTGGAGATAATATGAACCATTAAACATAAAGAAGCTGTGTGTAAGTAGATATTCAATAACTAACAACACAAACTCAGTCAACACCGCAGCTCAGGAATAAGCCCCATCCATGTCCATGTCCCACACTTTAACCCTTTGAGCATTAGTGGGTTGGCCAATGCAATGCTTTGCATTGCACTGAGAACCTATTTGGCACTCAAAGTGCTAAATTGTTAAAAGGTTTGATTTACTTTTTACTGATACCCCTGGAAACTGATGGATATAATCACTACTCTCCCGATGCCTGACCTGGCTGTAGTGGGGCCACTCTGATGGCTAACCTTTATTAGAATTATTTTTATTAATTTGTTTTTCCCTCTTTCATGAGATATGTGTGTGTTGTGTGTGGATATTAACTGTTGGTTGTATTACTCCTTTCTTTCCTCCCTTTGGTTATTAATGTCATAGCAGTCCTCAGACATTGGCATGCTTTGTGTACTTACCTTGACTGCTGTAATGCTAGAGTACAGCCATACACTCATTGCCTGGATGGGATTACCCACACTAATCATCTTTGATGCCAGGCATTCACCATTCACAAACCATTCTGATTAGTTGTATTGCATAAAATCTATATATGTCACAAGTGTGTTGCTTGTGGACACTTTATAGCTCAGGGATCAGCTAGGAAGAGGGCGCAGACACAGCAGATAGCTTCTTTGACCCGCAATATTTTGGACCTGGAGAAGGTACATAAGAGGGACCTCTCCTGGATGGCGCAACAGTCACTGATCCCTAAAAGATTGCAGCTGGAGGACATACTCACTGCAAGGAATCGCCTTACTCATCAAAGGACTAGATGATTCTTCTTAGAGAATGGAAACAAATGTGAGAAGCTGTTAGCTCATATGCTGCACAAGCATGCGCAGGCTTCCCATGTTCATAGAATTCGGAGGGCGGATGGGGGGGTGCAACTGCTGTCGCAGATTGCCAGCTCTTTTAAAGAGTATTAGAAGGCACTGTGTAATCTTGATGACTCGTTGTCAGACAGGGATCAGGAGATTAGAGTATGTGATACTATCACGGTGCCCGTGATTGCTGCAGTTCCCTGTCTGTCACCAGTAGGGGGCTTCTATTGGCTGTCTGCAGTTAGCCCGCCTCTTGTTGCCTATTTAAACCTGGATTGGGCACCCTTTGAGTGCCCTTTCGTGTTGTTTCTGACCTTCTTGCTATCACTATGCTAGTGATAGCTGGGCCTCTGTTCCAGTGTTCCTGAGTTCCTGATCTCCTGTGTTCCTGGGTTCCTGATCTCTACTGTTCCAGTGTTTCCTGGATGCTGAGTTACTCCAGTCCTGGTTCCGGCCTAGTCTCTGGTGTTGCAGTTACTGCTGAACTTCTTCTATGCTGTTTCCTGACCTGACTGATGGTTGCTGGTTCCTGTCATCTCATCACCGGTCTTCAGTATCCTGGCGACCTTCTGCCTGGTCGCGTTGGTGACATTGCTACAATTCTGTGTTGGTCCCAGCGTGCGGACGCTGGTTTGCTCCTTAGCCTTGCGGTTATACAAACTCACTTGTTACACCAGTGTGCGGTCACTGGTTTGCTCCAAAGCCTATCAGCTCTACATAGCTGTGTTGGTCCCAGCGTGCGGACGCTGGTTTGCTCCTAAGCCTTGCGGCCATACAAACTCACTTGTTACACCAGTGTGCGGTCACTGGTTTGCTCCAAAGCCTATCAGCTATACAAATCTGTGTTGGTCCCAGCGTGCGGACGCTGGTTTGCTCCTAAGCCTTGCGGCCATACAAACTCACTTGTTACACCAGTGTGCGGTCACTGGTTTGCTCCAAAGCCTATCAGCTATACAAATCTGTGTTGGTCCCAGCGTGCGGACGCTGGTTTGCTCCTAAGCCTTGCGGCCATACAAACTCACTTGTTACACCAGTGTGCGGTCACTGGTTTGCTCCAAAGCCTATCAGCTATACAAATCTGTGTTGGTCCCAGCGTGCGGACGCTGGTTTGCTCCTAAGCCTTGCGGCTATACAAGCTTGCTTGTTACACCAGTGTGCGGTCACTGGTTTGCTCCAAAGCCTATCAGCTATACAAATCTGTGTTGGTCCCAGCGTGCGGTCACTGGTTTGCTCGCAAAGCCTTACGGCTATACTATTCAGTGTTGTTCCCAGCGTGCGGACGCTGGTTTGCTCCAAAGCCTTGCTGCTTAACGATTCTGCTAATTTGCCAGTTTCATCTGACTGCTGCTACTATCTCTGGGCTGCCCTGCCCGGTATTGGTAAGGCCGGTAGAACCTTTTGCCACATTCCATCTGAGGTTGCCTTACCCGGTATTGGCAGGGCCGGTAGAGCTGACATTGTGTATCTATTGAGGCTGCCTTGCCCGGTAATTTGGTAAGGCCGGTAGAACCGTTATGCTATTCCATCTGCAGGTTGCCTTACCCGGTAATGGCAAGTCCGGTAGAGCCTATAGACTGTCCTGTCCGGTATATTGACAGGACCGGTAGAGTCTGCCTTCTGTCTGTGCTATATCCTGTATATATATATATATATATGTATGTTATTGCCATCCTAAGTTATCAATTTATTATTTCAATAAAATTGATTTTTTTTTACCTAAAACTTGTGTCTGAGAGTCATAATAAACCGTGACAGTACGAAAGGGCCATGACCTCAGACAGCAAGGGTGAAGGTAACGCACAGAATATCCATTGGAGGATGGATGTGCTCGAGCAACGTTTGGATCAGTTGGCAGTTGCAATCCAAACGATCCTTGAACGCACGGTACTCGCTGACAAATCGAGTTCTAGCCCGGTGGTCTCGCCAAGTCAGACACCGGAAAGTGATACCAGGCCCCTAGAGGGTACTGTTAAAGGTTTAACGGCTTCTGCACCCTTGCCGCTAAGATATGATGGTGACCCTAGTCTCTGCTGAGGGTTCATCAACCAACTTGAAATCTTTATGGAATTGACGGCACACGCATTTCCCAATGATCGTAGTAAAGTGGGGTTCACGATATCACTGCTCACTGGCAGAGCATTGGCCTGGGCTAACCCCTTGTGGGAGAATGCTAAACCTTGTACTAAGAACTTCAGAGAATTTGTGCAATCCTTTCGAAGAGTGTTTGAGCCTCCTGGTAGAACCAACTCTGCTGCCAAACGCCTTATGGAGATACAACAGGGCAGGCGTACAGTGGGCGACTATGCCATCGAATTCCGCACATTGGCAGCAGAGGTAGGTTGGAATAACGAGGCATTATTGGCAGCTTTTTCTCAAGGCCTGAATGACCACATTAAAGACGAAATTGCTGCTAAAGATCTACCTATTGATCTAGATGATTACATTGAGTATGTTATGATAATTGACTCCAGAATACGTGAGAGATCAATTGCCAGAGATCGTAAAATACGATCAAAAGATAATGAGCCTAGTAGCATATTTTGCCCACCCATCCCTCCCTTGGCATTGAAGTCTAGTGAACCTGTACGGGAAACAAGCGAACCTATGCAAATAGGCTTCACTAGACTAACCAAGGCAGAGAGACTTTATCGCAAGAAGCAAGGGTTGTGTTTATACTGCGGTAAAAAAGGGCACTTGCTAAATTCCTGTCCGGTACGTCCGGGAAACGCACACACCTAGGGTACCTTGGGGGACAGGCCCTAGGTGGTGTACAATCGTCCCCAGTGTCGGGCATAACGAAACCCACCATTCAGGTGGTATTGTCTTGGGCACAACGATCTATGGAGGTTTTGGCCTTGGTTGACTCTGGTGCAGCAGGGTATTTTATGGATAATACCTTTGCTGACTTGCACGGAGTTCCACGCATTGAAAGAGAAAACCCCTTGACTATCGAAGCGATTGATGGTAGACCTTTAGAACCGCCTCAGGTTTTATTTGAAACTATGCCACTGTCTATGACTATTGGGGCACTTCACAGAGAAGAGCAGCAGTTTCAACTGATTAATTCTCCGCACCACGCGGTAATATTGGGATTTCCGTGGTTACAGTTACATAACCCACAATTTGATTGGAAAAAGTGTGAAATTGCTGCTTGGTCCCAGTTTTGTATGGACAAGTGCGTCATCCAGCCTATTAAGGTCCTATGCACCTCCTCTGCTATACCGGATGTGTACCAACAGTTTGGCGATGTTTTTAGCAAAGGAGAAGCTAGTATGCTACCCCAGCATAGACCTTATGATTGTTGCATTGAATTGCAGCCTGGAGTAGTACCTCCTAAAGGACGCACTTATCCATTATCTTGTGAAGAAAATAAGGCTATGGAGGACTACATTTCTGATGCCCTTGCTAGAGGGATCATACGAAAATCTACCTCTCCAGCTGGGGCTGGGTTCTTTTTCGTAAAAAAGAAAAATGGCGAATTAAGACCATGCATTGACTACCGGGGCCTGAATAAACTAATGGCAAAAAACGCATACCCAATACCACTCATCACCGAGCTTTTTGACAGGCTTAAGGGCGCTTCGATTTTTACCAAATTGGACCTACGGGCCGCTTACAATCTGGTTCGCATTCGAGCAGGTGATGAGTGGAAAACTGCCTTTAATACTCGAGCTGGGCACTACGAGTATCTAGTAATGCCATTTGGGCTGTGTAATGCACCCGCAGTTTTCCAGGAACTGATAAACGATGTTCTGAGAGATATGTTACAGACATGTGTTGTGGTTTACCTTGATGATATACTGATTTACTCCCAAGACATGGCACAGCACATCAAGGATGTATCTGCAGTATTGCTACGACTCCGTGAGAACAAATTATTTTGTAAATTGGAAAAATGTGAGTTTCATAGAACCAGTGTGCCATTCTTGGGGTTCATAATTGGCAATGATGGCATTGCCATGGACAAAGATAAGTTGTCAGCTGTCCTACAATGGCCAAAACCCAAGGGGCTTAAAGCCATACAGCGTTTCCTGGGTTTCGCTAACTATTATAGGAGGTTTATTAAGAACTTTTCTTCCATTGTCAAACCTCTGTCCGATCTTACTCACAAGGGTGCTAATCCTTCTTGTTGGCCGGTATCTGCTGAGAAAGCCTTTGAAAATTTGAAGCTGGCATTTGCTGCGGCTCCTGTGTTATCCCACCCCAATCCTCTACTTCCATTTACGTTAGAGGTTGATGCCTCAGATATTGGGGTCGGGGCAGTACTTTCGCAACGACACGATAAAGGTGGAACTCTCAGACCTTGTGGATTTTTCTCTAAAAAGTTGACTGTCACTCAAAGCCACTATGAGATAGGTGACAGAGAATTATTGGCCATTATCCTCGCTCTTAAGGAATGGCGTCATTTGCTTGAAGGTACTAAGAATCCTGTCTTAATCCTAACGGATCATAAAAATCTGACGTATCTCTCGGAGGCCAAGAGATTGTCCTCCCGTCAGGCCAGGTGGGCACTGTTCCTGTCTCGATTTAATTTCATTGTATCATATTTACCGGGGTCAAAGAATATCAGGGCTGATGCACTGTCAAGACAATTTGAGGCCGACAGTGACAGAGTGGAAACACCAGCACCTATCATCCAACCTGATAGAATACTGGCTACTATACGCACGAGTATCACTTCTCCCTTAGGGGAGGAGATCCTGGCCTCTCAGGGGTCCGCTCCCCATGAAACCCCAGTGGGCAAATGTTTTGTCGCTGAACCATTTCGTACTAGGCTGCTCGAAACCTACCATTCCTCTAAGGCTGCGGGACATATTGGTAGAGACCAATTGTTATGGTCCCTTTCTCAGTTATTTTGGTGGCCTTCCATGAGAAACGATTGTGCCGAATTTACGAATGCCTGTGCCACCTGCGCCCGCGCTAAGACCCCGAGACATCTCCCAGTGGGCTTGCTTCAACCGGTGCCTAATGGCGAACGCCCCTGGTCTCATGTTTCCATTGATTTTATGGGAGAATTGCCTACGTCTAAGGGGTACTCTTTTATATTCATGGTGGTGGACAGGTTTTCTAAAATGGCTCATTTCGTGCCCCTCCGTGGCCTTCCTTCAGCTAAGGAATTGGCAATGGTATTCGCCAGAGAAGTATTCCGGTTGCATGGAGTGCCTAGGGTACTGGTGTCTGACAGGGGGAGCCAGTTTGTGTCTAGATTTTGGAGGGCATTTTGCCAACAGATGGGCATACAGCTGTCCTTCTCTTCTGCCTACCATCCCCAGACCAATGGAGCCGCTGAACGAGCTAATCAGGGATTGGAACAATTTCTCCGTTGTTTCGTGACTGACCATCATGATAATTGGTCCGACTTGTTGCCTTGGGCAGAGTTCGCCAGGAACTGTGCGGTCAATTCTTCATCTGGGAGCTCTCCGTTTCTGATTAATTATGGGTTCCAGCCCTGTTTGCTTCCAGATTCTTTTCAGACGCAACAGATTCCAGCTCTGGATGAGCATATCGAGCAACTCCGTTCCACATGGGCACAAGTTCAGAGGGCACTTGGTCAGTCATTTCAGCGTCATCAGCGCCATGCTAATCGCAGAAGGCTTCCAGCGGTTTCCTTTCAGGTTGGGGATAGAGTATGGCTTTCCTCCAGAAATCTCAAGCTGCAGGTTCCGTCTAATAAGTTGGCTCCCCGGTTTATTGGTCCATACAGAGTTATTCGCAAAATTAACCCTGTTTCCTATGCACTAGACCTACCTGAATCCATGCGTATCCATAATGTGTTCCATGTGTCTCTTCTTAAGCCTCTGGTTTGCAATCGCTATACTACCACACCTGTGGTGCCAGGACCTGTTGAGGTCGAGGGCCAGGAGGAGTACGAGGTTCAGAGCATTATTGATTCCCGTAGGCTTAGAGGAGGGGTACAGTACCTGGTACATTGGAAAGGGTACGGTCCTGAGGATCGTTCATGGGTGGATAGTAAGGACCTTCATGCACCTAGGCTAACTAGGATCTTTCATGCCAAGTACCCACAGAAACCTAAACCCTATTCTAGGAGAGGGGGTCTTTGAGAGGGGGGTACTATCACGGTGCCCGTGATTGCTGCAGTTCCCTGTCTGTCACCAGTAGGGGGCTTCTATTGGCTGTCTGCAGTTAGCCCGCCTCTTGTTGCCTATTTAAACCTGGATTGGGCACCCTTTGAGTGCCCTTTCGTGTTGTTTCTGACCTTCTTGCTATCACTATGCTAGTGATAGCTGGGCCTCTGTTCCAGTGTTCCTGAGTTCCTGATCTCCTGTGTTCCTGGGTTCCTGATCTCTACTGTTCCAGTGTTTCCTGGATGCTGAGTTACTCCAGTCCTGGTTCCGGCCTAGTCTCTGGTGTTGCAGTTACTGCTGAACTTCTTCTATGCTGTTTCCTGACCTGACTGATGGTTGCTGGTTCCTGTCATCTCATCACCGGTCTTCAGTATCCTGGCGACCTTCTGCCTGGTCGCGTTGGTGACATTGCTACAATTCTGTGTTGGTCCCAGCGTGCGGACGCTGGTTTGCTCCTTAGCCTTGCGGTTATACAAACTCACTTGTTACACCAGTGTGCGGTCACTGGTTTGCTCCAAAGCCTATCAGCTCTACATAGCTGTGTTGGTCCCAGCGTGCGGACGCTGGTTTGCTCCTAAGCCTTGCGGCCATACAAACTCACTTGTTACACCAGTGTGCGGTCACTGGTTTGCTCCAAAGCCTATCAGCTATACAAATCTGTGTTGGTCCCAGCGTGCGGACGCTGGTTTGCTCCTAAGCCTTGCGGCCATACAAACTCACTTGTTACACCAGTGTGCGGTCACTGGTTTGCTCCAAAGCCTATCAGCTATACAAATCTGTGTTGGTCCCAGCGTGCGGACGCTGGTTTGCTCCTAAGCCTTGCGGCCATACAAACTCACTTGTTACACCAGTGTGCGGTCACTGGTTTGCTCCAAAGCCTATCAGCTATACAAATCTGTGTTGGTCCCAGCGTGCGGACGCTGGTTTGCTCCTAAGCCTTGCGGCTATACAAGCTTGCTTGTTACACCAGTGTGCGGTCACTGGTTTGCTCCAAAGCCTATCAGCTATACAAATCTGTGTTGGTCCCAGCGTGCGGTCACTGGTTTGCTCGCAAAGCCTTACGGCTATACTATTCAGTGTTGTTCCCAGCGTGCGGACGCTGGTTTGCTCCAAAGCCTTGCTGCTTAACGATTCTGCTAATTTGCCAGTTTCATCTGACTGCTGCTACTATCTCTGGGCTGCCCTGCCCGGTATTGGTAAGGCCGGTAGAACCTTTTGCCACATTCCATCTGAGGTTGCCTTACCCGGTATTGGCAGGGCCGGTAGAGCTGACATTGTGTATCTATTGAGGCTGCCTTGCCCGGTAATTTGGTAAGGCCGGTAGAACCGTTATGCTATTCCATCTGCAGGTTGCCTTACCCGGTAATGGCAAGTCCGGTAGAGCCTATAGACTGTCCTGTCCGGTATATTGACAGGACCGGTAGAGTCTGCCTTCTGTCTGTGCTATATCCTGTATATATATATATATATATGTATGTTATTGCCATCCTAAGTTATCAATTTATTATTTCAATAAAATTGATTTTTTTTTACCTAAAACTTGTGTCTGAGAGTCATAATAAACCGTGACAGATACCCAGGCCTATCTGTCTGCGTTCGTACAATCTAAATTATCACCACAGATTGCAGCCTCACTGGATAGACCGTTTACGGTAGAGGAACTTGGGGTGGCCTTGAAGGTGTCTCAGACAGGGAAGGCAACTGGCCCTGATGGGTTGACCCCCAGAAATTATAAGATGTTTTTTCTGGAGATTGGACAGCAAATGATTGACATGTTTAACCCTTTGAGTGCCAGCGTGGTACGGAATGCATTGCTTTGCAATCTATTCCGTACCACTCTGGCACTCAAAAGGTTAATTCTATTTTGTCTGGGTCCTATCTGCATGCGCACTCCTTGAGGGCCATGATCGCGGTTTTACCGAAAGAGGGTAAAGATAAAGAACAGTGTTCTAGCTACCACCCCATCTCCCTCCTCAATGCGGACATGACATTGCTGGCTTTGTTATGGGTCAGGAGGCTCGGGACAATATGGCCAAGGTCCTGAGCCTGATCAGTTATGCGAAGACCGATAAAACTGCACTTATTCTCCTGTCCACTGATGCTGAGAAGGCGTTTGATAGGGTGGATTGGTCATTCATGCGCGGCGTACTGCAACATGTTGGGTTGGGTCCCAATATGTGTAAGTGGATTGCAGCTCTGTACTCTGGACCTTCTGCGTGTGTCCAGGTTAATGGCATTCTTTCTGAGCCATTTCTGATCAGGAACGGGACGCGGCAGGGGTGCCCACTATCCCCACTTCTTTATGTCTTATCGCTGGAACCTTTCCTGACAGCGGTGCGACTTAATGTCAGCATCCATGGGGTGCTGATAGGTCGGACCCAATATAAGGTGGCAGCATTTGCTGATGATATGCTATTTACTACCACCCAACCGAGAATATCCTTGCTCTCCCTTAGAGCGGAATTCCGGCGGTATGGGGAGCTGTCCAACTTAAAAATAAATTCTGGGAAATCAGAACTCTTAAATGTCCTGGTGCCTTCCTGTGATGTTGCCCCTTTGCAGAGTGCTCTTCCGTACAGGTGGTGTAGTGGACGAATTAAATACTTGGGAGTCTGGCTTACACCAAATTTGGATACTTTATATCAAGCTAACTTTCGGCCCTTGTTGTCCCGCATTCGGTCGGATCTAACCTCCTGGTCCTTCCCGCACATCACCTGGCTGGGTAGGATTAATGTTGTTAAGATGAATTTGCACCCTTACTTCTTATATCTTTTTCAGATTTTGCCCATACTTCTGCCGGGATTGTTCTTCTCTTCGAACAGTGATTATCCATTACATTTGGCACGGGAGGAAGTCGAGGCTGCGATACGTGCAGCTGACCGGATCAAAGAGGAGGGGAGGTCTAGCTTTACCTGATTTTAAACTGTACTACCAGGCATGCCATCTTCTTCGCATAGTAGAGTGGTCGGTCTCTGCAAAGGGCAAGCAGTGGGTACTCATTGATTCCTATCAGATGCAGGGAATCTGCAACCTGCCATCTAAATGGAATACGGTGTTAAAACAATGCCCCCTTGTTGACGACGTTGAGGGTTTGTACTTCAGTGGCGACTAAACACTCTCTGCTCTTCTCCCATGACCCCATTGGACCACAATCTTGACTTTACATCTGGGATTCCAGGGAGTAGATTGTTCCCCTCAGCGCAACCTATGAGACGGCATTTATATCAAATCTTACGAGAGGGTAAATTGTTACCTCTTACAGATCTTGCATACAATCCCCTCCCAACATTTCTTAATCGGTTTAGACACTTTCAGCTACAACACTATCTTTCCTCTATAGTGCATCAACATAACCTTTCCCGCTCTCTCACTCCTTTTGAGATGGTATGCCTAGGACCTGACCCTCCACGACATGGAATATCGGCCATGTACGGACAGCTACTTGACAGTGGACAGCCAGAGTTACTGAATTATGTGGGGAGGTGGGAGACGGACCTGGGGATCAGTCTATCTAAGGGACAATGGGAGCAGATCATGTACCTCACACATCACACTTCCATTGCCTCGGTATTGCAAGAATCGGCATATAAATCGCTGTCCCGGTTGTACATCATGCCGGTGACACTACAGAAAAGTGATCCTAATCATGATGGTCTTTGTTGGAGATGTCGGAGGGCCGCTGGTGCATTGCTCCACCTATGGTGGGATTGTGAGGTGATTCAACCTTTCTGGACAGCTGTGTATAGAGTAATCATGCATCTCTCAGATGCACCCCCAGAGTTTAGGCCTGAACATCTCTTATTGCACCACACTTCTTTGAATCCACCCCATTACAAAAAGTCACTTGTACCCCAACTACTGGTGGCTGCGAAGGGTATGATTGCACTGTGTTGGGGGAAGGCTAAACCACCTTCTCTTGCTGCTTGGGTCGCTTGAGTAGAGGATCTTAGGCAGATGGCAGATCTTGCCTCTACCACGGAAAAATCAGTGGCTAGGTACACAGCAACCTGGTTTCATTGGACACAGTTCCTCAAAAGCACAGAGTTTCTCTCACTGATCTCCTAAACTTTAACTACTAGCGAGGGAATGGGGAGTGGGTTTACATTAGAATACCTGTATCTGTTGGTGGGCATATGGGTCAAACACATCTGGTTAGATTCTGCTGGAACGAGGGACTCTGGGTTCTTGCCTGTGTGATATTAGCATATACTTTGTATGTCTATCAGAGGTTTTATCATGGAATTGTGTGAGGCCTATGCTGTATTGCCTTTCTTTATTATTTCTTGTAACTATTCTTTATATTTCTTGTACTTTTACTGTAAAATCTTAATAAAAACTTATTGTAACTAAGATCTATATATGCTGATGTAGATTTTTTTTGTCACAAATATACTCACTGTACCTATCCTTTGTGTTTTTAATAATTCAATAAAAGTATTTATAAAACAAAAAAGGTTTGAATTATTAAAATAAATTGAGTGTCTGTGTTCTGAAATGGTCATGTTGCATCTCATGCTCCAAGTGGTGGGCACTGTGGGATTGTATGGAAATTTATGGATGTGTTGTTCTGTTACCAAGAGCAGAGAATCTAGAAGCAGGAACAGAAGAACTAGGGACAAAACCTGTTATAACTGTTTAAGTAATGGTGTAAAATATTTGTGTGCTGAGATGGTCTGTTCCAGTGGTGTTCTACTCATGTATTCACTAATGCACACACATATAGCATACAGAAACCATGCATGCCACTACATAACTCCACATGGGCTCATGTTTTGTATATAAACCTCCCTATGTTCCTGAATTTCTATTTTACAGCATGTAATGTTTGTCACAAGTAACCTTTGTCACATAGGCATTTCAGTAAGTAAACCTCAAAGGTACCATTGCAAGAAAGTTATATTTTGGTCAATCTATTGCACAGAATTTCATATTTTTTGTTGTCATGGAATCTTGTAAAATCATTGTCCTAACAGATGTTTGCTCCTATGAACTGGCAGATTTATTCTTACATGATTTTTTTTAATACTGTGAACTGTCTACATAACTGTGTGCATGTGCATGTTATTTCAAAACTTGCAAGAGCATTGCACTAGAGAACAGAGAACAGCAATTTGCCAATCGGAGATCTTCCTGACAGCAACACCTCTACGAGTAAACAAATACACTGGAGAAAGATAACCACAGCAAACAGTAAGATTAATCAGCCACCATTGCAGGATAGGAACACACATACACATACACATGCAGATCATTATTTAAACCATGATTATTTCATAACACTAAATTAGAAGCATATGGATAGGTTGTGATGAGGATATATCCAAAGTCATTAAGATCATTATAGTATAAACTTAAAACTATAATTCCTATAAAGTGTTGCGTTGATATTTGGTCATTTTGTACTTACACATAACTTAGCCTTCAACTCATCACTATTTTGGGAGAAGTGATTTTGTTTTATTGCACATGCTGGGGTCCTGGACCGTATTTAAAATACTGATATGATATGATACAATAAATTATGTGGTGTTCTAAGACAAGCCACAGGACACCTAAAAACCTATAGACCTCCAGTTTGACACAGGTATTTTAACCTATATATGAATACCATTTAACCAAATGTCAGTAGGCTAGATCCTGTACAGCAGCTCATGTTGTTTATTTATTGCAATATATTCCTCCTGAGACACATCTCCATATGCACTAAGTGGAACTCTCGCCTCCTATAAAAGTAATCATTATTTTATTCTGTCCCCAATACAACCTGAATCCCTTTTTTTAGAAAGTGTTACTAAATTATGCCACTGCTTGCCTTCCCACAGTACAGCTCTGTACCTTACACTCAATCTCCTTCTCTTCTCTTCCCCTGTTGTGAGCATGAGATTCGAGCATGAGACAAGAATGAAGGAATGAGGCACAATGACCTGAGGAGCTGGCCTCCACCCAGGATAATTGTCTAGGGCAATGCTTTCCAAATTGTGTGTCGTGACACGTTAGTGTGTCGGCTGCAGTGTGTAGGTGTGTCACAGGCAAAGGTACCGTTTACACAGCGCGAGATTGTCATTCAACCCAAGCACGAGCTACACTGGGAGCTGAGATAAAACACTACTACTTAATGGTCATATTTACACAAAAGATTTGTAACAGCTGGAGTGCCTCTGTGTGCTGCATACATAATATGTATGCAGCACACGGAGGCACTCCAGCTGTTACAAATCTTTTGAGATGCCACCTCCTCTATACCTCTGCCCTCTCTTTGGTCTGCCAGGCTGGAGTGTCCCTGTGTGCCGAGGCTTCCTGTCACATGGTTGCTGCTTCTGCTTGTGGCGCCGATGAGACAGGAAAGACGGACAGTACTTCTAAAATCAGTTATGTGCTATTTATTTAATAATGCAACATAAGAATCTTGCGCTTATATGTAGCACAGCATTCTCATGTCGCCCTTTTAAAAACCACACGACATGCTTAATGCCTCCTTAGTATGAATGAAAGGTTTTCATGAGATATGTTGTGTCCCCATACATCTTGTTATTACAATTTATGTATGCGTCCGTATCTCTTATAAGGGATTATTAGTTTAACCTCCGGTTTGCTAGCAAAACTGAATTACTGTGTTACGAAATTATGCATGTCTAAAAAGTGTGTCACCAACATGAAAAGTCTGGAAAGCTCTGGTCTAGGGAGCAGTAGCTACCTACTGAGGGACAGAGAAATACAGAAGTAATAAAACAAGGTACCTGAAGTCGTGGTCGGAAATTGCTGAGCTGAACAGGGGAGAGGCAGGTCTGAAAGTCAAACTCCAACTAGCTGGAACTGTAATTCGACTGACTGTCGAATGAGTGAACTCCAGGTGTCAGGAACAGAGGACTGAGTGAAGGTCGACTCAGTTGTCCTCAGACTGCACCGGATAGGTGAAAATGGTGAATACAGAATAGAACTCCAACAAACAGGAGCAAGAAATTTGGATTGTTATCAAGCAGGGAGTGGACAAGAAAACCCCAGTCAAATGCGGATAGAGTGTGACACAACCTCAGGCTGGCAAAGTTGGGACAGCTAAGCGCATGTGGCGAACAGCCACATTAACATACCCATATGAATTCCAAATGAATCATTAACCTGCATTTACATATGCAAATGAGTAATTGTTGAATTATTTACTGCAAAATTGTAAACCTGTCAAAGACATGGCAGACTCATGGCGATATTGGCAGTTTGTGGCGGAGTCACAGGTATCTCATGGTGAAGACCTGTCACTGCATAGTGTCGGTATGTAGAGCCATAGTCACTGATTCTAGTTTTCACATTTTCATATAAGACTGCATTATAAAAAAATGTCTTTCTTTGTCGTCCAATTACTGGTAACTCTGAGTAGGCGATCCGCCCCTTTAATTGTAGGCAGGAACAGTTCTAGAATTGTATGTAGAGGGTGGAGCCTACCTTCCCTCCTTGGCTGCAGCTAGCCAACCAGCTCCAGAAAGATTTGTTCCTTGGTGAAGACACAAGGCAAAGAACAGTTCTGATATAGTTTTAAAAACTTTTTTATTTTTCTGTTAGAAATGGAATACCACCATTAGGCAGATTACCATAACTGACAATGCCCTTAGATGTGGCTAGCTCAGTAACCAGGTGCTTTTTGTGGACCTTAAGCCCTGGTGGGAAAATCTTGGCTACAAGTTCTTTCCTCAGGAGTTGGCCACCGAGGCTTCTTCTTAATACATGGTAGTCTGAAGACAGAATATCTGCAGGAAAGGTGAGCAACCCTTTGAGTGCTGCAGGTCCACATGTCCCACAGTGCCCCTCCACACAGGGGTTTACCCTTGGACTTCTTATTGCACACTCCTGCACTCATTGGGTATATCTGTATGTCTGTTGGGTGTTTGGAGTAGGTTTATGTGGTACTTTAACCCTTTAGCTGCCGGTTTTGCATCTTTTGGGGGGGTTTTGACACTTTTCCTACTGGTTCATTGTTTTTTTTGTGTATCCTAACATGTTTTAGTGATGTTTCAAGCATTTTTATTTTACTGTTTCAATTTTGTAAAATTTGAGTAGGCGCGCTTTACCACATAGGTGCCCTTGCTCCATTCACTCCTATGGGACTGTACAGTTTGGGACATATCTCTGCAACCGCTTAACCTAGCGACTTCAGAGATGGCTCATTTTTCTTGTCTGCCTTTGCTCTATCGTCCGGTTCATGTTTCTAGTGTGTTGGGGGGCTCGGGGGGCTTCTGGGACTGTTTGGGTACTTTTTCTGGGAAAACTACATTTCCCATGAGCGCATGCTTCACGTGCACCGCGGCAGCCATTTTGTGCCATTTCCAGAACGAGTATCCTACGCAGGGCTTGGACTCTCCTTCTCTCCTCTGCTGATTAACCCTTCGCCTGCCAGATAAGTCTATTTTAGCAATTTCTGGGGTGAAACTTTAATCATACACACTGTAATCGAGTGATTTCTTATACTGTAACATTTTTGACACTGTGAGACTGTCTAACCCGTTGGAGCTTGGGGCCAGACCTAAGACTAAGGATGCTGGGATCTCTGTATCCCTATTGCGCATTGCTCTTCCTGTCAGTCAGGGTTACCTACAGAATTCTCAGGTTATTTATGCCCAGCATGTTCTGATGTCCCTGAGATTCTCCGAGGGACCTCCAGCCATGCATTAGAGCCAGTTTGGGTGCAAGAGTTCAAGGCTGCTACCAGGGACCTTAGGTCTACATTGCAACTCTTTCCATCCCAGTTACAGGGGGTCTTCCATTCTTGGCAGACCCCCTCCTCCGTCAAGTGTTCCCTGCCAAAACCTCAGGGAGTACCTGACGTATCAGATTTCTCTGAGGAGGAACTGCTGGTGGATTCAGATGTTGAGGAATGTTCTGCTGTGGGCTCCTCTCAGTTTTTTGGGGATCCTTTTGAGGCTGATCCTGAGCCCTCGGCTGAGGGCCTGATCAGGGCTGTTTTCAATACCCTTAACATTCCCTTAGTTCAGGAGGTTCCTTCTGATCCCTCTGATGTGTTTCAGGAGCTTAAAAAGCCCCTAACTTGCTTTCCACCTAACCCCACTCTTGACCGCCTTGTGTCTGAAGAGTGGAAATCCCCGGACAGGAAACCTTCTGTGTCCAAGAAATTTGCCAAGCTTTATTCCTTCTCTGAGGCAGAGCTTGCTCAGTGGGTTCATCCTCCCAAAGTGGATGCTCTTATCTCCAGGCTATCTAAGTCTACTGCCTTACCAGTTTCTGATGCGTCCGCTCTGAAGAACTGGGCTGACAAGAAACTTGAGGTCTCCTTCAAGTCCATTTTTGCCACTGCTGGTTCTGCCATGCGTCCAGCATTCACTGCAGCATGGGTAAAACGGGCCATTGCGGTCTGGACTGAACAGCTCACCCTGGCTGTCCGTCAGGGAGCTCCTACTTTGGATATGTTGTTCCTTCTTGCCAACATTTCTGAGGCACAGCTCTATGTTTCTGCTGCCTTATTTGATGCCATTATCACGGTGCCCGAGATTGGTGCTGTTCAGTGTCAGTCACTTGCTGAGTATCATGATTGGCTGTCTGTGATTAGCCCTCCTCACACAGCCTTTTTAAACCCAGGCTGAGCACTTCCAGGTTGCCCTTTCGTGGTGTTTCTGACTCCACTCTGCCTGACCTGCTTGTCAGGCTTCTGGGCCTGTTCCTGCTGTACTTGCTGATCCTGTGTTCCAGTGTTCCTGTATGCTAGTGTTCCTGTGTTCCAGAGTTCCAGTGTTCCTGTGTTCCATCACCTCGCGGGTTCATCTTACTGAGTTCCAGTGTCCCTGTGTTCCAGCACCTCACGGGTTAATCTTACTGAGTTCCAGTGTTCCTGTGTTCCAGCACCTCGCGGGTTAATCTTGCTGAGTTCCTGAATCTCCTGCTCCAGCCGTCGCTCTGGCGACATTGTTCTTCTCGCTGCTGATCATACTTTGTTGGTTTACTCCACTAAACCTGGTTGCGATATACTTTGTTGGTCCCATCGTGCGGACGCTGGTTTACTCCACTAAACCTGGTTGTCATATACATTGTTGGTCCCAGCGTGCGGACACTGGTTTACTCCACTAAACCTGGTTGCAATATACATTGTTGGTCTCAGCGTGCGGACGCTGGTTTACTCCACTAAACCTGGTTGCGATGTACATTGTTGGTCTCAGCGTGCGGACACTGATTTACTCCACTAAACCTGGTTGCGATATACATTGTTGGTCCCAGCGTGCGGACGCTGGTTTACTCCACTAAACCTGGTTGCTATATACATTGTTGGTCCCAGAGTGCGGACGCTGGTTTACTCTACTAAACTGGTTGCGAGATACATTATTGGCTCCAGCATGTGGACGCTGGTTTGCTCCACTAAACCTGGTTGCGATATACATTGTTGGTCCCAGCGTGCGGACGCTGGTTTACTCCACTAAACCTGGTTGCGATATACATTGTTGGTTCCAGCGTGCGGTCGCTGGTTTGCTCCATTAAACCTGGTGGCGCTATTACCATTAGTCTCAACGTGCGGACGTTGGTTTGCTCCTGAACATCCAGTACTGTGGTCAGTCGCTGTCCACTTCCTTGCAGTTGTCTGAGTATCCCTGGCAATAGACTCCTGCTGAGTAGACCTCTATACTTATGCTCTATGCTGTCTTAGTCACCTGACAGCTGGTCTATTCGCTCAGGCTGCCCTGCCCGGTATTGGTGAGGCCGGTAGAACCTTGACGATACCATCCTGTAGGTTGCCTCACCCGGTATTGGCAGGGCCGGTAGAGCCTACTCCAGTACTCCTTTGGGCTGCCCTGCCCGGTATTGGTAAGGCCGGTAGAACCTTGTAATTCACCATCTTTAAGGTTGCCTTACCCGGTATTGGCAGGGCCGGTAGAGCCTACATTCAGCATTCCGTGGGGGCTGCCTTGCCCGGTATTGGTAAGGCCGGTAGAACCGGTATATGTCATCTCACGGTTGCCTTACCCGGTATAGGCAAGGCCGGTAGAGCCTGTCTTTAAAACTGTCACTTAGGTTGCCTTGCCCGGTATTTAGGCAAGGCCGGTAGAACCTATTATATGTTATATTACTGTTGTATTGTTATGTATGTTTACCCTACGGGGACTGCCTTTAACTTTTAATAAAGTTAAGTTATTTTACCAAACCTTAAGTCTGAGAGTCTTCAGATCCGTGACAGTACGAAAGGACCATGACCTCAGACACTAAGAGTGACGGTAACGCACAGAATATCCATTGGAGGATGGATATGCACGAGCAACATTTGGATCAGCTAGCGGTTGCTATCCAAACTATTCTTGAACGCACGGTACTTGCGGAGAAGTCCGGTGCTAACCCGGTGGTCCCGCCAATTCCGACACCGGAGAATAAGTCTAAGCCCTCAGGGGCCGCAGTCAAAGGGTTAACGGCTTCTGCACCCTTGCCGCTGAGATATGACGGGGACCCTCAATTATGCAGAGGGTTTATTAATCAACTTGAAATATTTATGGAATTGATGGCACACGCATTTCCTAGTGATCGCAGCAAGGTTGGGTTCATGATATCCCTGCTGACTGGCAGAGCATTGGCCTGGGCCAACCCACTTTGGGAAAACGATAAACCTTGCACAAAGAATTTCTGTGATTTTGTGCAGCCCTTTCGTAGAGTATTTGAGCCTCCTGGTAGAACTACCTCTGCTGCTAAACGTCTCATGGAGATACAACAGGGCAGGCGCACGGTTGGCGATTATGCCATTGAATTCTGCACCTTGGCAGCAGAGGTAGGGTGGAATAACAAGGCCCTGTTGGCAGCCTTTGCTCAAGGATTGAGTGACCAGATTAACGATGAGATTGCAGCAAAAGAGTTACCTACTGACCTAGACGATTATATTGAATACGTGATTCTAATTGACTCCAGAATACGTGAAAGATTAACCGCCAGAGAGCGACGAGTATGGTTAAAGTATAATGGGTCCAGTAGCATATTTTGCCCACCCAACCCTCCCTCTGCATCCAAACCTAGTGAACCTATTTCGGAATCAAGTAAACCTATGCAGGTGGGTTTCACTAGGTTAACTAAGGAGCAGAGAAGGTATTGCAAGACACAAGGATTATGTCTGTACTGCGGTAAAGATGGTCACCTGTTAAGATCTTGTCCGGTATGTCCGGGAAACGAACGCACCTAGGATACCTTGGGGGACAGGCCCTAGGTGGTGTCCAATCGTCCACATTGTTGGACACACTTAAACCCACCATACAGGTGGTATTGTCATGGGCACAACGCTCGGTTGAGGTTTTGGCCTTGGTTGATTCTGGTGCAGCTGGGTATTTTATGGACAATACCTTTGCTGAATTGCATGGGGTACCACGGATTCAGAGAGAAACCCCTCTTGCTATTGAAGCAATTGATGGCAGACCTTTGGAACCCGCCCAAGTTACTTTTGAAACGATGCCCTTGTCCATGACTATTGGGGCTCTTCACAAGGAAGAGCAGCAGTTCCAATTGATTAATTCTCCGCACCATGCCATGATTTTGGTCTTTCCTTGGTTACAGTTGCACAACCCACAATTTGATTGGCAGAAATGTGAGATTGCTGCTTGGTCTCAGTTCTGTATGGATAAGTGCGTTACCCATCCTGTTAAGGTCTTGTGCACCTCCCCTTTACTACCTGATGCCTACCAGCAGTTTAACGACGTTTTCAGTAAGGGAGAGGCTGGCACCCTACCTCAGCACAGACCATACGATTGTCGCATAGAACTGAGTCCTGGAGCAGTACCACCGAGGGGACGCACGTATCCATTGTCTTGTGAGGAGAACCAAGCTATGGAGGAATACATAGCAGATGCCCTCAGTAGAGGGATCATAAGGAAATCTACTTCTCCGGACGGTGCTGGGTTCTTTTTTGTTAAGAAAAAAAGTGGCGAACTGCGACCTTGCATAGACTATCGTGGGCTGAATAAGCTGATGGCAAAAAATGCCTACCCAATACCACTCATCACCGAGCTGTTTGATAGACTTAAGGGGTCCTCGATTTTCACCAAATTGGACCTAAGGGCAGCCTACAATTTGATATGTATCAGAGCCGGTGATGAGTGGAAAACTGCCTTCAATACGAGATCTGGGCATTATGAATACCTAGTCATGCCATTTGGTCTATGTAATGTTCCTGCAGTATTTCAAGAACTGATCAATGACGTTCTTAGAGATATGTTACAATCTTGTGTTGTAGTTTATCTTGACGACATACTTATCCACTCCAAAGACCTGTCACAACACATCAAGGATGTATCTGAAGTCTTGCTGCGCTTACGAAAAATAAATTATTCTGTAAACTGGAGAAATGCGAGTTCCTAAACCCAAGAGCCTCAAAGCCATCCAACGATTTCTGGGCTTCGCCAATTATTACAGGAAGTTTATTAAAAACTTCTCCTCTATCATGAAACCTCTGTCTGACCTCATGCACAAGGGCGCTAACCCATCCCTCTGGCCGGTGGCTGCTGAAGAGGCCTTTGAGAAGTTGAAGGTAGCCTTTGCTGAAGCGCCTGTGTTGTCCCACCCTAATCCAATACTCCCCTTTACTTTGGAAGTTGATGCCTCAGATATTGGGGTCGGGGCAGTGCTCTCTCAGCGACAGGTTAAAGGCGGTACACTCAGACCCTGTGGATTCTTCTCAAAAAAACTGACTAGTGCTCAAAGTCATTACGAGATTGGTGATCGACAATTACTGGCCATTATCCTCGCTCTCAAAGAATGGGGTCATTTACTTGAAGGCACAAAAAACCCCGTTTTGATTCTAACTGATCACAAGAATCTGATGTATCTTTCTGAGGCCAAGAGATTGTCTTCTCGCCAGGCCAGATGGGCACTGTTTCTATCCCGATTCAATTTCATTGTATCATACCTGCCGGGATCAAAGAATGTTAGGGCTGATGCTCTGTCTAGACAATTTGAAGCAGAGGTTGACAGAGAAGAGGTACCAGCCCCTATCATTCAACCCGATCGAATATTGGCTACCATACGTACTAGTATTACTTCACCACTAGGGGAGGAGATTTTGGCATCCCAAGCCTCTGCTCCTCATGAGACTCCAGTGGGCAAATGTTTTGTCGCCGAGCCATTCCGTACTCGATTACTTGAGACCTACCACTCCTCTAAGGCTGCGGGACATATTGGTAGGGATCAATTGTTCTGGTCTCTCTCTCAGCTATTTTGGTGGCCTTCTATGAGAGCAGATTGTGCCAATTTTACGAATGCCTGTGCCACCTGTGCCCGTGCCAAAACCCCTAGACATCTCCCTGTGGGCTTGCTTCAGCCTGTGCCTAATGGTGAACGCCCTTGGTCTCACGTCTCTATCGACTTTATGGGGGAATTGCCCAGGTCTAGAGGGTACTCCTTCATATTGATGGTGGTAGACAGGTTCTCTACAATGGCACACTTCGTACCCCTCCGTGGCCTTCCTTCGGCCAAGGAACTGGCAATGGTATTCGTTCGAGAAGTATTTCGGTTGCATGGAGTACCCAGGGTGCTGGTGTCTGACAGGGGGAGCCAGTTTGTGTCCAGATTCTGGAGGGCATTTTGCGAACAGATGGGCATACAGCTATCATTTTCCTCGGCATATCATCCCCAGACTAACGAGGCCGCTGAGAGGGCCAATCAAGGATTGGAACAGTTTCTGCGATGTTTTGTGACTGACCATCATGATAATTGGGCCGACTTGTTGCCTTGGGCAGAGTTCGCCAGGAACTGCGCAGTTAATTCTTCCTCCGGGAGCTCTCCGTTTTTGATCAATTATGGGTTCCAACCCTGTCTGCTCCCGGATTCCTTTCAATCACAGCAGATTCCAGCTCTGGATGAGCATATAGAGCAACTCCGTTCCACATGGGCACAAGTTCAGAGGGCATTGGGCCAGTCTTTTCAGCGACATCAGCGTCATGCCAATCGCAGAAGGCTTCCAGCGGTTTACTTCCGAGTCGGGGATAGAGTATGGCTGCCCTCCAAGAATCTAAAGCTCAAGGTCCCATCTAATAAGCTGGCACCTCGGTTCATTGGTCCGTACAAGATCATTCGCAAAATTAACCCTGTTTCCTATGCCTTGGAATTACCTGCTTCTATGCACATTCATAATGTATTCCATGTGTCTCTCCTTAAACCTCCATGGCCTTCCTTCGGCCAAGGAACTGGCAATGGTATTCGCTCGAGAAGTATTTCGGTTACATGGAGTACCCAGGGTGCTGGTGTCTGACAGGGGGAGCCAGTTTGTGTCCAGATTCTGGAGGGCATTTTGCGAACAGATGGGCATACAGCTATCATTTTCCTCGGCATATCATCCCCAGACTAACAAGGCCATGAGAGGGCCAATCAAGGATTGGAACAGTTTCTGCGATGTTTTGTGACTGACCATCATGATAATTGGGCCGACTTGTTGCCTTGGGCAGAGTTCGCCAGGAACTGCGCAGTTAATTCTTCCTCCGGGAGCTCTCCGTTTTTGATCAATTATGGGTTCCAACCCTGTCTGCTCCCGGATTCCTTTCAATCACAGCAGATTCCAGCTCTGGATGAGCATATAGAGCAACTCCGTTCCACATGGGCACAAGTTCAGAGGGCATTGGGCCAGTCTTTTCAGCGACATCAGCGTCATGCCAATCGCAGAAGGCTTCCAGCGGTTTACTTCCGAGTCGGGGATAGAGTATGGCTGCCCTCCAAGAATCTAAAGCTCAAGGTCCCATCTAATAAGCTGGCACCTCGGTTCATTGGTCCGTACAAGATCATTCGCAAAATTAACCCTGTTTCCTATGCCTTGGAATTACCTGCTTCTATGCACATTCATAATGTATTCCATGTGTCTCTCCTTAAACCTCCATGGCCTTCCTTCGGCCAAGGAACTGGCAATGGTATTCGCTCGAGAAGTATTTCGGTTACATGGAGTACCCAGGGTGCTGGTGTCTGACAGGGGGAGCCAGTTTGTGTCCAGATTCTGGAGGGCATTTTGCGAACAGATGGGCATACAGCTATCATTTTCCTCGGCATATCATCCCCAGACTAACGGGGCCGCTGAGAGGGCCAATCAAGGATTGGAACAGTTTCTGCGATGTTTTGTGACTGACCATCATGATAATTGGGCCGACTTGTTGCCTTGGGCAGAGTTTGCCAGGAACTGCGCAGTTAATTTTTCCTCCGGGAGCTCTCCGTTTTTGATCAATTATGGGTTCCAACCCTGTCTGCTCCCGGATTCCTTTCAATCACAGCAGATTCCAGCTCTGGATGAGCATATAGAGCAACTCCGTTCCACATGGGCACAAGTTCAGAGGGCATTGGGCCAGTCTTTTCAGCGACATCAGCGTCATGCCAATCGCAGAAGGCTTCCAGTGGTTTCCTTCCGAGTCGGGGATAGAGTATGGCTGTCCTCCAAGAATCTAAAGCTCAAGGTCCCATCTAATAAGCTGGCACCTCGGTTCATTGGTCCATACATGATCATTCGCAAAATTAACCCTGTTTCCTATGCCTTGGAATTACCTGCTTATATGCGCATTCATAATGTATTCCATGTGTCTCTCCTTAAACCTCTGGTTTGTAACCGTTATACTACCACACCTGTGAGGCCAGGTCCTGTTGAAGTCGAGGGGCAGGAGGAGTATGAAGTACAAAATATTATTGATTCCCGCAGAGGTAGAGGAGGGGTACAGTATCTGGTGCATTGGAAAGGTTATGGTCCTGAGGATCGTTCCTGGGTAGACAGTAAGGACCTTCATGCACGCAAGTTACTACGAATATTTCATGCCAAATACCCTCAGAAGCCTAGACCCTACTCTGGGAGAGGGGGTCTTTGAAAGGGGGGTACTATCACGGTGCCCGTGATTGGTGCTGTTCAGTGTCAGTCACTTGCTGAGTATCATGATTGGCTGTCTGTGATTAGCCCTCCTCACACAGTCTTTTTAAACCCAGGCTGAGCACTTCCAGGTTGCCCTTTTGTGGTGTTTCTGACTCCACTCTGCCTGACCTGCTTGTCAGGCTTCTGGGCCTGTTCCTGCTGTACTTGCTGATCCTGTGTTCCAGTGTTCCTGTATGCTAGTGTTCCTATGTTCCAGAGTTCCAGTGTTCCTGTGTTCCAGCACCTCGCGGGTTAATCTTACTGAGTTCCAGTGTTCCTGTGTTCCAGCACCTCGCGGGTTAATCTTACTGAGTTCCAGTGTTCCTGTGTTCCAGCACCTCGCGGGTTAATCTTACTGAGTTCCTGAATCTCCTGCTCTAGCCGTCGTTCTGGCGACATTGTTCTTCTCGCTGCTGATCATACTTTGTTGGTTTACTCCACTAAACCTGGTTACGATATACTTTGTTGGTCCCAACGTGCGGACGCTGGTTTACTCCACTAAACCTGGTTGCGATATACATTGTTGGTCCCAGCGTGCGGACGCTGGTTTACTCCACTAAACCTGGTTGCGATATACATTGTTGGTCTCAGCGTGCGGACGCTGGTTTACTCCACTAAACCTGGTTGCGATATACATTGTTGGTCCCAGCGTGCGGACGCTGGTTTACTCCACTAAGCCTGGTTGCGATATACATTGTTGGTCCCAGAGTGCGGACGCTGGTTTACTCCACTAAACCTGGTTGCTATATACATTGTTGGTCCCAGCGTGCGGACGCTGGTTTACTCCACTAAACTGGTTGCGAGATACATTATTGGCTCCAGCGTGCGGACGCTGGTTTGCTCCACTAAACCTGGTTGCGATATCCATTGTTGGTCCCAGCGTGCGGACGCTGGTTTACTCCACTAAGCCTGGTTGCGATATACATTGTTGGTCCCAGAGTGCGGACGCTGGTTTACTCCACTAAACCTGGTTGCTATATACATTGTTGGTCCCAGCGTGCGGACGCTGGTTTACTCCACTAAACTGGTTGCGAGATACATTATTGGCTCCAGCGTGTGGACGCTGGTTTGCTCCACTAAACCTGGTTGCGATATCCATTGTTGGTCCCAGCGTGCGGACGCTGGTTTACTCCACTAAACCTGGTTGCGATATACATTGTTGGTTCCAGCGTGCGGTCGCTGGTTTGCTCCATTAAACCTGGTGGCGCTATTACCATTAGTCCCAACGTGCAGACGTTGGTTTGCTCCTGAACATCCAGTACTGTGGTCAGTCGCTGTCCACTTCCTTGCAGTTGTCTGAGTATCCCTGGCAATAGACTCCTGCTGAGTAGACCTCTATACTTATGCTCTATGCTGTCTTAGTCACCTGACAGCTGGTCTACTCGCTCAGGCTGCCCTGCCCGATATTGGTGAGGCCGGTAGAACCTTGACAATACCATCCTGTAGGTTGCCTCACCCGGTACTGGCAGGGCCGGTAGAGCCTACTCCAGAACTCCTTTGGGCTGCCCTGCCCGGTATTGGTAAGGCCGGTAGAACCTTGTAATTCACCATCTTTAAGGTTGCCTTACCCGGTATTGGCAGGGCCCGTAGAGCCTACATTCAGCATTCCGTGGGGGCTGCCTTGCCCGATATTGGTAAGGCCGGTAGAACCGGTATTTGTCATCTCACGTTTGCGTTACCCGGTATAGGCAAGGCCGGTAGAGCCTGCCATTAAAACTGTCACTTGGGTTGCCTTGCCCGGTATTTAGGCAAGGCCGGTAGAACCTATTATATGTTATATTACTGTTGTATTGTTATGTATGTTTACCCTACGGGGACTGCCTTTAACTTTTAATAAAGTTAAGTTATTTTACCAAACCTTAAGTCTGAGAGTCTTCAAATCCGTGACAGCCATCCGTTTGGTGGCTAGGGTTTCCACCATGCCTGTGGTTGCCAGGTGGGCTCTTTGGTTCAAGACCTGGTCTGCTGACACTGCTTCCAAGAAAGCATTGCTCTCCTTACCTTTTCAAGGTACTTCTTTGTTTGGGCCAAATCTTAAAGATCTGATCAGTGAGGCCACAGGGGGTACGCTTAAGCGTAATCGGTATGTTCGTTCCTTTCAGAATGAGACACGTCCGGCGAACCAGACAGTTCCCTCTGTTCTGTGTGCCTCCTCCAAGCCCAAACAGCAATGGAAGCCCAAGGTCTCCTCCAAGCCCAAGGCTTCCAAGCCTTCTACGGCATGACTCGCCGAACCCAGATCCCCACTCTGCTGTGGGTGGTCATCTGCATTACTACCACAACATCTGGGAGGATTCAGTGGCGGACCTGTGTGTTTTTACAGGTGGTGTCGGAAGAGTATAGGATCCCTTTTGTCTCTCTTCCTCCCTTTCTCTTCTTTCCTTCTCATACGTCTCAGAGCACTTAGAAACTCCGGCTGTTCAACAGCGCTATTCAGGCTCTTCTGGACAAGGATATTCTAGAGCCAGTTCCAGTTCAGGACAGAGGTATGGGTTTTTACTCAAACCTCTTTGTAGTCTCCAAAAAGGACGGCAGTTGGGGCCCCATTTTGGATTTGAAGGATCTCAATTCCTTTGTGATCTGGACTCATCACCAGGAATCTTTACGGAAGGTGATTGCTGCTATGTCCCCGGGGAATTCCTTGCATCCCTGGATCTTCCGGACGCGTATTTACACATCGCCATTCATCCAGAAAGCCGGCAGTATCTCAGATTTGCCTGCGACCGATGGCATTTTCAGTTTTCAGCTCTTCCGTTTGGTGTGACTATAGCTCCTCAAGTTTTCAACCATGTGCTGGGAGACTTAGTGTCCGTTCACCATCGGGATGGCAACAGAGTTACTCCATACATGGACGACCTGCTTCTGAAAGCCCCCTCTGTGGAACTTCTTCATCAGTAGGTTCAGCAATGCATTCACGCTCTCACCCATCACAGGTGGATCATCAACATGGACAAGTCAGATCTTGTCCCATCCCAGCGTCTAGTGTTCCTCGGCCTTCTCTTCGACACTCAGAAGAGCATGGTGTTTCTCACAGACGAGGTAGCTCACCAGATCTCTCAAGATTCAGTTCCAGCCAAGAAGCTGTCCTCTCTACTGGGGAAATTCATCTCCACCATAGAAGTGGTCCCAATTGCTATGGCGCACACCAGGGAACTCCAGAGGTTCGTGATCCAGGTGTGCAGGGGTCAGCTGGACCCTCTGAAGATGTCAGTGTCCCTCCCTCTTCATGTGGAACTGAGTTTGTCATGGCGGCTCGACCTCTCCAATCTGCTGAAAGGCAAGTCCTTCCAGGTATCCCTCTGGACCATGGTGACAACGGATGTCAGCCTCTCCTGCTGGGGATCGGTCCTGGGTCATCTGAGTGCTCAGAGTCAGTGGTCTCCGGAGGAATCTCTCCTTCCCATCAACGTGTTGGAGCTTTGGGCGATATTTCATGCCCTTCGTCATTTGACATCTTAGCTGGAAGACTGTCCAGTCCTGGTACAATCCGACAACGCCACGGCCGTGGCTTACATCAACAAGCAGAGTGGAACAAGAAGTCACGCCGCTTGGTTAGAGGTCAAGGCTATTTCGTCCTGGGCAGAAGAACACGTTCCTGCCATATCCACAGTGCACATTCCTGGCGTAGACAATGTTATAGCGGACTTCCTCAATACACCGTGGACAGAGGAGAGTGGGAACTGCACCCAGAGGTGTTCACCCTCATTGTTCAGAAATGGGGTCTTCCTTACATCGACTTGATGGCGACAAGACACAACAGGAAGGTTCTGAGGTTCTGCTCTCGGTGGAGGGAACATCTAGCCCAGGTAGTGGATGCAATGTCCATTCCTTGGTTGTTTCCTCTGGCCTATATCTTTCCTCCCTTCACAATGCTGGACAAGGTGTTACGGAAATTGCGTCTGGAACGTGGTCCAGTCGTTCTGATTGCTCCGTACTGGCCTCACCAAGCTTGGTTCCCAGAGCTTCTGGATCTGTCAGTGGTGGATCCGTTCTGTCTCCCTTGCCATCCGGATCTTCTTCTGCAAGGTTACCTGTGGAAAGAGGATGTTCATCAGCTATCTTTGACGGCTTGGAAATTGAATCCTCAATATTGAAGAAGAAAGGTTTTCTTCTGGGGTGGTTTCTACTACACTCAGTGCCCGCAAACCTGTTTCTTCCAAGATCTACCATCGTGTCTGGTCGACCTTTCTGTCTTGGTGTGCGGACATAGTGTCAGAGTACCTGGTGGCGGCTGCCGAGCCAACCGCAGCCTTTCCCGGCAGCCGCTGCAGCTCTCTTCTGGCTGCTTCAGCCACATATTCTACCCATCCTCTGTCTCCTCCGTGGTCGCAGGGATTGTTGGCAGCTCAGCCGCATCCTCAAGCAGGGGTCAGGTTCCTTCCAGCTCCCTGCAGCAGCTTGTTGGTGCACATCCAAGTTGGGACACGCGTTCTATTTAAAGTCACAGTACACCTTTTTTGCTCCTCCTCTTCCTGGGCCACTAGGTACTTTAACTTCCAGGACACCACTCTCATTCGCCCTTTCCTGGTGTCCTGTGCAGCAGCTTGTGTCCTGTGTATTACTTGTTTTGTCTAACTACCCGTTCTGGTACCAACCTTTGGATTGTCTGACTACCCGCTCTGTGTATGACCCCGGCTTGGCTGACATTCCTTCTGGTGTGGACCTGTGGCTCTGGCTGGGCTGGATTTGCATCTCAGGAGCCTGTAGGCACTGAAATTAGAAGCCCCCCCCGGTCCATCACCACTGGATACCTCAACAATGATCCTAATCTCCACGTTGCCCCCCATCATCTCCATACTGCCAAACTTGACTTAAGGGCAGCGTATAACCTTGTTTGTATCAATAGCGGGAGGATGCCCTATCTCGCCAACATTGTCCTGACTCTAGGGTGGAGTCTTCTCCCACTCCGATCATTCCAGCTGATTGTATTCTGGCTTCCATTCGTACTAGTATCACGTCTCCATTGGGAGAGGAGATTTTGGCGGCCCAGGTTTCAGCACCAGCTGAGAAGCCTAGAGGGAGATGTTTTGTGTCGGTTCAGTGGCGCACCAGACTCATGGACACTTACCACACTTCCAAAACCGCTGGTCATAATGGGCACAATGAATTAATATGGTCAATCTCTCGATTATTCTGGTGGCCGAATTTACGGAAGGGCTGCGCTGCCTTCGTGGCAGCTCGCCAAACGTGTGCACAAAGTAAATCTCCACGTAGCTTACCAGTGGGACTCCTTAAACCTATTCCCAATGGGTCACCGCATCCTTGGGTCACACGGTTATCCTTATGGTAGTGGACAGATTTTCTAAAATGGTGCATTTTGTACCTTTGAAAGGCTTACCTTCTGCCCAACAGCTGGCGGAGATATTTGCTAAAGAAGTTTTCCGTTTACATGGCATTCCTAAAGTCATTGTCTCCGACAGAGGCAGCCAGTTTGTGTCCCGATTCTGGAGATGTTTCTGTGCTCAAATGGGAATCCAGCTCGGCTTTTCTTCTGCCTACCACCCTCAATCTAATGGTGCAGCCGAGAGGTCTAACCAGGCTCTCGAACAATTCCATTTCTGCTACGTCAATAACCACCATGACAGTTGGGCTACTTTGTTACCTTGGGCAGAGTTTGACAGGAATTGTGCCGTCAATTCCTCGTCTCAATGTTTCCTGTTTTTGATAAATTATGGGTTTCAGCCCTCCTCTCTTCCTGAGACTTTCGAGGCACAACCTATTCCGGCTCTGGATAAGCACTTAGGGGCGCTCCGTTCCTCTTGGGTGCAAGTACAGCATACCCTACATGGCTCTATGCAATGGAACAAATGGCAGGATGATCGTAGACAATTACCTGCACCCACCTTTCAGGTTGGAGATAGGGTGTGGCTGTCATCCCGGAATCTTAATCTTCAGGTTCCACGTCATAAACTGGCCCCTCGTTTTGTTGGTCCCTTTTGAATCATTAGGAAAATCAACCCTGTGGCTTATGCTCTGCAGCTTCCTGCTACGATGCGCATACATAACGTTTTTCACGTATCTTTACTCAAACCTTTAATCTATAACCAGTATACCTCCACCACGGTTCCTCCAGCCCCCATTAGGGTGGGGGATCATGACGAATTCGAAGTACAAAGCATTTTGGATTCCCGGAGGGTCAGGGGGAGATTACAATATTTGGTACACTGGAGAGGTTATGGGCCCGAAGAACGCTCCTGGGTCTCTTCCGAAGATGTGCATGCCCCGTTCTGATTCACAGATTTAATTCCCGCTTTCCGGACAGACCTTGACTCGTTCCCCAGAGGAGGGGTCTTTGAGGGGAGGGTACTGTCAGCGTACCTGGTGGCGGCTGCCGAGCCGACCGCAGCTTTTCCCGGCAGCTGCCGCAGCTCTTTTCTGGCAGCTTCAGCTGCATGTTCGGCCTTTCCTCTGTCTCCTCCACGGTCGCAGGGGTTGTTGGCAGCTCAGCCGCATCCTCAAGCAGGGGTCCGGTTCCTTCCGGCTCCCTGCAGCAGCTTGTTGGCACGTGTCCAAGTAGGGACATGCGTTCTATTTAAAGTTGCAGTACACCCTTTTTGCTACTCCTCTTCCTGGGCCTTTAGGTACTTTAACTTCCAGGACACCACTCTCTAAGCACACCTTTTCAAAGCACTACCGTGTTGATGTGCTGGCATAGGCTGACACCAGCTTTGGGAGGAAAATCCTGGAGGCAGTCTTGCCTGTCTAGGATTTTCTTCGGTTCTTGGTGCTTCCTTCACTTTTGAGCCCCATGGCTTTAGTTCAGTGTGCTGTGTAACAGTTGGGGTGTTACCCCTGTTCAGTGTCTGTGGACACTTAATTAGTTGTTGGGCTGTCTTTCATCTGATGGTTCATATCTGCTCTGGTGACTTTGGGGGCCTTGCGCCTGGTCCTTGCCTTACTTCCCGCCTCTGGGAAACTCAGTGGTTGGACATCCCAAAGTCACCAGTAACCTGTATTGGACGACAAAGAAAAGAGGATTTTAGTCTTACCTGTTAAACCCTTTTCTCTTAGTCCATACAGGTTACTGGTCTCCCACCCTGTCGGGGTCATGCTCATAGTAGTCTTCTTTCCCTTCTACTATCTAGTCAATAGTTAGTGTCTCAAATCTTTCTGGAGCTGTTTGGCTATGTGCAGCCAAGGAGGGAAGGTAGGCTTCACCCCTGCATACAATTCTAGAATTGTTCCTGCATACAATTAAAGGGGCAGATCGCCTACCAGTAACCTGTATGGACTAAGAGAAAAGGATTTAACAGGTAAGACTAAAATCCTCTTTTTAGACACCAGCTGGTTGTTTAAAAAGGATATGTTTAATCTATATGTGGGAAACTAAGAGCGCCAATGTACTTTAAACACCCTTGTGATGAATGAACTAAAATAAGCTGCTTACATGAAACAGCTTCTACTAATACACAGTAATATCCTATATAATAATTCGCCAAGTTGTGTGTAACGCCCGACATGCGCAGTAGACACTGCTGCGCGTGCAGCAGTCATGCGCAGTAGAGACTGCCCGCGCCGCGGCTGATACAGAGCTGGGTGCTCTGAAGGAGCGTCCAGCTCTGTATCAGCCGAGGCGCGGGCAGTCTCCACTGCGTGTGACTGCCCCGCGACCGGCTGCCAGAGGCACTGTGGCCCGTGTAACGGGCTGTTCAACTAGTACTAACATAATACATTAGGTTGAAAAAAGACACAAGTCCATCAAGGTCAACCTTTGCCTCATAACCCAGAAAATGAGAATTATATAAGACTTCTTGCCACCAAATGAGTAATAGTCCATTTACCGTAACTTCCAGTTTTACCTAGTAGTACACAGTATAAACCTGTATGTTCCCTCTTGATAGAAATACAACTAATCTTCTCTTAAATGTTTCCATTGTATCTGTCATTACCACATCTTTGGACAAAGAATTCCAGTTTAACAGACCTTACATTAAAAATACCCTTCCTCTGCTGAAGATGATATCTCCTTACATCTACTCTTAAGGGGTAGCCTTGGAGTGAAAATTACATTATCAACTCTTTCTTCAATACTCCTTTTTATGCAAGACAGGACTTTGCTTTGTTACTGCTGTTTTACACTGGTCACTTTGTAGATTACAAGGATTCCGAGGCCTTTATCTAGCAATGTGTCTCCTAAAATGATTCCATTAACTTCATAAGTAGCATTGGGATTTTTTTTTTCAAATGCTTAACATTACACTTTCCTACATTAAATTTAATAATTTGTTTGGCCATTTTATGTAAATCCCTCTATACAGAACAAACATCTTGTTCTAAATGTATTACCCTACACAATTTAATGTCATCTGCAAATATTGAAATTTTGCTTTCTGTACCTATTCCCAGGTAATTTATAAATGTGTTAAAAAATCAATGGACCAAGAAATGAACCCAGAGGTACTCCAATCCCAACTTTAATCTTCTCTTAAATGTTTCCATTGTATCTGTCATTACCACATCTTTGGACAAAGAATTCCAGTTTAACAGACCTTACATTAAAAATACCCTTCCTCTGCTGAAGATGATATCTCCTTACATCTACTCTTAAAGGGTAGCCTTGGAGTGAAAATTACATTATCAACTCTTTCTTCAATACTCCTTTTTATGCAAGACAGGACTTTGCTTTGTTACTGCTGTTTTACACTGGTCACTTTGTAGATTACAAGGATTCCGAGGCCTTTATCTAGCAATGTGTCTCCTAAAATGATTCCATTAACTTCATAAGTAGCATTGGGATTTTTTTTTTCAAATGCTTAACATTACACTTTCCTACATTAAATTTAATAATTTGTTTGGCCATTTTATGTAAATCCCTCTATACAGAACAAACATCTTGTTCTAAATGTATTACCCTACACAATTTAATGTCATCTGCAAATATTGAAATTTTGCTTTCTGTACCTATTCCCAGGTAATTTATAAATGTGTTAAAAAATCAATGGACCAAGAAATGAACCCAGAGGTACTCCAATCCCAACTTTAATTGTTTTGGAGAATTTCTCATTTGCAACTACCCACTGTTCCCTATCTTTCAACAAGTTTTCTATCCAGTTGCAAAGGTTATCCCCTAGACCAAATGTCCTTATTTTATACACAAGCCTCCTGTTTGTACTGTATCAAATGTATTTTCAAAATCTAGATACACTACATATATTGCTTTACCATTATCTAGGTTGCTACTTACTTCTTCATAGAAGCTCAAAATATTAGTTTGGCAAAACCTATTTGACATAAAACCACGTTGATTCCTGCTATAATGTTGTTTTCCACAGTGTAATCCTGAATATAATCCCTTATTATCCCTAATAGCAGTCAGTCTTAATTTGTCCAGTCTTCCAATGACCTCTTTGTGTGTTAACCCAATATCTGATAATGATATGGTTTTATTTGTTATTATTTGCTGAGGTTCTTCTGCCATTTCTTACTCCCTTACTCCTTACTCGTATATGTAATACCACTATATGAAATGATTTTGCAATTCCTGCATTTCAGTGAAAATATCCTGTGCCTCTCAAAAGAACACTTACAATATAACGGACTGTATATAATGCTTACTATTTTATAGTTCCACCTTCATTGACCTATCTGGACTCCGCCTCCCAGGCCTTATATGCTGCGTCCTATCATTTCCTCAGTGCCCTTTCGTGGTGTACCTGAGCGCATTCTAAGTCTTCTGTTGTGATTCGTTCCTGGCTGTTGAATCTGTTTTGTGTATGACCCTGGCTCCGTCTGACTACCGATTTGTGCCTGAACCTTTGGCCTGTCTGACTGATGGCATGCCAAACAACTTATGACTATCCGCCAAGGCTCACGCACTGTAGCCGAGTACGCTATTGAATTTCGTACACTGGCGGCAGAGATGGGCTGGAACAACGAGGCTCTAGTGGCTGCTATCACGGTCCCCATGATTCCTTGTCACTCTTTGTGGTGGTGCTCTTCCATTGGCAGAGCGTTATTGGCCCGCCCAGGGTGTCCCTTTATATACTGGGCCTATGGCACCTGTCAGGTGCCCTTTCGTGGTGTTCCTGTTCCTGCGCCTTTGTTGCTGTGTTCCTGCATTCCTGTGTACCGACTCGGCTCGTCTGACTACTCTGCTGTTCCTGCTCCGTGATTGACCTGGTTCTGGCTGACGTTCCTGCTCCGTGATTTGACCCGGTCCTGGCTGATGTTCCTGCTCCGTGATTGACCCGGCTTTGGCTGACTTCCTGCTACGTGATTGACCCGGTTCTAGCTGATGTTCCTGCTCCGTGATTGACCCGGTTCTGGCTGACGTTCCATGACACGTAAGGGGACTAACCCATCTGTATGGTCTCCCAGTGCGATCCAGGCTTTTGAGGATTTTAAATCTGCCTTCACTAAGTCTCTGATATTGTTGCATCCCAACCCCAAGCTGCCCTTTTCCTCTGGATGTGGATGCATCTGAATCAGGAGTGGAGGCCCTCCTGTGCCAGCATTCTGGCCCTGGTAAACCCCTTCTTCTATGTGGGTTTTTCCTCTAAGAAACTGTCAAGAGCTCAGAGTGTGTATGATATAGGTGGTCGCGAGCTCCTGGCTATTATCCTCGCTCTCCGTGAGTGGCATCACCTATGTGAGGGGGATAAGTTCCACAATCCTGATCTTGATGGATCATAAGAATCTGACATATCTGTCCGAGGCCAAGAGACTGTCTCCATGACAAGCCAGGTGAGCATTATTCCTGTCCAGATTGAATTTTGTGGTCTCTTATCTCCCTGGCTCCAAGAATGTCAGAGCAGATGCCCTGTCCAGGCAGTTCAGGTCTGACTCTGAGACTACACCTGTGCCTATCATTCCTACCGATCGTATTCTAGCTACTGTACGCACCTGCGTAACATCTCCTCTGGGCGAGGAGATTTTGGCCTCCCAAGCCACTGCTCCTGCTGACAGACCCAGTGGTAAATGTTTTGTACCCGAGACCCTTCATACCAGATTGTTGGAGACATGTCACTCATCGAAGGCTGCTGGTCATACTGGCCGTGACCAATTGATTTGGTCGGTCTCCCAGTTGTTTTGGTGGCCCAGTCTTAGGGCAGATTGCTAAGCCTTCGTGGCAGCATGCTCCATTTGTGCTCGTGCCAAGACCCTGAGACATCTTCCTGTGGGTCTACTTCAAACTGTTCCCAATGGCGAACGTCCCTGGTCTCACGTTTCCATAGACTCTGTGGTAGAACTGCCGGTATCCAAGGGGTACACGGTCATTCTAATGATAGTGGACCGATTCTTGAAAATGGCTCACTTTGTCCTGCTCCGGGGACTCCCTTCCTCCAGGGAACTGGCTGAAGTGTTTGCTAGAGAGGTGTTTCGACTCCAGGGAGTGCCCAGGGTGCTGGTTTCGGATCGAGGGAGTCAATTTGTTTCTAGGTATTGGAGGTCTTTCTGTAACCAGATGGGTATCCAACTCTCCTTCTCCTCTGCACACCACCCCCAGTCCAACACTGCTGACGAGAGATTCAACCAAGGGTTGGAACAGTTTTTGCGTTGCTTCATCTCAGACCATCAAGACAACTGGGCATCCTTGTTACTGTGGGCAGAGTTTGCCAGGAATTGTGCAGTGAACTATTCCACACAGAGTTCTCCGTTCCTGATCAACTATGGGTTCCAGCCTTCAGTTCTTCCTGACTCCTTTCGTGCAGAAGATATTCTGGCTCTGGAAGAACATCTTAGGCAGCTCTGCCCCACTTGGGAACAAGTCCAGAGAGCCCTACAAAGGCCCACGCATCTCTATCAAAGACATGCAGACCGGAGGAGACTACCTGCTCCTGTTTTTCAAGTTGGGAACAGGGTTTGGTTATCCTCCCGCAATCTGAACCTCCAAGTGCCTTGTAAAAAGTTGGCCCCTCACTTTGTAGGTCCATACCGGGTGCTTCGCAGAGTCAACCCTGTCACTTATGCTCTGGACCTTCCTGCCAGTATGCACATCCACAATGTGTTTCACCTATCATTATTCAAGCCTCTGATATGTCATCGCTACACTACAGTACCAGTGGTGCCAGGGCCTGTGCAGGTGGAGGACCATGAAGAATATGAGATACAGAGCGTTATGGATTCTCTCAAAGTCAGAGGTCACCTCCAATATTTGGTACACTGGAAAGGCTATTCTCCTGAGGAACGTTCCTGGGTGACTAGTGCTAATGTCCATGCTCCTGCTCTGCTCCGGAGTTTCCACTCTCGTTTTCCAGATAATTGTCCTTTTCCGCGGGGGAGAGGTCATTGAAGGGGGGGTACTATCACAGTGCTTCTGGCTCTTTTGCTTGCCTGTTCACTTCCTTGTGATTGCCTGGCGGCAGCATGGTGGATGACTACTTCCTGCTTACTTGCGCATCATTCCGCTATTTGATAGTTCCACCTTCATTGACCTATCTGGACTCCGTCTCCCAGAGAGGCCTTATATGCTGCGTCCTGTCATTGCCTCAGTGCCCTTTCATGGTGTACCTGAGCGCATTCTCAGTCTCCCGTTGTGATCCATTTCTGGCTGCTGAATCTGTTTTGTGTATGATCCTGGCTCCGTCTGACTACTGATTTGTGCCTGAACCTTTGGCCTGGCTGACTGACCACTCCTTGCTAAGTACTTTGGCTTGTCTGACTACCCGAATCATTTTGACCATTGACTGGTTTGTCTCGCTCTCGCTCCCTTGGGCCTGGCACCCTCCTTGCAGGTTCTCAGTCTCAGTCCTTGGTCGGCTAGGTCCTGTCTGTAGTTCAGCAGCGCTTAGTCCTACCGGGGATTGTTGTGCTCCTAGCACTCTCCCTAGCCCCTAGCACTCTCCCCACGACTGACCCCGGCAGGACTGGGGAAGTGTCTATCTTCAGTTTTCTTGTGTTTGATTAATAAAGTGGAATTGATTTTATGTACCTATCTAAGTCGTTATTTGCAAGTCTCAGTGACAGGTACTGAAAAAGCTGTCAGACATTGTAATAAACACATAGGGGGGAGTGGATCTATGTGATCAACTCATGCAGCCGTACCTCACTATGAGAAAATGTAGGGCCTGATACAAAAAGGTTACCATCGGCATGATGCAGACTGCAGTATATAATCCTTATTTAGTCTTCAAATTGGCAAACCCCACTCCAAAATGCACTTTTTTGCAGTTTGAACTTCATGTCATTTACAGTTTTTTGTTTCAAGGGGCAGCCGAAATAATTCCAAAAACATTTGGTGTAGTACACTATCCTTTTTAAAATCCCCCACCCCCATCCACCCAAAAGAGAAACCTACAGAAATGCTGCAGAGTTTGCTACAGCAAGGGAATACAGACAGACACCACCACTTACAGTCCTGATTGCCCTTCAAAACCTGGGCTCTGCATTGGTGACTGCTTTAAAGGGATAGTAACACTTCGTTTTATCTTTATTTTATTTTGTAGGCATTAAAAATACATGAAGAACGATATAAGTCTTATCTCTCAAACCTTTATGGTTTAAGAGATATTCACAAGCAAAGTTTCCCCCTCCCGCCCCTTTTTCCTAGTGTAAGCCATCTCTTCTCAGATGTGAATCTGGTTGTAAGACCAGACAGATAACAGCAGGGAACAATCTTCTTTGTATGAAAACAAAGAAAGTCCTTCCCCCCTTGACAAGTTTTTCAGCTTTTTGCCTTATCTTACTTGAAGATTGTCCCTCTCTGCAGTCTACCTTGGCACCTCCCTTCTGATCTGGCTGAACGGTGGGGGGGGGGATACTTTGCTTGTGAATATCTCTTAAACCGTAAAGGTTTGAGAGATAAGACTTATATCGTTCTTCATGTTTTTTTAATGCCTACAAAATAAAATAAAGATAAAATGAAGTATTACTATCCCTTTAAGTGATACAGTGTAGGTGCATTGCAGTAGTGCTGTAAGAGTTATATTATTAGTTGGCCACTTTTTTCCCTGTGAAATATCCTGTTTTTTCATATTTCAAAACACATCCCTCCTTAGGTCTAACACTAGAAAAATATAATGGGAAGTTTTTTCCATATCTGAACATGGAAACATGTTTGTTCCTAAGTGGGCCCAGTAGCTTCCCCAAATAGGTTTGCTACTTTTTCCTCAAAAAAAATACCAGCCATAGTTTTGGGTCGGTGAGGGAGGAGCCGGAAAAGGGAGGAGCCACAAAAGGGGCAGAATCACTCAATGTTGCAATGAGTTGGGTTGTGTACCCTTCTGGTTAACCCTTTGAGTACCAGAGGGGTACACAACTCATTGCTTTGCAATGAGTTGCGTACCCCTCTGGCACTCAAAGGATTAAAGAGTGAAAAGAACAACACAACACCACTCACCTGACTCCCATGCATAATTCTTGTGTCATGTGTATTGTAATAAAAGAGGGAAAACCGCCAGTGGGATGAAGTGGAAAATAAGACAAAAAAGGAGCCACGTTGGGACACACCGACTAGCAACTACCAACAAAAAAATCTTCCATTGATATTAAGGTTTTCTTTTCAAACACAGGTTCATTGTGAGACAAGATAAACAGCAAAACAGGTACATTTTATGCCCCTGCCCCCCAAGCTGGTGGTCAGGCTGGTCTGCTGGGGACAGGGGCATAACTACAGGGGTTGCAGTTACACTGCGGCTCTACATCCAAGGGGGCCCTTCACTTTGATTTAAAGGAACTTTGAATTCCTTAAATGCATTGTGAAGAGTTGCTCCACTTTTTTTTAACCCTTTGAATGCCAGAGGGGTACAGAATGCATTGCTTTGCAATGCATTCTGTACTCCTCTGGCACTCAAAGGGTTAACTTGAAAAACTGGCCTTAGGATTCTAAGCACTAAAGAGGAGAAATTCTGGAGCATACTAACGGCACCACAGGGGACAAATAAAATGTTCCCAAATTCTCAGTAATTTAAAAGGAGCTGTTAACACTATGAATGCTGGAGAAGTCTCAAATGCACTCCTTCTCAACCTAATTACAAAAATTAGAAACTAGGAGCACAAACTCTATGTCTACAGTTTTAAAGTATAACCATGCATATCATACATGGGGTGCCCATAGTCCCATAAAGACATATTTAAACCAAACAAAGGAAAAAGAAAGAACTTAAACAGGCACTCAACCTAAGTTCAAAATAATAATAACCACTCTAAAAGTACAAAATATTTATTAGCGTAATATCAATATATACAAATCTACACTGGTGCCAGTATATGAAAAAGGAAGAAAAAATAAGCAAACAGCTGTAGATAAAAAATAGCATATGCATATGAAATAATATATTGCCTAAATTAAAGATGACGCCGTCACTAATTTCCAGTGGAGATCTATGTCATAGTTATATTTCAGCACAATTTGCATATATAGTCAGTGTTCTTTCACATTCATGTTGCAAATGATGTCACATACAACAATGGAGATGATAGTGGAAAAACAGGTAACATAATAAACACACACAGATGATGGGTTAGCAACTGAGTGTGGCTTCATATGGAGATGGTATCAACTATAAGTTATAAGTGCATTATAGGTTGACTTCCATATCACGGTGATATTCATACATCCGTTCGTCAAATAACTTCCAGCTCTACTTCTTCTAGCTTACCGCCACTCACAAATTGCTCTCCTGCAACAGGTCCAACTCCGTTTCCTGTGTGTGCATAAGATTCCTTCACTTCCAATCTCCAACCGTGCAGCTCTCACCAAATAGATAATTTCAATGCTATATCTGCTGTGCAATGCATCAGTGAATATCAATCAACCTCCAATGCGTTTCGTCCGCGTTACCGCGGGCTTTCTCAAGATGAGTCATATACTCTTTATGGTTCATCTCTTTTAATCCTTAAAACCAGAAGTCAAACAGGGTTCCATAGCAGCCAAAATAATAAATCTATGACCCCTCAAATAGCACAGGACAGCATTCCAAATTTCAGTGCTATCTAATCACAACATAGCGTAATATCTTTATCATCATAATGAATCCTATATATACAGCCATATAGTTATATCTATAAGGTTATTAATTACACATAAAATTAACCCCTTCCTCTACATTTAAAGCCAAATGTGTAACATTCTATCCTCAGTTCCATTATTGAAGGCTAAACTAATATAAGCTTCCATTAATATACATAATTCTGTAATGTTTTAGGCAGACAACAATTACAGTCATGTCTAGGGCATGTGGTATAGATCAAATAAAGACACACACAACTTGTTTGGATGTAAAAACCAGGCCACAGCTTTATTAACTTAAAATTTAATAACCACCACAACTTTAAGCCCTTGCCAAATGCTAGGCATAAACTTATGCCCACCCTACTGAGCCCCAAAAGGCTCAACCCATCTTTTCCTCCATTCCACCACACCCCATTAGCTGGTCTGTGCAGCTCAATGAGGGGCGGTGACCACAACCCGCGACCGTGGTCCGGATGCTTAATGCCCAAGGCCGCTGGCCTGACATCCACCTGTTAACCATGCATTCCAAACATGATGTACCATTTTTCCTATTGGCAAGGGCCAAAAGCGCCAAAAGCTGTGACAAATAAAGTAAACCCAGGTACTTTCATGACCCAAAACCCACCAGAAAACAAACCCCAAACTAACAATAAAACCCAAATACAGGGAGGGAGGGAGGGCCGATACTTTTGGTATTCACTTCTGAAAAGGAAGTGATGCTCCAAGTGTCCCCCTTATATTGGTTCCCATGCCCCACCCCTTCTTAAACATTAAAGGGGCAGATACCCCTTACAAGCTTTCTTTGACCCCCCCACAGCCCTGACATGATTCCCCTTCTTAGGGCTTGTGGGGAATTCTTGTCTAGGGCATGTGGTATAGATCAAATAAAGACACACACAACTTGTTTGGATGTAAAAACCAGGCCACAGCTTTATTAACTTAAAATTTAATAACCACCACAACTTTAAGCCCTTGCCAAATGCTAGGCATAAACTTATGCCCACCCTACTGAGCCCCAAAAGGCTCAACCCATCTTTTCCTCCATTCCACCACACCCCATTAGCTGGTCTGTGCAGCTCAATGAGGGGCGGTGACCACAACCCGCGACCGTGGTCCGGGTGCTTAATGCCCAAGGCCGCTGGCCTGACATCCACCTGTTAACCATGCATTCCAAACATGATGTACCATTTTTCCTATTGGCAAGGGCCAAAAGCGCCACAGGGCCTGATGCGTACATCCTATGCAGCCAGGCCCTTCCCCCCATAGAAAGCTATGGCCTGCTCCAAACCCCCCCAAAAAATGTCCAAAGTGAAACGAAAAGAAAAAAGAAAATGTAGCCCAACCGCACAGTGAGCCACCCCATCTGACCTAAACAAGGAAAAGACGAATCCACAAAAACAGAATGTTGCACAGACAACCCCCAATTGTGAATGACACACTCAACACACGTTGAGTCAGACAAATCCGGTACTTCCAATGCCCTGCGATCCCTGTCACCAACCCAGCGTTGGCGTGGAATAATCACTGGCCACGGAACACCAGCCTAGGGAAATGGCAAAGGAGAACAGAAAAATTTCCCATGAATGGCCGCACCAAAAGCCAAGCTGGGCCAGAGCCAAGGTCATTACCCCCACAAGTGCACCACAAGAACCCAAGGGGGACCACTAAACGTACCAACCAACCTCAGGAAGAAAGCGAGACCACTGCGGACCCAGATAGACAAACCAGGACACCAACGAAAAAACAAAGGGTCGAAAGACAGCAGCACCCACCACCACAATCCGCCGCTCTCCATCACACCCAAATAACAAAAGTGGCCAACAATCCAGCAGCAACAAGGCCGTGACCTGAACAGAAAACAAAAAACACAGTATAGCAACAGAACCTACAACTCAACACCCAACCATCCTGTCCGGCCTAACATAAGAGAAAGCCGTGCGGACTCCCACCGACCGATACAGCAAACAGACTCAGTACCCAAACCAGTCATATCCGCCTTCATAGCAGCCCCAATGATATCCAAACCCGCCACCGAAAACAGTCACCCAAACCCCAGAACCATAGACATCCCTCTCGAAGCAGCGGATACGAAACGAGAGAGAACCAGAAGCAAACGCAAAAAATCCAGAAACACACACCGGGACTGAATTGAAAAGAACTAAATAACTCCCCCAGACGCAGAGCCACAAAAAAGCAAAACAAAAAGCCACCCCAAACACTGACCATAATGAGCCGAGCAAACACCTGGAAGATAACTGTTGCAAGAGTGAGAACTAAACCAGGCGCCGAGTATCAGACTGCACCACCACCAGTCAAGACCGCAAAGACTTGCGCACCCCAAATTCCTATGAACAATCTGTCCCCCCGCAACAACCCAAAAGCCAACCCAGACACCCAGCCCCCCAATAGCCGCCGGGAATACACCCCGACTAAACCAATTCCAGTACCAACCACAACACCCCATCAATCCTCACAGCATCCCCCACCACAGCCTCCAACTGATCCACTCATCCCAAGCAACCGCACACCTTGACAAAGAGGCTGGAGCCAATGAATACCTCCCCCGGATACAACTGTAGACCACCAAGATCCCACCAGTGGTCAGGACAAGGCGTACCCCACAGCCGTCGCCCCCAGACATGCCTACCAAACTCCACGACCAGGAATCAAGAAAGTGCATCAGCAGCCACATACAGAACCCAGGCACACGCCGCTCCCAAAAAGATATATCAGGACTCAGACAGATGGCACCGAACAACAAAGCAGACAGAACAGGGACAGAAGAGGAAAACAAGTTATGAACCGCCAGCACCACCCCCATAGCGTCAGAGTACAAAAAACAACCTTACATTCTGCATCCTGACAACCCACAAAGTAAAAGCGATGACAATTGGAAAGACTTCCAGGAAAAACCAGGTCCCTCATCAAACCGGAAGACCCCAAGTCACAGGCCAAAGAGGCCAACCCAATCCAGCCCAAACAAGGACCCGAACCGCAAAGAACATGCTGCCACTGTACACAAATCCAACACCCTATTCGAGCCCCAGAAATCCAGCAGGCGTGCCAAATCATGGCCTAGTAACAGAACAAGGAGGAGCACGCAGCAGAAAATGCCCACCTAACACGCTAGCAAGAATTGAAAAAACGCCCAAAAGCAATCCCTGAAAAACTTTGGGTATCCTCCAATACCACCACAACTTCACCGCCTTCGTCCCAGCAGCAGTCTGAATATCCCGGTCCGGAGGAGCCTCTTCCAAGGAAAGCCAAGAATAAATATCCACAAATTTGCTCCTCTGGAAGGCCAGGAACCAGACAAATGCAAAGTGCAAAAAACCCCTTAGTGAAACAACCAAAGCAAAACCGCAATCCAGGAGCATAGACCAAAAGACAAGCCGGGGTCAGGAACCTATGCAGGTACGCAGACAAGCCAGGATCAGGAATACAGAGATCAGCAACAGCAAGAATAAGCCAGGAGTCAGAAGGGACGTCAGAGGAAGGCAGGTCATGCACAGATAATCAGACGCAGGAAAATGCCCTCGCACCGAAGCAAACATAAGGGCAAGGAGGAAGGGAGCCAGCTGCTTGAAACAGCCTGGAAGGGATTGGCTGAGAAACAAGCAGGTGCGCAACCATATCAACAGAGAGATCAAGGCAGTCTGGTCAACTCCAGCCGACTCAGCCCACCAGGGAAGGAAAGGCAGCAGTAATCAACAGCATAGCGTGTGACGAAATGAGTCAAACCATGACAACCTTCAAAACTTCTCCCGAACCTCAACCCTCAAATGTAGCCCCAAAGGACTGGCCCAGCAAAAATAGGCAGTCCAACGGCCGCCATGGGAACCCCCCAAAAGAGTGAACACCCAGCCGCAGCCCCTAACCCCAATAACTGGGAAGCAGCCGAAGGAATAACCACACCAGCCCCTGCAACGGGCGCCCCAGTAGAAACAAGACCAGCCCCAGAAACACCCACCACCACCACCAGGAGCAAGAGGGGGGGATCACCCCTGCGCTCCCTGGTCCCCGAGAGCTCCCAACATGCCAAACCTAGACTAACCCAGACCCCCAACACCAGGGACTGCAGCCAAACTGTTAATGTAATATAACAAACGCATACTGAAGGGAATAATACATAATTATACAGTATTTTTACATTGCACAACCAGAAAAACAAACTAAACATGTTGCGCACAACATAAACACAAGTAAATATACACATAGTGTGTCAACATCGACATAGAGAACATGGGGCACCCCAAGCTGATCCCCACGGCACTCCACAGTGCCATGCACCCTGGCCGAGAATCACGGCCCCAGGCAATCCCGTACCTGTTATCGCAACGGGAGGCACGGACTGCGTAACTTCCATCTCCGCAGAGGCACCCATCAGTGCCACACCAGGCTCCTCACCAGCTGAAGCACTCCGCTACCCAGGTGAACCCTGAAAAGAAAAGGGAAACCAACACAAGGTGCCACGGCACCCCAGGTAGAGAATCACTGCCCCAGGCAATCCCATACCTGCCACCACACAATGGGAGGTACAGACTGCGTAGCAGCCAGCTCAGCAGAGGCACCCATCCATGCCACACCAGAATCAGCTCCAGCAGAAGAAATCCGACACACAGGTAAACCCTGGAAAAGAAAAAGGGGAACCAAAACCAGGGGCTCCAAAAAACCCCACTCGCCAGTACAGTCCACCGAACAGGAAACAGCACCTAGGACAAAGGAAAAAGAAAAACAAAAAACCCACCAGGGGCACCCAAGGCCCCCACACCCTGTCTAAATATTATTTTATTTTTAAAATAAGTATTTATGCCTTTATTGAATTTTTTTTTTTTTTTTTTTTTTTTATACCCAGGCCCGTGCAGGCCACCTTCACCATCAATGCCCGTTTGCCGTTATTATGCCTTCTAATTTCATGAGATATACACAAACACATATATATTGTTCCAACTATATATATATACACACACATACACATATTGGTCATACATACATATATATACACACATATACATATATATATATACACACACCAAATATTTCGTACCATATGTACACACACATACATATTTAGTCATATAAATATGCACACCCACATATTGTCTCATATATATGCCCACAAATATATATATACGTTCACATAGACATACACACACACAAATACATGTTCCCATATACATACACACACATATACATGTTCACATATACATACACACACACACACACATACATGTACACATATAAATACACACACACACATATACATGTACACATATAAATACACACACACATATACATATGTGCACATATACATACACACACACACATACATATGTTCACAGATATATACACATACTCATATACATACATGTTCTCATATACATACACACACACATATGTTCTCATATATATACACACACACATATGCATGTTCTCATATATCAACACACACATATTTTTACCTAGAATATAAACACACACAAATATACATTTAGTCATCTACATATACACACACATATATATATAGTTTCCAGATATATACACACACACACAGATACATAGTTAGTCAGTCATTTGTTTTGACCTTTTTTTTTTTTTTTTTTTTATATATATACTCAACACAGCAGGTAGAGCCCTGCAACCACACATCACCAGGACAGGGTCCCAGAGTATCACCCTCAGCACACCCAGCACCCACAGCAGGACAAACAGACCCAAACAGTAATAGAAGAAAGCCCACAGGACCTACCAAGAAGGAAAAAGCAGACAGAGCAGCCAGGAACAGGGGCAAAAGGAAAGTGAGGGGGGAGGGGCAGCAGAACAAGAGAGAGAACAGGGAAACCAGCAAACAAACAAGGAAGACAAAAGCAGCCCAACAGAGCCACCAGGAGCTGAGGCAGGCAAAATAGGAGAACAGTAAAGAGGCAACAGGACCCAGGGAGACAGAAAGGAGGAAAGGACCCCAGAACCCCAGTCCATCTGGAGGGCTGCAGAGCTGCAACAGACACCTGCATCAGGAAACTGGAGCCAGAAAAGGGGACCCACTGCTTCCAAAAGCCGGCTGGGCTAGGCTGAGGGATGTTCCACTGTCCGTCCCAAGGCTCAGTCGAACAGGTGGCTGCGTCTGGAAGCTCCCCGTAAGCCAGGCGGCCACCCCTGCCGAAGACACGCCAGTAGAATCCATCCTCCAAGAAAGCTGCTACCGCAGCCAATCACCACCACCGGACTGCAGCCAACAGAAAAGCAGATGACGCCATGGAAGACAGCCAAGTAAGCCGATCCGATACTTTTGGTATTCACTTCTGAAAAGGAAGTGATGCTCCAAGTGTCCCCCTTATATTGGTTCCCATGCCCCACCCCTTCTTAAACATTAAAGGGGCAGATACCCCTTACAAGCTTTCTTTGACCCCCCCACAGCCCTGACATGATTCCCCTTCTTAGGGCTTGTGGGGAATTCTTAACATAAATTACTACATAAGTATCTTTAATTTTTCACTACCTTTAATCAAAAATCAGTAATAATCCAAATTATTATCTGCCCAATATCCCATGACGTGAAATAGCTATCAACATACATCAGCTCATTATTTCCCAATCCTTCCAATTGAATGCCTATTGCCACTCTGTAGTCCCCATTACACACTCTGGTGGAGAAGACCACCAATAGACTCTTACAGAAATATATTAAATTGTTATTCCTCATTCAGTCCATGCGGGGATAAAGAGCCCAAAGTGTATATCCACTTTGTTCCACATCTCAATAATTTTAAATCAAGATCACCTCCTCTTTTGTTATTGGTGATGTGGATCATACCTATGGCTCTTAAATCCTTAGGACTTCCCTTATGGAATTCTAAAAAATGCCTTGCTATGGGGCTTTCCATTCTCTAGTACCCTGTTTCTGAATTCAAAGAAGCTAATTACCGGCTGTGCCTGTAAAATACTGGCCTGGTGGCAATCCTATCCCCAAACCCTGACAAATCCATGCATATGGGGCATTTCCTTACTCAGAAGATGTAACTGAACACTAATTTGATGCATTTTTAAAATCTCCAAATATCCTGTGCTTGAAATCCACAGCAACACCGAAATAAAAGTGTGAAAAAATGGAGTTTCTTTTCCTTACTGCAGGTTTGGAAGGGATTGGTAATAAAGTGGCAGCAAAAATACTGTCAAAATGCACCTAGAATAAAATCTAGGATTGTCTACTTTTTTAAAATATATACTTTTTTGGGGTACAAATTTAATTGCAGCATTGCCAAACAGCCCCATATGAGACAAAGCTCCAGTTAAGCAAGATGTAAAGATGGCATGTCTGAAAATGGAAATGCACATGTTCACAACTGGGACCAGTAGCTACTCCAAACCCTGACAAATCTATGCATATGGGGCATTGCCATACTCAGACGACGAAGCTGAACACTAATTTGATGCATATTTTAAAAATATCCAAATATCCTGTGCTTGAAATCCACAAGAACACTGAAATATAGGTTTGAAAATATATTTTTCCTACGGCAGGTTTTGTAAGGGATTGATGATAAAGTGGCACCGTGAAAAATGTGACTCTACATCTGGAATTAAACCCTGAAATAAAAGTGTGAAAATACTGATTTTTTTTTCTTACAACAAGATTTGAGAGGGATTGGTGGTAAAATGGCTACCTGAAAATTGTACAGAGCCCCAAATGAGACACGGCACCCGTAAAGCAAGCTGTGAAAATTCCGTGTGTGAAACTGGAAACATGCTTGTTCGGATTTGGGCCCTGTAGCTCCCCCAAACCCTGACAAACCTATGCATATGGGGTATTGCCTTACGGAAGACTTGGCTGAACACTAATCAATGCATTTTGTTAAATCTGCTACAATCCTGTGCTTGAAACCCACAGCAACATTGAAAAGTAGGAGTGAAAACTGCAAAAAAAATTACCACAATTTTGGTACAGATTTCTTAAAAACAGCTGCATAAAAAACTCCAAAATTCTACTGATGATTTACGCTATGTTGTCTACTTTTCGGGGGCATTTTATGGCTCTGGCACAATCAACCAAGCTATGATCCTTACATGCCAAATATTAAAAAGTTACAGATTGGAAATAATGGTGTTCATCTTGTAATAGGGATTCATCTTGAAAAAGGGATTGAAAAACTAGGCATATGAGGTACTCATATTCATGAGAAGCAAATTAATATACTTGGGGTATATTTTTCTAATGAACTAATAGTGTACAAATCCTGCATGGAAAATGTATGTAAACTGTTGTTTTTTTATTGTTTTTATTTTTTGCCTCTTTTTTCTATTTTAATCAAATTAAAAGATGAGATATCCATATAAAGGTGATATCAAAAGAAAGCCCCACTTGTGTTTAAAAAAAACAGGGAAAATATGGTTTAAGAAAGACATAGTAAAAAAAAAAAAGTCAAAATTCCTCCGGTCCTTAAGTGCAAACCCCCTCAGATTTTTCCCATTTACTTTTATGGGGTTAAGCAATACATATGAACAATGACAATATATGGCTTAAGCACTGGACAATGAATCCCATTCTGCTGTTGCGCAATCTTTGAAAAATAAGTATTTGTAGTTTTCCCAACACTGTATACATTGAAAGTGAATATAAAGCAATATTGCTGTGTCCCAAAATCAAATCCCAATTTATATTTTCACTGGAAGTGAGATATTAAAGGGTTAGTAATGTCCTAACATAATTTGTAATAAATTTGTAGAGGTTAAAAAAAAAAATCACATTGCTACAATCCCCATCTCTCAAACCGCTATGGTTTGAGAGATATTGCCAATGAAAATTCCCCCTTCCCTCCCCTTCCTTGATGTCAATGTCTAGCTGACAGCAAGAGATCCCAGTCCGTGGATTAGTCTGAAGCTCTGCAGCAGAGCTGAAATCCCGTTATTGCAAAATAATTATTTCATTGGAAAGGTCTACAAAGTGTGCCTGGTCTGCGAACTGCTTCAGAGATACGTCTACCTATAGATATTCTGGAGTTACGTGCATTTTACAACACACTTTTGACATGGATGAACATTCTGAAGAGCCTTCCCATTTGAATTCAGTTTGACAATACCACAGCAATGGCTTAACTAAATCACCAAGGAGGAACAAAGAGCAAAGCTGCTTGTATAGAAGTGTACAAAATCCTCCTGTGGACAGAAAACCGTATCCCATCATTGTCAGCCATATATACTCTGGGAGTGGAGAACTGAGAGGCAGATTACCTCAGTTGTTAGACCATAGACACAGGGGAATGGAAGTTAAAACAAGAAATATTCCTACAGACCAGTGGGGGGTATCAGAAATATGCTAGATGGTGTCAAGGAGAAACAGAAAACTCTCAGTATTCTGTGCAAGAACAAGAGACCCACACACTATATCAGTGGATGCTCTAACAATTCCATGGAACTACAAACTAATATATGTCTTCCCTCCACTAGCAATGCTTTTCAGAATCATCCTCCCATTAAGGAAAGGGAGAGTGCAAACGATTCTTATCTAAGAGATATGTCAGTAACACTTCCTTGGTGTCTTCCTCAGATACCAGATCTTATATCTCTTGGACCAATTCACCACCACAAGCTACACAATCTACCTAACGGCATGGAACTTGAAACCCAGATATTAAAGCGGAACTTTCAGCATAGCTAAAGTCACCCTGCAATAATTAGGCAGGTGGCGACTAGCTTAATAAAAGTTATCTTACCACTTAGAAAGACTCCTTTCTAAAGAAATCTTTAATCTTCCAAGACTGACGGCCAGGTTAGTGCAGTCTGCGATCCTGCACCGTCAGTCCCTTGCAGTTACCATGTGGCACACTGCAATGTGTCTCAATGGAGATGGGGACTGACAGTGCAGGCGCGCAGACAAGATGTCTGGCTTCCGGCCTCAGAACAGTAAGGATTTCTTTAGAAAGGAGTAATTCTAAGAAGAAAGATACCTATCATTAAGCTAGTCGCCACCTGCCTAATTATTGCAGGGTGACTTTACATATGCTGAAAGATCTGCTTTAAAGGAACTGAGTGATTCAGTCATCGAAACCATGCTAAGAATTCACAAACCTATTTCAGCCAAAATATATCACCAAATTTGGAAGATATATTTATCTTTTTGTAATCACAAAGGGAGAGAACCACTACATTTCTATCTTCCCTCTATGTTAGAGTTCTTACGAACAGACCTTGAAAAGGTTATAAGGGTTTACTCGCTGAAAGTCAGTTGTATTTCAAAAGAAAATGCTTACTATTCCTGGAATTCAAGATTCATTCAGGGGGTTAACTGAATAGTTCCTCCATACAGGGTCCCAATTCCTCCATGGGACTTAAATTTAGTCCAAGAGGCTCTTCAGTCTTCTCCGTCTGAACCAATTATCATCCTATATAGAAGACCTGAGCTTCAAAACTGTTTCTCATGGCGACTGAATTAGCAAGAAGAGTTTCTGAACTCAACTCACTTTTGTATCGCCACATCTTATCTTCCATAAAGTTGTTTTAGAACTATTCCTGAGTTCCAACCAAAGGTGGTGTCGGCTTTCCCCATAAATCAACAGGTGGTCCTTCCTCCATTGTGTCCTAACCCATCTAATAAAAAGGAGGAATCTCTTCATACATTAGACGTGGTTAGATGTCTATGACAGCATGTCCAAGTCACACTATCCATTAGGAAAAGTGAAACATTATTTGTCATTCCAGATCACCCTAAGGAGGTCAAACCAGCACCTAAGACCAGCATAGCTGCATGGCTTAAACAGGCTATAAGACAAGCATACAGACTGAAATCTGTTTCAGCACCTTTCAGACTTACAGCTCATTTAACCAAGTTCATCAGTACATCATGGGCCTTGAACAACTAAGCCACTGTTGACCAGGTATGCATTGCAGCAACACAAAATTGTATAAAGTTAATATTTTTGCATCTTGAGACACCAGGGCTGTAAAGTTTTGCAGGCCATTATTCATTAGTTTTCTTCCCACCTGCTTTGGGATGTCCACATGGTCCCTGTATCCCTCAATGACACTAGAGAAAAGGGGATTTTTGTACTTACCTATAAATCTATTTCTCTTAGTCGATTGAGGGATGCAGAGCATCCCACCTACAGAAAACGTACTTGGGAAGGAATGGACTAAAGAAAAGGATTTTGTTGTGAAGCCGGGCAGATTGTGGAGCAGCTGTGGGAGCTTCCAGAGCTATTCAGAGGTGATGTCATCAAGCTGGGGCGTCATCAACAGGATGCCCACTCAAGGAGGAAGTCAGTTGGGCGCGAACTACCGCGCTGAAGAGAGCATCCCAGCTTGGCTTCTCAGAATAAGCCAGCTGATTTGCTGGCAGGCTCCCAAAGACTGTGGGTACCTCCTGATGTACCCCGAATGCTGCCCCCATTACTTTTTGTGCCTTTAAATAAATGGAGTAAGCCTGTTCCTGCTCCATTGACCAGAATCTGGTGTTGATCTTTCTTCAATACTCTGCACACTCTGGGACACTTCAACATAACAGATTTATCAGTACAACATAATACAAAATCAAAAAAATCTCAACAGATCAGCACCCACAGGTCTTGTTAAGGTACAAGCATCCAGCTGTGTCAGCATTTGGATCCCCATAACATAGTGCTCCCAACCCCCTATAAATACCAGGTAGTCTTTGCATAGTGAAACACTCCTGTCCAAAGTACATTAAAATAAAAGTGAAAATAAAAAAAGTCCAATGTGTGACAGTGTATGGCACAATGACTCAAACTTGCAGACAGAAATGCAAAAAACTTAAAACCTAAAAGTTACAGGAGGATTACACCAATAAAATAGACTGACCATCATATGGCTATCTACTACATTTAGAAATACTGTGCCCATATGAAATGGAAACTAGTATGCTGAACTAAATGACTTTTAACAAGTACAGTGAGCCCTTTATATCTAAAATGATCAAGCTACCGCATCACGTGTCTCCATCTCATTGCACAGCAAGTCAAACATTGATAATATTCCCCCAAGTGATGCCTAATGAATGCCCAGTAAAAGAGCAACAACAAAATTGTATAAAATATGTATGAAAATAGTGAAACTAACATGAAGGGAACAAGTTATATCCCTCTTCCTGACCTGTGACCTAAATGCTTGTTGCCAGCGTATTGCAGATCAAATGCCCTGGATGTAAAATTATGTTACGGTGTCAGGTCCCTCGCCCTCGCCGTCCTTGCCAGTAGCTCTACTGGCTTCAGGACGGCTGGGCGCATGCGCGCGTCCTCGCGCATGCGCAGTTGCGAGGCCTGACGTCGGTCGTCGCACCGACGTCACTCCTTGGGCGCCCGGCGTTCTTTTTAAAACTGGCGGCAACCGGGACTCGGCGCTCAGTTGTCGCTTGAGTCCCGGGCGGTATACCTGCCGCAGTTTAGTGCTCCAGCCTCTTCCTGCTTGCAGGCTCTGCATCCTTCTCCACAGCCTTCTCCCGCAGTCCTCCAGGCCAGCCAGCACAGCCTTTCTCCTGCAGTCCTCCAGGCCAGCCAGCACAGCCTTTCTCCTGCAGTCCTCCAGGCCAGCCAGCTTCTTCCAGCCAGCCTTTCTCCTGCAGTCCTCCAGGCCAGCCAGCTTCTTCCAGCCAGCCTTTCTCCTGCAGTCCTCCAGGCCAGCTAGCTTCTTCCAGCCAGCCTTTCTCCTGGGGTCCTCCATCCAACCTCCTCTGGCTTGTTTCTCTGGACTTGCATAATTTCAGGTACTGACCTCTGGCTTGCTTCACTGGACTTGCTATATCTTAAACCTGTACTGACCTCTGGCTTGCTACGCTGGACTTGCTATATCTCAACCTGTACTGACCTCTGGCTTGCTACGCTGGACTTGTATAATCTCAGGTACTGACCTCTGGCTTGCTTCGCTGGACTTGTATAATCTCAGGTACTGACCTCTGGCTTGTTATACTGGACTTGCATCATCTCAGCCTGCCCTGACCTCTGGCTTGTTATACTGGACTTGCATCATCTCAGCCTGCCCTGACCTCTGGCTTGTTTTACTGGACTTGCATTATCTTAATAAAGCTATCCTTGGCCTATCTACTGATTCCCTGCATTCTGGGATCCATATTCGCTGTTCTTAGAGTATATAGCTTCCTGCTAATCTCTGGGTGGCTCCTCCCACCCAGAGATAGGCTTCAGTAAGCTTACATCCTTACAGTAACAACTGAGCCCCAAAATTGTTATGGAACCCGCGGGGTTACTCGAAGCCTTAAATACCCTGGGTAGTCGGATAGCTGCTCTCACTGCTTCTGTACAGGATTTACAGGCCAACCAAACACATCTCCAACAGCAACTACAGGACCTTCAACCAAGTTTAACCCAAGCAGCAGGTGGTTCTACACCACCCCTTCCTAGCCTTGAGATGAACTCCGCTCCAGAACCTCGTGTTCCCCTGCCTGAAAGATTTTATGGGGATAGAGCCCGGTACAGGTCCTTCATCACGGCTTGTGAGTTACTGTTCTCAATTAACCCACGTACCTATGCCTCTGACTTCACCAAAGTACGTACTACCATCACATTGTTAGGAGGAGAACCACAGGGCTGGTCCCATCACCTCTTACAGACCAACAGTCCTGTATTAACTACATGGCAGGCTTTCCGGCAGGCTATGGATGCATTATACGATGACCCTTTTAAAACGGCCTCAGCTCAAGTAGCACTAAGGTCCCTAACTCAAGGGAGACGCCCAGTTGAGGACTACGTTGCTGACTTTCGTCGTCTGTCAATTGATTCAAAGTGGAATGAAGCTGCACTCGTGGATCAATTTCGTCTAGGCCTATCTGAAAGCCTGAAGGACGAACTGGTTAGAGTACCTATACCAGTTACACTAGACGAGATCACTCATCTCTCCATACAAATTGACCGCCGCTTGAGAGAACGGCGGCGTGAACGCTCTGCCACTTCTTCTCCTCCCCATCGTACTCCAGCTTCATCTCAACCACCTGCTACTGTCACCACCACAGAGGAGCCTATGCAGCTGGGTGTTCTACGGGGACCTCTATCTAAAGCCGAACGAGACCGTAGACGCCTTCTAAATCTTTGCCTCTATTGCGGAAAAGGGGGTCACCATCTCAGGACCTGTGATACCAGACCACGGCCTTCCCAAGGTAGGCATTTTTTACCTGCAACATCATCCGCTCCTATTCTGTTGCCCACTTCTTCCTACATATCCCTCTCTGTTGTTCTACAGTGGAACACACAGCAGAGTGAGGTGTCGGCCATCATAGATTCCGGAGCCAGTAGTTGTTTCCTGAGCCAGGAGACAGCTTTATCCTTGGGCATACCCGTCAAACGCAAAACCCAACCGTTCACACTTCAGATGGCGGATGCAAGCTACCTACAGTCAGGCCCCATTCTTTATGAGACTTTACCTCTGTATCTTCTCACTGCTGTAAATCATAGAGAAGAGATTAAATTTGAAGTTGTTCCATCTCTTTTGTTTCCTCTTATTTTGGGTCTTCCATGGCTACAAATTCACGACCCCCATATTGAGTGGTCTTCCAAGACGGTAACCTTTCTTTCCACCCACTGTAGAGAAAAATGTCTTATCAAAACAGAGCCTAAACTGTTGACCTGTGTTACAACGCCAACCATACCCATGGTCTATCAGGACTTCTCAGATGTGTTTGATAAAAAAGGGGCTGACCTTCTTCCACCTCATAGACCATATGATTGTCCTATCGAACTTCTCTCTGGATCTACTATCCCCTATGGACATATATATCCTCTATCCGGACCAGAACTGCAACATCTTAGAGAGTACATCTCTGAAAATCTGGAGAAAGGATTTATTCGACCTTCCACTTCTCCAGCTGGAGCCGGGATTTTCTTTGTACCCAAGAAAGACGGTGGTCTGCGCCCCTGCGTAGACTATCGGGAACTCAATACCATTACCATTAAAAACCGCTATCCGTTACCACTGATCCCAGAATTGTTTGAACGCATGTCAACCGCAAAGATCTTCTCAAAAATCGACCTGCGAGGAGCATATAACCTGGTTCGCATCCGCAAGGGAGACGAATGGAAGACCGCCTTCCGAACCAGATATGGACACTTTGAATACACCGTGATGCCCTTCGGGTTATGTAATGCTCCTGCAACGTTTTAGCATTTTGTAAATGATGTTTTTCGGGATCTTCTGGATCAGTTTGTTGTCATTTACTTAGACGACATTCTTGTCTTCTCACATTCACTACAGGAACATCGCAGTCATGTCAGGAGAGTGTTAACTAGGCTTCGTACACATGGTTTGTACGCTAAATTGGAGAAATGTTCTTTTGAAGTGTCTAAGATCGAATTCCTAGGTTTCCTTGTCTCCCCAGGGCAGTTAGAGATGGATCCTCGTAAGATAACAGCTATACTGAAGTGGCCCATACCATCTGACAAGAAGGCAATTCAGAGGTTCATTGGTTTTGCCAACTTCTACCGACGCTTTATCCGGGATTTCTCAAAATGTATTTCACCACTCACATGTTTAACCAAGAAGGATGCCAGTTTTCAGTGGACTCCTGAAGCCCAACAGGCTTTTGACCGTTTAAAACTTCACTTTACGCAAGCACCTATTCTTCAACAACCTGATGTCAATAAACCTTTCTTTTTAGAAGTTGATGCTTCTAATATCGCTACAGGGGCAGTACTGTCGCAACATATGGGCATTAAAGATCGTTTACATCCAGTAGCCTTCTACTCCAGGCGTCTCACACCTGCCGAACAAAATTATGATGTGGGAGACAAGGAATTGCTCTCTATTAAATGCGCTTTGGAGGAATGGAGACACTTATTAGAGGGTTCAGAGTACCCTATTACAATATATACAGATCACAGAAATCTAGAATATCTCCAATCAGCCCGCAGATTACGACCTCGTCAAGCCAGATGGGCAATGTTTTTTGCACGATTCCAACTACACATCACCTACAGACCGGGCTCAAAAAATTTGAAAGCAGATGCTTTGTCCAGGATGTATACGGTACCTTCCAATACTACTGCACTCCCTGATACAATTTTGCAACCACGTCAATTCCTCCTTGTCACCACCAACTTACTGGAACGTATCAAACAAGCCACCACTCCTTCTCCTCGTTTGATACAACTATACGCCTTAACCTTCACTGATGGCCTATTGTATAAGCAAGATACAGTTTTTGTCCCTGAATCTGTCCGTCAAGAGACTCTTCACCAGTTTCACGATCTTCCTGTTGCAGGCCACGGGGGAATCCAAAAGACCTTAGAAGCCATTCAGCGGTATTTCTGGTGGCCAAACTTAAAGCAGGACGTCAATCACTACGTATCCTCTTGTGACACTTGTGCCAGAGCCAAAAGCCAACACGCCAAACCATCCGGTTTGCTCCATCCTTTACCCATACCTTCTGGTCCTTGGAGAGATGTAACAATTGATTTCATTGTGGATTTACCAGGTTCAAACCAACATAATACCATTATGGTCGTAGTAGACCGATTTACCAAGATGGCTCATTTTATCCCAAGCAAAGGTCTACCTTCAGCCAGCCGAACCGCTTCTTTGTATTTGCAGGAAATCTTCCGTCTTCATGGAGTACCACAATCCATTACTTCAGACAGAGGTTCCCAATTCACATCAAAATTCTGGAGAGCATTTTGTGCCGGTCTTCAAATTACCAGTAACCTATCTTCAGGATATCACCCACAAACAAATGGGCAGACAGAAAGGACCAATCAGACTTTGGAACAGTATTTACGTTGCTTCTCTTCTCACTTACAAGATAATTGGTACCACATACTCCCCATGGCAGAATTTGCTTATAATAATCATTATCACAGTACCTTAAAAAACTCTCCTTTCTTGGCCAACTATGGATACCACCCGGCAGCTCTACCAGGACTCACTCCCATCACTCCAGTCCCAGAGGCTAATCAACGAATACAACAATTACAGCAGTCTCATCATGTGTTAAGTCAAATTCTGAGATCTGCACAGCAAGACTATAAACATTATGCTGATAAACACCGACAGAGAGGACCTGAACTACAAATTGGGGATAAAGTATGGCTGTCCTCTTCACATGTTCGCCTTTCTTGTCCCACCAAAAAATTGGGACCTCGCTTCTTGGGACCTTTTTCTATCACTCAAGTCATTAATCCAGTAGCATATCGCCTGGCACTACCTTCCTCATTCCGGATCCACCCAACGTTCCACATCTCTCAATTGAAGAAATGGATTCCCAGCCCGTTTCCTGGTCGAGAACCTTCTAGACCTCCTCCTGTTTCTATTACCGATCCTGATGAGTTCGAGGTCAAAGAGATTCTAGACTCTCGTTTTCGTCGGGGCCGTTTGGAATACCTGGTACATTGGAAGGGGTACGGCCCAGAAGACCGCTCCTGGGAACCCGCAGGCAACTTCAACACCATGGCCTGTATTCGTAACTTTCATCAGAAGCATCCAGACCGACCTGCTGACCTGACCACCCGGAGGTTGGTCGTAAAGGGGGGGAACTGTCAGGTCCCTCGCCCTCGCCGTCCTTGCCAGTAGCTCTACTGGCTTCAGGACGGCTGGGCGCATGCGCGCGTCCTCGCGCATGCGCAGTTGCGAGGCCTGACGTCGGTCGTCGCACCGACGTCACTCCTTGGGCGCCCGGCGTTCTTTTTAAAACTGGCGGCAACCGGGACTCGGCGCTCAGTTGTCGCTTGAGTCCCGGGCGGTATACCTGCCGCAGTTTAGTGCTCCAGCCTCTTCCTGCTTGCAGGCTCTGCATCCTTCTCCACAGCCTTCTCCCGCAGTCCTCCAGGCCAGCCAGCACAGCCTTTCTCCTGCAGTCCTCCAGGCCAGCCAGCACAGCCTTTCTCCTGCAGTCCTCCAGGCCAGCCAGCTTCTTCCAGCCAGCCTTTCTCCTGCAGTCCTCCAGGCCAGCCAGCTTCTTCCAGCCAGCCTTTCTCCTGCAGTCCTCCAGGCCAGCCAGCTTCTTCCAGCCAGCCTTTCTCCTGGGGTCCTCCATCCAACCTCCTCTGGCTTGTTTCTCTGGACTTGCATAATTTCAGGTACTGACCTCTGGCTTGCTTCACTGGACTTGCTATATCTTAAACCTGTACTGACCTCTGGCTTGCTACGCTGGACTTGCTATATCTCAACCTGTACTGACCTCTGGCTTGCTACGCTGGACTTGTATAATCTCAGGTACTGACCTCTGGCTTGCTTCGCTGGACTTGTATAATCTCAGGTACTGACCTCTGGCTTGTTATACTGGACTTGCATCATCTCAGCCTGCCCTGACCTCTGGCTTGTTATACTGGACTTGCATCATCTCAGCCTGCCCTGACCTCTGGCTTGTTTTACTGGACTTGCATTATCTTAATAAAGCTATCCTTGGCCTATCTACTGATTCCCTGCATTCTGGGATCCATATTCGCTGTTCTTAGAGTATATAGCTTCCTGCTAATCTCTGGGTGGCTCCTCCCACCCAGAGATAGGCTTCAGTAAGCTTACATCCTTACATACGGTTGGCAAGCAAAACCAGGAGTCAGACGGTATAGTTAATAGAAACTTTATTATGAGAATAATGACAGTAATGCAATGTATAAATATACACACAGTGGGTGATTGAAACGGCGAGCACTGTATCAGGAATAGCAATCTCCCAATCTCTGCACCACACTGTTCGAGACTAGGCCTCAGCCCACTGGAGTCTCGTGTTAAGGTAACACCCAAGAGATACTGACTCAGCCTGCAGTCAGTATCTAGGAGTCTGCTAGAGCCCCAGGTCAGTACTAGGAAGGATGTCTGAATAACGGAACCAACAAACTGAGTGAACAGACAGAGCCTTCTAGTAAGCACCAGATAGGACAGTCAGACGAGCCAAAGTCATACACAGAGCAGGTAGTCAGCCAAAGCCACAGGTTTGCACCAGAAAGGATATCCACTAAAGCGATGGAATGCTGGATGTGCAGTGGATAGAGCCCCCGGTCAACACCAGAGTGGGTAGTCAGACAAGCCTAGGTCATACACGGAGTGGGTAGTCAGCCAGAACCACAGGTTTTCACCAGATAGGATATCCACTGGAGTGTATGTATGCTGGATGCGCAGTGGATAGAGCCCCAGGTCAACACCAGAGTGGGTTGTCAGACAAGCCTAGGTCATACACGGAGCGGGTATGTCACGGTTTCGTAAGAACACTCAGACAGTTAAAGCTTTATTGAAAATAAATAAAATAATCACCCTACTCAGGTCCAGATGAGGTCCGTACCAAGTACTTCCCAGATCTGACTCAGGTCAGGATGTATGAATATCACAGTAGCAATATATAGTAGGACTTTGTAGGCTTGATCTGTGGACAGGTTCAGGAACAAGCAGAACCACAACAGCCCCACACCGCCACTAGGTGAGATAAGGCGATGGGTGACTGCAGGGAAATTCCCTAGGAGGCTAGGGATAGCGGAGGCAACACAGGCAAGACTCAGGCAGCGAACTGACCCTAGAACTCTAGGGTTAACGGAGGCAACAGAGACAGGACTCTGGCAGTGGTCTGACCCTAGAACGCTAGGGTTAACGGAGGCCACACAGACAGGACACTGGCAGTGATCTGACCCTAGTACACTAGGGTTAACGGAGGCAACACAGACAGGACTCTGGCAGTGGTCTGAGACTAGAACGCTAGAGTTAATGGAGGCAACACAGACAGGACTCTGGCAGTGACTTGACCCTAGTATGCTAGGGTTAATGGAGGCAACACAGGCAAGACTCTGGCAGTGGTCTGACCCTAAAATGCTAGGGTTAACGGAGGCAACATAGACTGGACACTGGCAGTAATCTGACCCTAGTACACTAGGGTTAATGGTGGCAACACAGGCAGGACTCTGGCAGTGACTTGACCCTAGTACGCTAGGGTTACCGGAGGCAACACAGACACTGGCAAGTGACCGGACTCCCACAGACCCCTGGAGACTACTGGGTAGATAGGCCTGACAGGCACTGTGCAGTATAGCGAGTAGGAGTAGGTGGAATGAGATACAGGGTGCGTACCCTGACAGATCAGAAGCCAGCATTGTCCCAGTCTGTACACACGGAGGTAGTCAGCCAGTCCCGTCAGAAACGGAACCAGATACTCAGCCAGGTCGTAGTCAGTAATGGAATCAGATACTCAGCCCAGCCAGGTCGGTACACACAGAGTTAGTCAGCCAGTCCTAGTCGGTAACGGAATCGGATACTCAGCCAAGCCAGGTCGGTACACACGGGGTTAGTCAGCCAGTCCTAGTTTCTAACGGAATCGGATACTCAACCAAGCCAGGTCAGTACACACGGAGTTAGTCAGCCGGTCCTAAGTTAGCAACAGAATCGTATCACAGGAGTGTCAGGAATCAGAAGCGTAGTCAGGTGAGCCGGGTCATACACGGAAACAGGAACATGCAGTCATAAACGCTAGGTACGGGTATGGTACGGGTACACCACGAAAGGGAACTGTAAGGATGACAGGAGGGAGTATATAAAGGCAAACCCTGGGAGGAGCCACAGTCCCAGAGCCAATAAGAATGAGGCAATGGTAAACCTGGAAGTAACAATGTCGCTCAGCAACTGGAATCACGAGCACCATGATAGGGTAGTCAGCCAGAGCCTCAGGTTTGCACCAGAAAAGATATCTGAGCCAAATCGGAACGCCAAGGAGAATAGTCAGAGAGAGCCACAGGTCAACACCAGAATGGATGGACAGACAAGCCGGATCAGACACAGAAATCAGGAATACTAGAAAAGAACTGCTCAGAACAACAACTTAAGGGTGACTGAGTCAGGACTCAGTCTGCCCTTTAAACCCCTCCACAGGAAGTAGGTAGGAGGAGCAGCTAGAGGGAGGAAGTAGGTAGGAGGAGACTACAGGAAACAAACACGCATAAAACAGAGGCCTGCAGCATGTTTGAAGCCTCTTGCCTGCAGATGACGCATGGAAAGAAGCCGAGCGTTGCTGAAGCGGCGGTGCTGGAAACAAGATACTGTGACAAATGATCATGCTGTTCAGTACAGGCAAGGGGCATTCATGGCTGAATAACACTCTCCCACCCTAAAGATATAATACATAAGGGGTACTAGCCCCTGCTGAAGTTTAACCAGGGATGCTGACTGACAGTACAATAAGACAAATGCAGTCTGAATGTCCCCTGGTGTTCTTGACACAGGTGACTGAACTCCATAGATCTAAAAATCTATTTATGCCAATATTTGCAAACTAAATAGACTGAGGGACAGATGATAGACCAAATTCCTCATCCATTATGTATTCGATCATGCATAGCGAAGTCAGCCAATCACAAGAGTGATGCTGGAGTTCTTACGGCAATCATCCAAAATGAGGAAATTAAAAAAATAGTTGTTACAAAGCTGTATTGGGAAACACGCTACACTGTTAATTTGTTGGTCTTAAGGAAATAACTGATTGGATGAAGTTAGTGTTATAGAATACACATAAAGTGCAACTGTGGCAAGACAACATACTTTGAGGATCTAACATGTAAAAAAGTACAGCTAGAATAATCTTATAATGTCTGTAATCCGATTCCATAGAGAATATTAATGATAACCATAAAGATTATCCAGTCACACTCATATGATGCTTAAAGTTTATAATGTAGGTCTCATATGCAAAGATATTCAGGGATTGAAATACAGATTGGAATAGTTCAATATAAGTAAGTTACATTGATCAGCCCAATAACCAGACCTGATGGGAGTACAATCAAGTCATTTATGACCCAGAAGGGATATAATGTGTAAACTCAGTTCATAATCCATAAGCATGCATACTGAATTTATAGAAGATGACCCTGTTTATGGGTGCCATAGTCACAGTCTAGGGTCATACACCTGGGTATGAAATATGTGCAGGCCCTTTATCACTGATGTGTTCTATCAGTTCTTTTGACCTGCTCACATTCCCTCTTTATTCAGTTTGAATGACCAAACTTCAGGTACTGGCGTGCTCCTTTCATCACATCATGGATCATAGTTCCATACCCTGTATTAGGGTTCCACATCAGCACAGCTACCCATCTGGACAGTTAGCAACTTGTGTCATACTGATGCCCATGCAAGAATATCATGTCTTCCCACATATCCCATGATTCCTCTCACATTAAAGTCCTAGCATGTTCCAAAGGGTTCCAACTACCATCACCCATTGGTGGCTTAAAGTAGTCACCCTGTATGAGGCTCCCCTTGTTAGTTAAATTTCCACATGCTCGAATGATCCCTCATACACTGGAAGTTGATAGAAAAATGTGCAAATCCACCACCTACACCCTGAGGTGGATTAGAATGGTATTAATGTATCCAAATGGGTAAAAAAACAGGAAAAGAGGTTCTCATCTAATCCTTTTGGTACTAGAGTGTACAATTTTAGAATCCATCGTAGTTCCTTCTGTTATAATAATTTACCACAATCCCCTCCGCTAGAAGGTATTGGTTGCTGGTCTATGGGCATGTACTGCATGGAGGTTATACTGTGTTTAAACTGTACAAAGTGATGGCTCACTGGTTTATCTGAGTCACCTTCTTGAAGGGCATCGGGAATGGACTTGAGATGATTGGCCATGAGGTCTCTAAATGTTGTCACTGTCTTCCCAAAAGTGAACATGGGCACTTAATGAAATATATGAGACAAATAAAGTAAAGATAATACCTTTATTGGCTAAATGAGTGGCTCTAGGATGCAAGCTTTCAAGACAACTAGGTCTCATCTTCACACATAGTAAGAATTAAGACTACATGATTCTAAAATCTGTGCATTATTTTGACATTTACATTCTACTGGCAGTATTATTCTTATCAGTATTGACCATAAATCAGGATCTAGTAAAGTCTCTTTGAAAATGCAAAGAGTAATTACGTTTTTCATGATTCAATGAATTCCAGTATTTAGACAGAGATGGGTAAGTCAGCACAAGCTCCAGAGGGGTGCACAACCCATTACTTACAATAAGCCGTGCAGCCCCCTGGTACCCAAAGAGACCAAAATATGTTTATTTTATAGGATAATGTGACAAATTCCTTGTCATGGCTCAATCCAGAATATTGAACTTGGTTATCCGTTTATGCTCCCAAATCTTTCTGTCTCTATGCTTCTTAAAATTATCCATCAGTAAAGTCATTTACCAGATCGTCTGTCCTTAAACAAGTTGCATTTTTCATTTTTGTTTTTACTGTTTTACTGGGAATTCATTGGGCATCACTTGGGGAAGATTATTAATGTTCGATGTTCTGTGCAATGTGGAGACCCATGATGTGGTAGCTTGTTCACCTTAGATATACAGGGATCACCATACTTGTTAAAGTACATTTAGTTCAGGATACTGGTTTTCTTTTCATATGGGCACAGTATTCTAAATGTAGTGGATAGCCATATGATGATCAGACTATTGTATTGGGGGTGATCCTGCTATAACTTTTCAGTACTTAATTAATTTTCCATTTTTTCCATTTTTGCCATTGTGTCTTACACTGTGTAATTTTCCACAACCTTGTTCAGAAGAGATGTAATAATAAGAAACAAATTACATACAGATACGGACCAATAAAAATTGTGGAAGGAAGAGCTTTGTTCATGAGATCATACATTTGTTTATGTGAGGGACAGGTTAAACTGAGCTATTACTAATGTATTCTTTTCTGCTGTTGGTATAGCTCTCGTTTCTGAATGGAGATGATATTTATAAGGTTACTTCCTGTTAAGGTTAGTAATAATCTGTTGAGTAACTCTTGGTTATGACTTAAAGTCACAATGGGAATCAACTGCATAGCTCTTTTAATATGCTTACCATGTAGTGGGGAATATTTATAATGGCAAAAATGGAGCAATTATGGGGCAAATCAAATCAAATCATAGAGAACAAACAAAAATTAACATTAACTTAAATTAGGTCTTTAACCCCTTATCACCAGAAAAGTCTTCAAAGCATTACAACATTTTATTTATTCCTTATAGTTAAGCTGGTTTGGCTAAAATCATCCTAAATGTTCTGAAGGAGGGTGAATATGGGGCTCACCAAAATTAGTGTAAGTGAAATAATTTATTAAGATAATATTTAACATTTCTGAGGCAACAGTGGTGTGCTTGCCACTGAAATGTTGGATGTTTTAAATAGGTCTTAACAAATTATTTCACTTTTAAGCTAATTTTTTGTGTGCCTTATTTTGACATTATACATAAAATAAAAGTAAGTCTTGATACTGTGTGCAGTTTATATATGAGAACACCGGATTCTATTGTATGACTTAGATAATGTAGGTATATTGTGTGCGCGCATTTTTTTGCACTCTGCTGTTGGTTTTGCCCATAATAACTTCATTCATTTCCCTTTCTAAATTGATCTAATAAAAAGTAGTGATGTGGAGTCTATTGAGCCAGTATTATTGTTGTTGTTTTTTTTTACCCTTTTTAATCAATTAAATTATCACTGGGTACTTGACCCCAAATTCATTCATTGTCTCCCCTAACAAATACATAAAATGAATATTGGCCCCCAGACTAATTTATCACCAGAAGAGGTGGTCCTCTGAGCACTCCCTCAAAAGAAAGGTAATTTGATCTATCTCATTACTCTAATAGAGGAATAAATTAATAAAGTGAAGTGGGGTCTATAGAATGATCTTCATCCAGAATTTTCAGTAGAGTAAACTGCCCTGTACAATGACTTACAAGCCAGACTAGCAATGTAAAGGTTAAATAGAGGACAGATTTTGATAGGGGGTTTAGTTTATTTTAGTTAGCCATCCCTCTCCTTAATTGGCAGTGCACTGTGGACTAGCATAACAGCTAAGGAATTAAAGGGATCTTTAATTGTGAAGGGAGGACATAGAGACACGGGGTAGGCTGACCAGATCTCACCTTTAACCGGGGACACGTAGGAAATAGGCATATTTCAGTACTTCACTAAAATCAAAGCAGTCCTGCAGTATACATTTTTCCTATGCGTCCCCAGTTAAAGGTGAGGTCTGGTCAGCCTACAGGATCCAGGTAGACAACCAGGAAGGTGTATGTGTCTTCCCCTCAATTGGATCCTGCATGAATAAGGTGCATGGAAACAGGTTTAGAGTGTACCAATAACAAAGTGGCCTGGTGCAGTATACATGCAAATTATTTAATTTCCATTTATTTACCTCCCCCCCTACCCGGTATAGGAATGCCATTTTCAAGTGCAAATGCTTTGTACAGAGGAATACAGCTGACAACTGCAGGCATTTGTACCTCAAATGTGTACCCAGGCACATAATACCAGATTAGGGGCTTGATTTAAAGTAGGATGGTAAAACAGCACATCTCTGCGTAATTTAATCCCTTGAGTGCCAGAGGAGTATGCGACGCATTGCAGAGCAATCAGTTGCTTACCCCTCTGGGACTCAAAGGGTTAAACAATGTTTAGATAGGCAGCTCAACATTGCTAAAATTCCCAAACACCACCACTCGAAGCTGATTGGCTGGGAGGTATGTAGGCACACATCCCTCACAGTGGAATGGTCTTTGCTCACAGTGGACATCTCTCACAGTGGAACGGGCATCGACCTGTAAGGTAAAAGGGGGTGGGGTGGATGCTGATACTTTCTCTCTCAGTGGGCCGTACACAGAGGCTAACAAATGAACACAGGGCATCATTTTTTTTATTAAAAATGTTTTGGAATGTTAACATTTAAGGGTCAATTTGTTATGGATGTTGGGCATTTAGCAACTATTGACCCGCACATCTAAATATTGTTTAACCCTTTGTGTCCCAGAGAGGTACGCCATGCGGATTACCCCTCTGGCACTCAAGAGGTTAAATTATGCATAGATATGCAGGTTTTTTTTATGGAACATTCTGACGGCAGTTCTTCATAGGAGTTCTTTGAATTGCTTACTGTGCTTGAAAACTGCCATTGGACCTTTTTTTGGGTGTTGGACTGCTTTAAATTGAGCCCACGGAGTCAGGATAGCTAAGGTATTCAAACCAAAGTGAATTCAATAATTTGCATTTGTATTTGGGTGAGGTAGTAAAAACTACATCAAACAGTATTTTATCTATACAATTTAATTTTTACCTGTGTTCTGATCATCATGAAAGTTAGGGTAAGGCAGAAATTTCTCATCCCTGTGGAATGCAAAGTGTCAGAGTTTCCATCACATTCTCACCCACGCATAAATAATTATACTAAGTTAATTGCAGTCTTGTAATATTTTACACGTGATACATTGAAACACTTCCTAATTTTTTTTTTTGCTAACCACATCCTCCCTACAAAAATATTTGTTTTTTTATTTATTGGAAAACAATTTCTAAGTATCTGGGTTTGTCTTTATCTACTTATGTAGCTATCTACTAAATATGTTTAAAAAGCATTTTTTATTAATCTTGATATTTTGTATTGACTAAAAAACATGGCAAACATACGTTTTATTTTACTTTAACTCCTTGGTGACCAGAACTTTTTTACACTAGAGGACAAGAGCCGTTTTAGCCTTTTTTTTTAGAATGTCTTTGTTCAACCGTATTTTCCCTCAAATTCATTTAGTACACCCACACAAATTAAATACTGTTTTTTAACCCCTTAACGACCGGGAACGCACACGCAGTTGGCACTTGAGCACTTGTAGATCAAAATAATGCTCTACTTATCATTAACTCCTTAACGTCCAATGACGTGCCAGGACCGTCCTTAAGTGCCAGACAACCGTGACGGTCATGGCACGGCATTGGACGTTAAGGATAAAGGATAAGTAGAGCATTATTTTGATGCCAGATTTATGCGTATAACCCATCATTTAGTTTCATAGTAACATAGTAACATAGTAATTTAGTTTGAAAAAAGACTTGCGTCCATCTAGTTCAACCTTTTCCTATTCCTGTTTACCATCGTTGATCCAAAAACCCTCAATTAGCAATTTAAAATTCTGCCTTGAATGGGGGGAAAAAAAATTCCTTCTTGATTCCAAATGGCAATCAGATTCCTCCCTGGATCAACAAGCACCAACTAAATATTCATCCCAATACTAAAGTACATAGCCCTCTATGTTATGCTCTTTTAAATAAGTATCCAGGCCCCTGTTAAAGGCATCTAATGTTTGCGATAGCACCACCTCCTCAGGCAGTGAATTCATTCATTATAATGCAAAAAATCATAGGTTCTCCTGTCATGCTTTGTATGCAATTAGTGCTTCTGAAAAAAAATACCCCCCTCCCCAAATATATTCATTTGCTTGTCCTATATATATGGATATACCCCAAATGTTTAGGATTTTGATCTCTTTTTCACATTTTCAGGATAAATATTACAAGGCTAACACCATTATTTCCAAGATGTACGGTTTCAAAATTTGGCATGCGATGATCATAGCTTAGTTAACAGTTTCAGAATCTAAAAATTCCCCACAAAAGTACGTTTCTGAAAAGACGATAACATATTGTTATTCATAAGTACAATTTTGGAGATTTTCATGCAGCTATTTTTCACAAATCTGTGCCAAGTTTGTGGAAATATTTTATTTTTTTGCACTTACATTACAATACTGCAATGGATTAGCGTTTAGCTACATCTCCAGAGTCTGATGCATAGGTTTGTCATGTTTTGGGGACTTTACTTGGCCAAATTTGGAACATGCACATTTCTATTTTCAGACATGGAATTTTCACAGATTGCATACCATTTAGGCAGTCCTCCAATTTGAAAAATAGACATCCCAGGGTTTTATTCAAGATCAGTTCTGACACTTTTCATGCAGCCACATCCAGTAAAAAAAAAAAAAATCTGAGATTTTCACACATATTCAATGTTGCTATGGATTCCAAGCACAGGATATTTGCACACATAATAAAAAGATGTTAGTGGGGATTTGCTATAAGCCACCTAATATTGGGGAGTTGGGGAAAGCCCAACTTTTACTGCAAATGGAAAAGGCTTCTAGGTAAAGAAAGGTAATTATAATGTGAGATTTCAACTATCCTGAAATTGACTGGAGCAATTTTTTAACAATTCTTTAAGTATGATTAATGATAATTTTATGTCCCAACTAGTAGAGGAGCCAACTAAAAAAGAGGCCTTGCTTGACCTAATGCTCTTAAACAATTTTGATATGATAAACAGTATACAAGTAACAGAACATATGGGCAGCAGTGACCACAATATGGTATCCTTTGAAATTTGTTATGAGAAACCCAATAGCTAGGTTTTAACCAAAACATTCAATTTTAAAAATGCTAATTAAACAATGCTAAAAGAAGTATTAAAGAATATTCAGTGGGTTGTAATTTTCAAAGATAAAAATGCACAAGAATCATGCAACATGTTTAAAATGCTATTAGATAAATATACTCATCAATATATACCAATGGCGAATAAACACAAGAGGCATAAAGTGAAACCATTGTGGCTTAATAATGAGGTTTGCAGGGAAATGAGAAAGAAACAGGCTTTTAAAGTGTTTAAGTCATATGGGCCAGATGCATCATTTAAATAAATACAAATAATGTAATACAATCTGCAAACAAGCAGTTAAGCTAGCTAAAATTGAAAATGAGAGAAATATTGAAAATGAGAGCAAGAAAAACCCTAAACAATTCTACAAGTATATTAATAACAAAAAAGTTAAGCTTGATATTGGTCCTCTTAAGGCTGAGACAGATGAATTGATTAGTGAGGATAAGGCTATGGATGGCACTCTAAATACATTCTTTGTTTCAGTATATACAAAGGAAGCAACAATGACATGCTATGGGCAAATAGACAAAACCACAGAATTTCCTCCATCATGTGCATGGCTTACTGAGGACAAGGTTCAAAAGAGACTGGAAAAGGTTATAGTGAATAAAGCACCTGGATCTGATAGTATAAACCCATGGGTACATAGGAACTTAGCTCGGTAATAGCAAGACCATTATTCTTAATATTTATTGATTCACTTTCAGCAGGCATAGTGCCATGTGATTGGAGGAAAGCTGATGTAGTTCCATTGTTAAAAAAAGGGAGCAAGATCCAAACCAAGAAATTATAGACATGTGAGCTTGACTTCCATAGTGGGTTAGATACTAGAAGTGTTACTAACTGACAGTATTCAGAACTATTTGAAGACCAACAATATTATTAGTAGGAGTCAGCATGGTTTTATGAAGAATAGATCATGTCAGACAAACTTACTTGCATTTTATGAAAGAACAAGTAGTAATTTGGAGAAGGGAATTGCTGTTGATGTAAAATACTTGGATTTTTTAAAAAGCCTTTGATACAGTGCCCCACAACAGGTTACAGCATAAAGTAAAATGCTTTGGTTTGGGTGGTGTTTTCTGTACATGGACTGAGAACTGATTAAATGATAGATGGCAGAGAGTTGTTGTAAATGGAACCTTTTCAAATTGGTCTAATGTTATAAGTGGGGTGCCACAGGGTTCAGTCCTGGGCCCAAAGCTTTTTAATTTGTTTATTAATGATCTAGATGTGGGATTTGAAAGCAGTGTCTCAATCTTTGCTGATGTTAAGGAAATACATACAGAGCTAGATGTTTTTTCTCTGCAGATGGATTTAGATAAACTGGGCAGAATGTGGCAGATGACATTTAATGTAGATAAATGTAAGGTTATGCATTTGGGCTGTTGAAATAAACATGCTACATATACTCTAAATGGGAAACAACTTGGGGAATCTTCAGTAGAGAAAGATTTAGGCATACTGATAGCCAATACACTTCACAGCAGTGCACAGAGTCACTTAGCTGCTGCAAGAGCAAATAAGGTACTACCCTGCATAAAAAGAGGTGTAGATGCAAGGGATGCTAATATTACCCTACCTCCAACCCATTATATTCAGTAATGTGCAAAGGTTTGGAAAAAGTGTGAAAAATGCTGTAAAGTTAGAATGCTTTCAAAATAGACATGTTCATTGTTTATTTTTTTATCAGTTAACAAAATGCATAGTGAGTGACAGAAGAAAAGTCTGCCTTCAAAACAGCATAAATTCTTCTAGGTGCACTTGCACACAGTTTATTATGAAATTTGGCAGGTAGGTTGTTCCAAACATCTTGGAGCACTAACTACAGTTCTTCTGTGGATATAGGCAGCCTCATTTGCGTCTCTCTCTTTATGTAATCCCAGGCAGACTTGATGATGTTGAGATCAGGGCTCTGTGGGGACCATACCATCACTTCCAGGACTCCTTGTTCTTCTTTAAGCTGAAGATAGTTCTTAATTACTTTGGCTGTATGTTTGGGGTAATTGTCATGCTGCAGAATAAATTTAGGGCCAATTAGATAGTGGTGGTGGCATCCATATAGTGCCCTCTGCAGGAGCACTGTGGGTTTGTGTGTGCTCCTCCACATGTTATTCCTGCTAACAGGCGTGGATGCTGTAAGGGAAAAATGGTAGCTGTGGATTAGTAACCTGGGCAATGGAAACAGGGATGCAAGACAGTAACATTTGTTTTTAACAGCTGTACATTATTCTGTACATGAATGTTAATGGTCTAGTGTGATTGAACTTTTGGGATTGTGTGTATCTATAACACTGAAAATGGCACGTGGAGATGCATTCATTATTAAGGACATGTTACATGACCTGGAGAAAACATTGTTTTAACCCAGTGGTAGTCAACCTTGTCTCACCAATTGTTGTGGACCAAAATTTCCATGATCCACAACCATCAATAAGCTTCTTAGCTCTCGTGGGACTTGTGGTTCCATACAGATAGGAATTCACAGTTTGGCTACCCCTGGTTTGAAGGTTTTTTTTAACCCTTTCAATGCCAGATGGGTATCCAACGCATTGCAAAGCAATGTTTTTCTTACTCCTCTGGTACTGAAAGGGTTAATTCTTCACATGAGAATGGTGTTTGAGGGTGTTATTCCACTGAGTGAAACTTGTGCTTCCTAGGATTGCTGTGTTCCCCTGTCAGTCCATGTTAGACCTGCTTTGGCTGTGTGCAGCACTTTCATGGCTTGAATATTGCTGATGCTGATGTTGTTCCAGTTCAGATGTGGTAATCCAGGCCATGGGAGTACTGCACACGTGGAATGTATGTTGGACATTCAATTACTTTTGGATCGCACATCGATCAGGGGTGGGATAACTCCTGTTGTACTCAACATGATAACCTAGCTCTTCTATGTTTGTGCACTATTGAGTGTTAACACCCCTTTGACACAACTGTCTCTAGCAACATGGCTGACATTTGTAAAGACCAATATTTGTGTTTCTTTTAAGTGTGATGGATATCAGTGTTCACTCTGAGATGAGTATGTTTGAGCAACATGGCACTCTGTCAGAGCTGGATTGCTCACCTTGGAGGGATCACTAACGACCAAGTGTAGACCTGCTACTGTGATGTGTGGTACTAGCTAACAGGGTGTTTGTGATGGTAGATAGTAATATATCATGTTGCTTACAAGGAGTCTGTATGGTGCTGTCATCTCCTGTGTCACAGCCACCATGGACCCTTGAACTACCAGCACGGAGAGGTTTTGTTGGAGCATCCCCTCCCAGCTCTTGAAGGTGATGTTTGCAGGTGGCCCACCACCAGCAGCTCTTGCTCTCTGGGACAGATCACTGCCCAAAGTTTCTTGATTGAGTCTTTGTTCTGCCTGGACCTGGACAATGTGTTGACTGCATCTGCCACCTGGTGCCAATCGTTCCTCTTGCGCACAACAATCTCCTTGCTCTTTTCTGCGGAGAAGAGAATTTGCTCCCTTTCCAAAATGCTTCACACCAGCATCATGTTCCGTGAGTAGGAGTGCATAGGATCCCTGAGTCTGTCCTCTTCCACAACATCAGATGAATGTACATGCTATAAGGATGTTTTGTCTCAGGCCCTGCCTATGCTGCTGTCCCTGGCTGTGTATGTGTTCCTCTCACACATCCCCTCCACGTCCCACTGTCATGTCATGTCAGTCTCTAGCTCTGCTCTCTAGCTCCTCACACAGACACTAAGTCATAATTACCCTCTGCTACTCCCTTACATTCACTCAGTCACAATGTCTGAAAGAAAATATAATCTGTGTAATGTGGCCAAAAAAACCTCAGGTTTGTGTGTGCATGGGATGTGCAATATGTGCTAAAGTGTGTTATGTGTTTTTATGGTGCGAGATGCTCTGCTCCCCCCTATAACAGTACCTCTCTCCACAGTTTGTGCTCCTGTCTCTCTCTCTCTCCCACTCTTTCTATCCTTTTTCCCTATGCCCTGTACTGTAGCTCAAAGAACATCCAAACAAAGGCAGGGTATGCCAGTTATTTTGAGGTTGGGTGTTGATAAGCAGGGAATGTGAACTTGCTTTGACAATGCTGCCTTCTACCATAAAGCGTTAGCTACTTTACTTTGAACTTGGTGTTTCTAGTGGCATTTTATGGACAAAATCCAAACGCGGTGAAGAAAAAAGAAAAGCCGCTACATGGCCTTAAATAAAATGTGTGGGATAACATAATCCCCCTTCTTTGCATCCCAACCAGCTCAAGATGGAGAGTATATTCAAAATAATATGGGTTCCTGGAGCCCCATATCATGTTTCTTTCTTTGTAGGCAGGAGTACATTATCCTCATATTTTAAGCAGATTAATTAAATTAACATGAGGTCCATGCACCCTATATTAATTGTTTGGAAAACTGAACAAAACATAAATTAATATTGAGGCCAGACCCCCCCCCATATTAATTCACCAAATGCCCAGGAAGGGTCCTGGACCATTTCATCTACACTCCCCACTGGGAGTGAAATTGTGAAAATAAGATTAATATGGGGTCTGTGGCAGTGGGAAAGAAGAGAGATTCAACTGTCAACTGGTAGTCACAGATGCTCACATACACTGATATCCCATACTTGTTCCTCTGTCCTTTTGGTATCCACAGAACCACACATGCACTGACACCCCAGCTTTGTCCTACTGCCCCACTATTAGCAACAGAACCACACATATACACACCCCAGCCTTGTTCCACTTCCCACTAGTATCCATAGAACAGCACATGCACTGCTTGAAATTAACTTAATTAATTTGCATTCCAAATGGAATAACCAATGTATTGCAAGTGTTAGCCATACCTCTGGAAGTGAAAGGGTTAACACGCTCTTTTCTAAATGTGGGAGAGTAAATGAAAATATGAACTATCATGGTTAACCTTTCTTGGCTAAACAAATTCAAGAAAGGGGTCCCCAGTACCCCTTCCACCTCTCATTGAATGTGCCTTGGAAAAACCTGTCAGTCGCAGTGCAGAAGAAAGGATCACTAATATGTGAACCGTGACCCCTTCCCTCTAGGTACTTATTGGCTAGAGGCAGGGGTCACAAAACACATGCATGACCCCTTCTTCTCCAATGTTATTTAGCTGGGGCATATGATTATGCCAGGGTGTGTTCTGTGCCTGCGTAGTAACCCCACCTTACAGCTTGTGAGGCAGGGGAGAATATTTCAAGAGAGATTGGCTGTATGTAAGGCAATCCCTGTTAATTTTCTCCCACTGTTGTTTGGGCAATAGCCTAGGCAGGACTGGGGGGGTGTTATTTGTTATGTACAGCAGTGGCAACAGTGGAGGTGGGCTTTCATCGTTTTTATTTTTATTTGTTTAGGTGTCTGTAGTGGAGGATCAGGGCATCACAGATATTGCTGGACCTCCACAATCCAGGTGAGTATGTCTTTATCATTAAACACACATGTACATGATTACATTTTTATTTTTTATAATTCAGGTTTATTTGGTTTTATGACATGCATCAAAAATAAGCATATACAAATGCAGAAACAGTACATGAAGGTTGAGTGCTTACATAAAATACAATTTGAAATATTTAGATGTAGAGGTAAATTGGCACGGAAACAAAATTCTCTAAACTAGACCGATGAGGTCTCGAACAAGGGCAAAAGCGGGTGCTCTGGGGAAAAAAGGAGGGGGTGGAAGATGAAGGGAAGGAATGAGAAAGAAGGGAAAGATAAGAAGCAGTTGAGAGAAAGGTGGAGAAGAAAAGCATGAAAAGGGAAAATGGGGAGCTCCCATGTGCTCCCGGCAGAGTGCCCCAACCGCCCCCCCCCCTGCAGTCAGGCACCCCCAGCGACAATCTGACCCAGCCCTCGGGTCCCAATCAGTCAAGAATCGGTTCTTTCCTCTCAGACATTCCAGATGCTGTGGAACACCTGCATAGTATCAGTGAGGCTGTTCGTCATGCAATCATAGACCAAGTTCGAGTTGACCCTATCCACCATCATAGGCAAAGCCTAGCAATAGTTAATACAAAACCAAGAAGGTGCTGCATAAAAGTATGGAATGGGGTCAACCTAGCACATGGCTCAGGCACTGGAAGCAGGCCTCCCAGAATGAATGGACAAGGGGACACGTTCACCAAATATGGAAGAGAGTACCCTCTCGCCATAACTCCAACATGCTGCATTAAGAGCAGGATAAATCTTGACCAACCTATCCAAAGTGAGGTACCACCTCAGATCAAGCTTCATACCTGTCTCCATGTGGTTGATACACTTAGTCATCTTGGCAGACAAATCACTTCTCCATTCTTGCTGGTCAAAAGATCAACCCAAATCCACCTCTCACCACCTTTAGTTGAAGTTGGAATCGGAGGGAACGGTCAAGAGACTATAGATCGCCGAAATGGTGTTAGTTTGTTCCGGGGGTCAATGTGACATCTAGACAAAGGGTGACTTACAGGAGAGAAGACCACCAGTTGTATTCAAGGTTCGTAGATAGTGTGCAACCCTGAGGTGAAAGAGTCCGAGCCAGGTAGCCAAAATTCTTCCCAGAGTGAGTCAAAAGGTTTTAAAGTGGTGGGCTGATAAAGATGCTGTAAATGGGTGATACCCTATGTTCCCCAGGAGGCCAACGAAATGTATGAGACATGGGACTTCATGAATGACACTGGAAGAGATGCAGATGGGAAAGGGGCCAGACAATGCTATCCCATAGCTTCAATGTAGGGCAAATGAGAACATTGTCCTACTCACCCGGGATCTACTCCGTTGGGGGATTCGATCTAAAGCCAACTTTTAGGGAGAATAATGCCACATCAAGGCCTGTTCCAGGACAGCCATACTATGATAGAGCCAAAAGTTGGAGACCACCAGTCTCACATGGCATCGAGCCTGTTGCAGTATGGAAAAGGAAACCCAGGGCCTAACACCCCCACAGATAAAGGAGGAAGCCAGCCTCTGGAGGGCAGTGAAATATGAAAAGTGAGGAACAATCGGGAGAGTTCTAAAATCATACAATTACCTGGGAAAAATGACCATGTTAACTGCCACTGTGTGGCCCAACCATGAAAGTTCAAAGGTCTTCCACTATCCAAAGGAAGAACTAATAGCATGGAATAAGGACTCCTTGTTTAGGGGAAAGATATTGTGCAAGAGCTTTGGAATCTTCACTCCCAGATACGTAAGGTAGATATCCTGAAAAGAGTAGGGATTTAAGCTTCTCAAAGAATTCAAGACCTGGGCGGGTAGATGCAAACCCATAGCCTCAGACTTAGTTGTATTCACCTTATATAGTGAGACCTTACCAAAATCATCCAGCAGGCAATGCAAAAGAGGTAAGGAATCTAAGGGGTTGGTTGGTAACACCCTGAATCAAAGGATCCTGTCTAACTAGTTTGGCCAGGGACTCCATCATTAAGGCAAACAAAGAGGGGAAAGGGGACAGCCCTGTCTAGAGCCATTGGATATGGAAAAGACGGGGGATGAAAACCCATCTGGAAGTACCGCATCTGTGGGTCAAGTGTAGAGCATCATAATAGCCCTAAGAAACCAGTCTGACAGTTTTACACAGGTCAGCTCCCAGTGGACCCTGTCAAAGGCCTTCTCTTCATCGAATGCCAACAACAGTGTGGGAGTGTTGGTAAACTGAAATTAAGAAATAAGGTTAAGTAATCACCTGGTATTATCAGGAGCCTGAAACCTCCGAACAAAGCCCACTTGATCTAGGTAGACGAAGTGGAGAAGTTCAGGCACTTAGCCAGGATCTTAGCATAAAATTGAGATAGGTGTCGAGGAGAGAAATGGGGAGGAAATTCTGGCAAGAAGTAGCTTCCTTCCCCACCTTAGGCAAGGTAACAGTGGTGACCCTCAAGAACTCCTCCAGAACCAAAGAAGCAGAGGGGATTGGCAAACAGGCCAACCAAGGGAGAAGGAGCCCCAGGAGGCTTATAAACCCAGGAGAGCAGGCAGACCACTGCACCGGAGGTGGGCAGAATGGGGAGATTTTCAGGCCCCGCCTCCCCCAGCATGCAGCCACAAGGACTGGGCACAAAAAGGAGCACACATGTATAGAACACATGGCGTGTGCAACCCAAAGAGATCAAAGAGTGTGAGGAGCCAATCCCCACACCCCACCAACCCCAATAGGGTATTGGCAGAGGTGAGGAAGCCCAACTACCCAGGCAGCTAACGAGCAAGGTAGGCAGTATGCAGACAACATTATCAATAGTAATAAAAAGTTACGCATAAAGAGGAGTCCTCCCCATCTGCCAACCGGCAGCCACAATGGCCAGCAGGTATAGGGGTGGGGAGGCCCCTCAGACTATAAGACGACTTAGCAGAACAAGTGCACATAGGAAGGGACCATTTGAGGGAAGGAGTCTGGTCCGGGTCTGGGAGCTGTGGAGGCAATAGGCCCCATTCTTTCAGCATTAAGAATGCTTGCAGGGTGAGATCCACCTGGTAGGATCCATTTTTGTGGAGCAAGAGGTTAATAGGGGTGACCCATTTGTAGGAGATATTTTCTTCTCCCTGAGATATTTGGTGAGAGAGGAAAACTCACGCCTCTTGACCACTGTGTAGGCAGACAGGTCAGGGAAAACGGAGATATTTTTGTCCTGTGGGATGGGTTGCATTATGCCTCTGCCAGAGTTAGAAAAGGAGAAACTCCTTAAATTTATAAAAGTGAAATCTAGCCACCACATCCCTCGGAGAGGTATCATCATGGTGCCTAGGTTTTGGGACCCTGTGAGCCCTGTCCACCATGAGTAGGTCAGTATCAGTGTCTGGCAGCAGAGCCGCCATATATTGTTAGAGAAAATGTGACAAATCTGATTGAAGAACTTCCTCTGAGATGCCCCTGTAAACCGAGATTATTACTCTCTGACCTGTCCTCCAAGTCCTCAAGCTTACTCTGAAGCAGAGCCGTCTTCTCTGTGAGGGCCTAGTTAAAGCGCAGAGCAGCGGTGCTTGAAGCTGAATGTCTGAGAGGTGTGTAAGCACACCCAGCCAATGGCTATGAGGGAATTGGAACAGAAACTGCCCTTATATAAAGGCAGTATCACGGTGCCTGTGATCTTCTTTGCCAGTGACGTTGTTACTTCCTGTCCTATTGCTGCTGGGCTCTTACTGGCCGCTGGGTTCTGCCCTGCCCAGTGTTAGCCTTTTTAACCTCAGTCCTGTCATTATTTTGGTGCCATTTCGTGGTGTTCCTGTACCTGCCGTTTGTACTGCTGTTGGTTCCTGCTCCGTGTATGACCCGGTTTGGCCTGACATTGCTCCTGTCTCTTCCGCTCCATGATTCCGTTGCTGACTAGGACTGCCTGACTACCACTCTGTGTACCGATCCTGGCTGTGGCTGACTACCCGATCCTTGCTGACTACGACTGGCTGACTACCGCTCTGTGTACCGATCCTGGCTGTGGCTGACTACCCGATTCGTTGCTGACTAGGACTGGCTGACTACCACACTGTGTACCGATCCTGGCTGTGGCTGACTACCCGATTCATTGCTGACTAGGACTGGCTGACTACCGCTCTGTGTACCGATCCTGGCTGTGGCTGACTACCCGATCCGTTGCTGACTAGGACTGGCTGACTACCACACTGTGTACCGATCCTGGCTGTGGCTGACTACCCGATTCATTGCTGACTAGGACTGGCTGACTACCGCTCTGTGTACCGATCCTGGCTGTGGCTGACTACCCGATCCGTTGCTGACTAGGACTGGCTGACTACCGCTCTGTGTACCGATCCTGGCTGTGGCTGACTACCCGATTCGTTGCTGACTAGGATTGACTGACTACCACTCTGTGTACTGATCCTGGCTGTGGCTGACTACCAGATCCATTGCTGACTAGGACTGGCTGACTACCACTCTGTGTACCGATCCTGGCTGTGGCTGACTACCCGATCCGTTGCTGACTAGGACTGACTGACTATCACTCTGTGTACTGATCCTGGCTGTGGCTACTACCCGACCCATTGCTGACTAGTGTCTTGTCAGTGCCTGTCAGTGTTGTCTCCGGTTATCCTAGTCTCCTGGGACTAGTGCCTTGCCAGTTCCTGTCAGTGTTGCCTCCGGTTACCCTAGTCTTCTGGGACTAGTGCCTTGCCAGTGCCTGTCAGTGTTGCCTCCGGTTACCCTAGTCTCCTGGGACTAGTGCCTTGCCAGTGCCTGTCAGTGTTGCCTCCGGTTACTCTAGTCTCCTGGGACTTTTGTCTTGTCAGTGCTTGTCAGTGTTGCCTCTGGTTACCCTAGTCTCCTGGGACTTGTGTCTTGTCAGTGCCTGTCAGAGTTGCCTCCGGTTACCCTAGTCTCCTGGGACTAGTGTCTTGCCAGTGCCTGTCAGTGTTGCCTCCGGTTACCCTAGCTTGCTAGGGATCTGGTCACTTTCTGTGTCCAGTATTGTAGCCTCCTTCCATCCAGTCCTCTCAGATTTGGGCTCTTGTTGTGACCATTTCCATTCCTCCGTTACCCCTAGTTTTCTAAGCCAGGTCATTCTCCAGTGTCCTGGCTTTCTACCATTCTATCCCTAGCCTTCTAGGGATTCTGCCCTGCAGTCACCTTCCGTCTCGCTAGTTGGGTACGCTGCTGCTGAGGTTCTGTTCCTGGTCCCTGTCGTCTGATCCAGCCTGCTGTATTACTGTTTTGTTTTGCTATTCTCCTGATCCCTGACCTGCTAGAATCAGAAAGTGATGTATCTGATTTAGAAACTGAAACGAATACAAAAGGAAGAGGCAGGAACAGAAGAGGACATAGAAGACAAAATAAAAATAAGACTTTTTTAGAGAAACCTATGGAAGGAGAATGGGACAAACCGTGGATCCCACCTGGTCTGAGAGATCGAACAGTCTGGGGTTACAAGGGCACCAGGACACAGGAGACAACAACCTCCAAGTAATAAACTTGTCTAAAATAAAATTAACCAAGGAACAAAGTGATGTTCTAGAAAAAGGATTAACATTCTCACCTTCTAGTAATTTACAAATCTTTGACTGGGTCAAAGATATTAATTTATTTGGACGTAAATTACTGCTACATAAATATTATTGTCAACAAAATAGATCAGGAGTTAAATCAAAAGATGATCACATCAATTTGGAAAATTTACTATCCTTGTTAGATGAGAATGAAGAGACAAATGAATATGTTAAAGGCCCTTTTACAGAATTTAAGAGGAATTCTAAGTTTACTCCACCTCTGGGAACATCACCCCATGTTCAGATATTTATGGAAGAAGTCATTAAAGATTTAGAAGATCTCTCAATACAAAGCAAAACAAATTACTCGTGCAGAGAAAATCTGACAATGGTCCAACAAAAAGCATTGAAATCGCTTAGCACCAATAAGGACATAGTAATAAAAAGTTCAGATAAAGGAGGTAACATCGTTATAATGGATAAAGAGATGTATGAAAAAGAATGTTTAAGACAACTGCAAGATAGTAAGTGTTATAAAAAACTAACTCATGATCCAACGGCCCGCTTTTGGAAAAATTTAAAAACTATATTGGAAGGAGCTTTAGAGAACAATCTAATTAATAAATCAGAATTTGATTTCCTTATGGTATATAATCCAATAATACCAACATTTTATGTGATACCGAAAGTCCATAAAAGTCTTGATAATCCACCGGGACGCCCCATAGTGTCGGGTATGGGAAGCTTAACAGAAAACTGCAGCAAGTATATAGACACAATTATACGTCCGTTTGTGTTGGGCCTACCATCATACATTAGAGATTCAATGGATGCAATAAAATCAATAGAGGGTATTATATTAGAGAAAGAACATCTATTAGTATCTTTAGATGTAGAATCTCTATATACCAGTATCATTCATGAGGTAGGAATACAAGCGGTAGGATTCTTTTTAAATTCAAGAGGTACCCAATTTATACCCCATAACAAATTTGTGATTGAGCTATTGGAACTGGTGCTAACCCATAATTATTTTGTTTTCAATAACTGCTATTATCATCAGCAACAAGGGACAGCAATGGGGAGTACATGTGCCCCAAGTTATGCCAATCTTTATTTAGGTTGGTGGGAAAAGACAAAAATTTTTGTAGATGACATGGAACATTTTACTAAGTTCATAAGTTTATGGATACGATTTATCGATGATGTGTTTCTTATTTGGACAGGACCTAGGGAAATTTTGAATTCATTCGTTTCTAAAATAAATGATAACAACATCAATCTCAAAGTCACGATTACAGTAAATGAGAATGAGATCTCATTTTTAGATATTCGTATCTATAGAGGTATTGATAATATGATAGAGACATCAGTCTTCAGGAAGGAAACAGCAACCAATACTCTACTTCATGGCACTAGCCATCATCCTACTCCATTGAAAAATGGGATACCAATTGGACAATACCTAAGAATTAGAAGACTCTGCAGTAATATTTCTGAATTCAAGATAGAGGCTAAAAAATTGCAACATAGGTTCTTGAGTAGAGGATACAGTCGTAAATGTTTAAAAAGAGCCTACAAAAAGGCATTGGAATCCAACAGGGATGAGTTATTAAATCCAGTATTAAAAGACAGTCATCAAAAGGAAATAAGATTGGTTGCTAATTATGATAACCAACATAGAGTGATAAAACAAATTTTGAACAAACATTGGGAAATCCTTTTACAAGATAACGACCTAGCACAAGTAGTTTCTAGTAGACCTACGGTAACATATAGGAGAGCCAGTAATCTTAGAGATATGCTAGTGCATAGCCATTATCAAAAAGATGTAAAAACTACATGGCTTAAAAGTGATATAAAAGGAACCTTTCCATGTGGACAATGTCAAGGCTGTAAATACATTAATAAAGATAAAATGTTCTATAATCAAAGAGGTGATAAAAAATTTGAGATCCGTCATTTTAGCAATTGTAATTCTATCGGAGTCATCTATGTACTGGAGTGTCAATGTGGTCTCAAGTATGTAGGAAAAACAAAGAGAAAGTTTAAAACTAGAATATTAGAACATGTAGGAGATATTAGGAATAAGAGAGATAAGACAGTTGCGAGACATGTCTTAGAAAAACATGCAGGAGATTCTACAGTAATCAGTTTTAAAGCCATAGAACGTATAATGCCAACGATAAGAAGGGGCGACATTGATATGAAATTATTAAAATCAGAATCTAAATGGATCTACAGATTGGGTACTAGGAACCCGTTGGGGTTTAAATGATATCTTCAATTTCAATCCGTTCATTAAAGATTAAATAGTGACCCATAGTGTATACAAAATGGTTATTAGTGGCTTGATTAATCAGGGTTTTATCATGGATTATTAAAAACTCCAAAAATTATGTTAAGTTGATTTTCGATTAAAATAGAATTGATTCCTCTTTAATTGACATTTGTGAATACCAGAAAGGGTTAATAACATCATTGAATTAAAAGTTCGTATGTTGAGTTATCAATGGTCTCCTGCCATTGGTCCATTGGTCTGTCAATCAACGGTTTGTGCATACGTCGATAAGTGACGTCATTAACCCCTCCCTACAATATGAACGAGGATAGGGGTATAAAAACTGGCAGAGAAGCGCACGCCAGCACTATAGCCCCTGATGAAGCCGCCTTGTGCGGCGAAACGCGTTGGGCCTATAACAACCAGTATATAATAATGAATAAACTGTAGTCTTCACATGTTAATTCACGATCTGACATTAAGGTTGTGGGAAAGAGAACAGCAATAGCGGTTAGTCTACAAGTGAATGGGTAGTTGTGAGGGAGAGATCAGGGAGCAACCATTAATGTCGTTTGTGATAAAACACTAATCTTATTATAACAGCTGTGAATCGAGGGATTGAACTGCTTGAAACTTTTGATAAATCACTGAGACCAGTGTAAATGTATAAGCTGACGGGTTTTCATGATCATTGTTTTTATATAAATGAGAAAACTTCTGCAGCAATACAGGTGTAGAAACGATACACTTGTAATTAGTTTCGCCAATTTAATCGGTTATTATTAGTCCACTGAGGTATTCCCTGTGTGTTAGAACTCGGCAACATTGTAAATGTTTAATAGTATTGATGTTACGGTGAATTAGTGCTCACATAGGAGAGCGAGTCTTAGGAGGTTACTCGTACAGATCGTCCCAGCTGACAATTTTATGAACACAATCAGATACTTAGTTGCTCCGTACAATTGTTACAAAGGAGAGATCCTGACACGTGACTAACCGCTGGTTCTAGAATACTATCTAGCTGCTAGAATTGAGTACTGCATGGACCAGACATATAGTATCTGGTTCAACAGATAGAATATTTTAGCTAGTAGGATTTGTGCTATGTTCCACAACATGCCAGATAGAGATATGAGGGGAAATTGTTATACTTTATGAATTGACACAGTTTACTGGTTGAGGTTTTTTTAGACTACCTCTTGAGTCAATTAGTGACTGGATGAGGTATTTTATGTATACCCAATTGGGACATTAAATTGATATTGTTTATATTTTTTCTAACAGACTAATAAAAGTTAAGTATTAGAGCGCTCTCTACAGTCCATAACTATTTAGGATTTTGAACTGGTTTCCTTTTTTAGGGGGCGGAGGATAGATAGTAATATCTCTCTTTCTGCTCTCTATATATTCTTTGGAGATAGTATTTATTGAAGTTTTTGAAACCTGCTAATCCATTTACAAGTGAGAAATAAATGGTGAGTCCCTAGCCATCATTAGAGTATCGGTCCCTGACCTGTGTCAGATTTGGGAAGTGCCACGGTAGGCAACACATTGCTCTGCAGATTAGCTGCTGCATTATGAAAGCCCCATTACTGCATATGAGGTATGATTGCCTATGTTGAGGCCCCCTACAGCTTCATAAAAAAGACTTCCCGGTGTCTAATGGTAGGTGCCATTTTTTGATGTCACCACACCTACTCTGTGATGTCCAAAGATGGAGGTTAGGCCTGGGCACTACAGAGAGGACCCATCATTTTTTTAACCCCCAAGTCCTGCATGATGTCATGCCAGCAACTGCCATGTCTACCTCAATGGACATAACATCCAGGATGTATTGAAGATGTTGTCTACTTGAACAAAATCACACGGGCATAGGTGCATTTAGGATTTTATGGCCATAGTAAGGTAAGTGGGGGTTATTATTAGGAGGTGTTACTTTCTCCTTTAAGACTAAATATCCTTATCTTCATTCAGTTTGTAATGATATCAAGTGCAATCCTATGGATTTCTGTAATCATTGCCAACACAACCTGATGAGTTAAGGTGTGATATCCTTCAACTCTGTCTAATAGTTCAAACCATCATGGTCCATTTGTAATAACATAAATGGGGAAGTTCCTTTGGATAGACACAAAAAGGACCAGTAAGGAATGGATTTTTACAACTGAATTAATTGTAAGAACCTATAGAATTGTTAAAATGTTTTGTTTCATAATGCAGAAAATATTAACAGCAATGTGAGTGGAAAAAAACAAAAGACATGCAGGGAGAGAAAGGGCAATGTTGTTGAGGAAGGAGTTTAAAAGGAATATTAAAAAGAAAAGATAAGAGCTAGGCATGATGAAGAAATTAATACTAGGGGATATGAGAGAATGGTGGGAAGAATTTTGAGTGCAAAGGAAGGTAAAAAGAGAATTAATATAAAAAGATGGGAGGGTGTACATAGAAAGACTTGGTGAAAGGGGAAGGGACTTAGAGAGAAAAATGAGTGAATGAGGCATCGAAAAGTATAATGACATAGTGGGTAATTTAAGAAAGGAGGGAGCCAACAAGAAAAGTGGGAAGAGTAAGTAAGAAGTAGGTAAGTGAAATAAGAGAATTTGAGTTAAGAGAGGGTATATGAGGTATGAATGAGATAGATAGAGAATTAATGAGAAATATGGAGAATAGATAAAGAGGGGGAGAGCTGGTTAAGAAAATGGAGTGAATGGGTTTGGGTAGGTATGCAAGATACCGTTATATGACATGGGGACCAAGTGAAAGAGTACTAGAGAAAGAGAAGGTATGTGAGTAATGTAATTGGGACAGAAGGAAAAAAGTAGACATTTCGGGCATATGAAATAAAATGGAGAAGAGTGAAATATGAAGAATGTAAGGAGTGGAGAATATATCATTTTATAAAGACCGTATATAAGCAGTGAGGAATCATTCATTTTATAGAGACAATATATTGAGAATAATATCGTTTTTATGAGAGGCACCTAAATGTGTACAAAACAATGAGGGTTTATGTCTCATGGGGGAAAAAACTTTGCACCATATAGATAAAGGAAAAATGGCACAGTTTATATAAAAGGCAACTTATGATAGTATATTTTATTATATAACTCTAAGATCTCCAGTAAAGTTTAACCACTTGATTTCAAGAGGGTTGAGTAAAGCATTGCTAAGAAATGTATTTCTTACCCCTCTGGCACTCAAAAGCTAATGTTTCAGGTCAAGTAATATAGTACAGCAGACTGGAAGTCCCGAAACAGCAATTGTGCTGACCTATCAAATGTGTCTCCATTCTGCCTGTCTTTGTGTTCCAGGCACTAACAACCTTTGCCCAGCTCTATCTACATATGATAAGCTCAGTCCAGGGAGCAGGGAGATGTGGAGCTCAGTTTACAAGTTACAACATGCAAATCTATGACGCATACAAAATTCCTCTGTACCTTATAATCATAAGACTGTACAGAGAGGATTCAGAAAGAAAGCAGCCACTTCCTCACCAAGTCATTTTCGTGTCACAAAATGATCCATTTAAAAGTGGATGAGAGAAACTGAGTTTAACCCTTGCCATCTTGAAAGAAATAATACTTGATTAGCAGAAAATTTTGGATCACATCTGAATAGCAACACATTTTTCAAACGGAGGAAGATCCGACATGGAGAACTAATAGACTTAAAGACTGGGGGGAAACCTGCTGACAACTACAATTGTTATTTCTTTTTTAATACAAAAATACATAAGGTTCAAGAAAGAGAATGTATTACAGGCTTCAGGGTCTTCATTCTATGCTGTTTATTGGGCTAGGTGCTGTAAACTGAATGGGGCACCAAATGAAAAATTTAAGGGTGGAGCAGTGAACTGGTGAATGGGTGGAGTTAACATCACATTCTTTGTGTATTAGAGAATCTTTATTCAACAGAGAGAATATAAGAGAGAATCCAAAGTGAGTACAAGTAGTTGCCAACTATTCAATGAATCACAGAGATTAGAGGAGAACTATTAGAAATATTGCAAATCTGTATGGTTGTAAGAAAGAAATAACTCTAATAGATATTTTAAGGTAACGTGAAAATATATTTCCTGAAGACAGCAAGAGATTATCAAAAGGGAATCTTTATTCACAGTCATCAAATACCCCAGCCATTCTGGAGACACCATGACAACTAGTAAATTCAGAAGGGCATATTCCTTAAGGATCCCCCGTTCGCCCAAACCAGCTGCATTTCTAGACTCCACTGGATTTTATGATCGGTTGGAGGAAGCAGAATGTCCTGAAGACCACCAGGATCTGAATGAAATATCAGGAAATAGGGACAGCACAAATATTTCCTGGGACAGCCCACTGATCACCGATGCACCAAAGCTCAATTACTGCAGGAAGAAATGGAGTTCTAAAAGCTTAAGAGTTCCAAAAACTCGGCTAGCAGAAACAGAACCTCATGTCAGCCTACCAGAAGTGGTACCAGAAAGAGAGAATCATAAAAGTGACTTACTACAGGACTCTGAAATTCCAAGTTGTTGTGAGAAGGAAAGACAGTCAGATGAGTCTCAGATGGAAGGGGTAGAGGAAAATGATGGAGAGAAGCAGAGGGGCAAAAAGATGAAGCACTATAAAAAGGTAAGAGACAATCTAAGCCTGCAACATTAATCACTGACATACCAAACAACCCTGTAACACCAACATAATTGAAAATATCAGTGCCAGGATATAAGCACACAACAACAATTGTTAAAATGTAGAAATCCTTCTTTTATGTCTCTATAAAAAGTTTACAGTTGATTACTCTTGTATTGCTAGATTTCTTAAATGTTATTGTATTCTCTATTAATCTATTGCATTTCTACATATATAATTGAGTGTATATTATTTTTTGTACTTCATTTACATTTTTATTTCAAACCCAGAGTACTAACCATTTACTTTTGTTTACTTTTAATTGTAACCCATTTACTCTAAACTTTGCCAAATAAACAACATATTCCCATTATATCACTTTGTTCTTATATGGCTTCAGTGCTTGATCCCATGATTATTAGAACACTTGGCCCTTTCGGAGACTAACCTTTGAACCCAATAACCAACTCATTGTTATTAGAACACTTTCTCTGTAGCAGACTGATCACTGAACCCATTAGAGATATGCCACTGCATGTACCTTTTGCATATTCCTGCAATATATTCTTATCTTCATAGAAACAAGAATCAGTCCATTACATCATTGTTCTTATGTGACTTGATCTTTCACACAGCAACTTTCAAAAGTGGTGGCTTAAGATCATACTGGGTCCTAAACAAAGTACTAGCTTGGGGCCCACTTATTATTTACCAGTTTATTTTATGTGGTTAATCCATCCCTGCCCATAACCTTAGTTTTCAGCAACATCTTAGTTGCTTTACCACAAGTTTTAAATCAAAATTTCTGAACCACTGACTCCCCTACCTGTGCTGACATCAGTAAACTTGGATTGTTTATGACCCTTAAGGCACTGAGCTAAACCCTGTGTGTAACATTTCTTGAGTTCTTCTTGGGGAATAACTTTTCCAGATTCATAATACCAATGTGTTGGGGGCCTCTAAATCGATCATGGGGATAAAATGGAAACACATGATTAACCTTCTCAGTGCCAGAGACGTGTCCAATGCATTGCCTTGCAAGGTGTCAGACACCCCTCTGGCATTCAAAGGATTAATGTTAAGGAAACCCAGCATTATTTAGGTGCACCCAACTCATAGGAAATGAAAAGTTACAAACTAACCAGCCTGTAATCAATAGGTCACAGTGCCAGCTTGGCATCATTATCCTTTATAATAATTTGCTAACAATGTTTGTCAGAAGCTGTCATACTCATTACAGATGGCTGCGCACGCTGCAGTCATGCTCAGTAGAGACTGCCCACTCCGTGGCTGATACGGAGTGGGGTGCACCGAATTCAGACCTGAGTCCTGTCTGCGCACCTTCCTGGGACCAAGCGGTCCCAGGAAGGTGCGCAGAGAGGACTACGGTCTGAATTCGGAGAGCCCCGCTCTGTATCAGCCGCGGCGCGTTCTGTCAGTCAGTACTGTGCATGACTGCTGCGCTGCCAGTGTTGGCCCGTGAACACAGGCTTTAAAACTAGTCTTTCTATAATTGCACAATCCTGGGATACATGCCTGGGGGAGTTTATGAGAAGAATTCTGGGGACATTATATAGTTACTGAGGCTGAAAAAAATAGCACCAACATGCGTCTGTGAAGTTCAGCCCATCACCATTAAATATTCATGTTGCTTAAATATATCAAAGTGAGTAATGTATATATTTCCATATACGGTGGGATATCTATCAATATACATATATAATACATATATATCAACACACATGATTCCATACAAATATGCAAATATACTCACATCTAATTATATCAGTCTATATAGATAAATATGTTTATGTATACCATTTATGTTCTATTAATGCATATCATGTCACTACTTAGACTTGTAGATTTCCTCTATCTGTGTAACTGTATCACCCTGTATTAGAATTGGCCAATTTAAATGCTGAATAGTGACTTTATTTGTAAGAAATATAATTGTAAGAATATAATTGTAAGAAATCTTTCTTCCTCTATTGCAGACCATTGATTGTGCCTTTATTTGTAAGAAATATAATTGTAAGAAATCTTTCTTTCTGTATTGCAGACCATTGATCGTGCTTTCCGCCGTGGCTGGGGCAATTTCATCACAAACATCTACACTATTTCACTAACAAGGACATCTCAAGATGCCCCCCATCTTGTTAAAGCTTGCTAACCTTTATATCATCACAATGATGTCATGGATGTGTGTGATCTGGCTTCCTTCACAGCACAATGTGTAATAATATTGTTATAGCATACAAACTAATTACTATAAAATGCCAGACTGTGCCACCAACAAAGGTTAATTTCTCAAAACAATTTATTTTACAAACAAGTGGCTAGCACTACATATAGGCAGTTTTATTCATCTACAAATTTAACTAAACACATGATATGGTGACAGATCCACTTTATACTAGAACTAGTTGAACAGCCCGTTTCACGGGCCACAGTGTCACAGCCACCCGGTCGCGGGGCAGTCATGCGCAGTAGAGACTGCCCGCGTCACGGCTGATACAGAGATGAACGCTCCTTCAGAGCGCCCAGTTCTGTATCAGCTGCGGCACCGGCAGTGTCTACTGCGCATGTTGCGGCGTTACACACGATTTAGCAAATTATTATATAGGATGTGGCAAGAAACTGTATTTTTCTCGCAAAATGGCATTACTTAAAATTGCATTTCATAAGGTCACGTGAAAGAAAAATGTTTTAGGGCATGTCTTTTCTTACATCATACTATATAATTGTATAAAGGAGACTGGCTTTCTAGAATGATTAAGAATTAATGCCATATTTGCATTGAAAAGCTAATAAATGATATGTTTATAATTGAATAAGAAAGCTCAATCACAGAAGGTGTTATGAATATGTTATATGACAACAAAGCTGAGTGTTCCAGTCTTGACATACATTTTCTTCTTAAAGGGGTAGTAATGTTTAGATACTAAAGTACAATCAAGTCTTCTTTGTACATTTTTATAACAATGTGTAGCAGTATAACCTTCTAAAACTTTGCCTTTTTACCTTTATTTTATAATAAAGTTTTCCCCCTCCTGCCCCTCTTATTTACCTGAAGCAGCCTCAACAAGCTGGGCTGGATGGCTAGTGATGAGGGACAATCTTCTTTCAGCATAAAGAAAAAACCTGCCCTCCTTCGTTGAGGGGGCGGGGTTTTCCTTATTCTGAAGGAAAGATTGTGCCTCGCTGTGATCTCGCTGGTCCCTGGTAACAGATTCCAGATCTGAGGGGAGGCTGCTTTAGGTGAGTAAAAGGGACGGGAGGGGGAAACTTTATTATAGAATAAAGGTAAAATGGCAAAGTTTTAGAATCTTATACTGCTACACATTGTTATAAAAATGTACAAAGAAGACTTGATTGTACTTTAGTACAATTACTATCTCTTTAAAGGGCAGAAACATTATTCTTTGGGTTTATATCCTTTATGTATTATAATTTCTTTGTGTGTCACTAATTTTTCAGTTACAATTGATGTATAAGAATTAACCAAACTAAGTAGTTTCTATGTTTGTATAAATAGGAGTTTCTTTGAGAGACAACTAGGGGGAGATGCACTAAGGTGTGATAAAGTGGTGATTAATTGGAGATAGCTTCTCCATTGTGATAAACTCTCCTACTTGAGAAATCTTAATGCCTAGGCTGCATAGAATAACATAGATCTTGGAGAGTTCAGGACATTGCAGAAGTGATCACCATGTCATCACTTCTTTATTGCACCTTAGTTGTCCCTCAAACTGGTGGTAATACTAAAAATACTACTGTCTAAAAAACCCACACATGTACCTCAGTTATTCTATTGCTGGCAAGGTACATGGCACAATGAGCTTTGGTGGCCAAAACTCACGTTTTGGCCAGATGCTATTTGTTGGTTTTTGTTCCCACTATTTGTGCTATTTAGAACATCAAAACCTAAAAATAGTCAGAAATGTAACACTTACCTGTCATCCGCTGTCCGGCTTCTTCAATAATCTTCTCTTCTTTCTTCTGTCTTCAGTCTTCTTTTCGTCTCTTGTGTTTAAAAAACAAACAAACAATCCGTTATTGCTATATCATAATTAAAAAATAAATAAATAAATAAATTGCCCCCCCCCAAAGATGTGACCATTAACCCTTTGAGTGCCGGAGGGGTAACCCTCAGGTGCTCAAAGGGTTAAAATAGGTGGCATCTTCATGTCCGGTTTTAAAAAATGCAATGTTTGTTAAATATTCTTTATTCAAATAAATATGCCCAATATCTGACCTCTGTGCTTCTGCTACCAATGTCTCCGCTGGTGTTGGAAGGCATTTTCACTGGCACAGACCCACCCTGTCCACCTCTTGGGCCGTTGCCCGAGTCAGACTGCTGGGATTTTGAACCAACACTGGCTTACACACCTCCCAGTCAATCAGCTTCTAGCGTGGGGGATGACACTAGTAAGTTCACATTAAAGCAGGGAAGTGATTGCAGGGAATGTACAGAGTGCAGTTGTGATGGGGTCCCACATACAAGGAAGCCCTTCGGCTTCAGGGCCCTATAGGTCCTAATGTTGGAAAAATTTGTGTTGGGGCCTCAAAAATGTTTTCACAAGGACCTCCAATTACTGGTAATGCCTCTAGTTTTGCTGAATGTTAAAAATAATTAGTTTAAAACATTTCAATTATGTTGGTATAGATTTATCAAGCAGTAACTACTTCTGAATTTTTATTCTGTTAGAAAGCCTAGTTCTAAACATATGTTGTTTTTTTGTGTCGTTAACCTCAGCGCAGTATGAAACCTAGGCTTCAGAAGCATTGGAGAGCCTTTTCAGATTCATGATCTTTTTCACCATAATGGATTCATTTAGGTCTTACAAGTGTTTTGTTCTTTGAATGCCAAAGATATATATATATATATATATATATATATATATATATATATATATATATTTTGTAATCAAAATTATTACATTCCTTTATGGCATGTTTTATTATGCCATGTCATAGCAGATATTGTATAATGCAGTTTAATATTAAATTAAAATTACATCTTACTAGAGAATAAATAAAAAGTAATTTTTTTGAATATTTGCATAAAAGCATTTTATGCACTGCAATTTTGTAAATTAGTATGCTTAATTTAAAGTTTTAGATAGTTTAACATATGTTTTAGGTAGAGAGGCCTTTAACTCTTTAAGTGTCAGAGTGGTATGAAACACATTGCTTTACAATGCATTGCATTCTCCTCTGGCACTCAAAGGGTTAAAACATATATTGTTTGCTTTTATTTATTTTTTAATCTTATATTGAATAAAAACATTATTTTGGATACAATTTTATTAAAACAAGCATACAATTACAAAGACTGTGAAGAGTTAGAGACAAGAGGGATCAGCGCTACAAACCAGATGGTTGAAATATTATTCCACTTGGAATTCCCATGTCTGGTAGACTTGTGAGATTCGGTTCGGCTAATTTCGGAATTTGGACGAATAAGGCGTATTCGGCATCATTCGGACCTTCCAAAAGCCAAGGTCCACCCACAAAAAAAATTCTGAATCCGAAATGGACCTAGTCCAAAATTTTGCTGTAAATTTCGGAAATTCGGACTGCTCTTTCCTGCCTGAAACTATTACAATGTTGCTACATACTACTAAAAATAGACGGCACAGCGCTTTCCCGCCTGAAACTATTACAGTGTTGCTACATGCTGCTAAAAATAGATCTAGTAAAACAGGCACTTTACAGTTCATGCAAAGTGCAGATATTAACCACATAAGGACACAACTTTGGCATTTTTGCTATGTGTGTGTTCATTGTTCAACCATAATTCCTATCTTTCTCATTTATTGCACAAACACATTTTATAAGACCATTTTTTAAAGGGCAGAAAGGGCTTTAATTTGATGTGACATATACATATATAAGTGTGTAGGGGTTTATAAAATACCCCTTCCTGTCTCATTAGATATTTAATATTATTATTAGTTTAATTTATTTTTTATTTTTATTTGTTTAATTTTTATTGAATATGTTGCTTTTTTTTAAATATTCGGCCGAATAATTCGAACTATTGCCGAATTTCATCTGAGTCGAACAGGCCCGGTCCGAAATTCGGATCCTCCGAATGGGGAAAAAAAAATCTGTCCGAAATCGAATTTTACCGAAAATTTTTGACTTGCACATGTCTGGTTTAGTGCAACATTTCAGATGCATATACTTCAAATACATTCAAATAACAATGTTAAGATATGAAATGAAAGTCAAATTTGGTAATAAAACACACATATGTGGACCCTAGCAGCCAATGCTGTGGACCTCTTGGAGGGAAATATTGAGTATGTGGCCCTCAGCTGTGTTTGAGTTTGATAGGCCTGGTTTGGAAGATACTCCAAATCAGTTTTAAAGACCTTGCGTTATTCTTCATATTATCATTCAGAATAGTTCACAGAAATTCTATAGTAAATTGCATAACGCTGTTTGACAGTTGCAGTATAATCTCTGTGTGATATAAGATAATGAAGTAAATATATACCTAATTGTGTAAATTTACATGATAAAATACTTATTGCTAAATAAAAATGTCATATTAAGTGAAAAATCTATTTTTGTATGATTGTACATAAAAATGGAATACGCATGTAGACGTTTTCCTTAATGAGAATTTTTTTGCAGTGAGACTACAAAACATCAGTACAAATTGTTTTGTTGGAGAAGTATTTTTTTAAATTTCATTAAAAAGAGAGTCATATGGAGTTCAGTGAGCAGATCCCCAACAACTATGGTCAAACAGGTTTCAGAATGTAAACATTTTCTCCACTGGGTAAGAATGCTTTCCTAGTGAGAGCAATATGAATACCCAGTGTAGTCGTACTCTAGTAGCCATTTGTAATAGTAACAGTAGGTACTTCTAGTTAACCTATATGATGCCTTAATGCAATGCAGATTAGTATATTAGGTATGTCTCTAGTATCCAAGGTTAATAAATGAAAGATTTACAATAAGACTGGGATCTTCAGCTATGAAGAATTCCTCACCTCAACCATCTGTTCACATTCTGTGAAAAAAAGCAAAACATTAGACTGCTGTTTTAAAGTGTATGATACTGTAATAAAAGTCAGAAACTAACCCAAATAAGTGAAATATATGTGTGTACTGTATAGGTGTAGTATACTGTATTTGTCACTTGGCTTCAGTGTTGCATGAAAGTTACTTCTAATGTAATTTGAAATGCTGGAGGAAAAAAATAAAGACATTAAAATAAATGTTTTCCTGCATTCTTAAAATATAGTATGGAGAACTGAGTGCACGTAAGAAAGATGGGAGGAATGTAGAAGAGAGGATGAAACTGTTGACTTTGTATGAGTGAGAGAATTTTTTTTTATAACACTTTACTTTGCCTCCCTTTAATATTCCTTATAACCATATGATGTTTCCTATTGCTCTATGTTTGTTTTTCTCCACCTGTAATACTAGTAATCATAGGGTAACTGGCACTCAGGCAGGGGGTACCTGCCACAAGGAGGACATGTTTGCACTATAGTTGTGTGTAAACCGTAAGCACTATTCAGTCTACTACTGGTAGGAAGCTTGACAGGAAGTAGCTTGGAAAAGACTGTAAAAAGTATGATCCTGGAGAGAAGGAAAGTATCCCAGCTAGTTAATTGTAAATATTATCTGTGCCCTTGTTGTTGCTAGTAAGTAATTAATCTCCCCTTATGTACTGTATTATTGCTGATTGAGTATGCATATCAACCTATCCGATTCAGAGCATGTTTATCTGTGTGTTTGAGTGTGTGAATGTGAACAACTTACCATATTTGACAGACTATAAGACACACTGGACCAGTCCATAATACCAATTTTTCTTGCTTTTAAGAACAATAATATTTATAAAAAGTTAATTTTAAACACAAACAAAAAGAGGGACATTGAAACATTTTTCCTCATTTAGCATTTGACATACCCTGAGGGGTGCTCAGTAAATAAAGTCCTGGATAAAGATCAATATATTGGCCGATACCAATTGTTGACCTTATCATTAGGTAACTGCATCTTCCTTCCCACCAAATCTATCTCAGTCTCCAAAAAAGTAAACTCGGTTGAAGGATACACTATCTTTTCTGCCACTGGCACCCAGACCGGACATCCTCCTTCAGGGGTACCTCTGGAAGGAGGACATGGAGAAGCTGGGTTTGACGACATGGGCAAGTATTCCTTGATTCAGCATTTGTCTTTACCAGTGGGAGAGTCAGTGAATGATGCGATTAGCCCTGAAGAATATAGTGTAGTATACCAGACTTTTTAGGACGCATTGCAGTTGGTCAAGGAAGCCAGGATGGCCAAATTGGGTGTGAAATCTGCATTTCGGTTGTTATCCCTTGACCCCAATAGCTATAGATTTACAGGGAGTTATTTTCAGGGGGTTTTATGTTGATAAATGTTTACCAATGGGTTGTTCAATTTCGTGTGTGTATTTTGAGGCGTTTAGCTCATATGTGCATTGGCTTGTTGAACAAAGGGCAGGGGAGACAAGGGTGGCACACTATCTAAATAATTTTTTGTTTGTCGGCCAAAGGATAATGAGCAATGTGGGAAATTGTTGGCTTGTGCAGAGGAGCTTTTTAAGGAGATGGGAGTACCAGTGGCAGAGGAGAAGACAGTGTATCCTTCAGCTAAATTGACTTTTTTGGGGATTAAGATAGATTTGGTGGGGAGAAAGGTACAGTTACCTAATGATAAGGTCCTCAAGGTAAGGGTGTTGGTAGCAAGCATTGCAGCAGCAGTCAAGATAACATTGAGGGAGATTCAGGCCTCTCTGGGTCTTCTTAATTTTTCTAGTAGGGTCATTCCCATGAGTAGGGTATTCAGTCGGAGAATGGAGAAGACAAAAGTAGGGGTACATAAGCCCTTTCATAAGATCCACATTACAGACCAGTTGAAGGAGGACTTGAGGGTGTGCGATGCCTTTTTGCACAATTTCAATGGAACCAAGCTATGGAGGGACCCAGGAGTGTCCAGTGAAAAGTTGCAGTTGCAGACAGATACAGCAGGGGCAGTAGGGTTTTGGGCCTTCTTCCAAGGAGAGTGATGTGCTCAGGGATGGCCTTGGGAATGGCATGTAAAGGTGTGGACAAGGAACCTCACATTGTTCCCGCTTTTTCTCAATCCACCCACTTCCTGCCCTTGGATCCTATGCCCTCTCTCCTTATTAAGACTCTTGCAATTACTCTTGTTTCACAGCCTTACTGATATCTTTAACTCCTCTCTTTCTACCAGAACTTTTGCATCCCCATTCAAACATGCAGTGGTCAGACCTATACTCAAAAAACCCCTCCCTCAACCCCACCTGTCTTTCAAATTGCTGTCCAGTTTCACTCCTCCCCTTTGCATCTAAAATCTTGGAATGCCTTGTATTCTCTCCCTTAATCTCTTTTCTCAATTCCAATTGTCTTCTTGACCCATTACAATCAGGTTTCATTTCCAACTACTCCTACTAGATCTATCTGCTGTCTTTGACACTGTCAACCACGCACTCCTACTAGACACACTGCATACCCTTGACATCCGTGACACACCTCTAGAATGGATTTCCTCCTATCTCTCTAAACGTACATTCAGTGTTTCTTTTGCTAATGCTTTCTCATCTCCTCATGACCTCTCACTCAGGCACTCATTCTCTCTACACTCGAATACTGCAGCATTCTACACTCTGATCTTCCTGCCGCTCATCTTTCTCCACTTCAGTCTGTTCTCAATTCAGCTGCAAGAATTACCACATCTGCTCCCAGATACCTTCCCTCTCATCTCCTCCTGAAATCCCTCAACTGGCTACCTATAAAGTATTGTATCTCTTACAAGATTGTCCTCCTCTCCTTTCAGTCTCTTTGTTCTTCAGCACCCTCTTACATTTCTGCTCTTATCTCCTGCTACACCCCTTCCCGTCTCCTACTTTCTTCTCATGGGTTCTTCCTGTCCTCTCCCTACACAACTCGAGACATTTCTCAGCTACAAACTTTGTCACTGGCTGTCCCTCGACTTTGGAATGCCCTCCCTATCACCATTCGCCAGTCATCCACACTCATCACTTTCAAGCATCTCTTCAATACCCACATGCTCAAGGAGGCATCTCAGTTAACAATATCCTCCTTTAACTGATAATCACATCAAAATCATTCTGCACTTCCTTCACTTATGATCCTCCTCCTACTGTCTCTGTATGTCATCATGAATTCTAATTACATTGTAATTTCCTTGGGGCAGGGTCTTTTTCCCAGTATATGATTCCCTTTGCTGCACTTTCACCCACAAATAATGTAATGATCGCACTTTAGCCTAATGCTCATTTTTATATTCTACTATTCAAACTTCTGTGAAGTGCTGTGTACATGTATGGTGCTATATAAATAAAGATACATACATACATACAGGGCACTGAGGGCAATGGGGGGTAGATCCAACATGTTATGGGACTCAATCATTCTGTATGGGGCAGCCATGGAGGCAACAGCAAAAGGGTATAGTGAAGGGGAAATAAAGAGGAAGGGGCACTGGCATTCCATCGCATACAACACTTACATAGGTTTGGAACAGTACTGATATTTGTGTCTTTTGCAGCTGGAAGCAGAGTGAGGTCATTAAAAGTATTTGTCTTAAGCCATTCATTTGTTCACTGAGTGAAATAATTTGTGTGATCAGACAGGGAAGGGAGAATTTAGGAATATCACAGAAGCACATGAAGATCTTCTGGCATGGTAAGAGGGGCCTTGTGTGGGGACAGATGGACACCATGTTCTGGAAAGTCTATTGGAGGAGGGGGCAGACCAGATGTGGTAGTTATGCATGATGGTGGTAATGATCTTACCTTTTGGTTTCAGTGGAATTGATTGAAAACATGAAGATCACGTGCAGGCAATGGATATCTATCTGTCCTGGTCTCAAGGTCATCTGGTCACAGATTGTGCCTAGGTGTTCTTGGCGGGGGGTGGTCTTGCCCTGGGCCATAGACAAGTCCAGGTTCAAGGTGAATCATTCTATAGCCACATTTATCTGCTCGTATGGAGGTGCCACCATTCCACCATTAGTCATTATAACATAAAAATTGAGGGGTAATACAGGGGAGATGGCATGAATCTAGGGATAAGGGACTACAGGAAATTACTCAGGTTATAGGGGAAGGCCTAAGGGTTAGTATGGGGTCACAGCAAAGGGGGGGGACATAGAGGGTCCAGGGTTCCCTTAAATAGGTCAAAACTAGTTAAACAAAGCTGTGACCTCACTATTTTGCCACCCTACTTGGTTGTACGTGTGTTTATTTCAGGCTGACTGGAGGGAAGGGAAAAAAGAGAGTATAGCCCTTTCAGCACAATATAAACATATACTGTAGTAAGTTAGTTACTCAACTAAACAGCACAATTTAACTATATATTTATATATATATATATATATATATATATATATATATATATATATATATATATATATATATATATATATATATATATATATATAATATAGGAAGTATGTGCTGGCATGTTATGGATTACCAAGCTAAACAGCACATTCATTCTAAATATATACCACAGTAAATTACTTTGTGCTGGAAATGTATGAGTTACTAAGCGAAACAGTACAATATTAGTAAACATATACTGCATTACATTCATCTGTGTTGAATTTGCATTACTTACTAAGCTAAAGACACATTATCACAGATTGAGGGCTCTATGCAAATGTTGTCGATGGCTGTTTTTTCTGCTGATAGCATTTTTTTCAAGCACAGTAAATTATTCAGTTACCTGTGCTGTGAAAAAATACTGGCAAAAAAAAAAAACATTGGGTGATAAAGTTAAGAGGTGTCTTCAGCCATAGCAACTAATGAACATACTGTAATTTGAAATTCAAATGTCTGAGTTAGCCATGAAGATCCAATGTGGGACTCAATTTATCACAGGCAATTAAAGACCCAATTTATTTGGGACTAGAGTCCCTTATCGGACCTTCAAATAGCCGACGCAGAAACTGGAAAAAAAAAAAAAAAAACAAGTCCCCAATGAATGTATTGATATGTATTGAGAATCATCAGCTCTGAGCAGCTGTGCTTTAAACTGATTGGTTGGGATATGCGTAAGCACATCCTAGGCAATGGCTGTGAGGGAATTGGAACAGAGACTGCCCATATATAAAGGCAGACTCTGTTCAAATTCCCTCAGTGTGTAACGGGCATTGGCCTGGGAGGAACAAGATGGGGAGCTGTTCCACATAGTACTGTCTCTGCTGCCACCGCCTCCACAGCCGAACATAGAGGCAGAGACAGACATCTATGAGCTAAGTTTTCTATTAAAGCTAATTGTATTATTATGACATTTCTGGATATATTATTTTGAACAACTTGGACATAGTAGAATAACTGGAACCATATTCATATTTAGAAATGGACAGTAATACATGTTTAACCCTTTTGAGCCCCAGAGAGGTATGCAACGCATTCCTTTGCAATACGTTGCCTACCCCTCTTGCACTCAAGGGGTTAAACTATGTATTAGTGTGCCAGATATTTCAGCATTTTATTCATACTTTTATTTCTTATTTACAGATACAAGAAAGAAGAGAATACAGAATGAAGATAGGAGAAGGACAGTGGATGGCAGGTAAGTTTAACACAGATTAGTTAAAGGGATAGTAATACTTAAGAAGTAAAAAAATCTATGTTGTAGGGTTTATGTCCCCGAATAAAACAAGGGTACTCCCACTGCTGAGAGATATTTTATTAAAACATTATAACAGCTCAAACTTAAATTTTTTAGGTGCAATATCACAGGGGTCACAAAGTTTACATTGGCACTGTTGCTACACTATCCTATGGAGATTTAGGGCTCGATTTAAAGGCAGCCGTTAGTAAAAAAAAATCACTAACGGGTGCGTTGTGTCATGTAGCAATTCAAAGATCCGTCTAAAGAACAGCTAACGGCAGTTGCAGAATCCTTACGGCCGATACACTTACGTGCATTCAGACGCATGGAACAACATACCCCAGAGCTATTCAAAGGCTTGCGGTACTGGTAACGGCTGAAAAAAGACACACCTAACGGCAAAAAGTTAAGACCCACTTTTCTTAGCCGTTAGACACTTAACGGGCAAAACAAAACACCCGTTACATAGGAAAATACACAAAATGCTTACCGTACAAGCATATAAATGGAAAAATTAACCCGTGCAATGCCAAAACAACACAAAAACATGGACACACAACACAAATCACTCCACACACAACAACAAGCAACACCACAGGGACAACGATACACAAAAACACAACAATACAACATGGCACGGAACAATGGGGGTTATCACACAAAGCGAACACCTGCAAATATAAGCTCACCTGTGCAACATCAACACGCGACCTGCACCCCACAACTGCACACCCGCATATGGAAGACACATAACAAGCACAACACACCACATTTTATAACACACAAACCTGCAAACACTTACCTGGACAAAAACAACTCTCCATTGGTCAGCACTCACCTCCTCACCACATCTACACAACGCCCTATCAAGTACTTAAAGGGACAACTCAACACACTCACTTGTGGTTTGATTTCCACTCAGGGAGGGAGATAGATAGATAGATAGAGAGAGAGAGATAGAGAGAGAGAGAGAGAGAGAGAGAGAGAGACAGATAGAGAGAGCAAACAGTATGTTGGGTTACATATTGTTGCGAAGACTGCGGAGAAGTCGTGCAAGGGAGAGAGCTAGGGAACATCAGCAACCTCCAGGCATGCCTGATCAACAGCCTTCACCTGTTGCAAGTGAGGAGGCTCTGGCTCAGCAGCCACACAGGAGTCCATCCCCACCTGGAGGGCAGAGGATGTATAGACGACCACCAAGGCCCAGGGTATACCGCCCAAGGGTCACCCTCTTTGGAATGACTGATGACGAGGTCATTGATCGCTACAGGTTGAGGCCTGACAGCATCATTGCCTTGTATGAGGTCATCAAAGATCAGGTGGATCCCATCTACATCCACAACCATGCCCTAACTGGCCTGCAGAAACTACTGTGTGCCATACACTTCATGGCAAGTGGGGCCTTCCAGTCCACTGAGGGTTACGCATCTGGCATGTCACAGGCCACATTCTCCAGGGTGCTGGCCGAGGTCCTGCCAGCCCTCAAAAGCAAGGCCAGTACCTATATACATTTTCCCACCACCGACACGGACTGGATACACATCAAGCAGGCCTTTTACGCAAGGGGAGGCATGCCCAGGGTCATGGGTGCTATAGATTGCACCCATGTCCGGATTAAGGCCCCAGCACGTGACACACAGCTATTCATCAACAGGAAGAACTTCCACTCCATCAACGTGCAGATGTGTGTGACAGCAACATGAGGATAATGAATGTCTTTGCAAAATATCCTGGCAGCTCACATGATGCATACATTCTCCAAAACTACGCAGTCTACAGAGATTTTGAGAATGGGACCTTTACAGGGGGGTGGCTTGTGGGTGAGTTCACAATACAAAATCACACCACATACACAGGCGTACATACCACACTGCTCAGCATGCACCTGACCCACAGCTACTACGTCCACCACACAAAACATCATTCACACAACATGTGCTCCCTGTCTCACCATGTCACTCACATTACACAGGTGATGCTGGCTATGGATGCAAGTCCTGGCTACTGACCCCTGTGGCCAATCCCCAAACACATGCCCAGGAAAGGTACAACCAGGCTCATGCCAGAACGAGGAATGCTATTGAGCGGACATTTGGGCTCCTCAAGTCAAGATTTCGATGTCTGGACCACTGTGGGGGAGCACTGCAGTATGCACCTGCTAAGGTGTGTGACATCATTGTGGAATGCGCAATACTGCACAACATCGCACTGGACACCAAGCTGCTGGATCACATCCCAGACCCCCCCATACATGAAGTGGCCATGGACATCGGGCATGTGGAGGAGACCATGAGAGGGCCACAGATCAGAGACAGGCTCATCACGGAACACTTCACCTGTGAGTATAATACAGGCATGCAAACAATCCATGCAAGTCCCCCATCAGTCCTGTGACACTAACCACACTGCACATTTTGTTCTGTCTCACCCCACAGGAATAGTGACACAGCACTGCACTGGCAGTGGACATGGCAAATTGTGTGTGTGGATTCAAAAACCATCCTCCATTCCACTCTCCACATTGACATACAGACCCCAAGGATATCACGCACACCCCCAGGAGAAACAAGGTACAACATATTACCCATGTTCATCACCTTACAGGGCTTGATTGACAGCAACTAACTGGATATGCCATGATCGTAGCCTGAACAACCATGCTAGCCCAGTAGCGAAAGAGTATTATCTAATCAGGGCTCAAAATTTCAAGTCCTGAGCTACTAGCCAGGCCTGAAAAGTTACTCGCCACCAGTTTCCACTCATAGCCCAGCCTTTAACTCCACCCATGTCCCCGCCTTTAACTCCACCCATATCAGGTTCTTCTTTCTCCCCCTTGCGCCTCTCTTTCTCCCCCATATGTACTTCTTTCTCCCCCTTGCGCCTCTTTCTCCCCATATGTACTTCTTTCTCCCCCTTGCGCCTCTTTCTCCCCATATGTACTTCTTTCTCCCCCTTGCGCCTCTTTCTCCCCCATGTACTTCTTTCTCCCCCTTGTGCCTCTCTTTCTCCCCCTTGTACTTCTGTCTCCCCTTTGTGCCTCTTTCTCCCCCCATGTACTTCTTTCTCCCCCTTGTACTTCTTTCTCCCCCCATGTACTTCTTTCTCCCCCTTGTGCCTCTCTTTCTCCCCCTTGTACTTCTTTCTCCCCCCATGTACTTCTTTATCCCCCTTGTACTTCTTTCTCCCCCCATGTACTTCTTTCTCCCCCTTGTACTTCTTTCTCCCCCTTTCTCCCCCCATGTACTTCTTTCTCCCCCATGTACTTCTTTCTCCCCCTTTCTCCCCCCATGTACTTCTTTCTCCCCCATGTACTTCTTTCTCCCCCTTTCTCCCCCCATGTACTTCTTTCTCCCCCATGTACTTCTTTCTCCCCCTTTCTCCCCCCATGTACTTCTTTCTCCCCCTTGTACTTCTGTCTCCCCTTTGTGCCTCTTTCTCCCCCCATGTACTTCTTTCTCCCCCATGTACTTCTTTCTCCCCCCATGTACTTCTTTCTCCCCCATGTACTTCTGTCTCCCCTTTGTGCCTCTTTCTCCCCCCATGTACTTCTTTCTCCCCCCATGTACTTCTTTCTCCCCCCATGTACTTCTTTCTCCCCCATGTACTTCTGTCTCCCCTTTGTGCCTCTTTCTCCCCCCATGTACTTCTTTCTCCCCCCATGTACTTCTTTCTCCCCCATGTACTTCTTTCTCCCCCATGTACTTCTTTCTCCCCCTTTCTCCCCCCATGTACTTCTTTCTCCCCCATGTACTTCTTTCTCCCCCATGTACTTCTTTCTCCCCCTTGTACTTCTTTCTCCCCCCATGTACTTCTTTCTCCCCCATGTACTTCTGTCTCCCCTTTGTGCCTCTTTCTCCCCCCATGTACTTCTTTCTCCCCCCATGTACTTCTTTCTCCCCCCATGTACTTCTTTCTCCCCCATGTACTTCTTTCTCCCCCATGTACTTCTTTCTCCCCCTTGTACTTCTGTCTCCCCTTTGTGCCTCTTTCTCCCCCCATGTACTTCTTTCTCCCCCATGTGGCTCTTCTTTCTCCCCCATGTACTTCTTCTTTCTCCCCCTTGTGCTTCTTTCTCCCCCTTGTGCCCCTCTTTCTCCCCCTTGTGCCTCTCTTTCTCCCCCTTGTATCTCCCTTTCTCCCCCTTGTGCCTCTTTCTCCCCCTTGTATCTCCCTTTCTCCCCATGTACTTTCTCCATCATGTGTCTCTCGCTTTCTCCCCATGTACTTTCTCCCCCATGTGTCTCTTTCTCCTCTCTTGTACTTCTTTCTCCCCCATGTGTCTCTTTCTCCTCCCTTGTACTTCTTTCTCCCCCCTTGCACCTCTCTTTATCCCTCCTGCCCGCCCGCATCATCACGCGCCCCTGCGGGCCGTGATAACATACAGACAGAGAAGGGGAAGAGGCACCGGAAGAGAAGCGCTTGCTTCCAGACAGTAACGATGAGTCTGCTGGCAGCAAGCGCTGCTCTTCCGGTGCCTCTGCCCTCTTCCTCTTCTCTGTCGTTATGTCATCACGGCCCGCAGGGGCGCGTGATGATGCGGGAGGATGGAACTTGTCATATTGCCGCTGGCCCGTTGCAAGATTGTCATGTCGCCAAATTGCAGAGTGGAGGAGGGAGGACACTAGCACCACGAGATTACAGGGAAAGGAAAAAAAGAACGAGAAAGAGGGCGCCCAATTGTGCTTTTTTACATTACAGGGAAAGGTTATATTCATACTGAATACAGGGCTTCAGTTTCCACTCGCCCTCACTAAATATCTACTCGCAAAATGCGAGTAGGCGAGTGGAAATTTTGAGCCCTGATCTAATGATATGCATGGGATAATACTCAGGCACATCAGGGGTTAAAAAGACATTGGACTCAATATGGGACCTGTAATGTGCTAGAGCTGAGAAGAGCAGCAGAGGGGTAGATGTACAGTGGTATTGTCACACAATGTAGAGGCAATACACACAGAAAACACATGTACATTCTAATGTACTTTGAGACGCAATAAAGATGAACCATCACCATTCTATCTGTGTCTGTATGAGGATATATTTGAGAACACATTTGTCAATGCATAACCACACCCAGGATAGAGTATCTCCCATACATGGAAAGGCATCACCCACATCACAGGAGTCCACCACTTGTTTGCCAGTGAGTGGACTCTGTGATGTATCCATGCAAACACATGATGGTGGCAGTGATGCACCAATGTGTTGTGGGAGTGATAAAGAGGTGATACAGGGGACATACTTCCACAGTGAATACCTGTCCACAGTATCTGTATTGCTCAGTATAATCAATGTTCTGAGATTTTGCTCCACTTTGACATATCTCAGTACATGGGCTATATCAACGAACAAACAGACTAAGTGGACATGTGTTATCACTGGTGAAGTCTGTTACACCCTTAGGGAAACAGCACTTACTGGAGACCCCAATGCTCACCCCAGGATATCAATGTGTGTGCTACACATTGAAATCCTCGGTTAAAAACATTGGCTTCCCCAGTAAGTCAGTTGCACAATGAGTGTGTGAATCCAAGACAATATTGATACATGTCCCATTTATCTGTCCTGCTTATAATGTCCCCGCTAAGTCACAGAGCTGTTTGTCTGATTATCCTATTAACCCACTGAGTGCAAGAGTGGTCCCCAACGCATTTCTTTGCAATGCGTTGCCTACCACTCTGGCACTCAAAGGGTTAAACACAACATATGATGTTGCCGAATGTTCAATGTTGTACCATTTGTTGTGCTAAGGGGTATGTTTTGTTGTTCAGATTCAACACACAACATCGCCATATAACACAGTGGTGTAATATGGCTCCAGGGATGTATTTCCAGTTGAATTTGTACAACGGTGTGTGTGTGAACCCATGTTGTAGCATCCCACAAACATTTCACCCAGGCAGAGGTTGTGTTCACTGCATTGTATGGCAATGCATTGGAGACAACCCTGCCACCCAATCCATAACTGAAGACACAACAGATCAGACTGGTATCCAAAAAAAGTTTCTTTATTGGGGGAAAGTTAACAGGTTGGGCCTTTCATTTCTTCCTTTTTGGGTGGGAGACCTTAGCCTGGGTGCCAGAGGTAGATGCCCTTGTTTATCTCCTGGTAACCCTCTGCCCCCTAGGTGTGGCTTCAGGGGTAACACTGGAGGGAGTGGTGGTTGCAGTAGACCCCTCGGTGGAACGCAAGTTCTCCCTCTCCATCCTCAGGTTCTCCCTGTGGTTGATCTCCCTCAACTCCACAAGGACCTGTGTCAACATGTCCATCAGACCAGTCCTGAGCTGGTGGAGTAGTGTGTTCCCCCTGGCCACCTCCGACTCCAGGGCTTGGATTCTGGTCTCCAATTGGGCAATGTTCCTCCTGGATTGCCTCCTGCTCCTGGTGATGTTGCTGTCTGTACTTCTGCTCGACCGGAGTAGTCTTCTCTGAAGGGCCATACACTCCGCCTCCATCCCTGTGAGGCGTGCGGTTCTGGAGGTGGATGTGCCCGGTGTCCCTGGTGCTGCTGTTTCCTCTGCTGCTGAGGGTGCTGATTCTTCTGCTGCCGAGGGTGCTGATTCTTCTGCTGCCGAGGGTAAGTTTCCTCTGCTGCTGAGGGTGCTATTTCCTCTGCTGCTGCTGCTGAGGGTGCTGTTTCCTCCTCTGCTGCTGCTGAGGGTGCTGTTTCCTCCTCTGCTGCTGTTGAGGGTGCTCTTTCCTCCTCTTCTGCTGCTGAGGGTGCTGTGGCTGCTGTTGGAGTGGCTGGTGCAGATGATGGGCATATGCCCACCACATCAAGTGATCCTGAGCTGCCCAATGATGTGTGTGCTTTTGGAGGTGTGGAAATGTCCCTGGGTAGGGGGCACTGGGGCTCACCAATCAGGCCCAGGTGTGGGTAGTCCAGTGGCCAAGGGTCATATGGTGGCCACTGATAGGTGCTGGGACCCCACCTGGGATCATACCTTGGGGCATGTTGTGGAGCCATCCAGGAGGGTGGGTTGATCTGGGATGAATATGGCCCATATTGGGTGGTGGCCAATGTCCCTGGCAGCCATTGCCTCCCTGGCGATGGTGGTGCTGCTGATGGAGGGTAGTAGCTGGTGGAGGTGGATGGATATGTCCACCTCTCCTCCTGTGGCATCCAGCCACTGTACTGGGGAGGTGCAGCTTGAAGGGGTGCAGCCTGTGGTGGTCCAGCTTGTGGTGGTGCAGCCTGTGGTGGTCCAGCTTGAAGGGGTGGTGCAGCCTGTGGTGGTCCAGCTTGAAGGGGTGCAGTAGGTGGTGGTGCAGTCTGTGTTGGAGGGGATGGTGATGGTGGGTAAGGTGACCACCGGCTGGTCCCCTCCTCTGTGTACTCCTCACTGGGGGGTGACATAGCCTCCTCCACTGTCTCCCGCTGGGCTTGACGGCCGTAAGCTGTGTGGAGGAAGAAGATGTTATGATTAGTGACCTTAGGCATATGTTTGTGGAGACAGTTATACTTTGATATGTGGTGAAGAAAAATATATGTGTTTGGGTTAATCCCCCTGGGTAAACAAGGGTACTCCCACTGCTGAAAGGTGTTGTTTGAGTTATTACGGGTGAAGGTTTCATTTTGAGGTGCAATATCCCAGTGGCCCGAAATAGTACAGTGGGGCTGTTGCAACACCCTCCCATGTAGATATCTGGTCCCTGTACCAGAGCTGTCCATATGATTGTGTAGTAACAGCACCACTGTACAATTTCAGGCCACTGGGATATTGCCCCTGACATATCCATGTCTGAGCTGTGATACCTTTTTAATCAACACACATTTCAGCAGTACGAATACCATTGTTTAACTGGGGGGGGGAATCCAACAACATATATTTGTCTTCACAACTTGTAGGGATGGCTATCCCTCCAGGGGGATGGCAAAGGCTAAGTCCACCTTGATGTCAGATTGTAGACATCATGAAAACAGATGTTGTTCGCTGTTAGTCCTATCCCTCCTACCCTCATGGTTGTTCAAATATTGCTCTATGTGACAGATGGAGATTTCAGTCATTTGTCCACACGAGGGCTTTTCAGCAGAGCCCAAATCGCCCCATTTAGAGAACAATACTTAAAGGGATAGTAATACTTAAAATGTAAAAAAAAAAATGTTGTAGGGTTTATCCCCCTGAGTAAAACAAGGGTACTCCCACTGCTGAAAGGTGTTTCATTCAAAAGTTATTAATTTTCAAAGTTGAATTTTTTAGGTGCAATATCACAGTGGCCTGAAATTGTTCAGTGGCGCTGTTGCTACACGATCCTATGGACAGCTCTGGTCAATTGACCATAAATCTCCATAGGATGGTGTAGCAACAGCGCCACTGTACAATTTCAGGCCACTGTGATATTGCACCTAAAAAATTCAACTTTGAAAATTAATAACTTTTGAATGAAACACCTTACAGCAGTGGGAGTGCCCTTGTTTTACTCAGGGGGATAAACTCTACAACATATTTTTTTTTACATTTTAAGTATTACTATCCCTTTAATTGGAATGGTGTACAGAGTGTGCATGGTTTGCAAGCACACTCTGTGGACCATTCCAATGAGGTATTTATCACAATATGTTGTGACTTTGGCTCTGCTGAAGAGCCTCCGTGTGGTCAAATGATGGATATCTCCACCTGTCACATAGAGCAATATCTGTATAACCATGAGTGTTGGAGGGATGGGACTTAGATCGAGACACATCTTTTAACGATGGCAATGATATGACATCATGATGACATTACCCATTGCTATCCCACTACAGTCACACACAAGTAGAAATGGTCATATATGTATGTGGATATGTACCCTTCATATGGATACAGTAATATCCTTCCAAGATGTGAAGCCAGAGAGTTCATTAGGTGTGATTGCCTTACTGGCTATATAGGTGCACCCATCCAACAAGACATTGGATTGATATGATGGATATGAACATACCTTGTATATCCCATCTACGTAGAGTGTGATATACTATGTATGTGTATTGGGATGGTAGCAATGTAGGTTGATTTGTGATGGGTGCACATATCTGGCCAGTAAGGCAATCACATCCAGTGAAGTGATCTCTGTGTTCACATTGTGTTGTAACATATTTAGTAACATTTGAATCCTAAGGGCAACAATCCAGCCAGTAGTGAGGGATATATTTGATTGAGGCCTGTTTTTTTCTCTGTGTATGAGCCCATCCATCCTTCTGTGTGAGGCAACCGTACTCAATCCTAGATGTCCATCAGTCATGGCCTGTTGGTGACCAAGGTACAATGTTTGCTATTTGTTTCCCATGTGTATCCTGCAAAGAGAGGCTGGTGTACCATCCATCCATGGCATCAGCACCCCTGTGGATCCATGTGGGAATCAGATATGGGATATGTAATTTCAAGTCAGAGTAAATGATTGCAGCCACAACACCAATGCCTACTTTTTCCAGCTTGAATTCTGTGAAATAGTTTTCGACTTGTGTGTTGCACATACAAGCATTTATTCTGTGGGACACTGTGATGTGTGACCTGAAGCCCCCTTTTTGTGATTCAGTAAGCGGTGATGTTGAACTGATGGTGACTTCTCCAGTGATCTCCTTTCCCCATTTCCAGTGTTTTCCATGGAGTCTGTACAATGGGACCCTATGAACTTGATTCTTGTTTTGGCATATTCTCCATAGACTAACACTGCTATTGGTGAAGTGAGGGTGTGTGTCCACCATCTCTTTGTCACCGCTTATTGAATGTCCCCTGTGTAGCATGTGATCGTTGGCCTATTGAGTTGTTTCTTGTCTGGTTAACCCCTTGAGTCCCAGAGGGGTTGCCAATGCATTGTTGATTGATGCATTGATGATCCCTCTAGCACTCAAGGGGTTAGGGTGGGGGTGGGGACATGGGTGACATTGTGTGTGAACAGTGATGATCTATGACAGTCGACATTTTGAACATAACGGTTTGTGTATTGTGTGTAATGAGCACAGCGACAGGAGGGTTGAAGTAGGACTTTGACAGGTTTGTCCCAAGTTGGACCTTGCCATTTGTTCTGGTGTTGTGTCCTTTTTTTAACCCTCAGGGTGCTGTGTTGGTGCAGTTGTATGGCTGAGTGATGGACATGTGTTGAGGTGTGACTGTGTGTGCAGCTGGTGTTGGTTGCTGTAGTGTGTTGTTCTGTAGTGTTGCACTTACCGGTAGTGTGGAGGCTCCTCTCATCCCCAGTGTCAGTTCCTCCAACGACCCCCTCGATCAGGGTCGGGGACATGTTCTGCCTCACCATCTCCTCCCAGCCACAGAATGTGATGGGCACAGATGGGCCACCTCCGGTGCCTCGGGCTTGCTTGGCCATGTCAGACAGCTTGTTCTTGACCACCCTCCGGCAGTCGCCCCATCTCTTCTTCACAGACTCCACGTCCCGCCTGCATGTAGCCACCGCGTTCACCCAGTTGCAGATCTGGTTCCAGGCTGCCTTCCTCCTCGCTGACAGGCCAGGGACCTTTGCCGTAGGGTGGAGAACACTCTGCCTCTCCAGGACAGCTTCTATGAGAGCCGTGTTCTCCTCCTCAGTATATCTCGGATCCCTGATCCTGCCCTCATCAGCTCCGGCATGGGAGGATTCAGAGCCGGAGTGCCCTGCCTGGTCTGACCCTGACTGTGTGTGGTGCTCCCCAGCGACTACCCCTCGTGCCACTGCAGGTTCTGTCCCTGTCCTGCGTGTGCTGCTCTCGTTGGCCGGGTCCCCCTCCGCCCTGTGGATCTCCCTCTCCCACCCCTGCTCTGCTGAGGGATACCCTCCTGACCTTCCTCCTCCTCCACTACTCTCCCCATCCCTCTCTCCTGTCCTCCTCTCCTTGCCATCATTCACCCACTCACACCCAGGCACTCCCACAGGCCCTCACAGACACACTCGATCCACTCACTCTCTGTCACACACTTTCACTCACAGATTCACACTGTCAAAATAAAAAGTAAAATGTGTAAAGTGTTGTATAAAATAAAAGGACTATGTATATGTATGTGTATGTGTTTATGTTTGTATGTGTGTATGTAATATGTGCAAAAGTGTAATATGTGTATAGTAAGTGCACCTCTCTCCAAACCCCAAACTCAAAAATCTCCTTCTACCTCCGATGAATGCTCCTGTCTCCCTCTCTCTGAACACTATCCTCCGGTCCTGGGTCCTGATATCTAGCTCTGAAGAACTTGATAACAGACAGTGTGTGACGGTTATTTTTGGGTATATATAGGTGTATTTGAAGTTATTTGATACATTGGGACTTTGTGATTGACTGTGTGTTTGAATTTGTTTTTGCATCAATCATGGTTGCTAGACAACGGTAGCCGTTATGTTACATGTTGTTCTGAGCGATGTTATCGTGTGATTTGGCCGCCCGTTGTGCATTAACATGAGCGACAACGGGTTTTGTGTTACGTGTTTTGTTTGTGCCTACGCTCGATAGCTATTCTCGTAGAGTACCTATTGAATCTGCCGTAACTCATGTATTATTTGTGAGCGATGTGCCTTTTTCACTTAGAGGCTGGTTTAACGGGAGCCTTTAAATCTAGCCCTTATGGTCTATGGACCAGAGCAGTCCATAGGATGGTGTAGCAACAGCACCACTGTAAATTTTCAGGCCACTGTGATATTGTTCTAAAAACCCAAGTTTGACCTGTTATAATTTTTTAATAAAAAATCTCTCAGCCGTGGGAGTACCCTTGTTTTATTCAGGGGGATAAACCCTACAACATATTTTTTTTACATTTAGTATCATTAACCCTTTAACGATCAGTGCTTGGCAGTATGTCAAACACAGATAGTTTATTATCCTTTGAAGTTCCCAATATTACCACTGTTTAGTGGCATTTTGATAACTTAACTCACAAAGCGGACATTTTCTGTGGCCTAATGTCCGTTGTGCTTTTAGCCGGTAGGACATTTGAATACCGACATTTTCTTTTGTCGGTCGGTATCCATTTTTTCCTACCAGCTTTTTTATCGCCAACATTTGCATCAAGCTCTAAATTGTAGACCAGAATATATCCTATTCAACTACATGATATTTCCAACAGAAAACTATAGTAATAGTTTGAAGCAGGTTGTGCATTTCTCTATATTCCTGAAACAAACTGTACTCAGATAAACTACTGCAGATAAACTGACATTTATTTGTCATGTGCTTCTTAACCCTTTGACAGAGAGGTAGTCCTTGAATAGCCCTCTGACATTCAAACGGTTAAAACAGACCCAGGAATGCTGAACTATCTCCTTGCTTTATGAGCACTTCCCACTTAGCTCCACCTACCTAGTCAGTATTCTCATGATGACTTAACTCTGTTCCTCCCAATTCAGTGTAGAGTTGCTGTTGAATTTATAGACCACTAAACTATCTATGAAACCTGGCTACACGTTACTCAGATCTTCGGTTATGTAACCCTCTTTCTACTCATATACAAAGTACTTTGTGCACCAGGGAACATGTGTACATGTATGTAGAAACAGACACAATTGTGTACATGAGGTCATATGCACATTACACTTGTATGTTGTAAGGTTTGTCAGCAGTACCCACTTTGCCTGTATTCATGCATATGCCCTATCCCTCCTACTTTTACTCAAATTAGTCTATCCCTGTAATTCCAACTTTTACTATTTCTTGCATGATAAAGAATGCGTGTGTGTTTATCATTATTAAATATTTGAGATCACATGGCTTTGTTTAATACATTGAAAGCATTCCACTGTCATTCTCATGTGTCTTATAAACACAGCACACAACTCTATAAATATAGCAGAGAGGAAAGCTGAGTCAGGAATTAAAAGCAGCAATTTGCTGTGATGACCTAAAATAGTAAGCTTTAGGTGTGCCTGTTCTGAACAATCAAATATAGTAGTTGCATGTAGTGGCGACTTTCAGCCAGCTCATGCAAGGTTTATGACACAGTAGTTTTTGTTTTAATTTCATATTACATGCCACCAGCAGAGCACTATGCTACTACTTACTACCAGTGCAGGGTGACCACGGGTCCCGGAACGTCCGGGACTGTCCCTTATTTCAGGGCTATGTCCCGCGTCCCGGGTCATCTTCAACCGGGACAATGAAGTGTCCCGGAATGAAGCCAAGCCGCCCTGGATGTCAGCCTGCAAGCGGTGTGTCACATCATGGACGCCGCTTGCAGGCTGACATCCAGGGCGGCAATGCAGCTTACCTGATCTCCTGGAGGCAAGCGCTCTAGTAATACAAAGCGCTGGGAGATGACATCATCTCCCAGCGCTCTGCATTACTGAGCACAGCGCGTGGGAGCTTCAGCTCTGTGCCGGAGGAGGCACAGAGCACTTTCCACACTGCTAGACCACCAGGGACTCAAGGTAAGTCATGAAGGGGCAAGTTCTAGGGTGACCACATCCCGGAATGGCAGAAGGGAAATGTGGTCACCCTATACCAGTGGGGCAATACACCATTATGAAATGAAGTAAACTGTATTTATTAGGGCAGAAGCAAATGGGAAAGAAGCAAGGAATGTAAGAGATATTAGAAAGGGATGAAGAAACAGGATGAGAAGGAAGGGGATTGGGAGGAGAGAATAGAAAAGGAGGAAAATGGAGGGATAGGGACAGGAAAGTGAGGTTAAATGACCAGGGGAAAAGAGTAAGATTAAATTAAATGTAACCCTTACTGCTTTTGCACCTAAAAGGCTCTGCTTCTGCCGTTCTTAGCCCAGTATATACTGCAACTCTGAATGTTATATAACATTTTTAAACAAAGCCAGATGGGACAGAGTCACACTGTACTCTGCAACATACATCAAATTCATATATATATATATATATATATATATATATATATATATATATATATATATAGCACAACAACCTCACCAAATCTGTGATCACGGCGCCAAATATTCACAGCAGTCAACTATTATTAAATTCTTAAAGTAACACGATCAAGCGCTTCTATCCTACCCCTGTCAGTGTTAAGGGCAAAAAAACAATAGAATAAACTACTACACCAAGGAGAGCGCTTAAAACTGTACTTCACATATATCAATATTTAATATTACACATATCAATAATCTCAGTCAACAGTTTTCAGAATTGACTTGCATCTCATTTTGTTCTTTTTTGAATTACTATTATTGTTTTTGAGTGCACATTTGTTTAGCTCCGGAGCTATTATTGTATGATTATATATTTTTTTAGCGCGCACTTATGATTTATATTGTTGACTGAGATTATTGAAATGTGTAATATTAAATATTGATATATGTGAAATACAGTTTTAAGCGCTCTCCTTGGTGTAGTCGTTTATAAATCCAATATGAAAGCACTCTCTTCTTAAATTCAATTTGCCCAGGTACACAATCCTTTGAGTAATTTAAAACAAATGGAAGGATGGGGCGGCACCCGTAGGTCTTATTCAGCAAGAATTTATTGAGCACAAAAATCAATAATATGGTCAACTTTTCGGTCCCAGTAGCGGACCTTTATCAAGACAACCAAATCAAACAATTGCTTGGATTTATATACCCTAGCATACTCAAGTGTTACACATGCCTCTGATGACATCATCACCATCATACAGAATGCGGGGGTGGACATACCTCATTGGTCAATAGGATCACCTAAATGTAAAGCATAGGATGACAGCCAATAAATAAGTGTGTGTGATAAAAACAACTTTATGTATCATTTCTAATTACATAATTAGTACTGAGAATAATACCGAAGCCCAGTGTACCAAAATCATCAGTTAGAGTGATCTCGCTTTTACCTCACAACTCCTTCGTCTCCGAGATTCATCTGCTGCTTCACCATGAGGAAGAGTGGCGAGATCTCATTGGTGGGAGTGTGTATGTTGATGGGTCTGCTAACCAATCCGCACGCTACAATGCGTTAGATGCCCTACATGGCATGCTCTGCGATGTGAGGAAGATCCCTCTGTAATAGAGTCCCTATGTTATCACAACACTGAAACTGTTGCCAAATGTGTTACAGAATATTGTGTATCAACCTCATGGTGCCTCTAATGGCGTGTTAATTAAGTTATATGCGATATGGCGAGTGATCCTGGGTTCATGACCATAACCAATCATGTCTCTGAGTATAAAATTGTGAGATATATGGACCCTGTCCATAGTTCCCAATGGTCTTTGGTGCAAAGTCCAATTCCAACACTGAAAGCTGTCAATCGTATGCCACCTCTCATTCATCAATTAGTCCATTGTTTCCTATTCGCATCCAGCATGAATGCTTGCTTAGTACACGGTGCTGTCATTCATAGGGCCGTATAGGGGATACAGATCAGAGAGGAGTAATCCATAGCATGTTACTTTAACTCAATGAGACCAACATTCTGTAGACTGATGAGAGAGTGTCAATGGGATACAAATCGCGAGAGATATTGGAGTGTAATTTATGGATGCCAGTGGTCAATGACACAGTGTATATATATCCGTAAAGGTATTTTCCACAGGGATAATTGTCAATCCTAATAGGTCTAATAGCAAGTCCTATTGTGGTTAGATGTTGTGTAGCAACACCCCACTGGCCCATCATAACCTGGAGTGCTATAAAGACCCACAGTTATAACTGTTATTGACCAAATGAGTCATGATATATCACTTAAAAAAGTTTATTAGGGCAACCTACTACTATCCTGTCTCCTATGTATCTTATAGAAAGCAGGTGAGGTTCGCCCTTTCATTCAGTCCTTTGGGTTGTGGTGTTTCCAGGAAGTAAATCCATCTATCTTCCATTTGGAGCAGTTTCTTACCTCTGTTGCCACCCTTAGGTAATTCCGATTGATGGTCAATAATCATGTATCTCAGGTCAGCAAGAGTATGTTTATGTTCCACAAAATGCCTGGCAACTGGCTTATCACTTTTTTTACCTTGAAGAGCTTCACAAATGTTCGAGCGGTGATTTGCCATTCGTTCTCTAAAGCTAGTGGTGGTCTTGCCAACATGCAGTAAACTGCAAGGGCATCTGATAAAATAGACCACGTAGCTATGAGTGCATGTCAGGCGATATTTAATTTTAACAAATCTCACAGTGCATGGATGCATAAATCACTCTCCTGTCAACAGGTGTTTACAGGTTATACAACCTGTGCACTTATAACAACCTTTCTTTGTCAGGAGCCAAGTGTTGTAATTACTTTTATAGCAGTGTTGTGGGTCTGTAAGTACAAGCAGATCTCTTAAATTGCATCCCCTCTTGTAGCTCATTCTAGGTGGCTTTAAGAAAACCTTAGGTAATGATTTGTCCATGGATAGAATGTCCCAATGTTTCAAAATTGTCTCCTTTAGGTGAGGGCTTGAGGTGGTAAAAGAAGAAATGAATGTCAGTCTGTCATCTGATGTCTTATCATCCTGTCTCTGTAGGAGGGTTTTTTGGGATTGTCGCAGTGCTTTCACTAGAGATCCCTCTAATATGTCCGCTCTGTAGCCTCTTTGTAGGAATCTGTAGAATAGCTCATTCAATTGTGTGAGGGCTTTGTCCGGATCTGAATTGTTCCTAATGATCCTCAAGAATTGCGCATAAGGCACCCCGTTTTAGATGTTTTGGGTGAAAGCTCTGAAAATGTAACAAGGTGTTGCGATCTGTTGTTTTCCTGTATTTGGTGGTGCCAAGGTGTTGATTGTCACGAAATACAGTAAGGTCAAGAAAATTGACCTGCTGAATATCAGCACAGTGAGTGCATTTAATGGGTGAATGTAGTTCATTTAGTTTGTTTACAAAGATGTTAAACATGTGTTTGGTACCCCTCCAAATCAGGAACAGGTCATCAATAAATCTACAGTAAAATAAAATTTGGGAGGGTATCAAAGGTAGAATATGGGTGTTCTCATACAGCGCCATGTATAGGTTAGCAAACGTAGGTGCAACGTTTGACCACATTGAGGTTCCTGAGATCTGTAGGTAAAAGTCACATTCAAACCTAAAGTAGCTGAGTGTGAGACAATACTCAAGAAGCTCTAATAGGAACCCTATGGATGGTCTGTCTGGTGGTTTTGGGGCCCTCATAAGTGCTGTAGTGACCACCCTTATGCCATCAGAAATAGGGATGACAGTATACAAGGAAATAACATCCATGGAAGCCAGGATGATTTCACCTTCCAGGTTTCTCACTTTTGATATCTTCCGAATGAAGTCCCCCATGTCCTATATATAAGATGGTAATTGCTGTACCAGGGGTTGCAACCAGTGGTCCAGGAATTGGGCCACTGGTTGTAATAAGGATCACATGGCCGACACAATTGGACGTCTTGGAGGTTTTATCTCGTCCTTGTGTGTTTTAGGTAATGTATACAGGATAGGGCATATGGGATATTCCACTGTGAGAAACTTAAATGTGTTGTCATCCAGCCATCCATGTTGTAGTGCATTGGATAATGACATATCCAGGATCGGCTTATGCCTTGCTGTGGGGTCCGTGGCGAGTTTGGAATATAAGAAAAGAGACAGCGCAACCGGGTATAACATAAGAATTGTAGACAAAAATGATAATACGTTAATGTTTTATTTATAGAGATAAAAGAGAAAGTGGTAAAAAAAACAACAACAAATAAGAACAGTGGATAAAAGACTGTATCTAAAGTACAGTATAAATAAAAATCGTAATTGATAAGAGCTAAGTGGGAGAAGGATATATCGAATGGATAATCCTGTATGTTGTAACCCAATGGGAGAATACCATAGACACAGTCCTGGAATGCGAATGGCTATAAACTATGTTACGCAGACATCTGGCATGTAGTGAGAGTAAATAAAATTCTGTGGTACAAGACAACGTGTTCAATCTCAGGGTAAAACTTCCCCCTTAGGATAACTCGCCCACTAGATAGCTACTTGTCCCAAAGCATGTAATACATAGTAATAATTTGCCGCTCACCAGATCCTTTCTTGTTGTTGGGCACATCAAGCAGTGGATGATAAGTCCATGTATTTGTTGCAGTGTGCCGCCTCAGTGATGATGGTGTTTCGTCGTCCGTTATGCAGGATGTGTCTTTTACTGGATTTCTTGTGTTCTTTCTTGTGAACTTGGGTTAGTCCAGTGGCATGTCTTTATTTATTTTCATCAAAATATTTCAACGCGTTTCGGAGCTCACCGCTCCTTCCTCAGGAAAAAAGTAATGTGGGGATCCGATGAAAGGAGCACCAAAATGGCGTGTTTGTTCTTTTAAACTCTTGTAGGTCAACTGTGTCAAAGGTCAGACTTCCTTGAACAAACATCACAAATGGAAGAATGTTTTCATGCTAAGGGATACAACAGGAAGAACACCAGTCAAGCATTGCAATGTGCCAAACAAGCCAAACTACTCTCCAAAAAAGAAAAGAAGGAAACCTCAACGAATGAGACCACCACAGACTCCCAAAAACCCAATTTACCATATATTGCTAGATACTCTGCTATCTCTGGAAAGATCGAACAAATTATAAGAAAAAATTGGAAAATACTTGATGGAGACAGGATTGTAAGAAAAATTATTCCTACACAACCAAAATTTATTTATAGAAAAGCACCAGATTTAAAGAAAAAAACTAGCACCATCTGAAATAAGAAACATAAAGAAGACAGGAAATACCATCCCCAACACCCTGTTAATGGACACCAAATAAAAGGGAACTTTAAATGTGGCCACCATCCCTGCATTACATGTGACTTCACCAAAAATAGGAAGAAAACATTCAAATCTCAAGTAACTGGGGAAACATTCCCAGTGAAACACTTTATCAACTGCACAACCAGCTATGTAATTTACCTTTTGGAATGCATTTGTGGCTCACAATATGTATTGTGTTGTACTGTATTATATTGTATATTTTTATTTATATAGCGCCAACCAGTGTACTTGGCACTTTACAGCTTACATCTAGTTGATCTGTCACTCTCATTCCATACTTACCAATTTTTAGACTTCTCATTTACCACTAAAGATGAACATTGATGTATTATCTTTTTTGTCTACAATTCTTATATTATACTTACTACGCTTAGATCTCATTTGCGCTGTCTCTTTTCTTTTCTTTTTATTATATGTACTGGCTTGAGGGGACTCCGAGCAACAGACGTCAGCACAAGGAAAATTGCGAATATTGTTGTCCATGAACTAACCACATCATCCATAATCCATCCACTAACTTTCATTACTACTTTATTCATACCATCATCATCATCTTCTCATCCTCATCCACCATTAAGGTTTTTTGATTGCAACTGGATTATTCTTACAGACTGGACTTACAATCAGGTTCTATTGTGTATAAAAACTGAATAATGACATTTTTTTACTGCTGATTGTTAAAATAGGAATACTGTTGTAGTCATTCTGTTTATATTATTTTATTATTTTATGTATAGCCTGTATAAGATATTCATTTTAAACCTAGATTGATATTGAACTTCCGGGTTGTAGGCTGTCCTCCCTCCCCACCCCCGGGGTTTACACACAGTGAGCGCACCCATTACCTACTGTTTATTTGAGTTTGGAATATACATTACTATCATTCAATTGAGACAGTATTTCTCTCTGGTAGTCACAATTATCCAATACAACCACGGCTTCCCATTTGTGAGCTGGGCGTATTACAATAGCGGGATTCTGGGCCAAATTCTTAAGTGCTGCATGTTCGCTTTTGGTGAGGTTGTTGTGCGGGCTCTTGGTTGGTTTCTTCTTAGCTTCACATTCCACCATCCTGATAAAGCTTTTAATTGATGGATTAGTGTTGGGGGGATCAAATGTTCTCCTTTGAAATTTAGTTTCCTCAGAATTTTGAAAAAAAGATTTTAATTTAAGATTTCTTTGAAATTTAAATAGATCTATGTATAGATCAAAATAATTTTGTTTTGAGACCAGTACAAATGAGAGCCCTTTGGAGAGAACTAACGTTCTTATCTGATTTCCATTATAAACAATGTATTATGTACTTGTATTTAAGAGAGAAGTTTTCATATTTATCTGTATAACATGCCTGAGGAAGAGACCTAAGAAGTCTTGAAAGCTTGCATTTTAAATCTGTTTATTTAGCCAATAAAGGTATCAACTTTACAAAATAATTTTGCATCCTGTATTTCTACGGCTAACACGGTACCAACTCTCATCTATTATTAACATGGAAGATACCCTAATGTACCGCACACAAATGAATATGAAAAACCTCCTAAAGAAACTTGCACAACTGGATAGTGACATCTTCTTCCTGTCTACATGCAAAAAGGAAAATTTAATACCTAAAGGCCTCATGCTGACAAAATCCTACCCTGGACACATATAACAGCAGGTTTGCACAGCAACTATGTACCAGGACTTCCCAGAGGCTACGCAACAACCTTATTGGGATCTGCTACAATAGGAAATCAAAGACACAAGCAGAAATATCAACTCTCAAGGAACAGCTTGGACCAGACACTGAGGACATACAACAGGCCCTTCAACAATACTACAGAAAACTACAAACACTACTCATCAACAACAAGAGCAAGAAACTACAGAGACTGAGATACAAAGCAGGTTTCGCGGCAGAATCTGTAAATCAACCAGAACAGAACTGCATTGTGAACCTTTCCACACACAAGCCAAGCAGAGAGGAAGTATCTGTGCTTTCAAAAGGCCTGTCATTCTGTCCGACTAAACCTGTGGACAAGGTAACACTCTGTAGGAACATGGAGGAATTTTTCAGAAAACTCAGACTCAAGGAATTCTTCCATGACAAAATGGATAACGATGATGCCAACACCACAGAGCAACATCACAATATCAATGCACCCACAAAAAGATTCACCTGGACTCCAAAACCAGGTAGTAACCCTACACTGGACAGATACATAGGTATCTTCAGAAACAGAGTAACTACAGACATACTGGAGAAACAGTGTGAACCAACACCCAACCTAACCCACAAGGAACAGAAAGCCATACAGTCACTAAAGAATAACCAGGACATTATTATTAAGCCTGCGGACAAGGGGGGAGCTGTTGTTATTATGAATACTGCAGACTACATTCAAGAAGCAAATAGGCAACTCTCTGATGAAAGATACTATATGAAACTACAAGAGGATCCCACAAAAAATATACAAAACAACTCAACATGATCATAAAAGAACTGCCCTCCAACATTGGAGAACAGATAAGGCCCCTAATACCAACAGATCCAAAAGCGGGCTCTTTCTACATGTTACCAAAAATACACAAAGAAGGAAACCCGGGAAGACCCATCATTTCAGGAATTGGCACACTCACAGAAAATATCTCTGGCTGGGTAGAAAATACCCTGAAACCCCTGGTAAAACGAACACCCAGCTTCCTTCAAGACACCACGGATCTCTTGAACAAACTAGCAGACTTGGGCCCCATTCCAGAGAGCACCATCCTTGCCACTATGAATCCCTTTATACCAACATTCCACACACAGATGGCATAGCAGCATGCCAAGAATATCTAGAAAGAAATAACACAGCCACGGAACCAATAACAAAACTCATACACTTTATACTCACCCACAACTGCTTCAAATTTGGACAGGACCTCTACCTCCAGAAAATGGGGACTGCAATTGGTACCCGAATGGCACCACAATATGCCAACTTGTTCATGGCAAAGTTAGAAGAGGACTTCCTGTCCACCTGCCAGACAAAACCCCTGGTCTATCTCCGCTACATAGATGATGTTCTTATCATCTGGACAGCCAGTGAAGAGGAACTTCTCAAATTCCACAAAAATTACAATGCATTCCACCCCAGTATCAATCTAACACTCAGTCACTCACGCACAAACATTAACTTCCTAGACACGACTATCAGTATTCAGAACAACTCCATCCATACATCCTTGTACCGTAAACCAACAGACAGACCAACCTACCTGAGGAATGATAGGTTTCACCCAAAACACACAAAGAACTCTATCATATACAGCCAGGCCATCAGATAAAATCGCATCTGTTCTGACATGGCGGACCGTGACAAGCACCTCCAGAAACTCAGAGGAGACTTTATAAGACAGGGTTACAGTGCAAGGATTATTGACAGTCAGATACAGAAAGCTACTCACATACCAAGAAAAGATCTGTTGAGCTACAAAGAACAGCATAAGGGAAACTGAGTGCCACTTGTTGTCACTTACCACCCCCAGGTTGAAGCTCTGCGCAAAATATCAAGAGAACTTCAAGCAACCTTACACACAGATGAAAGACTTAAGAACATATTTCCACAGCCTCCCTTACTCTCCTTCAGACAGCCTCCCAATTTAAAGCAACTGATTGTAAGGAGTGCCCTGAACAAAAACATAAAAAATGGCACATTACCCTGCCTACAAAGTAGGTGTAAAACCTGTGCACACATTTACACTATAGACAAGATACCCATACCAAACACCCAGTTACACCATAAGATCAATGGTAATTTCACCTGCAAATCATCCAATGTAATATACCTTATCATGTGTGCAAAATGCCCAACAGCTCTTTATGTGGGGGAAACGGGACAGAAATTACATAAGAGGTTTAATTCCCACAGATCCAGCATTAACAACAAAAAGACAGAGACACCAGTGGGAGAACATTTTTGCCAAAGTGGGCACAGTATCAGGGATATTAAATTGACTGTACTAATGGGACAATTTCGCAATCAGAGGGACAGAAAATTATGGGAGGTAAAATTAATGTTACAATTTGACTCTTTGACCTATGGCATGAATAGGGACAGGGAATTTCTGTCACAGTACTTAATGGTGAATTAACTTTTACGACAGTCCCTCTGGAATCATAAATACCTGGACCCAGAGGAAGAATGCTATTTAAATCACATCCTCTACCATTGACTGATCAAGGAATTGGTATCTGGACTAACGTTCTTATCTGATTTCCATTATAAACAATGTAATGTGTGCTTGTATTTAAGAGAGAAGTTTTCATATTTATCTGTATAACATGCCTGAGGAAGAGACCTAAGAAGTCTTGAAAGCTTGCATTTTAAATCTGTTTAGTTAGCCAATAAAGGTATCAACTTTACAAAAAAACTTTGGAGAGTACAGTCATTTCAACAGAGGATAGTGAATGTGAACTCAGGTTAAAAACTATGGTTTCTTGATTGATGGTTTCGGATTGGTTTTTCTGCTTATAGTTGCCCCTTCTGGTGCGTGGTCTTTTCCGAGTGTGGCTGATCTTGTCGTTACCCCCAAAAAAGAAACCTTAGGGGGGATAGGTGTTGTGTTTGTGTCGGACTCTGAGGAATTACCTGAGGATTGATCAATAGTGCGAATGTTTGGTTTACCGAAACATCTCCTCAGACGTGGAGTGTATCTAGATCTCTCTTGTGCCCCAGTTAGCCACTTATAAACTCTATTGCCCATATAGTCCTGTTAGACTTTTGCTGATTTAAAACGGTGAAGTTCCGTCTTATATTTCTCACTTTCCTCAGTTAATTTCTCCGTCTGCCGTGAGAGTGTCCAAATGTGTTTGTTCAAAGGTGGAAATTTCGGCCCTGACTATCTTCAGTTCCCTAGAGACTTCCTCAATCACCAATAGCATGAGATCATGTGAACATTTATTCAAAATGCAGCACCCGGTTGGTGCATCCAGTCGTTGGGATATTGGTGACGTGAAAGCCCCTAGGGATATGTTTAGCTCGAAAATAGTCAGATAAATAGATGCCGTGTAAATTCAGATCACATTCCCGTTGTTTCAATTTACCCAGAGAGTTAAAAATATCAAGAGGTGCCTTACTCCTCTCTGAAATGTATCCCCTATACGGCTCTATGAATGACAGCACCGTGTACTAAGCAAGCATTCATGCTGGATGCGAATAGGACACAATGGACTAATTGATGAATGAGAGGTGGCATACGATTGACAGCTTTCAGTGCTGGCATTGGACTTTGCACCAAAGACCATTGGGAACTATGGACAGGGTCCATATGTCTCACAACTTTATACCCAGAGACACGATTGGTTATGGTCATGAACCCAGGATCATTCGCCATTTCGCATATAACTTAATTAACACGCCATCAGAGGCACCATGAGGTTGATACGGAATATTCTGTAACACATTTGGAAACAGTTTCAATGTTGCAATAACATAGGGACTCTATTACAGAGGGATTTCCCTCACATCACAGAGCATGCCATATAGGGCATCTAACTCTTTGTAGCGTGCAAATTGGTTAGCAGACCCGTCAACATATACACTTCCGCCAATGAGATCTCGCCACTCTTCCTCATGGTGAAGCAGCAGGTGAATCTCGGAGATGAAAGAGTTGTGAGGTAAAAGCATGATCACTCTGATTATTTCGGTACACTGGGCTTCGGGATTGTTGTCAATATGAATTATGTAATTAGAAATGATACATAAAGTTGTTTTTATCACACACACTTATTTATTGGCTATCATCCTATGCTTTACATTTAGGTGAGCCTATTGACCACTGAGGTATGTCCACCCCCTCATTCTGTATGACGGCGGGTGGTGACATCATCAGAGGCATGTGTAACACTTGAGTATGCTAGGGTATATAAATCCAAACAATTGTTTGACAGGTGCCATAAAGCCCAATATAAAGGGACACCCTGGGCGGGCCAATCAGCTTCCTCCAATGGACGAGCACCAGCACAGAGAGTGACAGGCAAGCACGGGCACCATAATATCTCCCTCACATCGCAGAGCATGCCATATAGGGCATCTAACGCTTTGTAGCGTGCAGATTGGTTAGCAGACTCATCAACATACACACTCCCACCAATGAGATCTCGCCACTCTTCCTCATGGTGAAGCAGCAGGTGAATCTCGGAGATGAAGGAGTTATGAGGTAAAAGCGAGATCACTCTAACTGATGATTTTGGTACACTGGGCTTCGGGATTATTCTCAATACTAATTATGTAATTAGAAATTATACATAAAGTTGTTTTTATCACACACACTTATTTATTGGCTGTCATCCTATGCTTTACATTTAGGTGATCCTATTGACCACTGAGGTATGTCCACCCCCGCATTCTGTATGACGGCAGGTGGTGACGTCATCAGAGGCACGTGTAACACTTGAGTATGCTAGGGTATATAAAGCCAAGCAATTGTTTGATTTGGATGTCTTGATATTGGAAAGGAAATATTGACCATGTTATTGATTTATGTGCTCAATAAATTCTTGCTGAATAAGACCCTCAGGTGCTGCCCCATCTTTCCATTTGTTATCTATCTATCTATATATATATATATATATATATATATATATATATATTTATAGTTGATGGCCACAAACTCAACATTTCCCCTTAACGAGGGTTACAATAATCAGGATTTAAGGAGGCTTGCTAATAGACTGTGATTTCCAAAAGGCTACCTCTAGTCTCACTTGTTGAAATAAACTTGCTGTTCTGCATGAAAGTAGTGGTGCTGTGGACATTTATTTTGTACACAAGTGGACCCCTTGATAGAAGAGGGTGTTTGACAAGCAGGGCCATTGCTAGGTTCCGAAAAGATTTGGGGATAGAGACCAAGGGACAATTCTTGAAGACCAGCGGGGTATGCAATGCATTACAAATGTGTACACCCATATATTCCTCAACTTGTTAAAAATGTGTGTGTAATTATGTGTAATAACATATCCATAGAAGGCTTGGCCTGAATTTGTGGGAGGGGCTGTAGGCCACTATAAGCAGGCCACAGCCTCTCCCACTGGGGTGCTCACAGTCTGTGATGTTACCTTGTGTCTACGTCATCAGAAAGCGCACTCCATCCCGCCCCTTCTGGTCATCACCAGCAATTGCGGCCTGCACATCAAGTAAGTCTCCAGCTCACATTGTCTTACCTCATAGTTTATTTTAACTTTAAATCATTAGTCTCCCACATCTCAATTAATTTATCCAGTCATCGGCCAGAACAGATATAATGAGGCTAGGTTCATCCAGGACTAAGCTCATGCGGCTATATTAATTACCTTTCATATATCCCCTTATTATCTATACTAGCGTAAAAGCCTGTGTACACGGGCCAAAGTGCAGGGCAGTATGTACCTACGGCTTGCTGCGTTTGGGCAGTCTCTACTGTGCATGTCTGAAATGCAGTGTCTACTGCGCACAACTGATGTCTGGCCTGCGTTCGGGCAGTCTCTACTGCTCATGACTGCATCAGACAAACATACATTTGGCAGATTATTATGTAGGAGAAGCCACTCTTTATTGTTTCTAGAATAAGTAAGGTTCTCTGCTCACATCGACTGTTAGCAGTGTATATTGGATGTTTTAGTTATCCAGTCACTTACCTTGAGTTTAACCAAGTTACCCTACCTCTTTGCAAAGGCAATGTCCAAGTTACCCTACCTCTTTGCAGAGACTGAGGCCCAGTTGCCCTACTTCTTTGAAGAGACTGAGGTCCCAATTGCCTTACCTTTCTGCAGAGAGCGATGTCCCAAGTTGCCCTACCTCTTCGCAGAGACCAATGTCCTAGTTGCCCAATCTCTTCGCAGAGGCCGATGTCTGTTTTGCTTTACCTTTTTGCAGAAGCCGATGTCCTGTTTGCCCCATACCTCTTTGCAGAGGCCGATGTCTTGTTTGCCTTACCTCTTTGCAGAGGCCAATATCCCGTTTTGGTCCTTCACATGGATATATTTACCTTATATCCGATATTTATTAGGCTGTGGTTGATTTATTAATAATCCTTAGGCTATGATTATAGGTTTATTGACTCATCTTCAATACATATGCTGGTATGCTGTATTGAATCTATTTGTTTTATATTCCGATCTCTTATTGGGATCGATTACTTTCATTGTAATACACATCTATATACATTTGATTTGTATGTGTATTTTGCGACATGGCTGAAGTAGTCCTCTCATAGTGACTTATATAAGACATCACCTTTAAGTGAGCTGTGTGAACATGCATAATTGATGGGTTTGGATGCATATCTATATATAAAAGAGGCTCATTACATAATTTATGTCTCCTCAGGAGACACGCACACCTAGGGGCGGCAGTAAGGAGGCGTTACAGCTCCCATTGGGTGATCCAGCCACTGCTACACCTGTGAAAATCATGCAGGGAGTTGGCCCACCCCCACTATCCAGCCCGCCCACCACGATCAAAGTCTCAACAAAAACAAAATGGCTGCCACTTGCTGCTACCACACAGACACACACACACCACACACAACTGTCCCGCCGAAAATGGCGTTCGATAGGTAGCCAGCCCCACAACAGAGTCATGAGCCTGGAGAGCTGGAGCCTATGGGGGAAAGGCACACCATGCCAAACATTTGAAGGCATCCAACTAGCCTAGCCACAGTGAACATGCCCCAAGACACGTAGCCAGGCTAAGCGACATCATTTTTGGGCACTCAACATGTAGCTATGCATTTCTTTCTTTAATACAACTGTCGTGATAGTTGCTGGCCATAACCCTTTAAGTGTGAGAGGGGTATGCAACACATTACAAATGATCGAGATGCGCACCACTCTGGCACTCAAAGGATTAATAATGTAAATAACAGAGCATATCCTGGCAAATACTCAACTCCCGGGGATCCTGATGATCATACTATACAGTGTTGAGCTGCCTTTCACTGCTGTTTGCTCTGCTCTATATAGTACAATCAGGATCCCTCTTACAATTACCGGAGTTCATTATTTGCCAGTATATGCTCAGTTCTTTACTTTATTAACCCTTTGAGTGCCACAGTGGTGCCCAACGCGCTCATTTCTAATGCGTTGCACACCCCTCTCACACTTAAAGGGTTAAGTCATGGTCACCGACTATCAGGATACTTGTATTAAAGAAACAAGTGCACAGCTACTGTGGGAGGAATGAGAAAACCAAGCCTGCTTCTGCAGCATCGTGCATGATGGGGGGGGGGGGGGGGAGACACAAAAATTAGCTCACAGTAAGTGCTAATTCACCTACCATGCTGTGAAAAAAGTGTGCTGTGGGGAGCAACACCAAATAAATCAATGACCATGTCAAGACGTCCCTAAAAGTAGTTAACCAAGGGCTACCACTTAGAAACAGGGAGGATTGTTGTCCCATGGTACAGGTGGGGCACAGTCCCTTTCAGTCACACTGGCATCAGTTGCCTAGCCTATATGGGGTTTGCCTGGGGTATTGTGTGCGACTGAGTGACTGTGTGTGTGTGAGAGAGAGACAGTGTGTGTCACTGACACTGTATGTGTGTTTGTCTCAAGGTTTGCCTGGGGTATACTGTGTGACTGAGTGATTGTGTGTGTGTGTGTTGTGAGAGAGAGAGAGTGTGTGGGTCACTGACACTGTATGTGTGTGTGTGTGTCACAGACAGTGTGCGAGTCACACCGTATATGTGTGTGGCATCATGGTCTCCACACCTACCGATAATATAGGTTCTCCCTTCCCAGTGCTATATGATGCACAATGCCTTGTACTGAGTAAGGTTTACAGTTTTCCTTTCTTACTTAATACAAACTACCAAAAAGGGCACAGCGTTGCCCGTGCATATTAAGTCTTTTGGGTGCTTCAGGGGTATTCATCTTATTGGTCTATATCTATAAGCAATAAATATGCAGATAGGTGTAACGCATATGTATTAAATGTATATAGACACCTACCTCCATATTTATTCCATATACATGCACACCAATGCCATGAATACATTTGAAGCACCCAAAGGACTTAATCCAAATGGGCAATGCCATGCCCCTTTTGCTAGTAGTTAATATAGAAATTCATGTGCTCCAATCCTTTTTGTCGGCATGCTATACACTGTCCCTTGGTGGTATAGGATTCATGTGTCCTCTTCCTGCATTTAATTATTTAGTTATTATTTTGTATGGTAGATAGGTCATCTGCTTCTTTTGGAAGGCATATGATTACCCTGTGTCTTTATAAGATGTTTAAATTGCCAACCAGTCCATATGTTAAAGAGTCAGTGAATCAATGTGCTGATGATGGATTATGACTATAGGCTATTAAATGATTAAATTGTAGGTTAAATTAGGTCATTAGATAACCAAAGCCTGATTGGGTGTTGGTAATCATGAGAGAGGTTAAATGGGAAGTAAGGAGAGTTGTGCTGGTCATTTGTTTTATTGTTTAGTAGTGTTTGAAAAAGTGTCGATATTGGTGCCACGAAACGCGTTACAACATACTAAAACACACAGATTTACTTTTGTGTCATTTGACACATGTTTTTATATAGAATTTTTAAATACATTTTGTATGATTACCAGCACGCATTCTTACTGAAGTTTATCCAAGTATAATACATCTTAAATGCAATAAGGTGACATTGAACTGAAGAGATCTAAACTCCCACCAGGGAGCAGCACTTGAACAGGGACAAGTGGTACATAAAAGTCCCTGCAAGCCATCTGAATACACCAGTGTATTGTCGGATCACCGGTGTGATGGATTTTGTGAGTATTAACACCTTTGTGATACAGTAGTTCAAGCTCTTTAAATCCTTGGTGGTTGTACTTGCACTTGTTTGTTCTCCATTTTTTGGTCCGTCTGGTGAGGCACACTGTGAAGCACACAGTGGATTTTGACGAGCAGCTGAACTACCCTCAACAACACAGAATATCCATGCAGGAGTGGGAAGCTGGAAATTTCTCCCATATGCCAATTATGTCTAACTAGCGCACAGGGGCTATTAATCACTTTGGAATTATCAACGTACTACTCTATGAGGTGCCCCTTTCTTCTCTTCTTTTACCTGGTTGTACTGCTACTTTAAATACAGCCTCTAGGCTCATTTGAGTGTGATCTTTGTGGCTGCATTCTAGGGGACTGCAAACAAGTGGAGTTTGAAAATAACTGGTAAAAAAGTACATGCGAGTGTGTTTGGTGTTTATTAAGGGTTAAAAAGGTATATTCATTTTGTGTGTGTATTTCAAGGGTTAAAATCCAATTATTGTGTTTACTGTGTTTTTATCTGCTCCTGAGTGATTAAGGGCGTTTGCTAAGGGGAGCCATCTGGTTGTAGTGCTACTTCAAATACAGCCCCTAGGCTCATATGAGCATGCTCTTTGTGGCTGCATTCAAACGGACTGCAAACAAGTGGAGTTTGAAAGTAACTGTAGTTATAACAGAGCTCTGTGGTGAAGGTAATTTCAAGGGATTTACTACATTCACATTTAAATTTGGTTTACTTAATGCAGAGTGAGCAACGCCTCCTAGACCCAGCTGGGACTGACAGCGCAGGCGCGCGGACGTCACAATGGGAAGATGTCCGCGCTCGGTTCTGCCTGTCACCCATGGAAGAGGGGGGAATTTTATTAAATAAGGTAATTATTCTGGTGACTAGCACTACTATGCAGCTAGTCGCCAGATGGGGACTAGTAAAGGTAAACATTGTGTGGGGTGGTAGTTCCCCTTTGGGAGCTAAAACAGAACCTAGGAATTATAGACCTGTGAGTTTGACCTCTGTACTGGGACAACTTCTAAAAGGGATAATAAGAGACTATATTCAGGATTACGCCACCAAAAAGAAGATTATTAGCAGGAATCAACATGGTTTTATGAGGAATAGATCATGCCAAACTAATCTTTTCAGCTTCTATGAAGACGTTAGTAACAACTTAAATAATGGTAAGGCAGCTGATGTAGTATATCTAGATTTTGCAAAGGCATTTGATACAGTGCCACACAGAAGGCTGGGGTATCAAATCAGGAAATTGTCGCTAGGGGATAACCTTTGCAATTGGATAGAAAACTGGCTGAAGTATAGGGAGCAGTGTGTGTGTGGTTGTAAAGGGACAGTCCTCCAATTCAGTTAAAGTTGAGAGTAGTATACCTCAGGGTTCAGTACTAGGTCCACTGCTTTTTAACATGTTTATAAATGACTTGAAAATAAATATAGAAAGCAAAATATCAATATTTGAAGATGACACTAAATTATGCAGGTAATTAGTTCAGAACAGGATATTTGCTCTCTAAAGAGGGATTTACATAAAATGGCAGATTGGGCAACCAAATGGAATATGACATTTAATGTAGGAAAGTGTAAAGTCATGCATTTGGGAAGAAAAAAATCTCAATGCTACTGAATTTAATGGAATCATTTTAGCAGGCTCATTGATAGAAAAAGACCTGGGGATCCTTGTAAACGCCAAACTTGGAAACAGTCCTGTCTTCCATAAAAACGGGTATTGAAGCAAGAGTGGATAAAATCATTTTGTCATTGTACAAGTGGTTGGTAAGACCTCACTTCGAATATGCAGTGCAGTTTTGAGAACCAGTTCTGCAAAAGTATATTCTAGAACTGGAGAGAGTACAGCGAAGAGCAACAAAATTAACCAAGGGAATGGAGGACTTGACATATGAGGAACGACTAGACAATCTTGGTTTATCTACTCTAGAGCAAAGATGACTAAGAGGAGATCTTATCACAATGTACAAGTATATGAGAGGTCAATACAAGGATCTCTCTGGTGCGCTATTCATTCCAAGATCTAGTCAAATAACTAAGGGACACCCCTTGAAATTAAAGGAAAGGAGGTTTAGACTTCAGCAGAGGTTTTTTTTTACAGTAAGGTCTATTAAATTATGGAATTCCTTGCCCAAGGATGTGGTGATGGCAGATACAATGAATACATTTAAGAGAAGATTAGATACATTTCTTTCAAAACGGAACATACGTGGTTATATTGTGTATTAGTAGGCAAATCAGGAAGATCTGATAAAGACCAAAGTATTTAGTAGCAGGAGAGCTATATAATTCTCATTTCTCTGGGTTATGAGGCAAGGGTTGAACTTGATGGACTTGTGTCTTTTTTCAACCTAATTACTATGTTTCTTCCTTTTCACAGTGCCCCCGTATTACTCCAGCCCACATGATACCACCTCCGCTCCAGAGGAACATAGTTGACAGGAAGGACATTCATTTGTTCTCTTTCTTGATTACTTTCCAAGACCTGGTGGATCAAAAGGTAGTAAATCGTGGTGATGTCTCCATAACACTTAAATCTAAGGATCCTATTCTTTCTAAGAAGCTATTCATTCATGGCTTTCAGTGTTTACAGAGGCGCCCTCTGCTCAGCTCTTCCCCATCATAGACAGGAATTGAATGATTACCTCTGTATCATAGTGGACTTGGCATATAAGTACGGTGGTAGTTATTATTATGATTACCAACGTTCTTTTTCTGCCAAAGTGGCCGCCAGCCCTACCCAGTTCAATTTCCATACAGATTGGAGTGTGCTGGATAATGAGTTGTTCTGCAGGCATTTTGCCGGTATAAAGGCTCCAGCATGTAATCTATGCCAATACACTTATCATTCACCAAATCTGTGCCGCTCTACTTCTACTGCATCTTCCAGTTCCCCGCAATCCTTCAACCCCACTCTCCAAAGTAGGGCCCCCTACATCCTTACCCTCTAGAGTTGGGAAGGGCGATTCATTACCTAGGGTCTGCCCCTATATGTAACAATTTTAACAAGAAAGGGTGTTTTTTCAGTAATTGCAGTCTCCTTCATTTTTGTACTTTATGCCATAAGGCACACTCAAGAGCTATCTGCCCTAGAGCCATGTCAAATAAATGACTAGGAACTATCAATGTTGTTTCATTACAGTCTTTTTGAATATCCTTTCCCAATTTACAGCTAAAATCTATCTGTGGCCTTACACAGGGTTTTCATACTGGCATCATGGTCTGCCCTTCTACCTCTCTAGAATGCCCCAATTTGTTGCCAGCCACTACAGATCCTCATACAATTTCTTCACTCATTGCTACAGAATAATTGACTTTTTAGCCCCTAACTTGTCAGTCTCACCCAGCATTAACTCTTTAATCCCTTCAGAAGAGTACACACTGAAATATGCTACCATCAATCATGCCATTACACTCGTCCGACAAGCTGGTCCCAATTGTTGGCTGTCGAAAGCAGACATCAAAGACGCTTTCAAATTATTACCAATTCACCTGTCTTTGTGGCATGTAAAGGGGATTAAATGGGCAGGCCAATATTATTTTGCTAATAAATTACATTTTGGTTCCAAATCCAGTCCAGCTATCTTCAATTCCTTTGCTGAAATCCTCTGCTGGATCCTACTTACTCAAAAGTAGATGCATTTCAGTCATTCACTACTTGGATGATTTTCTCTTGATTTAGAAGTCATCTAGCCAGGCGGCAAGCCTGTCCAAACTTTTGTCAGTTTTTCACAAATCTCTCGATTCCTGTAGCTACAGACAAAATATGGGTCCCAGATAAGTCAGTTGAATTCTTGTGAATCATACTAAACACAGTAAAATTCTAATCTAGCCTTTCCCCTTTTAACCTGGCTACACAGGCAGCTATCTGTACTAGAGGCACTCTCCTTAACAGAGTTACAATCCCTTTTAGGTCATCTTAGCTATGCCATGCATGCAGTTCTCCAAGGCCATTCATTTGTATCGCACCTTCTCTCCCTATTGCCTTCAGCAGCCTCTGGTCAGCAAATCACACTTAATCAAGCAGCTCAAGCAGACTTACACATGTGGGATTACTTATTTTCCTACTAGAATGGTCTTTTTATGTTCCCACCTCTCCTTTCCCTTTTCTAACCTAACATTCATTTAGACATTTCCCCATCACATGGCTTCGAAGTCATTTTCGGGTCTGACTGGTTCTCAGAACCCTGGCCTCCAGATGCCATTTCTTCTGTCCTTAACCTACTTATAACTTCTCCTCTGTTTGAACTATCTCCCACTGTGGCGGCTGCAGCTTTATGGGGTCACCTCTGGTCCAGCCAGGCTGTTTCGTTCATTGCCGACAATAGCCACCTCACAGATCATCCAGAGGGAAGGTCACATTTTCCTACAGTAATGATGTTCCTTCTGACAATGACTTGGTTGTACCTCTATCACAAATTTCTAATTTTTAGTGCTCATTTACCTGGTACAGCATCTGATGCTCTCTCCCGTTTTTATTGCAGAAATTCTTTCAGATCCATCCTGGTGCAAACTCAACTCCCTCCCATCCTCCAGGCTTTCTTGACATAAAGATGTCATAACCTTTTTCACTAGGGAAGCTTAAGACATTATTCAATCAGCTTTACCTCCTAACACTCGTAACAAATACTCAAAAGCCTGGTCCTCTTTCAATAATTTTATTTCTAACACTTGCCCTACACACTCATGTTTAGTCAAATCTATACTGGTCTTCGCAGCTTTCTGTTTCTCAGTGCTGAAACTCTCCACCTACTATCAAGCTTTACTTATCAGGGATACAACACCACTTAGCACTCCAGTTCCCATATAGACCATGTCCATTGTCTTCTTTGGTTTCTTCCGACCAGGGCAGTTCACAGCCTCATCCAGATTTATTACAAAAAAATCAGCTCTCTTTCCAACACAACTGCTGCACCTTAACATTACATCATTCAAAAACCGACCAATCCGGTAAAGGTACTACAATTCAGTTGTATCACACTGCAGATCTAGGGTGCCCAGTGTCCACCCTTTGCAAACTACAAAAAATCACCACTACTAATCAACCTCGTAGTCCACTTCTCCCCACTTTCATTAAGTATTTCAGACTATTATTGATCTAGAGAAAAATCCCTATACTCAGGGCACTCATTTAGGATAGGAGTGGCTACCTCTGCCTCCAAGAAGAAGGTTCTGCCACACATTATTCAAAGGTTAGTTAGATGGAAGTCTTATTGCTTCACCCGGTACATACATAATCCTGTTGGTGAAATGAAGCTTGCTCTTACATCATTAATGTAATGTCACTAATATGTTTGGAATTCAGTATCTTCACGCAAGTATTAAAGTGGAACTATCATCAAAATTAAACTGCCTCCCAAATCCTTACTAACATAGCTATAGGCATATGCATACTTTTATATTTCTTAAAGAAATATTTCCTTTATTGACGAAATAAAATATATACAGTACAATAAAATATAACGTACAAAAATACAGATTTCAGTACAAAAGAATAAGGCAAAAGGGGAAACAGTTGGGAGGAGTGAACAATTTGGTTAGTACCCAATACAAAATGAGTGATATATGAATCGTAATAAGGAATGAATACTCATTAGGGGTAGCATGCACTCAGGGAAAAGGAGCCTAAAGAGAAGACCATAAAGAGCGAAAATGTGAAATCTAGATGAAGTAACACAGAAGAGGAGATGGAACAGAGAAGAGGGAAAAGAGAGATAAGAGAGGGAGAGGAAGGGGTGGGATGGGAATCAGGTGCCCCCCTCAGAGTCAATATGCAAGGTATGTCCTATGGGTCGAATAGAGTAAGGATAAAGTCTGAGATTAAATCAGGGTCTTCCCCCTTCCTCAATTTAGTCAGTCTCAACAGGGTGATGCGGTCTCTGGCTTTCGATACCCATTCTGAATAAGTGGGAGGGTCAGCTGATTTCCAATGAACTGTAATCAGTGATTTGGCTATCCCCAGCAAGGAGAGTAATATCTCACGGGACGTGGATTGGAGAGGAGGTAAGCGTATAAAAAATAATATTTGCCAAGGGTCTCTGGACAGCTTAATACCCAAACTCCATTCAATGCAGTTCAAGCACCTCGCTCAGTAGTCCTGCAAAACAGGGCAAGACCACCAAATGTGAGATGGTGACCCCCCCGCCCCATCACACCCCCAACATTTGCTAGAGACAGAAGGAAATATACCGTGTAATCTCACCGGGGTATAGTGCCATCAACCCAGAAACTTGAAACGGAATTCCAAAAGTTTTGTAGAGATAGAGCAAGACTTAGCTGAATGCCACACAGAATGCCAGTCTTCTTCCGACAATGTCTTCCCAAGTTCAGCTTCTCAAGCTCACACATAAGGGAGTTTAGATGGGGAGGCTAAATTGTATAAAATACAATATATCTTACTAAGAAATCTCCCTGTGGTGGAGGAACGGAGGAGGAGGAGAGATTCAAATATAGTCGGCTGGCGGGCCCAGCCCCGTTTGATATCTGGGGACTCGAGGAAGTGTCGAACATTTCCACATCTTGCCCGGTGGAAGATCAAGTTGATCACCAATGGAATCAAAAGAAACAATCTTACCTCTATCTAATAGATCTGCAATTCTGATCTCCTGCGTGACCGTCCATCGTGGAAAATCTGTCACGTTAATCAATGAAGATGCAAAAGACAAGTACAGAAATTGAACTCCACTTTTATTAAATAAGCACAGATAAAAAGAATAGTGCAACAGATCAGATCATAGAGTGACAACGAACCCCGAGCCAGAGTAAGTGGTTTGTACCAGAAATAGAAGACTGCTAAGGAGGGTCTGACTGGAGATAGCCGAGAACCGGCGATATGACCCAGCCAAAACTAGGACAGGAACAGGTAACAACAATGCCCAAAGGCAACAGGAGTAGTTAGTCAGCCAGAGCCACAGATCACCACCAGAATGGGTAGTCAGACTGGGCCAGGGATCAAACACGGAGCGGGTAGTCAGCCAGAGCCACAGGTCCACACCAGAATGGATAGTCAAACTTAGTCAAGGGTCATACACGGAGTAGTCAGCCAGAGCCACAGGTCAGCACCAGAATGGATAGTCAGACTATGCCAGGGGTCAAACACGGAGCGGGTAGTCAGCCAGAGCCACAGGTCAGCACCAGAATGGATGGTCAGATGAGCCAAGGGTTATACACGGAGTAGTAGTCAGCCAGAGCCACTGGTCAGCACCAGAATGGTTGGTCTGACTATCCAAAGGTTCATACACGGTGTAGTAGTTAGCCAGAGCCACAGGTCAGCACCAGAATGGATGGTCAGATTAGCCAAGGGTCATACACGGAGTAGTTAGTCAGCCAGGCAAGGGTCAACACTGAGATCAGACACAGGATACACTAGACTACTGCACTGGACACCAATGTAAGGGAGCTAGGTGTCTAGGCAGCTATATATATGGTGGGGCAGAGAGGGAGGAGCACAGAACGAGGCCCCTATACATATAAGAACAGTGCGCGTCACTGGAGGATATCCCAGATGATGCGCACCCGCCCGGGATGCTGACCCAATGCTGACACACACACACACACCCACACACCTACATTGGAAATTGCTCCAGAGGGCTTTTTTGTTGCCTTCCTCTGGTTCAACAGGGGTGTTATTGGCATGGGCTGGACTTGATGGACGCATGTCTTTTTTCAGCCTTAGCTACTATGTTACTATGTTACTATGTTAGATGTGATCAGCATGAAGATGCTGCATGACAGCCAGAAGGTACCAGAAGTGATCCACTTCATCAGACTGGTCGCCAGCAGAGACTGTGGCAGCGGCAGGCTAGTCCGATGCCGGCCGCAGGTAAGGCACCCTGACAAAATCACTAGCAAGTAGAGTATGGTGAGTTTCGCGACTATAAAAAACAGGAGGTGCCAAGATGCATACTTTAATTATGCTGAATAAGTCTGCCATTACTGAGGAAAACAACTTCTTCGGCAGGCACTGGGGGCAACAGCGCAGACTCACAGATACCTTTTCTCCAAGATGTCTGTGCATACTGCCCGCTGGTGCCTGCTGAAGAAGTTGTTTTCCTCAATAATGGTGGACTTATTCAGGCATATGCCTATCGCTATGTTTCTAAGGGTTTGGGGGGCAATTTTATTTTGATGATAGTTCAGCTTTAAAGTTTTCTCGGTAATACTTCTTGGCTATGCTTATTTTTGGCCTCAAGTCAGGCTCTGCTCGTCAAGTCTATCGTTGGGGCAGAGCTCCCAGCAGGCACCACATTCTTTCATAATCACTGTTACCTATAAAGGAAGCCCGAGCACAAATAGAAGGCTTGGCCTGAATTTGTGGGAGGGGCTGTAAGTCGTTATAAGCAGGCCACAGCCTCTCCCACTGGGGTAACCTCCATCTGTGACCCCCCCCTCGCAATAATTCCCAACCCCTTAATGAAATAATTTGTAGGAGGGCCCTCAAATCAGGCTCTTCTAGTCATGTCTACCATTGGGGGCTGAGCTCCCAGCGGGCACCACATTATTCTTTCTATCATCACTATTACCTATAATGGAAGCCCAAGCACAAATATATTTATCACACACACGCAAAAAGTTGCTCACTCTTTGAGCATCAAAACAGTGTCAGACACCTGGCAATCAAAGGGTTAAAGGACACCTTTACCTGCAGCTCATTCTATTTCATTTCAACTATCCCTACAGTCTACAAACAGTAAGCTCTAAGAACTGTTATTTTTTCCCAGCAATTCATTGTTGCTGTACAAATTAATTGAATATGTTTACACTTTTATATAGTGTTGTTAAAATTAATAATACAAATTGTGCTTTGTAAACTTGATTACAAAAATCCAAGAAGCATACATTTGCAGATATTTGTAGCAGAGAAGGGGTTAAATATGTACATTGGTGCCTTAGAAATTAATAAATGCACGTTATCAGCATTCCAGACTACAGTAAACATGTCTGAACAGTGTAGAATCTGCCAGATTATTCCTTAATACATGTAGAATAGCACTTATAATAAAATAATAGTAAATGATATACAACACAGGCAATGCCAACATAACGCAGTACTAAAACACGGGTCTAGAATACACTGTTTGGTCCAATAGAAATACAGCAGAGCTTACAATTGAAATAATGCTACATTAGTAATACTACAGAGTTGATAGTCGGAATAGAGCTACACAATTGACACCACAGTGTTTCCAATGAAAATGGAGCAATGAACAGTGCTTAAAGCTGAATGGGGCTAAATTGGTGACACACATACCTTACAGTTGAAATATAGCTACACTACACTAGTTACACTAGTAATACACAGAGCTTCCAGTTCAAATGGGGCTAAACTGATGATACCACAGAGATTTCAGTTCAAATGGGGCTAAACTAGTGATACCACAGAGCTTACAGTTCAAATCGGGTTAAAATACTGGTACCACAGAGCTCACAGTTCAAATTGGGTAAAACTAGTGAAACCACAGATCTTACAGTTCAAATAAACAATGCCACAAAACTCTAAGACATTTAGGTGCCAGCTTCCATGGGGTTTGCAGTGAATTGCATGATTTTGGCACATGTCTCTGTCTGTCAGTCCTAGCCTTTATAATGTAGCATATAATATTATTATCCTTAGTACTGCCAGAGAGGGGTCAAATGTTGTCATACCATATCCCTTTCTCTTAACATTATTTTATGGTTGAGAGAATGGCAACTAGTTCAGCCTAACTAGTTAATTACCTGGTGGGGTTGGGTGACCAAAGGTCATTCTCAACTGCTTGTTTCACTCAGTCTTTCAGGCAGCATTGTGCTGACCCTGTGCAGTATCTGCCAGGTGAATCATGAATCTTCTGCTTGACCTCACTGAGACCTAACATGGTGCTCCCACACCTAACCGAGTTGTATGTTTTATAATTATGTTGCAGCTTTGGCAGGGCAGCAAAGGGGGAATGGGATGGCAGCCACAGGAAACCACACATCTGATGCTTATGGTATGCTTTCCCCAATACTAGAGGCCCACTACACCAGCATATCCCCTCCCCCACATTGTGAAGAACAGTGTACCTCCACGTGAAGAGCCACCTGGTAAGTGGTAACTTGGTACATGCTGGTTTTCTTCATCTTTTGGGGTGCCACTTTTAACCTTGCTTTGAGGACAATCTCTGAGGAAGTTTGAAAATGGCACCCAGAAAGATGAAGAAAACCAACATGCACTGCATCACTGCTTGTAATGTGGTTCCTCACTTAGAGATACCATGTTCCTTACAATAGTTTAACTATGCTATGCCACAGTGCTCATTCTGGGCTGGCCATCAGCACATTCAGGGCTTCAGCCCCCTTAGTGATGCTGCGGTGGACAAACATGCCAAAATTCTCAGGGGACTCAGCCTTTGTGCCTACTGGTGCTGTCCGATACTCTGTGGAACAATAATTAAAACCATCTGACATTTCCAGGTCCAGACAGATTCTCTAATAAATACTATAAATGCTTCCAATCTGTACTTCTTCCTTATCTTGACGAGATGTATAACACTATCCGGGAAGGCATATACCCTCCAGAATCTACTCTGCAAGCCCACATTGTGCTAATTCAGAAAAGTAGAAAAGATCCAAACAATTGCAATGCATATAGAGCTACCTCCCTCATTAACACAGACATAAACCTATTTTATAAGATATTGTTGAATAAATTGGCACTGCTCCTCCCAAATCTGATTTATTTGGACCAGGTTGGTTTTGTTCATGGAAGGCAAGCCTCAGACAATATCAGATGTAAATTTCAGAAGCAAAAATAAACAGCCCTTATTGAGTGTTACTAACCACTGCATGTAATTGAATTGCAAATTCATCTGTTTTTTCATTGTTTTAAATGGGTACTAATTTAATGTCCATTTTGCATATTTACCGGTTGGTAGTTTGTCACAGAGCAAGTAGTAGAATACCAAACTTTGGCTTGATACTACTGACGTTAGTTTGGGTAAACTAACGGAGCCCCTGCTGTTTTTGTTACTACAGCACCATTAATCTTGTATTCTGCCTCTGGTTTTCTGTGTCTTAAATACACTGTGTTGCACTTTTGAGCATTAAACTTTAGATTAGTTCCTCATGTATTTGATTTATTCCTCCTGAAACGTCAACCATGTTGCAGATTTTAGTTTAATCTGCACAAAGGTACAACTTACCTTGAATGCCACCAGTAACATCAACAATGCATATACTGGAGATAAGATGTTTTAGCACTGACCCCTGAGGGACTCCATTATTAACCTGTCACTCCTCTGAATAGATGCCATTGGTTATGAGACACTGTTTCAGCCACTTAATTATCCAGTCAACTACTGCTGAGTCCATTCCCAAACAATGCATCATATGAAGCAGCTACCCATGTTGTACAGTGTCAAAAGCTTAACTAAAACATTTACTGCTCCACCCTTGTCTATCACTTGGTTAACATAAATAAAAAAATGCAACTATATTTGTTTGACAAGATCCTCCTGTTGAAAAGTCATGCTACCATGGTTCGATAGCTTTTCTATTTTATTTTCCCAACTTCTGATGTAAGAATCATCAGACTCCCTACTGCCCTTTTTTGTGTAGTTACACTACACTGGTAAATTTCCAATCATCTGAAACTATTTCGGTCAACAGAGATTGGTTAAAAAAAACTGTGCTGGAGGTGTTGCAAGCACAGACACATTTTTTCATGCTCTTGTGGCCATGTGTTCGAAAGAAAACTGGAGGGATTCTGGGGCATTTGCACTATAGGGGTGAAATAAAAATTCCAGCAATTACCATTCATTTAAATGGGTGATTTATCCCCTTAAATGCTAGAGAGGTCTCGATGCATTGGAAAGCATTGTGTTGAAGACCTCAACAGCATTCAAGGGGTTAAAATCTCAATTTAAATCAATGGGAGTTTTAGTTCACCCCTACAGTGCAAATGGTTTGCCCCATAAATCCTCCATGTTTCTTTTGAAAATATGGCCCTTTGTTGAATCTCACCTGGTAACATCATTAACACTTCATCCTCTGTAAAGAGACTAGTGTCTACTGGTTTGATATTAACAGTTCTTCTGCTTAATGAAGGGGCCCCTTCTTCACAACCTTCTGTAAATACTGAGCAGCAAAAATATTCAGACATTCAGCAATTTCCTTATCGCCCTCCCTCTACACTTTATACCATTTTCTGACTTTAATCTATTTATACCTTTTTTACTATAGCCTCTTTTTTTACTAATATACCTAAATAAAGTTTTCTTGACTGCTCTGCTTGGTATTTAGCACATCTTATAATGCATTTACCTTCCCTCTGTTTTAACATTTTAAAAATTTCTGACTGTACATATTGTATGAATGTTTCTTATCCATTACAATTCATGCCACCTCCTGTATAAGAAGTGGCAAGGGGAAGGGAGAGGTATTCCACTGTCCACTGTTAGTGACAGTTAGTTAGTGTACACCCCAGCCTTCTTCCACTGGCAGCCACAGACCCACATTACACTGGCAGTCTGGCCTTATTCCAGTGGTAGTCACAGAACCACCCACACCATTAGAGTGTCCAGTACACTGCAGGGACCTCTATGGGACCCACTGCACCATAGAGCCCTCCTCAAGCTGGGGAGTGAGAGGGCAACTGGAACTTCTACTCCAGGTACTGGATTCCTGGCCTAAGGCAACAGCCCGAAAGGCACAACAATGGGGATTTATTTTTTTCTTCCACAGGCAGAGGTAGCTGAGAGAGTTTATGGGGGTATTGGGTGTCATTTATTATTCTTGTTTTATGGAGACAAAGAAACTTTACAGAAGAAGAAAGAAGCTTATAGAAGAATATTTAACAACGAATTAAAGAGGAAAACCAGGGTGCAGAAGACCCCGCTGGACTTCAGACTTCCAGGGAAGAGTTTAATGTTACTGTTGTGGGGAATGGGCCATGGGATGGTGTTCGCTTTAGGGGGATATATCTTTTGAGTGCCAGAAGGGTATGCAACACTCTGCATACCCCACTGGCTCTCAAAGGGTTAATTTTATTTTGGTTTCGCTCATGTTTTTAGTACGTTGGATGTACTGATAGGGAAGGAAGGCCTAGCTGTGCATTTGTGAAATTTTTTTTTTTCACTGTTCAATTACACATTGCGGTAATTAACACGTGTTAGGGACTCAGCACCTAGGTATGCTAGGAGCTAATGCAACACAAAAAAGAGAGCCCTTAATGCTTGTTACTAGCCACCACATGTATTTGAATCACAAATTCATCTGTTTTTTTCATTGTTTAAAATGTAATACCCATTGTGTGCATATACCTGTCGGTAGTTTGTCACAGAGCAGGTAACAAAATACCAAACTGTGACTTGAAACTACTGATGTTAGTTTGGGTTAACTACTCCAGGTCCTGAATTCATTTCCTGAGGCTGGGACCCTGCCAAATAGAGGCCAAATAAAAGGTTGACATAGAGAATGAAAACCAACTACTGGAGTATATTTACAATGACTTTGTTTTGTACAGAGAGATCTGCTATTATGAAGCAACTGAAGTCTGTTTCATTGGAACGAAGGCATATTCCTGGACTCCAAGACAGAATTCACCAAGAAAAGGCCTTGATTAATATAATAGCCAAACAAAGACTTCTTCTTAAGCACTCCCAGAATGAGGTTCAGGTTGCACTGTTAAGTGGGATCCTGAAAGTCTGGGTAGGCATGAGCCACCTTTTGCAAAAAGTCTTAACATCTGGCAATAAGGTAATGCTCCTCTGAAAAAAAGCACAGAAAGAGCTTAAATCTGGACTTTAAGATAGCTAAGACCAAGGTCACAAATGATCAGAAGATAAAAAGTTTGAAGCCTTGACTCCAGGTCTTCAGACCACATATATAATAAGAACCATATCCTACAGTAAGCCTTGGATGAAACTTGGTTATGAGCCTTCAGGATGCTGGTTTCAAGAGCCAAAACCAGATTCTTCACTTCTGGATGACATAGCAGACCTATGGCAAGAGGTCTGGAAACAGAGGCTAGATTGAGAAGATATGAAACCAGACCCGAATGGCATGAGTCCTCTCCATCATGATTTTCCTCAACACTCTAGGAATCACATAAAATTGAGGAAACACAAAAGCCAGGCCATGACCATCTTGTCCACCGCAAGAGCAGAAGAGTTCCAGTATTTGGACCTTACTTTCAACAGAGAGGCCATTAGGGGCACTGTTGGAGGACCCCAAAGACAAACTGTGGAATCGAAAGCCATCTAGTTGAGCTCCCTATTCCCAGGATCCAGATGTTGGCAACTGACAAAATCTGCCACAGCGTCATCTACCCCGGGATATGAACAGCAAGTAAGGTTTAGCCAAATCTCAGACCATGAGTCCGCTTTTCTGGTCACTTCCTAGTGGTTGATGTAGGCCACTGCCTTAGCATTGTTGAACTGGATCTGCATAGGGGATCCTTGGATGGACTAAGACCAGTGCATAGAGCTAGGCGTATCACCAGATGTTCCAGGACACTAATGGACAGAAGACTCTGCACTTCAGTCCAAACAACCTGTGCCATTTGAGGGCCCAAGGTGGCAACCCAGCCCATGAGGCTGGCCTACATTGTTGCTGTGACCCAATTTGGAATGAACAATGGGCATTCAAGTGACAGATGAGACTTTTGAAGCAACCAACGAAAGTCTGCCTTCATCCGGTCAGACAGGGACATGTCATGGGCTATATTACACTGATGCCTGGACCAATTCCAGAGAATCTTCAGCTGCATCTCCTATGAATGGAATTTTAGAGATAGCTATAACACTATCCTTTTTAGTCACATCACCATGGATGTTCTCCAAAAGATGATCCCCCCCAAACAGCCATAACCCTGATATTCCAAGCAACAGCAAATGGTGGGTCATAAAGCTGCACCAGAAACCATACAAAAAGTTAATCCAAGTGCTTGTCCGCCTGATCCTTAAGTGGTGCTGCATAAGCAAGCAGCAAAACCATATTCTTGAAAATGTGAGAAACTGGAGGTCATTGCTGGGGGAATACTCCACTGCGCTAATGCCTTAGCAGAAAAATTATACGAGAGATACTCTTGGGAAGGAACAATCTCTTGTCAGTCATCTTCCAGGAGATCCTTGTCTAGGGAATGATGAGTAGGAAAAATGGTAGCCTTCCTGCCTCCATACTATAAAAACCCAGAATTTAGCACCATGCAGCATGGTGTAGTTAGTAACATAACATAACTGATAAAACTGAAAAAAAGACCTGCGACCATCAGGTTCAGCCAGTGCCATATCTCACATGTAGTTGCATTTTTCAAGAAAATTATACATCTACTGGTTTTCAACCGGTGGCAAAGGAAGTCCCAAACACTGTTCTATGTCCCAAAGCAATATGGCTACCATATGGGTCCATTAAAGGCACCGCGGACCCAAAAATCAGTTGCACTGTGTTCCAGGGAAAAAGATGGAAATGTAGTAAAACATAAACCAAATAAACGAAGCGTTAATAAAGTGAAGCAAAAAAGAACATGAATTAAAGTAAGGTACAAAAATTAATGAACTAGTGTAAAATGAATAACAATTAATGCATTTATAGTAAGGGTATTAAGGGTTTAAAATTCAAAGCATGTAAAGGAAATATGATCCCTCTCCTTTCAAGAGAGTGGGGTATTAAAGCACCACAGATAATGGAATTGTGGCTGTCAGACAGACAGGGACATACTCACAGGATCTGTGCAATCTGAATAAAGAAAGTCTTCAGGCTCCTCTGTACCATGCAAAGGTCTGCTCAGACCAGCTAAGCAGGAAATTCAGAGGATAAGGACGATAATGCAACCTATCCTTGAATAGTTTCAGGTCCCTTAAGTCTGCCCTCTACTTCAAACAGACAATGGAGGCAGAGATAGGAGCTCACCTAAAAGGATATTACATAGCCCAACACCTACAAGAAAAACAAAAATAAAGCTACATAAGAGAGAATCTTTGCCTTGATCCAACTTGTTTGAAGGTCACTTTTAAAATGGAGCTAGACTGGTGGGGATAAAGTGAAGGGAAGGAATCTTCCCCTCTGAGTGACTTTTAAGGCAAGTGCTTTAGCCCTTTCAGTGCCAGAGGGGTAGGCAACACATTGCTTTGTGTTGCGTACCCCTCTGGCACTCAAAGGGTTAATGACTAATATGACTATATAATGTGGAAGATAAATATACATACAATATTCTGGGCTATACATTATAACAATATAACAGTGTTTCTTGCATTCCTCCAGCACTTGGGGTGGGGGGGTTGAGGATTGTTCTAAAATAATGTGTTTTAGATGGAATGGCTACACAGGTTTTTGTTTTGATTTTTTTAATATGTTTTCTGTTTATAACAATGTGAGAATTTAAGTAAGATTATAAGGAAGATGTTTTATATGAAATTTGATCTGTCATGTATAATTTTTAGATGATGTTTTTAGGTGCATATTTGACTGGACTACGTGTCTTTAAGAGGCTCATAGATGAGGATTTCTGTGACCCCAGAGGAAGTGACTTGAAGTGAATCAAGATGAGCACCAGTCCAGACATCCTTTCAGAACTGTATCCCTTCTGGCCACTCCCCCTGTTAGTTATCGACTCTCTGGTCCCATAGGAAGCTGTAGCACCAATATGCCACTTACTAGAACTCCTTCACTTCAGTCCCAATATCTCTATTACAACAAAGTGCCTCAATTAAGAGACATGAATGGATTGAAAAAGATAAGGGGCAGAAGAGAGAACAGAGGAAGGACCATTGGAGGATTCAACATATATCTAGAGGGTACAGAACAGAAATGGCAGGCATTCCAAAGTTAATAGAACTTGGAGGCAGATAAGCATTTATGTATCTTTTATGGGTGTAACTTAGCTTGAATGATATGGCCCTTGTGTTTTTGTTTAGAAGATAACTTCGTCAAACATTCCTTCATGTCATCTCCATGGAGGAGGATAGGACAGTTTTTTTTTTGTTTTTTTTGTTTTTTAAAGAAGAAAATGAACAATGGTCTGTCAAAAACGGGTGAAACGAAGCTCACCAGGTCCAAATCGTGAAACAGTTTCTCCTTCTCCGCTTAAGGATTTGGGCAGAAACAAAAAAGCACAATTTCTTGATGGAGATGAAAATGCAATACCATCTTAGCTCTAAAAGATAGTTTTCAGGAAAGAATTTGTAAATCAATTACTTTTCTAGCTGAGGTCAGGAAGACACTCTTAAGAGTTAGAGCTTTTAAGGAGATCTTATGAATTGGTTCAAAATCAGCATTTGTTATCAGTTTCTTCAGGACCACATTAAAATCCCAAGCTTGATTGATGGTTTCACCTTAGATATGGCTTTAGTAAATCTCTTTACAAGCTCATCATCTGCCAGGGGGGTTGGCTAAAATAGCTGACAAGGCTGAAAACTGTACCATTATTGATGATGGTCTTAATCTCTTTTGAAAATCATCTTGTAGCTTAGAATGATACTAGTTGAGATGTTATCTCTGGATAACAATAATCATGACACTCCCTCTGTAATATATTGTGGTAGAGGAAGCCTTGCCTTTTCATTTAATTGTCCTTTAAACTGCTTTGCAGAGGTCTCTTGATCTTAAAGAGTATCACTATGAACTGCAATTTCAAGAAGGCTGGATTGGAATGAACAACAAATCCTTCGACTGGTAGGGTTAGGTGTTGCATGACTGACATTCCCTCAAGATCTGCATACCAAACATTTGTTAACCATCTGAGGATATTTGTTAACCATCTGAGGGATTTGAGGATTACTTCTGTCTTGTTGTTCCTTATCCTCCAGACCACTTAAAGAAGTATGGGAACTGGGAGAAATATGTAGGCTAGCAGTAAGTTCCATATGAATATCTTGTCCCATTCTGCAATCTCCTTTCAACAGAAGAACATTTGTCATTTTTAATTTTTTTTTATGTCATCAAGGTTGTTGATGATACCACCATTCTGCTATGCTTCTGAACAGTTGCAGATTAAAGGACCATTCTATTTGGTGTAGGGACTTCCTGCTCAAGAAATTTGCTTGCTTGGTCTAGATTCCGGACGTTTGAGGCTGATAGGCCAGGAGATTTTGACTTTCCTAAAGGAGAATCTGTGCCTTTTCCTTGATCAACCATCTGCTTCTTTGCTGCCCTGGTTGGAAATGTGCATCACTGTAGTCATTTTGTCTGATCTGATATGGGCTGCTTTCCCTGTACTATACCCTTGATGAATTTTTGTAGACTGTTTCCCACTGCTCTGATCTCTGATATCTTGATATGAATAAAGGATTCTTTAGTGCCCATAGCTCATGGAGTCCTTTCCTTGCTACACTCCACCATAGTCTTTTTGGCTGGTGTCTGTCATTAGCACCTCACAATTTGGCTCCTTCAATTGTTTGCCTCCCTTGATATTCATTTCTGTTAACCACCACTTAATTTTTCTCCTGGCTGACAGGAGCATGGTAATTTCTATTTAAGAAGTTTATATTTAAAGAATCCTTTTAAAAAAAAAAGTTAATAAATTGCTCTAAACGACTCTCTTCTCTACCGATTAACCATCCATGCTCTGAAAGGAGCCTTACATATCTGTTTGTACTTTCCTCTGATTCTATCCTTTAACCTTCTATGCTCAGGTTGTTGCCACAGGTAAGGGACCTCCTGGATTCTTTCCTGAATCAATCCTGCCAGGGTTACTCCTTTGAGGAGACTCTTGGTGCCATAGACAGACTGAAATGCAAAACAAGGCTCTGAAATGAATCTTAACAACCTTCTAAGACTGGATGTAATCAGGATGTTTTGATTGACATTCTGTAGGTCTACGTAACTTAGAAAAGCCCTGAGTGATATTGACATGACCACAGAGGCAATTGTTTCCATCTTGTACAGGCTGGTCTTAATGAATGTTGAATTGTAAGCTCTTCCTGAATCCGTCCAACGCTCTGGCCACTATGAACAAGATGGAATAGACACAGAACCCTGTTGTCTCATCAGGATCTTCTCCAGGACCCTCTTATCCAGGAATTCTTGACCTGGCCTAATTCTTTGGAAGTTTTCATCTCATGAATATTGTTTTGTATAGAACAGATAGGAATTCCAGTGGGCACCCCATCTCCACAATCTGTTGAAACCACATCTGGCTTTGCCCTGAGCAAAGCTGATAAGAAGAAGTGTTCCAGTCTGCCTAGTACTGGAACTGAAGCTGGAGATAAGGCCCACCTCCCTTAATTGAAAATATATTTTAGATATTGTGTTTGGGAAAATCTCTTCTGTGTCCTCCTTTTGTATTTTGTGTTGCATCATGTTATTGCTGATCATAGGTTCTTCCAGTCTGGTACTTTTTTGATTCAACAAAGGACTGCCTATGAGATCTGTAGTCAGATGACCTTGATCCCTGGATTGCTGTCCAAATTGAGTGCTCAGTATAAATGGTTTTGACACCAGTCTCTTCTTGGATGACTCTTAAGCCATAGGCCTCGCCTGGGTGTAACCAATAGAGTTGATGATCTAAGTTTAGGGCTTTAAGGCCACTTCCTTCAACAATCTAGACCTTGAGTCTGAGGACTAAATGTTATCCTCCAGTCCATATACTCATGTTAAGGGAATTACAAGCCACAGCAGTGGCAGCCTTCAAAATCTGCCAAAAACCAGTATATTGCTTCTTCAGAGTCTTGTCCATACATTTGTCCATAACATCCCTCAGTAATGAGACATGAGAAAAATAACAGCACTAATCCCCTCATAGCATAACCTGCAAAGTAAAATAAGATTTTTTTAGATCTTTTTACAATTAGATATGAGTCTGTATAATCCCTCATTAGGTGGGCTCTCATCACTGGCTTCCCTGGAGTTATATTGCCCACAGGAGTTTTGTGGAGGTTGACTTTGAAAGTCTGTACCTCATAGATCATGATCTTTTGCAGTGAGAGCCTGAAGACAGAAGAGTGGTGAGTAACCCTTTGGGCTAGATTTAAAGGCTCACGTTAAACCAGCCACTAAGTGAAAAAAGCACATTACTCGCAAATAATACATGAGTTACGGCAGATTCAATAGGTACTCTACAAGAATAGCTATCGAGCGTAGGCACAGCCAAAACACGTAACACAAAACCCGTTGTTGCTCATGTTAATGCACAACGGGCGGCCAAATCACACGATAACATAGCTCAAAACAACATGTAACATAACGGCTGCCGTTGGCTAGCAACCCTGATTGATGCAACAACAAATTCAAACACACAGCCAATCACAAAGCCCCAAAGTATCCAAAAACTTCAAATACACCTATATATACCCAAAAATAACCGTCACACACTGTCTGTTATCGAGTTCTTGAGAGCTAGATATCAGGACCCAGGAACGGAGGATAGTGATCAGAGAGAGGGAGACAGGAGCGTTCATTGGAGGTAGAGGAGTTTTGGAGTTTGGCGAGCATTGCACATAATTCGACACATATCACACCTTTGCACATATTACATACACCCATACAAACACAAACACATACACATACATACACATAGTCCTTTTTTTTTATAACACCTTACACATTTTAAATTTTATTTTGACAGTGTGAATCTGTGAGAGACAGTGTGTGACAGAGAGTGAGTGGATCGAGTGTGTCTGTGAGGGCCTGTGGGAGTGCCTGGGTGTGAGTGGTTGAGTGATGGCCAGGAGAGGAGGACAGGAGAGAGGGATGGGGAGAGTAGTGGAGGAGGAGGAAGGTCAGGAGGGTATCCCTGAGCAGAGCAGGGGTGGGAGAGGGCATAGGGGGGCCCGGCCCACAAGAGCAGGCAGACGGACAACAGGGACAGATGTGTCAGTGGGACGAGGGGTAGTTGCTGGGGAGCACCACACACAGTAAGGGTCAGAGCAGGCAGGACATTCCGGCTCAGAATCCTCCCATGCCGGAGCTGACGAGGGCAGGATCAGGGATCCGAGATATACTGAGGAGGAGAACACGGCTCTCGTGGAAGCTGTCCCGGAGAGAGAGAGTGTTCTCCACCCGATGGCGAAGGTCCCTGGCCTGTCAGCGAGGAGGAAGGTAGCCTGGAATCAAATATGCAGCCGGGTGAACGCAGTGGCTACATGCAGGCGGGACGTGGAGTCTGTGAAGAAGCGATGGGGCGACTGCCGGAGGGTGGTCAAGAACAAGATGTCTGACATGGCCAAGCAAGCCTGAGGAACCGAAGGTGACCCACCTGTCCCCATCACCTTCTGCGGGTTGGAGGAGATGGTGCGGCAGACCATGTCCCCGACCCTGATCGAGGAGGTCGTTGGAGGAGCTGACACTGAGGATGAGAAGAGCCTCCACACTACCGGTAAGTGCAACACTACAGAACCACACACTACATCAACCAACACCAGCTGCACACACAGTCACACCTCAACACATGCCCATCATTCATCCATACAACTGCACCAACACAGCACCCTGAGGGTTAAAAAAAGGACACAACACCAGGACAAATGTCAAGGTCCAACTTGGGACAAACCTGTCAAAGTCCTAGTTCAACCCTCCTGTCGCTGTGCTCATCACACACAATACACAAACCGTGCTGTTCGGGATCATCAATGCATCGATCAACAATGCTTTGGCAACCCCTCTGGGACTCAAAGGGTTAACCAGACAACAAACAAGTCAATAAGCCAACGATCACATGCTACACAGGGGACATTCACTAAGCGGTGACAAAGAGATGGTGGAGAGAAAGTAACCCTCACCCACCCTCACTTCACCAATACCAGTGTTAGTCTATGGGGAATTTGCAAAAACAAGAATCAAGTTGATAGGGTCCCATTGTACAGACTCCATGGAAAACACTGGAAATGGGGAAAGGAGATCACTGGAGAAGTCAGCATCATGTTCACTTCATCATTTCAACATCACCACTTACTGAATCACGAAAAGGGTGGATCAGGTCACACATCACAGTGTCCCAGAGAATAACTGGTTGTATGTGCAACACACAGGCCGCAAACAATTCCACAGAATTAAAGGTGGATGAAGTAGGCCTTGGTGTTGTGCTGAAATCATTTACTCTAACTTGAAATGACATATCCCACATCTGATTCCCACATGGATCCACAGGGTTGCTGATGCCATGGATGGATGGTACACCAGCCGTTGTTTGCAGGATACACATGGGAACCAAATATCAACCATTGTACCTAGGTCACCAACAGGCCATGAATGATGGATATCTCAGATTGAGTACGGTTGCCTCACACAGAAGGATGGATGGGCTCATACACAGAGTAAAACAAGCCTCAATCAAAGATATCCGTCACTACTGGCTTGATTGTTGCCCTTAGGATTCAACTGGAACATACAACACGGACAGGATCTTGTCAAATTCATCAATCTGTGGTTGGCAGGGTGGTATCCTATGCATCACAATGTAATGCATAGGATATCATCATGACAACCAGAGAGTCACCTGTCAAGTAATCCAAAATTGTGCATTGTACAGGATCAAATAAGAAGATAGGGTTGAATAACACTTGAATCCCACTGCAGATCTTTTCACAAGAGATATGGACACTAACAAAAATGGTCAGATATGTACCTTTCTAAATGTTTCTAAATATGTCCCAACACGATGTGAACACAGAGATCAGTTCACTGGATGTGATTGCCTTACTGGCCAGATATGTGCACCCATCAAAAATTAACCTACATTGCTACCATCCAAATACACATACATAGTATATCACACTCTACGTAGATGGGATATACGAGGTATGTTCATATCCATCATATCAATCCAATGTATATTTGGATGGGTGCACATATATAGCCAGTAAGGCAATCACACGTACTGAACTGCTCTCTGGCTTCACATCTTGGAAGGATAATTTTGTATCCATATGAAGGGTACATATCCACATACATATATGACCATTTCTACTGGTGTGTGACTCTAATGGGATAGCAATGGGTAATGTCATCATGATGTAATATCATTGGCATTGTAAAAAGATGTGTCTCGATGTAAGTCCTATCCCTCCAACCCTCATGGTTATACAGATATTGCTGTATGTGACAGGTGGACATATCTGTCATTTGACCACACGGAGGCTCTTCAGCAGAGCCAAATTTGCAACATTTAGAGATAAATATCTCTTTGGAATGGTCCACAGAGTGTGCTTGCAAACCATGCACACTCTGTACACCATTCCAATTAAGTATTGTTCTCTAAATGGGGCGATTTTGGCTCTGCTGAAGAGCCTTCGTGTGGACAAATGACTGAAATCTCCATCTGTCACATAGAGCAATATCTGAATAACCATGAGGGTAGGAGGGATAGGACTAACAGCGAGCAACATCTGTTTTCACAATGTCTACAATATGACATTGTATCCCCTTGGATGGATAGCCATCCCTAAAAGTTGTAAAGACAAATAAATGTTGTAGGATTCACCCCCCCAAGTTAAACAATGGTATTGCTGAAAGGTGTGTTAATTCAAAAGATATCACAGCTCAGACATGGATATGTCAGGGGCAATATCCCAGTGGCCTGAAATTGTACAGTGGTGTTGTTACTACACTATCATATGGACAGCTCTGGTACAGGGACCAGAAATCTACATGGGAGGGTGTTGCAACAGCCCCACTGTACTATTTCAGGCCACTGTGATATTGCACCTCAAAATGAAACCTTTACCCGTAATAACTCAAACAACACCTTTCAGCAGTGGGAGTACCCTTGTTTACCCAGGGGGATTAACCCAAACACATATATTTTTCTTCACCAGATATCAAAGTATAACTGTCTCCCCAAACATATGGCTAAGTTCACTAAACACAACATCTCATTTCTCCACACAGCTTACAGCCCTCAAGCCTAGCGGGAGCCCGTGGAGGAGGCTATGTCACCCCCAGTGAGGAGTATACAGAGGACGGGACAAGCCGGTGGTCACCATACCCACCATACCCATCTCCTCCAACACAGGCTGCACCACCACCACCTTCTGCACCACCACAGGCTGCAACCCTCCAAGCTGCACTACCACAGGCTGCAACCCTCCAAGCTGCACCACCACAGGCTGCACCCCTCCAAGCTGCACCACCACAGGCTGCACCCCTCCAAGCTGCACCTCCCCAGTACAGTGGCTGGATGCAACAGGAGGAGAGGTGGATGTATCCAGCCACCTCCACCAGCTACTACCCTCCAGTAGCAGCAACACCACCGCCAAGGAGGCAATGGCTGCCAGGGACAGTGGACACCACCCAATATGGGCCATATGCCTCAAAGATCGACCCACCCTCCTGGATGGCTCCACAGCATGCCCCAAGGTATGATCCCAGGTGGGGTCCAAGCACCTACCTTGGCCACTGGACTACCCACACCTGGGCCTGATTGGTGAGCCCCAGCGCCCTCTACCCAGGGACATATTCACACATACACCAGCACACACATCATTGGGCAGCACGGAGTCACTTGATGTGGTGGGCATATGCCCATCATCTGCACCAGCCACTCCAACAGCTGACACAGCAGCCACAGCATCTCCAGCAGCAGCAGAGGAAACAGCACCTCCAGCAGCAGCAGAGCAAACAGCACCCTCAGCAGCAGAAGAAACAGCACCCTCAGCAGCAGAGGAAACAGCAGCACCAGGGTCACCAGGCACATCCACCTCCAGCACTGCACGCCTCACAGGGATGGAGGCGAAGTGTATGGCCCTGCAGAGGAGACTACTCCGGTCGAGCAGGAGTACAGATGTCAACATCACCAGGAGCAGGAGGGAATCCAGGAGGAACCCAGCCAGATTGGAGACCAGAATCCAAGCCCTGGAGTTGGAGGTGGCCAGGGTGAACGCACAACTCCACCAGCTCCAGACAGGTGTCATGGACATGTTCACACAGGTACTTGTGGAGTTGAGAGAGATCAACCGCAGGGAGAACCTGAGGATGGAGAGGGAGAACTTGCATTCCACAGAGGGTCTACTGCACCCACCACCCCCTCCAGTGTTACCCCTGAAGCCACACCTAGGGGGCAGAGGGTGACCAGGCAATGAAAAAGGGCATCCACCTCTGGCACCCAGTCTAAGGCCCCCTCCCTCAAAAAGAAAAAATGAAAGGCCCAACCTGTTAACTGCCCACATTGTGCTTTTGATTCCTGTCTGATCTGCTGTGTCTTCAGTTATGGACTGGGTGGCAGGGTTGTCTCCAATGCATTGCCATACAATGCAGTGAACACAACCTCTGCCTGGGTAAAATGTTTGTGGGATGCTACAAGATGGGTTCACACACACACACACACACACACACACACATACACACACAACGCTGTCCAAATTCACCTGGCAACCCATCCCTGTTGCCATGTAACACAACAGTGTTACATGGCCATGTTGTGTGTTTGTTAGAATTGTTCTGAACACTCCCCTCATCACAACAACTGGTGCAACACTTAACATTCGTCTGCATCAATTGTTGTGTTTGAAGGGCAAACCAAACAAACAGCTATGTGACTTAGCAGGGAAATAACAAACAGGACAGATTGAACATGCTTCACTATTGACTTTGGATCAAACTCCTATTGTGCAGCTGACTTACTGGTGAACACAATGTACACCCTAGGATTCCAGTGTGTGCTACACATTGGGATCCTAGGGATAGCATTGTGTTTTCCAGTAAGTCAGTTGCACAATAGGAGTTTGAATCACAGCCTAACTTACTGGATAACCCAATGATTTTCCTAAGATGTCAATGTGTAGCACACACATTAAAAACTTAGGCTGGGCATTGGGTTATGTACTAACTTGTGTTGTTGTTTAACTAAGGTTGTAACACACTTCACCAGTGATAACACTTGTCCACTTGGTCTTGCTGTTTTTTTGATGTAGCCCATGTACTGAGATATGTCAACCTACAGCAATCTCAGGACATTGATTATATTGAGCAAGACACAAACCGTGGACGTGACATCACTGTGGAAGTAATGATGTCCCCTATATCACCTGCTATCACCACAACACCCATTAGTGTATCACTGCCATCATCCCATTGCATGAATACATCACAGTGTTCACTCATGGTCAAACAACCAGTGAACTCCTGTGATGTGGGTCATACCTTCCTATGTATGAGGTATACTCTAGCCCTGAGTATGGTTCATAATTGAGAGATGTCAAATCCAACATTTATTCATACAGACAGACACATACTGAATAGTGATGGTACTCCTTTATCGTGTCTCAAGCTACAGTAACACATGCATATGTTTTCTGGGTATATAGCCTATATGCATGAAACACTTGTATGAGCACACAAACCGTACATCTGAACTAAATAGGGATACTCTAGTAACACTGGGGAACTGCTCATGTGTTGTCCACATGGTTTGTCTACTCTGTGATGAGCAGTCTTACTGTACAGGTCTAATACCTGGGTGGTAGTACACACATGAATCCGTGTCTATATGTGAATGTTCCAGTAGAGGTTGCTGTGAACATCAGGTCAAACATTGCATCACCAACACAATCACTGGAAACACCAAGGGGTGAGCTTCATGGAAGTGTTGTCCAGACTTCAGTCCAGTCACATGGAAACTCCTCTGTTCAAGGATGGCTCATGCTGTGGATGCCTGTGGGACAAGAGGACAGGATTTGGAACATCACCCTCGAAGTGTTCATCATGCAACAGCTACAACATCATGATCCTCTTCATCTTTCTCCTTACATGGGGCTACATGAACCATTGCTGTGGAATGTGTTGTGTACTAGTCTATGAACCATCATGGGGGATAACTAAGGGGATGTTAACCATCTTTAGGGATATATGTCCCTGACATGGTTACACACATCAACAGATATGTCCTGATAGCTTCCTGACATCAATATATTTGGTCTGCCACTATCAGAGACAGTCCAAATATGTTTGGATCAGGACATATTTGTTGATGTGTGTATTTCTGTCTGGGGCACATATCACTGCACACACACACACACACACACACAGGTCAGCATGGTGTCCCTAGAGACGCGATCTACATGTAATGAGCTCTATGTTGTGTAACACACTACCACTGTAGATCCATCCCTCTGCTGCTGTTTTTAGCTCTGGCAAACTACAGGTCCCATGTTCGCTCATATGTCCCCTTAACCCCTAATGTGATAAAGTGTTATCCGATGCATTGCCTTGGATGAGACTCTCTCACTACAGGGGTACCACGGTTGCTATGGGTGTGATCCTAGAAAAACCACTTTAGTTGGTGCCTGGGGAGCCGTGGAATATGTTGCACAAGGTTAAAGTGTTGTACCTTGGTTTCCAGGGGAACATGCATGATATCCTTGGGGTGGTAGTATCAACATGGACGACAGGGTGTCAGTTGTAATCAAAATCTCTAGGCCTAATCTGACTGGTCCATGGAATGGTTGATGGTGGTGGTCCATACTGCATCCGGTATCAGGGCTGTGTCACTGATCCTGTGGGGTGAAACAGAAGATGTGTGTTGTGGTGGGTGTGCATGCATGGATTGTGTGAATACATGTATTATACTCACAGCTAAAGTGATCACTGATCAATCTGTCCCTTGTCTGCATCCCTGTTAGGGTTTCCTCACACTCAACAATGTCCAGTGGGTCATCAGGTCTGGGTGGGGGCTGTACATCGTCGATGAGTCTGGTGGTGACCGCAATATTATGGAGGATGGCACATGCCATGACAATGTCGCAGACCTTGCCAGGTGCATACTGCAATGCTCCCCCTGAGTGGTCCAGACATCAGAATCAGGACTTGAGGAGGCTGAAGATACACTCAATGGCATTGTGAGTTCTGGCATGAGCCTGGTTATATCTTTCCTGGGCATCGGTTTGGGGATTGGCGAGTGGGGTGAGGAGCCATGGTTCGCAGCCATAGCCGGCATCACCTGTGGGAAGTGAGTGACATGGTGGGACAAGGAGCACATGTTGTGTGGATGCTGTTTCATGAGGTGAACGTACTAGCATGTGTGTATGTGGTGTGATTTGGTATTGTTAACTCACCCAGAAGCCATCCACCTGTATAGGTCACATTTTCGAAATCTCTGTGCACAGATGAGTTTTTGAGTATATGGGAATCGTGACAGCTTCCGGGATATTTTGCACAGACATTCATGATGGCCAGGTTGCTGTCACACACCATGTGCACATTCATGGAGTAGAAGTTTTTTCGGTTGATGAACACATGTCCCCGACGTGCTGGTGCTTTGATTCTGACATGGGTGTAATCTATTGCACCCATGACCCTGGGCATGCCTCCCCTTGAATAGAAGCCCTGCTTCAGATGTGTCCACTCCATGTCGGTGATGGGGAAATGTATATAGGTACTGGCCTTGCCTTTGAGGGCTGCAAGACCTGGGCCAGCACCCTGGAGAATGTGGCCTGGGACATGCCAGATGCGTAACCCTCTGTCGACTGGAAGGCCCCACTTGCCATGAAGTGTATGGCACACAGGAGTTTTTGCAGGCCAGTTAGGGCATGGTTGTGGGTGCATATGGGATCCACCTGATCCTTGATGACCTCGTACAGGGCAATGATGCTGTGTGGCCTCAACCTGTAGTGATCAATGACCTCGTGTCACTTTGCGCAGCCGTCGCTGCTCCGTTCCCAGCTTCGGCGCATGCACGCTTTCTTCCGGCTTCCCAAGCCGACGAGCATGCGCCCATTCAGTAGCCGCTGCATGCGGCCAAATAGGCAGGCTCCCTCACTGCCTCTTGCCTTCCTTCTCCCATTGGGCTGTAGTACTATGCCCACTGGGAGGGATGTGGTTGTCCTGTGAGCCCACTGGACATGTCATAAGTCCAATGGGACTAGTTTTCCAGTCCAGGCTAGTTGCCATTTGGGCTGGTTCCGCCTCTTCCTTCTATTGGAGAACTATTATTTAAATACCCAGTCCTCCCTTTCCTTCTTGCCCGTTCTACGAGCTAGTTTGTGTCCCTAGTCAACTACTCTGCTTGTCTGACCACCGTTGCCTTCTGGTACCCTGACCTGGCTTGTCTGACCACCGCTGCTTTCTGGTACCCTGACCTGGCTTGTCTGACCTCCGCTGCTTTCTGGTATCCTGACCTGGCTTGTTTGACCACCGCTGCTTTCTGGTACCCTGACCTGGCTTGTCTGACCTCCGCTGCTTTCTGGTATCCTGACCTGGCTTGTCTGACCACCGTTGCTCTCCAGTATCCCGACCTGGCTTGTCTGACCACCTCTGTTCTCTGGTATCCTGACCCGGCTTGTCTGACCTCCACTGCTTCCTGGTATCCTGTCCCGGCTTGTCTCCTATTTCTCCTCCTGGCCTTAGGTTCTGGTCCATACGGTTCCCAGATACTCCTATCCTGGTTGCACCCTGGCTCAACTGGGGTGGAACAATCTGGTTTCGCGACCAGCACCTTTATCCAGCTTCGGCTGCAGCAAGGGAGTATCTGGCACGCCGTCTACGCACCTGTCACAGCTTACTTTGGCTTCAGCATGATTACAGGCGTGAGGCTTCAAGCAGGCTGCAGGCCTCCGTTTTATCTGTTTGCTTACTGTAGTCTCCTCCTACCGACTTCCTACTTCTTCCCTCTGAGCTGCTCCTCCTACTTCCTGTGGAGGGGTTTAAAAGGCAGACTGAGGCCTGACTCAGAGGCCCTTGCGCTGTTGTTCTTAGGTTAAGTACTTGGGCTCTGTGTGTGACCTGGCTATCTACGAAAACCCTCTCTGTGTATGACCCAGATACGTATGAGAACCCTCTCTCTGTGTATGACCCAGCTAAGCACGAGAACCCTCTCTGTGTATGACCCAGTGATCATGAGTACCCCTTACTGTGATCAATTTGTACTACTGGCCTAAGACAGACCACTGTTAAGGACAGAGAGTCTGACTGGTGTGAGTCACAGGGTATCGATATATTGACTGCAGGCGTGAGTCACAGGGTCTCGATATAGTGACTGCAGGCGTGAGTCACAGGGTCTCTTAGCGGTGATTGCAGGCTTGGTCAGTTCTCCAGTCCAGCAGTCCTTGTGTTCCTGTTCATTGGATAAAGATTACTGTTCCAGTCGACGGATCAAGAGCTAGCGTTCCTGTTTCCTGCTGAGACTCACAGGGGCTTCGGCCCAGTCTCCAGCATTGTGGTCTAGCGAGAGGCCTACTATTTCTGGTAGTAGTGTCGCCAGCTAGTACCCCTTTGCTTGTTGTACTACATATTTATTGCTGTGATTTATTCTAATAAATATTTTGCATTACATTACTATACTGAGTTCTGAGCATTTCTGGGTGCCCGTGACAGCACCCAAGCTTCCTTCTCTAGCGTCGCACCCCAGCATCAACCAGAATCTAGGCTGCGAGGGTCCCTACTTCCCCATCGTGACACCTCGTCATCGGTCATTCCAAAGAGAGTGACCCTTGGGCGGTATACCCTGGTCCTTGGTGGTTGTCTATGCATCCTGGGCTGCTCCAAGGGTCCCTGTGGCAGCTGGGGAGCATCCTGTTGCTGCAGCTTTGCATCTGCAGGCAGGTGTCCTCCAAGTGGGGATGGGCTCTTGTGTGGGTCATAAGCCGGAGCCTCCTCACTTGCAACAGGTGAAGGCTGTTGATCAGGTGTGCCTGGGGGTGGCTGGTGTTCCCTAGCACTCTCCCTTGCACGCCGTCTCCGCAGTCTTCGCAACAATATGTAACCCAACACACTGATTGCGCTCTCACTCTCTATCTCTCCTGAGTGGAAAACAAGCCACAAGTGAGTGTGGTTAGCTGTCCGTTTAAGTAGGTGGTGGGGCATTGTGTAGGTGTGGTGATGAGGTGAGTGCTGATGAATGGGAAGGTGTTTGTTGTCCAGGTAAGTGTTTGCAGGTGTGTCTGTGTTTACAAGTGTGCTGTGTTGTGGTTGCTGTGTCCCTGTCAGTTGTGTGTGTGAAGCTTTGCGGTGCAGGTTGTGTCTGGATCGTGTGGTGATGTTGCCCAGGTGAGCTTGTTTTGTGTTGGCAGGTGTCAGTGTTGTGTGCTAACCCCCATTGTTCCGTGGCATGCATGATGTTTTTTGTTGGGCCATGTCCATGTGGTGTTGCTTGGTTGTTGTGTTGTGTGCGCCAGTGATCTGTGGTGTGTGGACATGTTTTTGTGTTATTTTGCCATTGCACGGGTTAATTTCCCCATTTGTATTCTTGTGCGGGTAGCAATTTGGGTTTTTTTTTTGTCCATTAGATGTCTAACACCTAACAAAACTAGGTCTTAACTCTTGGCCGTTAAATGTATCTTTTTCGCTGCCGTTAGCAGTCCCGCACTCCTTTGAATTGCTCTGGGGAATTTCGTTCTGTGACTCATGCTCTGCCATTAGCTCAACATAAGACGGACCTTTGAATCGCTTACTGCCACTTAACGCACCCGTTAGTCTTTTTTTTTTGCTAACGGCTGGCTTTAAATTGAGCCCTTTGAGTGTTATGGACCATTTTATATCCAATTTTGAGCTTTCCACACTGTGTTGTTGGTGCACTCATTTCTATCTCTGTTCTCTCCCTGCCATATTCTTTGTTTTTAACCCTTTCCCTACTGTTTGGGTTTATCTCCTGATATTTTCCATTTCTAGTAGATCCATGGGGTATTGAGGGCTTCTAGCTGCTCCCCAAAATGTTTTAATATTCATTATTTACCCCACCAGTACCCCCAGGGGTACATTTATTCAAAAACTTTGATTTTCAGTATATGGTCTCTGTAAGAATGGAAGCCTGTGCCATGGCCATTGTTGTTCCCACAAAAGCCTACTCACCAGATTCTTTGGGACATATATCTACAACTGCTCATGCTTAAAGGGAAACATTCAGCTAAAATACAAATTTGACCATGTGTTTTAATCATTAAAACAAGATTAGCGCTTTTTTTTTATTTTTTATTTTTTTAACTCATCTACTAGTGGACATATGAAGCCTTCAAATTGGGCACTTCCGAGTTCTGCGGGACCCTGTATGTCCTGCATGGCACCTCAGGACTTTCCAGCTGCCCCAGGGAGTGCGTTCATGCTTCCCTTCATAGCTATATTTCTGTGGGCAACTTCAGTAGCATAGTAAACGGAGTTTGCTGTAACGTTAGCCCACAGAAATACAGCTATGAAGGGAAGCATGCATGCACTCCCTGGAGCAGCTGGGAAGTCCTGAGGCATCATGCGGGACATACAGGGTCCCACAGAACGTGGAAGGGCCCAATTTGAAAGCTTCATATCTCCACTAGGAGGTGAGTTTTTAAAAAAAAACAAAAAAAAACAGAGCTAATCTTGTTTAATGATTAAAACACATGGTCAAATTTTTATTTTAGCTGAATGTTCCCCTTTAAACAGTCTGAGAGGGCTGTTTCTTCTTCACTGATTATGTTATTTTGCACAGTCTAGTTTGATTGTTCATGAATTAGGCCGTACACAGAGGCTGAATCTCCTGCTCTCATTTGCATTCCAGATAAGTACTTTTTGGGTCTTCCTTTCAGGAAGGCTTATATAATTTTCATTTTTCTGGGTTATGATTCAAAGGCTGAACTTCATGGACTTGTTTCACCGAATTTACTGTGTTACTATGTATGTTCTGGGGGATTTGCTTTAAACTGGGGATAATTTTTAACTAGTTTTAAACACTTGTCCCTGAACATGCCTGACCCTTAGGGCATATGGAGAAATCCAAAAACAAGGATTCAGGGACTTTCCCCCCTCACTCACTGAGAATGGCCCCTAAAACTCCAGATAAGAGACTTTTCCTTAACAACTGAGATGATAACAACAGTGGGCTTCTCCCCCCAGGAGCTGACCCTCCTGTTTCATGCTCCTGGCTAAAAACACAGCCCTTCCTCTTGCAGAATCTGCTAACCTGAAGGATCAGACTGATAAGCATCGTGATTCCCTTCTTAAAGTCAACTTTGCAGCTACTGTAGTAGCAATCAATCGTATTTTTGACTCTATGTGGGTCAATAGGGCTGTTTCCGGATAAGAACAGCTTTCTGACGCAATGTGTTCTCATGCTGTTACAGAGGGCCTTCTTAACATGCTTGCTTACATTATGGAACCTAATGCCTACATTACTGAAGCATCAGCAGAGGCTTAATTCACTCAGGTTTATGGTTATAGTGTTTTCTGTTTATGGTGGCCGTTTGTTAATTTTGTCTTTGATAAAGAGGCTATGTGTGGCCACGAAATGTGTTAGATTGGGGTTTATGAATCAAATTTTGTAATGTTTTTCCATTTTGTATTTTCATTTGTTAATAAATCCCCAAGGGGACTTTACTATTTTACAACAGCCACCATATGTTTTTTTACCTCTTCAATCCGGATACTGGGAGTTCTTGAGCAGAGATGGTTTAATTTCTCTGAAAGTATGTTTGCCAGATTTATATACTTCTGTTCTTGGCCATATCCTTTATGAGTATACATGTTTATTATACACATTTGTGACTATACTACATTATTGGGTGTCGCTTTTTTTTTTCTTTCCTGTTTCACCACTTTTGGGAGAGTGTGAGAGAAGAGCAGCATATTACTCTATGGTTTATTGCATCACAGTGCCAACTGATTTGGAGCAGTATATCTATCACCAGAGGCTCTACTAACTGTGACCTGTAGGTTTTCTGCATATTTGTTTGGTAGTACCCATATGTTGGGTATTCTTTGTGGTAGTCCAGTTGAACATTTTTGAATCTGCACAAGGGGCACTCCTTTGTTTTTTCCCTGTTCTTGTATTTCTAAATAATACTGAAGCCTCAGTTGTCAAGTAAATCCTTAGCTTTCTCTGTTGTTGCGAGCTGCACCTTATGGCTCATACAGTGCGGCAAAAAAGTATTTAGTCAGCCACCAATTGTGCAAGTTCTCCCACTTAAAAAGATGAGAGAGGCCTATAATTTTCATCACAGGTACACTTCAACTATGAGAGACAGAATGAGACAAAAAAAATCCATAAAATCACATTGTCTGATTTTTAAAGAATTTATTTGCAAATTATGGTGGAAAATAAGCATTTGGTCAATAACAAAAGTTCATATCAATACTATGTTATATACCCTTTGTTGGCAATGACAGAGGTCAAACGTTTTCTGTAAGTCTTCACAAGGTTTTCACACTGTTGCTGGTATTTTGGACCATTCCTCCATGCAGATCTCCTCTAGAGCAGCGATGTTTTGGGGCTGTCGCTGGGCAACACGGACTTTCAACTCCCTCCAAAGGTTTTCTATGGGGTTGAGATCTGGAGACTGGCTAGGCCACTCCAGGACCTTGAAATGCTTCTTACGAAGCCACTCCTTCGATGCCCGGGCAGTGTGTTTGGAATCATTATCATGCTGAAAGACCCAGCCACGTTTCATCTTCAATGCCCTTGCTGATGGAAGGAGGTTTTCACTCAAAATCTCATGATACATGGCCCTATTCATTCTTTCCTTTACAAGGATCAGTCGCCCTGGTCCCTTTGCAGAAAAATAGCCCCAAAGCATGATGTTTCCACCCCCATGCTTCACCGTAGGTATGGTGTTCTTTGGATGCAACTCAGCATTCTTTCTCCTCCAAACACGACGAGTTGAGTTTTTACCAAAAAGTTCTACTTTGGTTTCATCTGACATTCGCCCAATCCTCTTCTGAATCATCCAAATGCTCTCTAGCAAACTTCAAACGGGCCCGGACATGTACTGGCTTAAGGGGGACACGTCTGGCACTGCATGATTTGACTCCCTGGAGGTGTAGTGTGTTACTGATGGTAGCCTTTGTTACTTTGGTCCCAGCTCTCTGCAGGTCATTCACTAGGTCCCCCCGTGTGGTTCTGGGATTTTTGCTCACCGTTCTTGTGATCATTTTGACACCACGGGGTGAGATCTTGCGTGGAGCCCCAGATCGAGGGAGATTATCAGTGGTCTTGTATGTCTTCCATTTACGAATAATTGCTCCCACAGTTGATTTCTTCACACCAAGCTGCTTGTCTATTGCAGATTCAGTCTTCCCAGCCTGGTGCAGGTCTACAATTTTCTTTCTGGTGTCCTTCGACAGCTCTTTGGTCTTGGCCATAGTGGAGTTTGGAGTGTGACTGTTTGAAGTTGTGGACAGGTGTCTTTTATACTGATAACAAGTTCAAACAGGTGCCATTAATACAGGTAATGAGTGGAGGACAGAGGAGACTCTTAAAGAAGAAGTTACAGGTTTGTGAGAGCCAGAAATCTTGCATGTTTGTAGGTGACCAAATACTTATTTTACCTAGGAATTTACCAATTAATTCATTAGAAATCCTACAATGTGATTTCCTGTATTCTTTCCCCCCATTCTGTCTCTCATAGTTGAAGTGTACCTATGATGAAAATTACAGGCCTCTCTCATCTTTATAAGTGGGAGAACTTGCACAATTGGTGGCTGACTAAATACTTTTTTGCCCCACTGTATATCATAATAGAAATTACCTCATTTAAGAATCCCTTCTTCCTCAGGCTGAGGACTTCAAACAGTCATACCGTCAAAGCCAGCTTTCCTATATCCTCTTTCCGGCCTGGGAGGTCTGGCCTGGGAGGAAGTGGATCCTGAATGGAAAGGCTCAGTCTGTAAAACCACGCCCACCCGGTCCAATAAAGTGCAACCAGAATCACGGTTGTGCTGTTCATCCTGGTCTTCCTGAGCACCTGAGAATGAATAAGCAAGGTTGAAGTTCTACAAAATCAATATTGCATCCCTGACAAAGGCCAGAGGATCCCCCTCCGGGAGAAGAAGACCGGAACCTTCCTGTTGTCCCTCTTGGCCATCATATCAATTGTTGGCAGACCTTACTGTAGAGCGATCAGGGGGAACACTTCCAGATGGAGTACCCACTCTCCCGGATCCACGTTTTTCTTTGTGACTTAGAAAGTCTGAGGGAGATTGTAGGGGAAAGACCTTCCATAGTAGCAAGACGATCCTTGAATTTAAGGGACCAATTGGTTAGGTCAGAATTCTCAAGAATGAGGAATGCTAACTGGCAAAATCAAACACAAGAAATAGACATGTATAAATGCGAGTTGTGTAACGCCTATAGATATATTAGATCAGGGAAGTATTTTTTTTTATATCATGACAGGAATCAATGTTATGTATTGAAACAATTTCTCAACTGTAGATCAGAGGAAATGATATATCAGCTAACATGTACTTGTGATAGAATATATATTGCTGATACCAAAAGGTAATTAAAAATTACTATCCTTCACCATAGCGCTCTCACAGAGCTGTAAGTGGACTGTGTGTTGTTGTTTTGGAGCCTTCATATGGCTTGACACGCAGAGAGACAATGTGATTTCTCACCTGTGTATCCTATATATGCTGCAACTTTGGATATTGTTGTTTGCATCTTATGGTATTATTGTCTGCTTATTGAAATTCAATAAAACATTTTGAACCGAAAAAAAAAAAAAAAAAAAAAAAAAAAAAAAATCAGGATCCTTGAACATGTAGGAGATATATCACACAAGACAACCGAGAGCCAAGTGGCCAGAAATTTCTGAGAGAAACATGGTGGGTCCCCCATGGGAATAGCCCACATTAAAGAGGAGCAGAAAATTAAATGAGAGGACACAGGTTACAATTTAACTATAAACGTAAATACCATGGGAAGACTGCACAAGGATTACTACGCACATGGTGATTATTGAGATTGTTGAGCTGAAGAAATCACACAGAAATTGTGAGAGAGTTCCATTCTTTATTAAATCAATAGTGTGAGTGAGCTCCATAGATCCCATTGTGATATATACATCTGTGTGAGTTGAGAACTTGCAGGATTGCATAGCTATATGTTGGCTACAGCTTTGGATCTCCATTTCTGATACTGAAAGGGTTAAAAGCCATGTTTCATGTACCTTTTTGCTTTAACACATAGGCTTAGTATCAAATGATGAGATACGGTTAATGATTAAACAGCTTAACACAGCAATTATATTTTAATTACGGGAAATGTCAGCAATGGAAACAACCTTAGTTTAATTTTTTGTTCATTTTACTGGAATATATCTCAATTTATTATAAATACTTGTTATTTTGCTATATACTGGACATCTGGGGACTAACTCATGCCTAGGGGCATTTGGCCAAGTGATGAGTTGCTCTTTCAGGTTCCTGTTTCTCAGAATGGCAACCTGTTGTTCAGAAGACAGCTGGTTGTTTTTCAGAACCACTGGCCCATGTTCCAGGTATGGAGTGGCCCCTAGTGGAATTGTGACAATGCTTACGTGTGCCATAATTAATGATTATGAATTAAATAATTATGTCATGTATCCTGGGAGGTATCCCCTAATGAGACATCATCCTCCCATTTCTAATCACTATAAAAACGCATGTATCAATCAAAATAAATTTGAGAAGAGATTATAGCATCAAACTACGTGGTCTGTGTCTGTGATTTCTTCTCCCGAGAGCTTGAAGGCCTACTAAATCCTGAGGAATGGTGTGGTGTCCAGAGTCCTCGGGGAACAGGTGTTAGCAGAATAAGAAGCTGAAAAGATCAGTAACCTAACAGATACGATGTTGCTTCTGTACCTACATATATAAAATATATATGGAACTGTCTGGACACGGTTTACATTCAGCATTCATATGACTTAATTGTGATAGATCTGGCTCTGATAGTCGTCTAATTCTACCTGGGCACCTTTATAAAGTTATGACTCTTCCTTTTTTTCCCATCTATATATATTTTTTCTTGGGATTGGATTTTTTTTTGGGGATGTTTACTTATGATTATTCTACATATAGATGGCGGCATCTAGCAAAAGGGCTGTTTTTAACCCTTTGAGTGCCAGAGGGGTACACAACGCATTGCATACCCCTCTGGCACACAGAGGGTTAATTATCACGTGTCAACTTAAAAGAGTTACCTCCGCTCTCCACTCTTCTTTAAATCCGGTGCAAAAAATATATGGGTCAGTGCCACAATATGACCCTCAGTATAATTCCAATGACAAAAGATGATTCTCGCACTCAGGATTTGAATAATAAACAATTATGTAATTTTATTATTCACCATTGCATAAAGTTTCGGGGAACAAACCCTTCGTCAGATGCTTAACACAAGTATATCCTGTCACCGTTTAAATATCAAATAGTGCGCCAAAAACTGTAACAAGCTTGTTATTCAAATTGTCCAATTACAATCAGCATTAAACAATTGTAGACAATCAAAGCAATTGAAAATGAAATAATTAAAGACACCTTCTACTCCTAATATCTAATTATAACCTCGTGTACTGAATAAGACACTTAAAGTGAATAAGTAACCCTTGAATTACCTAAATCCTCTACCTAAAGTGTTAATGGTAACAATAGTTGCTAATTAGACAAAAAAACCTCTCTAGAGAATACAAAAGCGCATGATGGTAATTAGTCTGCTAAAACAATAATCGCATATTAGTAATGCTTTTAGACAAGAATAAATTCAATTAATAAATAGAAATATATAGTTAAATCATATATTAAATTAATGTACTGCGATAGAAACTCTTCCGATTTCTCTATGTGTTAGGAAAATGCGGAACATAACTTTAACCCAAGATGTTCCGCATTAACCAAAAAATCAGGAGTAGGGGACCTCCTTTGAACATTTAAACTTTGTGTTTCCCATAATAATCTAGAGTATCTAATACAGCGATCCATATTCACCTGAAAAGACACAGGTCCAACAATATATGTTACAGTATAGTGTGAAGAGGTTAAATGCATAGGTAATTATTCTTTCAAAACAGGCATATCCAATGATACTATCATATTCAAAACTCTGTAAGGTCCAAATTTGCTTTCAAAGATCGGTGTAATTCTCTCCAAGGCACAAAATTGTGTAGAGACGATGACCAAAGGTCTATCAAATTTAGAATCACCAATCCTAAAAAAACAAAGAAATAAACAGTGATAGTGAATACTTATTTAAAGAAAAGAAGCTCAAAATTGAGTATCAACACATACGGATTATAAAAAACAATGTAAATTATAATCTTCATTTAAACCTTTAGGTGCTTTAGTCTCTAATCTATCTATCCATTTCAATTCTTGTTGGAGGAGTAGGTGTTCTAAGTTGCCCCCTCTTTTAGGTAGTTTTACAATATCTAAAACACACCATGTAAGTTGTGAATTGTTAGGTCTGAAATCTCTAAAATGTTTGCTGACATAAAGATTTTTTTCAATGTCACAATTGGTTATAGATCTTTTATGTTCTCCAATCCTCATTCTAACAGTCCTTGAAGTTTTTCCTACATACGCTAAACCGCATGGACATTTCAACATGTATATAACATTCTTGGTGCTACATGTGGCATAATTCTTGAGTTTAATTTAATCACCCTTACAAGGGTGGTAGATAAAATCTCCTTTGATAATGCTATTACAACATGTGCAGTTGAGACAGGGAAACGTTCCTATTTTTGGTGTGCCCAAAAAAGTTTGTTTGGATTTAATCTCAGGATTAACATCAGCTAAAATAAGTTGATTACCTGAGTTCCTTGATCTCTTGTATGAAAATAGTGTTTTTTCTTTAAAGAGTTTACCATAATCTGCATCTTTTTCAATGATAGGCCAATATTTTTTTAACAATCTTCTGAATATTCAATGAATTAGTATTATAAGTGCTTACAAAAGGTAAACGACTGTTTCTCTTTTTTATTTTTGTATTTCCTTCAATTAGTTGTTTCCTATTAACTGTTAAAACTTTATTGATTTCTTTCAATAAATTCTTTTCTGAATAACCTCTATTAATGAATTTTTCTTTCATTTCATTTAATCTTACTTTACACAATTTGTCATCAGATACTATTCGTCGACCTCTTAAAAATTGCCTGTAAGGCAGACTATTTAATGTGGTCTGTGGATGAAAGCTATTGGCTAATAACAAGTTATTTCGATCAGTAGGTTTGCTGTATAAATCTGTCTCAATTTTATCTTTATTTTTGTAAACTGATACATCTAAAAAGTTTACCTTTTCCTTATTAAATTCCAATGTGAATTTTAATGTTGGATGCAGTGTGTTAATACATGTATTAAATTCCAACAATTTGTCTAAATTGTTATGCCAGGTGAAGAAAATATCATCCACGAAACGAAAATAATTATTGATACATTTGCCATAACTTGTTTCAAAGAATATGTGTTGCTCAATAAAAGATACAAAAATGTTGGCATATGTAGGTGCAACATTAGAACCCATTTATGTACCCTATGTCTGTAAATAAAAGGTATTATCAAACCTAAAGTAATTATTGGTCAACACAAATTTTAAAAGTTGCATGTAAAACATATCAAGCTCTGTTTTATATCCAAGTGCACATATAGGTACATGTCTCCATATTGCTTAAGTTTTCCAGTTTCAATTAAAAATCGGTAGTGTCACGTAAACATACTTTTATCTCCTTAACAAGAGGTTGTAGAATACTGTCTAAATATATACTGAGAGGCTGTAACACCGAACCTGTACTGTACAGCCTCTCAGTATATATTTAGACAGCATTCTACAACTATTCAAATCCTGAGTGCGAGAATCATCTTTTGTTGTTGTAATTATCACGTGTTTTTGATTTTAGAGTTCCATGGGAGAAGGAATTTATAACGTGTTGTGGAGGCTATTTCCACTTCAGGAGCGTTGTATATTGCCTTTTAATAAATGTATATTATTTTTATTTGTTTTTCTTTATTATTATTTATAAGAAGTTGAGTGCCTATATAATATCCACCATATTTTTCTCTTTGTGGATCTCTCTTTTTAGATGTTCTGGCACCTTGTGCATATAACACACAGCAGTCTCCCTATGTTTACTGTATTAGGTGTGCCGGACCTTGATTTCAATTTACACCTCCTGCATAACCTGCAGGATCTTGTTCTCTGGCAATAAGACCTTCCCTAGGCAGGAACACCAGCTCCTGGGATGGTCCTGGAGATGGCTTCAAAATGTTGAAGATCCACCCATGGTAGACAAGGAGTCAAGCACATTCTTGGATGTGCTGGGCCAAGAGTTCCTCTGAAGGAGCCTTGATCAAAAGGTCATTGAGATAAGGAGTGATGGAAATGCCTCAAGTGTGAAAGAAGGCTGCTAAGGCTCCCATGACTAGTAAATACCAGAGTAGCTGAAGCCAGACCAAATGGCAGAGTGCTAAAATGGCATTGCTCTGAGCCTAAGGCACAACGCATATAGCGTTGGTTGTCCAATCTGATCGTAATGTGTAGGTACTCAACCTTGAGGTCCAGAGATGCCGGATACTTCCCTTGGCACATTGATGCGATGACAGAGTGCAAGGATTCCATCTTGAAGTGTGAAGTGTTGAGACACTTGAGATTCAAAATGGGACAGCAGCTGCCATCCTTCTTTGGAACCACAAACAGGTTGGAATGAAAACCAGTACCTTGCTCTTGGGGATGTACTGGAACCAGAACCTTCTTTTCAAGCAGTGAATTCACTGCTTCCCTGAACAGCCTTAATTTGGACGGCACTGTTGGAACTCTGGACAAGCAGAAACGAAAAGTAGTAAGGGATCAGAAGCCTATTTTGTACCCTTCTGAAATTACCCACAAAAACACTGGTCCGCGTTTGAGGATTCCCAGGCATCCCACAACAGGAGAAGATGCCTTTCCATGGGAACTGCTGGATCGGGAGTCATGCAGAAGCTGGCTTGACAGACTTAGCCTTTGAAGTGGTTCGCTTTGGGCTGCCACTGCTGTCTGGGCTTGGCGGAGGGATGCGAGTGGGAGGCCTGCTCAGTTGGCGGCCTTTGCATCTTTGTTTGGCAGGGATGAAAAAGACGTTGTTTTCTTGCCATAGTAGGATGTTTGGCGGGCATCTGAGGTAACAAAGTGATCTTGCCCCCAGTAGAATTGCTAATGATCTGCTTTAGCTCTTTTCCAAACAGAGACTCTTCCTGAAGGGGTAAGGAAACTGGTGACTTCTTGGAAAATTGGCCCACAGACCAAATCTTAAACCACAGAGTGCGTCGCTCAGTAACTGAGAATACTGAGGCTTTAGCAGACAATCTGACCACCTCAAAAATAGCCTCAGAAACATAAGTGTTTACCTCCTTCATGTTGGCCAAAAAGACCAACAGGTCCTTCTTGGAAGCTTGGACAGCTTCCACCATCTGTTCACCCCACACAGTAACAACCCTGTTAACCCAGGTGGAGGCAAAAAAGGCCTCAAAGCAGCCCCATCAAGAATCAAGTTTCTTATCCACCACATCCTTCTGTCCTGCTGCATCTGGAACTGGCTAGCCTGGAGACTGGGGGTCCACCATAGGAGAGGCCCACTGCGCCAAAGCTGCCTCTGAAAATGGGTACTGTCTAGAAAACCTCTTGGTTACAAACAACCGCTTTTCAGGGATCTTCCATTCATCCAGAAGTGCCTGATCAAGAGTTGCAGTAGGGGGAAATACAGTAGAAGATTTACTACACCTCTGCAGAGGAAAGCCTTTCATCAGGTGTGTCAGGGATCTGAAGGGTCTCTAAAACAGCCCTAATATGTCCCTCAGCTGATGGAAGGGTGTCTGTCTCATAAGAATCTCCATAAGAGTAAGAATACTCCATATCCTCATATTCCCTTTCCTCATCCTCCCCTCCTGAAATTTCCTCCTCAGAGGATGCCCCTATGGGCACAAGTATACTCTGAGATCTAGGGGCCACATACTTGAAGGTAGTGGGGGCTTCCAGGACTGAAGAACCCACTGGAGGGAGAGAGGACGTTGGGCCACAGTGGACAACAGTGATTTCACCCAAGCTGGCTCTCGTTCAGTGCTGGAGGGGCTCAGTGGAGTAGTAGGGGCCACAGCACTAGAGGGGCAGAGAGACCCAGAACACTCTCTAGGGAGCTCCATTTGACATGAGAAACAGTAAGCAAGGGGGTCAGCGATGCCCCTGAGTCCTTAGCCTTATGTTTAGCCCCTTGTCCCTTAGAATCCGACATCCTGACAGTGGAAGTGTCTAAAACTATTATAAACAACCAATAAAAGTTCCCCAGACTAATAATTCACCCAAGAAAAGCCCAGAAAGTACTTATCTGGCAGGCAAAGGGTTAACCTGGAGAAAGGAGAGACTGACTCTGCATAGGACAATCAAGACAGAAGTAAAATGGCGACTGCAAAACAGGCAGCCAATCAGAAGATGAAAAACGGGCATTCTGGTAAACTTAGTGTTTTACTTCTCTGTTGCCTAGCAATGTCTACAACTCTGTCCACAGAATGCCAAGGACAACCAAGACACTCAGGACATGAACTGGCTGATAGGGCATGAGGAGACAAGAAGGAAGAGACCACTCTGACTTCTGTATGTCAAACTGGTGCAGAGATATGTCAAAATGAAGCAAAGATGGCGCTGGCATTGTTCTTAAAGGTCCTCATCCCAAATAGAATATCAGGGAAGGGGGTTAACTACCAATTGCAGCCATCCTTGCTCCATAACCCAAGGAAAGAACCATAACATAGATAATAAAATACCCAACATGAATACAAGAGTCCAAGGGCTCAAAGAAAACCTTTGTACTGAGAAGTACAAGGGAGGGACAATTTAGACCAAGGCACTCAAAGGGTTACTCACCAATCTTAATTTTTTTCAGATTACCATTGTAAAGGAAGCAGAGCCCCAAGGGAGTGAAAACTTAGGTTGAAAGATTATCTCCACAGGGCTGTTATGGTCCACACAGCACCTGAACACTGCTCAATCCACTCCAGGGGAAGCCCAGTAGTGACCCTCATAATGGGAGAATTTTGACAGTCCCATATGGGGATGCTTTTGTATATCCCCATTGTTCATGTGTTCCATATTGGATCTAAGAAAAAAACATGATTTTACTGTAATTACACAGAACACCCACACAGAGAAAAACATACCTGTGTTTACTTCCCCAGGAGGAGGAGTCCTCTTAGTGTCTTAGTCTAGGAAGCTTCTTTTTGTTCTTGCCGCTTACTTTTTTTTTCTGAGGCACCTATCAAACATGAATCTGGATTAGGGAGGTGTTGAGCTGGAGGAAGGGGAGGAGTCTTCACCCCAAAGACCCTGTCTTTTTGAAGTGCAATGCAATCCTAGAGGAAGGAACACAACGCCATGGTTCCTGTGTTGCATATGGACATCAGCCTTAGGTGGATTATCCCAGGATCTGACATCCTCATCACTGAAGGAATACATCATCAGTGTTAAGTGACACTATCTTATATCACCTTAATTCTTATAACCTTTTATATCTGTAATGAAAAGGTGACTCAGAAAGTTGGGGTATATTCCAGTTTGCCACAGTGCAGGAAATTAAACAGCATTTAATCTCAATCTTGTAACTTCATGGCACACACTGAAAGATCACTCAAAAAGCTCTACTGTAGTAAGACGGAATATGCCCAGCCACCATTTATAGATGGGTACAAAGCTCCATTATGTGTAATTATACAGACTAATTTATTCTCTCTAATGTTAGTGTATTGATTTTATTTAGAAATAGTCAATAGTTCTATAAAGACTAAACTTGTTGTGGCAAGCTTTAACAATGACCTGGTAACATAGCAGATAGGGCATAGATATATAACACTGGGATCATATGGATCTCCTTAATATTCTAAATCCTAGTTACTGATACAGCTGTTTTTGTAATGCTGTAATGAGCATCTATCCTAATGAACTCTATGAGGGCAAGAAAGGTGGAATAACCTTTCTGCTTTTTCATACGATAGGGTTAATGGAGAAAACATAACCTATGAGTGCCAGAGGGGTATGCAACGCATTGCATACCCCTCTGGAACTCAAAGGGTTAAAGTCCAAGCCATGTTTATTGGGAGTTATAGACTATAATGTCTTAAGCAGTTTAATGATGTTTTGCTTGTCTTTTGGTTGATCACATTATCATTAATGTGGCAATTGCTTTTACTGGTCTAACCCTTCCATTGCCAAATGGTTGTGCAATGCAAAGGAATTCAAGGAGCAGTGCTGTTCGGGATACTCAAGCCTGAATGCATCCTCTCTACTCCCCTACTGTGCAAATAAGGGGCAGAATGGACAGATTCCGGAGCTGTCATAATGATGTGTAAGGGAGGGCATCCCTTACACATTGCCAGCATTACGACAACCCTGCATGCATAGGTTCAACACCGCCGCACCCCCGCAAACTTAATTCTTAGTGCATATACCAAAGTGTGTCAAATTCTCCATGGCAAAGTGACACATATCGCCAGAAACTTCACCATAGCATTACCCCTTAGTGTATCTCCGACTAGGAGTTTTTCTGTCTGAGAAGCCTTTGCTGTGGAAGACATCTTTGTTCTATGTTTTTCCCACTAACAATCAAACCAGTTATATGATTGCTGTATCCCTAGCCTTCTTATGCCCCAGTAGCATTGAAGTAGCATGCATTTCAAGGTGGAAATTATGCCAAGCCCGACATCCAGAAATAACTGAAAAAGTGGGGGAGAGTTCCTTTCACAAAGTATGGGCTTGCTCTTTTCCTGCACTTACTGTATCAGCTCCTCTATGTCATGTTCACAGCCTCTATAGCCTGCCAAAGTAATCCTCGGCTGGAATGTGTAATGCAAGTCTATACTGTATCTTTTGGCAAGAACCACTGTAGGATGAGAGTCAAAGAAGTGCATTAGTGCACATATTGTCCTCATCTGTTAGAAGGCCAGCACAGATTATGAAAGGGCAGATATAAAGGGTCCTGGGGATTATTGTAGCTTCCATGTGTCTTAACATTTGTTTGTGTGTTTACGACCAGCTTTAGATGCTGGGGATGAATGGAGTGGTTTCTTGCTCCCATATATAACCACCATATGTTTGTTTATTACATGGGGGTCCTTGTGCTCCTTTCCCTGAGTAGAAGTTCCCTAGACAAGGCACCTCATGGACTTACCCCTCTGACTGGCTATCTAAGGATTGCAAAATACAGCGGGTCTGGAAAGAGAAGGGGGATTTTGTTTTTACTTATTGATAATTTTCTCTTAGTCTAATTGAGAGATGCAGGGACCAAATGGGATAGTGAGACCGATTCCATGAGGCCGAGCACTCAGTTAAACTCCTCTCACCTATATGGCCTATATAGCCCTCTAAGCAGCCAGCTAGTTTAGTCTATATATAGCAAATATGACAATGGTAGGGACAGAAAGAACATTAAAAAGGTTATAAATTATAAAAGATTATAAATAAATAGTTCCATCAAGGGAATCTGTAAGTAAAAAAATCCCCCTTTCTCTAGTGTCCATTGTGGGATGCAGGGACCAATGGGGGAAGTCCCAAAAAGTGTCCCAAAAATATAGGGTCGGGGAAAAAAAGAACCTTAGAAAACTGTGGCCTGCAAAATTTACATCAGAAAATAAAATAATTTTAGTCTTACCTGTTAAATCCTTATCTCTTAGTCCATATAGCTTACAGGTAACTCTGGGGAAGATAATCGCCCCTTTAGGTAGGCAGGAACAATTCTTGCAAGGAATGCAGAGTGGAGACTTCCTTCCCTCCTTAGCTGGCCACCAGCCAATCCCTCTCCAGTTAGATTTGAGACACTAACCTAACTGGCTAATAGCAAGAAGGAAAAAAAAGTCTCCTGTGAGCATGAACCCGAAGGAACTCCCACTTTAAGTCACAGGGGAACCAAGCATGTTCCTTTGACATGGTGGGAGAGCTATATGGACTTAGAGAAAAGGATTTAACAGGTAAGACTAAAATCCTCTTTTCTCTGTCATCCAATATAGCTTATAGGTAACTCTGGGATGTACAAACATTGAGTTTCCCAGTGGTAGGAAATAAGGCAAGGACCAGGCGCCGGTCCCCCAAGTTACCAGAGCTTGTATGGACTAATCAGATCACATAATAGCCCTTAACAAAGTGTCAATGAACAATGAACTGGAACACAGCACACCAGTAACTAACACAGCACACATAACAAGAGTCAACGGGGCTCAACAGTTAAAGATCACTAAGACACAGGAAATAAAGTCCTAGACAGGCAGAACTGCCTCCGGGACATTCCTGCCAAAGCTTGCTTCAGCTGAACCAGAACATCAACGCGGCAGTGTTTAGCAAAGGTGTGCACAGACCACCAAGTGACCGCCTGATTCTTATAGGCCCAGGTGGCCCCAACAGACCTGGTGGAATGAGCCATGACACGAAAAGGAGCAGGCTTCTTCGTGAATTCATAGGTCTTACGAATGGTAGACTTGATCCAAGATGCAATAGTTACCTTGGATGCAGCCTTACCAGTCCTTGGACCTTCAAGGATGACAAAGAGTGCATCAGTCTGGCAAACAGTGCACATAGAACTTAAGGCAGTGCACCCCATCCAACAAGTGGAGATCCCTCTTCTTGTCAGATGTAGGACAAAATGAAGGCACAACAATCTCCTGGTTGATATGGAACTCAGAGACCACATTAGGAAGAAATTCCTGGAAGGTGTGAAGAATCGCCTTATCCTTGTGAAACACCAGGAAAGGCGGCTTGCACGACAAGGCCTGTGAACAGAGACGATTGCCAAGAGAAAAGCCATCTTCCAAGTAAGGAGACGAAGAGGAATGTATCACGGTGCCTGTGATTGCCTCCAGTGGTGCTCTGTGTTACAGACAACCTTGTTATACTCCGGGTTGCAACTCTGGTCTAATCGCTATTCTTATAGGCCACTGGTGTTTCCATCCACATGCTAGGCCTTATAGGCCTCAGCCTCACCATACACCCTTGCCCTTTTGTGGTGTACTTGAGCATTGTGCTTGTGTTCCGATTGCCGATTCCTGTGTATGAATCCTGGCTTCGTCTGACTTCCATTACGGCTTGACTTCTGGCTTCTACTGACTACCCGATCCGGCTGAGACTCCTGGCTTCATCTGACTACCCGATCCGGCTGAGACCCCTGGCTTCATATGACTACACGATCTGGCTGAGACCCCTGGCTGCATATGACCGTTACTTCCTGCTTTGGTTGCCTCTTGCTCTGCTGCACTCCTAGGCTTTGGTTGAATTTCTGCTCCAGCTTACCCAGCTCCGGCTGACTGTTCCGTCCTCAGCCCGCCCGGGCCTACTGTCACTGCCATGCTTACTGCCTCTGGGCAGTATTCAGTATTGTCAGCCTTGTCCTTGGCCTCCTGCGGCCTATCGTCTGGGTAGCCAGTTGTCTCCCTAGCGTTCTAGGGTTGTTACCATTGCTTGTCAGGCTCCTAGCCTTATATAATTTTTCATGTTTTTTTAAGGGCTACAGTATAAAATAAAATTATTTTCAGGCGATACTTTACCTTTAATGCCAGATGTGATACCTCCCAAAGGCCATACCTACCCCCCTGCCGGTAGAAGAGAAGTGGGCCATGGAGGAGTACATTGCTGATGCCCTGGCCAGAGGCATAACCAGAAAATCTTCCTCGCCCACGGGGGCAGGATTTTTCTTTGTTAAGAAAAAAATGGGGACTTAGACCTTGTATCGACTATAGAGGTCTAAATAAATGATGGTGAAAAATGCATACCCCATTCCGTTGATTACAGAATTGTTTGACCGCTTGAAGGGGTCCTCTGTCTTTACTAAACTTGATTTAAGGTTGGCCTATAATTTGATCAGAATTAAGGAGGGCGATGAGTGGAAAACCACTTTTAATGCCCATAATGGCCATTATGAGTATTTGGTCATACCATTAGGGCTATGCAATACCCCAGCGGTTTTTCAAGAGTTCATGAATGATGTTTTGAGAGATCTGCTATAGTCCTGTGTAGTAGTTTGACCTGGACGATATCTTGATCCACTCTCCCAATATTGAGACTGATCGGATGTCACTACAGTACTGCAAAAATTGAGTGAGAATAAACTATATTGTAAACTTGACAAATGCGAATTCCATAAAGATCGAGTGCCGTTCCTGGGATATGTTAACTCTGTTGAAGGTATTGCTATGGATCCATAGAAACTCTCGGCAGTTCTGCAATGGCCAAGTCCAGTGGGTTTGAAGGCCATACAACGATTCTTAGGATTCGCTAATTAATATAGAAAATTGATACAAAATTATTCTACAATAGCCAAACCCTTGACTGACTTGACACATATGGGCACTAATCCCTCGGCATGGTCCCCTGAGGCCAACAGGGCTTTTGAAGCATTGAAGTCTGCTTTTGTGGAGGCTCCATCCTAAACCTGCATTGCCCTTTACCCTGAAGGTGGATGCATTTGACAGGTATAGGGGCAGTCCTGTCTCAAAGACCCGAGCCCGGCAAGACCCTTTTCTAAAAAGATGACTAAAGCCCAGAGCCTATATGACATAAGCCATTATTCTCGCTCTTCTTGAATGGTGTCACCTCCTGGAGGGAAGGAAGGTACCTATCCTAATCTTAACCGATCATAAGAACTTGACGTACTTGTCGGAGGCTAAAAGACTGCCACCTCAGCAGGCCAGAGGGGTACTATTTCTGTCCACATTAAATTTTGTGGTCTCCTATCTTCCTGGGTCCAAGAATGTTCGAGCTGACGCTCTATCTAGACAATTTGGGCTGGACCGTGAGACCGAAAGCGAACCCGTTCCTATTATTCCTCCAGATCGCATTTTGGCCACCATACACACTAGCATTACATCTCCTTTGGGTAAGGAGATCTTGGCTTCTCAAGGTAGTACTCCAGTGGAAAAACCAAGTGGTATATGTTTTGTAGCTGACAATCTCCGTACCAGGCTACTAGAAACTTATCACTCTTCCAAGGCAGCTGGACACATTGGTCAGGACCAACTGATTTGGTCAATGTCACAGCTCTTTTGGTGGCCTAGCTTAAGAGCAGATTGTGCAGCCTTTGTGGAGGCTTGTTCCATCTGCGCTCATGCCAAGACCCCTAAGCAACTTCCTCTGGGGTTGCTCCAGTTAGTTTTGAATGCCGAGTGTCCATGGTCACATGTATCCCTGGATTTTATGGTGGAGCTGCCCAGATCCAATGGCTGTTCAGTCATACTGATGATAGTGGACCGATTTTCTAAAATGGTGCATTTTGTTCCGCTCCAGGGACTGCCTTCCTCCAGAGAGTTGGCCATGGTGTTTGCTAGAGAGGTATTCAGACTCCACGGAGTGCCCAAGGTCTCGGTCTGTGACCGTGGGAGTCAGTTTGTGTCATGGTTCTGGAGGGCCTTCTGTGAATAGATGGGCATCAAACTGTCATTTTCCTTGGCCTACCATCCCCAGATGAATGGTGCTGCTTAAAGATCCAATCAAGGGTTGGAACAATTCTTGCGCTGCTTTACCTCTGACCATCACGATAATTGGGCTGACCTATTGCCGTGGGCTGAGTTTGCCAGGAATTGTGCCATAAACTCCTCGTCCAGGAGTTCTTCTTCTGATTAACTATGGGTTCCAACCATCATTGCTCCCGGACTCATTTCAGGCTCAAGATATTCTGGCTCTGGACGAGCATAATAGCCAGCTCCGCTCCACATGGGCACAGGTTCAGAATGCCTTACGAAGGTCCTCAGAGCGCTACCAGAAACATGCAGACCGCAGGAGGCGTCCTGCCCCTGTCTTTCAAGATGGGGACTACCCGACCCAGCTGAGACTCCTGGCTTCGTCTATCCGATCTGGCTGATACCTCTGGCTTTGTCTGACTACCCAATCCGGCTGAGACCCCTGGCTGTATACGACTGTTACTTCCTGCTTTGGTTGCCTCTCGCTCTGCTGCGCTCCTAGGCTTTGGTTTACTTTCTGCTCAGGCTGAATGTTCCATCCTCTGCCCGCCTGGGCAGCATTCAGTATTGTCAGCCTTGTCCTGTCCTCCTGCGGCCTATTGTCTGGGTAGCCTGTTGTCTCCCTAGCGTTCTAGGGTTGTTACCATTGCCTGTCAGGCTCCTAGCGTTCTAGGGCCTGTCCTGTTGCCTGGTTATCCCTGGAGTGTTCTGGGGACTCTGACTCCTTGTAGGTGCTCCAGCTTTCTGGGGTAGTGTCCGTGTACTATCTTTCCACCTGCCTAGTTAAGGGTTGGGGAAGTGTTGTTACACTGTTCCTATACCTGGACTTGTGAAGGTTGGAGAGGTGCTTTCGTTCCCTGTAGGTGCTCCAGCGTTCTGGGGTATTGTCTGTAGACTATCTTACCACCTGTCTAGTGAAGGGTTGGGGAAGTCTCCATACCTGGGCTAGTGAAGGAGGGAGAGGTAGTCTACTTACTTTTTATTTTTATCTCAAATTTACATTTTATTATTTCTGTACTTGTCACCATTGTCTGTCAGGCTCCTAGTGTTCTAGGGCCTGTCCTGTTGCCTGGTTATCCCCGGGGCATTCTGGGGATTCTCACTTCTTGTAGGTGCTCCAGCTTTCTGGGGTAGTGTCCGTGTACTATCTTCACACACGTCTAGTGAAGGGTTGGGGAAGTGTCATTACACTGTTCCCGTACCTGGTCTAGTGAAGGTTGGAGAGGTGCTCTCGTTCCTTGTAGGTGTTCCAGCATTCTGGGGTATTGTCTTTGTACTATCATCACACCTGTCTAGTGAAGGGTTGGGGAAGTGTTGATACACTGTTCCTATACCTGGACTAGTGAAGGTTGGAGAGGTGCTTTTGCTCCCTGTAGCTACTCCAGCGTTCTGGGGTATTGTCTGTAGACTATCTTACCACCTGTCTAGTGAAGGGTTGGGGAAGTGCCGTTGCACTGTCTCCATACCTGGGCTAGTGAAGGAGGGAGAGGTAGTCTACTTCCTTTTTATTTTTATCTCAATAAATCTTCATTTTATTGTATCTGTACTTGTCAAGTGTTATTATTTGACAAGTCTCCCTGTGAATATAGACCAAATCCTGTGGTAGGCCTTGGAGGAAACCGGCTTCCGTTCAGGAGAGAAACCCTTCTTCCTCAAAATTGAGGATTCAACCGCCAAGCTGTCAAACCCAGATGCTCCATGTTCTCCTTCCACAGGTAGCCCTGTAGGAGGAGATCCGGTCTCTGTGCACACAGACAGGTCCAATAGCTCCGGAAACCAGGGTTGCCAGGGCCAGTACGGAGCAACTAGAATGACTGGAGTTCTCTCCATCTGTAGCTTCCGCAGAACCCTGGGAAGCAGGGGGCGAGGAGGAAAAATGTAGGTATGGGGAAACTGCTAAGGGATCGATAGAGCTTCCACTGTGAGAGCCAGAGGATCCTTCAAGCGGGAGCAGAATGTCGGAACCTTCCTGATGTCCCTGGTTGCCATCAGGTCAATCCAGGGGAGTCCACATCTCTGGACAATGAAGTCGAACTCCTCCTGGTGAAGCTCCCATTCTCCGTTGTCCACTGTGTGTTAGCCAAGACGTTGTCTATTCCTGGAATATGTACTGTGGAGATGGCAGGAACATGTTCTTCTGGCCAGGTCAAAATAGCATTGACCTCCAACCAAGCTGCAAGACTTCTTGTTCCTCATTGCTTGTTGATGTAAGCCATGGCCGTGGCGTTGTCTGACTGGACGCAAACCAGACAACCTTCTAGATGAGAAAACCAGTACCTTAGAGCGTGGAATATTGCCCGGAGTTCCAGAACATTGATGGGTAGGAAAGACTTCTCTGCTGACCACCGACACTGGACATTCAGGTGACCCAGGACCGCTCCCCAACTGGATAGGCTGGCATCCATCTTCACAGTGGTCCAGAATGGAATCACAAAGGGTCTTCCCCTCCGCATGTTGTAGAGATTCAGCCACCAAGAAAGACTCAGCGCCACATGTAAGGGGAAAGAAACCAAAAGCTTCAATAGATCTGGGTTCCCCTTGCAAACCTGGATCACAAATCTCTGAAGTTCCCTCTATGGTGGAAATCAACTTTCCCATCAAAGATGTCAATTACTTGGCTTGAACGGACTAGCAAGCCCTGAGGAAACCTTGCTGGTGATCTGTTGAACAACATCTTCCGTTAGAAAGACCATGCCCTGTAGGGTGTCGAACAGAAGACCTCAAAGACCAATGTCTGAGATGGCATTGGGTCCCACTTTGTCCATGTTCAGAACCCACCCATGATGGGTGAGAGTGTGGATGCAGTCCTGAACCTGTTGCTGAAGGAGTTACACAGATGGGGCCTTCATGAGCAAGTCGTCCATGTATGGAGTTACCCAGATGCAACTCTCATGCATAACAGAAATTAATGCATCCAGGATGCAAATGAACACCTGGGGGGCTGTGGTCAGACCAAACTGGAGCCGAAAACTGGAAGTGCCCCTTGTCACAAGTGAACCGGAGGTACTGCTGGCTCTCTGGATGAATAGAGATGTGCAGGTAGGCATCTTGCAGGTCCAATGAAGCCAGAAATTCCCCTGGGCACATTGCCACAATCACAGACCTTAAGGACTCCTGGTGGTAATCAGTTTTGACCACAAAGGAATTGAGATCCAGAATAAGATGGCAGCCGCCATCCTTCTTGGAGACCACAAATAGGTTGGAATAGAAGCCCAAACCTGTTTCTGGGTTGGGAACCTGTTCCAGAACTTCCTTGTCCAAGAGAGTCTGGATGGCCCCATTGAAAAGACAAAGCTTTTCCAGTCCCTGAGGTAAGAGAGAATGGAAGAACCTGAAAGGAGGAAGAGAAGTGAAGGGAATACTGTACCCTTCGGAAATCACCTGTAAAACCCAAGGATCCGCCACGGTGTCTGTCCAGACACTGAGAAAATGGCACAGACGGCCACCCACTGGTGCATGTGGCCCGGGGTTTGGCGAGTCATGCAGAAGAAGGTTTGGTGGATTTAGGCTTGGTGGAGTACTGTTTGGGCCTCCACTCTTTGGGTTTGGTGGAGGAGCGCGGGACCTGAGTAACCTCCAGGATTGCGCCACGCACCTCGTCCTGGTAGGCACGAAAAAGATGGTGCCTGCGAAGCTGAGGCTTCTTCTTGGGAACCAGGGGCAACAAGGTGCTTTTGCCTCCAGTAGACTCACATGAGAATCTTCAACTCTGCGCCAAAGAGGGAAGTGCCCAAAAAGGGAAGAGAAATCAAGGATTTCTTGTAAATTGAATCAGACCAGATCTTAAGCTAAAGGGAACGCCAGGCAGCCACAGACAGGGCAGAAGCCTTAGCCTCTAGCCTGATAATGTCAAAGATAGCATCAGTAACGCAATGCTGAGCTTCAGAAATGTTAGCCAAAAGCAGAAGCAGGTCAGCTGTGGGGGCACTCTGAGGAACAGCTTCAGTAAGCTGTTCCGTCCATATAGCAATGGCCCTAGTCATCCAAGCTGAAGCAAAGGTAGGTTGCAGAGACGCACCTATGGTCGCAAATGTGGCCTTCAGAATAGCCCCAAGCTTCCTGTCAGTCAAATCCTTGCGAGCAGAAGCATCCACCACAGGAAGAGTTGTGGATTTGGAAAACCTAGAGATCGGGGCATAGACCTTAGGAGGGAGGGCCCACTGAGCCAAGGTCACCTCAGAGAAGGTGTACAACTTAGCAAATATCTTAGGCAAAGAGAGATGTTTTTCAGGGGTCTTCCACTCATCTAGGACAACCTGGTCAAGAGTGGGATTAGGTGGAAAGACAATATAATGCTTCTTGCGCCTTTGGAAGACATCAAAAGTAGTCTGAAGATCCTCAGAAACAGGGGGAATGTTCAAGGTATCCAGGACTGCCTTGATAAGACCCTCAGCAGAGCTCGGGGTAAGCCTCAAAAGGGTCTCCAAAAATTTAGAGTAAATCCCCCTCAGAATATTCACCCTCATCTGAATCCACCAATAATTCCTCATCGGAGGAATCGGACACCTCAGGAAAACCCTGAGGTTTAGGTGCCATAGACCTAAATAATGCAGGGGGCTTCCAGGCCTGGAGGATCCCCTGGAGGTGTATAGAAAACTTTGACAGAGTAGATTTTAACTCTTGCACCGAAGGTGGCTCTTGAACATGGTCGGTAGGACCTGGGGAAAAGCAGGGGCCATGGCACATGAAGGGCATAAATGACCTGAGAATTCCCTAGGGAGCCCTGAATGACATGAGGAGCAGTGCACAATGGGGGTCACAAACAACCCAGTATCCTTAGTCTTAGATCTAGCCCCAGGTCCCAACAAGTCTGAAAATAAAAAAGGCATAGATCAAATACTGTGTCCCAGATTAATAATTCACCCAGAAAGAGCTAAAATACACGTATCTGGCAAGCAAAGGGTTAATCTGCTGAGGAAAGAGGAATGATCCAAGCCCTACATAGGATACTAGTGAGAAGAAAAAGAAAATGGCGTCCGAACCAGTAGCATCAGAAAACAGCCCACGAAATTGGCGCTCCCCCTCGAATTATCCAAAAACAGTGCTTGAATCCTCCTGTGTCCCACAAGACACTCAGAACATGCACTGGATTGTAGGACAATAGCAGACAGGAAGAATGAGCCATCTCTAAACTTGGGATGTGGAGCGGTTGCAGAGATATGTCCCAAATGAAATGGGTCCATACAGATCAATGGAGCATTGCGACCATGTGGTAAAGTGCTCCGGAATTCAAATAAATGAAACTTTTGAAAAATATTCCAAAAGTTGTAAAACATACAGTAAACACATGTACATTAGTAGAAAACACTGACCCCTAAGGGAAATGTGTGAAAATGCCCCCCAAAGCACCCAACATGGCAAAGAAAGAGTTAAATTAACACAGAGAACCCAAAATTCTCCAAAGACCCCAGCAGACAAACATACAAACCCAAATGAGTGCAGGAGATGTGCGGAGGGGAAGCAGTGGGACAAGTGGACCTCGGCACTCAAAGGGTTGCTCACCTTTTTTGCAGGTCTCAGTGGGCTTCTCCTAGGGTAAAGACATAGCACTCAAGGTTTTCCCTCAGGGCTGGAAGGTCCACAAACAGCACCTGTTAACTGGGCAATCCACCAATGGGAAGTCAGTAATGGTAATCCACCTAATGGGAGATTTCTACACCCCATATCTAACAGAAAACAATAAAATAAGCTAAAAACTAGGCAGAACTGTTCTCTTGCCTGTCTTGTTCAAGAAACAAATCTAACTGGAGAGGGATTGACTGGTTACCATCTAAGGAGGGAAGAAAGGCTCCACCCTGCATTATTTCCAAGAATATTTCCTGCCTACTTAAAGGGGTGATCGCCTTCCCTAGAGTTACCTGAACGTTATATTGGACGACAGAGAAAATGACCTTATACTCAAAAACTAAACTAGCTGGCTGTTGGGAGGACTATTTAGGGCAAAATGTGGGAGAAGTTCCATTGAGTGTCCTGCCTCCTGCAGGTCCATGGAAGCTAGAGGAAAAGTGGTTTATACCTCTGTCCTCTAGCTTTTAAGAGCTCTGATTGGTCCTACCTACTAAATAGGGTATCAGGCATTTATATGCAATGAGAGGGATAAAATATGGCAATAACGCAAACAATTAGAGGTAAAACTTTATTGCAATGTAAAGTTACATAAAGGTGAGAACAAATTTAATTGTTAGCAAATGAAATATGAACATCTTATATAACTTAAACCTTTGCTTCATAAAGCTTTGCAGGCCTCTCTAGCATTCAAGGGGTTAGATATACCAATTAATGTATATTTAGCACATGGCAAAGGAGCTATGTAAGTGAATCACTTCTGCATAGTTAAAATCATTATTTTACACAAAACAGTCATAAAATAATTATTAAGGTTATTTATTTCCTGTCTTACCTGGACACTAACAGATTAAACTACTGCACCAGCAATGTGACAGGGCTGCCATAGTCAACACACTTTCCTTCTCAGTCACTGCTGTGCATTTTTGTCCTATATTTGTTTTACCACATAATATTGGGTCAGGCCAGATACAGGCAACCTTTTGCTCTCCAACCGTTTGCTCTCCAAACCATTGACTGGTTGGGGGATGGTCAGAGTTGTAGTATCCAACAGCTGGAAAGCCAAAAGCTGAGTTAACTTGGTTTGGACCCTATTAAAAAAAAAAAAAATCAATATTTTGCTACATATGTAGCATTTTAGCAATCAAAAGCTGTTTGAAAGACATCTGCCTTTTGAATAACTCCTACAATACTAAAATCACTTAGCAAATTTCTGGCATTGCATGCATCTTTCATTTGTGTGTTGCATAAGAACTGATGGGACAAACATTAAGGCTTCAAAGAAAATAGGTATGGGTATTCTTTTTCCCAACCAAATTCCTGGTGTGGAGCTTTTATTATTACAATAACATAACAGTCTAAAAAAGCATAACAGTGAATGCTATTGTTCAGATTCCTTGGCCCAGCTTAATTATGATGGAAGCAAAATGTAAGGATTAAAATACAATTATTTCATTGGGCTGAAATGCAAAACTGATATAGGCATGAGTCACGTGGCTTGGGTAGCAATATAGCCACTTTGGCTAGTGTATTAGGAACTAAAGAAGGTTCTCCTATACTATACAACTGATTAAAGGAAACAAGTATAGGCCCAAATACTAAGAAAGGCGTGTCTAATTCTTGTCCTTGTGAGCTATCAACATTGCAGGTTTTCTATATATCTAGAGATATACTTAGATATTATATATATAATTGTCTCTAGAATCCAGTCATTCGATTAATCTTCATTAAGCAGTATTTCTGAGGACTAAAACAATGATACACGCAATTCAAAGGGAGATTCTTCATTCAAAAGTTAGTAGACCACATTAGAACACAAAATCAGTCTTCTTTTTGCTGTCTTTGGAGGCCTTCTGATGATACAATTATCTTTTGCTGAACTGCAAATGGTCTTTGACAGAGTACAATAAGTTAGTAATGACTAGAGAAAAGATTAGTAATCACAAACACAAGTGGTGATAATGTATGCTTTGAGGAATTGACTGGACCTTACCTTTAAAGGTATAGTAACCCTTTATTCTGAATTTACATTTTGACCTTACAAATTACAAATAGTTTATTAATTTTTTTTTTCTTTTTAACACTTCTGTCCCTGACAGTGAGCTATCTGGATCTTAGTTTCCACAGAGTTTTCTGGTCGATAGACTATTAATGAAGGATGTAATAAAATTTTAGTCTTTCTGCAGCACTGAATGCTCCATATGCTTTTTTCTCTAGAGAGAAGACAGAGAAGGGCTAGTAAAAAGGTGTCTGGTTTACACGAAAACAAATATCAGAATAGACTAAAAGATCTGAAAATATATAGCTTGGAGGAGAGAAGAGAGAGGGATATGAGAAACATTCAATAAATGAAGAGTTTCAACAAAGCACAGGAGAGAAGTACATTTCAAAGGAGTAAAAATGTTAGGGCAAGAGGCCACAGTCTAAAACTGGAGGGACAGAGGTTTAAATGTAATGTAAGAAAGGTTTTACCTCACTCAGAGGGTAGTACATAAGTGGAATAGCCTACCAGCAGAAGTGATAGAAGTTAATACAGTGAGGGAATTTAAGAATGCATGGGATAAGCATGAGGGTGTCCTAAACATAAGATAAGACCAAGGACCAAATGGGGTTTGAACAGTTTGAAAAATGGGCAGGCTAAATGTTCCCAATTCTTATCTGCCATCAAATTCTATGTTTTTGTGTTTTTTACACTGTATCACAAGACCTGTTTTCATTTTTCTGACATAAACTGCTCTAGAAACAGATCCAGGTAGCTGACGGTCAATGACATAAAAGTGTTAATCCATTGAGGATGCAGGGACCATGGGTATAGAGCTCCAAAAACCAAACTCCTTCCACTCCCTGCCCACTATACCTTTCCGCCAACAGGCTCTCACCTAGTTAACGATTAGCAAAGCCAAGAAAGGTATAGACAGCATGACAGAGAAGCCAAACAACTACAGGGCATCCTAACCCATACTATTTTTCCATGGACAAAGCGAAAACAATGTATTGGCAAGTACAAACAATTTTCTCTATCATCCCTGAGGGATGCAGGTGCCACGGAACCATCCCAAAAAACAGAGGGAGTGAGAGAAAACTAGGGTACAAGGGCCAACAAAATTTTCCAGCCAAAACTGGCATCTAAAAGATGCAAAAAAACCATTAACCTATTAACTTAGTGAATGAGTGAACAGATGACTATGCTGCATCCTTGCAAAGTTGGGCCACAGAAGCCTGTTTCTTCAAAGCCAGTTACATACTAATGGAATGGACCTGATGGGCTGTAATCCAGAATGGAGACGGACAGGACTTGAGCATATTGGCTTGTTTAATACGCCATTTAAGCCACAAGGTAATAGTCCTTTTTGAAGCAGGTGGGTCCTTACTAGGACTATCTGGGATGACAGTCTCTGGTTGTCATTAAGACTGGGTGGAGTGAACATACTGACATAGCAATCCACTTAAAAAGTGTAGGGAACCTCCTCCTTGAGATTGGAAGTATTGGGACACAAAGATGGAAAGCAAGGTGAGAAGATCTGCAGGATAAACCACTAAGCTCAGCTACTGTTCTCCTGTTGAAGAAATAGTAGTAAAGAAACAGTCTTGCATGTCAAATGTTTAAGGGAAGTCAAAGACATGGGCTGAAAAGGGGAAGACTGAACCACCTCCAAAACCAGATTTAGGTCCCACTGAGGGTAAGAGCCCATTGTAGAGGAAATATACAATTCACTGCTTGAAGAAAAGTCTGAATCTCAGGAATCCCAGTAAGTTTCTGCTGGAAAAGAACAGAAAAGGCAGAAAATTGAATGCTAAGGGGATTGACACAGGCCTTTCTCAAGTCCAGCTTGCAAAAAGTCCATAACAGATGGAAATAATTGTCAAGGCATCTGTCTACTGGTCCTTTGCTCTAATGTAGAATACTGGAAGTTTTGCATTGAGACAAGAAGACTACCATATCTATGTTGGGCCTGCCCCAAAGATTCACTAGTTGAAGGAAAATCTGTTTCAATTCCCATTCTCCTGAATAGATGGATGAATGGCCTGCTAAGATAATCCGCTTCCCAGTTTTCCACACCTGGAATGTAGCCAGGGTACAGGGCAGCCACGTGAGATTAGGCCCAAAGCATAATCCTTTCCATTTCCACCCATGCAGCATTACTCCTGCTGCCTCACTAATGTAAACTACTGCTTTGGTGTTGTCAGGATGAATCTGAACAGGAAGGCCAATGGAGAAGACTCATGCAAGTCAAAAGAGAACTGAAGATAGCTTGATATTCCAGAAAGCTATGACTCTGTGCGGGACCAGAAGCCTTGAATGGAATGATGGCCTAACACTGCCACCCAACCAAACAGGCTTGCATCTATTGTCACCAATGTCCAAAGTAGGACCGATCTTAGGACAGAGACTGATTTGTCAGTCACCACTGGAGAGACAGCCGGGGGGCCCTGGACAGAGGTATTGTGTGATGAAAATGTGACAGATTCTATCTCCAGTAGCAAAACATATCCAGCTGCATGTGCCTCAAGTGAAATTACGCAAAGGGAACTGATTCTATTGTGGACATCAGAATTCTCACCAGTAGCATACAGTAACTGATTGTGGGCCTTGACTGTTTCAGAAAGCAGCAAATTTTCACTCACAATCCTGTCAGTTTGTCCTAAGGCAACAGGATTTTGTGGAGAGTCATGTTGAAGACCAGGGCCAGGAACAGCAGCAGCTGTGTTGGGTCTAGATGAGACTTATGACTATTGATAATCCAACTGTGTTGTCGAAGAATTGTCATAGTGTCGTCTAGATATAGGTTTACACTGGAAGAATACCAGCAAAGCCACCTTTGGTGAACTCTGAGGGCTGTGGCCAGGACAACAAATTGAAAGTGCTGATTTTGTAATGCAAACCGAAGAAAAAGGTGATGCTCTGGCCAAATGTGAACATGTCGTGTTAAGCCACGAACTCTGCATTAACTCAGTTTTGAACTTGGGCATGCAGAGAAACTTGTTCAAAGCTTTGCAGTCTAAGACATGGCAAAACATATCACCTTTTTGGTAATAAAAAGATTTGAATAAAAGCCTTTAAACCACTGATCCAGAAGAACCGGAACCACCACATTGGCTTTCAAAAGGGTGTGAACGGCCTGATGAAAATCCACAAGGAGACTATGGTCCATGGGAAGCTTTGGCATATAAAAGAGGGATGGAGGTAGAGTGGGAATGGACATTAAGTAAACATTATTAAGATGAAATGATGTGCTTTTCCTCCAGAAATCAAATCTGCAGGGTTTGTTCTGCGACAAGAGTGTGTTTGCTCCCTGTGGCCTGACAAACCATCTTATTCAGCTCCAGACCAAGATTCCAGTGAGCTGCCACAGGAGTTGGTGAGCAATTGGCTGCTGTCATGGCAATGTCCAAAGCCACCACATCATCATAAACCATGGCATCCTGGAAAGGCAACAACGTCCTTTTTGGGAGCGTCATCCTGAATAGCCTGCAGAAGTTGACCCTGCCAAGTTTCCATTGTTCTGCATGCCCAAGTAGAGGGAAATATGCCTCAAATGATAGAGCACTGATCAGAATAGAAGTCTGGTAAGAGTCCAGTTTTTTTGTTTTTTTTTTATCTGTGGAATCCCTAAGAGCTGCCGCGCATTGCACTGACAAAGTAGTGTCCTTGGAAAGATGAGAAACTGGAATCCACCGCAGGAGCAGCCAACCACAGTTCCACCCTGTCCACAGGAAAAGAGTAATATCCTGAAAACTTCTTAAGGATAGACAAAGCCTTGTCAGGAAAACGCCACTCATCCAGAACTATCTGGTCCAATTCTGCATTAGCAGAAAAGAATACTGCCGATTTTTACTCTTGAAAAGTCCCTCAAAGACTTCTTGAACCTCCCTGATTATTCCTAGAAGACCAGTCCCACAGAGAATGTGGAATGTCAGTACTCTCACCAAGAACCTCCCCCCCTCATCTTTGGATGAGAGATTGTCAGAAAGAACAGAACCATTTGCCTGCTGACTAAGGGACATAGAAAGAGAATATTTTGGTGAACAACGGGCAGCTGTCAACATTTTCCCAAAACAATGGAGCCTAACAATGTTCTAGCCCATTCTGACTCCATTGTGGGAGAAAAATCCTTGTAAAACCATGTGAATGACTCCACAATGGCAGAAAATTTACAATCTGCAAATGGATGCCAGAAAAAAATACCCCGCAAAAGGCAGTGGAATTCTCATTGCAACTAGCTTGCTCTCTGAGCTCTGAACTTGTGCAAGAAACAAGCTACGTAGCTCCGAGGAGTAAACATGAGAGAGGTTAACTAGGTAAAGGAACGCCCAACAAGAAGCAGCGTTCATTCAGCTCTCCATTAAGGAAGACATCACAAACTAGGGGACAATGGGCTTGATCCAGAAAATACAAAGGATCAAACACAACCAAACCCCAAGTTCATATCTGGTGAAGGAGGTGAAACGTGTCACATACTGTACCACTCGATCAGGCATAATGCAAGAATGAGCATCAAAGTATCTCACACAGGGGAAGACGCATGATAGGCATACATATTAATCCCACCTGGCTATGTTGAAATGGAGCCAAATGCATAATTTCACTCCATAGCCCTCAAGTCACCCCCCAAGCCCAAGGCAACGAAGAACAACCAGAGTGCAATGGTCCCCTGATCTACAGCCCCATGGGAGAAAGGACCAAAGGGATATGACAGAAATGTCCCAGGAACCCTCATTCCCAAGTGAGGGCTCCCCAGTAGGCAAGAAAGCAAAGAGATAAAGAAAACAAAAGAAAAATAAAACAGATGAACGTCTTTCAAAATGGAAACCACTATGAACTCCTGAAGGTCACTCAAAAAAAAAAAAAGTGAGAGCCGATTGGTGGAGGGGAACAGAGGGAAGGTACTAGGAGAAGTTTGATTTGGAGTGGAGAACCCATGGTCCCTGCATCCCTCAATGACGATAGTTAAATAAATAGTACAAGGTATTGGCATTTTGGCTTTAGAGATTGCGTACTTAAGAAATATGTGAAGTTAAAATAAAGGGTTACTATTCCTTTAAAATAGAAAAATTCCTGAGATATATTGGAGAATTCAGATCAGTTTACAACTGGGGAGGGGATAAATGGAAGCATACAATTTTTAAGAAGCTGGATGGATTAGATTTGTGAGTGATTTGGTTAGAAAAGGTGAACTGTCAAAAGCAGAAATCAGTCTGTGAATGATTTTCTCCAGATATGTTGAGCAAAATTTAGGATTGAGGGTCCGAAAGTATTGGAGGTGGAGAGAGGGATTCTGATACAAAGATAAAATTAATGAATAGTTATATCCTTGGACAATAGTCTAGGTTAAGACAGTGCAGATTCTGAAAAGCAAAAAACATAACTTTTGCATAAAGCATCCCCCATCAGTAGTCATACCCTTGTTTTACTCAGCAGGAATTGCATAACAATATATTTTACATAAAACATAACTATCTTTAAAAGTAATAATAATGAGAAACCAATCAAATATTAATATGTATATTATACACAATATCTTCATCAAAGAGCATTAAGTCCACATTCTTAAATACTTTCAAATTTCTTTATGTCTAACAATTACTAAACGGAACTATTAAGGATAATAACGGAAACTTTGAATAAATTCTCTCATATTAGATGGAATATAATAGCTACAAACACAGAAATATAGGTCTGCAAATGGCCATCCTAAGAATTACAGATCCATGTCTTGCGCCTGTGTAATTACTTGCTTACTCCTGGAACATTTTAGTATGTAAATACATACCACTTTTTTCAAGCTACCCCTGTCAAACTACTCTTGACCAATTGTTAATGGTGGCTGTACAACCTCTTGTGTTTTTGCGAACATGCTCTGCTGCCTTTGGATGGTAAAATGGTCTTCTGCACATTAGCTCGTGCGTCAAGATGAAGGAAGCACATGAAGCATCCAAAGGGTAATATATGTTACAAATAGACGTATTGAACATAACGATGCATATGAACAAATGGGAAACTAAAGATGACAACTGCTGATAATTTTCATTTGCATACCTGTACAGACTAGAACACACATTAAATGTCAACCATTGTGCTTTACCAAGTGTCCTATGGGAGGCAGAGCTTATAAAAGATCAGGGGCTGAAATGGGCAGAGCCCCTAGATCCTGTACTGCATGACTCTGAACTCATACTTCAGGTTAACTGCGAAATTGGCTAAACAGGCATGGGGGTTAGTTTCCAATCCTGAAATCTGATACCTAGCTGATTAGGAGGGATGCACATTGTCACCCCAGCTAGCCTGACAAGTGTGCACTCAAAGCAGCAAGCCTCCCAAGGGGGGAACTATAAATTTAAAGGTAAAGTATACCTATTGGGAGAAGTGATTTACATATTTTTTTTTAAAGGTGTTACCTTGCTAGGTGTCCTCCATAATACATGGACAAACCAGTACTATGAAGCAGCACACAAAGGGGTTCATATCCAAAACTCCAAGTCCAAACAAACCTCTCCCTTAGACAAGAGAAAAAAAAACAAAGCACTCATACGGCATACGCTGCACTCCGGGTATATCACAAAAAATTTGATTCTAAAAGGTAACTAATAATCTGAATACCAATTAAATGCTTTGTGCTAAAAAGCCCCAACTCGCAAATTGAAGCATTTTTGCAAAATACAAACAAACTTATACTGTACAAAATTCTTAGGCAGGTATAAAAAAATGCTGTGTAAAATGAGAATGTTTTAAAAAATAGACATGTTAATGGTTTATTTTTACCAATTAACAAAATCAGTGATTGAACAGAAGAAAAATCTAAAATAAAAATCAATATTTGGTGTGACCACCCTTTGCCTTCAAAACAGCGTAAATTTTTCTAGGTATACTTGCACACACTTTTTTAAGAAACTCACCAGGTAGATTGTTCCAAACATCTTGCAGAAGTAGCCTCAGTTGTTTCTCTCTCTTCATGTAATACCAAACTTGATAATGTTGCGATCAGGGCTCTGTGGGGCCATACCATCACTTCCAGGACTCCTTGTTCTTCTTTATGCTGAAGACCGTTCTTAATGACTTTGGCTGTATGTTTGGAGTCATTGCCATACTGCAGAATTAATTTGAGGCCAATCAGATGCCTCCCTGATGGTACTGCATGATGGATAAGTATCTGCCTGTACTTCCCAGCATTGAGGAGACCATTAATTCTGACCAAATCCCCAAATCCATTTGCAGAACTGCAGCCTCAAACTTGCAAGGAACATGCACCATTCTTCACTGCTGCCTGCAGACACTCATTCTTATACCGCTCTCCAGCCCTTCAGCGAACAAACTGTCTTCTGCTATAGCCAAATATTTAAAATTTTGACAAATCAGTCCAGAGCACTGGCTGCCATTTCCCTGCACCCCAGTTCCTGTGTTTTTATGCATAGTTAAGTCACTTGGCCGTGTTTCCAAGTTGGTGGTATGGCTTTTTGGCCATAAGTCTTCCATGAAGACCATGTCTGATCAGGCTTCTCCTGACAGTAGACAGATGTAACAGGATCCCTCTGTTTTCTGCCAATTCTGAGCTGATGGCCCTGATGCACATCTTCCGATTGATAGGGGAAGTAAGCATGACGAGTCTTTCATCTGCTGCCCTAAGTTTCCTTGGCCGACCACTGCATCTATGGTCCTCAACATTGCCTGTTGCTTTGTGCTTCTTCAAGAGCTTGGACAGCACATCAGGAAACCAGTCTGCCTTAAAATGTATGCCTGGTTGAGACCTTTCTTATGCAGTATACCTACCTTGCCTCTTGTTGCTTTGCTCAGTCTTGCCATGGTATATGACTTTTGACATTAAACAGTCTTCAGCAACCTCAACTTTTTAGCCAAGTTTGGCTGTTCCTCACCCAGTTTTATTCCTCCTCCACAACAGTTTCTTTTTCAGTTAAGGATTGTGTTTTAACCTACATATTAAACTGATGATCATTAGCACCTGTTTGGTATAACTGTTTAATCATACACCTGACTATGGGCTAGATTCAAATGCAGGTGCAAAGTTTACCTCTGCTTTTTTTTCTCCAGGTATCCCCATAGACTTCAATAGGTCATTTTTTTTATAAAACTGGAGGTAACATTTATCTCCAGCAATTGGATCCAGCCCAATATGCCTACAAAATCCCTGACTTTGTGCAAGTGTACCTAGAAGAACTGATGCTGTTTTGAAGGCAAAGGGTGGTCACTCCAAGTATAGATTTGATTTAGATTTTTCTGAAGTTCAATAAGATTTTGTTAATTGATAAAAAATAACCATTAACAGGTCTATTTTTAAAGCAATTTTACTTAACAGCATTTTTTAAACCTGCCTAAGATTTTTGCACACACTGTACATACAAGCAGAGTTACACAAGTGTTTTAATCAAATTCAGTGAAGCACGTGAGAGAAACAAAAGCCCATCTGCATGCCCACTATAATCACAAAGAGCTTGATTATAGGAAAAAGCTTCCTTAGACCAAAGAGCATCAGTTCTCATATGCATAAGAACACAAAGATACACAAGTGAATCAGATGGATCATGGCTAACTAAAAAACAGGGATAAAGCAAAGCAATACACATCTTTGAAGCACCGGTATACATGACTAACATTTCACTTTAAATTTAAACCCAAGGGTTTTCTAGTATGAAGCCTCCAAATCCAGATGGATTCATGTTCATTTATAATACTTATTAAGAAGTCACCACTTCTCACTGTGGGTTTGACCTTCTCTAAACTCATAATTTTTAAATACTCCATGTTGCCCTGATGCTCCACTTTTACGCATCTGTTATAGCTGAATCTCCCTCCTCATTTGATGTATTGTTTATATGCTCCTGTAACCATGACTTAAATGGACACCTTAACCTTCCTACATACTGAATGGATCAAGCCTGACAGGTGAACAAATAAATCACATAATTAGTATTATAGTTAATTCTATTCCTTAGGCTAATTTTCATTTGAAGAGGTGATGATTCTCAGGCAGTAGTATTTGAGGTGGAATATTTGACCACCAATAATTTATCATCCTCCTATTCTAAAAAGGTGGTGGTAAGAGTGCCATTTGCATCTTTTGTCTCTGCCTCTCCTGTGTGTCTGATCAGGGATACAATGTAACCAGTGTGGTTCCTGCTTTGTATTTTCCACGAGTGAGGTCACCGTTCAGGCAGGGCAATAGTTCCCTCCCCACTATACCTGACTGAGTGCTGCGAGCGGGTTTTGTCAAATTTATGTGAGTGTATTTATTATCATGTACTGAGGATATCGCTTCCTATACTACATGGTCCGCACATCCTTCTGTTTATATTTTCTGTCTGGTAATAGTTTTTATACACCACTTATTTTTACCCCAGCCTCTATAGGGGCTAGTTCCTTAGATTAAACCAGAATTGTTCTGATGAAAGGAAGGACTTTTCTAACTGAAGCAAAGATATTGTGGTCTACATTCTGGAAATGTGCTATACTACGCATGTTGCTAATAAATTGTTTGAACTTGAGTGCCAGCACAACCACACACAATTAGTACACAAGGATCATAAGGTTGGGAGGTCTTACAATAATGAAAACCTGATGCAAAGTGACATCAGTTTATCAAACCCTTTAGAAACCAGTAGCATGACATCACTGATATAATTAAGAAGTATTTTCCTATTTTGAGAGGGTATGCACTTTTGTTCCCAGGGAATTGAAAAAGGGGTACAGTTTCTGGCCAGAACCATGAGTGTCACCCACATTTTTGCAATAAATTTACAACTAATAATTGGTTGTGGGTTAAGAGGCATTTTAGATATAAATACAGGTTTACAGACATCAACTGTCATACTAGTATTTGTTTAATGTCAAGCATAATCTGTTCACTATGAAGGTCCACTTAAATCATGGCTACAGGATCATTGGAACAATACAGCAAATTGGTAAAGTGATTCAGAAGCAGAGAGGTACATCACAAAGCAGAATCTCGGCAACATGGCTTTTATAAACTTTGTGGGTACAGAGAAGGTTAATCCTTCAATGAAGGGTGGTGGTCTGTTAAATATTACAAATAAATCCAGAACCTACTGGATTTGGACGCTTCTGAATAGGAAGCCTATGGGGATGCTAGCCATGTATACAGATGCCCCCTCAGGTGTGTACTGCTTCGCTGTATCCCCCTTTTTAATTAGCCATTGTCGATTTGATTCAGTTTGAGTGAGAAATGACACTCTCTAGTGTAAGGAAGATTTCACCTATCATAATGATCTCTGTCATTCTAGTGGTTGTGTAGATGGGCTTGGTTTCTGTCACAGGCTTCACTGGTTTTAATTATTTACATCTGCTATTCAGATTATTATTTGCCTTTTATCAGTTTTTAGTGCTTGAATAAATATTCACTGGTTTGATGACCGCTGGATGTTTGAACTAGTTCACCACACCACACTACACTCAGGTATATCTATATAATTCTCGCTATGTTGGAATGTAGTTGTGGGTTACAGATGGGCAGCAACAATTCACCATATAAAATTGCTTACATGAACACCACAAAATTTCATTTCCCTTTACAGGGCTGCTCATTTAGAATTATGAAGCATACTGTCTATTATTGGGATGTATCAGCTAAAGGGAATAAAAAGGATCTCCTTGAATGCTAGCCACAGAAGATAAAATTAACAAAAAAAAAAAAATTATATATATATATATATATATATATATATACAGATAACACTGTATGAAGGTTCCCCATGAAGTCCTTCTGTTCAATAAATTAAGAGTGACTTCTTCCTATAGGTATAGTTCCCCCTTGATGACCATACAGGTGAGCAACACAATACAAAGCAGTACTGGCTTTGAAGCACGCATGTCTTACAGTACATAATCAGAGAGAGTACACTAAAAACAAACATCATATTCATACATACAATGTGGGCTAAGCGATTTGTAAGAACATTTTTTTTACATTAAAAATACCCTGAATAAATAGTACGGATGTCATAAATGCAACTAGTAAAACTGGAAACATTTGGTTCTTGTACTATAAAGCTTATAGTCTAATAAACACAAAAGAAGACCATCAACAAAGTGCCTGTGTTATTTGTGTGTATAAGAGTAGACAGGCCGTAGTCATTCATACTTTTCAACAAACTGCTTGGTGCACTCAGAGGTCAGAAAATCTAGGGTGTATGTACAGGCACACATACACATTTAATCATCAAGTATACATGCTAATAATTAATTCAGTAGAAGACCAGTAAGCAATCGAAAAGGATAAACTGGATTTGTTATGTAAAGAGCCTTTCTAGTCAATCACAGCAGAGCTGCACATTGTATTCATCCCACAGGCTCCAGAGCCTCGATACAAATAATAATAGCCCTAGGAAAAAAAGAAGAAAGACTTTTAAAATTGTATTAGTCCATAAAGCCAGTTTATGTATAATTACATGATCTAGCAATAGCAACACTTTGTCTATCACATAGTACAGCTGGAAAGGCTAATAGTTTTGTTCCTACGTCGCTGTATTAACCTGCAGTGGTTTAAAACTATAAGTCTGTAACTCAGGCCTTGACGGGTCATGCCTGCTAACATCAACACATCCTAATAACTCCCCATTTGCCTTAATCTAAGCAGAAAATCCTAATGGCCGCTATGAATCATTTTTGGTTCTCCAAAATTATTTTTGTTACATACTACTGGATACCATGTTCTCAAGGCAGACACAACCCTCTTCCTGAAAGCTTCCTAGTGAGAATTGGGAGGAGTTTTCGAATTATGAGTACAGCAGAATCATGTCACCCTCTCCACCACAAAAAAAAAAAAAAAAAAAAAAGTAGAGTTGAGTAGAAGAAGGGTACTCGCACCACTGGGACATGTGTTGTTCCAAAGTTATTACAGTTTAAACTTTGATACATTAACATCTGTTGTCCAGATAATTATTCAGTTACAGACTACACTTTTCAAAGATAATAATAGTAACTCCTCCATCTATTCATGCACATAGTTGTAACTTTTGAATAGAGCAGCTGGCAGCAGTGTGAAATACTTTTGTTTTACTCAGTAGGAAAAGCAATAATTATTTTTTCCTAATAAAAATATACTGACCCTTTAACGTTACTGGAATTCAAAGAACACTGCATAAAAAATAAGAAACTTTTACTGTACTTACCATTAAATCCTTTTCTCAGAGTCCATCGGGATTACAGAAACATGGGGTAAAGTCTACTCCAGGAGGGCAGGGCACTTCAAAAAAGGTCTCTGAGGTGGAGACTCCCTCCCCCTTCCGCTTTACCCCCTGTCTGCCAAGCTTAGTTTTAATGTATAGAAGAGGAAAGTAAAACAGAAATAAAAGAAAAGGGAATACACTGAACAGAGAATTGAAGAGGACCCTGTAGTGTTTTTTCTCCAGAAGGTAGTCCTGTGTTCCACATAGAAAATGAGAAAAGGATTTTATGATACACTAAAATCCACTCTTTCTCTGTCATCCAGTGTGGAAAACAGGAATAATGTGAATATGCCAAAGTTATCCATTAATATTTCAGGGAAGCCTTAGGTGTCAATGGACACCAAGCCTGCAAACCAAATAACAGAAAAGTAAAAAGGACATCTCAGAAAAAGAAAGAACATCTATACAGGCACCCCAGCCTGTAAGACCTTCCTGCCAAAACCCGGCTTCAGCAGAATCTAGCAAAACAACACAGTACTGTTTGACGAGGTGTGCAGAGACAACCATGTCACCTCCTTACACAGCTGCTCAGCAGTAGCCCGATTCTTGCAGGCTCAAAACGAGTCTACCGGCCTGGTGCAATGTGCAGTGACTCAAATGGGTACAGGTTTCTTCCTGAGGACAAACTCCTGGTGAATGGCCAACTTAACCCAAGAAGTTACAATAAACGTAGATGCAGCATGGCCTGCACATAGGTCCTCAGGAATTACAAACAGCAAATCAGATTTCTGAAAAGGCTGCGTGCGCAGAACAAAGTACTTCAAGCAACTGACTACATCCAACAGATGCATTTCCTGCTTCTGTCTGTTAGAAGGGACAGGACATAAAGAAGGAAGAACAATTTCCTGGTTGATGTGAAAATCTGAAACAACAATAGATGTTGGAAAGCAGACTTCTGAAGAGCTCCCAATACTAGGTTTAAGTCCCATTGGGAAATGGTATCCTGAAAGACAGGGAAGCCATGAGCCACTCCTTGGACAAAGGTTTGCATATCAGGAAGCAAAGCAATACATGATTGGGGTTGGAATAAACACATATGATCAAGGGAAATAGCATGGAATGGTCATCACATCCAAAGAGCCAAAAGGATCTCTGGACCTGGACAGAAATGAGGAAAACTGCGGTTCTAATGAGAGTCCATGAGAGCCATTATCGGGAAACCCCAACAGTGGACAATATAGTTGAAAATGGTCTGATTGCTTAATTGCTTAATTTGAACTGCGGTTAGGGCAGGAACGCAGGCCTCGACCCACAAGAGAATCCTCCAGACCTCTACAACTAAGAGTTGCTGCACTCCTGGTCCCTCCTTGGCAGTTTATGTAGCACTGTCAGACTGAATCGGCACAAGTGACACCAGCAGGTGTAGAGAACAATGAAGCAAGGAGAATTATCCACAAATCTAGGACACTGATGGCCAGAAGACACTCCCCCTGGTACGAAGGACCTGGGTCATCAGGGGGTACAGGGTGACACCCCAGCCCAGCTAGCTGGCATCCATGGTGATCACTAGCTTGTTGGGAATGACAGAGGACTCTGTCCCTTCATGCAAAAGATGTCCCAGAGTCAAAGATATGACATAGGACAGATGAAACTGATGCCTGGATCAATACCAGAGAATGTCGAGCTACAATTCCCATGTGTGGATGGAATGGCCTCCAGAGCAAAGGCTACGCTCAGAGTTGTTGATGGCCAGGATATTACCCTAGAAACCTGAAGTACGGACTAAATCTTTTAGTTTTGAAGACACCATCACTTAGAAGTATTCAGATCTCTTTGCGGTTTTCTGGATCCACAAAGAGATTTGACCAGAATCTCGCGAAACTTTCATGAGAAGGAACAGGGTTCAACACCTGTAAGTCTGTCAAAGAGAAATCGGAATCTAGGAAACCGGACCCTCAATCCAGATCCCGATGAACTCTGAACAGGAAGAAATTGTGTGGAGGGAGTTGAAGTCTAATAATACCCTTCTGAAATTAACCTCAAAACCCACTGATTCATCACTGAAATGGCCCACATGTTGTGGAAAAATCAGAGACGAACGCCTACAGGCTGACCCAGACCAAGACCCTGGGAGACTTGTCAATTTTAGGCTTCTGAGCAGTCTTCTTGCCTGCCCAAGCCTGCCTGGGTTTTTGGGGTGGACGCACCTGTACTACCTGGGGAATCTGTTCCTTGACCACCACCGAACTGGTGGAGGTAAAAAAAACAAACAAACAACAAACATGTCTTGTATGGGTAAAAAATGAACGTTTAGGTGGGACTCGAGGCAGCAAAGTACTCTTGTTGCTGTGGCATGACTGATAACTTTCTCCAGTTCCAGACCAAACAATTGTTTAGGTAGAGAAACCGGAGGACTTTTCAGTGACAGTCTTAAGCCACAGAATGCGGCAATAATCAGGAAATTGAGGCCTTACCATAAAATCTAACTGAATCAAAGGCAGTGTCAGTAATATAGCACTAGTTTGAAGGACCTTGGAACGCAAAACTACCAGGTCATCCGTAACCATGTCCTCTTGTATGGCATCCAGTTGATCACCCCAAATACAGCCATGGCATTAGTCACCCAGGAAATGGGAAAGATCCTCCTGATTCTTAAGAACCATAGCATCTACCAGAAGAAGTGCCATAGTCTTGGCAATACGCAAAACAAAAATTGGTTAAAATGGATAAGATTATCAAAGTGCTGATTAAGGAACAGTATCCGATTAAGTGTCTTACATTCATCCACAATAACCTGGTCCAAGGAATGGTGATGAGGAAATATAGGAACCTCCTTCTTGCATCTCTTAAAAATGTCAGGGGAAGGAGAAGTGAAATCCAAGACCTCTGAGACATGAAGCGTCTCCAGGACTGCCTGGATATGCTCCTCTAATGAGGAGCTAGAGTCATCCTCATAATAGTCCCCCAGGAAAAGAGGAGTAATTGCTTTCAGTTCTCCTTCCTCTGAAGAGGAGTCCCTAATTGCATGTGTATCACCCTGAAACACAGGGCTCTGAGAGGCGCAGGGTGTCCTGCAGACCAAGAGAGTTGGGACCCCCAGGTTGAGGACTGCTGGAATAGATGAGGGGATATAGCAGACAGAGGTGACTGAGAAAATCAGAGCCTTAACCCAAATTGGTTCCAGGTCAGATGAGGGTCTCGGAGGTGGTATGGGGCCGCTATGGAAGAGGGACAATGTACCAGGGTATTCTTGAGGAAGACCAGTTTGGCATGAGGAACAAGAATTCTTAGCATTAGACTTGCGCAAGTACACTTAGATTCTGATATATTCAGAAGAAGCCACAAAGCAGTGTGAAAGACAGTAAAAAATAGTAGAAAGATACATGCAAAAGTATTTAAAGTTAATCAGAAAGTGCAAGTGGTTAAAGGCTCGATTCAACTGAGCCCGCTAAAAAAGCCGGTAGCCAATGGCTGTGAGGGAATTGGAACAGAGACTCCCCAAATATAAAGGCAGACTGTTCAAATTCCCTCAGTGTGGAACAGGCATCGGCCCGTGAGGTCATGAAGAGGGGTTTATATTGCACACTAGTTTCTCTGCTGCCTCTGTGGCTGCAAAGACAGGCAGAGAAACAGGAAAAGCCACAATTTTTTTAATAATATCCGAATATTTATTTTAACCAAAGTAGCAACATTTTTAATAACTGAAGGCATGTTATATGATGTTCACCCGCACATTAATACATGGTTTAACCCTTTGAGTCCCAAAGAGGTGCGCAATGCATTCCCCTCTGGCACTCAAGGGGTTAAATGATGTAGAAGTGTGCGGCTTATTTTATGCAAACATGTATTGATACTTATTTTTACAGCTACAAGACAAAAAGAAAGACAATACAAAAGAGAAGACAGAAGATGGACAGTAGAAGACCAGGATGCTGAGGACCCAGCTTGACTTCAGGATTAATGGAAAGTGTTACTTTTGCAGGGGATGTTGTTTGTTACTTAGTCGGGTTAACCCTATGAGTGCTGGCAGGGTAATTATACCCCACTGGCACTCATAGGGTTAATTCTACTAACATTGAAGGCTTTTTATGTACTTTGGATGTACTGATATGGGGCTTAGTGCATACATACACTGGGGACCTGTTTTTTTTTTTTTTGCCTTCAATTGCTGCATCAGCTGATCCGATAAGGGACTTTAGTCAGAAAAAACGAGGTATTAAATCTAAGTGCTAAATTTGCGCTGTAACCGTGTTTTATAAAGTCTCCTCTGAGTTTCTGGAGGTGCTTGTCACGGTCCATCATGTCTGAACAGATGCGGTGGTATCTGATGGCCTGGCTGTATATGATGGAGTTCTTTGTGTGTTTTGGGTGGAAGCTATTGTTTTTCAGGTAGGTTGGTCTGTCTTTTGGTTTGCGGTATAGGGATGTGTGGTGGATGGATTTGTTCTGAATACTGATAGTTGTGTCAAGGAAGTTAATGTTTGTGCGTGAGTGACTGAGTGTTAGGTTGATATTGGGGTGGAATGTATTGTAATTCTCATGGAATTTGAGAAGTTCCTCTTCACTGGCGGTCCATATGATAAGAATACCATCTATGTAGCGGAGATAGACTAGGGGTTTTATCTGGCAGGTGGACAGGAAGTCCTCTTCCAATTTTGCCATAAACAGGTTGGCATATTGTGGTGCCATTCGGGTACCAATTGCAGTCCCCATTTTCTGAAGGTAGAGGTCCTATCCAAACTTGAAGTAATTGTGGGTGAGAATAAATTGTATGAGTTTTGTTACCGGTTCCATGGGTGTGTTATTTTGTTCCAGATATCCCTGGCATGCTGCTATGCTATCCGTGTGTGGAATGTTGGTGTAAAGGGATTCTACATCCATAGTGGCTAGGATGGTGCTCTCTGGCATTGGGCCCAAGTCAGCTAATTTGTTTAAAAGATCTGTGGTATCCTGATGTAAGCTGGGTGTTTGTTTTACCAGGGGTTTCAGGGTATTTTTTACACAGCCAGATATATTCTCTGTGAGTGTACCAATCCCTGAAATTATGGGTCTTCCTGGGTTTCCTTCTTTGTGTATTTTGGTAGCATGTAGAAGGAGCCTATTTTTGGATCTGCTGGTATTAGGGGCCTTATCTGTTCTTCAGTGTTGGAGGGCAGTTCTTTTATGATCCTGTTAAGTTGTTTTGTATAATTTTTTGTGGGATCATCTTGTAATTTTACATAATATCATCATAGATATTTTACATAATTTCATCAGAGAGTTGCCTATTTGCTTCTTGAATGTAGTCCACAGTGTTCATTATAACAACAGCTCCCCCCTTGTCTGCAGGCTTAATAATAATGTCCTGGTTATTCTTAAATGACTTTATGGCTTTCTGTTCCTTTTGGGTTAGGTTGGGTGTTGGTTCACATTGTTTCTCCAGTATTTCTGTAGTGACTCTGTTCCTGAAACTCTCTATGTATCTGTCCAGTGTAGGGTTACTTCCTGGTTTTGGAGTCCAGGTGGATATTTTTGTGGGTGCATTGACATTGTGATGTAGCTCTGTGGTGTTGTTATAATTATTATCCATTTTGTCATGGACCAATTCCTTGAGTCTGAGTTTTCTGAAAAACTCCTCCATGTCACTGCAGAGTGTTACCCTGTCCACATGTTTAGTGGGACAGAATGACAGGCCCTTTGAAAGTACAGATATTTCCTCTCTGCTAGGCTTATGTTTGGAAAGGTTCACAACGCAGGTCTGTTCTGGTTGACTTACAGATTCTGCTGGTAAACCTGCTTTGCACCTCAGTCTCTGCAGTTTCTTCCTCTTGGTGTTGTACTAGGGGTTTTATCTGGCAGGTGGACAGGAAGTCCTCTTCCAATTTTGCCATAAACAGGTTGGCATATTGTGGTGCCATACCTCTGAAGCCTCAGAGGAAGAGTGCAATTTACCACTGACTGATCAAAGATATCTGGACTGAGTTCTCTTATCTGATTTCCATTATAAACAATGCAATGTGTACTTGTATTTAAGAGAGATGTTTTCATATTTATCTGTATAACATGCCTGAGGAAGAGACATAAGGTCTTGAAAGCTTGCATTTAAATCTGCTTAGTTAGCCAATAAAAGGTATCAAAAACTATATTTGCCTCCTGAATCCAAAATTGCCACTGCGAGAGCACCAGTCTTAAAGGGGCCACGCCCAAATTTGTTAAGTATACCAAAAGTATAAAAATGATTAAAGAAATAAAGTTAGAGGATCAATAGGAAAGCCCACTGCCAGAAAGGCACAGTCCCCCTCCAACAGGAGAAAAGCTCCCCAGTAAGGGAAGGTAGTGCAGGGATTAAAAGACCTTGTAAGTCAAAATGCTGAACACACTACTATCCGAGGGTAGCCAAAACATACACAAACAGTATAGTATATACTGAAGGGAAAAGAGAGTGCAAAACAGGAAACAAACCGCATGAAAGTGGATACCAGGTAATAGGGACATAAATACCGGATCAAAAGGTTAACTTATCATAACTCTTTAGTCTTCAGGCTCCTATTATAATGAAAGTAATAAGCTTCTAAAAAGCTATAATGAGGTAAAGGCTGGTAAAGCAAGCCAACCTCCACAGGTTTGCAGTCCTATAAAATTAACCTGTGCACTTAACAGTCCATTAATTAGGAAGCCAGCAATAGAAGCCCATCTAATGGGAGATTACACAGCCCCGTATACTAGGAAACAAAAAAAGAAGACTAAGAGTGATGTGTCCAATCTACCTCCTCCTTTAGCAGGAGGGTGTGAGAAAGAAGGGAGTCTCCACCTCAGAGACCTTTTTTGAAGTGCTCTTGTCTCCTGGAGGGGGAAGCCTTTACCCCAAGGTTCCTGTGTTCCACACTGGACAACAGAGAAAAAAAGGTTAACAATCTGAATATAATCTTGGCTTACTCTGGATATCTCATGTTCACAAGAAAAGTGGAGAAGTTCTGGAGCAAACCAGTTACATTTAAATGGGGCGTTTGACCCCCTGAATGCTAGAGAGGTCTCTATTATGAAGCAATGCACTGTGAGATCTTATTTAGATAGTGTTTTACCAGGAAGACTACATTTAGCTTTCTCTCAATTTCAAGTATGCCCTGGCGGTCAACTGGCTTAAAAAGCCTCATTTCTTCTCTTATCACATGGTGATATGCCAGGACCATCACGGCTGCCAGGTGTTAAGGACCGGTGATGGTCCTGGCACATCATGGAAATCTTTGATTGCAGCATGCCTTCGTGGAGTGTTGTGATCACTGATCACTTCTGTAACAAAAAAAAAAAAAAAAAGTGTGCCTGGTCGTCCAGAGTGCCCCACCCCAGGACCATGCGGCCATTATGTAAATATAGTGTCAATATTTCTGTGCTTGACAGCTCCTTAAAGGAGCAGAATCTATATATATATATATATATATATATATATATATATATATATATATATATAAAAGAATAAGCCTCGTTGCATAATTTATGGTACCTCACACACAGAGCATAATTTATGTCTCCTCAGAAAACAAACACACATTGAACAGAATGCATCATTACATAATTTATGTCTCATTAGGAGACACAATTCCCATTGGGTGATTCAATGGGGACTTTACTGCTCCCATTGGGTGATTCAATGGGGGCATGTTTATCATACAGGGAGTTGGCCCGCCCCCCACTATCCAACTGACAAAAAAAATATAGCTGCCACTCGCTCCTGAAGTAGGGGATATCAATAACTTCTCCTGGTCCACCCACACTCTCACTCAGGATCATGACCCCACAAACACACTGGTTCACCTCCCACAGATAACTGTAACCCTCCATACACTCTGTTTCAGTACGAGGGTGTAATGTTTCCATAAAATACAAACTCAGGGATAAACTTAATAGCAACTCTTTTATTTAACTCTTTTCATCTCTTCAGTCAACCTCACTGTCTGTTTTCAACTGTCACTCCTCCACTTCCTGCTTCCCGCCCTTTCTCCTTAAAGGGAGAGAGATGCTTTGCTGTATGTTACAGAGGGCAAGCCTCAAACACCACTTTCTATTTGTTCCCTCAGCATATTGCTACACTGCCTCAACTGAAGAGCCACCGTGTGTTATACTGCTATGTTACCTCAACTTAACCCTTTGAGTGCTAGAGGGGTACACAACGCATTGCAAAGCAATGCACTGCGTACCCCTCTGGCACTCAAAGGGTTAAGTAAGGAGGAATTACTGCTCGCATTGGGTGATTCAATGGGGGAGTGATTTAAATCATGCAGGGAGTTGGCCTGCCCCTACTATCCAGCCCGCCCACCACTATCCAAGTAACTGAAAAAACAAAATGGCTGCCACTCGCTCCTACACCACAGACACAAACACATCAGACAAAAAACACACACCAAAAAACACACACTCAATCACACATACTCAATCATACACACTCACAATAATTCACACACTCACTCACACACACACACACACTATCACACACACGCTCAATCACATACTCACTCTCTCACTCACCCTCATATACCCTCTCACTCTCTCACACTCACTCACACTCAACACACTCACGCAATCACTCATACGCACTCACTCTCTCACTCACTCACTCACTCACCCCGGGAGGCAGCACGATCCACCTTCTACCATAGTATGTGCAATTACCACATGCATTTCAACTATATGAATGAATGCCACAGTGGAGGCATAATTACAAACACAAACTCATTACAATGACACATAAGTCACCCCCTTATGACTCACTTCTGTGTGTGTGTCTCTGTGTGTGCCTGTGTGTTCCTCACTGTGTGTGTTGCATGTCTGTATCACACTCTATGTGTCTGCATATTGTGCACTGCATGTATTGTGTATGACTGTGTCGCTCTTTATGCATCTCAGTGCATGCGTGTGCATTTGCGTGTGTGTGCATTCATTTTTTTTTTTTTTTACGAAAACACATATGTTATAGAACTTTTACTGTTGAGTAAAACAAGGGTACTCCCATTGTCAGTTGTTTTATTAAAAAGTTATAACCATTCAAACAATCAGGAAGTGAATTTACTGTGCGTTTACAGACGGACATTATGACTCAGCAGTTTCTATCGCATTCTGTGGAGAATGGCTTGTCACTGACTTTCCTCTCTAATAGAGTGCAAAAGAACTTATTGGATTCTGATCACTACAGGACACTGTTACTGTAAAAAAAAAACAAGGGTTTAAACTGTAATAACTCTGGAAATATGCATCTCTCAGCAGTAGGTGTACCCTTGTATTACCAACTTGAAAAGCCCTTCAATATATTTTTTTACATAACAAAAGTTTACTTCACCTTTAATTAGTACTATTGTGGAAGAATGTGCAGAAAATCACTGAAACATTGACAATGCAGTTACAATTCTTATACATTTCATGTCTGGCGTTGTAACACAACTCTTCTTATTCTATTATTTTTGACTGCAACCAAACAACAGGACCCAGTTTTTGAACACTGGCCTCTTCTGCATGTCTGGGGTTGTGGTTGGATCCATAGCTAGGTGTTACTATCACTGTCAACACTTACCTGCTCCCCCCAGTTTGTTCCCCAGCTGTTCTTGATTGCCCAAAAAGGAGTGCCATTGCCTGTAAGAAAATACATATATAATGCTTTAAGACTGAAAATCCAGAAAGAAAACACAGGCTACAATTGATATTATAAAAATAAGGTCTTATTTTTTCCAAATGAAATGGAAATGAATCCAATTTGTGTAAGAGACTACATAGTTTAGACATTGCCTCTCACGCAATCCCCAAAGGATTTAAAAAAACAAAACAAAACAAAAAAAACTTATCGCGGATTGGATTACATTCCGTCTGAATTTCTGAATTTTTATCGAAGCTAGTAAAATATCAGTTGGGGGGCTTTCCCTAATGCAATATTCAGCCATTACATTGCTGCACACATTGAAGGTTTCACTTCTAAATACGGTGACAAATTCAGCTGCAACTTTCTTGTTGGAACAGCTGGATAAAGCATCTCATGAGTTAATGGCTCCGAAAGCAAATGCCCAAATGACCTGAACTTTGATATTTGCCAGCGTTTTCACTACCTATCTAGAAAACATTTGTATGCCTGAAGCAGGATCAAAAGCATTTCTATTAGTCCCAGAATTAATTGCAACAAGCAAAATAAATATGGCATATCCCTTAGTCTAAATTATGCTTGATGCTTTAGTAACATCGTTTAGTTTCTTGTTTTCTTCTGTCTTTTCCTGATGTGCCTCCCTGTGGTTGATTCGTTTTGTTTAGGAAGGATTATCTCATTCCAGTATGTGCCTTTGGCTACATAGGGGTTAATGAGGAGGATTGTTTAGAATGTTTACTGAGTCTGCATTTATCCCGAGTGGATGACTATATGTGTTTCCCTGTTGGAGATAATACAAATATGTTATCAAGTATTGTTGGTAGTTTGGATAGATCTTACACAGGGAACTATATATGAGGTATAACTGGATGAAAGAGGCTGTTTATGGGTTAACTTTTTTGAGCCTCATTTTGGAGTAAACTATAGCAGATATTGCTATTTGTTAATGAGTAGTTTTAAAAAAGGAACAGTTACAATACGCAATGTGTCTGAGTAAGCACACCTAAAGCGTGAAACGCGTTAGACAATGTTGGAATATCTGCATCATTGAAATGTATCTCTTGTTACATTTCTGTGGATGTACGAGTTGTCTGTGATTTTAATGCTGCAAAAAAAAGTTTGTTGATTTTACGAGACGACTTGAATTCAATCCAGTGTGCCACCAATACATACATTGTTGAAAGATTTCTGGATCTTCACAGCATCCCACAGATGCATAGAATGACTAACGGTAGGCGTCTCAAGTGAGGGGTGATTCAGCGGAACGGGTAAGCCATAGGAGATGCGGAAGCGTAGTAGGCCCAGCTAACAAATTGTTTTAGATACAAATAAGCAATTATTTTTTAGAGATTTTAGATTGGGAGAAGAGCTGATTTTTTCAGGTAGGTTATTGCAGGTTTTTTGGAGCACTGAACGAGAAATCAGATCGACCGGCTTCTTTCTTGTACAATGGAATTCTCAATGAGTTGTTTGCAGTAGAGTGGGAGTCATAGTATAGAGAGCAGGAGTGAGCAAACTGCTCAGGCAGTCTGGTAGCTTTCTAGAAAAGTGATTATTAACCAAGTAACAAGAAAGGAGAGCAACAGGGAGCGCCGTAGTGCAATAAAATCAATGGATTAGGATTCCTCCACCATAGACACCCCACTCGTGGGTACTCACAAACTTATTGGCTGTCAATCACATATATGAGAAACAGCAAAAGCACTATATCTGGGAGATTCTCCTGATCCAGTAGAGGACTTTTGAGAACTATCTGGCTGCTCTTACACCTCACACTCTCCCCCTCCCTGCGGCTCAAAACGATTCCCAAAACACAAACGACAAGAAAAGCGCCCAATAGTGAAGTATATTCACACAAACTGCATACAATTAAGTATTATTTCCAATGTACTCAAGTTTGATAATGGTCAGCAAAAGGGATATTCAAATGCTGACAGAAAGACTTGTGGAGATCTCGCACAGTCTCCACTTGGTGGTTCAGGATCTGCTGCTCTGTAGATGTTCAAACAATCACTCCACTCCAAATCACAAACGCCAAAAAACTTTCATATTTAAAAATTGTAGATTCAATAGCAATTAAAAGCAAGAGCTACATGTTTCACAGTTCCAGACAGATTTCACAAGCAGATCTAGTTCACTACTGTGCGCTTTTCTTGTCGTTTGTCTTTTGGGAGTCATTAACTAGGCAAGAAAGGTGACAATTGCACCTAGAATTGAATGTTAGCCAATTTAGTTCTTTAAAGGGATAGTAATGTCGCTCTAAAAATCGTCTGCCGAGTCCTCTGTATGTTATCCCCTTAAGGACCGGCCGTGCACGCACGTGCCCGGCACTTAAGGACCACAGACCTTTTTTTTTTCCCTGCAGTCCTAGTCCAGGGCTGCGTGGGGAGCCCTAAATCCATGACAGTCCTGGCATGTCATGGGTCCTCATGACTCGCCAACCCATGACGTGCCAGGACCTTCAAGGGTCCTTAAGGGGTTAAAAGTAGCAGAATGCGCTATGTCTAAGATCTTTCATTTGTGTAGTTCAAAAGTTATGAAATGATAATGATCCCCGCCCACCCCTTCTGGCCATGTCAGGCAGAAGATGTAGTCTGGTCAGTACGGCTGCAGAGAAGGACAAACTTCAGTAAGCAAAGGGAAATCCTGCCCTCCTTCATCAAGGGGGGGCAGGATTTTCCTTATACTTACTTACTGAAGTTTGTCCGTCGCTGCAGCAGTCTGGTCCCGGGACCAGATTTCTGATTCAGTGGGAGGTGGCCAGAAAGGGGCGGGTGGGGGATATTTATCGCTTCATAACCTTTGAATTACACACAAGTAAGGCCTTAGACATAACACGATCTGTTACTTTGAATATACAGAAGACTCAGTGAACGCCTTTTAAAAAGACATTACTATCCCTTTAACCCCGCAGAGTGCAATGGGAAAGCAGCTGGAAGGCTGTTCCTAAAGCGGAACTACCACCTGAACACATCTTTAGCTTAAATAACTCCCCATCTGGTCACTAGCTGCTTAGTAGCGCCAGTCACCAGAATTATTACCTTGACAAATAGATTTAGCCTTTCTTCCCGGGCTGAAAACAACAATGGTAGGCACTGGTGTAGATTAACAGAGTCCCAGTATAGACTACAATAATCAGGTACAACTCCAGGGTTTAGAAACCATACATCAAAAATCCGTAGAATACTAAGGGGGGGGTAAGCAAGGAAAGAAAGCCCTCCCCAGAACACAACTAAAGAAACCCATTCATGGAGGCACTCAACCGACTCTTTAGTATACAAAAATATAAATGCTTTATTGGTACAAAAGACAAATCAAATAAAAACAGACAAGATAGGTAAAATATCCCAGAGTTAACATGATATCTCTATACAATTATTACAACATATGTTAAATCCCAAAAAAAAATATATCGATCAAATGTCCTAGGAGCTCACAAATGTATATAGTAGGATGGACATATAGAATCACTCAATGCGACACAAATAGTGCTATATACTATAGTGTTATATACTCCTAAAAAACCATATATCATAAATACCTTACAAAAACATAGACTAATATCTGTGAACAAAGTGGAACACATCTAGAAAAAAAGGAAAACAAATAAAAGAGAGATACTTACCCATCCAGCTACAGATAACCTGACTCTGACCAGAACAGATCAAATACAAGACATCAAACTCTGGAACCTCCTATCTTGTACACCCAACCATCCCGACGCGCATCGCCATAATGGCTTCGTCAGGGGATAAAGGTCAGATAATTACACTAGATTTTAAATATTCAGGAGCAAATGCAATCCTCTCCTAGAGTCATGTGTGCCATCTCAAATGACTCGTAATACACACGATTCATTCTCAACACCATTAGTCTATCTAAAAAGTCATAACAGGCATATTGCGATATTTATAATACGCATTGTGTAATTCCACCAATAATATGGCGTGTACTTACACTCTAATAGTCAATCAGTGGCCTAACATTTCTCTACAACTCATCTCAACAGATATTTTTAAGAAAAAGCTGGATCTGATTCTACAGGAGGCTGATCAAAAAAACATTATTACACAAAAAGAAAAGGATTTCTTGCACGTGGAACCTCCAGTGACAGACTTTTTATACTCTTCCCAAAGTGCATAAAAATATCACAAAACCACCAGGAAGGCCAATTGTGGCGGGAATTGGCAGTTTATGCGAACATGTATGAATTTTTACAGATCATTTCTTACAACCCCTGGTGTGTTTACTCCCATCTTATCTTAGAGACTCGGTAGATTTGTTATGTAAATTGCAGGAATTACATGTAGGACCAGGGACCCTGCTCGTTACATGTGATGTGGAATCATTATATTCCAGCATCGGTCACGAGCAGGGTATATTTGCAGTGCATTATCATCTTAAAAGATCTGATATTTCTACACAACCTGAATTCTGTGATCTAATTTTGTGTCGGCACAGCTATGGGGGCCAAATGTGCTCCATCTTTTGCCAATTTATTCCTTGGGTGGTGGTAGCAGGCCCCTGTCTTTTCGGAAGAATCACAAAAATATACGGATTATGTAGCTCTTTGGTATCGGTACACTGATGATGTCCTTATGATCTGGCAAGGGCCTGTAACCCTATTGGAGGACTTTTTGGATGTTTTAATCAGAATAATCTTAACATCGACCTTACTTTCCACCACTTGAATAGTGAAGTGGAATTTTTGGACCTCCTTATTCAGATTGATACAAATAACTGTTTACAAACAACGACCGAAACATTGATTTAATATGTATACATATGTATATGTATGTATAGTATGTCTTGATAAAGGATCTTACTGAACTGAAACATCGATTTAATAAGTTTGTTAATACTTAAAGTCCTGAGAGTGCTAGACTGTCTACGAATATATATATCTATATATATATATATATATTTATCTTATTACCATTCAGTACAGAAAGGGTAGGTCCCATGGCAATGCAGATGGACTGTCCAGGAGAATTGTGGGATAGCCCTGTCCTCCCTCAGCCTGCGACCTGGGGAGTAGGGTCCCAGCCTGAAAGCGGGGGGGGGGATGGGGGGAGTCTGACAAACAGGATTGTAACAGGTCACGTGGCGCAAGACGTGGAGCCTCTCCTCCCCCTGGCAAGGATCATGTGGAAAAAAACAAATTAACCGCACAATCTTCAATTCACATGCTCCAGACTTCATTAAAATCACAAAGTACCTTTATTTCTTCTTTAAAACTCCATTAGACTTGGAAACAGGCTGAGTTGGATAGGCAGCAATAGGTTACATATAGGTGACAAACAGCATCGACATGTTTCGCGTACTAACGCTTAATCATGACACAATTTGTTACTTCTCACTTCCGTTTATTTAAACAAATTGAACTACCAATCAGGTATCATTTAAACCAATTGAGAATCTCTCAATACTACTGGTTAGTATTAGAACCAGTGAAAATAGATTATTAGTATCAGTCTGTCTTCGGCGGTTTCCAACAACATATATATACCTTTTAACAAAGCACAAATAAGAGTACTAAATAACGATACAGGTCCTCTACAACTTTCACTACTAACAAACGCCCAGCAACAATGTTGCAAGATAGCAATCTCACATTATAGGACGTGAGCTGGTTACCTCTGTATCTAGTACCTCATAGACCCGCAATATTCTCACTGAATGTGTTGTTCTTTATTTGACTTCAAACGTTATTAAAGGCAAGGTGGTTCAAGCAAAGCTAATTACTCCTAAGCATACCGACCAAAATAAATATATATTCATCGCCCCTAATAACTTTACAATATTGTTAGGAAATAGATAATCTCTCTTAACTGATGTTAACCCTATATTTCTCTATCTCCCGACACACAAACTCTCAGCTCTCTCACTCAATATGCGGGTCTATTTCTGATCAGAGATGTTAGTAAATGGAGAGATGATCTGAACCAAGGCAATTCTCAACGCGTTGACATATATGTCGCCCAAACGATATACCATTTAAAGCAGTCTACCCTAAAATTGAAACCCATTCCTAATGCAATGTGGTTTAAAAATAATAAATAACTTCAAGGAATCAACCGCCTTAATTCGAATAAAGTGTTGTAGGTCATCAACCAAGACAGACATACAATTTGTATATTAAATAAACGGTGTGTGTATAAGTAATGTACCCTTAAATACAATTTAAAAATATATATATAAAAATATTGACATCTATATACTTTTTTGGAGAAAATTTAAAGAAAATAATAATTTTTTTCCTTTTTCAATAAGCACTTATTTAGATGACCTAAACAAAACAAGAGACATCATAACTCATATTTAACCCTTTTGGATGTCTTGTCTCAAGGGTAAAGATCCAGAACGCCTCTCGCTTTAATAAACGGCACTCTAGGTCTCCTCCTCGAATTCCAAGCTTCACCTTTTCTACTATTTGTAATTTCAAAGTATTTGTATCTCCTCCATGAATTTCTTTAAAGTGATTAGCTACTTTTGACCTATATCCTGGATGTCTTATATCACTTAGATGTTCATTTAGCCTCTCTCTAACCGTCCTCTTGGTCTTACCTATATATTGAACATTACAGATAGAACAAGTTAATAAATAAACCACACCTCTTGTGGCACAGTTGACATATATGTCAACGCGTTGAGAATTGCCTTGGTTCAGATCATCTCTCCATTTACTAACATCTCTGATCAGAAATAGACCCGCATATTGAGTGAGAGAGCTGAGAGTTTGTGTGTCGGGAGATAGAGAAATATAGGGTTAACATCAGTTAAGAGAGATTATCTATTTCCTAACAATATTGTAAAGTTATTAGGGGCGATGAATATATATTTATTTTGGTCGGTATGCTTAGGAGTAATTAGCTTTGCTTGAACCACCTTGCCTTTAATAACGTTTGAAGTCAAATAAAGAACAACACATTCAGTGAGAATATTGCGGGTCTATGAGGTACTAGATACAGAGGTAACCAGCTCACGTCCTATAATGTGAGATTGCTATCTTGCAACATTGTTGCTGGGCGTTTGTTAGTAGTGAAAGTTGTAGAGGACCTGTATCGTTATTTAGTACTCTTATTTGTGCTTTGTTAAAAGGTATATATATGTTGTTGGAAACCGCCGAAGACAGACTGATACTAATAATCTATTTTCACTGGTTCTAATACTAACCAGTAGTATTGAGAGATTCTCAATTGGTTTAAATGATACCTGATTGGTAGTTCAATTTGTTTAAATAAACGGAAGTGAGAAGTAACAAATTGTGTCATGATTAAGCGTTAGTACGCGAAACATGTCGATGCTGTTTGTCACCTATATGTAACCTATTGCTGCCTATCCAACTCAGCCTGTTTCCAAGTCTAATGGAGTTTTAAAGAAGAAATAAAGGTACTTTGTGATTTTAATGAAGTCTGGAGCATGTGAATTGAAGATTGTGCGGTTAATTTGTTTTTTTCCAGTAATATGTGAAGGGCTGGAGAACCCTTAACAACCAGCACATTTTTTATTACATTGCAAAGACTATACTTACGCTCTGATAGCGAGAGGAGTTCTCTCGACATAAAAGCAACAGTGGAAAATATTGTTACCCACTATACATTTGGAGCCGCTTTTTCTCTCAACAAATTTAAAAGGATCATGTGGACACTAGAGAAAATAGATAGTCATGAAGCCTTTTTTCAAACTTCCCCCTTAGCAAACTCAGAGGCAGATATATATACATATACATATATGATATATACATGGGTCCACATCTTGGAAGGACGGCACTCACAGGAGCTTGTTTCAAATAATGAGGTTGATGTTTATTGAAATTATGTTTTGGCCGTGTAACCCAGCCTTTAATCAAGATTGTGTATTATATTATATACATATATACATATACATGAATAGTGAGGCTTTTTTCTGTAACTTAAATTGGGTCCTCTTTTCTTTTTTTAATTGTTTTACTTTAATTACTTTGTTTTATAGTCAATTAATTACTTGGATAGGTTAGGTGGGTAGTTCCTGTTAATTTAGTTAGGATTAGGGTTTAATTGGGTTAGGGTAAGGTTTAGGCACAGAAAAAAAATGTATATGTATATATATATATATATATATATATATATATATATATATATATATACATACATACATACATACATACATACATACACACACACATTATTTCCATAGGAATAGTTATTGGTTGTGGTTAATTTTTTTTGTTTTGTTGCAGTTTCATTTGGTTTGGGTTAGTTATATAGCTTGTGTGGGTATTTACTCAGTGGGGAATTTGGCTTTAGGTTGTTTTATAAAAAAAAAAATATATGAGAATTAAAAAAAAATAATTTTTTGTGGGTGGGTAGTTATTTAATAGAAATTAAACATTCATTTAGTTTAGGGTAGGTAGATAAGTAGTAAAAATGCAGGAAAGGTATACTGCAGAAAAGGGTTTTGTCTTTTTGACATCTGATTCAGAAGCCACTGATACTGCCCTCAAATTTTGATATAACGCAGTTTACATATAGTGATAGCTCTAGTGATCATGCTGGGCCTTCTGTTAAGAAGGGCTGTCCCAAGTACTACTCCTCATCCTCACCATAGGCAATGGGTACCACCAGTTGTATTATGCCCAGAAATTCCAGAATTTATAGACAGCCCAGGAATTCAAGTGGATGTGGCAGGATTTAACCATGGGCATTTTTTTTTTTATTTATTTTTGGGAAAGCTATTTTGGGGAGATTATACATCAATCAAATCTGTATGCAGCCCAATACATTGCCACCAATCCATCCTCCTTCGTTGCATTGCAGGAATTATGGAAACCCACAGATCTGATTAAATTCAAACAATTCTAGGCCCTAACAATGACTATTAGGATAATTAAAAAACAATGCATTAGGTCATACTGGAGCTAAAATCCCATCTTTGATACCCCTATATTCACAAAAACAATGACCAGGACCAGATATTAAATGCTTTAGTGCTTTATGCATTTCATTGACAATACTTTGTGCCTCCCTAGTATGACAGACTATATAAAATTTGCCCCTTAATAAATCATTTACAGAAAAAGTTTTCAGAAGTATATACGCCACAGAAACATATATGCATTGATGAATCCCCTATGAAATACAAGGGAAGGTTGGGATTCAAACAATATACCATATCTAAGTGCTCCAAGTTTGGAGTCAAATTTTATAAACTGTGCAAAACTGCCACTGGGTATACTCAGGCGTTCCAAATTTATGAGGGCAAGGACAGCAACTTTATCTGCCTGGTTGCCCAGACTATCTGGGAACCAATGGAAAAATCGTTTGAGACCTCATTTATCCCTTATTAAATAAAGGATATCATATATATGTGGACAATTATTTAATTTATACTCTTAAGTTTAGGGACAGAAAGGATGTATACATACTGACCACCATACATGATAAGAGAACAAGACAGAAAAAAGCAAACCTGCAATCCTCCACACAAATTTTCTAAAATGCACCTTGTATAAAGCATATATTACCATGTAAGAAAATGAGGATTTTGTTGCTAATTTTGTGACCCTAGCCAATCAGCTCCAGTAAGATTTAAGACACCATTGACAAGATAGTAAGAAGGGAAAGAAGACTCATGTGAGCATGAACCCGAAGGACCCCCACGTTCTGCCATAGGAGAGCCAAGCATGGTCCCTTGACAGGGTGTGAGACCAGTAACCTGGATGGACTAAGAGAAAAGGATTTAACAGGTAAGAATAAAATCCTCTTTTCTCTGTCGTCCAATACAGGTTATTGGTAACTTTGTTATGTCCAACCATTGAGTTTCCCAGAGGCAGGAAGGAAGGCAAGGACCAGGCGTAGGGCCCCCAAAGTCACCAGAGATATCCCAACAATAACAAATGAAGTGTCAACAGAAACTGAACAGGGGTAACAACACCCCAGGAACTGTCACACAGCAGACTGAACTAGAGCCAACAGGACTCAAAAGTGAAGGAAGCACCAAAGAATCAAAGATGATCCTAGACAGGCAAGGCTGCCTCCAGGATATTCCTCTCAAAGCTGGAATTAGCCAATGCCAACACATCAACACCGTAGTGCTTCGAAAAGGTGTGCACAGATGACTAAGTAGCAGCCTTGCACAACTGATCAGCTGAGGCCTGATTCTTGTAAGCCCAAGAAGCCCCAATGGATCTGGTAGAATGAGCCATGACCCAAAAGGGAACAGGCTTCTTCCTTATCTCCTAAGCCTTACGAATAGCGGACTTAATCTAAGACGCAATGGTCACTTTGGATGCAGGTCTCCCTGCCATGGGACCCTCATGAATTATGAACAGCACGTCAGACTGTCGAATGGACAGTACATAAAACTTAAGACAACGCACCACATCAAAAAAGTGGAGATCCCTCTCCTTGTCAGAGGCAGGGTCAGGGCAGAAAGAAGGCACCACAATCTCCTGATTAATATGGAACTCAGAAACCACCTTCGGAAGAAACTCCTGCAAAGTGCGAAGCACCACCTTATCTTTGTGAAACACCAAAAATTGTGGTCTGCAAGACAGAGCATGCAACTCCGCGACATGGCGAACAGACACAAACGCCAGGAGAAAAGCCATTTTCCATGTCAGCAGGCGTAGAGGAATAGTAGCCAAGGACTCAAAGGGAGTGAGCTGCAGGATGCCCAAAACCAAATTAAGATCCCACTGAGGAGCGGGAGTCTTAAAAACAGGACGAGTATGAGCGATGCCCTGGAAGAAAATCTTGACATCAGGAAGAATAGCAATGCACCTCTGAAAGAAAACATAGCGCAGATATCTGAACCTTAAGGGAACTCAGACTGAAGCCCTTATCTACACCATCCTGCAAAAAGGCCAGTACAATAGGCAGATCAAAATCCTGAGATAGGTTCCTATCAGCACCAAGAGAAAAAGGTCGACCAGACACGATGGTAGGCCTTAGAAGAAACAGGTTTGCGGGCACTACGCATAGTAGCTACCAAACCAGAAGAAAGACCCTTCTTCCTCAGTACTGAAGATTTAATTTCCAAGCCGCCAAAGCTAGACGATGAACATTGTCCTTCCACAGGTAACCCTGTAGAAGAAGATCTGGAAAGGCAAGGGAGCCGGAATGGCTCTGCCACTGACAGATCCAGACGCTCCGGGATACCAAGCCTACCGAGGTCAGTATGGAGCAATTAGAATGACTGGACAGCGCTCCAGTCTCAGTTTCCTTATCACCCTGTGCAACATGGGGATGGGAGGAAAGATGTAAGCCAGAGGAAATAACCAAGGAATGGACATGGCATCCAGTGCTAGAGCTAGAGGATCCCTCCAGCAAGATCAGAATGTCGGAATCTTCCAGCTGTGTCTTGTCACCATCAGGTCGATGCATGGAAGACCCCATCTCTGAACAATGAAGTGGAACACCTCTGGATGCAGTTCCCACTCTCCTCTGTCCACTGCATCGACTGAGGAAGTCTGCCAGGACATTGTCTACGCTGGGAATGTGAACTGACAATATGTGGCAGGAACATGTTCTTCTGCCCAGGACAAAATAGCCTTGACCTCTAACCAAGCTGTGAGACTTCTTGTTCCGCCTTTATCACAGTTCCCGTGATTACCTGTCACTCTCTGCGATGGTGTGTTCCTATTGGCAGTGTTTGTTATGCCCGTCCAGTATGGCCTTCTTATACCGGGCCTCTGGCACCTGTCCGGTGCCCTTTCGTGGTGTTCCAGTACCAGTGCTTCCGTTGCTGTGTTCCTGTGTACCGATTCGGCTTGTCTGACTATTCTTCTGGTTCCTGCTCCGTGTATGACCCGGCCTGGCTGACGTTCCTGCGCCGTGATTGATCCGGCTTGTCTGACGCTCCTGCTCCGTGTATGACCCGGCCTGGCTGACTTTCCTGCTTGGTATCCTGCTTCCTGAGTTCCGGTTCCAGTGTGGCTTCGTCTATGTCGCTTGGCGACATTGTGAACTGTCAGACTTGTGCATCTTAAAGTGGACCTTCCACTTGCTGAGCTTGTTGCTTCCTTTACCGAGCCTGTCCGTTTACACTTGCTGTGCTTGTTGTCTCAGATACTGGGCATCCGTTAACACTAGCTGAGGTTGTTGCCTCCATTACCGAGCCTGTCTGCTGACACTTGCAGTACTTGTTGCCTCCGTTGCAGAGCCTGTCCGTTATCCCTTGCAGAGCTTATTGCCTCAGATACGAGCCTCTCCAATACACTTGCTGAGCTCACCACCTTCATTACCGAGCCATCCGCTACATTTGCAGAGCAGTGGTTTTCTGAAACCATCTACTGTAGCTCTTGCAACATACGCTTCATTGGCGCACCGGTAGGGTGCTACTGGCTCTGGTCTTACTCGGCTCTAGCAGTATTGGGGTATCCGTTGACGCACCACGGGGTGCTACTGGCTCTGATCCCTTTCAGCTCTGGCAGTGTGGGTATCCATTGGAGCACCGAGGGGTGCTACTGGCTCAGTTTCCATTCAGCTCACACAGTGTCATTAACCCTTGCAGTACCGCAGAGTACCGTGGCTCCGGTCCCATTCAGCTCACGCAGTGTGCCTATTCCGTTACACACGGCAGAGTGCCCTTTAGCTCTAGCCACCAGTGTTGGTCTTGCTTAATCACCAGTCTTTGAGGACTACTGGGCGTTGTCTTACACACCACAACAGAGACTGATCATTTGCACTGGACTTCACCCTAGCCTTACTCAGTCCTATTGCTTGTATGCATTGCTCTCTATCAATACTGTTTCTGCTATATTACCATACTGCCTTCAGTTAAGTGTAATTACCTATTTCTGCCCTTAGGGGGCCGTGTTCCTAATTTATTCTCAATAAAACGGTGTTTTATTTTTTACCTCTGGTCTGAAAGTCAAAATAACTGTTACAGCCTTGCTTGTTGATGTAAGCTACTGCCGTGGTTTTGTCGGACTGGACCCGGACCGAGCAGCCCTCCAGCTGACGCGTCCAGTGGCGAAGGATGGGAAGGAGCGATTCCTCTGGAGACCACCGCCCCTGAGCATTTAGATGACCCAAAACCACTCCCCAGCCGGACACACTGGCATCCGTCGTCACCGTTGTCCAGAAGGACACCAGGAAGGGCTGGCCCTTCAGCAGACTGGAGAGGTTGAGAAACCATGACAGACTCCATTCCACATGAAGAGGGAGGGACACTGACATTTTCAGGAGGACTGGTTGCCCCCTGCACACCTGGATCACAAACCTCTGGAGTTCCCTGGTGTGAGCCATGGCAAACGGGACTGCTTCTATGGTGGAAATGAACTTCCCCACTAGAGAGGACAACTTCTTGGCTGGAACTGGATCGTGAGCCAGAACAGCGGAAAACCTTTGGGCGAGCTGGTGAGCCATCTCGTCCGTGAGGAACACCATGCTCTCCTGTGTGTCGAAGAGAAGACCCAGGAAGACCAGTGGATGGGATGGGACAAGATCCGACTTGTCCATGTTGAGGATCCATGAATGCAGCCCTGAACCTTCTGTCTCTAGTATTCCATGTATTAAGAAGAAGCCTCAGTGGGCATCTCCTGAGGAAAGAACTTGGACCCAAGATTTTTCCCCCAGGGCTTAAGGTCCACAAAAGCACCTGGATACTGAGCTAGCCACATCTAAGGGCATTGTCAGTTGTGGTAATCCGTCTAATGGTGGTATTCCATATCTAACAGAAAAATAAAAAATTAGCTAAAACTGTAGCAGAACTGTTCTCTTGCCTGTATCTTCAATCCAAGGAACAAATATCTTACTGGAGCTGATTGGCTAGCTGCAGCCAAGGGAAGGTAGGCTCCACCCCTACATTCACTTCTAGAATTGTTCCTGTCTACTTAAAGGGGCAGATCGCCTACCAAAAGTTACCAGTAACCTGTATTGGACGACAGAGAAAGTATGTTTAAGCTCGCTTACCCAGTCAACTTACCCCATATAAATCGAGTTCCTATATAAAATTTAAAGTACCCCTGAAATATTCTGGTAAATAAACGTCAAGGATACCTGAAATAAAAACATTTAAAAAAACATGATACCCCTGATGATTTTGCTTAATAATTGTTTAGGATTTGTATCTAGTTAAAACATTAAAATCTCACAATTTCTGATACCTTTATGGTGGGACTCTCCTATTTCCAAAACAGTGGTGGCCTGCAGTGAGTGGGTGGAAGCCCAAAAGGACCAACACACTATCAGTCCCTTTTATAGGTCTTTTCCACCCACCCCACAGGCCACCTGGTATTTGAACATTGCTTTAATTGCAAAAAAGATTTGGGCCAAACAAGACAAACAGAAAAGTCAAAACCATTCCTTTAACCCTTTGAGTGCCAGAGGGGTATGCAACGTATTGCTTTGCAATGCGTTGCGTACCCCTCTGGCACTCAAAGGGTTAAACAACCTCTTTGCAAGTGATAGCAAATATGCAACTACTGATTTCAAGTACCTTTAATTTTGTATCACTTATAGTTGTGAAATTAGATACATTTCATGATGAGAAAACTGTGCCAATCTCTGTCCGTGGCAAAAATGAGGTACTAAGAAAGCCAGTCTGAGTCAGAAACTTCAATAAACACTTGGGGGGAGAGGCTATGTGATCAACTGATGCACCTTTACCCGACTATGAGGAAATGTAAATGACAACCTATTTGTACCAGGCCCTACATGACGCAGACTGCCTTTTATAATTCCTATTTAATTTTTAAATTGACAAACCCCACTCAAAAATGCTAATTGTTGCAATTTCAGCATCAGCAATTCAGCAATTTCCAGTTTTTAGTTTCAAGGGACACAAGAAATTATTCCACAGACACCTTGTGTAGTACACTATCCTTTTGAAATCTCCCCTATCACTCAAAAGAAAAACAAACAAAAAAAAAACGCTGCAGTGTGCTACAACAAGGGAAAGTCGACAGACACCACCTGATTATCCTTCAAAAACTGGGCTCTGCATTGGTGACTGCTTCAAACAATATCATCATTTTATTATTTTGCCACTTCCTCCTCTCCCCCACACCGAAATATCCTGGTTTTTTTTTCACTACACATACCTCCTCCTATCTAACACCATGACAATATAATGCAGTGGTTCTCAACCTTTCTAGCTCCGCGACCCTTTAATAAAATTTCCCAAGTCGCGGGGACCCCTGACAGTAAAATTATTTTCGTTGCTCCTTCATCGCTGTAATTTTGCTACTGTTATGTTACAAAAAAACAATTTCTAATGGTTTTAGGCAGGGGTCAAGTCAAGATTGTCTCTTTCTATACGTGTGTGTGTGTATCATTGCATGTATGAGTGTGTCTATCTCCAACTTGCCCTGATCTGCTCCAACTTGCCACCATCAGCTCCATATTGCCCCCATCAGCTCCAACTTGCCCCCCATCAGCTGCAACTTGCCCCCCCATCAGCTCCAACTTGCCTGTCCAGTACAGTATAGCATATACAACAACCCGTCCCGATTCCCAGCATCATTGCAAGACTCACTCATTCACTTGCGGCATTCTGTCTCTGCTCCTGCTCACACTGCTCTCTCTGCATCTTCTGTCTGCGGTGGGTGTGTGCGCGCGCCTGACGTCATCATGTGAGTCAGTGAGTGGGCTCCGTCTCTCCAGGTCTCCTGCGCTGCTGCCTGTGGCTCACAGTGACTGCCTGCCTCAGTCACTGTCAAATCATTTGAGAGCGAGACCACTAGTCACTTACATGTTGGAGCTTTACTAAGGTGTACCCTTTCGGCGACCCCTGGCAAATTGTCATTCGACTCCTGAAGGGGTCGCGACCCACAGGTTGAGAACCACTGATATAATGGAAAGCAATGCACCCTAATTTTTTAAGCAAGATGTAAAAATTCCACGTCTGAAAATGTAAATAGGCCCAGTAGCTTCCTCAAGCCCTGTCAAACCTATGTATATGGTGCACTTCTGTACTCAAAAGATGTAGCTGAACATCAAAGCATTTTTAAAAGTCTCTTAACAGCCTGTGCTCTAACTCCACAGCAACACTGAAATATAGAGGTAAAAATCGGTTTACTTTTTTTTCTTACTGCAGGATTTGGGCTGGATTGGTGATAAAGTGGCTGCAAAAAATTGTCAAAATGCACCTCAAAATGAAAGCTAGGGTTGTCTACTTTTGGGTGAAAAATTGTAATTGCAGCATTGCCAAACATCCCCAAATGAAAAAAGACACCAGTTAAGCAAGCTGTAAAAATGCCATGTCTGAAAATGGAAACACGTTTCCAGCTGGGCGCAGTAGCTCCCCCAAACCCTGACATATATATGCATATTTGGCATTGCTGTACACGGAATTTTTTTAAATCTGCAGCTATACTGTGCTTGAAATCAACAATGAAATACAAGTGTGAAAAATTTGATTTATTTATTTTTTCTTACGGTAGGTTTTGAGAGGGATTGCTAGTAAAATTACTGTGTGAAGAAGCACCTAAAATGAAAGCCTGGGTTGGCATTTTTCAAAAATGTACACTTTTGGAGGGACATTTTAAAAAGCGGACAACTGGTACACAGCCCCAAATGACACATGGCACCAATTAAGTAAGCTGTGAAAATTCCATGTGTGAAAATAGAAACACGCATGTTCCAACTGGGGCCCACAGCTCTCCCAAACCCTGACAAACCTGTGCATATGGGGCACTGCCGTACTCAGAAGAAGTAGCTGAACACTAGCCAATGAATTTTTTTAAATCTGTTACAATCTTGTGCTTGAAATCCATAGCAAAATTGCAATGTAAGGGTGAAAACTGTAAAAAACCAAAATTATCATCACAATGTTGGTACAGAATTCTCGAAAAACAGAATTAAAAAGTCCAGAATTCTACTGATTAATTACCCTATGTTGTCTACTTTTCTGAAACATAATTTTGTGAGGCATTTTTTTGGGTTCCGGCACAATCAACTAAGTTATGATCCTCACTTGTCAAATACTGAAAAACTAAAACTTGGAAATAATGGAGTTCAACTACCAGTGCTTAAAAAAAGGTATATCATTTGTGTGGGTGTACTAAAGAAATTAGAGGTACAATATGCTTGAACAAAAACATACTCAAAAAGGTCAAAATTGCTATGGTCTTTAAAGGGAGAGTAATGTTTCTGTTAGACCTCAGCTTGGATCCCTCCTTATCACGTGTACAATCGCTCTTCTCAGTTGCCAATGGTGAAAGCACTTTATTTGACAAGTTATTATATTATTAATTCTCCCTGAAATGGACCATAGTCCGTTACTGAAAGCATTCCCCGGGTGTACGTATCTACAGTCCCTTATCACAGACAAGGAGAACTTTTAAGACATTAGGGGCTAGATTTAAAGGCAGCCATTAATAAAAAAAAATCACCAATGGGTGCGTTAAGTGTCATGTAGCAATTCAAAGATCCGTCTAAAGAACAGCTGACAGCAGTTGCAGAATCCTTACGGCCGATACACTTACATGCATTCAGACGCATGGAACAACATACCCCAGAGCTATTCAAAGGCTTGCGGTACTGGTAACGGCTGAAAAAAAGACACACCTAACGGCAAAAAGTTAAGAGACACTTTTCTCACACGTTAGACACTTAACAGGCAAAACCAAACACCCGTTACATAGGAAAATACACAAAATGCTTACCACACAAGCATGTAAATGGAAAAATTAACCCGTGCAATGCCAAAACAACACAAAAAAATGGACACACAACACAAATCACTCCACACACAACAACAAGCAACACCACAGGGACAACAACACCCAAAAAAACAACAACACAACATGGCACGTAACAATGGGGGTTATCACACAAAGCGGACACCTGCAAATATAAGCTCACCTGTGCAACATCAACACGCAACCTGCACCCCACAACTGCACACCCGCAAATGGCTGACACATAACAAGCACAACACACCACATCTTATAACACACACACACACACCAGCAAACACTTACCTGGACAAAAACAACTCTCCATTGGTCAGCACTCACCTCATCACCACACCTACACAATGCCCTATCAAGTACTAAGGGACAACTCAACACACTCACTTGTGGCTTGTTTTACACTCAGGGAGGGAGAGAGAGATAGAGAGAGAGAGAGCAAACAGTATGTTACATATTGTTGCGAAGACTGCGGAGAAGGCGTGCAAGGGAGAGAGCTAGGGAACATCAGCAACCTCCAGGCACACCTGATCAACAGCCTTCACCTGTTGCAAGTGAGGAGGCTCTGGCTCAGCAGCCAGACAGGAGTCCATCCCCACCTGGAGGGCAGAGGATGTATAGACGACCACCAAGGCCCAGGGTATACCGCCCAAGGGTCACCCTCTTTGGAATAACTGATGATTAGGTCATTGATCGCTACAGGTTGAGGCCTGACAGCATCATTGCCTTGTATGAGGTCATCAAAGATCAGGTGGATCCCATCTACATCCACAACCATGCCCTAACTGGCCTGCAGAAACTACTGTGTGCCATACACTTCATGGCAAGTGGGGCCTTCCAGTCCACTGAGGGTTAAGCATCTGGTATGTCACAGGTCATATTCTCCAGGGTGCTGGCCCAGGTCTTGCCAGCCCTCAAAAGCAAGGCCAGTACCTATATACATTTTTTCCACCACCGACATGGATTGGATACACATCAAGCAGGCCTTTTACGCCAGGGGAGGCATGCCCAGGGTCATGGGTGCTATAGATTGCACCCATGTCCGAATTAAGGCCCCAGCAAGTGACGCACAGCTATTCATCAACAGGAAGAACTTCCACTCCATCAACGTGCAGATGGTGTGTGACAGCAACATGAGGATAATGAATGTTTGTGCAAAATATCCTGGCAGCTCACATGATGCATACATTCTTCAAAACTCCTCAGTCCACAGAGATTTTGAGAATGGAACCTTTACAGGGGGATGGCTTGTGGGCGAGTTCACAATACAAAATCACACCATATACACAGGCGTACATACCACGCTGCTCAGCATGCACCTGACCCACAGCTACTACGTCCACCACACAAAACATCATTCACACAACATGTGCTCCCTGTCTCACCATGTCACTCACATTACACAGGTGATGCTGGCTATGGATGCAAGTCCTGGCTACTGACCCCTGTGGCCAATCCCCAAACACATGCCCAGGAAAGGTACAACCAGGCTCATGCCAGAACGAGGAATGCTATTGAGCGGACATTTGGGCTCCTCAAGTCAAGATTTCGATGTCTGGACCACTCTGGGGGAGCACTGCAGTATGCACCTGCTACTGTGTGTGACATCATTGTGGCCTGCGCAATACTGCACAACATCGCAGTGGACACCAGGCTGCTGGATCACATCCCGGACCTCCCCATACATGAAGTGGCCATGGACATCGGGCATGTGGAGGAGACCATAAGAGGGGCACAGATCAGAGACAGGCTCATCACGGAACACTTCACCTGTGAGTATAACACAGGCATGCAAACAATCCATGCAAGTCCCCCATCAGTCCTGTGACACTAACCACACTGCACATTTTGTTCTGTCTCACCCCACAGGAACAGTGACACAGCACTGCACTGGCGGTGGACATGGCAAATTGTGTGTGGATTCAAAAACCATCCTCCATTCCACTCTCCACGTTGACATACAGACCCCCAGGATATCACGCACACCCCCAGGAGAAACAAGGTACAACATATTACCCATGTTCATCACCTTACAGGGCTTGATTGACAGCAACTAACTGGATATGCCATGATCGTAGCCTGAGCAACCATGCTAGCCCAGTAGCGAAAATAGGATTTTAGTCTTACCTGTTAAATCCTTTTCACTTAGTCCATACAGGTTACTGGTACAGTGGGAGGCGATCCGCCCCTTTAAGTAGGCAGGAACATTTCTCTAAATGTATGCAGGGGGTGGAGCCTCCCCTCCCTCTTAAGCTGCCCTCAGCCAGAACAAGCCAGAATGATTTGAGACACAGATACTGACCAGAGATAAGAAGGAAAAGGAAGACTCCTGTGAGCATGCCCCAAAGGTCTCCCACTGAATGCCACAGGAGAGCCAAGCCTGGTCCCTTGACAGGGTGGGAGACCAGTAACCTGTATGGACTAAGTGAAAAGGATTTAACAGGTAAGACTAAAATCCTATTTTCACTGTCGTCCAATACAGGTTACTGGTACACTGGGATGTACAATCATTGAGCTTTCCCAGAGGCGGGAAGAAGGCAAGGACCAAGCGCAAGGCCCCAAAGTCACCAGAACTCCTATGAACCAATTAATCATAGAGCCCAACAACAGAAGTGTCAACGGACACCAACCAGGGGTAAAAACGAACCCCCTAAACGATCACAGCACACTGAACTAGAGCCAACAGGGCTCAACAGTAAGGAAGCACTGAGGATCACAGAAGAAGAAAATCCTACACAGGCAAGACTGCCTCCAGGACCTTTCTCCCAAAACTGGCATCAGCCGAGGCCAGTACATCCACACGATAGTGCTTCGAAAATGTGTGCACAGAAGACCAAGTGGCTGCCCGGCGCAGTTGATCAGCAGATGCCTGATTTTTATAGGCCCAAGAGGCCCCAATTGATCTGGTGGAATGAGCAGTAACCCTAAAGGGAACGTGCTTATTCCGCAACTTGTAGGCTTCACGAATGGTAGATTTTATCCAGGATGCAATAGTCACCTTGGATGCCGGTCTCCCTGCCCTAGGCCCTTCAGGAATGACAAACAGAGCGTCAGACTTCCTGATAGACTCAGTGCAATGAACATAAAACTTGAGGCAACGCACCACATCCAATAAATGAAGATCCCTCTCCTTGTCAGAGGAAGGGTTAGGGCAGAAAGAGGGTACCACAATCTCCTCATTTATGTGAAACTCGGAGACCACCTTAGGTAAGAACTCCTTGGAAGTGCGGAGTGCAGCCTTATCCTTGTGGAACACCAGGTAAGGAGGTTTACAAGACAGGGCTTGTAACTCCGCTACCCGGCGAACTGATACGATAGCCAAAAGAAAGGCCATTTTCCAGGTCAAAAGACGTAAAGGAATGGAAGCCAAGGATTCAAACGGGGGTCTCTGGAGAACCCCCAGTACCAAATTGAGGTCCCACTGGGGAGCTGGACTCTTGAAGGCAGGCCGAACATGAGCCACACCTTGGAAGAAAACTTTAACATCAGGAAGAACAGCAATGCGTTCCTGGAAAAATACAGACAGAGCAGAAGTCTGAACCTTGAGAGAACTCAAGGAGTCCTTTCTCAACACCATCCTGCAAAAAGGCCAGGACTGTGGGAAGATGGAAATCAAGCGATAGATCCTTATCAGCACACCATGCAACAAAAGTTGACCATATGCGATGATAGATCTTGGAGGACACAGGCTTGCGAGCCCTAAGCATCGTAGACACCACAGAAGAGGAAAACCCTTTCTTCCTCAAAATTGAGGATTCAACCTTCAAGCCATCAAATGGAGATGCTGAACATCCTCCTTCCACAGATAGCCTTGAAGAAGCAGATCTGGACGGGCAGGGAGCGGGAAGGGATCCGCCACTGCCATGGCCAGCAGGTCCGGATACCAGGACTGACAAGGCCAATTCGGAGTGATTAGGATGACAGGACAACGCTCCATCTTCAGCTTCTGGATGACTTTGATCAACAGAGGGAGAGGAGGGAAGATGTATGCTAGGGAGAACTCCCAAGGGATTGACAAAGCGTCCACTGCTAGAGCAAGAGGGTCCCTCCACCGAGAGCAAAACACTGGCACCTTCCTGTTGTGTCTGGTAGCCATCAGATCCACTACAGGTACCCCCCACATCTGGGTTAGAAGGTGAAACACCTCTGGATGAAGAGCCCACTCTCCGCTGTCGACTGTGTGACTGAGAAAGTCTGCCATGACGTTGTCTACGCCTGGAATGTGTACCGCTGAAATGACGGGAACATGTGCTTCCGCCCAAGATAAGATGGCCTTGACTTCTAACCAAGCGGTGAGACTTCTTGTGCCGCCTTGACTGTTGATGTAGGCCACTGCGGTGGCGTTGTCGGACTCCACTCTGACTGGACAACCCTCCAGCTGAGATTCCCAGTGTCTCAGGGCAAGAAAGATGGCACGAAGTTCCAGAACATTGATGGAGAGGAGAGATTCTTCCAGTCCCCATTTCCCCTGAGCACTGAAACGACCCAACACTGCCCCCCAAACCCGGAGGCTGGCATCCGTCGTGACTGTGGTCCAATAGGGAACCTGGAATGACCTCCCTTTCAGGAGATGAGACAGGTCCAACCACCATTCCAAGCTCAGCTCGACATGAGGCGGTAGAGAGACTGACAGATGCAGATGATCGGGATGATTCTTGCACGTCTGGATCACAAATCTCTGAAGTTCCCTGGTGTGTGCCATGGCAAATGGTACTGCCTCTACTGTGGAAATGAATTTCCCCACCAGAGAAGTCAACTTCGGCACTGGAACCCTCTCGAGCTCCAGGATCTTGGATACACGGAGAGCAATCTGATGAGCCACTTCTTCCGGTAAAAACACCATGCACAGCTGAGTGTCGAATAGGAGACCCAAGAAAAGGATCTGTTGAGATGGGATCAAGTCTGATTTGTCCAGATTCACGATCCACCCGTGGCGATTGAGTGTCTGGATGCAGGTCTGAACCTGCTGGTGAAGGATCTCCGCAGATGAAGCTTTCAGGAGCAGATCGTCCATGTAGGGAGTCACTCTGACACCATCTCGATGAAGCACAGCTATCAAAGCTCCCAAGACTCTCTGAAAAACCTGAGGCGCTGAAGTCAGTTCAAAGGGAAGAGCTGAAAACTGAAAGTGGCCTCTGACAGGCAAACCTGAGATACCGCCTGCTTTCCGGATGAATAGGGATGTGTAGATATGCATCCTGAAGGTCCAGGGAGGCAAGGAACTCCCCTGGAGACATTGCGGCTATCACAGTACGCAGTGATTCTTGACGATAGTGGGAACTCACAACAAAGGAATTGAGATCCTTGAGGTCCAGAATAGGACAGGCGCCCCCGTCCTTCTTGGCCACAACGAACAGGTTGGAATAAAATCCTGAACCTGTGTCCTCTGAAGGAACCAATTCCAGGACTTCTTTGTCCAAAAGATCCTGAATAGCGTCGTCGAACAGACATCTTTTTGTAGGTTCCTGAGAAGGATGAGTAAAATGGAACCGAAAGGGAGGAAGGGAAGAGAAAGGGATCCTGTATCCCTCTGATACTACCTGAATAACCCAAGGGTCCACCACTGACTCCTCCCAAATCCGGCGAAAGATGTGGAGACGTCCACCTACAGCCGGATGCGGACCCGGGTTCGGTGAGTCATGCCGAAGCAGTCTTGGAGGTCTTGGCCTTGGGGGCAACTTTGGGCTTCCAGGACTGTTTGGGCTTGGAGGAGGAGCGCGCAGAGGACGGACCCGCCTGGGACGCAAAACGTGTCTCAGTTTGGAAGGAACGAAAGGACCGATTGCGTTTGGCTGGAAACTTCTTTTTGAAGACTGGTGGTAGAAGAGTACTTTTACCACGAGTAGCCTCACTAATCATCTCCATAAGTTCAGATCCAAACAGTGAAGTCCCTTGAAAGGGTAAAGAAAGCAAGGCTTTTTTAGAAGCGGTGTCAGCAGACCAAATTTTTAGCCAAAGAGCACATCTAGCCACCACAGAGGAAGTGGAGGGCCTCACCATCATACACACAGCATCAAAAGGAGCGTCAGAAACATAATTTTGAGCTTCGGATATATTGGCAAGAAGCTGTAACTGCTCAGATACTGGTGCATCCTGGCGAACCGGCTCAGTAAGCTGTTCAGTCCAGACCGCAATAGCCCGGTTAACCCACGCCACTGCAAAGGTTGGACGCATGGCAGTGCCAATGGAGGCAAAAATAGACTTAAGACAAGTTTCTAACTTTTTATCCGTCCAATCTTGCAGGGCAGAAGCATCAGATACAGCCAAGGCAGTAGATTTAGACAACCTAGAAACTGGAGCATCCACTTTGGGAGGATGAACCCATTTAGCCAGTTCAGTCTCAGGAAAAGGGTAAAGTTTAGCAAACTTTTTGGATACAGAAGAGGATTTATCAGGATTTCTCCATGCATCAGAGACTAAACGTGCAAGAGCAGGATTAGTAGGAAAACATATAACAGCCTTAGAAGGTTTCCGAAAAACATCAGTTGGATCATGAGTAGATTCCTGACTCAAAGGAAGGTTGAGGGTGGTTAGCACAGCCCTGATCAAACCTTCAGCAGAGAGTTCAGGGTCACATTCAAAAGGGTCACCAATAGACCTAGTAGACTCAATAACAGTGCCTTCCTCAACATCAGAATCCTGTAATAGTTCTTCCTCAGAAGAATCAGACATATCAGGAACACCCTGTGGCTTGGGCAGGGTGGCCCTGACAGTGGAGGGGGTCTTCCAAACCTGACGAGCCCCCTGAACCTGAGAGGGAAAGAGCTGAAGAGTGGATCTGAGATCTCTAGTGGCAGCCTTGAACTATTTCACCCATGTTGGCTCAATGGCGTGACTGGAAAGCCCTGGGTTGCTGTCATGGCCTTCCGCACATTTTGGGCATAAATGACCAGAAAATTCTCTAGGTAGCCCAGAATGACAAGAGGAGCAAAACGCAATGGGGGAAACTGACACCCCAGCCTCCTTAGTCTTGGGTCTAGCCCCTGAATCCAGCGGAGTAGACATGCTCACAGCGTCAGATATACTCCACTGACAATAATCACCCAATTGAAGTGTGAAAGATTAAATATTCACCCCAGAAATGCTTAAAATTAAACTTATCTGGCAAGCGAAGGGTTAATCTGCAGAGGAGAGAGAGAAAGCTCGGTCCCTGCGTAGTATACTCGCTGAGAAGAACTCACAAAATGGCTGCCGCGACGGGAGCCAATCAGAAAACAGGCGCGAAACAATCGCTCATGGGAAACGTAGTTTTTCTCAGAAGTACCCCAAAACAGTGCCCAAAGCCCCCCAACACTTCTAACACACCGAATCATGCAACCGGATGATAGAGCAAGGGAAGACCAACAAAATGAGCCCACTCTGAAGTCGCTGTGACAAGCGGTTCCAGAGATACGTCCCACACTGTGTAAACCCATAGAGAGTAAAGGCGCAATGGCGTCTATGCGGGAAAAGCGCGCTTAAAGGCGCGGAACATTAACTTTAAATAAAGTTACCCTGACAGAAAAAAGTTACCAAACACATATAAAACACATGTAAAACATGAGAAAACCATACCCCAATGAGAAAAACAGCAGGGAAAAAGGTTAAAACCCCCATAAACTGCTCCAAAACCCAGAGAATACACACATGCATTGTATAACAGTGCAAATAAAGAAAAACACCCAATGAGTGCTGGAGTGCATAATGAGAACTCCCAAATACAAGCCCAATGAAGGGACACCGTGGGACAAGTGGACCTTCAGCACTCAAAGGGTGGCTCACCTTTCTGCAGGACTTCTGTCTTCAGGTAACCATGTGAAAAGGGAATTAACCAAAGGAAAATCCCCACAAGGGAAGCTACTTGCCTCAAGTTGTTCCCTCTTCAGGGCATAAGGTCCACCAGAAAATCCCTGGAAGCTGCACTAGCCACTTTGGAGAGGGCAATTGTCAGCCATGGTCACCCGCCTAATGGTGGTATTCCATATTTGAAGAAAACAATAAAAAAACTAAAGTTGATTGAGAGATGTTCTCCACCTGGTGTGCACAGCACGCAGGAACAAATCGTTCTGGCTGAGGGCAGCTTAAGAGGGAGGGGAGGCTCCACCCCCTGCATACATTTAGAGAAATGTCCCTGCCTACTTAAAGGGGCGGATCGCCTCCCACTGTACCAGTAACCTGTATTGGACGACAGTGAAAGAGTATTATCTAATGATATGCATTGGATAATACTCAGGCACATCAAGGGTTAAAGGGACATTGGACTCAATATGGGACCTGTACTGTGCTAGAGCTGAGAAGAGCAGCAAAGGGGTGGATGTACAGTGGTATTGTCACACAATGTAGAGGTCGTAAGACGTAGATCAGATTACCAGGGACTCCATGCTGACCTGTGAGTGTGCAGACAAATGTGCCCCCGACATGAATACACACATCAACAAATATGTCCTAACAGTTCCATGGAACAAATTACATTGGGCTGCCACTGTCACTTTCATAGTGGCAGCACAATGTCATTAGCTCCATGGAGCTCTCAGAACACTTGTTAATGTATGTATACATGTCAGGGGCACATATCCATAGGGCTGATGCACATGTCCTTAGTTACCCACAGAATTGGTTACAGATGAGTACACACATTGTCAAGCAATGGTTTGTGTACTCACCTGTAACAGTGAAAATTGAGGGGATTAAAAAGACTAAATTGTTGTTGCTTGATGATCAGTTCAGGTCTACTGCTCCAAATCCTGTCCTCTTGTCCCACAGGCATCCGTAACATGATCCATCCTCGAACTGAAGATCTTCCATGTGACTGGATTGATGTCTTGACAACACCTTCATGAAGATCACCCCTTGCTGTTTATGGTGATGTTGTTGGTGATGCAATGTTTGACCTGAGGCTCACACAAACCTCTACTGGAACATTCTCATATAGACACAGAAAACACTAATTCTTGAGTGTTATAACCTGTACAGTTAGGATGCTCAGCTACAGAGTTGTCAAACCTTGTGGACAACACATGAGCAGGGCAGCAGTGTTACTGAAGTAGTACAATTTAGTTTCAAAGTACATTTAGTGTTCTCATACTGGTGTTAAATGCATATAGGCAATACACACAGAAAACACATGTACATTCTAATGTACTTTGAGACACAATAAAGATGAACCATCACCATTCTATCTGTGTCTGTAGGAGGATATATTTGAGAACACATTTGTCAATGCGTAACCCCACCCAGGATAGAGTATCCCCCATACATGGAAAGGCATCACCCACATCACAGGAGTCCACCACTTGTTTGCCAGTGAGTGGACTCTGTGATGTATCCATGCAAACACATGATGGTGGCAGTGATGCACCAATGTGTTGTGGGAGTGATAAAGAGGTGATACAGGGGACATACTTCCACAGTGAATACCTGTCCACAGTATCTGTATTGCTCAGTATAATCAATGTTCTGAGATTTTGCTCCACTTTGACATATCTCAGTACATGGGCTATATCAATGAACAAACAGACTAAGTGGACATGTGTTATCACTGGTGAAGTCTGTTACACCCTTAGGGAAACAGCAACTCAACTTATTGGAGACCCCAATGCTCACCCCAGGATATCAATGTGTGTGCTACACATTGAAATCCTCGGTTAAAAACATTGGCTTCCCCAGTAAGTCAGTTGCACAATGAGTGTGTGAATCCAAGACAATATTGATACATGTCCCATTTATCTGTCCTGCTTGTAATGTCCCCGCTAAGTCACAGAGCTGTTTGTCTGGTTATCCCATTAACCCACTGACTGCAAGAGTGGTCCCCAATGCATTTCTTTGCAATGTGTTGCCTACCACTCTGGCACTCAAAGGGTTAAACACAACATATGATGTAGACGAATGTTCAGTGTTGTACCATTTGTTGTGCTAAGGGGTATGTTTTGTTGTTCAAATTCAACACACATCGCCATATAACACAGTAGTGTAATATGGCTCCAGGGATTTATTTCCAGTTGAATTTGTACAACGGTGTGTGTGTGTGTGTGTGTGTGAACCCATGTTGTAGCATCCCACAAACATTTCACCCAGGCAGAGGTTGTGTTCACTGCATTGTATGGCAATGCATTGGAGACAACCCTGCCACCCAATCCATAACTGAAGACACAACAGATCAGACTGGAATCAAAAAAAAAGGTTTCTTTATTCAGGGGAAAGTTAACAGGTTGGGCCTTTCATTTTTTCCTTTTTGGGTGGGAGGCCTTAGCCTGGGTGCCAGAGGTGGATGCCCTTGTTGATCTCATGGTAACCCTCTGCCCCCTAGGTGTGGCTTCAGGGGTAACACTGGAGGGGGTGGTGGTTGCAGTAGACCCCTCGGTGGAACGCAAGTTCTCCCTCTCCATCCTCAGGTTCTCCCTGCAGTTGATCTCTCTCAACTCCACAAGTACCTGTGTAAACATGTCCATCAGACCAGTCCTGAGCTGGTGGAGTAGTGTGTTCCCCCTGGCCACCTCCGACTCCAGGGCTTGGATTCTGGTCTCCAATTGGCCAATGTTCCTCCTGGATTGCCTCCTGCTCCTGGTGATGTTGCTGTCAGTACTCCTGCTAGACCGGAGTAGTCTCCTCTGAAGGGCCATACACTCCGCCTCCATCCCTGTGAGGCGTGCGGTGCTGGAGGTGGATGTGCCCGGTGTCCCTGGTGCTGCTGTTTCCTCTGCTGCTGAGGGTGCTGATTCTTCTGCTGCCGATGGTGCTGTTTCCTCTGCTGCTGCTGAGGGTGAGGTTTCCTCTGCTGCTGCTGAGGGTGTTGTTTCCTCTGCTGCTGCTGAGGGTGCTGTTTCCTCTGCTGCTGCTGAGGGTGATGTTTCCTCTGCTGCTGCTGAGGGTGATGTTTCCTCTGCTGCTGCTGAGGGTGATGTTTCCTCTGCTGCTGCTGAGGGTGATGTTTCCTCCTCTGCTGCTGCTGAGGGTGCTCTTTCCTCCTCTGCTGCTGCTGAGGGTGCTCTTTCCTCCTCTGCTGCTGCTAAGGGTGCTCTTTCCTCCTCTGCTGCTGCTGAGGGTGCTCTTTCCTCCTCTGCTGCTGCTGAGGGTGCTCTTTCCTCCTCTGCTGCTGCTGAGGGTGCTCTTTCCTCCTCTGCTGCTGCTGAGGGTGCTGTGGCTTATGTTGGAGTGGCTGGTGCAGATGATGGGCATATGCCCACCACATCAAGTGATCCTGAGCTGCCCAATGATGTGTGTGCTGGTGGAGGTGTGAAAATGTGTGGGTAGTTCAGTGACCAAGGGTCATATGGGGGCCACTGATAGGTGCTGGGACCCCACCTCGGATCATACCTTGGGGCATGCTGTGGAGTCATCCAGGAGCGTGTGTTGTGTGAGGCATATGGCCCATATTGGGTGGTGGACACTGCCCCTGGCAGCCATTGCCTCCCTGGTGGTGGTGGTGCTGCTGATGGAGGGTAGTAGCTGGTGGAGGTGGATGGATAGGTCCACCTCTCCTCCTGTGGCATCCAGCCACTGTACTGGGGAGGTGCAGCTTGTGGTGGTGCAGCTTGAAGGGGTGGTGCAGCCTGTGGTGGTCCAGCTTGAAGGGGTGGTGATGCCTGTGGTGGTCCAGCTTGAAGGGGTGGTGCAGCCTGTGGTGGTCCAGCTTGAAGGGATGCAGTAGGTGGTTATGCAGCTTGTGTTGGAGGGGATGGTGATGGTGGGTAAGGTGACCACCGGCTGGTTCCCTCCTCTGTGTACTCCTCACTGGGAGGTGACATTGCCTCCTCCACTGTCTCCCACTGGGCTTGAGGGTCGTAAGCTGTGTGGAGAAATAAGATGTAGTGATTAGTGACCTTAGCCAAATGTTTGTGGAGACAGTTATACTTTGATATGTGGTGTAGAAAAATATATGTGTTTGGGTTAATCCCCCTGGGTAAACAAGGGTACTCCCACTGCTGAAAGGTGTTGTTTCAGTTATTATGGGTGAAGGTTTCATTTTGAGGTGCAATATCACAGTGGCCCGAAATAGTACAGTGGGGCTGTTGCAACACCCTCCCATGTAGATATCTGGTCCCTGTACCAGAGCTATCCATATGATTGTGTAGAAACAGCACCACTGTACAATTTCAGGCCACTGGGATATTGCCCCTGACATATCCATGTCTGAGCTGTGATACCTTTTGAATCAACACACCTTTCAGCAGTAGGAATACCATTGTTTAACTGGGGGGGGGGGGAATCCAACAACATATATTTGTCTTCACAACTTGTAGGGATGGCTATCCCTCCAAGGGGATAGCAAAGGCTAAGTACACCTTGATGTCATATTGTAGACATTGTGAAAACAGATGTTGTTCGCTGTTAGTCCTATCCCTCCTACCCTCATGGTTATTCAGATATTGCTCTATGTGACAGATGTAGATTTCAGTCATTTGTCAACACGAAGGCTCTTCAGCAGAGCCAAAATCGCCCCATTTAGAGAACAATACTTAATTGGAATGGTGTACAGAGTGTGCATGGTTTGCAAGCACACTCTGTGGACCATTCCAAAGAGGTATTTATCTTGATATGTTGCGACTTTGACTCTGCTGAAGAGCCTCCGTGTGGTTAAATGATAGATATCTCCACCTGTCACACAGAGCAATATCTGTATAACCATGAGTGTTGGAGGGATGGGACTTAGATCGAGACACATCTTTTAACGATGGCAATAATATGACATCATGATGACATTACCCATTGCTATCCTATTACAGTCACACACAAGTAGACATGGTCATATATGTATGTGGATATGTACCCTTCATATGAATACAGTAATATCCTTCCAAGATGTGAAGCCAGAGAGCAGTTCAGTAGGTGTGATTGCCTTACTGGCTATATATGTGCACCCATCCAACAATACATTGGATTGATATGATGGATATGAACATACCTCGTATATCCCATCTACGTAGAGTGTGATATACTACGTATGTGTATTTGGATGGTAGCAATGTAGGTTGATTTGTGATGGGTGCACATATCTGGCCAGTAAGGCAATCACATCCAGTGAACTGATCTCTGTGTTCACATCGTGTTGGAACATATTCAGTAACAAACATTTGAATCCTAAGGGCAACAATACAGCCAGTAGTGAGGGATATCTTTGATTGAGGCCTGTTTTTTTCTCTGTGTATGAGCCCATCCATCCTTCTGTGTGAGGCAACCGTACTCAATCCTAGATATCCATCAGTCATGGCCTGTTGGTGACCATGGTACAATGTTTGCTATTTGTTTCCCATGTGTATCCTGCAAAGAGCAGCTGGTGTAAAATCCATCGATGGCATCAGCACCCCTGTGGATCCATGTGGGAATCAGATATGGGATATGTCATTTCAAGTCAGAGTAAATGATTGCAGCCACAACACCAATGCCTACTTTTTCCAGCTTGAATTCTGTGGAATAGTTTTTGGCCTGTGTGTTGCACCTACAAGCATTTATTCTGTGGGACACTGTGATGTGTGACCTGATGCCCCCTTTTTGTGATTCAGTAAGCGGTGATGTTGAACATGATGGTGACTTCTCCAGTGATCTCCTTTCCCCATTTGCAGTGTTTTCCATGGAGCCTGTACAATGGGACCTTATGAACTTGAGTCTTGTTTTTGCATATTCTCCATGGACTAACAATGATATTGGTGAAGTGAGGGTGTGTAAGGGTTACTTTGTGTCCACCATCTCTTTGTCACCGCTTAGTGAATGTCCCCTGTGTAGCATGTGATCGTTGGCCTACTGACTTGTTTGTTGTCTGGTTAACCCTTTGAGTCCCAGAGGGGATGCCAACGCATTGTTGATCGATAGCACTCAAGGGGGTTAGGTGCTGACTTCCCTGTGGGGACATGGGTGACACTGTGTGTGAACAGTGATGATATTTAACAGACGACAATGTGAACATAACGGTTTGTGTATTGTGTGTGTGATGAGCACAGCGACAGGAGGTTTGAAGTAGGACTTTGAAAGGTTTGTCCCAAGTTGGACCTTGCCATTTGTCCTGGTGTTGCGTCCTTTTTTAACCCTCAGGGTGCTATGTTGGTGCAGTTGTATGGCTGAGTGATGGACATGTGTTGAGGTGTGACTGTGTGTGCAGCTGGTGTTGGTTGCTGTAGTGTGTTGTTCTGTAGTGTTGCACTTACCGGTAGTGTGGAGGCTCCTCTCATCCCCAGTGTCAGTTCCTCCAACGACCCCCTCGATCAGGGTCGGGGACATGGTCTGCCGCACCATCTCCTCCCAGCCGCAGAAAGTGATAGGGACGGCTGGTCCACCTCCAGTGCCTCAGGCGTGCTTGGCGAGCTCAGTCATCTTGTTTTTGACGACCCTCCGGCAGTCGCCCCATCTCTTTTTGATGGACTCCACGTCCCGCCTGCATGGAGCCACCGCATTGACCCGGCTGCAGATCTGGTTCCAGGCTGCCTTCCTCCTCGCTGACAGGCCAGGGACCTTCGCCTTTGGGTGGAGAACACTCTGCCTCTCCAGGACAGCTTCCATGAGAGCCGTGCTCTCCTCCTCTGTGTATTTGGGGTCCCTGATCCTGGCCTCATCACCTCCGGAATGGGATGACTCAGAACCGGAGTGCCCTGCCTGGTCTGACCCTGACTGTGTGGGGTGCTCCCCAGCAACTACCCCTCGTCCCACTGCAGGTTCTGTCCCTGTCCTGCGTGTGCCTGCTCTCACTGGCCGGGTCCCCCTCCGCCCTGGAGATCTCCCTCTCCCACCCCTGCTCTGCTGAGGGATACCCTCCTGACCTTCCTCCTCCTCCATTACTCTCCCCATCCCTCTCTCCTGTCCTTGCCATCATTCACCCACTCACAGACACACTGGATCCACTCACTCTCTGTAACACACTTTCACTCACAGATTCACACTGTAAAAATAAAATGTAAAATGTGTAAGGTGTTATAAAATAAAAGGACTATGTGTATGTATGTGTGTATGTAATATGTGCAAAAGTGTGATATGTGTATATATGCACCTCTCTCCAAACTCCAAAACTCCTCTACCTCCAACGTACGCTCCTGTCTCCCTCTCTCTAATCACTATCCTCCGCTCCTGAGTCCTGATATCTGGCTCTGAAGAACTCGATAGCAGACAGTGTGTGACGGTTATTTTTGGGTATATATAGGTGTATTTGAAGTTATTTGATACATTGGGGCTTTGTGATTGGCTGCGTGTTTGAATTTGTTTTTGCAACAATAATGGTTGCTAGACAACGGCAGCCGTTATGTTACATGTTGTTTTGAGCGATGTTATCGTGTGATTTGGCCGCCCGTTGTGCATTAACATGAGTGACAACGGGTTTTGTGTTACGTGTTTTGTGTGTGCCTACGCTCGATAGCTATTCTCGTAGAGTACTTATTGAATCTGCCGTAACTCATGTATTATTTGCGAGCGATGTGCCTTTTTCAATTAGCGGCTGGTTTAACGTCTGCCTTTAAATCTAGCCCTATGTCGGTAAGCAGTGCTGGCGAAAAGGACTAAATCCACAGAATTGCCATATTTTAGGAGCATCAGAGATTCGCAGAGTAGTCACGGGTTCAAGAGGACTGCACAATACATTTTCCTTAGAAGGTGTACTCCAGCCCCTCAAGCCTTTTTGGCTATTGCCTACCCTAGCCCAAGCCCTTTGTGTATTAATGTAATTATGTCTGCCTTATTGTGTATCCCTGATCAATCTGTTGTTGTTTCCTTTGTGTTAGGTGTTGTGATTACATTATCCCTGTGAATACTCCCATTGTGCATGTCTTCACCATTTCCTGTGACCTACTGTATACACTGTGACTGTATTATGTCTTTTGCACTGGCCCCAAGTTAAAGGGATAGTAATGTTTCACAAAAACAGCAGCTCCAATTAATTTTCATAGTATTTGAGCCATAGTGGGTGTTATTTCAATACTGTCAGAGTTGTGGTTCAAGAGTATTTGAAGGATAAATTTTCCCCCTCCCGCCCTTTTACCTAGTGTAAGCCATCTCTTCTCAGATGTGGAATCTGGTTGTAAGACCAGACAGATAACAGCAGGGGACAATCTTCTTCCTATGAGAACAATGAAAGCCCTGCCCCCCCTTGACAAGTTTTTCAGGTTTTTCCCTTATCTTAATTGAAGATTGTCCCTCTCTGCAATCTACCTGGGCACCTCCCTTCTGCTCTGGCTGAGCAGTGTTACATCAGTAAAAGGAGCAGGAGGGAGATACTTTGTCATTGAATTACTCTTGAACTACAACTGTTTCTCCAAGGTCCAAATACTATGATGATTAATTACAGCTGCTTTTATTAGGAAACATTACTATCCCTTTAATGTAGTTGAGGTGTTATGATTACAATATCCCTGTGAATACTCCCATTGTGTTCTGTGACCTATTGTATCCATTGCGATTGTATTATGTCTTCTGTACTGGCCCCAAGTTAATGTAGTTGAGGTGTTATGATTACATTATCCCTGTGAATACTCCCATTGTGTTCTGTGACCTATTGTATCCACTGTGATTGCATTAGGTCTTCTGTACCGGCCCCAAGTTAAACTGTATAAATAAGCTGTGTTTCCAAATAAAGTTGAGTTAGTTGTACTGAACTAAGAAGGAGTACAGAGTCTGCCAAAACTGCCTTTCAGGCAGCTGATGTTCCAGTGTCCTTAGTTTGAATGGTTTAAAGGGACCCCTCTGTTCCCCATTCAGGTATCTGGGGTTCGAGCCTTCCAGGACACAGATTGCCTGGGTCCCAGTTGTTTCCAGTAAATGCTTCCAGCCTGCCTTCCAGTAATTGTGATCCCAGCTCTTGGGGTACAGTTTCCAGCCTGCTGCATTCAGCTACAGAGTTCCAGCCAGCTTTCATCTTGCTTCACCAGCCAGACTACCCACATGTAGCCGCATCCAGGAAGGAGAGACCCAGAACGACGGCCCAAGGCACTCCATGACACTCCCCCTCCTGCCCCTTTTTTGCTGACTACTTCTTCATACCTCATCACTGGAGGAGGATCGCAATGACTGACAATCTTCGTTTGGTATATGGAAAAACCTTTCCTCCTTCATCAACGAAGGCAGGGTTTACTTTATACTGAATGAAGGATGATTGTCCCACATTGCTATCTCTCTGGACATCAGATCTCAGGGGAGGTGGCCTCGTGCTATAAAAGTGGCGGGAGGGGGAGAATTAGTAATATAATAATTTGGAAAATATAGCACTTTCACCATTAACAACTGAATGGAGTAATTGCACACATGATAAGGAGGGATCAGAGCTGTGGTCTAACAGAAACATTACTATCACTTTAATTGCAAACCACCCCAGGTTTTCTCTGTCCTTAAGGGGTTAAGCATATCACAAAGATGGGTAATGTAATTAAACTGGAGGACAAAGTGAATAATGAAATATACTGAATGTCGAGTTTACCAAGATGTACACATGCTACACATACTACATCCCCTATGACTGGCATTAACATCTGTAGAAAAATAAGTTTTCTTATCTGGGGATTTAAACAGGATTTGTTTTTAAACAGACAGCCTATTTAAGGATAAAGTTTAGATGTTAATTTATCAATATGAAGACCAAAAGTAAGGATGGAGTCAAGCCACATTTAAATATATCTATAGAAGTTGACAGGCCAAGTTACAATTAGACTTTGTTATAATGGTTACAAGGGTATTGTGACCATTTTGTTTAAGAACAATATGTTTTTAACTAGCCATCTTTCAGCTTCAGCTAAATCATCCTGTAATACTGCCTCAAACAGAGATATGTTTGGATTTTTAATGTAAATTATAGTGTCATCTGCATACATGTGCACAGTAGATGCTTTTCAAACAGTGGGGAAACAAATAGAAGAGGGCCAGGAATGGAATCATGGGGAGCCCCACTTTCAGAAAGGAAATATTGTCAGCGATGGACACATATTGTGTTCTGTCTGATAAATAGGATATCTAGTACATCCTGATAGGAAGTGGAAGATGGGAGGGAGTGAAATTATCTGACCCACCAGGCTGTACTGTCCATGCTACAAAATGTGCATAAATGGGCAAATAAATAAATCTAAATATCTTGTAAACTATAGTTTTAAATAAAGAATGGCTAACATATATTTAATTCACCTACAATATTATAAAGGTGTTAGTTCCACTTTAATTATAGTTTAATTCAAAAAAGGACAATGAAGAGTTACAATGATGTACAATGATGAAAGGCATGTTGAAAAATGAATGCTGTTAAAAAATATTTAAAATAAGACGTTAAGAGAGAAAGAGAGAGAGAGACAGAGAGAGAGAGAGACAGAACGAGAGAGGAAGAGACTGACAATAGTAACTTTCAACTTACGTTCCCCGTAGCCAACTAGTAGTACAGCATGGTTAATCATCCAGGGATTGCAAAGAATACGGAACGGGTGAGAAATCCCTTTTCTGTAGAACTGAGACATAAAAGTCAGAAGAAGCATTACATATAATAAAAGCCAAAGCTTTCATGTGCAGGTACTGCCCAACAGCACAGATACACATTGGATGAGACAGCTTTCATTCCTTTTAACCCAAGCATTAATTATGAATGCAGAAAATGCATGAACACACATATATGTCAGCTAGAATTAATCCAAAGAGGCTTGTCAAGGTCATTCACTGAGATATGAAAACTACATTATGAATAGTCTATCCTCCTAACATATCCTCTCTCCAAAAATGCCTTTTATCTTCTGCTATCCTCTTTTTCTTCCCATCCTTTTCCTTCATATTCAGCAATCTACCTGCCACCCTTAAATGATTTTACTACTTCACCCTCTCATTCAGTAGCAATTGCCATTCACCCCTCATGTTCTAATATTTTTTTTACTCCACCACACCACACTTCATCCTCATCCGCTTTCTTTACACCCTTCTCATGTCTCCCTCTTATACGCTCTCCACTCCCTATAACTTTTTGCTCCCTTTCTCTTTTGTTCACTTAAATTCACCCTCTTTGCATTCTCCTTTACCAACCATCCACCATTCTATATCCCTTTCTCTCCTATTTAACAGTCTTTCCCTTAGGTCTACCTACCTCAAGCCTTCTTCACACCAGCTTCCCCTCTGCCATCACTCTCCATTATGCAAAGCTGCTGTTCTTTCATGCTTTATCCCCTTTCTCCATCAACCCCACCTCTATCACGGTGCCCGTGATTGCCTCTAAGAGGTATTGCTATTCAGAAACATTGATACTGCCTAGCTGTCGCTCTACTCTGAGTCGCTGTTCTTATAGGTCATTATGCTGGTGATGTCATCTCTCTGTCTACCTGCCAGGCCTTTTAAACCTCAGCATGTCTCAGTACCTTTGCCCTTTCGTGGTGCACCTGAGCCTAGTGCTGTGTTGGTCCATTGCTATTGTGTATTACTCCTGCTATGTCTGCCTACCCGATCCGGCTCTGACTCCTGGCTACGTCTGACTACCCGTTCCTGCTCTGACTCCTGGCTACGTCTGACTACCCGATCCGGCTCCGACCACTGGCGACGTCCGACTACCCGATCCGGTTCTGACCCTTGGCTGCCTCTGTTTCTCTCTCTCTGTTGCGCTCCTATTGTGATTCCTTGTCTCGGTTAGGAATCCTTGCTGCCTGTGCCATCCTCCCAGCGCTCGCTTCTACTAGCAGCGCTTGTCAGCCAGTCCGTGTACTGACCTCCCGTGGCTGTCCCAGTTTGTGTGTTGCCACACCTAGCCTCAGTGCCAGTTACCTTGTCGACTGTATACCTAGCATTTGGGTATTGTTGCGCTTCCTATTTTCTGCCGACTGTGTGTGTGGAAGTGCTCTGCACTGTCCTCTCACCTAGCCTGTGTGACTTCCCCGGCCCATTCCGTTACTGCTCGCCTGCCTAGTGAAGGGTGAAGAAAGTGAGTTCACTGTTCCTCCCTTGTCTCGTGAAGGTGTATCACTCCTTGCTGCCACTGTTGTATCATTTGCTGCTTCCATTATTTTGTCATCATTACTGCCACTATCGTACTTAATAAAGTTTTATCTCAAGTTCATCGGTACTTGTCAGTGTTGTTATTTCCTAGTCACTCCGTGACAACCTCTTAGCTCTTTATATCGGGAGACAAAAACGAAGGGAAGGAAAAACCCCTCTCTGCTATATTACTATAAAGAAGTATTAAATGAATATACAGAATGTGTGTGCTCTCTCTGTTTGAAGCACTCTAATATTCTAATGGTGAAGGGGTTATCACCCACTCAACACTCTTTTTAATGTAATGGTATTTTAATAGACTGGAGAGAAGGTGTCATGCGTATCTCCTCTTCCTTGCATAGTGAGGGAGGGGGAAAGGAAGGGAGGATAAAGAGGGGCTAAGGCAGGTAATATTACCACCATTTAGTGAAAGAAGACGAAGGAAGATGATGAAAAAATAAGAGGAGGAAAAGGAAGAAGAGTGAGTAGGAGAAGAGGGAGGAGGAGGAAAAGAAGATGAGGGAGAAGGTGAGAAGAGGGTGGGGGTGAAGGAGGAGAGGAAGGAAAAGGAGGAGCAAGAAGATGAGAAAAGGAAGAGGAGATGAAGAAGAGGAAAAGGAAGAAGACGAGGAAGTTTAAAATAACTATGTGCAAAATAAGAAGATGCATGAGAATGGGCATTTGTTTCTTTGTAGCATTTATTGAAACCCAGCTTAGACATTAGTGTAGAAATCAAGAGTAGATTCATAATTTCTCTGCCCTGCTTTTCATAAAAAGGCAAACTTTATTTTATCTCAAAATGACACATTTACAGTAAATGACCTGGTCTGTCCTTCCAGAGGCAATGGCATTTTCATATTGGAGAGAGAAAATCAATGAGGTTTGCCTCCTCCAGTTTTAAAATGTATGATTTATAGCCACAACATTTAGCGAAGTTTGTATTTACTGGTCTTTTAACATATGGTTATATTATTTGCGGTGGGTATGGTTTCTTAAAGGAACACTAACATCTAAAAATGATTTACAGTTATACATACTTTAACACCTTGTACTCTATACCAGCCTCTGAAAGCCATATTTGTTTTTGAGGCATAAGATCTAGTCATATTTGTTCTCTCTGGAGGCTCTCATGTCTGCTTTTTTTCTAAGAGCCTCAGGTCAACCAAATGTAAGAGCAATCTTGAGAGATACCCCATGTGTGAGTTTTATTGTATATCCGTAAGCCTTAAGCTATCAGTCTTTCTAAACAGAAGTCAGTGTGCACAATACAAATTAACAGCTGAAACTCTGCAAAAAACATTTTAACCAGATTGCATCTATATAATATACCCTAAACATGCATTAAAAATGCACGTAGAATTTTATTTTAGAGATCTAACATACAATAACTACATTTTACAGATGATAGCTGGAAGTACATGATATTAAATATGATATTACAATTTTTGGTGTTACTGTCTTAATCTTTAACAAAAGTTCCATTAAAGGAATACCAATACCAAAAAATGAAATTGCTTGATATAACTTTAAACAACATGCATTCACAGCTGGCATATGAAAACATCATTCATATGTTAAACACCCAAAAAATAATCTTAAACTTGCTTTTTAATGGATATGTAAATTGTCCTTCAGAAAGCACTGATTTCTTGTTGTTTGTGTTGTTTGAACCGAGATGAAAATAAAGCCAGTTAATGGACTTTCTCACAGTTCTTCTATTCTGAATGGTAGTTATCTTTTGGCAGCCTATTTAAATATGAGTTGAGAATAAGCAATGGGAACCCTGGAAAATGGAGGAATATATGTCCCCTCATATTTAAAACTAGATTTTAGGCCTTGGAAAACAAATAAACATTTTACTGATAAAAGCATGATGTACAGGGTATTAAAGTGTATATAATCCCACTTCATTTTAAAATGTTCGTGTTCCTTTGACATCAAGATTTATGGAAAATCTATTATTCAAGTATGCCCTTTCAGTGCTTGTGTATTGTTCATCAAGATATGAAAAAATAAGAAACCTGTATTTTGAATCTCACTTTTTGCAAAACTGGGATCAATCCTGGTTTGAATTAATCTACCTAAGCAGATCGACCAGATCTAAAAGAAAAGGCCATTTAGATTTTACATATTCTTAAATGACAGAAACTGCCCTCTGCGACATCATCTCCCAGAGCTCTGTATTACTGAAGAAAAGACCAGCAGGAGCAACAGCAGTATAGAGGTCTGTGCAGAAGGAGGCACAGGCTTCTCCTGCCACGCCGCTGGACCACCAGGGAGGTAGGAAATGTGGAAATGATGGGAGCAATGGGGAGATTGGGTGCATTGTGGAGGTGTCCAGTGGAGATGGCTAAAGGAGGGGGCCCATAGCAACGTTTGCACCAAGGCCCGGTGGCTTCTAGTTATGCCTCTGAAGACAACAGCAACATAACACAGACTGCCTTAAAATCCACAACAGGAAATTAGCTTACAAATGTAGTTCTGATCGATACAAAATTTAGAATGGAATCAACACCTTATAACAACTTAGGTTAATTTGAAAGCACTTTCAAAATTACACTGTTATGTTAACCATTTTTTATTTAACCCCTTAAGGACAGGCAAATCTGAGGTGGATTTCACTTAAGGACCGGAGCAATTTTGACATTTTTGACTATGTCTTTGTTCAACCATATTTTCTCTTTAATTCCTTTTGTACACCCACACAAATTATATACCATTTTTTAAGCACAAGTAGCGCTTTCTTTTGATACCATAATTATATGAATACCTCATCGTTTATTTTGATTAAAATAGAAAAAAAAAGGAAAAAAATAACATTTTGCTTACATTTTCAGGTCAGGATTTGCATACCATTAGTTCATTACAAAAAAATACCCCTAAATATATTCATTTGCTTCTCCTGAATATAAGAGTACCCCATATGCCTAGTATTTCAATCCCTCTCTCACATTTACAAAGTAAATATCACAAGATGGACGCCATTCTTTACAACCTGTAATTTTTCAACAATTAGTATGATAGTATCATAGCTTAGTTGACGGTGCCAGAACCCAAAAATGTCCCACAAAGGTATATGTTTCTGAAAACTAGACAACATAAGGTAAATAATCAGAAAAAATTTGGATTTTTTTATGCAGCTATTTTTCCAGAAATATGTTCCAAAATTGTGGTAATATTTTGTTTTTTTGCAGTTTTCACGCTTACATTTCAATATTCCTGTTGATATCAAGTGCAGGATAGGTGAAGATTTTTAAAAACGCATTGTTTCTTGTTCAGCTCCTTCTTCTGAATATGGCAACACCCCATATGTGTAGCTTTCACAATGTTTGGGGGAGCTACGGGGCCCAAATTGGAACATGCGCTTTTCCAGTTTTACACTTTAAATTTTCACAGCTTGCGTCACTGGTGCCATGTCTCATTTGGGGCTGTGTATCAGTGCTCCACTTTAAAATTTCCCCCAAAAGTATATATTTTTGGAAAGTAGACTCCCCAGGCTTTCATTTTATGTATGTTTTCAATTTTTTTACGCAGCCATTTTACCACGAATCCTTTGTAAATCTTGATGTATGTTAAAAATTCAGTGTTTTTCACAATTAGGTTTCAATGTTGATGTGATTTTCAAGTACAGGATAGCTGAAGATTTTTAAAAATGCATTGTTTCATGTTCAGCTCCTTCTTCTGAATACGGCAATACCCCATATGCGTAGCTTTCACAAGGTTTGGGGGAGCTACGGGGCCCAAATTGGAACATGCTCTTTTCCAGTTTTACACTTTGAATTTTCACAGCTTGCGTCACTGGTGCCATGCCTCATTTGGGGCTGTGTATCAGTGCTCCACTTTAAAATTTCCCCCAAAAGTATATATTTTTGGAAAGTAGACACCCCAGGCTTTCATTTTATGTATGTTTTCAATTTTTTTACGCAGCCATTTTACCACAAATCCTTCGTAAATCTTAATGTATGTTAAAAATTCAGTGTTTTTCACAATTAGGTTTCAATGTTGATGTGATTTTCAAGCACAGGATAGCTGAAGATTTTTAAAAATGCATTGTTTCATGTTCAGCTCCTTCTTCTGAACGCGGCAATACCCCATATGGTTTCTCAAGGTTTGGGGGAGCTACAGGCCAACTTTTGAACAAACATCAAATTTTCACAGTTTGCTTAACTGGTGCCATGTCTCAATTGGGGCTATGTAACAGTGCTCCATTTTAAGATTATCCCCTCAAAAGTGTATATTTTTGGAAAGTAGACACCCCAGGTTTTCATTTTAGGCATGTTTTCCAATTTTTTACACAGCCATTTTACCAGCAATTCCTCGTACACGTGATGTAATTAACAAATTTTTCACACTTAGGTTTCAATGTTGATGTGATTTTCAAGCACAGGATAGGTGAAGATTTATAAAAATGCATTTTTTTAGTGTTCAGCTCCTTCTTATGAGTAAGGTAATACCCCATATGCATAGGTTTCTCAAGGTTTGGGGAAGCTACAGGGCCAAAATTGGAACATGTGCTTTTCCAGTTTCACACTTTGAATTTTTACAGCTTGCGTCACTGGTGCCATTTCTCATTTGGGGCTGTGTAACAGCGCCCCATTTTAAGATTTTCCCCCCAGAAGTGTAGAGTTTTGAAAAGTAGATAACCCAGGCTTTCATTTTAGGCATGTTTTCAAATTTTCCTCTCAGCCATTTTACCACCAATCCCTCGTAAAACATTATTTAAATTAAAGAATCATCTCTTTTCCCAGTTAGATTCCAATTTTGATGTGGATTTCAAGCACAGGATAGGTGAACATTTAAATAAATGCATTGATTAATGTTCAGTTGCTTTTTCCGAGTACAGTAATACCCCATATGCATAGGTTTGTCAGGGTTTGGGGGATTTACTGGGTTCAGTTGAGAACATGTACGTTTTCATTTTCAGACATGGAAAAAACAGGGTTGTTCCCATTATATTTTCATAGTGTTAGATCTAAGGAGGGATGTGTTTTTTTTGGGGGGGGACAGGATATTTAAGGGGGAAAGCGTTGCCAAATAATTAAATTACAGAATTACTGCATTAGATTCATGTGATACTGCTTGAAGCAGTCACCAATGCAGAGCCCAGGTTTTGTAGGGCAATCAGGACAGTAGAAGGTGGTTTCTTTCCGTTTGCCATTGGCGTAGCACACCCTGCAGCGTTTCTCTGGCTTACTCTTTTGGGGGGTTGGGGGGATTTTAAATGCAAAGTGTCCTAAACCGGGTCTCTGCTGTAAAACTGCTGTTGCCCCTGCCCCTTCAAACAAAAAATGGGAAATTACATGCATTTGGAACTGCAAAAAAGTATTTTTTGAGTGGGGTTTGCCAATTTAAAAATGATATACGAATTATAAACTGCAGTCTGCATCAGGCAAATGGAAACCTTCTTATACCAGGCTGTAGATTTTCTCATGGTGAGGTAAGGCTGCATGAGTTGATCACAAAGATCAACACCCCCCATGTGTTTATTATAGTCTCTGATGCAGACTGGTTTCCTGAAGACCGTGCCACGGATAGAGACTGGCACAGTTTCCTCGTCATGCATGGTTGTAAGCATGTACACTTCATTTTTTCGTCTCTAAATTTCACTGCCAGCAGCTCCTCTTGGCACAAAGCTACAGACGTTCCCTTTCGTAGCTTGCAGTTTATCATTTCTTTGGGCAACCCTTTACAGTTTCTCCTAACAGTGCCACAGGCCACAGTGTCAAAATAAAAAAGTAATTTGAATAAAAGGGGGCTTGTGTAATAATTACCCACATATAATTGATATCCTTTATTTAATAGGGGGGAAATGAGATCCCAAACAATTTTGCCGTTGGTTCCCAGATAATCAGGGCAACCAGGAGGATCAAGCTGGCAGTCCTTGCCCTCATAAATACGAAACGCATAGGTGTATCCTGTGGCGCTTTCACACAACTTATACAATTTTACGCCAAACCTGGAGCGCTTGGAGGGGATATATTGCTTAAAACCCAACCTTCCCTTATACTTCATTAATGACTCATCAACAGATATTTGTTTTTGGGGGGTATAGTTTTCTGAAAATTTTTTTTGTAAATGACTTATAAGAGGGCGAATTTTATACAGCCTGTCATACTGGGGGTGATCTTTGGGGAGGCACAGGGTGTTATCATTGAAATGCATGAAGCGCAAAAGCACTTCATAGCGTCTCCTGCTCATTGTTTGGCCAAAAATGGGGGTAACGCATACAGGATTTTTGCTCCAGTATGACCTGATGCTTGGCTTTTTAATAATCCCCATAGCCATAGTTAGGGCCCAGAATTTCCTGAATTCAGAATCATCAGTGGGGTACCATGATTGCTCCTTTGAAATGTAGCGTGTGGGATTGGCTGCAATATACTGGGCTGCATAAATATTTGTTTGCTCTACAATCTCCCCCAAAATGTCCTTCCCCAAATAAAAATTAAAAAACTGTTCATGGTTAAAACCGGCCACACCTACATTTATCCCTGGGCTGCCTGTGAAATTGGGTATTTCTGGACTTAATTTTACTGGTGGTACCCATTCCCTAGGCTCTGGCTGAGGGGCAGGCCTTGTGGCAGCTCTTGGGGTATGTCTTGGAGCAGCTCTTGGGGCATGTCTTGTGCCTGCTTCTGGGGCATGTCTTGGGCCTGCTTCTGGGGCATGTCTTGGGCCTGCTTCTGGGGCATGTCTTGGGCCTGCTTCTGGGGCATGTCTTGGGCCTGCTTCTGAGGCATGTCTTGGGCCTGCTTCTGGGGCATGTCTTGGGGCAGATCTTGGGGTATGGCTTGGGCCTGCTTGTGGGGCAGGTCTTGGGGCAGATCTTGGGGTATGGCTTGGGCCTGCTTCTGGGGCAGGTCTTGGGGAATGTCTTGGGGCAGCTTTTGGGATTTGTCTTGGGGCAGCTCTTGGGGTATGTCTTGGAGCAACTCTTGGGGTATATCTTGGGGCTGCTTCTGGGGCAGCTCTTGGAGCAGTACGCCTCTTCTTAGGAGATGGCCCAGCATGATCACTGGAGCTACCAGTGTCGCTCTCTGTGAACTGGGATATATCAAAATCAGAGGCAGTATCTGTGGCTTCTGAATCTGAAGCCAAAAAGGCATACACCTCTTCTGCAGAATACATCCGCTGCATCTTAACCTACCCTAATTTTTTTTTTAAATAACTTCTAACTTAACCTACCTACCCTAATTTTTTCTACATAGCTACCCACCTAAGTTTTTTTTTTTTTGTTCTGTGCCTAACTAACCCTAAACCCTACCCTACCCTACGTCAACCCTAATCCTACCTAACTTAAACCAAATACACACTATTCCTACATTAAAACTATAAATATATATTTTTTTTTTTTCTGTGCCTAGCTCTAACCCTAAACCTTATCCTAAACCTTACCCTACCCCACGTCAACCCTAATCCTACCTAACTTAACCCAAATACACACTATTCCTACAATAAAACAATAAATATATATTTTTTGGGTTTTTTTTCTTTTTTTTTTTCTGTGCCTAGCTCTAACCCTAAACCTTACCCTACCCCACGTCAACCCTAATCCTACCGAACTTAACACAAATACACACTATTCCTACAATAAATCTCTCTCTCTATATATATATATATATTATATATATATAAAACCCTAATCTTTAAACCTAAATTCAATACTAAATCTTACCCTAACTGACGTACACGCTAAACCTACCTAGCCCTGTCTAAACTACCTAAAAATCCTAAATATTTTAATAAATTATTTTTTTTATAAAAAAAAAAAATAAATAATAATTCCCTAAACCTAAATCTGACCTAAACTTACTAAACACTAAACTTACCCTAACCCACGTAACCCCTAAACCTACCTAGCCCACTAAGATCACTTAACTAAACTATTAAAGTACCTAAAAATTAACAAACAAAATCAATTTTTATTTAAAAAAAAAAGGGGGATTTCAATGGGGGGGGGAACCACAGATCAGCAGAAGCTGATCTGCAGGAGTGGATCACTAAAATCAGTGATCACTGGGGTAAAATCAATTGATCACTGTGTTAACAGTGATCAAATGTAAAAAAAGCTTTTTTTTTTTCTTTTTAACAATGTTGCCACTCTGCAACGGTGGCTGGAACACTGGATACACAGTAACGCTCTCTCTGTCTCTCTTCTCCTCAGATTTGGGTCTGAGGAGGAGAGAGACAGAGATATATGACAGAAGCAGTGTTTTGAAAACACTGCTTCTGTCATATGCGGGGAAATACATGTGATTCGCTATTTTAGCAAATCGCATTTATCAACCATGCGGGCATTGGCTGAAACTAGATGCTCCAATACCGGAGCACCTAGTAACACCATGCCCGCGTCTTTCCCATCGCGCACAGCGGCGGCGATGGGAAAGTTAACGCTTGATGTACCAGGACTGTCACTGGTCCTTAAGTGCAATACCAGCGTGACGGTCCTGGTACGTCAACAGACGCGAAGGGGTTAAAACAATTGTTTGAGATAAATCGGCTTTGTTTGTTTATTCAAATTAGACAGTACTGACTGGCACAGCCATAGACCAAATACTAACATTCCACACTTCCTGTGTTATATTAGTCATTTTGTACTTAGAAAAACTAGTTTAGCATATAAGTTATAGATAATGCTAATAATTATGCTGTGCAGGCACTTCCTGTGTTAGCATTATATGACATCACTCACTCACTACCCTTTTAGTGCACTAAAATGATGAACAATTATATAAAGAGTAAATAGTACCTGACACAAGCCACATAATTTAAGTTGTCCCAATAAGGTGAACCATTTTTAAATTTGTATGCACATCCTAACAGAGTGCGAGTTTGTGTTTGTTTATTCATGAATCTGATGCTTGTATATTTATATACAAAGGATGCCTGCACCTGGGGTGCATCCATGGCAAATGGATATATTATAAATATATGGGTTTATGTATATTAAAATAACTAAGGCTGCATACTCCTTGGACATTAAAAATGAGACAAGAAAATGGATTCAGCTCCAATTCAATATCTGGGCGGGGGGGGGGGGTTTGTCAGCATTTAGTATATTTAGTATACCGTAAATAGAGGTCACGATTGCTCTGCTAGTGTTAACGGATAGGCTCGGTAATGGAGGCAACAAGCTCAGCAAGTGTTAATGACGGGATCAGAATCGGAGGCAACAAGCTTGGCAAGTGTACACTGACAAGCTCGGTAATGGAGGCAACAAGCTCAGCAAGTGTACACGGACAGGCTCAGCAACGGAGGCAGCAAGCTTTGCTGATGTAAGGAGAGTGATCAGTCAGTACAGCACTGAAAGCACAGTTCAGAATGTCACCAGACGTAGAGTACAGAATCTCGCAGGAACACTGGAAGCAATCACGGAGCAGGAACGTCAGCCAAGCCGGGTCGATCACGGAGCAGGAACATCAGCCAGAGCGGGGTCAATCACGGAGCAGGAACGTCAGCCAAGCTGGATCAATCACGGAGAAGGAACGTAAGCCAAGCCGGGTCAATCAAGGAGCAGGAACAACAGGAGTAGTCAGACAGGCCGAATCGGTACACAGGAACACAGCAACAAATGCACAGGTACGGGAACCCCATGAAAGGGCACCTGACAGGTGCCAGAGGCCCGGTATATGAAGGTACACCCTGGGCAGGCCAATCAAGCTCCGCCAATGAGACAGCACCACAGCAGAGAGTGACATAGGAATCACGGGAACCGTGATACTATCCCCTCTCAAAGACCCCCTCCCCTGGCCGAGGGTCTAGGTTTCTGAGCATATTTAGAGTGAAAATTGTGCAATAACCTTGGGGCATGAAGGTCCCCCTGGTTGACCCAAGAACGCTCTTCAGGCCCATAACCTTTCCAGTGAACCAAATACTGCAATTTTCCGCTAAACCTCCTGGAATCAATAATGCTCTGAACTTCGTACTCCTCTTGGCCCTGAAAATCCACCGGCCCGGGAACCACCGGAGTGGTAGTATAACGTCTGCATACCAAGGACTTCAATAGAGACACATGGAACACATTGTGAATGCGCATTAATGCCGGGAGTTCCAGTGCGTAAGAAACAGGATTAACCTTGTGGATAATTTTGAATGGACCAATGAACCAGGGAGCCAATTTGTTGGATGGCACTTGCAGACTGAGATTTCTGGAGGAGATCCATACCCTGTCCCCAACCTGGAAGGAGACCACTGGCAGCCTTCTACGGTTGTCATGCCGCTGATGTCGCTGGAAGGACTGGCTGAGGGTCCTCTGAACCTGTGCCTAAGTGGAGCGGAGCTGCTTAATACGCTTGTCCAGAGCTGGAATCTGCTGCAACTGAAATGAGTCCGGGAGCAAACACGGCTGGAACCCATAATTGATAAGGAACGGGGAGCTCCTAGACGAAGAATTAACTGCACAATTGCTGGCAAACTCTGCCCACGGCAACAGGTCAGCCCTATTTTGCGGAGGAAAAGGACAATTGTATGCCCATCTGGCTACAGAACGCCCTCCAGAATCTCGACACGAACTGAATCCCTCGGTCCGACACTACCACTCTGTGAACCCCATGCAAGCAGAACACCTGTCTGGCAAAAACTACTGCCAACTCCTGGGCCGAAGGAAGACCAGAGAGGGGCACGAAGTGAGCCATCTTAGAGAACCTGTCAACCACCATCAGGATAAATGTATATCCCCTAGACACCGGCAATTCTCCCAGAAAATCAATAGATATGTGGGACCATGGGCGTTCACCATTAGGCACAGGTTGGAGTAAGCCCACTGGGAGATGTCTGGGGGTCTTTGCACGGGCACAGGTGGCACAGGCTGCAGCAAATGCGGAACAATCGGCTCTAAGGGAGGGCCACCAAAATACTTGTGAGAGAGACCATATTAACTGATCCCTCCCAATGTGCCCAGCTGCCTTAGATGAGTGGTAGGTCTCAAGCAGACTGGTACGGAAAGACTCATCCACAAAGCACTTGCCAACTGGGGTTTCTGGAGGTGCCCGTGCCTGAGATGCCAAAATGTGCTCCCCCAGTGGCGAAGTGATACTGGTACACACAGTTGCCAAGATCCGATCTGGCTAAATAATAGGTACAGGGACTTCATCCCTCTCAATGTCAGGACTAAATTGCCTGGATAGGGCGTCTGCCCTGATGTTCTTAGAACCTGGCAGGTAGGACACTATGAAACTGAACCGAGACAAGAACAGTGCCCACCTAGCCTGGCGAGAGGACAGCCTTTTCGCTTCTGAGAGATATGTTAAATTTTTATGGTCAGTAAGAATTAACACCGGGGTTCTCGTGCCCTCCAATAAATGTCGCCATTCTTTCAATGCGAGGATAATGGCCAAAAGTTCCCTATCACCAATCTCGTAGTGGCTTTGGGCACTAGAGAGCTTTTTTGAAAAGAACCCACAAGGTCTCAGGTTGCCACCTCCCTTACGGCGTTGAGAAAGAACTGCCCCTACCCCGACTTCGGAGGCATCAACCTCCAGTGTAAATGGCAGGGAGGGATTGGGGTGGGACAGTATAGGAGCAGATGCAAAAGCAGATTTTAGTGTCTCAAAAGCGTTTTCATCTGCCTCGGACCATTGAGAGGGATTAGCGCCCTTATGCATGAGGTCAGACAGAGGCTTCACAATGGTAGAGAAATTCTGAATAAATTTTCTATAATAATTGGCAAAGCCCAAAAAACATTGGATAGCTTTTAACCCTTTGGGCCGTGGCCACTGTAGGACCGCTGCCAATTTCTCTTGGTCCATGGCAATGCCATCTTTAGATATCACAAACCCCAGGAAGGGTACTTTGGACCTATGAAATTCACATTTTTCAAATTTACAGAACAATTTGTTCTTGCGTAAGACCTCGGTCACATCCTGGATGTGCTGAGTTAGGTTAGCAGAGTGTATCAATATATCGTCAAGGTATACGACCACACAAGACTGCAGCATATCACGAAGGATGTCATTGATCAATTCTTGAAATACGGCAGGTGCATTACACAATCCAAATGGCATCACTAAGTATTCGTAGTGCCCTGACCTAGTATTGAATGCAGTTTTCCACTCATCTCCGGCCCTGATTCTTATCAGGTTATATGCGGCCCGCAGATCAAGTTTCGTAAAGATAGAAGAGCCCTTTAACCTGTCAAATAACTCCGTAATGAGTGGAATAGGATATGCATTCTTGGACATGAGCTTATTCAGTCCAAGGTAGTCAATACATGGTCTTAGTTCGCCATTTTTCTTTTTCACAAAAAAGAATCCTGCACCTGCCAGAGAGGATGACTTGCATATGATTCCCCTCTTGAGGGCATTCTCAATGTAGTCCTCCATGGCCCTGTTCTCCTCGCAGGACAAAGGGTACATCCGACCCCTAGGAGGCAACACCCCCGGAGGTAAATCAATAGCGCAATCATATGGTCTAAGTTGCGGCAATGCGCTAGCCTCTCCCTTACTGAACCCATCACTGAACTCGCAATATTCAGTTGGCACTGAGGGAGAGGTACACATAATCTTGACCGGGTGTGACAAACAGTGTCTAGTACAATACTCAGACCATGATTTGACCTCACATCTTTGCCAATCAAACTGGGGATTGTGCGACAATAACCATGGGAACCCCAGAATGACCGCATGATGGGGTGAGTGTATTATTTGGAAACATGCCTCCTCCCTGTGGAGAGCCCAAAAAGACATAGTGATAGGAGTTGTTTCCATAGTGATAAATGCCGGTTCTAAAGGTCTGCCATCAATGGCTTCAATGGCTAGCGGAGTATCTCTTTTAGTCAACGGAATTTTGTGCAGTTCGGCAAAGGAACAGTCCATGAAGAACCCTGCTGCACCAGAGTCTACCAGAGCAAGTACCTCCACAGCTTGGTCGGCCAGTGAAAAACTCACCTGGATGGTGGGTTTTTGTGTACAGGAGTCTGGGGACGATTACACCACCTAGGGCCTGTCCCCCAAGGTACCCTAGGTGTGTGCATTTCCCAGCCGTACCGGACAGGTGCGTAGTAACTGCCCAGCTTTGCCACAATATGAACATAAACCCTGCCTTTTACGGTGTGCCCGCTCCTCCTTTGTAAGTCTAGTGAACCCGAGTTGCATTGGTTCGCCCGGTTCAGATGCTCAGTCAGGAGGAATGGGAGACGATGGTGGGTTTAAAGGACTGCCGTGCCCAAAGTTCCTGGATTTTGCCCTTCTAGCCAGGCGCCTTTCACGGATGCGAGAGTCAATGAGCATGACATAATCAATATACTCATCTAAGTCACTGGGTACATCTCTGGCAGCAATTTCATCTTTAATTGAATCAGACAACCCCTGAGCAAAGGCTGCCACCAATGCCTCGTTATTCCAGCCTACCTCTGCTGCCAGTGTCCGAAATTCTATGGCATAATCGCCTACTGTACGATCGCCCATTTGTATTTCCATCAATCTTTTGGCAGCAGAGGCGGCTCTACTAGGTACCTCAAATACTCTCCGAAACTTCCTTATAAACTCGTTGAAGTTCTGAGTACAGGGTTTAGCGTTCTCCCATAAGGGATTAGCCCACGCTAGGGCTTTACCCGTTAATAGAGATATCATGAACCCCACCTTGCTATGATCGTTAGGGAAGGCATGAGGTGTCAGTTCCAAGAATATCTCTAATTGGTTGATAACCCCCCTGCATAGAGTGGGTTCGCCATCGTATCTCAGCGGTAACGGCGCCGCCGCCGTTAGACCTCTGGGAGGTGAAGCAGACAACCCAGCATGATTATCCGGTGTCGGAACTGGGGGGACCACCGGATTTTGGTTAGGTTTATTGAGGTGTACCGTACGTTCCAGTAATGTCTGCATGGCCAGTGCCAACTGGTCCAAGCGTTGCTCATGGACATCCATCCTCCAGTGGAGGTTCTGTGTATTACTGTCACCCTTACCGTCGGAGGTCGTGGCCCTTTCGTACTGTAACGTTTTTTCCGACACTCAGACCAAAGGTTAAAATAAAACACAGTTTTATTGAGGTAAAACAAGTAACACTGCCCCCTAGGGCTAGAATAGGTAATAGCACGTAATAGACAAGTATAGGGAAGTAGTACAGGCCCAATATGGCTAGTAGCAATATAGCGTGCAACAGGAATCAATAGAGGTACAGGGTTAATGCCAACACAAATAATCAGTCTCTGTTGTGGTGATTAGCCAGCGCCCGGTGGATATAAACAGTCCAGGGAGTGGTGCAGATAGAGAGCGCTTAGCAGTGTGACTGAACTGAATCACTACAAGATCAGAAGTTCCGTAATATGCCCAATTGTATAGCAAAAGCTGACTACAGCCAGAGCCAATAGCAACCCTTAGGTGCGGTAACCAAAGAGAGACACTGCAAGAGCAAATGGGACTGGAGCCAATAGCACCCACTGGGTGCGGTAACGGAAGAGAGACACTGCAAGAGCAAACTGGGCCGGAGCCTATAGCACCCCTGAGGTGTGGTAACGGAGCCAGAGACACTGCACAAGCGAATGTAACGTGAGCCAATCGCACTCACTGGTGCGGTATGATTGTACAACACTGCGAGCAAATGAGACCAGCGCCAAGACACCCTTCCGGTGCCAAAAACGGAGCTACACACTGCAAGAGCTAACAGAATGCCCAATAGCACCACGCAGTGCAACGACTGCAAGGGTGAAAGGAGAAGGCACCGTAAACAGAGGTCACGATTGCTCTGATAGTGTTAACGGATAGGCTCGGTAATGGAGGCAACAAGCTCAGCAAGTGTTAATGACTGGCTCAGAATCGGAGGCAACAAGCTTGGCAAGTGTACACTGACAGGCTCGGTAATGGAGGCAACAAGCTCAGCAAATGTTCTCGGATAGCCTCGGTAACGGAGGCAACAAGCTCAGCAAGTGTACACGGACAGGCTCAGCAACGGAGGCAACAAGCTCTGCTGATGTAAGGAGAGTGATCAGTCAGTACAGCACTGAAAGCACAGTTCAGAATGTCGCCAGGCGTAGAGTACAGAATCTCACAGGAACACTGGAAGCAATCACGAAGCAGGAACGTCAGTCAAGCCGGGTCGATCACGGAGCAGGAACGTCAGCCAGAGCCAGGTCAATCACGGAGCAGGAACATCAGCCAAGCCGGGTCAATCACGGAGCAGGAACGTCAGCCAAGCCGGGTCAATCACGGAGCAGGAACAACAGGAGTAGTAGGACGGGCCAAATCCGTACACAGGAATGCAGGAACACAGCAACAAATGCACAGGTACGGGAACATCACGAAAGGGCACCTGACTGGTGCCAGAGGCCCGGTATATGAAGGGACACCCTGGGGGGGCCAATCAAGCTCCACCAATGAGAGAGCACCACAGCAGAGAGTGACATAGGAATCACGGGAACCGTGATATTCTCATAGTCCAACAGGGTGAGTGATGTTGATTTTGGGTTATCCAACTGGATTTTAACTGGTTAAATTTATATTTCTGCTAAAATCGTCCTCTTAGCTTTGATAAAGTGGTGGAGTTCACCATAAAATGCATAAGTGGGCCACTACTTTACAAGTATTAATGTCTTTTAAACATTTTATATTTAACTTTTACATTTTGCGAGTGGTCCTTTACTTCACTAGAAGCATCCGAGTCAGTAACCACAGATACCTGACAAGAAACTCTCTCCATCTGCTGGTTTTTCAGTGAGTTTGAATATTCCTCCAGCTGGCCATCAATATATGTTGAGTGCAACTTTTATTTTTGGATTGCAATTGCTGTGGTAATATAGCACTATTTTGGAGCACTTGTTTTGTTCTATGATTTGTTGCTGTCTTGAGAGAACATAGTGAGGGAAGCAGCCTTATGTATTTAAGACAGAGAAGCTTTTGCATACTGTTGTTGGGGCAGTATTTAAAAAAAAAAAAAAAAAAAAAAAAAAAAAAAAAAAAAAAAACAGACACGTGCATGCTGCTAACCTTATATTTAGTTTTCACCCACATGTGGAGTTAATTAGTGGTAGAAAATAATAAGAACTCTACACTAGGGGCACCCATTTTTCTTGTCTTTTGGTTATTTTTATTTGTATACTTTAAGCTTGTGTGTGCCCCAAACTGGCTCCTCCCTCCATCTCGAACTTCCAAAGATAAAGAAACAAAAAAAGGTAGGCATGTACAATAGACAGTACAATGTATTTAAATGAACCAGGTGCAAACACAGAAAAATGGCACTTAATATAGCCTATTACACATTCCAAATAGCCCATGGTACTCCTATATTCAAATAATAATAATAATAATCTCCGTTCCCAGAAATATTCAATTTTATTTTTTAATAAAACTTCCCATCTGTATTTTGTCATTCATAACAAGGTCATTCCATGTTAGAGGCTAATCAGCACTCTTTCATCCTGTACAGAGCGATACGAATTCAGAAATGCACCTACCTGCATAGCAAAAGCATTGAGAGCGATGGATATTGGTCCATTCTGTGCTAGCCATGCGGCAATCTCTGAAAAGTATTAGATAAATACATTTTAAGTATAATCTACAATGTTCATTACCCAAATATTCTTGTTCAAGATCTGTGTTTTCCAGTCCGTAATAAAGTTTACTCATGGCATGGTGTGTACATGCCTCATCACTGTATAGGTATCTGTACATATACTTGTGTTATGTTTCTACAGTTAATTTTCTCCTCTGTTGCTTACTACCTGCCCAATTTGTTGCAGAACTGGATTTATGTTATTATGCACAGAATTAATTTAGCTAGGAAACGTTTCAGTAATGCATTCAAATGTTTCCACTGAACCAACAGTACTCGTGAGGATCAGCTTCTACCTACGCTTCTCATCCTTTGGAATCTCCACAGAGCTGTTGATGTAGGCTGAAACTTTGCTGGAGGAGAAGCTACATCTCTCTTTGCGTCCTTGATAGCTGTAATCTTGCTCCATCTCCAGTCCTCCTACAATAAAATTATGGCACATTATTATAGGCATGTGGTATTGACTCACTTCAATAATGCAAACATCTGTTTGCAATTACATTGTGGTATGGTGAAGCAAATGAATATCTGCCATCAATAAATAATATTACAAAATATAACCTTTGGCCTGTGGGAAATGGAACAAAGAAAATAAGATGCATCTGCTAGGTAGTGATAGATATGTAGGTAATAATATTTGTATGCTTATACATATATTTTATGTATGGTAGGTTGTAATAGGAATTCCAAAAAGATACAAAAATGTAAGAGGTTCTGAGGAAAAAAAAAAAAAATCAAAAGTGGCTTGCTCTAAGGTCACTGCTCAGAAGCATTACAAAAAAGTTTGGATGTCAGAAATGTTTACAATTTCTCTTTAAATAATACAGAATTGTGAGATCTACATTTTCAGAGAACGGAGTTTCAGGCCTTAATCTGGTCCCACTTTTAAGAAGCTAAGAAGATGTGGTAAGTGGAATCACAACTGGACACGCTGGAATGACATATTTTACCTTGAGTGAGTAAGGCCAGAAATGATAGGCAGAAGCACTCAAACCAGTCCTTCAGCCCCCCCACGGTGCATATTTTCAGGATCTTCTCAATTAAACATAAGTGAATGTTGTGAACTAAGGCAGATCCTTCATAATTACTTAACCACTGATTGATTCACATGTGTTCATAGTAACATAGTAAACTAGGTTGAAAAAAGTCCATCAAGTTCAACCTTTGCCTCATAACCCAGAGAAATGAGAATTATATAGCTTTCCTGCTTTATCAGAACTTCCTGTTTTGCCCACTAATACAAAATATAACCCTGTATGCTCCCTTTTGAAAGAAATGTATCTAATCTCCTGTTAAAGGTATTCATTGTATCTGCCATAACCACATCCTTAGGCAAGAAATTCCACAATTTAACAGACCTTACTGTAAAAAATCCTTCATCTGCTGAAGTTGAAACCTCCTTTCCTCTAATCTCCAGGAGTTTCCCGTGGTTATTTGATCAGGCCTTGGAATGAATATCTCACCAGAGAGATCCTTGTATTGACCACTCATACTTGTACATTGTGATAAGATCTCCTTCTATTCATATTTCCTCTAGAGTAAATAAACCAAGTTAACACAGTAACATAGTTGATGAGGTTGAAAAAAGACATGCGTCCATCAAGTCCAGCCCATGCCAAAAACACACCTGTTGATATAGAGGAAGGCAAAAAAAAAATGCCCTCTGACACCATTTCCAATTCCCAAAAAACTCCTTCCTGACTCCAAATGGCAGTCAGATAGTCTTAATGGATGACCTCTTCTTCTTAGTTCAGCTCTTTGCGTAAATAATTCATTGGATAGTTCTTTATATTGACCTAGAATGTATTTGTAAATGGTAATCATATCACCCATTAGACATCTCTTCTCTAATGTTAAACAAACCCAGTTTGGCTAGCCACTCTTTATAATTCAGATCCTCCAATTCCTTCATCAGTTTTGTTGCATGTCTCTGCACCTTTTTCAGTTCAACAATGTATTGTTTAAGAACTGGTGCCCAAAACTGTACTCCATATTCTAGGTGAGGCCTAACCAAGGATTTATACAGAGGTAGGATAATATTAGTAATATTAATACCCTTGCATCTACACCTCTTTTTATGCAGGCTACCACCCTATTTGCTCTTGCAGCAGCTGAGTGACTGCATCGTCTATCAGCACTCCTAAATCTCTCACTAATGAGGATTCCCCAAGTTGTTTCCCATTTAGAATATATGTAGCAAGTTTGTTTCCACAGCCCAGATGCATAACCTTATATTTATCTGCATTAAGTGTCATCGACCACTTTTCTGTCCATTCACTCAGTTTATCTAACTCCTTCTGCAGAGAAAAAACATTCAGCTCTGTATGTATTTCCTTACATAGCGTAGTGTCATCAGCAAAGATTGAGAGGTTACTTTCAATTCCCACTTCTAGATCATTATAAACAATTTAACCCATTGAGTGCCAGAGGGGTGCGCAACGCATTGCAGAGCAATGCGTTGCGTACCCCTCTGGCACTCAAAGGATTTAAAAGTATTGGGCCCAGGACTGAACCCTGTGGCACCCCACTTATAATTTTAGACCAGTTTGAAAAGGTTCCATTTACAAGTCTCGGTCACCTATCATTTAACCAGTTCTCAATCCATGTACAGACAACACCGCCCAAACCAAAGCCTGTTAGTTTATGCAGTAACCTGTTGTGAGGCATTGTATCAAAGGCTTTTGCAAACTCCAAGTATACTACATCAACAGCAATTCCCTTGTCTAAATTACTTACTCTTTCATAAAATGCAAGTAAATTAGTCTGACATGATCTATTCTTCATGAAACCATGCTGTCTCCTACTAATAATATAGTTTGTCTTCACATAGTTCTGAATGGTGTCAGTTAGTAATCCTTCTGGTATCTTACCCACTATAGAATTTCCTGGTTTTGATCTTGCTCCCTTTTTAAACAATGGAACAACATCAGCTTTCTTCCAATCACATGGCACTATGCCTAATGAAACTGAATCAATAAAGTATAATTGTCTTGCCATTACTGAACTAAGTTCCTTAAGTAACCTTGGGTGTATACAGTCAGGTCTAGGGGCTTTATTTACCATAACCCTTTCCAGTCTCTTTTGGACCTTTTCCTCAGTAAACCATGTACATGATGGAGGAAACTCCGTGGTTTTGTCTGTTTGCCCATAGCCTGTCATTGCTGCTTCCTTTGCATATACTGAAGCAAAGAATGTATTTGGGGTGTCAGCAATAGCCTTTTCCTCAATTCACCTGTCTCAGTCCTAAGAGGACCAATATCAACCTCAACTATTTTGTTATTAATATACTTGTAGAATTGTTTAGTCGTTCCTCATAAGTCAAGTCCTCCATTCCCTTGATTCATTTTGTTGCTCTTTGCTGTACTCTCTCCAGTTCTAGAATACACTCTTTCAGAACTGGTGCCCAAAAATGCATTGAATATTTGATGTGAGGTCTCACCAAAGACTTGTACACTGGAAAAATTATGTTATACACTCTTGCTTCAATACCCCTTTTTTATGCAAGACAGGACTTTGTTTACTTTTGTACTGCAATTTGACATTGGTCACAGTTTCAAAGTTTGTAGTTCACAAGGATTGTCAGGTCTTTCTCTAGCAACAAGTCCGCTAAAATGATTCCATTAAGTTCATAAGTAGAATGGGGATTTTTTCTTCCTAAATGCATGACTTTACACTTTCTTCCATTAAACTTCATATTCCATTTGTTTGCCCGATCTGCCATTTGTAAATCCCTCTGTAGAGAACAAATATCCTGTTCTGAATTTATTACCCGGCATAATTTAGTGTCATCTGCAAATATTGATATTTTGCTTTCTATATCTATTTCCAGGTCATTTATAAACATGTTACAAAGCAGTAGACCAAGTACTGAACCCTGAGGTACTCAACTCTCAAATTTAAATGTATTGGAGAATTGTCCATTTACAGTCATACAGTGTTCCCTATCCTTCAACTAGTTTTCTGTCCAATTGCAAAGGTTATCTCCTAGACCCAATTTCCTTATTTTATACTGCAGCCTCCTGTGTGGCTCTGTATCAAATGCCTTTGCAAAATCTACATCAACTGCCTTACCATTATCTAGGCTGCTACTTATTTTTTCATAGAAGTTGAAAAGATTAGTTTGGCATGATCCATTCATCCATCATAAGGCCATGTTGATTCATGCTAATAATCTTATTTTTTGTTGTGTAATCCTGAATATAATCTCTTATTATTCCTTCTAGCATTTTCCCCACTACAGAAGTTAAACTCAAAGGTCTGTAATTCCCAGGTTCTGTTGTAGTTCCCCTCTTAAATAAAGGTACTACATTTGCTCTACGCCAATCTTGTGGCACTGATCCTATGATGACAGAATTTTTAAAAAGAGGGGTCTTGCTAACACTTCACTGAGTCTCTGAAGAACCCTTAGATGTATACCATCAGGACCCAGTGATTTGTCAGTCTTAATTTTGTTCAGATTTCCCATGACCTTTTCTTGTTTTAACCCAATTCTGATAATGGTATGGTTTTACTTGTTGAGGTTCTTTGTTCAATTGAATATACGGATATAAAGAAAGTGTTTAGAACATCGGCATTTTCCTCTCTAATCAACTCACCCATCTCATTTTTGAAAGGTGCAATGCACTCCCCTCTTAAGATTTTTACTATTTATGTATTGTGTCTTGCTCTTCCTTGCAATTTGAGTTTCATTATATATTTTTGTCAACTTAATTGCCTTTTTGCAATCTTTGTTGCACTCCTGGTATTTCAAAGAACGTTCTGTTCCTTCAGACTTAAATAAAAGAGATCCTGTACACCTGCACTGTTCAGGGACCAGAAGACAGGTTTGATTGCTCCTGCTCAATGAAGAGGTCAAACAGTGTGTGATACATGCAAGGCTACCTGAGAGTAGCATCTGTAATGTCAAATATCAAGACAATACACCCCAATCTACTTACAAGATATCTTCTTGTAAGTGTAGCCAAAGAGGAATGATATCTGGAATGCACAAACAATGTCAGCAGCGTCCCGGGCAACCTTCCCTTACTTCACAGTGGCTGGAAACCCTCCGGTGAATGAAGCGGTTCCCCTATGGGCTGCAAGCATGTAAAGATACTCTAAGAGCAAATCTGTATAGGTAAGGGATAAAACTCCCCCCACAATTAGGAGCAACTCACCAGAAGTCCAGAGAACGAATGGTAATAATAGGCCCGACCCGGCCGAGACAAAAATAGAGCTCAACTTAAAAATAGTGTGGTTTAAGAAAAAGATAATTTAATCAATAATGTAACAATAAATATATAGTAAAAACAGTTCTGACGTGTTTTGTGAGACACAGCTCACTTCTTCAGGGAATAAACTGTCACAAATGTTCTTAAATATACAATATATATAGAACAATGATAATGACATACCTATGTTGCACCTGTCTTAGCTTCCGATCGGTGCGCACCACATTGAGGCTGAGAGTCGAGGCCGTTGACAAACACTGTCCACGCCTCGCTCTGAGTAACTACCTCACTTCCGGGTTGCTCCGATCATCAGCACCGCCTCGTGCATGATGAGGGACATCCCCTGTGGACGAAACAGTGTAACCACATACATAACCGTGCGGGCACATAGGTTCACTAAATCCACTGTGATATCTCATCACACATGCCAAGCGGATAGATCATTACAAAGATACATCATTAAACAATAAGCCCTGGCATATCATGCGTTTGAGAAATCTATTAATATATCAATGAGTAAATTTAAAAATCTGTCAATAAGAACATGTATGTATATATATATATATATATATATATATATATATATATATATATATATATATATATATATATATATATATATATATATATATATATATATTCTATCCATACTAGAAGATACATTTGAAATAAAAAAATAGATAAAATCTAATTGATATATAAAACCATGTATAAAACACATAAATACATAGATATAAATGTAAAGACTAACACACAATAAGCATATGTGCAGCAGAGCTATGTTTAATAAAACCACGTATGGAAAAGGTTATAAAGAAACCACTACAGGAAATGGCTAACCTCCATTTCCTCATTGAGACCTTTTGGGGAGAGAGTCTCCAAAGAATAGATCCAAAAGGCCTCTCTACGGCACAATGTGGAGAATCTATTTGAATTATTTGCTGGAATCTGCTCAATCCCCATGATTTTAAAATTCTTGACCCCACCTAGTGAACATGTATTAAAATGAATAGGTACTGTGTGTTCACCAGACTGTTTGCTGATGAGGTACCTATGTTCAGGAGCTCTGTCTCTAAATCTTCTTGTGGTTCTCCCAACATATTGAACCCCACAGCCACATGAGATCACATAGATCACATATGTTGTATCACAGGTTATGAGGCTTTTGACCTTATAACTTTTTTGGTTAGAGTTACTGATGATAGAATTTGCTTTGTTCGTAATGAACTTACAATTGGTGCATCTACTTTTCATACACCTAAAATTGCCAACTGGTATGTCTGTTCCAAAAATGCCCTTAGAATCCATTTTTCTATTCAAACATTTTGGCTTACTACCCACCATATGCCCTCTCAGATTTTTTGCTTTCTTATATATTATGGTGGCTTTATCTGTGATTATTTCTTTTAATAAAGGGTCTTGTCTTAATATGCCCCAGTGCTTTTTTATTATTTTTTGAATTTTATTCGAGGCTCCATTATATTGCGTGATGAGGGCCAGAGGTCTTAGTGTATTTGCATTTTTGGATTTGTTGGCAAGAATCTTGTTCCTATCAAGATCAAGGGCTCTTTTTCTTGCTGCTTCTATCACCGTCATCTTATGTCCCCTCTCCAAAAGGTCATTTTTAAGTTCCTCACTTTTTAGTATAAAATCGTCAATGTCGCTACAGTTTATTCTCAAACGATGAAATTGTCCGAAAGGGATATTGGTTATCCACTTTGGATGGTGACAACTGTCAGCCTGTAAGTACTGGTTGCGGCAGACCTCTTTTTTGTATATGGAACTCTTGATGTGTTGTTGGGGAAGTCCAGTGAGTCTTAGATCCAGGAAGTTAATGGTTGTTTCATGTACTTGGTGTTTTGATTAAGTTGTTGTATCATGGACTCCAAGTCGGCTTTAGAACCCCCCCAGATCATTAATATATCGTCTATGTAGCATCCGTAGTAGACCAGGTTGTCCCCCACCTGTCCCTGGGCCATATGGAAAGAACCTCCCAAAGCACCATAAACAGGTTAGCGTATGAGGGGGCAAACCTGGTCCCCATTGCAGTCCCTCTGATCTGGAGGTAGTAGTCCCCCTGGAAAGAAAAAAAGTTGTGGTTGAGTATAAAAGGTACACATTGAAGAATAAACTCAACCTGTATAGAAGCAAGATTGTTGTCACTTTCCAGAAAAAACCTGACCGCTTGTAGACCTAGAGTGTGGTCTATACATGTGTATAGAGATGAGACGTCTAGGGTGGCCCACATAAAACCATCTCTCCAAGAAATATTGGAGAGTTTATTGAGCACATCCTGAGAGTCCCTGATGTGTGACGGAAGGAGAACCACATGTTTTTGTAGAAAAAAATCAATATATGCTGATAGTTGTGAGGTAAAAGAATTGAGGCCAGAAATGATCGGCCTCCCTGGAGGATTTCGTTGATCTTTATGAGTTTTGGGGATGTGGTAAAAGAATGCTGGATCTGCAAACGGTACATAAATATATTGAAATTCTTGTTTGGTTAGCACTCCCTTAGTCATACCCTCCTCCAGCAGATTCTTCAATAATTCATTATATACTGTAGCTGGATTGTATGTTAGTTTTAGGTAGGATTCTTGATCAGAGAGAAGTCTTACAGCTTCAGCAAGATATACTTCAGCATCTTGAATAACTATGGCGCCTCCCTTATCCGCTTCTCGTATAGTTATGTTTTGTTCCTTGGAGAGTGTTCTCAAAGCTTTCCGTTCTTGATTGGTTAGATTGTCCCTATTGTATAAAAACTTCTTGTTACCATTATTAGTTACTGTTTTGAAATCCTCCAAGACAACCTTAAAGAATGTATCCACAAAGGGACCTATTCTTTGGAGACTCTCTCCCCAAAAGGTCTCAATGAGGAAATGGAGGTTAGCCATTTCCTGTAGTGGTTTCTTTATAACGTTTTCCATACCTAGTTTTAATAAACATAGCTCTGCTGCACATATGCTTATTGTGTGTTGGTCTTTACATTTATATCTATGTATTTATGTGTTTTATACATGGTTTTATATATCAATTAGACTTTATCTATTTTTTATTTCAAATTTATCTTCTAGTATGGATAGAATATATTAAATATATATACACACATGTTCAACGCATGATATGCCAGGGCTTATTGTTTAACGATGTATCTTTGTAATGATCTATCCGCTTGGCATGTGTGATGAGATATCCCAGTGGATTTAGTGAACCTATGTGCCCGCACGGTTATGTATGTGGTTACACTGTTTCTTCCATAGGGGATGTCCCTTATCATGCACGAGGAGGTGCTGATAATCGGAGCAACCCGGAAGTGAGGTAGTTACTCAGAGCAAGGCGTGGACAGTGTTTGTCAACGGCCTCGACTCTCAGCCTCATTGTGGTGCGCACCGATCGGAAGCTAAGGCGGACGCAACATCGGTATGTCATTATCATTGTTCTATATATATTGTATATTTAAGAACATTTGTGACAGTTTATTCCCTGAATAAGTGAGCTGTGTCTTACGAAACACGTCGGAACTGTTTTTACTATATATTTATTGTTACAATATTGATTAAATTAACTTTTTCTTAAATCACACTATTTTTAAGTTGAGCTCTATTTTTGTCTCAGGCCGGGTCGAGTCTATTATTACCATTCGTTCTCTGGACTTCTGGTGAGTTGCTCCTAACTGTGGGGGGAGTTTTATCCCTTACCTATACAGATTTGCTCTTAGAGTATCTTTACATGCTTGCAGCCCATAGGGGAACCGCTTCATTCACCGGAGGGTTTCCAGCCACTGTGAAGTAAGGGAAGGTTGCCCAGGACGCTGCTGACATTGTTTATGCATTCCAGATATCATTCCTCTTTGGCTACACTTACAAGAAGATATCTTGTAAGTAGATTGGGGTGTATTGTCTTGATAGTTGACATTACAGATGCTACTCTCAGGTAGCCTTGCGCTCTTCTCTTCTTCTTCTTTTTTCTGTGCAGATATATATTGAGTGCTACTGAGGACACTCAGGATAAGAGCCGCAGACCGGAGAATTTAAGACTGAACTTTATTGCCTTGTGGCACATTACTCTGAATATCTATTTAAGGGTATACATTTTGCAGAAGGTGCACATTGTTATTTTCTCTGTCTCAATGTGTGATATATACCATGATGGTCTTGGCCAATGTGATGTAATCCGAATGACATGCACTTTTTCCACTTTTCTTGACAAGCACTCATTATGAGAGGAGTTAACAGCTAACACATAATTCCACTGTATCACTACCGAGTCTACCTCCATAGCTAATGGGTAGCTTTTTTAGCACAGAACACTAGATGAGTTAGATGTAATCAGGTCCATCTCTGGCATCTCCCAACGGCTGTGGAGGTCTGAAGAGAGGATATTTGGTACTTATCAATGAATCCTTTTGTTTTAGTTTGCAGGTGGTAACTCCCTCCCTGGCTCCACTTTCCCACGCCAATCATGCTCAGTGTCAACATACAACAAAAACAGAAGAAAAAAAGAAGTAGGGCAGGTTGGTGATCACCTGTGCCAAAGAACCCAAAGGACACCCCTGCTCATAACTCAACCTGTTTTTCTCCAGTTTTAAAAAAAAAAAAAAAACACATTATTGAACTGGAAAAGGTGCAGAGACATGCAACAAAACTGATAAAGGGATTGGAGGGTTTGAGTTATAAAGAGAGACTAGCCAAACTGGGTGACGACTACCATTTACAAATAAATTCAAGGTCAATACAAAGAACTAGCCAATGAATTATTTACACAAAGAGCTGAGCGAAGAACAAGAGGTCATCCATTAAGACTAGAGGAAAGACGCTTTCAACTAAAACAAAGGCAGGGATTCTTTACATCAAGGGCGGTTAAGCTATGGAATTCTTTGCCTCGGCATGTTGTACTTGCTGATAATGAAACTGCTTTCAAAAAAGCTATGGATGCCTATCTAGCACAGAACAATATTAAAAATTATGACAGATGGCATCAAAGCAGACAGGATGTTGATCCAGGGAAATATCTGACTGCCATTTGGAGTCAGGAAGTAATTGTTTTTTACCCACTTGGGGCTAAATTAGTAATTGCTCCAGAGGGTTTTGTTTTGCCTTCCTCTGGATCAACAGGAGTGTTTTTGGCATGGGCTGGTCTTGATTGACACAGGTCTTTTTTCAGCCTCACCAATTGTGTTACTATGTCTTGTTTTACACAAAGACTAAGTGAAAATTATTTTTTAAATTTAGATTCACATACAAATCAAGGTAAGAGAAAATTATTTAATTGGTAACTACATAAAAATAGGATTTTAGTCTTACCTGTTAAATCCTTTTCACTTAGTCCATACAGGTCACTGGTACTCTGGGAGGCGATCCGCCCCTTTAATAGGCAGGAACAATTATGCAAATGACTGCAGTGGGCGGAGCCTCCCCTCCTACTTAAGCTGCCTTCAGGCCAGAGCCACTAGATTGATTTGAGACACTAAACTGACCACAGGTAAGCAAGAAGGAAGACTCAGTGACCTGTATGGACTAAGTGAAAAGGATTTAACAGGTAAGACTAAAATCCTATTTTCACTGTCGTCCAATACAGGTCACTGGTACTCTGGGACGTACAAACATTGAGCTGACCCAGAGGCGGGAAGTAAGGCAAGGACCAGGCGCAAGGCCCCAAGTCACTAGAACTACTATGAACCAGTTAATTACATAGCCCAAAATGTAAGTGTCAACGGACACCAACCAGGGGAAAACAACCCCTGAACTAACACAGCACACAGAACCAGAGCCAACCGGGCTCAACAGTAAAGAAGCACTAAGAACCACAGAGTAGAAGGCCTAGACAGGCAAAACTGCCTCCAGGACCTTCCTCCCAAAACTGGCATCAGCCGAGGCCAGTACATCAACTCGGTAGTGCTTTGAAAATGTGTGCACAGAGGACCAAGTGGCCGCTCTGCACAGTTGATCAGCAGATGCCTGATTCTTGTAGGCCCAAGAGGCCCCAATAGATCTGGTGGAATGGGCAGTCACCCGGAAGGGAACATGCTTATTCCGCAACTTATAGGCTTCACGAATAGTAGCCTTAATCCAAGAGGCAATGGTAACTTTGGAAGCCGGTCTCCCTGCCCTAGGCCCCTCAGGAATGACGAATAGAGCGTCAGACTTCCTGATAGACTCGGTGCAATGAACATAAAACTTGAGGCAACGCACCACATCCAACAAATGGAGATCTCGTTCCTTGTCAGATGACTGATTAGGGCAGAAAGAGGGAACCACAATCTCCTGATTAATGTGAAACTCAGACACAACCTTGGGTAAGAATTCCTTGGTAGTGCGAAGCACAGCCTTATCCTTGTGGAACACCAGGTAAGGAGGTTTACAAGACAGGGCTTGTAACTCTGCTACCCGGCGAACTGAAACAATAGCCAAGAGAAAGGCCATTTTCCAAGTCAAGAGACGTAATGGAATGGAAGCCAAGGATTCAAACGGGGGTCGTTGGAGAACTCCCAGCACCAAATTGAGGTCCCACTGGGGAGTAGGACTCTTGAAGGCAGGCCGAACATGAGTCACACCTTGGAAGAAAACTTTGACATCAGGAAGGATAGCAATCCTTTCCTGGAAAAACACAGACAAGGCAGAAGTCTGGACTTTGAGGGAACTCAGACTGAGCCCTTTCTCAACACCGTCCTGCAAAAAGGCCAGGACAGTGGGAAGATGAAAATCTAGGGACATCTTCCGATCAGTACACCAAGCCACGAAGGTGGCCCAGATACGATGATAAATCTTGGAGGACGCAGGCTTACGAGCACTAAGCATCGTCGACACGACAGGAGGAGAAAATCCTTTCTTCTCTAGAATCGAGGATTCAACCGCCATGCCATCAAATGGAGATGCTGAACATCCTCCTTCCACAGGTATCCTTGAAGAAGTAGATCCGGACGGGCAGGAAGTGGAAACGGTTCCGCCACCGACATGGCCATCAACTCCGGATGCCAGGACTGGCGAGGCCAGTTTGGAGCGATCAGGATGACAGGACAGCTCTCCAGCTTCAGCTTCTGGATGACTCTGATCAATAGAGGAAGAGGAGGGAAGATGTAGGCCAGAGGAAAATCCCAAGGGATTGACAAGGCATCCACTGCTAGAGCAAGAGGGTCCCTCCACCGGGAGCAAAACACCGGCACCTTCCTGTTGTGTCTGGTAGCCATCAGGTCCACTACAGGTACCCCCCACCTCTGGGTGAGTAGGTGAAACACCTCTGGATGAAGAGCCCATTCTCCGCTGTCGACTGTGTGACGACTGAGAAAGTCTGCCATGACGTTGTCTACGCCTGGAATGTGAACTGCTGAAATGACAGGCTCGTGATCTTCTGCCCAAGATAAAATATCCTTGACCTCCAACCAGGCGGTGCAACTTCTTGTGCCGCCTTGCCTGTTGATGTAGGCCACTGCGGTGGCGTTGTCGGACTCCACTCTGACTGGGCAACCTTCCGGTTGAGATTCCCAGTGCCTCAGGGCAAGCTGGATGGCACGCAGTTCAAGAACATTGATGGACAGAAGAGATTCCTCCAGTCCCCATTTCCCCTGAGCACTGAAACGACCCAACACAGCACCCCATCCCCGGATGCTGGCATCCGTTGTAACCGTGGTCCAATAGGGAACTTGAAAGGGTCTCCCTTTCAGGAGATGAGAGAGATCCAACCACCAGTGCAGACTGGATTCGACATGAGGAGGTAGAGAGACTGACAGATGCTGATGATCTGGATGATTCTTGCACGTCTGGATCACAGATCTCTGGAGTTCCCTGGAGTGAGCCATGGCAAATGGTACCGCTTCGATCGTGGAAATGAACTTCCCCACCAGAAACGTCAACTTCGGTACTGGAACTCTGTCCAGCTCCAGGATCCCAGCTACTCGGATGGCTATCTGATGAGCCACTTCCTCCGGTAGAAACACCATGCATTGGCGAGTGTCGAACAGGAGACCCAGGAAAATGAGCCTCTGAGATGGGACCAAGTCTGACTTGTCCAGATTCAGGATCCAGCCGTGACGGTTCAGAATGTGAATACACAGCTGCAGTTGTTGTTGGAGAAGCTCCGCTGAGGAGGCTTTCAGGAGGAGATCGTCCATGTAGGGGGTCACCCTGACCCCTTCTTGGTGTAGTACAGCTATCAAGGAACCCAACACCCTCTGAAAGACCTGAGGGGCCGAAGTCAGCCCAAAGGGAAGAGCTGAAAACTGAAAGTGTCCCCTGTGGCAGGCAATCCTGAGATACCGCCTGCTCTCTGGATGAATAGGGATGTGAAGATAAGCATCCTGAAGGTCCAGGGAGGCAAGGAACTCCCCTGGAGACATTGCTGCAATCACAGAGCGCAGGGACTCCTGGCGAAAGTGGGAACTCACAACATAGGAATTGAGATCTTTGAGATCCAAAATGGGACGAGCACCTCCGTCCTTTTTGGCCACCACGAACAGGTTGGAATAGAATCCTGAACCTGTGTCCTCTGGAGGAACCAACTCCAGAACCTCCTTGTCCAAGAGATCCTGAATAGCGTCGTCGAACAGACGTCTTTTTGTAGGTTCCTGAGAAGGACGAGTAAAATGGAACCGAAAAGGAGGAAGGGAAGAGAAAGGGATCCTGTATCCCTCTGATACTACCTGAATGACCCATGGGTCCGCCACTGACTCCTCCCAAGTCCGGCGAAAGATGCGGAGATGTCCACCTACTGCCGGATGCGGACCTGGGTTCGGTGAGTCATGCCGAAGCAGTCTTGGAGGTCTTGGCCTTGGGGGCAACTTTGGGCTTCCAGGACTGTTTGGGCTTGGAGGAGGAGCGCGCAGAGGACGGACCCGTCTGGGACGTGGAGCGTGTCTCAGTCTGAAAGGAACGAAAGGGCCGATTGCGTTTGGCTGGAAACTTCTTCTTGAAGACTGAGGGTAGAAGAGTACTTTTACCACCAGTAGCCTCACTGATCATTTCCTTGAGTTCAGAACCAAATAGCAAGTTCCCCTGAAAGAGCAAGGAAAGCAAGGCTTTCTTAGAGGCTGTATCAGCAGACCAAATTTTCAGCCAAAGGGCACGTCTGGCCACCACAGAAGAAGTGGAGGCCCTCGCCATCATGCGCACAGCATCAAAGGCAGCATCAGCAACATAATTTTGTGCTTCAGTAATGTTAGCAAGGAGCTGCAACTGCTCAGATACCGGTGCATCCTGGCGGACTGCCTCAGTCAGTCGTTCAGTCCAGGCCGCAATAGCTCTATTAACCCACGCCACTGCAAAGGTTGGACGCATGGCAGTGCCAATGGAGGCAAAAATAGACTTAAGAGAAAGTTCTAGCTTTTTGTCCGTCCAATCCTGCAGGGCAGAGGCATCAGAGACAGCTAAAGCAGTAGATTTGGATAGCCTGGAAACAGGAGCATCCACCTTGGGAGGATGAACCCATTTTGCCAGTTCAGTCTCAGGAAAAGGGTAAAGTTTAGCAAACTTTTTGGACACTGAGGAGGATTTGTCAGGATTCCTCCACGCCTCAGAGACTAGACGGGCAAGGGTAGGGTTAGTTGGAAAACATACCACCGCCTTAGATGGTTTTTGGAAAACGTCAGTTGGATCATGAGTAGATTCCTGAGTCAGAGGAAGGTTGAGGGTAGTGAACACAGCTCTAATCAAACCCTCAGCAGAAACCTCAGGGTCACATTCATAAGGGTCCCCAATGGACCTGTTAGACTCAATAACAGTGCCTTCCTCAGCATCAGAATCCTGCAATAGTTCTTCTTCAGAAGAATCAGACACATCAGGAGCTCCCTGTGGCTTAGGTAGGGAAGTCCTGATTGTAGAGGGGGTCTGCCAAACCTGGAGAGCCCCCTGTACCTGAGAGGGAAAGAGTTGGAGTGTGGATCTGAGATCCCTAGTGGCAGCTTTAAACTCTCTCACCCAAGTTGGCTCAATAGCATGGCTGGGAAGCCCAGGGTTGCTATCACGACAATCAGTGCATTTAGGGCATAAATCACCAGAACAATCTCTAGGCAGCCCAGAGGAGCAAAGCGCAATGGGGGAAACAGACACCCCAGCCTCCTTAGTCTTGGGTCTAGCCCCTGACTCCAGTGGAGTAGACATGCTCACAGCGTCAATATACACCACTTAACAATATCACCCAGTAAAAGTGTGAAAGATTAAAGTTTCACCCCAGAAATGCATAAAAACGGACTTATCTGGCCAGCGAAGGGTTAATCTGCTGAGAGGAGAGAAGGCTTGGTCCCTGCGTAGTATACTCGCTGAGAAATAACACCACAAAATGGCATCCGTCAGGTCAGCCAATCAGAAACGAGCGCGAACCGGGCGCTCATGGGAAATGTAGTTTTCTCTCAGAAGTACCCCAAACAGTGCCCGAAGCCCCCCTGAACTCCCCACACCCTGTAAACATACACTGGATGATAGAGCAGGAGCATAGAAGTAAAATGAGCCATCTCTGAAGTTGCTGTGACAAGCGGTTGCAGAGATATGTCCCACACTGTGAAATCCCATAGAGAGTAAAGTGGCAATGGCGTCTAAGCGGGAAAAAGCGCGCTTAAAGGCGCGGAACACTAAATTTTAATAAAGTCCCACTAAACTTTAAAAAGTGCGAAACAGTAATCCAAAACATGAGAAACATAAAGAAAACTATACCCAAAGCTCCAGAACCCAGAGAATACCACAGAAATTGCATACACATGATAAATGCAAATAAAAACACCCTATGAGTGCTGGAGTGCAATGCAACTCCCAAATACAAGCCCATCAAAGGGACACTGTGGGGACAAGTGGACCTTCAGCACTCAAGGGGTGGCTCACCTTACTGCAGGACTTCTGTCTTCAGGTGACCATGATAAAGTGGGAATAGACCAGAGGTAAATTCCTCAGCAGGGAAGCTGCTTGACTCAAGCTGTTCCCTCTTCAGGGCATAAGGTCCACAGAAAATCCCTGGAAGCTGCACCAGCCACTTTAAAGAGGGCAATTCACAGCCATGGTCACCCTCCTAATGGTGGTATTCCATATTGAAATAAAAATAACAAAACACTAAGATGAATGCAAAGATGTTCTCCACCTGGTGTGCACAGCACACAGGAACAAATCAATCTAGTGGCTCTGGCCTGAAGGCAGCTTAAGTAGGAGGGGAGGCTCCGCCCACTGCAGTCATTTGCATAATTGTTCCTGCCTATTAAAGGGGCGGATCGCCTCCCAGAGTACCAGTGACCTGTATTGGATGACAGTGAAAAGAGGATTTTAGTCTTACCTGTTAAATCCTTTTCTCTTAGTCCATATAGCTTAGAGGTACCATGGGGAGGCGACAGCTCCTCCTGCTAGGCTGGAACAATTCTTCAAGAAGTGCAGGGTGGAGCCTCCTCCTAGCAGGCTACCTAGCCAGTCCCCCTCTCCAGAAGAAGAAGAGAAAAACTGTGAGAATGGATCCAATAGGACTCCCATGTCCAGCCACAGTAGACCTAGCAGGGTCCCTTTCACTAGAGGGGAGACCTGTAAGCTATATGGACTAAGCAAAAAGGATTTAAGAGGTTAATACTAAAATCCTCTGTCATCCAATATAGCTTACAGGTATCATGGGGATGTGCCAACATTGAGCTACCATGGGTGGGAAGAGAAGGAAAGGACCAAGCACCAGTCCCCATAATACCAGAGTTCCCATGACCTATTTAGGACACAGAACAGCCCAAACTAACAAAGTGTCAACGGACACTAAATAACAATGCACAGCGCACAGAACAAGAGCCAACAGGGCTGAAACTTTTAAAGAGCTATAAGATACAGGAATTAAAATCCTAGACAGGCAAAACTGCCTCCATGACCTTCCTGCCAAAACTGGCTTCAGCCGAAGCTAGCACATCTACAAGGTAGTGTTTGGCAAAGTTGTGCACAGAAGACCAAGTGGCCGCCTTGGACAACTGATCAGCAGAGGCCTGATTCTTGTAGACCCAGGAGGCCCCAACTATCACAGTCTCCTTCTGAGGCCTAGGCGATCCTGTGCTTACCTCTGTATGGCCGCCGGCCACTTCCTCATTACTATAGTCATGTTTCAGGCACTGGCACGGACGCCTGTTTATGGGCCTATTCTGTTGGGCCTAATTGGGTCCCACCTCCTTCTGCTGCTTTATAAACCTCATTGAGGCTAGGACTTGTTGCCCTTTCGTGATGTTCCTGTGCATATCTAGTTTGTTTCTCTGACCCTTGCTTGGCTTACGTTGTCTCCTGGTTGTTCGATCCTTGGCTTCTCTGACTACTCGCTTCAGCTGTGACCTTGGCTGTGGCTGACTTCCTGATCCGTGTATGACTCTGGCTTGTCCGACTACCTGTTCCGTGCTGACCACCCGATCCGGTTCCTGACAGTGGCCTGTCTGACTGACGCGCCGTTTGTGCCTCGCTGCTGTCTGACTACCACTAGGCCGATCCAGGGCACACTCCTCTACCTAGCAGCTCAGCCACCAGCTGGTCGTTTGCAGGTTGCCTCCGCTTGGTGCCTTTCGTTTGCCTCCGGGCAGCTAGTGCAACTTAGTCTCGCTCCTGAGCACTCACCTCTTACGCTTACCTGTTTCCTGGCTTAGCAATTGCGGTGCTTCCTATGCTCTGTGCCTTCTATTTGCCTTCGGTAAGATAGAGTGCAGCTTGTCTCCCTCCTTGCCTCAGTAGTGCGCTCCAATCTGGCTGCAACTATCTAAGCACCTACTCTGCTGCCTCGAGTGGTGCTACCAGTTACACTATTGGTATCGGTGGTCTATTCACCCTCTGTGCCTCCTCTGGGTATGCTCCTGTACTAGTCTTATCATTCCTTCCTGTTGTGGTAGAGCCAAGTCTGGTTCTAAGACTCAGCACCATAGACCTACGGTGGTTCAGTGTCAGCTCCTGGGTAGTGGACTAGACACTGTCCTCATGTCTATCTCCCCTCTGACTGAGGAAGTGCTCATTATTACTCTAGTATTCTTATTATCTATTGCTCAATAAAACTGGTTTAAATTAAATTCACTTGTACTGTTTCGTGTGTTTCTTTACTGAGAGTCTGTGATACCAACAGACCTGGTGGAATGTGCTGTATTGCGAAAAGAAACAGGTTTCTCTCTGAGCTCATAAGCCTTGAGGATGCTAGACTAAATCCAGGACGCAATAGACACCTTGGATGACACCAAACCAGACCTGGAATGGCAAACAGAGCATCCATTTTGACTCAGTACAGTGCACATAGAACTTGAGGCAACTCACTACATCCAACAAGTGGAGATTCCTCTCTTTGTCAGATTGAGGGTCAGGACAAAAGGAAGGCAAAACAATCACCTGATTGATGTAGAACTCAGAGATCACCTTAGGAAGAAATTCCTGGGAGGTACAGAGAACAGCCTTAGCCTTGTGGAACACAAAGAAGGGCGGTTTGCAGGACCAGGCTTGCAGCACAGCAACTCTGCGGACAGAGACCGCAGATAAAAGAAAAGCCATCTTCCACGTCAAAAGACGTAAAGGGATGGTAGCCAAGGACTCAAAAGGAGGCCGGTGTAAAACACCCAAAACAAGATTAAGATCCCACAGAGGAGTGAGAGTCTTGTAAGCAGGGAAAGCATGAGTGACGCCCTGAAAGAAGACCCTGACATCTGGCATCATGGCAATGCATCTCTGATAAAAGACAGAAAGAGTTGAGGTCTGGACCTTCAAGGAACTGAGGCTGAGGTCCTTGTTCACACCATGCTGCAAAAAAGATGGGATGGACGGAAGGTCGAACTCCTGGGAGGACAGATCCATGTCCACACACCAAGAATGAAAATTAGACCAAACCCTGTGGTATGCCTTAGAGGACACAGGTTTCCTAGCCTGGATCATGGTGGAGACCACCTCAGGAGAAAAGCCTTTCCTCCTCAAGATGGAGGCTTCAACAGCCATGCTGTCAAAGCCAGACTGTAAATATCCTCTTTCCAGAGGTAACCCGGTCTGCGTGGCAGAGGAAATGTATCCCGAGAAGCCAGAGCCAGCAATTTTGTAAACCAAGGCTGTCTGGTCCAATAAGGAACCGCCTCCATGGCAGATACCATCTTGCCTACCAGAGAGGAGAATTTCCGTGCAGGAGCAGAGGTCTACTGCAGAGCATGACACACCTGAGACATGATCTGCTGAACAGAGTCCTCCGTCAATAACACCAAGTTCTGACAGAGACCAATGAAGATCAGGTCCAGAAAAGGAACTGAAGCAGACTTATCCATGTTCAGGATCCACCCTGGTTAGAGGAGAACCTGAGCACATTATGGTCCAGGAGATCACTGGAAGGAGCCTTCAGCAGAAGGTTGTCCATATATGGACTCACCTGAATTCCTCTGGTGCGCAGGAAGGCAATCAATGCCCCTAAGACCCGAGGAAACACCGGAGGAGCCATGGTGAGCCCAAAGTGCAGGGCGGTGAACTGGAAGTGCCCTAGGCTGGATGAATTGGAATGTGCAGGTATGCATATTGCAGATCCAAAGAGGTCAGAAATTCCCCTATGCTGCAATGACAGAGCTCTAAGACTCCATCTTGTAGCACATACGGACCACAAAAGAATTGAGATCCAGGATAGGACGGCAGACTCTATCCTTCTTGGAGACCACAAAGAGGTTGGAATAAAAACCTAAACCTAGCTGAGGAACCGGTTCTACAGGGTTAACAGGAATGTTAAGAGTAGATAAAACCGCCTTAAAGAGACCCTCAGAAGAGGGTTCAGGGTCAGTCTCAAAGGGGTCACCATTAACCTGGGAAGAAGCCCCTTCTGAACACACACCATCCTCAGACTCCTCAAGAGATTCCTTCTCAGAGGAATCCGATAAATCAGGAATGCCAGGGGCCACAAGCCTGAAGGAAGTGGGGGGTTTCCAAGATGGAAGGACCCTTCGAAAAGAAAGAGGACACTATGCCATAAAGGACTTAAAAAGTCCTTGACCCAATGTGGCTCTGATTCATGGCTGGAAGGCCCTGGTGGAGAAGCAAGGGCCAGAGAGCATGAGGTGCATAAGTGACCCAAGCACTCTCTGGGAAGCCCTACGTGGCATGAAGAACAATGTGCAAGCGGAGTTAATGATTCCCCTAAATCCTTAGCCTTAGGTCTAGCCCCATGTCCCTTATGATCCGACATCCTAACAGAAGAATAGCGTCTACAGAGGTGGATAACCCAAATACTGTCACCCAGATTACAAGATTCATCCCAGAAAGCTTAAAAGGTACTTATCTGGCAAGAGAAGAGTTAACCTGTGGAGGAGAGTAGATGAATCCAAGCCCTATGTAGGATACTTGTGTAAAAGAGAGAAATAAAATAACGACCAAATTAGAGCCAATCAGGAAAAAGCCCGCTAAAACGGGTGTTTATGGGAAATTTAGTTTTCCCCAAAGAGTATCAAATGAAGAGTTTGGAACCCCCAGGGACCCCCAAGACACTGAGGATGGTAACCGGAGTGTAAGGCAAAGGCAGACAGGAAGAATGAGTCATCTCAACTTGGTACATAGAGTGGCTGCAGAGAAGCAGCCTGTCCCATAGAGATCAATGTAGCATTGTAGAGTTGCAGTAAAGCGCGCCTTAAAGGCATAGAATTCAAATAAAGTGTAAAAAATAAAAAATGCCTGAAATGTGCTAACACACACATTCAGAACACCTAATAAAGTTGAACAAACATTAATCCAAAAGAAAAATGAGAAAGGATCCCCAACTCAGAACAACATGGCAAGGAAGGGGTTAAATATTACCACACAGCTTGAAATGCTCCAAAGACTTGAGACAGAATAATAGAAATACCCAAAATGAGTGCAGGAGTTATGAGAAACTCCAAGAAGGACCCCTGTGCGGAGGGGATTAGTGGGACAAGTGGACCATGGCACTCAAAGTGTTGCTCACCATTTTTGCAGGTCATCTTACATCAGATTACCATTGTAATGGAAGATGTCTCAGAGACTCCTTCTGGAGAGAGAGACATGGGCTACATGCTTCACTCCCAGGGCTGCAAGGGTTCACAGACTGCACCTGTTAACTGAGCAATCCTCCAGGGGAAGTTGGTAATGGTAACCCGCCTAATGAGGGAATTTTTACATCCCATATCTAAGACAAAAATAATAAATAATTAAAAACTAAGCAGAACTGTTCTCAGCCTTCCTTCTAGGTGATGGAACAAATCAAATCTGGAGAGGAGGAGTGGCTAGGTAGCCTGCTAGGAAGAGGGGGAGGCTCCACCCTGCACTTCTTCATGAATTCTTCCATCCTAGGAGCTTTCACCTCCCCATGGTACCTGTAAGCTATATTAGACGACAGAGAAATAACCTTTTCTCTGCTGTCAATTGTGGAACACAGGAACCATGAGGATATACAAAAACTATTCCACCAAGATTCCAGGTAGGGAGAGAACAACCCCTCAAAATACAGACTAATCTCAAAAGAAACTAACCAGAAACAAGAAAGAACCTCAGGTGTCAATGGACACTGACACACCAAACCAATTAAAAGCAGAGGTTACTTAAAAAAAAAGGTAAGAAAGGACCCTCCGTTGAAAACTGGATTCAGCCAAAGAGAGAACATTGACTTGATAATATTTAGAAAACAAGTGAAGGAACAACAAAAACTTTGCTTTAAACAACTGCTCCGCAGATGCTTGATTCCTATAGGAACCTGAAGGACCCCCACTGTTCTGGTGGAATGAGCAGTGACCCTTAAGGAGACAGGACTCTTCCTAAAAACATAGGCCAAGCAAATGGTCACACCTGATGCAAGAAGCCACCATCACCTTAGACCTAGAAACATAGAATTTGACATATAGCTTGCCCACTGTTCATACTGTAAAAACATCAAACCTTATTTAGTCTTTGGTCTTGTCTTATGTTCAGGATAGCCTTATGCTCATCCCATGCATGCTTAACTTCCCTCTCTGTGTTAACATCTACCGCTTTTCTACCACGCTCTCAGTGAAGTAAAACTTTCTCACATTACAGCTAAACCTCTGTCACTCGAGTTTTAGACTAACTTCTTGTCCTAACATTTCTACTCCTTTGAAATATACTTCCCTCCTGTACTTTGTAAAATCCCTTTATGGATTTGAATGTTACACTGATATAGCCTTCTCTCTTCCCTCCTCCAAGCTATAAATGTTCAGAACCTTTAGTCTATCCTGATATTTTTTATCCTGTAAACCATTCACCATTTCAGCAGTCATTCTCTGAATTCTTTCCAGAATATCTATATCGGGGTCTCCAGTACTATACACAATACCCTAATTGAGATCTAACCAGAAATCTGTAGAATTACATCATCACACACCTCTTTCTGCTACTAAATGCCTCTAGCTATACAGCCCAGCACCCTGCTTGGATTCCCTGTCACTTTTGCATACCTTTAAGTTATCAGAAATAATTACTACCACTTAGGTGCATGTAAGCCCTCAGGAATAATGAAAAGTAAGTCTGATTTTTGGAAAATTTCTATGTGATTAACTTATTATTTCTGGTCCCTGTGTTAGATGGACCCAGACAGAAAGAATAATGTCTTGGTTATGTTAAAATCAGAAACCACCTTGCAAAGAAACCTAAAGGGAGTTTGTGTAAGCGCCGCTTACCTTCTGGCGCTCGTGCAGCCTGCCGGAGTGTGTGGCTCACGGGGAGAGGGGACGGAGGGCTCTGGCGTCCATCCAGGCGACCGTCCTCCACCTTGCGCCCTCTGGCGGCTCCTGCACATCGGAACCAGACGCGCGTCTCAGGGAATCCCGGATGATGTTGTGACCTGGTTCTTAAAGGGACAGCACACATGCTCCACCCCTAGGGGTGGAGCAATATGTTTAAAAACTGCCTGGACACCACTTCAGTTGCCCGTTCGTGGTGTTCCAGTGCAGTTGCTTCTTGGGCCCTGTGTGTTATTTGGTTTGGCTGACTATCTGATCTAGTGTTGACCTGTGGCTCTGTCCAACTACCCGCTCTGTGTATGACCCTTTGGCCTGTCTGACATCCAATCTGGTGCAAACCTGCGGCTCTAGTTGGTGAACCCTACTTTGTATGACCCCTGGCTTGGCTGACTATCCGTTCTGGTGTTGACTGGTGGCTCTGTCCGACTGCCCGCTCTGTGTATGACCCCTTGGCCTGTCTGACGTCCAATCTTGGCTGACCAAGCCTTCCGTATTGCTTCTTGTTTCTGACCACCTGGACATAGCCTGGGATTGTCAACTGTGCAACCAGCATACAAACGCTCCAGGGGACAACCTAGGATTGTCTTTGGTGGCTTGACGTTCTTCCCCTAGCCATTGTACCTCTGCGGCCTCCAGGTGCGGACCTGTGGAGCAGCTGGTCTTTCCGGTACATGGTCTGTCCAGGTGCGAACCTACTTATCCTCCGTTGCATTGGATCGCTGGATCAGTTGTCTGTACAGGTGCGTACCTGTAGTGAGGCCTCAGGTGCGGACCTGAGTCGCCCTTCCTCTGCTGCTGTTTCCATCAGTACCATAGTACCTGTTGATCCATCCTGTAGTCCTCTCTTGACCTGTATGTTGTGCTGAATTCCTTGTCCTGTCTTATTGCTAATAAAGATTGTGTTACCTAAGTACTGGTCCATTCTCATTATTGAATCTGTGACAGTTTGCAAGACAACTCTCTCTGTATGATAGTTCAGGAAGGGAGATCTACAATACAAAGCATGTAGTTCTGCAATGAATCAGACAGGCAATTGCAAGCAGGAAAACCATCTTTAGAATCTGGAAACAAAGGGATACAGAAGACAAAGGCTCAAAAGGATCCTGCGGAAGCACTCCCAGGACTAGGTTCAAGTCCCTCTGATGAATGACATCCTGAAAGACAGGGTAGCCAGGAGCCACCACTAGCATAAAGGTCTGCACATCCAGCAACAAGGAAATGTGGCTCTGAAAATTTTATATAACTAGACTATAGCTTTACTGAAACCAGTCATGAAGAAAGGCCACATAACTGGAAGATGAAAGAAACAACGCTGTGACCCTTTGTCTTCACACCACTATGGTATCCTTAGGACAAAATCAGTTTGCGGGCCTTCTTCATAGCAGCAATGACAGGTTCAGAGAAACACTCATTCCTCAGAATGCTGGCTTCAAGAGATAGTCCTTCAAGAATAACCTCTCCACCTCTAGGTTACAGAGAACTAAGAGTCAAAAGTTCAAAAGGAGTGGCATGGTTCAACCATGAGGCCATCATATACACAAATAGAAGATCAGATGCCTGAACTATTGAACAATATGTGTCAGAAATCCCAATTCCTAGGAGAACGTCCACCATTACACTGTCCATTCTCAGAATGTGCACAACCAAGAGAGCCAAAACATGAGCTTCTGACTAAGTGAGAATCAGATGAACTTCTGACCACGATGCTACGCTTCTGGTCTCTCCCTGGCAGCTGACATAAGCCACTGCCGTTGCATTGTGTGGCTGGATCTGCACTGACAGACACCAGAGTAGATGGGACCAATGCAGAAGAGCAAGGTGAGTCAGCCAAAATTCCAATATATTGATGGAAAGAAGACACTGTCTACTGGACCAAAGGGCATGGACCTCAAAGGAGGCTCCATGGCCCTTAAAACATCTGTTGTGACTACAGACCTATTCAGTATGACCAAAGGATGACCCAGAGTCAAGTGAGAGACCTGGAACCACCTCCAAAGATCAAAATTGGTCCAGAGAGAGAAATATGACACAGGAGAGATGAGGGTGAGCCAAGGCCACAGACAACAGACATGACAACATCTGAGCCTTGTCATCTGGCAGAAAGACTAGAACCTGGGAGAGTACCAAAAAGGATTTCTTGCAATTGATCACCTAGCCATGCTGCTCCAGTATGGACATGCAGATCTGAAGACGAAGCTGCAAGGCCTCTGCTGAAGGATTCTTTAGTAAAAGGTCACCCAGATAGGGAGTAAGGGAAATCCATAGTGAATGAATGTGGGCAGAGAGTGCTGCCATAGCCTTTGTGACAACCAATGAGCAGACAAAAAGGGAGGGCAGTGAACTGATAATGATGGGCTTGAAAGGCTAAGTAAACACTGATGACCCGTGTAAATAAGAGGATTTTAGTCTTACCTGTTAAATCCTTTTCTCTTAGTCCATATAGGTTAATGGTCCACGCTGTCAAGGGACCATGCTTGGTTCTCCTGTGACTGAACGTGAAAGTCCTTTTGGGTTCATGCTCTACCTAAGCTGGCATCGGCCGATAACAGAACAGCAATGCGGTAGTGTTTAGAAAAGGTGTGCACAGACGACCAGGTAGCAGTCTTGCACAACTGAAGAGTCGAGGCCTGGTTCTTGTAGGCCCAAGAGGCTCCAATAGACCTGGTGTAATGAGCCGTGACCCAAAATGGCACAGGTTTCCTCAATTCGTAGGCCTTATGAATAGTAGACTTAATCCAGGAAGCAATGGTAACCTTGGATGCCGGTCTACCTGCCCTGGGACCCTCAGAAATGACGACTAACGCATCAGACTAACGAATGGACTCCGCACGATGCACGTAAAACTTAAGGAATCGCACCACATCCAACAAGTGAAGATCACTTTCTTTGTCAGATGCAGGGTCAGGACAGAAAGAGGACACCACTATTTCCTGTTTAATGTGGAACTCAGAAACCACCTTCAGAAGAAATTCCTGTGAAGTGCGAAGAACCGCCTTGTCCTTGTGAAAAACCAAAAAGGAAGGTTTGCAAGACAAGCCATGCAACTCTGCAACATGGCGAACAGACACTATCGCCAGCCATCTTCCAGGTCAACAGGCATAGAGGAATGGTAGCCAAAGACTCAAACGGGGGATGCTGGCGTACACCCAAAACCAAGTTAAGATCCCACTGAGGAGCGGGGCTCTTAAAGGCAGGACGAGCATGGACAACGCCCTGAAAAAAGACCTGGAAGGATGGCAAGGAGTCTTTGAAAGAAGACCGAGCGCAGAAGCCTGGACCTTTAAAGAACTCAAGCTGAGACCCTGTGGAGCAGCTGGTCTTTCCGGTACATGGTCTGTCCAGGTGCGAACCTGCTTATCCTCCGTTGCATTGGATCGCTGGATCAGTTGTCTGTACAGGTGCGTACCTGTAGTGAGGCCTCAGGTGCGGACCTGAGTCGCCCTTCCTCTGCTGCTGTTTCCATCAGTACCATAGTACCTGTTGATCCATCCTGTAGTCCTCTCTTGACCTGTATGTTGTGCTGAATTCCTTGTCCTGTCTTATTGCTAATAAAGATTGTGTTACCCAAGTACTGGTCCATTCTCATTATTGAATCTGTGACAGTTTGCTGTCTTGCATCCATGTTGGCTCTAGTGCATGGCTGGAGGTCCCTGGGGGAGATGCAGGGGCAGCAGCGCACGTAGGGCATAAATGACCTGAGTATTCTCTAGGAAGCCCTGATTGACATGAGGAGCAATGCTCAAAGGGGGTCACAGACACCCCAGTACCCTTAGTCTTAGGGCTAGCCCCAAATTCCAGCGGAGTAGGCATCCTCACAAGGTCAAAACTTCTGAAAGTATAAGATATACCCAAATACAGTATCTGAGATTAAGTATTTCACCCCAGAAATCGCTAAAATGCACTGGCAGGCGAAGGGTTAATCTGCTGAGAAGATAAGGAGAGTCCAAGCCCTGCGTAGGATCCTCATGAAGGGAAGGCAGAAAATGGAGTCCTCGACGGGAGACCATCAGAAACGAGCGTGTGAAGCAAGTGCTCATGGGAAATGTAAATTTCCCTTTAAAAGTACCCCAAACAGTACCCAAAGCCCCGAGCCCCCCAAGACACTCAGAATGTTAACTGGATGATAAAACAAGGGCAGACAGACAAAATGGGCCATCTCTGAAGTCGCTATGTTGAGTGGTTGCAGAGATATGTCCCAAACTGTAAAGTCCCATAGCAGTGAATGGAGCATGACGTCTATGCGGTAAAGCCTGCAAAAAGTGTGTGAACAGTGCAATAGGCATCAGCAAACACTAAAATGATGGAACACTGAACCCAGTAGGGAAAGTGCCATAAACCCCTCAAAAGTGCCCAAACCAGCAGTTAAATGGTAAATTTACCACAGAAACCCAACTGCTCCAAACCCCACAGACATACAGATAAACCCAATGAGTGCAGGAGTATTCAGTAGGAACTACAAAGGATACCCCAGTGCATAGGGGAAGCATGGGACATGTGGACCTCAGTAAAGGGTTGCTTACCTTTTTAGCAGGTCTTCTGTCTTCAGATTACCATTTGCTAAAGAAGCCCCAGTGGACAACTTCCAGGGAAAAAACACGCAACACAAGCTTTTCCCCTCTCAAGACTGACAGGCCCACAACAGCACCTGGAAACGGAGCTATCAAACTTGGGAATGTCAGTAACGGTAATCCGCCTAATGGTTGGTATGCCATATCTAACAGAAAACAAATAAATAAACTAACTCTATAGCAGAATTGTTCTCATGCCTTGCTTTATCAAGGAACAAATCTTACAGGAGGGTTTTGGCTGGGGACCAGCTAGGAAAGGAGGAAGGCTCCACCTTGCACTTCTTTTCAAGAATTGTTCCTGCCTACTTAAAGGGGCGGTCACCTTCCCAAAGTTACCAGTAACCTATATTGGACGACAGAGAAAGGGATATAGATAAGCATCTGTTATGTCCAGGGATGCTAAAACTCCCCTCGGCACATGGCAACAATGAAAGAGCGCAAAGACTCCATGTTGAACTAAATTGAATGAATTAAGCAATTTAGATGCTTCAAGTCAAAAATAGGATGACAGCTGCTGTCCTTTTTGGCAACTAAAACATTTGTAATAGAAGCCCACTGTGTCAACGCTGCCTCAGAAAAATGGTACGGCTTAGAAAATCTCTTAGAAAGAGAAAGCCGCCTGTCAGGCTTCTTCTACTCATCCAAGATAACTTAGTCCACAGTGGCATTGGGTGAAAACATGGTGGAAGACTCCTTACGCCTTTTAAAGACATCAAAAGAAGACTGGCCCACCTCAGGGCTATTAGTGATCGGAAGGGTCATTAAAACCACCTTGATAAGGCCCTCAACAGGGAGTGGTGTCAGCCTCAAAGGGATCACCAAAAGTGTAGGTGGAAACCCCTTCTTTACACTTCCCTTCTTCCATATCGCCATCAAAAGAATCTTCCTTAGGGGGGGTTGTGTCCGGACGTCCAAGATGGCGGATGTGTGATCTCTGAGCTTCGGAGCTCTAACATAGCTGCTTAAACGTCTCACAGCTTTCTCATCGCAACTGGTGAAAACAACTCCAGCCATTTCTCCCCCACGCACTATGGATGTGGCAATGGGTTCTGACTCTCCGTATCGCTCTACTGGACTTGCCCCATGGAGGGAGTTCCCAACTAGGAGTGAGTTGGAACAATTGTTGTTCTCGATTCGGGTCTCAATTAAGTCAGACATTGCTGAATTGAAGACAGACTTCCATGGCCTGGGCTCGAGGGTCAAGGACCTGGAAGACAGCAAGGACTGTTTTCAACAGCACATAGCGTATCAAGATGAGACAACTGACCTTCTTCGATCCCAGCTTGATGACTTGGAGAATAGGAGTAGGAGATCCAATATTAGGATCCATGGTCTGACGGAAACAATCTTACCACCTGCCATTGCCCAGACCCTACAGGATATGTGTGGCAAACATGTGGAAGTGCCCAGTGACATGATCAAGCTGGAACACTACGCCCCCGGAGCCAAGCAGACGATCGTCCAAGAGATGTGGTGTGCTGCCTACAATCTTTCGCTCAAAAAGAGCTTGTTATGTTGCGGGCCAGAGATTCTGGGCCTATACCTGTTGGTGATGCACAAGTTACCCTGTTCCAGGATTTATCCCTGTGTACCCTTCAGCAACGTTGCCAGCGGAAACCCCTGGTGGATGAACGACGCAACCATCGCATCCCATACAGATGGGGGTTCCCTTTCGTCCATGATTATCACGCTTGAGGGTCGTATCCACACCATCCGCAGGGCTGAGGACATTCAAGACTTCTGTAAACTGCTTAACTTCTCGCCAGTTCCAGTCCTTCGTGACCCTGCTCGCCAAGCATTCCCAGATGGCCGTCCGCAGCCTCAAAGGGAGAGATGGGTTCCGGTCCAAAACAAGAGATACAGGATTTCTCCTGATCCCCCCTGTTCCTGTTGTAGGGACTTGAGCATGTTTTATACTCTCCATTACCTGTACAGTTTGTGGAAGCAAGTACCTTGCTTTGTGTTCTTCTAAATATTTGTTTATTACTGTTTATATGTCCCTTGAAACTTCCATGTTTGTATGGCATGCTCTTGCGAGCTCTGTTAATCTTAGTTTTTTTCCCCATGGTTCTGCCACTCATCATCCAGATCTTGGCCTTGTTGCCTGGGCTGACCTGGGATGCACGCGTTTTGTGTGCCTCCTGGGCCTGTCCTCTGGACGCGGTGGCCATTTAGTGCTCACTGAACCTACATAGCTGGGGCCCTGTTCTCCCATCCTCTGTTCTTGCTCCCCCCTCCTTGCAATATGCTCCCATGTGTGACTATGTTTTTTGGGTTCACTTGGACCTTAACACTAGTGTTTGGCCATGTCGCCTATACAACCCCCAGACGCGCCTCTTATGTCTGTGCCTCTTGGGGTTGCCCACGGGTTATCAGGTTGGTTTCCACCTGCACCCAGGGCAGAGATGCTGAGCCTTATCCGCTTGCTTTAAGGTTCTCATTATTTATTAGCACTGGTTTACCTAGTTGCATCTGTATGCAAAGCCTGCCCATTCATGCCTTGCAACTATTATTTATGCCCTCCTTGGTGCTTCTTCTTGATGCTTTACGTGTAGCCCTCTCATCTTTTGCCCAGCGTCCCTTTCCCTCTACTAACCTTATGTCCCGCTTTTTCTTAACCATCATATTAGGGCCCAGCTGGTTCTGGCCTTTATGGCTCTGTGATTGGTTTTGTCACTCCTGCGGTCCTTGGAGGCACCTCTTTTTTTTGGATGTCTCCTGGGTCTGTTCACGAGTTGACAGATTTCTTTATTCTTACAATCTGGGCAGGGGTGTTGGGCTGGAACCTTTTGATCTATGCCACTGTTCCTGTCTATTTGTATTGATCTGTTATTTCGGGACTATGTTCCTATGTTTGCCTTTTCCCTCTCCCCTTGTTGGGGATCGGGGCACTGCACTGCTTTGCTTGCTCTCTCTTGCTATCCCTCACCCTACTCTTTGCTTTTCTTTCGCTATCAGCCTCTCCTCTCCATATTGCCTGCTTTCCTATCTCCAGTGGCACACTGGCCACCCTACTCTCCCCAACTGGACCTCTTATAGCCTTTTACCTTGATTTCTTCTGCTAATATGGGCTCCATCACCCTTCTTATTCTTTTGCCGACCCCCCGTTTGACTGACGGATCATTAGTTACGGATTCCAATTGATCATAATGCAGTTTTGTACTTGTTGGTTTATGACCATCTTCTTGTTACAGGCCTTGCCTATTAGGCCTGCTATCTTCACCCCTTGCTTTTCTTTTCCTTTTCTCTTTGATTCTGGTATTCTACGCTCTTCTCCGTCCTTTTGTCTCCTTGCTTCCCTTCTTTTTCCCTTCCCCCCTCCTTCCCTGAAGAGCAATCCCTGCCTTTATGCTGCGTCAGGTTATTGGATCCCTTGGTGCCATGGGGGTCATCTTCCTGCAGTTATGGCTTATAGATTTGAGGCATTGTCTATTAATGTCAAGGGGCTTAATACACCCCAGAAAAGGTCTCTCCTGTATCGGGAGTGTGCCAGCTTGGGCGGCAAGGTATGCTTTGTACAAAAAACTCATTATACCTCATCCAAGCCCCCGAAACTTTACAATCACTTGTTCCCTTACCAATACTGCAGCTCTGCCCCCTCCAAGCGCTGTGGGGTTGCCATCCTACTCCATAAGAGTTTTAATTTCACAATGCTTGATACCATGTCGGACTCGGAGCGCAGATTCATCTTTCTAAAAGGACTGGTGGGATCGCTGATTTGTACATTTGCCATTCTGTATGCTCCCAATACCCATCAGGTTCAGTTCCGAAGTCTACCCTTTCGTCTCTCTTGACATTCGTGGAAGGTTTTCTCCTCTTGGGAAGAGACTTCAACTGTTCTAGACAGTTCCCAGGGCTCTACCTCCCTCCCTACTGCTCGCTACACTAAACTACGCCATCTGTTGTCCCTACACTCCCTTTTTGACATGTGGTGCCTCTTAAACCCCTCGGATCACTCATATTCCTTCTTATTCTGCCCCATTCCACCTATTCCCGCATTGATTTCTTCCTTGTCCCACAATCTCATGTCCACTACGTCACTGCGGCTTCCCATCATCCCATCACTTGGTCTGACCTTGCTCCAGTGGAGGTGTCCCTGCCCCTCCATCTCTCCCCTCCAGGCTGCTAGAGGCTGGACGAGTCCCCTCCTGTCAGATCCCCAGATCATGACTCAGCTTCGCTCTGCCATTCAGGAGTATCTTGCCTTCAATTCTCAGCTGGATATACCAGCAGTGATGCTCTGGGAGGCTTTGAAGTGTGTTATCAGAGGGGAGTGTATACGCCTGCAGTCGCTGAAAAAGAAAAAAGCTAAACAAGACCTGGATCTTCTCCTGTAAAACATTGCTTCACTTGAAAGATGCCACCAGGAGTCCGCTTGTGATTCAATACTCAAGGAGTTCCTCTCCCAATGTCAGCAGTCCCGGTCTTTGCTTCTTTCGTGGGTGAACAAGTCTTTCCTGCATACGAAACATTTCTCCTACAAACAGGTTAACAAATGTGGCAGATGGCTCTCGCGTCAACTGACGCCTGCAGCCTCTTCTGTCAGAATACATTCTCTCCAGGTGACATCTGGTCTTAAGGTAAGCGACCTTCCGTGATCTCTGAGGCCTTTACATCTTATTACGCAGAACTCTATAACTTACCAAACTAAGATGATCACCTTCTTAGTGATACCTAATCTGATTATGTCAGAACTGCTGGTCTCCCCTCTCTGACTCCCTTGCAATCTCTTCAACTGGACAGTGATGTTTCTGACTCTGAGATTCTATCCACTATTAAACAGATGCCCTTTGGGAAGAGTACCGGCCCGGATGGCTTCCCTCTACGTTTCTATCGCAAATTTGCGGATCTCCTCATCCCGTCTTTGGCCTCTGCATTTACTCAACTTCCCATCTCGGTTGCGGAACATCCCCTCCTTACTGAGGCCCACATCACCATGATTCCCAAAGCCAGGGAAGGACCCAACGGTCTGCTCCAATTACCGCCCTATCTCCCTCTTGAACATGGATATAAACATTTTTGCTAAGGTTCTAGCAAACCACTTGAGACTGCATCTTCCCAATTTAATTCATCCGATCAATCTGGATTTGTCCCTGGTAAAGAGGCTAGGGATAACATCATCCTCTTGATTTCCTTACTGGACCATGCTAGCTTCATTCCTGATTCTTTTCTCTTTCTGTCTGTCGGCGCTGAGAATGTGTTCGATAGTCAATTGGGAATTTATCTCCAGGGTTTTACGTGGCTTTGGCCTTGGCGAATGGTTTGTTTCCCTTGTTGAAACACTGTACACGAACCCCTCGGCAAGGGTGCGAGTGAACGGATCTCTGTCAGCTCTTTTCTCCCTCTGCAATGGCACTAGACAGGGCTGCCCCCTCTCCCCCATTATCTTTATAATGGTTATGGAGACTCTGGCTAACACGGTCCGCGCATCTCCACTTATCAAAGACATACCCATAGCTAATCAAGAACACAAATTCACCCTTTTTGCCAAAGACTTTATATTTTTGGTGTCTGACCCACATCGCTCACGACCGGCAGATTTGACAGAACTTCGTCAATTTGGAGTGGCTAGCAACTTCAAAGCCAATCTGCAGAAATCAGCCATATTGAATCTTACAGTTCCACCATATCAGATTTCCTCTCTAAGCTCTGCGATCCCTTTCTGATGGGCGTCTACTTCTATCCCATATTGAGTTATTCATCTCACCCCCTCAACTTCTTCCCTTTTTTGGGCTAACTACCTCCCTCTCCGTTCCCGTCTGGACAGGGACTTGCACAACATGAAGCCCAACTTTTTGTCTTGGACAGGCCGAATCAATGTACTGAAATCAGTTTTTCTGCCGATCGTCTTATATCTTCTGGAAGTGGTTCCCATTGCTCTCCCTATATCGTATATAAAATCTCTTCAGAGTATTTTTAATTCCTTCTCTTGGAATTACAAACCGGCTAGGCTCAAATTTGCTCTTCTGTCACGGTCGCGCAGGGAGGGAGGTCTGGGTGCTCCATCCTTAGACCCAGTTTGCTCCTTGTGTCTCCTCTTCTACGCTCAACTCTTGCAGTTTGGGACTCTGTTGTTTCCTCACTCTCCAGTACCCCTTCCCCCCTTTTATCTTTACTATCTCATCCAGAATTTCCTCCAGGTTTAGCCTCTTCTGCTTTTTTGCACTGGTGCCAGGGGGGGGGTCGCTTGCTGATTTCGGATTTACTAGTGAATGGCTCCCTGGCTGATTTTTTCTATCTACAGGCCATCTTCATTTGCAATCCCAAGACTACTGGGGCTGTCTTCAAATTTCCCACTTCCTTTCCTCTCACCCGACCAAACATTTACTTCTCTGGGAACTTACCCCTTTTGAAAAACTCTGCCGTCCTGCCCCCTCTTCTCCCTCCTCTCTATCCCGCTTCATCTTTAAATTGTATAAACTCCAGAGTGAGAGGGAATTTACCTTCTTGCTACAACATCTTGAGTGGGAGAGAGAACTAGGTGCCTCTATCCCGGAGGACAAATGGCACCGTGCTGTTCTGGGTGCCTTGCACTCCTCTAGGAATCTGACTGCTGTTGAAACCAGCCAAAAGTTGTGAGAGGCTCTGAGCACGAACAAAAGCACAATGGCCTGTTCTCCGGCTAGTTTCCACTCAAAAGCATCACATTTTACCTCTCTAGTTCCACGTACATATTAGACTAATCCCGCCCATAAGGGCGGTCCAGTACCAAAATGATGGGCAAGTCCCCTCTGCACGGAAAAAACAGCTAACCCCAGATGTACGTTTCGGCCTTTGGGCCTCGTCAGTGAGGTGCAGCTGGCTTCCCTAGGCACTGAGAGCAAGGGGCCCACGTCTGGATTACCCTTTACACTTAGGGAGAGACCCTAAGTGTTTCGCAGAAACAAGCCAAAAGATGTGAGAGGCTCTGAGCACGAACAAAAGCACAATGGCCTGTTCGCCAGCTAGTCACAGCTGTTGAAACCAATTATAAGATTCTCCTACGTTGGTATAGAACTCTGGCTGTTCTACACTCTTTCTACCTGGGTACTCCAGTTGTCTGATGGCGCTGTGGATCAGAAGTTGGTGATATGTCACACATCTGGTATTCCTGTCCCCTACTTTTGGATTACTGGAAACAAATAGTTTCTGAAATTAGTATGGTCCTTACCTTGTCTCTGCCCTCCGACCCCACTCTTTTACTATTCTCAAGGAACCTTGGCGCCCTACTCAAGTCGAGGTCTGGGAGAACTCTTCTCATGCATTTGCTAAATTCTGCTAGGATGTGTATCCCGCTCTGCTGGAGGAGCACCGCCCCCCCCCCTCTATCCAGATGTGGTATGCTAAGGTCAATGATATTATGGTATACGAAAAACTTTCCTACCTACAAGCTGGGAATGGAGCTCTGAAGTTTGGGGGCCTTGAATTAAAGGGATAGTAATACTTCATTTTATATTTATTTTATTTTGTAGGCATTAAAAATACATGAAGCACGATATAAGTCTTATCTCTCAAACCTTTATGGTTTAAGAGATATTCACAAGCAAAGTTTCCCCTCCCGCCCCTTTTACCTAGTGTAAGCCATCTCTTCTCAGATGTAGCATGCAGTCCATATACCAGACAGATAACAGCAGGGGACAATCTTCTTCTTATGAGAACAATGAAAGCCCTGCCCCCCTTGGCAAGTTTTTCAGGTTTTTCCCTTATCTTAATTGAAGATTGTCCCTCTCTGCAATCTACCTGGGCACCACCCTTCTGCTCTGGCTGAGCAGTGTGACATCCTTGCTTTCTTGCTACCTGCCCTATTTCTTTCCTTTTTCACTTTATTCTTCCGGTTCTCTCTGTGATTTCCTTCCTTATGATTTTTCTTGCTTTGCTTCCTTATAAACTTCCTCAATGCCCCTCTCCAGGAAGCATTCCATCATGAGACATCCCCTTCTTTAGATGGGTACTTTGCTCTTACTGTATTGGTGTCTTAAGACCTGAACCACTTTTGCACCATTTTCCTCTATACGTTTCTCCCCCTTGGTCAGTTCTGTATTCTTTATCTGAACCAATTAATGCATGATACCACAGATTTATAAGTGGAATGAATATGTAATTCCAAATGATGTTAATGTCTCTATATGCCTCCCTTTTACTCCCTTTCTTTTTTTTTTTTTTTTTCCGGCATCCCTAATTGCTTAATAAAGCTTTTGAAGAAGAAAAAAAAAAAAGAAGAATCTTCTTCAGAGGATTCAGTTAGAGCAGGTATGCTTGGGGCCTTCGGGGCCACAAACCTGAAGGTAGTAGGGAGCTTCCAGGAATAGAGGACCCCTGGAGGAAGAGAGGAAAATGTGCCAGAGAGATCTTTTAATCTTTCACCAAGATAGGTTCTTGCTCAAGGCTGGAGGGCCCCAGTGGTGTAGCAGGGGCCACAGCACATGAAGGGGATAGGTGTCCAGAGTATTCTCTATGGAGCCCCGTTTGGCATGAGGAACAATAAGCAAAGGGGGGGTCAGAGTCCTTAGCCTTAGGTCTAGCCTCATGTCCCTTATCATCAGCCAATTGGAAGGAAGTCTGGGAAACTGGCATTCAGGGAGCCGTAGTCTTTCCCAGTTGCTGTATCCTATCAAAGCCTGAATTCGCACTCACAGGGGCCCAGGGGCCCCTAAGACCCTGCTGATGTGAACCAGATTGCAGGCCATGAGGAGACAAGAAGAATGAGCCCTCTTACAACTGTGTATGACAAAAGGTTGCAGAGAAATGTCCCAAAGCAGTTTAATACAATCACAAACTTCACGGCACTTATATCGATATATATAGTGTAATGTTACTCTGTAACAATGTAAACAACAATGTTGCATCTTACCAATCTCTCTGTTGTCTCCACTCGGTGCCGATCTCCAACAGACTTCCAGTACGTCTCTCCAAAGTTAAACAGCTCATCAAAAATAAATTGGGATGGCACTCATTGTCAGACTTTTAGTAAACAATAAAAGCAATTTTATTGAAACTACTGTTGGCAAACAGACACGATATATACACCTTAGCTCACATCTAACGCGTTTCGCACCACATGGTGCTTACTCATAGATAGAGTCTTTGACAATGCCGCGGCTGCTATGTAGTCCAAAAAGTAACGTCTTCTATTCAAATTGACCAATCCAAAGTCTGCAGCAGTCCGCCCCATGAACCAAATAAAAAGGCAATTAAATATTAACCCCAGCATTTCCCTGCTTCCCGGGATATTCTGCTGCCGACACAACCGGTCATCATTAAGAAGCTATCACCTTTCTCACAATCTAACAACACAGCAGCCGCTGCTCCGCCAATACTCATCTCTTAAAAAACACATTAATCTTCAAAATATTTTAAAACCAGTATCAATCCAAATTGTATCTTATATATATATAAAATTAGCAATTTTCATAGCAACAACTATATCGCTAGTCAACATCAAAAGGAGTACATAGACTACATAGCAACTGCGGCATTGTCAAAGACTCTATCTATGAGTAAGCACCATGTGGTGCGAAACGCGTTAGATGTGAGCTAAGGTGTATATATCGTGTCTGTTTGCCAACAGAAGTTTCAATAAAATTGCTTTTATTGTTTACTAAAAGTATGACAATGAGTACCATCCCAATTTCTTTCCAAAGCAGTTTAAGCCATAGAAGTCAATGGAGCAAGTGCAGCCAAGCGTGAAGCATGCCTTAAATGTGCAGTACACTAAAAATACAAATTTTACAAAAATTAGCAAAAATGACCCAAATACCCAAGGGGACATGTAGAGAATAATACGAATGGCTGATTCTGAGGAAAAAACTCAGTAAGAAGCCCCTAAACCAGCAGGGAAGGAGTTAACTACAGACAATGCAGTAATCCAAGCACCAAAAACCCAGGAACTAAACTGAATAAAGTACCCAACATGAGTGCAAGAGTTCTAGACTCCAAGATCACCCCTTTATGGAGGGAAGCAAATAGGACAAGTGGACCATAACACTCTAAGGGTTACTCACCAATCTTCTGTCTTCAGGTTACCATTATGGCAAACCAGAGCCTCAGAGAGACCCAGTTAGGGCTGGAAAGGTCTACAACAGCATGCTGGATAATCCTCCAGGGGAAGTCAGGAATTGTAACCCACCTATTGGGGAATTGTGACACCCCATTTTCAATATATAAAACAAAATAAGTAATCTAAAAACTAAGAAGAAGAAAAGTTCCTAGCCTTCACACTGGTCTGTCTGGAGGGGGGGGGGTTAAGGGTAACTTGATAAGGAGAAGGGAAGGCTCCACCTCCAAGACATTGTCTTTGAAATATTCCAGCCTACTGGAAGGGAGTTGCCTTCCCCATGGTACCTGTATGGCATATTGGACGACAGAGAAATAGGATTACAGCTCACAGCCAATTGTCCTTCTCTCATATGTACCATGTGCACCAAAAAGATGAAATGTTTCAAACCCCTTCAAAAGATCTAATTCTGTTCTACAAATTATTTGTCATTTTAGGTCTTCATAACAATATTGCCCCAGACAGAATCTAAATCACCTATCAACAATCACTCAGAGGTATATTTATAAAAAGGGGATTCTATAAAGAAGCAGACAAAAAGAACAATCTCCCGATTAATATGAAAATCAGACACCACCCAAAGATTTTGCAGAATCACACTATTTGGGTGAAAAATCAGAAAGGGGGATCTAAAAGACAGAAACAACGGCAAACAGGAAGGCCATCATGGAAGTCAAACAATGAAGAGACAAGCCAAAAACTCGAAACAATCCTTCTGAAGCAAGGACCGGGTGTAAGTATTATTGAGAAGTGGGACACAGAAAGACAGAATAGGCATGAGCCACCAAACCCACGCACAAAAGTCTGCACACCCAGCAGAAATAAAATAAACTTCTAAAAAAAAAATATAAAGTGGAAATATGGACCTTGACAGAAGACCAAGTCCCTTAAAGTGAACTTCCTGGAGAAAAAGACAAAAAAAAAAAAAAAACCAAACCAAAACACAAAAGCAAAAGGAAGTGGTCACAAGCCCTGGTCTTACTACCACTTAAAACGGAACTACCACCGCTAAACAATTGATGTCTAATAATTCCCCATCTGGCGACTAGTTGCTCAGTAGCGCTAGTCACCAGAATTATTACCTTGTTCAATAGAATTCTCCATTCTTCCCAGGCTGACAGGCAGGACGGAGCGCAGACATCTTTCAAAAGTGATGTCTGCCCGCCTGTGTTGTCAGTCCCTTTTGGAGCTGGATGGCTCCTAGCAACGCCTCCTAGAGCCGGCTGGGACTGACAGCACAGGCGTGCAGACGTCATTATTGAAAGATGCCTGCACTCCGTCCTGCCTGTCAGCCCAGGAAGAATGGAGAATTCTATTGAATAAGGTAATAATTCTGGCGACTAGATGAAACCAGCTTGAAAGCCTTCAGCATGGTCACAATGACTGGTTCGGCAAAACTCTTCTTCAGAAAACTGTCAAAACTAGCCTCTCCATGTCTAAATGACACAGGGGGACCTCCAGCACCACAGAGTCAAGAGGTCTGGAAGAAGACAAAAAGGTTAAGCAACTGACAGTGCCTAAAATACGTGAGTCACGCTTAGCAAAGCAAGTTTGTAACAATCAGGATTATGTGGGACAGCTCCATCATGACATTCCTTAAGAAGTCAAAGGAAAGACAGAAGCACATACACCAGAAAAAACTGCCATGAAATCCACTACAAGAGCGAGAGGGTCCCAAGATCTGGAGTAAAACACAGTGACTTTGTAGTTCAACAGCTTTCAGCAGGCCCACAACAGGCAGACCCCATACCTGAACTATGTCAGATTCTGCTCCCAATCACAGAGATCCAGGCACTAGCGTCTGTGAAAGTCCACTACCACCACAATGCCAACCATGGGGATGTGGATGACAGAGCTGGAATATGAGCTTCCGCCCAAGTGAGAATCAGCTGAACATCTGGCTGAATGAGTTTCTGGTTCCTCCTTAGCAGTTGACATAAGCCATCGAATGAGCTGGGACCAATGCTGAAGGGCCAGGCGAATCACTCAAAGTTCCTATATACAGACGGGAGGAAGACTCTTGCTGATGGACCAAAGGCCCTGGACCATCTGGGAATCGAAAGAGGCTCCTTAACCCTTCAGACTGGCAATCCTTGTCACTATGGACCAGTCCATTATGGCAAGCGGACACCCAATGTCAAATTAAATTGCTGAAGCCATCAGATAATATCCACCTTCTTTTGGCCTGAGAGAAACATCACACAGAACAGGTGATACTGCTGTATGGACCAATACCTGAGACGATCCAGCTGCAGTCCATGTGTTGAAAAGAGAACACTTCCTTCAAGGCTAAGACTAGGTACCCAAATACACTCATGTAATCCTGCACAATAACTGACGGGCAAGCTAAAGCTTGGCATAGATGCCATGACAGAGAAAATAAAAAAAAGAAACAAAGATAAAGCAAAATAAATGTGACAATGAAACCACAGGCCTCAAATTGTAGCTGTCAGACAGATTAAAATACAGGACCTGTGTACTTTGATACTCTGGGCTCCTCTTCTATCTTTGAACTCTTATAATACATGGATAACATAAGAGTGGTTGTTAAACGTCTGAGATCCATACCAAAGCAGACCCAAGGTCCTGGAAAGTCTGCCCACTGTTCTATATCAATAGAAAGGGGAATAGGAGCCAAACTAATGGAGGATGATCAGCCTATGTAAGTTAAGAAAATAGAAAACAAACTAAGAAATCTTCTCCTTGCTGTTTCTCCTTGCTGTTTCTCCTACACAGATCACTATGAAACTAAGGCTGCAAAAGACAAAACGGAAATTAATTTTATTTCTGGAGCTCCATATTTTGGGTACTGTGTCCAGTAATCCCACACCAGTCAGCAGAGTTTGTCATCGTCCCCCAATACTTTTGAAATACAATGAATTAGCAATACTTATCAATACTGGTTAGCTTGTAGAATTTGAGTTAATATATGTGCACAGGCATCAGCTCATTCCTAGCATCCGTTTATCCAGCAGGTTAAAACCTTGGAGTTATGGGATTTAGAGCTACAGCCTAATTTTAACATAGCGTCACACACCTTTTCTGAGAAATACTGTTTTTTTTCCCATTACATATTTTCCTTCTGTCCTTTTTTAAATGTATATAAGTGGAGTAGCTCCTATTACATGTAATAAAACTTATTTTATAAAGAAGAAACGGATGACTGCTCGTTGAGTTAATTAGCCTCCTTTTGAGTCAATATTGGAATGACTACCCATAGTGCACCTCCTCTAAAAAGTGAGAGGTAATTTCTCTTATGCAAGTGGTGAAGAAAACATTAAATAATCTTCACAACCTCATACTAAGGCTTTTACATTTTTTAAATTGACAGTATCGCCTAAAAAAATTTAAAAACGTTAATACCCTTATAAAAGCATATAACCCTTGCCAATATTTGTAAATAAGTGTCTTTGGTGCATGCTCCCCAATATCTATCATAACTGTGCTCTTCCTATGGAAGTAAAGAGCCATGCATGTCCATCTGACCAGTCAAATTACCCAAGTTTCTAATGATATTGAAACAATGTATGCCGGAATTGAGGTCAAGTGACAATGAGTTGAGTTGTGAAAAAGACAGAGAGAGGGAGCAATTATCTGCCATAGGTTTTATTTTGGTTTTTTAAACCATGGATGCTTACGATATCTCCAGTGCAATGGGGAGCCATGTGCTGAAGACATCTCTAGCATACAAGCAAATTTGATGCTCAAAACTAGACACAAACACCCAACGCAAATGCTGTCTAGAGGTAAAATATATTTAAATATGTATGGAAAACCTAAGTCATACTGTTCAAATATTATCCCCAATCAGATGGAGGAAAACATTTGTCAAATGAACTAATCATCAATACCAAATTTTATAAGCAACAAAACATTGAATGAGGCTATATTATCTTGAGGATCATTGATCAGGCATCCAACTGAGCCCAGTTTATGGTTGTGAAACCCACATCAGACCTAATCCAGAGACCTTTATTTTAGCTTTATGGTAGCTCCAAAAAGATACCATAAAACAGTAATAATACTTGACAAACGTTATGCAAAGGGATAAAATAATGCAGTATTTGCAAGGATACCTGCTGATTAAAGAGATGAAGCTTAGAAAGGAAAGAGGGAGATTCACTAAGCGGTGATAAAGAGTTGATAAAGTGGAGATGACTTCTCCATTGATATCACTTCTCCAGTTCCTATGTTATTCTATAGATCCTAGATCCTATTCACTATGATCTCCAAACCTGAAGAAAGAGCATAGGCTCCATAGAATAACATGGGAATTGGAGTAGTGATAAACTGGAGAGGTCATCTCCGCTTTATTACCTCTTTATCACCACTTAGTGAATCTCCCCCAAGAAGTCAATGAGAGAGAGTAAGGGATGACAACCTGGGCTATACCAGTTTACATTGAGATTATTCAGTTTCTATCAGAAAAACATAGGCTTAGATTCAAAATTGGCTACCGACTGTAGAAAAAATTTGTCTAAGTTGGTATTCAATGGCCCTACCAACGGAAACCACAACGAACGTTGGGCCACAGAAACGGACTTGTGGCCAAACATCCACTGTGTGTTTTCATTTCCCAAAACCCACTCTAAAAAACGTGAGTAATGGGAACATCAAAGTAAAGGAGCTAACGATCGGTGCTTGACACACTGTCAATCAACGAGCATGAGTGCAAACACAGTCACCCTCCCAAACACTACCACTAACAGTGAAGTGCAACAAGACTACCCCAACACCACTCTAACACCCACAGCTGTGTAACAATTGACTGTCAATCGACTGTCAGTCTTCTTCTGTCATCATCTTCCTTCTTCATCAATCTCTCCATCTTCTGTCTTCTTTTCCTTGTTTCAAATATTTACCTGTGTAGAGAAAAATTAAACAAGAAATATGGAAATTAAACAAGAAATATGCATTGCGTACCTTTCTTGCACTCAAATGGTTAAAGTAATGCATCCATTCCAAGTCGCAAAACAATATACCTCTCAATCAGTGTCCCAATCAATTTCTCTAAAAATTATTATTTATTCCAAATAGAAAGGGTAATGCGAAAATATTGCTGAATTACAATAAATAGTTTTGTGCTCCATTGCTCTCGCCAACGGTGGAGGCAGGAAATGAGGTTGCCAAAATTCCCCTCTTGGTACCTTTTGGGCCAATGCCAGAGCCAGTGTGTGGGAAATTTAACAGAGACTGGCTTCTATATGGTCAGTCTCTGTTCAAAATGTCTCCCAAGCGTCCATTAACTGTAATGGGTGCGTAAGTACGCAACTCCCAGCAAATCAGCTCCTAGTGGGGGGAGATGACGAATCCCACTAGAAACTGATTGGCTGGGAGGTGTGTAAGCACACATTCCAGCCCATCGAAGGCTGGGAACCATTTTAAACAGAGACTGGCCAGAGATGACTGTCTCTGTTAAAATTTCCCAAACACTGGCTCGGGCATCAGTCTGAAGTACCAAAGGGGTGGGGGATTTTGTCAGCCTCACTTCCTACCACCACCACCAGCGAGAGCGCCGGAGCACAAAACTATTTATTTATTCCAATTCAACAATGTTTCCGCATTAGCCTCTCTCTTTCTATCTGGAACAAATAATATTTTTTAGCAAAATTGATTAGACACGGATTTTTCGATTGTAGGGCATATTGTGTTGCAACTTGGAATGGATTTAAACAATGCACATTTTCAAGTTATGTTTTTAGGCCATACTTAATGTTTAATTTTTTTCTCTTTACAAGTAACTATTTGAAACAAGGAAAATAAGAAGACAGAAGAGAAGATAGAAGAAAAGAAGAGGACGATAGACAGTAGCTGACATCAGGATTACTAGTAAGTGTTGTTTTTTTTTGTTTTTGTTTTTTTAACTTAGTAGGATTAATCCTGTGAATGTCAGTGGGGTAAGCATACCCCACTTGCACTCATAGGGTTAATTCTACTAACATTTCACACATTTTGGGAATGCTTTGGATGTATTTACATCCACTGTTCACTTTTTTATGCTTTTTTTCAGTTTCAGTTCCTGCGTCGGCAGTTTTGAGATGTGTGCAAGGACTCCTTGCCCAAAAAAATGCATGCAGATTTTCTCCCGTTAGAGTGAACTGCAAATTCCTAAGTTTTGTAATGTGTTTCAATGGGCGTTTTTTCCCGGCGGTATTTCTTCATAGCACATGTAACTGAATTGCTTACCGTGCTTGAAAAAATGCCGTTGGGTGTTTTTTTGGTGGTCGGCCTCAATTGAATTGAGGCCCTAGAGGCTTATTATGAAATCCTACCCAGCTGCTCAATGGCTTCATAGGCACTTGACGGAAGACCACCTCCACAGGCATGATCTTTCCCATCACAATCCACCAATTCTGAAAATAAATATATCATAATAATTGTTAGTGTACACACAATTTACATTTTAAGTATGCTCGGTATCAAGATTATTATTTCAAAACCAAATGCTTTGTGCTTTTTCCCCAGTTACATAACCAGCAAAATGTACACGTATCTCCTTAAAGGGATAGTAATATTTAACCATAAAAACAGCTCTACTTAATCTTCATAGTATTTGGGCCATGGAGATTGGTATTTTAATACTGTCCGTTGTAGTTCAAGAGTAACTGAATGATAAAGTATCCCCCTCCCACCCCTTTTGCTGATGTAACATTGTTCACCTCAGAGCAGCAAGACTGTCCGGATGGATCTCAGAGAGGGACAATCTTCAGTGAGCATAAGGAAAAACCTGTCAGGGGGCTGGGCTTTCTTTATGCTCACAGTAAGAAATTTGTTCCTTGCTGTGACTTGTCTGGTCAATGGACCAGATTCCACATCTGAGGGGAGGTGGCTTACACTAGGTAAAAGGGGCAGGAGTGGGATACTTTAGCATTCAAATACTCTTGAACTACAACTCTGACAGTATTGAAATACTGTCCATGGCCCACATACTATGAAGATTAATTGGAGATGCTGTTTTTTTCTTTTTGAAACATTACTATCCCTTTAAGTATCCATACAATGTGTTGTACACATCCCTCTGGTCCATAAATGGTTAATAAATGTATTTTCTAATTTTGGAGCTGCCTTCAAAAACATCCTGTATATTAAACAAGTATTTTAATGGAAGACTTGGATTTCCGTTATATTCTATTAACCCATTAAGGACCAGAGAGTTGCTGCAAACCCCTCTTGTTCTTTAACAAGAGGTATCTAATGCACTGCAAAGCATTGCACTGGATACCATTCTGGCACTCACAGGTTTAAGCATTAACTCTTTCAGCCAGAGTGGTACACAACACATTGCAATGCAATGCATTGCATACCCGTCTGACGCTGAAAGGGTTGAGCTAATAAGAGATAAGCACATGCCCACTTACCAAATTAATTTCAGATCCTGGCTGAAATGGATATCCCCTCTACTATAGTAATGGCAAGGAAATAGAGTAACCATACGGTCCCAACCACCCAAAACATGCAGCACATCCACATATTTTTGTTACGGTGAATTGGTAAAGAATGATAAATCTGCATTATACATAATTTCTAGTAAAAAACATGTTCTCTCTCACACACGCACACTTGTTATGAAACATTATGCATCTCATGTGACCTCACAAAACAATCTAATGGGCCATATACACAACAGCAAAAGTGGAGCATTAGTGATTGGTTTGCCCAAATTTCATTTTGCACTAGGTGCGATGTGTAAAGACGTTTGTGGGAGTTTTATACATGCATACTTAGCTCAATGAAATGTCTCAAATGCAATATGTCTGCGACATCTCTGTATTCTACATATATTTTACATAGACTAAGAACTGCATTTATACTAAGGAGACGGTAGAAGATAAATTAGGGGCAAAAAGTGGTCTTAAAATGATCAAAAAATGAAAACAGTTATACACTTACAGGTAAAATTCTGTAGCCACCCCACAAATTTTGTCCTAAGTTTTCTGGTGCACCTGGATGTTGATACCCTTTTTGACTCAATCTTGGAGGAAAGACAGCACCATAGGAAGGTCAAAGGCTCATGGGACATGTTTTTGTCTGCACGCCACCGGTAAAAAATGGGCCAGATCATATGGAATGCCTTAGAAGAGACCTGCTTCTGTTCCTGGATCATGCTGGAGATATCAGCAGAGAAATCATTCTGCTTCAGAATGGTGGCCTCAAGAGTTATGCCATAAAAGGCAACCTCTCCATATCCTCGTACAAGAAAGGAACCTGGAGCAACAAATCCAGTCTGGGTGGCAGACAAATCGGATGCCAAATGGACAGAATGACCAGTGCCCTGTCCATTCTGATCTTCAGGATCACCCTGTGGATGAGAGGAATCAGGGTGTGAAACACACAGGACAGGAGGAAACTCAATGGAATGGACATTGCATCTATTGAGAAGGCCAGAAGGTCCCTCCTGCAAGTACAGAGCGTTTGAACCTTCCTGTTCTCCCGGTTTGCCATGAGATCTCTCTCTGGGGCCCCCACAGTGTTGAGTTATTAAGTAAAATGCCTCTGAGTGGAGTTCCCATTTTCCTGGATCTACATCCTGACGACATAGGAAAAATGCCAGTACATTTTACACAACTGGAATGTGAGAGCTTCTGGTTGAGGAGATCATTCACCTCCCTCCATGCTATCTCCCTTGACAATTTATGGATGCCACAGCTGTGGCGATGTCTGACTGCACTCTTATTGGAATCCATGTGAGAACCTGGGACCAATTAAAGAGCCAGAAGGTTGATGAACAGCAGGCTCTCCTTCCTTGCCCACCTCCCTTGGGCACCAAGTGCCCCAGGACCTCACCGCAGCCCCTTAGGCTGGTTGATCTCCTCACTAAGACCCAGCCGGGAATCACAAAAGGGCCTCCCTCTCACCTGGTATGGTCAATGAAGCAACCACTGAAGGGCCTCCCTGAATCATTTATTGAGAGAGATGACCCGGATTCCAGGACAAGACCTGAGAATGTCCCTCTGAAGTTCCCTCATGTGGAACTGTGAGTAAGGGACCACTTCCAGAGCAGACCCCAAGCGACCCATTACACACCTGCAGTTCCTGACTGCCACTCCAGTCCCCGAGACATGTATTGGAACAGAATCTGAATCTTTTCCTCTGTGAGAAAGACTCTCCCTTGAAGAGTGTCGAACTTCATGCCCAGGAACACCAAAACCTGGGATGGGATTGGGGAAGACTTCTAGAAATTGAGAATCCAGCCGTGATGCACAAAAATGCGGAGGCACTCTTGGCTATGGTGAGCTAAGAGTTCTTCTGAATGAGCCTTGATTAGGAAACCAAACAAATATGGAGTCAGAGAAATGCTCTGGGTATGAATGTACGTGGCCAAGGCTGCCATGATCTTTATGAATATTCTGGCCGCCAAAGCCAGCCCAAAAACAGCAGAGTGAACGGTAGCGATTGTAGCCAAAAGCAAAGCACGGATAGTGCTAACTATTCGGGTGGATCCAGAGAGGCCATGTACTCCCCATGGCACATCACTGCGGCCAGGTACTCCCCATGGCACATCACTGCTATGACAGAACACAAGGATTCCATCTTGAAGCATGTAGCAACCACGTAATCATTGAGACATTTAAGGTCCAGAATAGGACAACAGCTACCATCCTTGGGAACCACAAAAAGGTTGGAATAGAAACCTGAAAAGCGCCCTTGGAATGAGACTACTACCTGTTTTGTCTAGTACAATGACTACGGTCTTGTGTTACAGCTTCTCTGTCTGGGTTCCTCTGAAGAGAAGAAGGGATTTTAAAATTATGAGGTAACCTTCTGATACCTCCCGCAAAACCCACTGGTTCCAGGTGTCTCAAAAAAGGCAGTTCCCTATAGGGAATGATGGACCAAGATTCTGCGAGTTATGCAGAGGCTGGTTTGCCAGACTTAATCTTTGCAGCTGATGTTTTGGCTTTGTGGCAGAAGTGTTTGACAGGTTTGAGGGGTTTGCAGTCTCTGCACCCTGGTGTGGTGCGGGTGGTGTGGTGGGGACATAATCTTCCCTGAAGAAAGGAACGCTTTGGGGGAGCTGACACAACAAAGTGCTCTTACCACCTGTAGCATTACTAATAATCTGTTTTAGGTCAGGTCCAAACATAGCCTTACCCTGAAAGAAAAGGACACCAGTGACTTCTTGGAAGATTGGTCTGCAGACCAAATCTTGAACCACAAGGTGCAGCATGCAGGAAACAGAAATGACTGAGGACTTAGCAGAAAACCTAGCCACATCAAACAAAGCTTTGGTGATGTAGGCATTAGATTCCATGATATTGGCTACCAAAATCAGCATGTCCAGTTAAATCATGTAAGCACATATGGCATCTGACAGCTGCTCACCCCAAACTGCAACAGCCCTATTGACCCAAGTGGAGGTTTTTACACTGTTCAGGTAGCTGGAAAATTGGCTTTGAGTTAGTAGTCAAGCCTCTTATCAGCCTGGTCCTTGAGCCACACAGTGTCCACCAGGGGAAGGGCAGAGTACCTCGCCAAGCCCAAGATACTAGGGTCAACAGCACGTGGAGAAGCCCACTGCAACAGAGCCTGGCCGTAAAAGGGTACAGCTTAGAGAAGCTCATAAGGAAAAGTCTCTTATGAGGCATTTTTCACTCATCCGTAAATATCTGATCAAAAGTGTTATTGGGACAAAAACTGGCAAAGTCTTCCTGCCCCTCTGCAAAACATCCTTGATGAGCCCCTCAGATGAGGGGAGTCGATCAGCCTCATAGGAATCTCCATGTCATCATACTCTTCATCCTCCTCTGATGCCGCCTCAATAACTTGAGTGTGCTCCTTAAAAAAAACAAAAAACAACCTGTTTGAAGGAGGGCCTAGGTTTCCAAGAATGGGGAACTCCTTTAACTGAAGAGAGATTTGTGTCACTGAAGAGAGTAGTGTTTTAACTCATGCAGGCTCTTGTTTGGTGTAGTAGGGGTCTGGTGGTGCAGTAGGGGCCACAGCACGAGGGTCAGAGAGAACCTAAATATACCACTGGAAGCCCTGTATGGCATGAGGAACACTGGGTAAGGGGAGTAAGGGAAGCCACTGAATCTTTAGCCTTGGATTTGCCCTTATGCCCCTTAATGTCAGACATATCCCTGAGAGTCTGTCTAAAATCTAGTAAAACTAGATTAAAGGGATAGTAATGTTTCACAATAAAGGCAGCTCCCATTAATCTTCATAGTATTTGGGCAATGGAAAGTGTAATATCAATAAATACTATTGTAGTTCAAGAGTAATTCAATGATAAAGTATCTCCATCCCACCCCTTTTCTGCTGTAACACTGCTCATCTCAGAGCAGCAATGTGGTGTCCAGGTGGATCGCAGAGAGGGACAACCTTCAATTAGCATAAAGGAAATACCTGAAAAACCTGTCAAGGGGGCAGGGTTTTCACTGTTCTCACAGTAAGAAGATTGTACCTTGCTGTGAGCTGTCTGGTCTTAAGACCAGATTCCACATCTGAGGGGAGGTGGCTTACTCTAGGTAAAAGGGGTGGGAGGGGGATAATGTATCATTCAATTACTCTTGAACTACAACTCTGACAGTATTGAAATAACACTCTCCATTGCCCAAACACTATGAAGATTAATTGGAGCTGCTTTTATTGTGAAACATTACTATCCCTTTAAAGGTTCCCATAATAAACATAAAACCCAGTAATATCAAGAAAATGCACTTATCTGGTATGCAAAGGATTAAACTGGAGAAGGAGAGTCAGTAAGCAAGAAAGAAATAAGATGGCCACCAGAAGTTAGGTAGCCAATCGGAAGAAAACCTGGGAAACTGGCATTATGGGAACTGTAGTCTTTTCTCTTCCTGTTACCTAGCAATGCCTATTACTCCAGCCATGGCATGGTCCCTGGACACTCAGAAAGTGGGCCAGATAATATGTCACAATGAGACAAGAAGATAGAACCCTTTCTGACCATTGTAGCCAAAATGGTTGCAGAGATATGTGCCAGTGAAGTTTTCCCCATAGAATTCAAGGAAGCAAAGATGGCCATGGGTGGGCTCCTGTCCGCACTGAAGAAAAAATTCATCTTAGTGACCTTAGTGAAAAAAACACAGTATGAAATGCAAATATCCCCAGAAAAAAAACCTGCTAGATAAGTAGCAGGCACTTCAGGAATGTATCCTACCCAGGATGCAATCTCAATTAGACACAAGCACCACACACACAGAAGAAATATCCTGAAACACTTTATACTGCTCCTCCCCAGATGAAAGTCTAGCCAAATTCCTTCTCTGGAGAGAAACAGTCCCATCAGTGAGGTACATGTTTTATCAGTGAGGTGCACATCTTAATTCAGCCCATAACCCTTAGGGAGGCAAAAGACCAAAGGGTTATAAGCGTATGCAAAGTAGAATATTTATTAATAATATAAAATACCCATTTAACAGTTGAGAAGGCTGGAAGAAAAAAAAAAAAAGACATACGTCCATCAAGTCCTGCTCATGCCAAAACACCCCTGTTGATCCAAAAAAAAATCCCCAATGAAGCCATTTCCTTCCTGACTCCAGATAGTTTCCTGGATCAACAACCTATCTGCATTGGAGCCATCTGAATATATTTGTAAATGGTAATCATTTCACCCCTTAGCAGTCTCTTCTTTAATGTAAACAAACCCATTTTGGCTAGTCTCTCCTTATAACTCATATCCTCAGTTTTGTTGCACATCTCTGCACTTTTTCCAGTTCAATAATGTATTTTTAAGAACTGGCGCCCAAAACAGTACTCCATATTCTAGATGAGGCCTAATCAATGATTTATACAGAGATAGAATAATATTAGCATCCCATGGATCTACGCCTCTTTTTATGCAGGCTAGAACCCTATTCTCTCTTGCAGAAGCAGAGTGACTCTGAACACTGCTGCGACGTCTATCATTTATCAGTACTCCTAAATCTTGTTGTTTCCCATTTAGAGTATATGTAGCATGTTTGTTTCTACAGCCCAAATTCATAACCTTACATTTCTCTACATTAAATGTCATCTGCCAATTTTCTGCCCATTCACTCAGTTTATCTAAATCCTTCGGCAGAGAAAAAAACATCCAGCCCTGTATGCATCGAGACTCTATTTTCAATTCCCAACTCTAGATCATTAATAAACAAATAAAAAAGCATTGGGTTGAACCCTGTAGCACCCCCACTTACAACTTTAGACCAAATTGAAAAGGTTCAATTTACAAAAACGCTCTCCCAACTATCATTTAAAAGCCTGTATCCAAGGCTTTTTCAAAATCCAAGTATACTACATCAACAGTAATTCCCTTGTCCATATTACTCCTTACCCTTTCATAAAAGGCAATTAAGTTAGTCTGACATGATCTATTCTTCAGAAAACCATGCTGACTACTACTAATAATATTTTTGTCTTCACATATTTCTAAATACTGTCAGTTAGTAACCCTTCTAACATCTTACCCACTATGGAAGTCAAGCTCACAGGTCTATAATTTGCTGGTTTGGATCTTGCCCCCTTTTTGAACAATGAAACACCAGCTTTCCTCCAGTCACAGGGCACTATGCCTGATGAAAGTGAATCAATTTATTTGACAAAGCAGAGTTGAGCCGTGAAACTCATTAGAGGTTTAAGTCTTTAAGTCTTATTATTAATAAATATTCTATTGTACGGAGCACAGCAGCCTTGGATTTGTCTGTTGCAGAGCCGGTGAGACCCTGAACGGAGACAGGGAAAGATCTCAGCATGTGTGTTACGTCAGATGATCCTGACCAACGGCAAATGTGAGTGCTTTTCCACCTTTCCTTTTGATTGTATTTGTTTCTACAGTTCATGATATTTTTTTCTCTGTGTATGCACGTGTGAGATAAAAGTGGTTGCACCTTGAGTAGGATAAAGTCATATATACCCTGGAAGGCTTGTTCCTAGATAAGAATATTTGACTTTTAAATTGCATATACTGCACATGTGTCAGTAAGACCCCTTCACAAGAGCAAATGGCGTAAGTGATGTCATCTGTTGTAAAAGGAGCAATGCTCGATTACGCTTTTCTAATGGGCTATTATTGCATTGCATGAATGCACTAAAGGCCAGCAAGCTCAACCTTTACTGCTTTCACACCCACAGATACCCAGATGCCAGCCAATAATAATAATATACCCCAGAAAAACCCTTACAGCTTCCAGAACTGTTGTGGAATGGAGGAGAAAGAGGAGTTTACATCATGGGCAACAGAAATGTACCAGGGGGATGCTACAGTACAGTCACCCATGTGAAAGAGCCCTTAATCTCAAATTGGAGGCAAGGCCTTCCCTTTGTCTCATCTTGAGAAGTCAAGTACAACTGCAGTATAAAGAAGTGTTCTGGAAACTAAAATAGCACAACAGACAAATGATAATTGTCCATATTGTCACTGAGCTTCTAAGCACTGAGTTAGAGACACCTCTAGTATTCAAGGGGTTAAAATTCCTAGTTAAATCAATGGTAGTTTTCATTTGTCCTTTACGGTGCAGATGGTTTGCCCCAGAATTACACATATTTAAGTTCCTGTATATGGCCCACACACCTCACATTCAAAAATGTAAGTGCAGATTCAAATCTTCCTTCATCCACAAAGAGAAAATCTTTGCATGCATATCTCTATCATTTTTTTTAGTTATAATTTTGGTCCATTGTGTTACTGACCCTTACCTGGTTAGACTTTTCTGATAGTTACCTTGCTCAGAAAGAGAGATCAGTGAGCCTTTACGAAGAAACCACTGTCCTTCAATATTTCCAGTCACAGAGAAGGCCCAGCAGGATCCACATGCGCCCTGGAGAGGACAGAAAGCATGAGAGACAGAAAAGATCCTGGGCTCTCTGAGACACACACACACACAGACAAATCACACACACAGACACACACCTGGTTCTTGACCTCAGTGACAGCCCCATGATCTCTCCAGTCCCACTGCTCAGGTGGAGAGTCTTCTGGAAGCACAGCTTTTTTCATTGGACGAGGGGACTGACTAGACAGCAATGGATTCAAGTATAGAGCCTTGAACTCCTCCTCTGAAAGACATCATAAAAAAACAAGTGTGTTGCAAAAATGTTCTTTCCACCTTTAGTACATGCACATAGGTGCAAAGGGAGCTGGGATACTGCTACTGCAGAGTATTCTTGTTCATGCCAATCCTCTCTGTAATGCCATCATACTCTTATGCAATCCCTGTTCACAGCCTCCATTTACAGTGGGACTGATGTACTAAGGAAAAGTGTTGCCATTAAAGAGCAAACCAACTTCACCACAGAAAAATAACTATTTCCATCAAGTTTGATTCAAGCGAGTCTGTCCCACACTTCCAATACAGCTGCATCTTTATCACTCACCAGTAAGGTCGCTGTATTTAGTGATACCATACTCTGCAGTTCCCTGGTCCATCTCCTGGATCTTTTGCGCTTTTTTCAGGTTTTGGGAGAATATCTGTAAACGTCTTGCTGCCTCTGAAATGCAAAGAGTGGACATATTCCAGACAATAGCATAAAGAAAAGACTCAATAGCCTACGATCCCAGCAGATGGGTCTTCAATATTCTGGTATTCAAAATAGGATTTTACTGTTCTTACCTGTTAAATAACTTTTCTCTCTAGTCCATATGGAACACAGGTACCGTGGAGTTGAATCTCTCCTCCTAGAAGGCAGGACACATCTCAACAGACTGAGTTCTTGGGGTGGAGACACCCTCATCCTCCCTCAGCTCAGACCCCACCCCCACATCACCTACTAACTTGCAGAATTCATGTGAAAAAGCCACACAAAGAAACGAAGAAGAGAAGAACAAAATCTCCCGAGAGAAAGACTCTAAGGGGACTCCTTTGCCCAGGAAAGCAATACCACAAAAAAAGTGTCCCTTTCTCTGGGTGGGAGACATGTGTTCCATATGGACTAAAGAGAAAATTATTTAACAGGTAAGAAAACTAAAATCCTATTTTCTTTTACGTACAATATGGAACACAGCTACCATGGGGCTATAACAATGTTACAGGACTATCTAGTATCTGAATAACCCACGCAACATTTGTCAACAGACGCTGAACTTTTATATCCCAAAAGAACAAGAGCCAACAGGGCTCAGAAATTACTGGCAGAAAAAAGTGTGTAGGAACCTAGACAGACAGAACTCTCCTGCTGGACATTCCAGGAGGAAAGACAACACCAAGGGAAGGTCAAAAGGCTGCAGAGACACATTTTTGTCCACGCACCACTTATGAAAGATCGACCACACTCAATGGTATGACTTGGAAGAGATTGGCTTCCTGGCCAGTAGCATTGTATATATGGCCGCTGTGGAAAAACCCTTGTGCCTCAGGATGCTGGCTTCAAGAGCCATGCTGTCAAAGCCAGTTTGTCCACATCCACAGGAGACCCTGGAGCAATAGATCCGGCCCTGAAGGTAGGCGGAGTGGATCCTGAACAGAGAGACTGACCAGGTCCACAAAAGTCAGGCCCTCTTGGGTCAGTTTTGAGCAATCAGAATGACGGAGACCCCGTCCATCCTGATCTTCCAGATCACCCAGTGAATGAGAGGAATCAGAGGAAATGAAGCTCCACAGAATCAACATCGCATCCATGGCAAAGGCCAGAAGATCTCCCATCTGAGAGCAGAACATTGGAAACTTCCTGTTCTCCCTGGGGGCCATGAGGTCTATTGGTGGTAGACCCCACTGTTGGACATTCAGGTAAAGCCTCTGGATGAGCTTCCCACTCTCCTGGTTCTAATTGTTGGCAGGTTAGAAACTCCAAAAGAATGTTTTCAACCCCTGAATGTGAAAGGCTGAGATGGCCAGAACGTAGGCCTATGCCTAACAGAGGAGACTCTTCACTTTGTTCCAAGCCTCCACGCTGAGCGGTTCTCCCTGGAGATTGATGTATGCCACAGCCGTTGTCCGACCGTGCCCTGAGTTTGAGTGAACCAGGATAACCTGGTGTTGCAAGATGTTGATAGACAACAAGCTCTCATCTTGGCTCCACCTGCCTGGACACCTAGGTGACCCAGAACAGCTCCCCAGTCCCTCAGGCTGGCATCCATGGTGACCAGGGTCCATGCTGAGATCAGAAAGGGCCTCCCCCGCTCCAAGTTCGGCAGCGATGCAACCACCACCAGAGATTCCCCTGGGTTCTGGGAGATAGATATCTGCTGAGGCAGATGCTCCGGATTCCTGGACCACTTTCTGAGAACATCCCTCTGCATCTCCATCACATGGACCTGAGAGTAAGGAACAGCATCTATAGTTGGCACTGGGAAACCAAACAAGCTCATGAAATCCTTGAACGTGACCGAGGACTACTCCAGGGCCTGCAACACAAACAGAATCTTCTCCTCTGGAAGGGGCAGATCTCCTATCCAAAGTTACCAGTAACCTGTATTGGACGACACAGAGAAATACATTTATCTGGCAAGCGAAGGGTTAATTTGGAGAAGAGCCTGCCTTTGTGTAGGATAAGCAAGAGAGAAGTAAAATGGCCACTGCAAAACTGGCAGCCAATCAAAGAAAGACCGCAAAATGGGCATTCTGGGAAATACAGTCTTCTCTGTTGCTTGTTGCCTAGCAATGCCTATAACTCTGTTCGCAGATCACCACAAGCCCCGCTGGACACTCAGAAAGTGGACCAGATGATGGGGTATGAGTAAACAAGAATATCTGTATCTTAAACGATTGCATAGAGGTTTTTTCCATAGGAGTCAATGGAGTAAAGATGGAGACGGGAGGGCTCCTGTTCTTAAAGATGCCATTGCACTAAAATCGGTCCAATGTTGAAAAGTAGCCAAGAGACCCAAAAGCCACAGGGAACATCTGAGGGGAGCTTAAAATTAAGGCGCAAATAGAGATGGCGTGAACACCCCCCCCCAAAGAGAAAGGCATATATAAATAAAGATACCTATAATGAGTGCCAGAGCCTACCAAGGTTTACAACAAACCTAAAGAAAAACTAACAGACTGTCTTGTCCATCCAACTTATAGCAGAACACATGAATTCTGTGAGTTAGTAGGTGGGGGGTTGAGCTGGAGGAGAAGGAAAGCTCTATCCCAAAGACTCTGTCTCTTAGATTTGTCCCGTCCCCCAGAAGGAGGGACTCATGTCCAACATATTACACAGGTACCATGGGGTTAAAAGAAATAAAATGTAAGCTAGCTTGCAGATGGATCTTAGTGACAACCAGAAGTCTAGTTTGTGATGGAACGATCACTAAGTTACAAACTGCAACTCCATTATGAGCTGGGTACCTGGGTGTAACACACTGTTGTGAGCAACATAGCTGCAAACACATACCAAGCAGTCTCTGCTGGTTAGGAAAAGTAGCAAGGTTAAAGGGGAACATTCACATAGGAAAACTTTGTGCATAAGCTTTAATTACTACAACTAGATTAGCGTTGGTATTTTTTTTTTTATTTTGCTTACCTACTATTGAAGACTTAAAATCTGGTACTTCCGCTTTCTATCTTCAATAGTAGGTAAGTAAAATAAAACACAAAAAAAAAACAAAAAAAAAAAAAACGAATCTAGCTGTACTAATAAAAGCCCACGCATAAAAGTTTTTCTAATGTGAATGTTCCCCTTTAAGCTTTTAACAACCAGAGAGAGTGTGCATAGCATTGCCTCCCAATGCACTGTGTGCTGCTCTGGCCCTTAAAGGGTTCAAAGCACTATTTTCAATGTGCTGTGGCTTCAAAAAACAGTGTTTTTAATTTAAAATGGGCCCACTATGGTCATTATTTGAAAAGTAGAGGGGCTGATTTTGCAGCTCAATGTAATGAAACTACAAGTTATAATTACATATTCTTTTTTAATTTATCAACATGTTAATGAAGAATTATGTGCAAGTAGAAAACCAAATTTGAAACCCAGAAACAATGAAGCAAAAGGATCAAAAGGTCATAGTCTATGCTACCTTTAGTTTTGTCTTTTTTGTATTATATCTATTATACGCAACACAAATTTAGAGATTAAAGTTTGTCTGGCATTTCCTTTCACATGAAAACTGTTTACAGTGTGAGCATTGGGATCACTAAAGCAGCAATTTACAGAATTTTGCAACTATTTTTTACCCACTAACAACGGATTACCAATCGGAGAGAAAATATGCAAAAACATTTTACGTAAGACACACAGGGCTCGATTCAACTGAGGCTGACGGCAAAAGAACACCCAACGGCATTTCTTCAAGCACGGTAAGCAATTTAATTAACTGTGCTATGAAGAAATACCGGCAAAAAAACAACACACCATCTTGGGTGCTAATTTTGCAGCTGATTGCGCCCATTGCGCCCATTGAAACACAACAAAATGCAGAAATATGCCATTCAATTCCATGCGTTAGCACAAAGATACTTTAAGAGGACCCGCTTTAACATGTGAAAATCTGCACCCAGTTTTTCTCGGAGCAGAGTCCCTTAAGGCATATTAAAGTGCCGACGCAGGAATTGAACCTGGGAAAAGCCTAAAAATCCTAAATCACCAGTGGATGTATTGATATGGGGCCCTAAGGCCCATATCAATAGATCCAAAGCATTCCCAAAAAGTGTGAAATGTTAGTAGAATTAACCCTATGAGTGACAGTGGGGTTTGTTTACAGTTGACCGTGTGTTAACCACCGATTGTTAACTCTTTTCATTTGATGTTCCCAATACTCAAGGTATTTAGTGCACGATTTGGGAATTAAACACACAACTGGCCACAAGTCTGTTTCTGTGGCCCAATGTCCACTGTGGTTTCAGTTAGTAAAACAATTGTATACCGATCAACATTTTTTTTTTGTCAGTAGGTAGCCAGTTTTGCCCTTCTGTAGGTTTTACCAACCTCAGTTGAATTGACGCCACAATAGTTTTAGTCAACAAATAAGCAAACATTTTGGATACCACCTATTTCCCAAGAAGGGGGCAATTTTCCTATTAGTAGTAAATACCCCTAAACACTCTTTGGGGCATATGTAAAACAAGTGTTGACCAATTCTGGGGCATATCAATTTCTGCTTGTGTAACAAAAAACATTCACATTGATTTAAATGGGTAGTTTAATACCTTGAATACCATGTTTCAAGGGTTTAAAATTCAATGGGATTTTTCATTTCAATATACTTAAATGCAAACAGATAGTATACTATGAATGTGTAATTTAATAGGCTCACCTTCATGATCGTGGTATTTTTTATTGTAGTTTGTCACAAAATTCTTAAACAGTGTCATTGTTTCAAGCAACTCATCCTACAAAAATAGTTGTTAGAGTCAGTTCTAAGTAAAAACCAAAATTACCTGACAACTGCCAATATATATTTAAAGGGAAACTCAGTTAAAATGAAAAAAGTGACCTGAAAGTTTGAACATCTTATATTGCATATGCAACACCAGTTCTACGTAGCTATTAAAATACAAAGTATGTGTGTGTGTGGTGGGGGGGAGTTGTATGCTGAAGAATGCAAGATGGACAGCATGTAAAACAGTAAGTTTGGAAAGGCATTACTGAAACATAGTAGGATGATTCACATGACTGGATTGTAAATTCACATTACTTCCTTACTGGGACAGAGAACAAACAGAAATTGTGTATTAGTGGATCTTTGTAAGACCAGAAAAGGGAAGAGGTTTATGAAGTAACTTGTAATAATTCAGAGGCCTTATGGGAAGAAAACAAGTAAAATACACTGCTTCTCTTTTGAGTTGCATGCTGTCTGTATTCTCACTCCTGTCTCTTTACAGGTTGCAGTCATCTGTCACCCACCTACGTCCACATTTCCTTTCTAACTGGTTTTCCTTTTTCTTGCCATTAGACACACTCTCCCTTTTCCTGGGGGACTTTAACTGCCATGTGGATGAGTCCTCTAATTCCTGGGCAGCCTGCTTTCTCTAACATCTTCTTTTGGACTACAAGAGTGTGCTCACAAGGATAGACATTTCTTAAAACTTGTTCATTAGAGGCTGTGTACTTACTGATTTTAATATCTCCCCTTTTCCAATATCTGATCATCATCTTGTAACATTCAGTACTACTCAAACTACTTCTGCAATCCACAACTCCTCTGCCCACTTCGCACACAACCTCAAGTCACTCAATCTCACTGCTCTCCAATCCTCCCTGGCTACAGGACTCTCACCCATTCCGACTAATACTGACACTAGTAGCCTTGTCAAAACATACAACTCACTAGTCCCTTTACTTATGGAGGCATTTGCGGCTTTGCCTGATGGTATTGGGTCTCAATCCTCTTTAACCGAAGCTCACATTTCTGTGCTTCCTAAACCAGATAAAGATTTACAGCGTTGTGAAAGCTATAGACCAATCTCTCTACTAAATTTAGATATCAAGATATACGCAAGTGTCCTAGCGGAGCGTCTAAAGCCTTTATTGCCTTCTCTAATTCACAGTGATCAGGCAGGCTTCACACACCAGGTAGGGAGGCGTGTGATAACACCCGTAAATTGCTGAATATTATTCATTTTCTACATGAGAATCACATGCCGGCTGTCTTCTTATCTATCGATGCAGAGAAGGCTTTTGACAGGGAAGATTGGCTCTCTTTCTCGAATGCTCTTTACAAGCCTTTGGATTTGGTCCGCGATTTCTGCACTACATTCTTGCCCTTTATAGAACTCCCAACGCTAGGGATCGTGTGAACGGGCTATTATCTGACAGTTTTAATATGTCTAACGGAACGTGACAGGGATGCCCCCTTTCTCCTTTGCTATTTATTTTAAGTATGGAACCGTTGGCGCAACATATTAGATTGAATGAGTACGAATAGGATCTTCAGAACACAAATTAGCGATGTTCGCAGACATCCTCATTACAATTACGGATCCGGAACGTTCCTTACAGGCTGCTCTTGGAGAACTGGAAGAGTTTTCAGAGCTTTCGAATTTCAAGGTAAATCATGAAATCTAAGGCATTGGGTTTCGGTTTATCGCCTCTGACCTCCCAAACACTTAGATCCACCACTTCTTTACGCTGTTCAGACTCCCACATTAAGTATTTAGGAGTTAATTTGTCCTCCTCCTTCCATTCTCTCTTTAACCTGAACTTTCCACCCCTCCTAAAAGCTGTAAGACGAGACTTTGAGAAATGGACTACACTCTATATTGGCTTCAGTTTTAGAGTCTCACTTTAAATTTCTTTCTAGATGGTACATGACTCCTGCTCGGCTTCATTCTATATCCTCATCTATAAGCCCTTTGTGCTGGCGTTGTAAGCTGGAGAGAGGGACCCCTTCACATGTATGGTGGACTTGCTCCAAAATTAGACCGTTTTGGACCAACTGTCTGGATCTTATTTCAAAAAGTCTTAATACTAATCTTTCTAGAGATGTATGGCAAACATTGTTTCTCTTGCATCTCCCTAATCCCCCCCCCACCCCAGAAAAATGTATATTGAGAACCATGCTTTTAGCGGCTAAATCTCTCATCCCTAAACACTGGAAGGATGCTTTGCCTCCTACTATCCAAGAATGGGGGAATACCATTCGGTCTCACATTTCGATGATGAGGTTGCATCTTATTAAGGGAGGTGAGGATCCAGACAGGGTATATAACTTTTTTCTCACATGCTTCTTTTAAGATTATGAGTTCTCACATTACCATGATATGAGATGATCTTAGTGCACCATTGGAGATCTTCCATTTCCTCTCCCGTCCTCATCCACTCCCTCCCCCCCCTTTTTTTTTTCCTCTGCCTTCCACTTTTCCTGGGTTTACTTTGCTTTTCTTTTCTTTCCTCTACTCTCCTCTTTCCGCTTATCGATGGAGGTACATCCTTATTCTGATGTTGTATTATACTGGTTTCCCATATCAAGATTGTTTTTTGTCTATGCTTCCTTGATTTATGGATGTATTGTTATATTTGTACTACTTCTCTTCTTTTCAATAAAGCTCTTTTGAAACAAAAAAAAAACAAAAAAAAAAAACAAAAAAACCATACAACTCAGTCTTGTCTTCCTTTTTGAACCTGAATGCACCTCCCTCTATCTGCCTCGCTTGTAAATCTAATCCACGGCCATGGCTTCCATGCTTTAACTCTGCTCTGTCACTGGCTAAAACAATACTTTCACAACTAATGAACATTCATAAATCAAACCCCTGTCTTCTCTACTTTTGACTCCCTCCTCCATCCTCCATCTTCCTCCCTCTAAAACCCTATACAACCACAAGATTGAATTTTTCAAAGCCGAGAAAGATTCTATCTGAGAAAATATACCCTCTTGTAAATATCTTCCTGTCCTCCCCTGTTCCCCTCCTGTCATGTTGGACTCTCTTATCAGTCACAGATGAGGAACTGACTAACCTGTTATCCTCTGCTCACTCCACTACATGTACACTCAATCCACTTCCCTCACACCTCATCCAGTTCATCTCCCCCACACTAACTCCCATACTATTAAAGACATATAGAGATGTGTCTCTGCTACTTTTCCCCGACAACCTGAAAACATGCCATAGTGACATCTATCCTCAAGAACAATTCCCCTGACAGCACCAGACCCTTTATCTACCAACCAGTTTCTATCCTGCCTTTTTGCCCCAAGCTTTTAAAACAAAAGCTAGCCTACTCCCACCTGCTTGACTTCTGCTCAGCCTAATACAATCTAGCTTTTGCATGGCTCATTTCACAGAAACTACTCCCACAAGAGTTGTTAATGATTTACACATCACTACTCCTCATTCAGTCTATACCTGGCCCAGTTGTGCCCTTCCAGGTGACAGTAAATGGCACTAACATAAATCCTGTATCAGGAGTATAATGCCTATGGGTGATAATTTATGCCGCCTTCTCATTTTCTCCTCATGTTAAAGGGGAACTCTAACCGCTATAAAAGTTCTCCTCATCTTAATCTTCCTTTAGAGTTAACCTGTAATTCATTTTTTTTCTTCTTCAATTTAATGCAGGATATGCCGAGATTTAACATTTTAAAAATGTGCCGGTGACATCACGTCAAGCAAGGCTGCAGGACAACTCTGTCCCACAGACTGTCAATCTTTGTCTCGTCCCCTCCCCAAGTAGTGCCTTGTTCTGACCTCCTACACTGATGGAGGCTTCCTCCATGCAAGCTGAAGTGCTCTCGTTGGCAAGAGATGGCTCCTGCACACATGAAGAAATCCTCCGTCATCGGAGGAGGTGGGAACAAGGCATTACTTGGAGAGGGGAAGAGACGAAAATTGACAAGTCTGTGGGACAGAGTTGTCCCACAGCCTACCCTGAAGTGGTGTCACTGGTTCATTTTTAAAATGTTAAACCTTGTCTTATCCTGCATTAAAGTGAAGAAAAAAAATGGATTACAGGTTAACTCTAAAAGCTTAAAGCAGAACTACCACCCTATATAAAGTCGCCCCCCAATTATTAGGCATATGGCGACTAGCTTCTTAATAGTGCTATTATCTTACACAAGTACCTGGTTATAAAGTAATCCTTTTTCTTCTGAGACTGACAGCCAGGCTTCTTGCTTTAGAGCCATCTGCGCGCCTGTACAGTCAGTCCCTGTCGGTGCCTTAACCCTTTGAGTGCCAGAGTGGTACGGAATGCATTGCTTTGCAATGCATTTTGTACCACTCTGGCACTCAAAGGGTTAAAGTACCATGCAATGCCTCCTAGTGGAGACCAGGACGAACAGCTCAGTCACTCAGATGTCTCTACGCCAAGATAGCTGCATGCAAGCCTGGCTTCCGGTCTCAGAAGAATAAGGATTACTTCAGAACCGGGTACATGTGTGAGATAATAGCACTATTAAGAAGCTAGGCGCCATATGCCTAATTATTGGAGGGTGACTTTATATAGGGGTTCATTCCGCTTTAAGATGAGGAGAACTTTCATAGAGTGGTAAGAGTTCCCCTTTAATGCCATCACCAAATCCTGCAGCTTTCTCTTTTGTAACATACCAAAAATCTTGCCCTTTCCTCTGTTTCTCCACAGTCAAAATTCTTGCACAAGTACTCATCCTATCCCACATGGACTACTGTAACCTACTTCTCTCCAGTCTTCCTGCCTCCCAACTCTATACAATTCAATACACACAGAATGCTACAGCACAAGTTAATTTACTGTCAACTAGGTTTGTCCCTGACCCCCCCCTCCTAAAATCATTCCAGTGGCTGCCCATCAAACTCCAGATATCTTATAAAATACTGCTTCTCTCATTCAACACCATTCTCTCCTCTACCCTTTCCTGCATTTCCACTCTAATACATACCCAATCCTGCCACCTACAATCAGCCAATGACATTCTTCTCTCTGCTCTTTTGTGTATACTGCTCTCTCTCATATCAAACCTTTTCCCTCATTACTCCTCATCTATGGAATGCTGTATCTCCCAGCCTCCACTACTGCATTTCCCTTGATGTCTTCAAGTCCCATTTAAAATTACACCTCCTGAACAAGGCTTCAACAAACTAGAAGGCACTGACTTCATACATCCAAGGCTCTTATAAAACTTACTTTAAAGGGATAGTAATACTTCATTTTTTCAGGAAATAATATTGTATGTATTAAATAAATAAATTAAGCCGCCTATGTATTTTTCCCAAAACTTTCACAATTTAGGAGCAATTGCGTTCTAAAGTTTACCCCTCCCGCCCCTTTTATGTACATCACCTCTCAAGCTGACAGACTTTTATTCTGGTCTGTGGCCCGGACGGAGCATCAGGACAGCCAAAATACAAATGGATACCAAGGAAATCTTCATGACTACGGTCTACAAAGTGGACATGGACTGAGGCAGCAGAGTATCGTCAAGAAGATTTCTTTGGTATCCGTATCCACTCCTATTTTATCTCTCCAGACCTTCCTAAACTATGAAAGTTATGGGAAAAATACATATATGGTTTTGTTTATTTCTTTAATACATACAATATTATTTCCTGAAAAAATGAAGTATTACTATCCCTTTAATATCTGTGCATGGAGAGAACTGGCTAAATGATAGATGGGAGATGATTGTTGTAAATGGAACCTTTTCAAGTTGGTCTAAAGTTGTAATTGGGGTGCCCAATGCTTTCTAACTTGTTTATTAATGATCTAGAAGTGGGAATTGAAGGTAATGTCTCAATCTTTGCTGAGGACACTAAGCGGCGTAAGGAAATACACACAGAGCAGGATGTTCTCTCTCTGCAGGAGGATTTTGATAAACTGAGTGAATGGACAGAAAAGTGGCAGATGACATTTAATGTAGATAAATGTAAGATTATGCATTTGGGCTGTAGAAACAAACATGCTACATATACACTGAATGAGAAACTATTAGGTACTGATAGACGATAGGCTTCACAGCAGTGTGCAGTGTCACTCTGTTGCTGCACAAGCAGATAGGGTACTATCTTGCATAAAAAGGGGTATAACTCTTTGATGAGGCCTCATCTAGAATATGGAATAAAGTTTTGGGCACCAGTTCTTAAAAAAAGACATTATTGAACTGGAAAAAGTACAAAGACATTCAACAAAATCAATAAAAAGGATTGGAGGATCTGCCGAGCTGGGTTTATTTACATTAGAGAAGAGATGTCTAAGGGGTTATATGACTGTATTGATCTCAACTATATTTGTAAGGAACTATTTACTCAAAGAGCTGGGCAAAGAACAAGCGGTAATCCATTAAGACTAGAGGAAAGGTGCTTTTGTCTAAAACAAACAAAGAGATTTTTACAGTAAGGGCAGTAAAGTTATGGAATTATTTGCCTCAGGATAATGTGCTTGCAGATACTGCAACTGCTTTAAGTTGGCTTCAAAGCAGATAGGATGTTGATGCAGTGAAATATCTGTCTGCCATTTCGATTTAGGGAGGATTTTTTTTTTACTCACTTGGGGTTTAATTGGAAAAGGTTTCAATATTTTTTTGCCTTCCTCTGGATCAGCTTGGGTGATTTGGCAAGAACTGAACTTGAAGGCCTCATCATTTTTCAGCCTCATCAACTATGTTGCTGTGGTACATGTTTATGTTCTACTATCCCAACAGAAATTGAGCACTGTATTTTGCACTTAACCCTTATGTTCCCTGTATGTCTCCCTTTACACTTTAGATTTTAAGCTTTTGAGCAGGGACCCCATTTCCAGTGTTTCATTTTCTTAATCAATATGAATGTATTGTCCAAACCCTTAAATTGTAAAGCACTGTATAAACTTGTGGTGCTATATAAATAAACTTTCATCCATTCAAAATAAATAATAAGAGTGGGTATATGTCATAAAAGACAGAATAACAATTTTATAGCCTCAACCAAGATTCTCCATTTAAATCCTTCTTAAAGATTTTAAGGCATCAATGTAATACACACTTTGATGTAACATTAAAAAAAGTAAAGAAAATGCATCTCTGTTGAATATATTTATCTCTATTTACCCTTGGTAAGTAAATATAAATAAAACAGTATATCATGAGTGTTGTTAAGCTGAAAATAACTGCTAAAAGCCGGCATTTAGCTTTAATTTAGAAGGTCAAACCAATATTTCTTAATAAGGGGAGAGCAACAGAACTTGCAAAACACAGGGTAAAAATAATATGAGATTATAAATGCAAAAAGTAGGCAAGACTAAACCAAAAAATACTGTACAAATAAAAGAATTGTTGCGCATTTGCCAATAAATTATTTTCTTTAAAGTCCATGGGGGACACATTGGGACTGTGTGTTAACTTCACACCATTTAAGAAGTAGGAGACAGCCTCTCTCAGTTCGACATAAACTAAGTTAGCCCCATCCCTTCAGTTTACATTTAGTAATGTACACGCAAGCCAAAAGATTAAAAAACAAAGGAGCTAGGAAAGAAATGTCATCCCTAGTCCAAAGAACTCAAAAAAGACAGGGCACAACTGTCCAAGAAGCAGAATCGACAAAAGCTTGCTACAGGAGGGATGCCCTGTATACCCCCCACATACTCATGAGAAAATAATTTATCAGTAAGGACACAAAAATTTCAATCATCCTATGGGGACCTACGGATCATGAGTGTATTCAAACGTAGTGAACAGACATTCAGATAGCTGCTCTGCACAACTGCTCTACCGACTACTAATTTTTGTATGCCCAGGATGCACTGTGATCTCTGGAAGAACAAGCTGTGATCCGAAAAATAACTAATTTTGAGCTAATCATATACACTTGTGACTGCAGATATAATCCAAGCAGACAGAGTAATTTTGATGCTGCTAGACCTCTTCTCAGTCCCTCTGGGATTACAAATAGCATGTCCATATTTCTAAATTATTTTTTGTGTTGGACACAGCACAAGTGTGTAATTCTTAATAATATAAAATTCAGACACCACTTTCGGTAAAAACCCTGACCTCATACTAAGCACTGCTTTGTGAGAGAAGGAATGTAATACCACCGCTCTCGAAGTTATAATCCAAACCTTAACCTGACCCTTAACACAAATAACTTAATATTTCAATAAGGTGACATTTTAAATGGCAACGTTTTAAAATGTACCATTTGGAAGAAAGTAACATTTTAAAAGGTGCCAATCTGATGTTCAAACTTTACTAGTCACCAGTGTAACATGTTACCACTTCATTTTAAACAACTGCATCCCATGTCCTCTGCAGCCTGGAGGGAATAAGCGGAATAAATTAAACTATGCAGGCCATTCATTGGCTATAGAAAGTATAAAAATATACCAAAGCCTGACCAGGTAATCTCTCCAAGTTCTTATAATACAGTACATTTAAATCAAATTAAAGGGATAGTAATACTTAAAATGTAAAAAATATATATTGTAGGGTTTATCCCCCTGAGTAAAACAAGGGTACTCCCACTGTTGAAAGGTGTTTTATTCAAAAGTTATTACAGAGCAAACTTTAATAGGTCACAGTGGTCTGAAATTGTACAGTGGCGCTGTTGCTACACATCCTATGGACAGCTCTGGTCAGCTGATCGCAAATCTCCATAGGATGGTGTAGTAACAGTGCCACTGTACAATTTCAGGCCACTGATACTGCACATAAAATATTCAAGTTTGAGCTGTAATAATGTTTGAATAAGACATCTTTCAGCAGTGGGAGTACACTTGTTTTACTCAGGTGGATAAATGATTTAAAAAAAATATGCTGTAACTTTAAGTATTACTATACCTTTACAGGGTACTGGTACCGTCTCTAGTACCCCTAGGAAGAACATGTTAAAAAAACTGGAGAGGCTGACTTGTCAGGTTATGTGTAGTAAAGAGGTTCTGGGCTAGCTCCTAAATTTGTCAAGTCCTGATGTATGGTATTTGTATAACAAAGTTATAGGTGAATATGTTTTTAAGTCATTTTCTTAAACTGCACTTGTGCGGAAACAGTTATGTCTTCGATTTTCTCTCTCTTTTCCAAAAGTATGTTTTTAAGTTTAAATGTGTTCTTTGATATATTTTTTGGTTTGTTTAAATTTTGACCATAACTTTTGTTTTGCAGCAGTGAACATTTTTCTCTTTGGTGCCATCATAAAGAGTAGTCAGACCTACAGTCAAAACTATCCTATGATTCTCACCAAAACTGGCAAGGAAAAGGGCCTTAATGAGTATGGACTATTTTTTAAAGCTAGTAAATAAAAAAATAAAAAAAAAGGCACTTCTCAAAATTATTTATTTAAAATACATATTTAAAAAAAAGGGCACAAGGGCACTTTGGACAAAAAGGGCAGGTGGTCAAGCCCCCCTTGGTGTCTATGTGTGCATGTGCCTGTAAAGCAGAGATATTAACGTTTAAAGTTACAAAAAGAAAACAATTCAGTAAAACATAATAATTTGTTCACATTCTCAGTATTTATTTAATCCCTGTGGTACAGTTATCTATCTCTAGAATTACACCACTTTAGGAAAAGTGGTGCAATTTTGGAGCAACCCAATTTCAATATTTAGAAAAACTGAAAATTCAATGGGAAAAAAATATATTTCTTTAAAGTCACATTTAAGTTCTTACTCAAATGTGTAAACTCGAGGAATTACAGGTTAAGTTTTTAGAATGTAACTCCACTGGCTATCACTAATAATCCTTGAATCAAGAAACTTCATCTCTCTCTCTTTGCTCATCTGCCTCTTCTGGTAGCTAGTGTCAAAATGTCTCTCTCTCTCTCTCTCTCTCTCTCTCTCTCTCTCTCTCTCATAGACTGCAGTGTTAATTTTTACAGTACAGGATAGAACCAGCAGCTTGCAATAAAGAATTCAATGCTCAGCAGCTGCTGAAGCACTACTACACCTTAGTATAAGCTTGTCCCTAATTTTTGTGAATGTAGGCATGAGTGTGTGTAACTAACAGTATGCCAAGCTGTCCCTGTCTGGCTTGAATACATGATATTCATCACTGCCTGTGCAGTATCCCTAATTCAATCACAGTAGAGTCTCAGGCTCAGCCAGGAAGGATTACTTCACCTGCCTGTATGACTGTCACTATTCTAAACTATGGTTTTTCTACTGTTTTGACAATATTACCCTGCAGTTTTAAAAATGTTTTAAGTACTACAACACTTTTAAATTTAACATTTCTAAATTAATGAAAACGTGTTATAAAAATAAAAAAGACAAAACTGATAATTAGGTTGACTGTGTGTAATGGTTTGTTTGACTCACAGACACAGAGTTAAGATAAAAACACAGTTTTATTAAATACAATAATACATAAAGAACCCTCACAGGTCCTGTAATATAACGCATATAGTACAGACACACGGCAGGTTAATTATGCCCACACAGGTCCAGCATATATATAAGAGACAAACAGTCTATGCTGACACGGGTCAGGCGAATGATAAGGTTTCCAGGTTCCAGCAATGCAGGAGTTAATGTTCAGAGGAAAGGAGAACAGTCCCTTGTGTTCTGGCAACAAGCTGCATCAGGAGACGCCAAGATAGAGTCCACAGTATACTAGGCCACTGAAGAAATCAGGAGAGCTACCGGTGCTGACACGGAGGCAACAATAGCAACCGGTTATGACAAAGTGGAGCGTAACCAATGGTAGTGACCGGTGCTATAACGGAGGCAACACTTGCAACCGGTATTGACAGCGTGGAGCAAACCAATGGTAATAACGGAGGCAACATCTGCAACTGATTTTGACAGAGTGGAGCGAACCAGTGCAGTATACCGGTGCAATCACGGAGGCAACACTTGCAACTGGGTAAGACAGAGCGTAGCCAATGGCAATGTACCGGTGCTATAACAGAGGCAGCACTAGCAACCGGTTTTGACAGAGTGGAGCAAACCAATGGCAGAATACCGGTGCAATAATGGAGGCAACACAGCAACTGGTTAGACAGAGAGGAGCAACCAATGGCAGAATACTGGTGCACTCATGGAGGCAACCGGTTACAGAGAGGAGGACTAGGCCAGAGGCGCTCTGAGCGAATGGAAGACAGGCAAGCCTGCAGGGCAGAGGTGCCAAACAGTAAGGCACCAGACGTCAGAATGTCGCCGAGGCGACTAGCACAACGGGGAACTGCCGAGTCGGGATCCAGGAGCAGGAATGTCAGCCAGGCTGGGTCAGGACACAGGAGCAGGAACGTCAGACAATCCGGGTCGGTACACAGGAGCAGGAACGTCAGCCAGGCCGGGTCGGTAAACAGGAACAATCACTGGAGAGTAGTCAGGCAGTCCGGGTCAGTACACAGGCACAGGAACAGGAGAGTAGTCAGGCAAGCCAAGTCGGTACACCGGAAACCTCAATACAAACGTAGAACTGGCACAGGAACACCACGAAAGGGCAGTGATAAGGTGCAGGAGCCCAGTATATAAAGGCAATACTGGCTGGGCTAAACACAGGGCAACCAATGAGGAACTCACACAGAATAACTGACAGAAAAATAAAAAAACAAGGAATCACGGGCACCGTGATACTGTGCCTTTGAGAAAAAATGTTCTACTTACCAATAAATCCTTTTCTTGTAGTCCAAATGAGGGTTGCAGGGACCAGTGAGATAATAAGACCTCCCCCAGAAGGCAGGGCACTTAATGATGAAACTTATTCCACATTCTGCCCTTTATAGCCCTTGAAAGTGCAAACAAAACCAAGAAGGGTAAGGACAGACTAGTCATGAAAAATGTCAGGACAGCTCACCCCCAGATGAGGAGGCAAGGATCTTTCAAGGTGGAATGCCCTGCATTCCTCAACTGGTTGAAGAAAAAAGGATTTTTTGGTAAATAAAAAGAAAAAGCTCAATTTTTCTCTACAGTCAATTGAGGGATGCAGAGTCTGAGTCCCATAGTAGTTCCAAAATTACAGGGAGGGAGAGAGAAAAAAACAAAACAAAAAAAAAAAACTAGTGAACTGCAGCCAGCAAAACTTTGCAACCAAAACTGGCATCTAAGGATGAAAAAGGGTTTATCCATAGAAGCTTGATATTTCACTGCCCAAAAATACTATGCTAATATGTAGAATGGGATGTGATTCAAGCTGAGCAAGCTTTAAGAAAACAGGCTTATTTAAAAGTCCATTTAGGACATGTAGTAATTGTCGTCTTAGGGGCAGGCCTAGAAAGACTCAGTTGCTTGTAAATTGTATGTTGTCGGAGGTATTAAATACTAAGTATGAAAGCAAGCCTTCTTGTCATTCTGAGGTCTAGGACATAAGGAGGGAAGTGCCAATTCCTAAAGAATGTGACAACATTTGTTTGAAAGTCACAGTTTGTAAAACTACTTTATCCTCATGAAAGACAGTGTATGTGGATTTGCAAGACAAAGCTCAAGTCCTGAAACTCGCATAGCAAGAGAAACCGCCATCTTGCATGGGTGATGCTTGATACAGACTGAAGAAAGAGGTTTGAAGCGTGCTGGCTGCAGAATTTCCAATGCAGATTCAAATCCCATGGAAAAGCAGGCACCGCTTGGAGAAGGGATAATGTAAACGCTTCCTCAATGTCTGAACACTTTCCCTGAAATAAAATAGATAAGGCAGAGATTTGCATTTTTAGAGAGAATGAGACGAACCTGCAAAAAGTTCAGAAAGTAGAAATGTTTAAATTTTAGAAGATCAATCTTATTAAATCACAAATTGAGAACTAGGTTGTCCAGATTCTGTGGTAATTTGTAACTGACACCATCTTACGAGCTTTCAACATTGGAAAAGTGGATTGCTGAAACCTTTGCATTTCAAGTTCCAAGCTGTCAAGGCAAGGTTGGAAAAATTGGAATGTCCGATGGGAACTTGCGTGAGCAGATATGGTATCAGAGGAAGAAGCCAAGCATTTGCTGTTGACATGAACTGAAAATGATGGAACCATGCCCTTTCTGCTAAAGAAGATACAGACATCTTGAACAACATGTCCAGGCATGTTGATATATGCATAAGAGTCATGTGTGAGAAAATTACTCTTGATAAATTGCACAACTATCTGAGGAATCTCTTTCTACAAATGGTGCCTGATCGAAAACAGCTCTCCTGTTGCTAGGCAGTACCTATAGAGCTCTCAAACTTGATACCTCTACAACACGTGATGTGATGACTGTGTGTCAACCTACATATTAAATTGATGATCATTAGTATCTGTTATGTATAATTGTTTAATCATACACCTGATTATATGCCTACAAAATCTCTGACTTTGTGCAAGTATACCTAGAAGAATTAATGCTCTTTTGAAATCAAAGAGTGGTCAAACCAGATATTGATTTTAGATTTTCCTTCTGTTCACTCACTATGAATTTTGTTTAATGATAAAAATAAACTATTAACATGTCTATTTTTTGAAAGCATTCTTACTTTACAGCATTTTTTCACACCTGCTTAAAAATATTCTTCACAATACTGTGGGTGTAAAACAACAGATAGATAGTTTTCAATATCTTACTCTTCCCAATATCTTCTCCCATCTTATCTGGGTCCCAAAATCACAAAAACCTCCTCTCCACATCTCCTACATCTCTACACTGAATTTCCTTTGAATATGGGACACATTGGCTTTTAAGAGAATTATTGTCTCTCTGTATAACAATATTAGACTTTGGTTTGGCAGTGTTATCTGTACATGGATTGAGAACCAGTTAAATGATAGATGGCAGAGAGTTGTCGTAAATAGAACCTTTTCAAATTGGTCTAACGTTATAAGTGGGGTGCCACCGGGTTCAGTCCTGGGCCCATTGCTTTTTAATGTATTAATGATATAGAAGTGGGAACTGAAAGTAGCATCTCAGTCTTTGCTGATGACATTTAATGTAGATAAATGTAAGGTTATGCATTCGGGCTGTAGAAACAAACTTGCTACATATACTCTAAATGGGAAACAACTTGGGGAATCCTCATTAGAGAAAGTCAATACAAAGAACTATCCAATGAATTATTTATGCAAAGAGTTAAGCTCAAGAGAACTGAGAACAAGCGGTAATCCATTAAGACCAGATGAAAGGTGCTTTCGACTAAAACAAAGGCAGGGATTCTTTACAGTAAGTGCGGTAAAACCATGTAGTTCTTTGCCTCAGGATGTTGTACTTGCTGATAATGCAACGGCTTTCAAAAAAGCAACAGATGCCTATCTAGCACAGAACAATATTGAAAATTATGACACATGGCTTCAATGCAGATAGGTTGTTGATCCAGGATACTGACTGCCAATTGGAATTCAGGAAGGAATATTTTTACCCAATTGGAGCTAAACTAAAATGTCTTCAGAGGGCTTTTTTTGCTTTCCTCTGGATCAACAGGGGTGTTTTTGAGATGGGCTGGACTTGATGGACGCATGTCTTTTTTCAGCCTCATAATCTATGTTACTAGAGAGCAATGCGTTGAGTACCACTCTAGCACTCAAAGGATTAAAGAGCAAGCTTTCAAAACACTTTTGCAATGGTCTCTAACCCCTGGTAACCCCTGGTAAGTTGTATGCTATGTCTAGGTTTTTAGTATACTATTACACAAAGAAAATTGTGCTGTATGTTCCTACAGCTGTTATATGCTCCTCCCCAAACCTTCTTTCTTTTCCCCAAATGATAACTTTAAAATAGATTAAAGTTCTTAATACAAGCCATTGAAGGTGCCTTTCATGAATGGGATCACTTCTGAGTGGAGTAGACACTGAATTTCTTTGAAAAAGGCAGTTGCTACTGAAGGATCATGTGGAATCCTGGAAAGGAAAAAAGCAAGGAGGACACAACCTGATAAAATTAATTTGATAACCCTGAATAATTACTTGTAGTACCTATTCTTCTGAGATGGGGTTCCTCCTCCCAGTGGAAGATTTAGAGGAAGAGTCTTGTGTACACCTTCAGACCGAAGGGGACTTAGAAGCCCCAGGCTCAGTAGAGTGCTTGTTTGTATGCCAGTTAGACTGGAGGAGGTCTTTTTACCCTACTGGTCCCTGCATCCCTCAAATGACACTAAAGAAAACAACAACTGTCTTGCGACCCCTCCCATACATCCACTCGCTTTTTTTTTTTAAATTTCAACTTTTTTAATAAAAAAATAAGATTTCACAAACTAGCCAGCTTCACAGGAAATATGCTGTTTCCTTTACATACCTACAGCGTCTCTCCCTGTCAGTCTCTGAGATGGACAAACAGAAGTAGTTTGAGACAGAACAGGATGGCCCAGTCGACAAACACTGAAGAAGTTCGAGACAGGGCAGGATCCAAGACAGAAGGCAAGAGACAAGGTCGAAAATCAAGACAAGGTTCGGTACACAGATTCAGGAACTCTGCGACAAAGACTCTCAGAATATTGGCGCTAAAAATCGAGCAAGACTAGGAGGTTGACCCAGGTAGATAAAGCCTGCAGCAGCCAATAGGGATTATGGTAGGAGGAACGATATGAAGGAGCGTGACACTCCCACAACTAGTTTGCATTTAGATGAATCTAGTTTTCTCTCTCAATTCAAGATACATTTTATAAGTTTTACCTGGATACACATATCTCACCAAACCGCTCGGACATTGTGGATCTCAACTGACTTGCCATGCCTGGAACCATTTATTTGTCTCCTGGTTTGCGAGAATTAACTTACTAAAAATGATAGCACTCCAAAAAAGGTTTTATAAACAAATTGTATATCTTTTTTAACACTGTTCCTCATCCCTTCCCTAGATCACACTTCTGTCAACTCCAACTAGCCATCAATGCCTTTATCTCGCTGATCCGTGATCCCAGGCTGGAGGCTGCTAAACTGTACCCCTTCTGGTGCAGGGAGGCCTGTGTGTCTCAAAGGTTCATTCTTAGCACTTAGCAGCTGATATGATGCTAGACTGTTTTCACAGCCCACCGAAAAGTTGGGTCCCCTCTCTGTTTTATGACCTCGACACCTTAGACCCAGCCAACTTTCTCCAGCTACAACCAAACTCCTCTAATCATTGTATCCGCACCCACCCTATACTTCTCACCATTTGTATTGCCTGGTGGGAATCCAATGCAGGGGGACGCTTTGCCCCATACCATTCTCTCTACTTCCCTGTTCTGGGGCATCCCGATTTCCTGCTGGGGGGGGGCAGGGTCTCCCTTTTGACAACAGAAGGAATTAGTAATACATACCTTAGCTACTCATATCTGATAACAGCATCCTTCCATTTGAAGAGCTTTGCAGAAATTATGGCCTGCACGCCCTACATCACTTGCAGTACTGACAGCTTTTTACTTACTTTTTACGGCCTGTTCTGGTGTCAGGGTACTTGCCGATAGCAAGCATGCCATTCAAATCACTTCTTATGAAGGACAGACAGGTAGTTCATCAGCAACATTACACAAGCACAGCCACTGCTGCTTGCATAAAGTTGATGAGAGCCCCTCTACAGGTGTCCTAAGTACCCCCAAGGGTACTAGTACACAACAGGTCGAGAAACTAGGCACTAAATATTAAAAAGGTAAAATATGGTTAAACAAGTACAATAAAAATGTGAAAATCACCTTGGTCATGAACATGTAATATGCCTTTGGTCCTTAAAGGGTTAATGGATTGAAAGTTTCAGGCTCATATGAATGCACATTTATCTAAAGACAGCAATCTGTTTAACAGAATAACGTGCAAGTCCCAATATTAGGCTATGTTCACAAGGGTGACTTTCTAACAAGTGTCTGACAAGATGGAATTGCATGAAAAGAAATCTATTTTTAGTGACATAGCAAGTTTTTTTCAACCTGCATCCCCTTCTCGACATATAAAAAGGTAATCCTATATAATAATTCACTAAAACGTGTGTAAAAACACAGTCATGTGCAGTAGAGACTGCTGCGCATGCTGCAGTCATGCGCAGTAGAGACTGCCCGCACCGCGGCTGTATCAGCCATGGCGCAGGCAGCCTCTACTGCACATGACTGCCCCGCGACCGGTTGGCAGTGGCACTGTGGCCCATGTAACTAGCAACTAGCATCTTAATAAAGTACAACTACCTGCATTTTTGTTGCGATTCCAATAAACCCATACCACATTAATGCACTGTTGGTGGAAAGCTGCTGTGAAATTGAGCCACGTGAGAATGTTCATGCAGGCGACACTTATAACAAACTTGTATTACAAAAAATACATCATTATCATTGCAACACAGTTGCTCCTGTAACCTACCTCTGTTTCTGATGTTAGTGTATTCTGAGATGATTCTGCATCAGCCACTTCGGTTATAAGAACTAGAGTAACAGAAAAATGTAGAGCTGCTGAAACAGGTAGTAAACTAATAGCTTAAGTAGATGTTACATGGAGGACCAAGGGCTAGATTCTATTACAGGTGCTAATTTTATCACTGCTTTTATCTCCAGTTTTCTCCATAGACTTCAACAGGAAAATTTTTGATAAATAGGGAGTTAACATTTAGCACCTGCAATAGAATCTAACCCCAAGAGGGTGCAATGTCAAAATATCATGCAATGGGAGAGTGTATATGGAGCCCCCAGAAGTGGTTGAGTGCAGTACAAAGTTTTAGACAGAGCAGTAGGTACATACTTTCCTGTGAGCACATCTCATGTAAGATTTTTGTCTGGTTCATCCAGGAGACAATTAATATGGAAAAATTACACTTCACTCCCTGTAAAACAGGACAGCATATTTCAGTGGGTCAAAACACAGATATTGCAATAGCATAGCATAATACATTGTTGCATTTAATTTACAGAGCAGGACTGCGCTTTGTTTTTATGGTAGAGAGATATCAATTAATTGCCCTATTCTTACACAGGAACTTCGATAAACTCACATTGCTGCAGGCACATACACCAACAACCAACCAGTCAGCTGCTGTCTTTATCAGCAGTTCTGCAGGGCTCCTGGCATCTCCACTAGTTAAACGTTAGTATGGGTTGACCACAGAGTTGGTGCCTGGGGTTTCATGGTTTGGCGGGTAACTCAGGAAAACTAATACTGTGCAGTTTGAAAGGGTGAGGTTCTGTCTCACAAACATAACCTTACTGACTAGTTATTATGCACAAGTTTCATAATCAACTGTGCAAAAAATGTCAACACCTGTACTAAAAAGGCAATATTCCCAAGGCCTGACTGTGCATTAGGCAACATTGGTGCATACTGACATGGGCTTATGGGACTGCCAAAGCAGACAGTAGTTAAAAGCTTAAAATCCTATTATACACATCCAGGGCAGCAGTAGGGTGTTACCTTTATTTCATAGGAACTGTTCAGTTTCCTGACATAAAAATCTATGCATCTTTATTACTAATGTTCTGAAACTTGGCTGTATACCTGGAATATACAGGTGCATTTGGCCTTGTTTATCTAGATAAAAATGTGCAATTCTTGGGCAAACCAACTACAGCACTGGACTGAAACAAAAATGACACAAATTAATTTTGCTTTAAATGGAGCTTTTAACCCCTTGATGGCAAAACAATGTGTTGGAGACTTATCTAGCATTTTCACGCTATAATGCTGTTGGATTCCCTCAAAATTGCACTGCTTTACATTGATCAATGAGGCCCTGTCTGTCTGGAACACCTGCAGCTTTACTTTAAACATACTTACACTCCACAGTGTCACTCGTGTGCTGCATTCACAAGTTTGCTTTCTTTAGCACTCTCTCTGCCTCTTGCTCTCCATTTCTCACTATTACAGTCTTGAAATCAACATCTCAATTTCATGTGCGCTCTCATGCATGTTCTCGAGTGTGTGTCTTTCCTTCTTTATCTCCCCCTGTATTGGACTGCCTTTATCTTATTCTGAGGGTAATGGAAATTCAAATACAACAACTGGAGAGGCCAGAGGCAGCAGTAGGGTGTATTTGAAGTAAATTAATTTTGGGATTTGTAGTCTTGTTTTATTTCACTTAAAGGGATAGTAATACTTCGTTTTAACTTTATTTTATTTTGTAGGCATTAAAAAAACATGAAGAATGATATAAGTCTTATCTCTCAAACCTTTATGGTTTATGAGATATTCACAAGCAAAGTTCCCCTCCCCGCCCCTTTTACCTAGTGTAAGCCATCTCTTCTCAGATGTGAGTCTGGTTGTATGACAGTACAGATAACAGAAGGGGACAATTTTCTTTGTATGAAAACAATGAAAGCCCTTCCCCCCTTGACAAGTTTTTCAGCTTTTTCCATTATCTTAATTGAAGATTGTCCCTCTCTGCAGTCTACCTGGGCATCTCCCTTCTGATCTGGTTGAACAGGGGGGGGATACTTTGTTTGTGAATATCTCTTAAACCATAAAGGTTTCAGAGATAAGACTTATATCATTCTTCATGTTTTTTTAATGCCTACAAAATAAAATAAAGTTAAAATGAAGTATTACTATCCCTTTAAGGAAAAAAAAATATACATCCGAATTACAAGTGTTCTGGAACTTGCCTGTTTGTTTAGAATTTAAAATATACATTGTTTAACAGTCACATATGTTCCAGACTGTTATTTTAGTCTGTAACTAGAGATGCACCACTGTTAACATGTGGCTTTCCAGCAACTGTATTTAAGTCCCCATGTTCATACTTATAAGATGGAGACAGACAGAAATCGAGAGACACACAGATTTGTAGAGACAGTGACGGAGCATGCAAACAGGGTGTTGGAGAAAGAGCATGCCTACAAAACAAATTGTGCAAAAGAAAGCAATACAGAGCACACAAAAGGATGCTGCAAGACACAGCACATGCAAGAAAGAGACACAGAAAATAAGATGAGAATGAATACCTAGAGGGAGTGAGAAATTGAGTAACACAGTAAAATAGCAAAACAGATTCCCTTGGTGTCCTGTTACCTTTAATCTTCATCTTATGTCACTGTGAAGGTGATCAAAATGTTTTAAACAAATACATATATGCTAGCTCATAAACAATGATACAGCATATAATATACCTCATTGAAGGGTAAAGAACGTAAAAAAGGGAAAGACTGGATTCAGTCTCTCCTGTTGCTGTAGACAGCCCTGATTTCCTCATATTAAGGGCACATGAAGGTGCATGCACTAAAGCCTCTGCCCCACTTGCAGTTCTTCTGCTGATCTATCTGGCACAGTGGTTCCCCAAGCTTCCTCTCTCCAAGGGCTTAAAATACACACATGGTAACGCATATCTCACACCTTTGGCAGTAAAAGGGTTAAAGATGGTTACAATGATCTTCTTTGCAACAGTGACTACCACTTGCTACATTACTAATTTCCTTTTTTTCACATAGAAATTACAACACATTTCAAGCAAGACTTGCAAAATTATTTTACACAGAGAAACTAAAATGCTTACCAAGACTGTATTATAAATATCGGCCATGTGAGGGTATAACCCTTTGAGTGCCAGAGGGGTAAGAAATGCATTGCTTTGCAATGCATTCCATACCACTCTGGCACTCAAAGGGTTAACATATAAGAGACTAAAGTGAGTTGCTGCTGCACCTAGGAGAACAGTCAATGTAATCATTGATTTAACCCCCACAGCTGCCAAACAGGCTACAGCAGCCATCTGCAGGAAAAAAAAAAAAAAAAAGGTTATATTGGATATTGGTAGTAATAGGTTTTATTTATATTTACAATTACATTTCAGATATGTCAGGGGTTAAATCGTATGAGTGCTAGCTAGGTGAAAACTCCTCTGGAATTCAAAGCGTTTAAGTTAAATGGTTAAAACAAGGTGTTAAACTACACTGGGATTGTCTGCAGAGACAAATTGATAATAATGGACACAGGGAGTTTCTCTAACAATGATGGCAGGTACCTCCTATGGTAAACAGCACTATGGCAGCTTCCTTGCTCACATATATAGAGTTAACAGTTAACTCTGTATACAAATTTCATGGTGTATAGGTAGACATGGGCTTTTTTTGGCAAGATGTTTTAAAATTGCCCAAGTTGTTTTAAGGTGACAGTTCCATTTTAATATCCTTAAAATGTGACCTGTTGATGTCTCCAGAGGACCAGAGCTGAGAATCACAATTGTTGTAGCAGCTTATTCACAGTTCACCCTATACAATCAATGGCAGTCACGGAGCTCTGGAAGAGCCAGAGAATGTCTGCTCAATCAGAGCATACATAAAATTATCTTTAAAGCCCCAGAAAACAGAATTTTTAAAAATGCTAGTATGAAGTACAGGGGATTTAATTGTACATAATCCCAGTTTATTTTTAGGTGTTAGTGTTTTTTTTTTAACACAAGTGAATGTTTTTAACTCAGGCCAATCCTTCAGATTGACAGAGCCACTGACTGATTTCTGTATGTTTATGTGCGTGTGTGTGTGTGTGTGTGTGGGGGGGGGGTTCCTGAAAACCTACATTGTTGGGGGGCCTAAGACCAGGTTTGCCTAATGCTGCAGTTGGTTTGTCCCACAATTGCACAACTTTATTCCAAGTACATTGGCCTCACAGTGTAATTTTTTTGTTCTCTATAGGACAGAAAGGGTGAATTCCTACTTGCCTGGGCATTCCTTTTCCTTTCTAAATCCCACGGCAACACATATATGCAACCATTCCCCCCAGGACAGGAAAAACACAGGTAAATAGGATGTTCCACCCTATAACCAGTGGTAATAAAAGACAGAAGACCAAGAGCTGCTTAGAAGGTTTAATAGGGTGGGAAAACTATGTGCTGCCCTGGGATTTAGATGGAAATAATTACATTTATTTACCAATATTTGTATTTCTTCTGTGTACCTGCAAGGCATTATGCATGGGATTATCTCCGCCGTCCTTCTGTGTAGGACCAAATGAAAGACTGAAAAGGATGCTCCGGAGCATGAGGTTTCAGTTCTCTTTTGGATAAGCTGTGAAAATACTTAAGATAATATTATTAGTAGGGTGGGTATGCCTTATAAGTACACAAAAGAAATACAAATATTGGTAAGTAAATTTAATTACTCTTCTTCTGTGTACTGTCCAAGGCATTATGCATGGGACTTAAAAGCAGTGACCCCATGATTGGAATAGGATGGGAATATTCTTACCAATTAAGGATGGACCACAGCCTCCAGAACATTCCTGCCAAAACTGGCATCTGTCGAGGCCTGGATATCCAGCTGATAGTGTTTCATAATTGTGGATATAAAAGACCATGTAGTGGCCTTGCAAATATCCAGAGAGGAGGCTTGAGCGCTTTTGGCCCAGGAGGTGGCTACGGCCCTGGTTGAGTATGCTTTGATGTTGGAGGGTGCCGGAAGTCCAGACTCCACATAGCATCTCCTGATACAGTCCTTAATCCATTTGGCAATGGATAGTTTGGAGGCAGCTTTGCCTTTAAATCTGCCTTGAAAGTAGATGAACAGGGTGTCAGAGGATCTAAAGGATTCTGTTCTGTGGAGACACATCTCACAAGATCCAAGTTATGGAGAATAACCTCTTTAGGGTTTTGAGGGTTGCTGCAAAAGGAAGGCAGGATAATTTCCTGATTAACATGAAATTCCAAAATTACTTTTGGCCGGAAGTATGGCTTTTCTCTAAATACAATCTTGTCCGGGTGGAGGGAAAGGAATGGTGGTTTGCATGACAGGGCTGGAATCTCGTTGACCCTTTGGGCAGAAGTGACTGCTGTAAGAAATACTGTCTTTAGATTCAAGAGGTGAAGGGGAATGTCCTGAATTGGTTCAAAAGGTTGAGATTTTGATAACCGAGTTAGGACCAGGTTCAAGTCCCTTGGAGCTACTATTTCCCTTATAGTAGGTCTAGTCTTGACAATGGATTTTGTGAATCTGCATATGAGATTGTGATTCGACAAAGGCTTAGCTAGAATAGCAGACAGAGAGTTGGACCTTTAAGGAACCTGGGCGAAGACCCAACTGAAACCCTTCCTGTAGAAAGTTGAGGATGGAGACATCGGTAACATCCTGAAGGGTAAGCCCTTGACGATTGCACCATTTGGCAAAGATGACCCAAACTCTATAATGCATCTTAGAGGTAAAAGGTTTTCTGCCCTGTATGATAGTGTCTATTACAGGGTCTTATAGTCCTCGATTCTTTAAAGACTCCCGCTCAGCTGCCAGGCCATCAAGAGTAACATTTTGAGGTTTGTGTGTAGGAGAGTACCTTGATGAAGAAGGTCTATCCATACGGGCAGCTCCCAAGGACGGTCTATGGACATCTGGATGAGATGGGAGTACCAGATCCGTCTGGGCCAATTTGGAGGGATCAGGAGGGCTTCTGCCTTGTCTGATCGGATCTTCTTTACTACTTGCAATAGGAGTGGAGTGGGAGGAAAGGTTTAAACCAGATGAAAGTTCCAAGGAATCTGTAGGGCATCCATCCCTAATGACTGAGGCTCCTGCCACCGGTAGAAGAACCTTGCAGATTTTGTGTTCTTGAATGATGCCATGAGGTCGATTTCTAGAAGAACCCACTTGTCTGTGAGTTTGATGAATATATTCTGATTCAAGGACCATTCGCCCTGGTCCACTTTATGTCTGCTCAGAAAGTCTGCTTCCACATTGGTCTTCCCTGAAATGTGAGAGGCAGAAATTGAAAGTAGATTCCTCTCGGCCCATAGCAGGAGGCTTCTGAATTCCCTGTTTAGGGTCCGGCTCCTGGTGCCTCCCTGGTTCTTGATGTACATCATGGTTGGAATGTTGTCTGTTCTTATAAGCACGTGGGTTCCCTCCAGATGTGCCTGGAAGTGTAGCAGAACTTTCTTGACTGCCCTTGCTTCTAGGACATTGATGTGGAGAGACTTCTTGGACGACTTCCACTGATCTTGAATGGCTTGGTGCTTCCATATGCCTCCCCATCCATGGAGATTGGGAGATCTTATACACCGATGCCAATCTTAGGTCAGTAATGATCTGCCCTTCTCTAGATTCTTGCGCTTCAGCCACCAGCGAAGGTCTCTCTTGGCCAAGGGAGACAATGGAATTTGTTGTAGAGGATTTCCAAGATCTGGTCGCCAATAAGTCAAAAAATTGGACTGAAGATATCTGAGGTGCAGTTCTGACCAAGGAACTATCTGGGTGGCAGAGGACATCAGTCCCAGTACTTCCTGGAACTCTTGAACAGAGTACGAGATTGCTTCAGGAAAACTGAAATACTGGTTTGAATCTTGTGTATCCTTTCTTTGGAAAGAAGGACCGAGTCATCTATAGTGTTGATCTGTAAAACTAGGAATATTCTGTCCTGGGAGGGAGATAGATGACCCTTTTCCAGGTTGAGAAGCCAACCAATATTTTGGAGGAACTGAAGCACTATCTGAGTCTGAAGTTCTGAGGATTCTCTTGATGGGGTCACAAGGTCGTCTAGATAGGCGAGGATGTTTATTCCTTGTTGCCTCAGGACATCCTATTGCTGATGCTAGGACCTTGGTAAAAATCCTGGGGGCCGATGTTAGACCAAAGGGAAGAGCTGTGTACTGGTAATGAAATTGACGGACCGAATACCTCAGGAATTTCCTGTGCGTGGATGCATGGAAATATGATAAAATGCATCCTGTGTGTCTATGGATGTTAGAAACATGCCGGGAGAGAGGGATTAGATCACTGATGTCACAGATTCCATCTTGAAGTGGGTCTGCTTGATGCATGTGTTGATTTATTTGAGATCTAGACTGGTCCTGAGGATTTCGGGACCAGATAGAAAGTCGAATAGACCCCTAACATTCTTTCCTGAGAAGGGACTTCCTCTATGACCTTGTTGTCTGCCAAGTGTTAGGGCCTCTCTCTTGATATTGTTGATGGGAATCCTGAACCTGAGAAATCTGGGATGTAGAGGGACAGAAACAATCTCCAGCGGGTACCCCAGTTCTAGGATCTGAGAGACCCCAGGCATCTGGATGCACCCGAGTCTTCCAGATTGGAAGGAAGGAACCCAGTTTGCCCCCTACTGGGATCAGAACTGGGGCCCGCCGGGATTCATTGAGCCTCTTTCTTAAACTGGGGTTTCTTGGATTAATCTCTCCTGAAACCGTTGCACTGGGAGAAACGTCCCTTGTACTCACCTTGATGATTCGAGCTGCGTCTTTGATTGTCGCGAAAGGACTGGTTCCTGTATCTTGCAGGCTGATATGGTGGGGAGGATCTGCGCTCTCTTTCCTGTGGAAGAAAAGGACTCTTGCCCCCAGTGGCCTTCTTTATGATATCTTCAATATGCTCCCCAAAAAGAAAGGATCCAGTGAAAGGCAGGGAAATGAGTTTATTCTTGGAAGTGGTGTCTGCCTATCAATACTTTAGCCACAATGATCTTCGAGCGGATATAGAGAGGGCCGATCCATTGGATCGCGTAATGCGGTTCCGTCCTTTAAAGTAAGAAGGGTCTGCTTTGCGAGATGTGCTATGGGGGCATCGATCTTAGGGGAGGATGACCAGTGAGGACTATCGAATTCACAGAAGGGAAACATTTTCTTAAACCTCCTAGGGACAGCAGACCTTCTGTCTCCTAATTTCTATTCTGACATAATAAGAACTGTGATAGATTGATGAACATGAAAGACAGGTGTAGACTTCTTTTTTCCTAAAAAGGCTGCATTAATAATATTCATATCCTGCTGTGTTTCTGAGAGGCCCAAGGTCTTCCTAAGGATCTTAATAAAGGATTCCACACGATCCAAATTAAAAACTCCTGATTCTTCTACTAATTCGCCCTCTTCTGAGCTTAATTCAGATCCTTGTTCCTCGAAATCCTCATAATCACCCTGGTGCATAGAAGAGGAGCCTTCTCCATGGTCCCTTCTCTGTTTCTTTTGTGCAGGTTCCCCTTGTTGCATGCTTCTGAAGGTGTCCTGCATGGAAGACTTCATCAAGGACAAGAAATCCTGGAACTGAGAGGGAAGCTCATTGCAAGCAACTTTCTTTAAGCAATTACTGCATAATTTGAAAGTGTCAGAGGCTGGTAACATGGTATCACAGCCTGCATACAGTTTCTGTTTAGCTACAGACTTCTCTTCTTTACTAGCTACCTCTACAACATTCTTTTATTTAGAGATGGACTTAGCTGGAGCTGACATGCTGGAGACTAGAAGGGCATCCTGCAGATTCAAAGCCACACAACCGAGGGAAAAAAAGGCAAAATGACTTACCTTACTATCCTTAAATAGGACGCCAGTGGAAGACTTTCTGGACGAACCAGATGTTCCCAGCAGTCCTGCGGCAATCGCTTCAGAGTGCATGTATAGAGCGATTTCCTGTGTTCCACGCATGGAACACATGAGCATCTTCCCCAGGAAGCTCTTCCTCATTGGAGGACTGGCGTGAGCATCAATAAAGGGCGCAATGAGGACGTGGCACCGATGAGAGCTCAGGCAGAGACAAGCATTGCAGGGACAGAAACCTCCAGCAGTCAAGGCTGCGGAGGAAAAGGTAATGCGGTAAGGCAGCGTTTCGGCGGCACTCATGGCGGCCATAAAGGAGCGTGGAAGAGCGCAAAATAATGCTTCCAGCCAGCTGAGTAGGACAAAAGAAACTGAAGCCTCATGCTCCAGAGTGTCCTTTTCAGTCTTTCATTTGGTCCTACCCAGCTGGAGGGCGGAGATAATCCCATGCATAATGCCTTGGACGGTACACAGAAGAAAAGGAATTCCCAGGTAAGTTGGAATTAACCCTTTCCTTCCCATCCCAGGCATCACATATATGCAAGACATAAAAATAAACAGGGTGACCATAGGATGACTTCTGCTGTCAGGAGAGCCAAACTGTAGTGTTTACAAAACATGTGGGTCCTCTTTCATGTCTCTGCTCTGCATATCTGCTCTATAGAAGCCTCTGCCCATTCTGCTCAGTAGTCCACTAAGACCCTGGTGGAATGTGCTGTGAAACAGGGTGGAGGAGTCATTCCTGCAGTTTCTAATGCGATCAGGACAGTCTGTTTGATCCAGCGTGTTATGGAGAGCTTGGATGAAGTATTGCCCTTGGAGGAACTCAAAAAGGAGAGCAGCAAACCAGAAAAACATCTCATGATTGAGAGCAGTCCAAGTAAATTTGTAGGCACCTTTTCACATCCATGGTGTGGAGCAGGTTCCCGTTTTCTGTATCTGAATCAGTGAGGAAAGTTGGTACGAGAACCTCCTGGGAACGATGAAAAGCAGAATTAACTTTGGGCATGAACTATGGAGGCAAGCATAGAATGACCCTGTCAGGAAGGATTCCTTAATGGAGAAGGTCTGAATTTCTCCAACCCTACGAGGAGACGTAATAGCAATGAGGAAGGCCATCTTTAAAGTCAAAAAATGTTTCTGGAACAGAGTCTATAGTTTCAAAAGGATTGGCTAGGAAACCATTGAGTACCAAGGTCAGATCCTAGGGAGCCACTTGCAGAGGAGATATAAGCTGTAAATTGGAGAAAAGTTTGAGTAAATCTCTGAAAGAGGATGATTAGAAATAGGAGCATTGTACAAAGAGCCAATAGCCACACTTTGGACCTTGATTGTAGACGGTGCAGACCGGCTTCAAAGCCTTGATGCACAAAATCCAGGATATCCCGGAGGTCCGCAGAAATGGGGGAATAGATTCAGAGAGGATCACCAGGTAGAGAAGACTTTCCATGCTTTTAAGTAGCATAAGGAGGTGACTCTCTTACAGATGTGCAAAAAAGTCTCAATTACGGTATCTGAAGCGCCTTGGAGACTCAGGAGATGCCTTTCAACATCCATCCTATCGGGTAGAAGAATGAAGGATTGGGGTTGAGGACCGGGCCCTGCTGGCGATGTGGAAGGCGAATAGGAGGAGGTCTCAGGGAGAGACGGTGGAGATCTGAAAAAACAGGTTCACCTGGGCCAGAATCGTGCAACGAGTATCACTGTTGCAATTTCTTGTTACTTTTTCAGTACCCGAGGTATGATTGGGATTGAGGGAAAAAATGTACCCCAGATGAAAGATCTGATGCATAGCTGATGCAGAGCATTTACTGCTTCGGATTAAGGGGAAAGAATCTGGACACCTTCCTGTTGATCCGGGTAGCCATCATATCTATTTCCGGTGGACTCCAAGAGCCTGTAATTTTAAGAAAAATCTCCTGGATGATGGACCATTTGTAAGCGGTTGCTTACCTTCGAGCCGGCCACCAGACCCTGTGGGCGGCCGGTCTCTGCATCCTCGTGGTTGCCGCGTCTGTTGGGAGTACCAGTGCGTCCTGGTGTTCATCCAGGTGACCGGCCTCCTTGCTGCTCCCCCTGGTGGCTCCAGTCACATCGGAACTCGGGCGCGCGTCACAGGGATTCCCTGATGAAGTAGTGACCCGGTTCTTAAAGGGACATCACATTAATTGCTCCACCTCTTAGGGGTGGAGCAATTTGTATATAAACTGCCTGGACACCACTTCAGTTGCCCTTTTGTGGTGTTCCAGTGCAGTTGTGCTTCTGTTAGCCCTGTGTATTACCTGGTTTTGCCTGACTACCCGATCTGGTGTTGACCTGTGGCTGTCTGACTATCTGCTCCGTTTATGACCCTTGGCTTGTCTGACATCCAATCTGGTGCAAACCTGCGGCTCTGGCTGACTAACCGTTCCGTGTATGACCTTACGCTTGTCTGACTAACCGATCTGGTGTTGACCTGTGGCTCTTTCTGACTATCCGCTCCTTGTATGACCCTTGGCTTGTCTGACATCCAATCTAGTGCAAACCTGCGGCTCTGGCAGACTAATCTCTCCGTGTATGACCAGGTGCATCTGACCATCCCATCTGGTGCTGTCCCGTGGATCTTTCCGGCTTGTCTCAGTCTTGCCTCCCTCCTGCGGACATCCATCTGGCGCAGACCTGGGGTCCTGGTAGACTCTCATCTATACCGACTGCAGGCGCGAGTCCGGTATTAGATCCCAGTGGTCCTGACTGCAGGTGTAAGTCAGAGATTGACTCCTACGACGACAGGCTTGAGTCAGCTTTCCTCCTAGCTAGACTGACAGCAGGTGTATGTCAGTGTTTTCCATTGTTCCTGGTCGGAGTCTCCTGTCTAGTTCCAGTCCTTGTTCCAGAAGAAGACCTTCCGTGGCTGATCCAGTTCTTGTTCCAGTTCCAGTCAAAGATTATCCGCGGGCGTTCCCATTCCTGCTCCTGCTCCTGCCTTAGCTCCTGTAGAGACTTCCAGTGGCTACGGCCTAGTCTCAGCAGTTTGGTCTATTCTAGGCAGCCTACTATACCTGATAGTAGTGCAAGCATGTCTGCTGACCTTCTGCCTGTTTATATTGTTGCATTCATTGCTTGTTCTGTGCCTTAATAAAGGTGATTTATATATACGTTCTGACTCCTGAGTGCTCTGGGTATCAGTGACACCATTCTGCATTCAGTAATTGATGTCTGCTCAGATAATCACAGTCAGATTGAGTGAGCCTCTGAGGTGGGTTGCAGAAAGATGCAGTAGGGTGTTCTATGCCCAAAAGCAGATGGTCCTGCTAAGCTTCATCAAGGAGGGACTCCTGGTTCCTCCCTGGCATTTGAGATACAACATCACTGAGCAATTGACTGAATGAATCCTGATGAAAATGCATCTGAGAATGGAGCTCCAATGCCAAAGTGCACTCCAAACAGCAAGGAGTTCCCTTAAGTTGGAAGACCATCTGGATTCTGCCGCTGTCAAAGTACCTTGGAGAAAGAGGTCCCGAAGGTAAGCTCCCCAGCCAGAACTTCTGGCATCTGTGGTGATAACATTCTGTGCTGGGAGATGCCAGGAAAGGCCTGAAGACCAGATGGACACTGCTCAGCCACCATGTCAGAGAACGGAAGCAAGAGCAAACAATCTAGGGATAGGCAGCATCTGTCCCATGCCTTCAGGAGTAACATCTGTAGTGGGTGCAGATGCAGGCGGGACCAGAAAACAGCCTGGATGGATGAACACATGAGCCCCAGGAGAGAGACTTGTATTCTGGCAGACTGAGTCCTATATGAGCAGAAACTCTCTCCTGAGATTGGATTGATGGGATTCTGAGAGAAAAGTTTTGTTCTGTTGAGAGTCCAGGATCAAACCCAGAAAGAGTTTTCTCGATGCAGGAGCAAGATCTGCTTTTCTCCAGTTGATACAGCCGAGATTCTGAAGAGCGGTTAGAAGAATGGGGAGATGGTGCTGCAAGGTGCAAAAAGAGGGTGCAATCAACATCTATTCGTTGAGGTATGAAATGCCTGAGATGCCTTGTTATCTGAGATAGGCTGCCACTACTACCAGAATCTTGGTGAATGTTCTGGGAGCAGATGATAGGCCAAAAGGGCCTGGAAATGAAGATGTTTCACTTCCCTCGAACAGGGATTGCCACACTGAAAAACCAATGGGAGGATGGCTAGATCGGGACATGAAGGAAGAGGTTTGTCAGGTCCACCATGGTCATAAAGTTTCCTGGCATAAAGGCCTCTATTGTTGATTTTGGGGTCTCCGTCCTGAACTTCTGTTTCCTGATGGATAGCTTGACAAGCAGTAGGTCTATGAGGAGACGAAAAGAGGATTTTAGTCTTACCTGTTAAATCCTTTTCTCTTAGTCCATACAGGTTACTGGTAACTCTGGAAGGCGATCCGCCCCTTTAAGTAGGCAGGAACATTTCTCCAAATGTATGCAGGGGGTGGAGCCTCCCCTCTCCCCTCAGCTGCATCCCAGTCAGCTAACTCCAGAATGATTTGAGACACTAATAACTGACCAGAAATAGGAGAGAAGAAGACTCCTGTGAGCATGCCCCGAAGGACTCCCACGAATTGCCACAGGAGAGCCAAGCATGATCTCTTGACAGGGTGGGAGACCAATAACCTGTATTGACTAAGAGAAAAGGATTTAACAGGTAAGACTAAAATCCTCTTTTCTCTGTCTTCCAATACAGGTTACTGGTAACTCTGGGATGTCCAACCATTGAGTTTCCCATAGGCGGAAAGGAAGGCAAGAACCAGGCGCAAGGCCCCCAAAGTCACCAGGACCTCTATGAACCTACCGGTCAGAGATACCAACAAAACAGAAGTGTCAACGGACACCAACTAGGGGTAAAAACAGACCCCAGGAACTGTTACACAGCACACTGAACTAGAGCCAACAGGGCTCAACAGTAATGAAGCACTGAGAACCTCAGAAGAAGAAGACCCTAGACAGGCAAAGCTGCCTCCAGGACCTTCCTCACGAAGCTGGCATCAGCCGAGGCCAGCACATCCACACAGTAGTGCTTCGAAAAGGTGTGCACAGAGGACCAAGTGGCCGTCCCGCACAAATGATAAGCAGACGCTTGATTCTTATAGGTCCAAGAGGCCCCTATAGGTCTGGTGGAATGAGCCATGACCCGAAAGGGAACATGCTTATTCCTTAATTCGTAAGCCTTACGAATAGTGGACTTAATCCATGACGCAATAGTCACTTTGGATGCCGGTCTCCCTGCCCTAGGACCCTCAGGAATGACAAACAGAGTGTCAAACTTCCAAATAGATTCAGTGCGATGAACATAGAACTTGAGACAACGCACCACATCCAACAAGTGAAGGTCCCTTTCCTTGTCAGAGGAGGGGTTAGGGCAGAAAGAGGGCACCACAATCTCCTGATTGATATGAAACTCGGAGACTGCTTTAGGTAAGAACTCCTTAGAGGTGCGAAGCACAGCTTTATCCTTATGAAACACCAAATAAGGTGGTTTGCAAGAAAGAGCCTGTAACTCCGCCACTCGGCGAACTGACACAATCGCCAGAAGGAAAGCCATCTTCCATGTCAAAAGACATAGAGGAACAGTAGCCAAGGATTCAAAGGGAGGACGCTGGAGAACTCCCAAAACCAAGTTAAGGTCCCACTGAGGAGCCGGACTCCGAAAGGCAGTACGCACATGAGCAACGCCCTGGAAGAAAACCTTGACATCAGGAAGAACAGCGATGTGCTCCTGGAAGAAAACAGAAAGCATCGAAGTCTGAACCTTAAGAGCACTCAGACTGAGCCGCTTATCGAAACCGTCCTGCAAAAAGGCCAGGACAGTGGGAAGATGAAAGTCATGAGACAGATCCCTGTCAACACACCAAGACACGAATGTCGACCAAACACGGTGGTAAATCGTGGAAGAAACAGGCTTACGAGCACTCAGCATAGTAGACACCACAGCAGAAGAAAACCCTTTCTTCTTCAAAATCAAGGATTCAACCTCCAGGCCGTCAAATTGAGACGATGAACATCCTCCTTCCACAGATAACCCTGCAGCAGAAGATCTGAAGGAGAGGGAAGCCGAAAGGTCTCCGCTACAGACAGGGCCAGATGGTCCGGATACCAGGACTGACGAGGCCAATACGGAGCGATGACTGGACAACGATCCACCTTCAACTTCTGAATCACCCTTATCAACATTGGAAGGGGAGGAAAGATGTAGGCCAGGGAGAACGCCCAGGGAATGGACATGGTGTCGACGGCCAGGGCTAGCGAGTCTCTCCACCGGGAGCAGAACATCAGAACCTTCCCGTTGTGCCTGGTTGCCATCAGATCCACTAGGATACTCCCCACTTCTGAGACAGGAGCTGAAACACCTCCGGATGGAGTTCCCACTCTCCGCTGTCGACTGTGTAATGACTGAGAAAGTCTGCCATGACGTTGTCTATGCCTGGAATGTGCACCGCAGAAATGACAGGAACGTGAACCTCCGCCCAGGACAGAATGGCCTTGACCTCTAACAAAGCGGCGAGACTTCTTGTCCCGCCCTGCCTGTTGATGTAAGCCACGGCAGTGGCGTTGTTGGATTCCACTTTGACCGGACAGCCCTCCAGCTGAGATTCCCAATGGCGAAGAGCATGAAAAAAATCGCACAAAGTTCCGGAATGTTGATGGGAAGAAGAGACTCCTCCAAGGACCACTTCCCCTGAGCGCTGATGCAACCCAGGACAGCCCCCCAACCCGAGAGGCTGGCATCCGTCGTGACCTTGGTCCAGTAGGGGATCCGGAAGGATCTCCCCTTCAGGAGATGGGAAAGGTCCAACCACCACTCCAAGCTCAACTCAACATGAGGAGGAAGAGACATTGACATCTTCAGATGATCCGGCCAGTCCCTGCACGTTGAAGCTCCCTGGTGTGTGCCATGGCAAACGGCACCGCCTCTATCGTAGAGATGAACTTCCCTACCCACCAAAGAGGACAACTTCGGAACCGGGATCCGATCGTGGGCCAGGATCTTGGAGACCCGTTGAGCAATCTGATGAGCTACCTCCTCCGGTAGAAACACCATGCACCACTGAGTGTCGAATAGAAGACCCAAGAAAATGAGATGCTGAGACGGAACCAAGTCCGACTTGTACAAGTTCACAATCCAACCGTGACGAGTGAGGACTTGAATGCAGGTCTGGACCTGCTGATGAAGAAGGTCCGCAGACGCAGCCTTTCAAAAGCAGGTCATCCATGTACGGAGTCACTCTGATGCCATCCCGATGGAGGACAGATATTAACACTCCCAGAACCCGCTGGAAAACCTGGGGAGCCGTTGTCAGACCAAATGGAAGAGCTGAAAACTGAAAATGACCTCTGGCGCAGGCAAACCTCAGATACTGCCTGCTCTCTAGATGAATTGGGATGTGAAGATACGCATCCTGAAGATCCAGGGAAGCAAGAAACTCCCCCGGAGACATGGCAGCGATGACAGTGCGCAGAGACTCCTGTCGATGGTGAGTCTTCACTACAAAAGAGTTGAGATCCTTGAGGTCCAAAATAGGATGACCTCCGCCGTCCTTCTTGGTCACCACAAAAAGTTTGGAATAAAATCCGGAACCTTTGTCCAGAGGAGGCACCGGCTCCAGGACGTCTTTGTCCAAAAGAGCCTGAATAGCGTCGAACAGACAACATCTCTCGGCATCCTGAGGAGAACGAGTGAGATAAAATCGAAATGGAGGAAGAGAAAAGAAAGGGATCTTGAATCCCTCCGACACCACATGTAAAACCCATGGGTCCGTCACAGAATCCTCCCAAACCCCGCGAAAGAGGTGGAGACACCCACCCACTGCGGGATGCAGTTGGTGGGTGAGTTCGGCGAGTCATGACGAAGCAGTCTTGGAAGTCTTGGGCTTGGACGCAACCTTAGGCTTCCAGGACTGCTTGGGCTTGGAGGAGGAGCGCGGAGTAGATGGAACCGCCTGGTTCGTCGTACGTGTCTCAGTTTGAAAGGAACGAAAGGACCGGTTGCGCTTAGCCAACAACTTTTTCTTAAAGACCAAGGGCAGAAGAGTACTCTTACCCCCAGTGGCCTCGCCAATTAGTTCCTTGAGCTCAGAACCAAACAAGGAAGTACCCTGGAAAGGCAAAGAAAGCAAAACTTTCTTGGACGCAGTGTCAGCAGACCAAATCTTAAGCCAAAGAGCACGCCTGGCCACCACAGAAGTGGAGGCCCTCGCAATCATGTGGACGGCATCAAAGGCAGCATCAGAAACATAGTTCTGAGCCTCAGAGATATTAGCAAGGAGACGTAGCTTCTCTGAAATAGGCGCGTCTTGACGGACCGCCGTGGTGAGTTGCTCAGTCCAGACTGCGATGGCCCGGTTAACCCACGCCACAGCAAAAGCCAGACGCATAGCAGTGCCAATAGAGGCAAAAATAGACTTGAGGCAAACCGCTTTTTGTCAGTCCAATACTGTAAAGCAGAAGCATCAGACACAGGTAAAGCAGTACATTTAGACAGTCTAGATACAGGTGCATCCACCTTAGGGGGATGAACCCATTGAGCCAGTTCAGCCTCAGAAAAGGGATAAAGTTTAGGAAACTTTTTTGAAACTGAAGAGGACTTGTCAGGATTTTTCCAAGCATCAGAAACCAAACGGTCAAGAGTAGGGTTAGGAGGAAAACAAGTAACAGCTTTAGCCGGTTTCTGAAAAACATCTGTTGGGTCAGAGGGAACCTCTTGACTCAAGGGAAGGTTGAGAGTGGTCAGTACAGCTCTAATTAAACCCTCAGCAGAGAGTTCAGGGTCACATTCAAAAGGGTCCCCAACAGACCTGAAAGACTCAATAACTGTACCATCCTCAACATCAGAACCCTGCAACAATTCTTCCTCAGAAGAATCAGACACATCAGGTGCTCCCTGTGGTTTAGGCAGGGAGGTCCTGCTAGTAGAGGGGGCCTGCCATAACTGCAGTGCCCCCTGTACCTGAGAGGGAAAGAGTTGAAGAGTGGACCTCAGGTCCCTAGTTGCAGCCTTAAACTCTTGTACCCAAGCTGGCTCAATAGCATGGCTGGAAGGCCCTGGGTTGCTGTCAGGACCTTCTGAGCATGCTGGGCATAAATGACCAGAGAATTCCCTAGACAGCCCTGAGTGACAGGAAGAGCAATACGCAATGGGGGATACCGATACCCCAGCCTCCTTAGTCTTAGGTTTAGCCACAAGCTCCAGCGGTATAGACATACTCACAGTGTCAAAATAACCCACTGACAAGAAATCACCCAATTTAAGTGTGAGAGATTAAAGATTCACCCCAGAAACATTAAAACTAAACTTATCTGGCAAGCGAAGGGTTAATCAACGGAGGAGAGAGGGAGAGTCCGGCCCCTGCGTAGGATACTCGCTGAGAAAAGCTCACAAAATGGCTGCTGCAACGGGAGCCAATAGGAAAACAGGCGCGAAACGAGCGCTCATGGGAAATGTAGTTTTTCCCAAAAAGTACCCCAAAGCAGTGCCCGAAGCCCCCCAAGTCCCCTAACACACTTGAACATGAAACCAGATGAAAGAGCAAGGGTAGACAAACAAAATGAGCCCACTCTGAAGTCGCTATGTGAAGCGGTTCCAGAGATACATCCCAAACAGTGTAAGCCCATAGAGAGTAAAGGAGCAATGGCGCCTATGCGGTAAAAGCGTGCCTTAAAGGCGCGGTACATAAACTTTAAGAAAATTAACCCCAGCATTGAAAAGGTTAAAAAAAACATAGGAAACACATATGCATCATGAGAAAACACTAACCCATAAAGTAAGTGTAACAGAATCCCCAATAAACTAGTCAAACCAGCAGACAAAGGGTTAAAATGCCACATAGACCACTCCAAAACCCACAGACATACACATATATATACAAATTATATATATATATATATATATATATATATATATATATATATATATAAACACCCAATGAGTGCTGGAGTGCGCAATGAGAACTCCCAAATACAAGCCCAATGAAGGGACACTGTGGGACAAGTGGACCTTAAGCACTCAAAGGGTAGCTCACCTTTCCTGCAGATCTTCTGTCTTCAGGTTACCACGTAAAGAGAGGATTACCTCAGTGGGTAATCCCCGGGGAAGCACTTGAAACCAAGATATTCCTCCATCAGGGCTTAAGGTCCACCAAAAGGCCCTGGACACTGAGCTAGCCACTTTGGAGAGGGCATTTGTCCAGAAAAATAATAATAAGTCTGACAGAAAAATAATAAAGAAACTAAAACTAATGAGAGATGTTCTCCACCTGGTGTGTTCACACCCAGGAACAAATCATTCTGGAGTTAGCTGACTGGGATGCAGCTGAGGGGAGAGGGGAGGCTCCACCCCCTGCATACATTTGGAGAAATGTTCCTGCCTACTTAAAGGGGCAGATAGCCTCCCAGAGTTACCAGTAACCTGTATTGGATGACAAAGAAATCCCTATAGGAACTAGGAAAAGGGCGAATAAGTACTCATACTTTCTTGGCCAAGAGGGACAGGAAGGAGCGCCTGAGATTCTAGAAAAGAGGTTAAAAACTGGAGAAAGACATGCTTGCTTGCTCCAGAGACAGGCAGGGAGGTCAGCAAGAAGCGAGGAGGAGGATGACGGACAAACTGTATTCTGTACCCATCTCTCAGGAGAATGAGAATCCAGGGGTCTGAAGTAATGTTTCAGAACATAGAGAGGAAAAAATGAAGTCTGCCACCCACCAGTAGAGCGCAACGTGTGAGGCCAGGAATAGGACAGATAAAGCCTGGTAGAGGAAGATGAAGAGGATGGTTCTCGACCCCGTAGTCAAAAAGGAGTATTCGGTTTGGAAGGCAGTCTATCCCGTGTCTGTCGAAAGAAAGCATCTGTTTTGAAACTTTAAGTCCCTGAAAATGGCCTCCGAAAGAAAGAAAATGTGCGCCTGGTAGGAAGTCAAGTCTTGGTCAGCCTTATCCAGAAGCTGTTCTAAATCAGGACCAAATATGGCCATGCCCTGGAATGGCATCGCTCGCAGGTTTTCGGAAACTACATCTGCAGCCCGGCATTTCAGCCACACAGCTCTCCTGGCTATAATGGTCAAAGTAGATGGACACACAAGCATGAACACAAATTCTAGAGGAGTCAGATAGTAAACTGCGAGCTTAATGGCAGAAATTTTGTTTAAAAGTTCTCCTAGATACTCTGGAAGTAAGATCTTCCTGAAAGTCAGCCAACCAAAAGCCTTTCTAACTGCAGCTTCTGCCTTCCGATCCATGGGGTCATGGAAACAGGAACTGTCCTCCAAAGGGATAGCAGTGCAGCAGATGACCCTGGAGACAGACTGTTCAACTTTCGGAGAGTCCCAAAGCCTGGTGTCCCTGGGATGGAATGGAAATAATTTTCTGACTCGTCTGGAGAAGGCCAAGTTGCGGACTGGGACTTTCAATTTTTCCTCAATCAGGGTTGATTGCACCGGAAAGACCACAGATGGAGGAGAGAACCCCTTGAACAGTTGGTCTTGCCTGCAGGTGATGTCTCTGAGACCTTCAACGTCCATGACCGCCCGCTAAAACAGCCATCACAGGTTTATCCACCTCTCCTGCTGGGAAAAGGTAGGTATCTGAAATGTTGCCTTCTTCCTCAGGTTAATAGTCTCCAGGAATAGCTTCCCTCTGCTTCTCAGTTGGATGCAGAGTCCTAGTGTAAAGATGGTGCAGAGTCTAGCTGATGGAGTCTGGAACCACAAACCTGTTTAAAGGTGTGCTGAAGTTACAAGATAAAACAAGACATGAAATTCTGCATGGGGTTAGAGCATATCCTTTGCCGCAGCTTGCTGGATACATGGAGCACAAAACTTTCCCCGGAAGGTATCAGGTAATGGTTGCTCAAATGAGGCGCACAATAGGCACTTGACCTTTTTAGGAGCTGAATCCACTAGCAGACCTTCAGGGTCAGACATACCAAGAAAGGAAGAAGACAAAGCAAAAACAAAAAGTTAAAACAATGTCATAATCTAAGACCTCAACAGGACTCAAACCAAACAAGGGCAGAGGTGCAGAATCACTGCACAACCACACACAGGACGGAAAATGGGTCAGGAGGGACAAGCAGCCAAGACACAGGATAATAATTTTTCAGAGCCAAGGTGGACTTACCCCTCTGGATGTTTAAATATGGATGTCCTTTAGATGAATATGGCTGAAGGGCACCCCAAAAGCCTATCTAATAGTGCAGGAAATGTTCACTTGATTGAGCGTGCGTATGTGAAGGAGCGTTGATTTCCTGGACAGCATCCCCAAACACCACCGTCCTAATCTCCCTTCACCTGAGATGGAGCCTCTAAAACGGCATCCGCCAGAATGCCACTTTCCCTCTGGGGGCGGAAGCTATTGTTTTTCAGATAGGTTGGTCTTTAAGTTGGTATGTGGCACAGGATGTGTGGATGGAGTTGTTCTTAATACTGATAGTTGTGTCTAGGAAGTTAATGTTTGTGAGCGAGTGACTGAGAGTTAAGTTGATACTGGGGTGGAATGCATTGTAGTTTTCGAGGAATCTGAGAAGTTCCTCTTCACTGGCGGTCCAGATAAGAATATCATCTGTATACAGGAGACAGACCAGGAGTTCTGTCTGGCAGGTGGACAGGAAGTCCTCTTCTAATTTTACCATAAACAGGTTGGCATATTGTGGTGCCATTTGGTACCAATTGCAGTCCCCATTTTCTGAAGGTAGAGGTTCTGTTCAAACTTGAAGTAACTGTGGGTGATTATAAACCGTATGAGTTTTGTTACTGGTTCCGTGGCTGTGTTATTTTGTTCCAGATATTCTTGGCATGCTGCTATGCCATCTGTTTGTGTGAAATGTTACTGTAAAGGGATTCCACATCCATTATGGCCAGGATGGTGATCTCTGGAATGGGGCCCAAGTCAGCTAGTTTGTTTAAGAGGTCCATGGTGTCTTGAAGGAAGCTGGGTGTTCGTTTTACCAGGGGTTTCGGGGTATTTTCTACCCAGACAGAACTAACGGACAGACCAACCTACCTGAAAAACAATAGCTTCCACCCAAAACAGACAAAGATCTCCATCACATACAACCAGGCCATCAGATACAACTGCATCTGTTCTGGCATGGCAGATTATGACAAGCACCTTCAGAAACTCAGAGGAGACTTTATAAAACAGGATTATTGACACTCAGATGCAGAAAGCTACACATATACCAAGAAAAAAAAAATCTGTTGAGCTACAAAGAACAAATTAAGGTGGTCACTTACCACCCCCAAGTTGAAGTTCTATGCATAACATCAAGAGAACTTCAAACAACATTACATATGGATGAAAGACTTCCCATAGACTCCCTTACCCTCCTTCAGACAGCCTCCCAATTTAAAACAATTGGTGGTAAGGAGTGCCCTGAATAAAAATACAAAAAAATGGCACATCTCCCTGCTTACAAAGGTGGTGTGAAACCTATGCACACATTTACACTACAGACAATGTACCCATACCAAACACCCACTTACACCATAAGATCAATGGTACATTCACCTGCAAATCACCCAATGTAATATCGCATCATGTGTGCAAAATGCCCAAACATCTCTTTTTGTGGGTGAAACCAGCCAGCCATTACATAAAATGCTTAATTCCCACAGATCCAGTATTTACAACAAAAAGACATACACTAGTGGGAGAACATTTTTTGCCAAATTGGTCACAGTGTCAGGGACATTAAACACTATATCCTTAAAGTGGATAGGCACTGGAATATATATAAAGACTAAATGTTATTTGTTTGAATTTAATGATATTCATGCTAATGATATTGTTTTAATTTGAAGAGTCAATGACATTCATGCCAATGATATTGTTTCAATATGAAGATCTATTACAAGACGTAATAGTCTTTTTCGATTGTGTAAAAATTTATATATTTTGTCTCTTTTCGTGTTCATTTCAGAAATATATAGACCACGAATGTTCCAGGAATTCCATATATATATTTTTTCAGTCAGATTATTCTGATGATAACGCTGCATTCACGGTAGTTGCTATATACTGATTCATTCTATAATTCAGCACTTTAATTTGTCTATGTTCGGGGTTATGCTTGGTAAAATTAAAGATGGAGATAGAAATCTAGTACACATAAGGTCAGATCGTAATAGGAATGCTAAATCAGGATTGTATTTGTACTTACCTATATGTTCTTTACAACATGCATGATGTTGATGTAAGATGGGGACTTATCCATACTTATTAATATGGAATGAGATGACCTTCTAATACAATTATATTTGCGTTGATTATTATAAACAATATGGTGAGGATTTGTGTATATTGACTAATACGGAGTAAAATGATTACTAGTGGACTCACTTGTGAGGTCGTTCTTGATTTTATCTTATCATGTTATGCGCGGACATGTTACTATAACATTTGTGCTCGTCGAATTAATAATTATCCTTTACTCTGATAACAACTGTGTTTGCCGATTTGGTGAATAAACAATTTTTCTTATGATAATTACTGGGAGTATGGGACGCAGTGAGTTAAATAGGAATTTGAATATATTTATAAATAAGGTGGATATTTAATATAGTATTAGGTTTGCGCGTGTGTAAAAAGTACTATAGAGTTATAGATTCCATTGGTTTGGTTGGAATCATGTGACTCTCTGACGAACAAGTCCGGTGAGTGCAGCTGGAGATAATAAAACCTCCGTTTTAGTGATCACTGACAGAAGGTTAATGTTTATCTTTTATTTCTCACCTTTTATCTCTAAGATATTTGAATTTAAGACGTATTATAAGAATTGGAGAGGTATGCGATGCTAGTTCTATGTTCATCTTATGTATTCCCCGATACTAAGGATAGATTTACTGTGAATGCAGTGTAAAGAGACCAATATCTTTTGCTATGTGATGGTCTCTTAGACTGACATTACAGGATTGTTTTTTCTTTGTTTACATGTCCGTTTCGCGTGATTTGTATCACGTGATCGGGACATGGAGACGGAGCATATGATGTTTTTACTGCATGTGATCATTGTTATTGTACTTTGGAACTTTATCTGGACCATTATATGTTTTAAATGTTTTTAATTGTGTTTTGTGTATTTCTGTGTATTCAATAAACATTTATATTTTTGATACATTTTTGGTCACTTGTGTGTGAGTGCCTCTTTATAAGAGTTGCTGTTGGTGGTTGTTTTAGGAGGAAGGGCATTTCTTTTGTGGTTTCTTCTCCTATGCTCCCACTATATTAGTTTTTGAGGGACATTAAACAGACTGTACGGATGAGACCGTTTCACACTCAGAGGGACCAAAAAAATATGGGAGATTAAATTAATGCTCCAGTTTAATGCTTTAAATAACAGCCTGAACAGGAACAGATAAATTCTTTCCCATTATCACATTGTGGATTAGCCTTTACAACAGTCCCACCGGGAGTGTAAATACCTTTGACTCTTCCAGAGGAAGAATGTAATTTACATCACACTCCTTTAGCATTGTCTGATCAAAGAACCTGGCTCTGGACTGAGCTATCTTATCTGATTTCTATTCTAAACAATGCAATGTGTACTTGTATTTAAGAGAGATGTTTTCATATTTATCTGTAGAACATGCCTTAGGAAGAGATCCTGAACCTGCTTAGTTAGCCAATAAAGGTATCAACCTGTCTATATTTGCCTTCTGTATTGTATTATATATTTTTATTTATATAGCACCAAATGGTGCACTTGGCACTTTACAGATTACATTTACTATAGAACGGGTACAATAAGTGCGGTGATTAAGTGCTTATATAGGCAGTCATAAGGGGAACAACAGGTAAGTATACATTAGGATAAGAGGTCCCTGCCCCGTAGAGCTTATAATCTAAGTATAGGATGGGTGACATACAAATATAAGCTGGTAGCGGAGGAAGTGCAGTGTTTGGCTTATGATGATAATGTTTGCTAATGTTTCCATATTAAGCGGTTACCAGAGATAAAAGGTGCTCTTTTAGCTTTGATTTAAAGTTGTTGAGGCTTGGTGAATAATGGGTGGTAGGGAGTTCCAGAGGTAGGGGGCAGCAAGTGAGAAAGCTTTCAATCGTGAAACAGCGATAGTGGTTAAAGGGGCAGAGAGTCGTCCACCATGTGTGCGGAGTAGTGGACGTGCAGGAATATGGCGGGATATCAAAGATGAAAAATAAGGCAGGGACAAGTGATGGAGAGCCTTGAAGGTAATGAGGAGGATTTTGAATGTGATACGCTGCTTTATGGGAAGCCATGACAGTGATTTTAAGAGTGGTGGGGTGAGTACTGTAGTACTGTTCTGGAGGAGAGGAAGAGTATTCTGGTGGCTGAATCAAGAACTGATTGAAGAGGAGCAAAGTGGTTAGTAGGAAGACCAATAAGTAAAGAGTTGCAGTAGTCCAGGCGAGAAAGGATAAGAGCATGCATGAGGGTTTCTGTTGTACAGTGAGAGAGGAATGGCCGGATTTTTGCTATATTCCAAAGAAAGAAGCCACAGGTTTTGGTAACGTTGTTAATGTGGGTGGAGAAGGAAAGAGAAGAGTCCAAAGTTACCACGAGGCAGAGGGCCTTGTCTACAGGGTAAATTGTGGAGCCTTCAACAGTTATAGAAAATGGAAGTGTTGTGCAGGATTTAGGAGGGAAGATAAGGAGCTCAGTCTTGGACATGTTAAGTTTTAAGCGACAATGAGTCATCCAGGAAGAGACAGCAGTAAGGCAATCGGAGACCTGCTGCTGTATTTCAGGTGATATTGAGGGTGCGGAGAGATATATTTGCGTATCATCTGCATAGAGATGGTAGTTAAAGCCAAAGGATTTTATCAGTTGCCCCAGGGAGAGTGTATACAGAGAAAAGGTCCCAGAACACAGCCTTGGGGTACACCTACTGAGAGGGGGATCGGAGGTGAGGAGGTGTTAGCGTATGTCACAGAGAAACATCCCCGACAGAGATAAGACAGAAGCCAGGAATGTGCCAGGCCACAGATGCCAAGTGATTGGAGAACCTGGGATAGAAGGGTATGGTCGACTGTGTCGAATGCTGCCGATAGGTCTAGGAGGATAAGAAGAGAGAAATGGCCTTTGGTTTTTGCAGAGTGGAGATTGTTTGTTACTTTGAGAAGGGCAGTTTCTGTAAAGAAAGTGGTCCGAAAGCCAGACTGCAGCGTGTCCAGAGTGTTATGGGAGTTGAGGAAGGTAAGTAGACGAGAGTAGGCTAGACACTCAAGGAGCTTAGAGGCAAAGAGCAAGAGGGATATGGGGTGGTAGTTGGATGGGGAGGTGGGGTCTAATGAACTTTTCTTGAGGATTGGAGCTACTATTGAATGTCTGAATAAGGAGGGGTAGATGCCAGAGGATAGGGAGGAGTTGAATACCCAAGTTAGCATGGGAACTAATGTGTGTTGCAGAGGAATGAGGAGGTGGGATGGTATAGGATCAAGGGAGCAGGTGGTGAGTGGTAATGTGGACAGCAGAAGGGAGACCTCTGCTTCTGTAACTGAAGTAAAGGAATCAAATAAGTAGGATGGCGGATCAGGAAGATACAATTGTGAAGGCTGGGAGGGTGGGATTGTTTGATGTATTATGTTAATCTTTTGTGTGAAGAACTCTGCAAAGGCTAGAGGGGTTAGGGAGGGGAGGGGAGGGGGAATGATGGAGGGGAGGGCCAAGGAGGGAATTGAAGACACAGAAGAGGCACCGTGGGTTAGATTTGTGAGTATTGATTAGTGAGGAGTAGTAGTGTTGTTTGACAGAGGATAAAGCAGTGCTGAAGCAGGACAGGAGGAATTTGCAGTGGATAAAGTCAGCGTGACAGGTGTTCAGAGGTGCGGGTACAGGAGCGGAGAAAGCGTGTTTGTGAGTTGAGCCAAGGGCGTGGGTTTGAGGGGTGTTTGTGACAGGCCTGGATGGGGGCATACAGATTAAGTGATGAGGAGAGGAGGTTGTTGTAGTATTCTACAAGCCTGTCCAATTCAGAAAGAGTGCTGAAGGTGGAGAGGTTTGAGTGCAATGCAGAAGATAAGGCAGAAATGTCTAGTAAGAGAAGCTTGTGGGTGAAGTGCAGGGCCGTAGTTGGTGGGGGAATGAGGGAAAGGGTTGTAGAGAAGGTTATGAGATGGTGGTCGGAGAGTGGGAAAGGAGATATGGAGAAATCTAGTAAGGAGCAGTTCTTTGAGAAAACCAAGTCGAGGGGGTGACCGTCTTTGTGTGTGCTAGAGTCAATCTATTGTTGAAGAGTGAAAGATGAGGTTAGTTGAAGGAGGCGTGAGGCCCAAGACAGGGAAGGATCATCAATGTGACAGTTGAAGTCCCCAAGTATGAGAGCAGGAGCATCAGAGGATATAAAGAATGCAAGCCAGCACTCAAAGTCTGAAAGGAAGGAAGAGGGTGTGGTTGTGGGAGGTCTGTATACTACTGCAACACGCATTGCTACAGGGTGGAATAATTGGATAGCATGTACCTCAAAGGAGTTAGTGGAAAAAGATGGGGGAACAGGTATCAGCTGAATGCAACATGAGGAGGTGAGCAGTACACCTGTGCCACCACTTCTGTCCACTGTGCGTGTTGTGTGTGAGAAACACAGGCCTCCCTGTGAGACTGCAGCCTCCACTGCTGAATCATGTTGGGAGAGCCAGGTCTTAGTAAGAGCAAGAAGCTGGAGTGCTTGTGAGCAGAAAAGGTCATGTATGAGAGTAGATTTGTTAGTGAGGGAACGGACATTCAGTAGGCCACAGGAAAAGGGCTGGGCAAGAAGTGGGAGGGTTGGGATGGGGATGAGATTAGAAAAATTAGAGCCTCTGTGGGATGGGGAGGAGAGTGGGAGTGGGCGGTGACATATGGGGATATGACTGGGGCTGGGTTTGGGGAGATGTCACCAGCCACAAGGAGGAGAATAAGACATACAGCCAGTAGGTGGGAATGTGATTTGTGTCTGCTGTGGGTTGGAGTGGAAGGATGGGCCGGTCTGAGCAATAGATACAGGGTGTGGTTGCAAAATGGATTTGATGAGAGTAAAGAGGGGGAAATATGAATATGGGGAGCAGTAGTGCTGGATTTTGCAGTATAGGAGCAGAGTTGAATATAGCAGTAAAAGGGCAGGTTGCATTGTGGGGTGGAGTAACAGAGCAGGGAGAAAGCAAAAAAAAGAGTCTTTAGAAGTGTGTGTTGCTGCAGGGAGGGATGTCCATCTTCAGTCCCCCTTCTCACCTCTGCTCCAACATCCTTGTAACTCCATTAAGTCCTTAACAGAAGCACTTGAGATGTTTGTTCATCCTAGCACATAGAGTCTTATAATATGCCAGACAATCCAAGTGTTAAGATTGGTTTGTTTTGTATTAAACTCCAGAGGTTGCTGGTGAATTTGGAAGGTCTCTCTTTAAGAGGACTGCACAGTTTTCAAATGTGAGGTGTTCTTCTCCAGTGGATCCTGGTTGTTCTTTTAGCCAAGTCCTTCTCCAAGTCCTGTTTAAGTCCACCTCCTTTGGAATGTCTCGCTTAGAATGGGGAGCCCTTCAATACATGCACCCTTAAAGGGAAGGCACCCTTATACTGGAGCCTTTAAATAGCAAATCTTATTCACATAGGCCAGTTTGAAATTAAATAATCAGCAAATCAGAGCATGACCATTTGATTGCTCAGGGTTGTTTAACAAGCTAATTCACACCTATGTGCAATAAGAAATTACCACTGGAGACTTAAGTCTAGGGGCAGAGGGAAATAGTGAACAGAAGAGTAAGACATACCAGGACCCTGAATGGTTAATATACAGATGGGGTATAACACAAGGTTGGAAGCTGGGTGAATGGTAGACACATACCAGGACCCTAAATGGTTAATACACAGATGGGGTATAACACAAGGTTGGAAGCTGGATGAATGGTAGACACATACCAGGACCGTGAATGGTTAATACACAGATTAACCAGTGTTTCTACGGCTAACACTGTACCAACTCTAATCTGTTATCAGTAATTTAGTCACTCAGACACCATCAACGGCCTCTGCACTGTTCATTGAGACACATTCCTTACAAACTCATCAGTCCTGTTCAAAAACTATGTGATCAGCTGACAGTCACAATGATTCTGCATATCTCAGCATTTGCTTAGACCATGTGACAGATACTGAGTTTGTTATGTACTGAACGGTCTTTTGTCTTTTGGTTTACTGTAAACAACAGTTTGATTAACTTTCACATGGAATCATGAGAACTAAAAAAACTCCTATTCAACACAGATTTCTCAAAAGACTATATTACAGCTTCTCCAGGCTGTATCTACTGGGTAGGTCCTTAAAGAGAGAGTAATGTAAAAAAAGGGAAAAAAAAAAAAATCTATAAAAGGATTGTTCAATTTAATTTTTTATAATGCATAGCATTATTAATTTTTTTTTTTTATCTCTTTACCTTAATAATCTTCTTGAAAATCTAGTTTAAAGTTCCCCCTCCTACCCCTATCAAGTCATGCAGATTTTCCTTAGATCCTAAAGCCCGTCCAGACAGATTGCAATTAGGGGCAATATTCTGTCAGCATAAGAGAATGACTTTCCTTATACTGACACACACACAATATTGTCTCTCGTTGCGATCCGTCTGGTCAAGCGGTGCCATTTGATAGACAACAGAGAATGTTCTTTGTGATCCTCTTATGTAAGGCTACTGATCTCAGATGGACCCAACACTCAACTCCTTCAAAATGTGGTTAGAGCGGATGAAAGCTGGGTTCATACAGGTGACAATATTGTACCATTGTACCCGGTATCCTTTTGAAATGGCGCACTTAAAATGTTGCGTCTTAAAGTGTTGCATGTCTTTGGCCGTGTCATTCCGAATGGCACATTAGCATGTTGCACCTTAAAGTGTCGCAAATTCTACATGTCGCGTCATTCCGAATGACACATTCGCCATATTGCACGTTAAAGAGTAGCAAATACAACATGTCGCAGCAGGGCTTAAGTTAAGGGCTCAATAAGGATGCAACTTAAGGGCGCAATAATGACACATTAAGGATGCAATATTGGCACAATAATGACGCATTAAGGACACAATATGGGTGCAATAATGAAGCATTAAGGACACAATATATGGGTGTAATAATAGGTGGGTGCAATATGGGTGCATTAATGACACAATATGGGTGCAATATGGACACAATATGGATGGACGCATTTAGGATGCAATATGGGTGCATTAAGAACGCAATATGGGTGCAATATATGATGCAATGGGCGCAATATCGCATGCGCAATAAGGACGCAACTTAAGGGCGCAATAAGGAGGTCGCTGTAGTGATGCATAGATGCCTCAATATTGACTCATTGCGTCAAAACTGCGTCATTTATACCTCGCACTGCAAACAGGAAGTGCTTCATTATAGAAAACGAAACAGGAAGTACAAAACCACCCCCAGTACACTGCAAGCTGCAAGAAAGATCACTACAGTGAAACCTAGAGAAAACCTGATAAAACGCCTAGAGAGCCTTCCTTCACTAATGAGGAGCTGGGGATACTTGTCCACTAAATGGACAAGTATCGCCCAGATAGTCCCTGAGCCTATGTAGACTATGTAAAAAAAATGGACTGCAAAATGCAGAAGTCCAGTGGCATCACGAGGACCACGAGGCAGATTCTTCGGAGGTGGTCTGACCTCAAAAGAAGAGAGGCAGGAGCACTGCGCACTATTCGCGCAGGTATGTTTGCTTTCATTGTTATTGCTGGGAGGGATATGTATGTTATAACGTAACTGTAATTCATTGTACCCTATGATTCCGTTTGATTGTTTTCATATACAAAGCAGCTTGCTGCTACTTTGGTATTCAGAACAGAAAGCATTCAAGATGCAGCATTCCAGATATGCATAGTGGTGTATGTGCTGCCATGCAGATCATTCGCACAAATGATATTGTAGATTGCAATACACTTTGCAAACTACAATGAACAGCTGATCCACGTGGGTGTCAGTAAATATAAATTTGCTGATGTTCATCTGAGCCAACCCTCTCAACAAAAATAATTTACTCATCTTCACGTGGGCTGCCCTGTTTCACCTCTACCATACCCTAACCATGCTCCATGATGTGAAATGATCGCAGAAGGTCAGAGGCAAGTAAACACACGCTTTGTAATGCTTTGTAATGACTTGGGTGATCTTGAATGGCCTTTCATAATCACATATTTACGTTACACATTCTTTATTTAATTATATAGTTGGAGATATTTTGCTTTATGTATTTGTTACTATATGCAAATTTGCCAGTACTTACTGGTAGGAAGTCTCAGCAGGGAGTGAAATAATATTAACACACTAGGCTTTGCCATTCAGTACTGCCTGATTTGCATAAACTAACAAATAAAATTATATATCTCCTAAACAAAAAGCATGACTAACAATTACAGGTGATTTTGAAAGAGCTTTCAAAATAACCCAAATCATTATCAAGTGTTAGTTCCACTTTAAACAGTGCTGAATCATAGTGGTTGTTTAAGTTGCCTGTGTAAATCATTCCAAGAAGTGCTCTACCGCACTATAAATTTACTTAACAGATTCCGTCCTGCCCTACAAAATCTTATGCCACTTCACTTGATTGTCTTTTTAATCTTTGAAACTCTTGAATCTGTACTTGTGGGTAGATAACCTATTTTGTTTGTCATGAGTAGTATTGTCACACCTGTAACTGTGATAACCACCACATAGGACCAGCGCAGTCAGTTTTAGCCTTAATTGTGCATAACTAATGATGTTAATATAGTGAGGTTAGCTCTTCTATTCAGAAACACTGATACATTTTCTCAGACCCACTTACAAACAATAACTCCCCCCCAAAAAAACGGAAGAAATGGAAGCCCTCAGATAGCATATGTAAGACTAGATTTCAGGCCTCATAAAACAAAAAGCATAGAGTGTAAGGTATTTAAATGGATAGTAATACTTAAAATGTAAAAATAAATGTTGTAGGGTTTATCCCCCTGAGTAAAAAAAAGGGTACTCCCACTGCTAAAGATGTTTTATTCAAAAGTTATTACAGCTCAAAGTTGAATTTTTTTAGGTGCAATATCACAGTGGCCTGAAATTGTACAGTGGCGCTGTTGCTACACCATCCTATGGAGATTTATGGTCTCAGGACCAGAGCTGTTCATAGGATGGTATAGCAGCAGCACCACTGTACAAATTTCAGGCCACTGTGATATTGCACCTAAAAAATTAAACTTTGAGCTGTAATAACTTTTGAATAAAACACCTTTCAGCAGTGGGAGTACCCTTGTTTTACTCAAGGGGATAAACCCTGCAACATTTTTTTTTTTAAATTTTAAGTATTACTATCCCTTTAAGTATGTATAACCCCAGATCATTTGTGTTAGTGTTCCTTTAAGCGCCTACTCCATTGTTTTCCTCTTGTCACCACTAACTTTATTGCAAATAATGAAAATAAAATAAAAATCTTTAAAACAACAGTTTCATGTGCCTTACCCTCAAAGGAGCTGGACCTTGGAGTTGACAATTATCTGGGACTACATCCGGTCCTTTCTTACATACAGTACGTCCTAGTAAGACAGTCAGATCATACTTCAACCCAGCTACTACCTAAAAAACAATATAACCAAAATAAGGAGAGTAGTCTGTGACTACGACATACTTTGAATTTGCAAAAAAAGAAAGTTTTAAGTTTCATTTAATACATACACACATTTACAGTCATCAAAATTTGGTGATCACTACAAAAAAATACTCTTCAAGACAGGAGACAGTGCAACCTCAATTCTTTGGTATTTAAAGATATAGTAAAGTCTCATTATAAATTAGGGTTCAAACATTCCTTATACTTTGTAATAACGCTCTGCACTGCTGCCACAGTTCTAATCGGTCTAGCTTATGTGTAATTATATTATAAAGTTTTTACTTCCCTCGTCTTTTACTGACATTATTCTTTCCTCAGGAGAAGAAAGTTGATCTGGATGGATTGAGACGAGATATAATCTTGTTTCAGCATAAGGAAAAACATGCCCTCCTTCGTTAAGGGGAGCAGGATTTTCCTAATACTGATAGACAGAAGACTGTCCCTTGTTGCAATCTGTCCAGTCAAGTGACCAGATTTCAGATCTAAGGGAAGATGACTGAGGTCTGTAAAAGGGGGATGAGGGGGAAACCGACTAGAACATTGTAATAACGCTGTGCACCATTCCCAAAGTACAAGAGATGGTCAAACCTTAATTCATAATGAGAAATTAACTTTTTCTTTAAACAGTCAAAAGGGGTTTAAATTCTGCTTAGGACCAAAATAGCCTGTCTGCTGGTCAAAAGCACTCACTGGTAGGTGTAGACGAAAAGTCATAACCCAACTGAGACACACGATAAGTATTTCCATTTTGAGAATACACTGGAGGGTCTTTCAGTTTTCCACGTGCGCTGCCTAACCTAACCTAAGAACCCTAATTATATTAAAAAGAGACAAGAGGCCCTCTGGTGGCCGGGATGACAGGCGGCGCTCTGCTATGTGGAGCGATGTGTGCCGCTCCAGAGCCCGATGGGTCAACTATAATCATGATGTGTTGGTTTATATATACTACTGGGGTTGAATAGAGAGACGCTTTTTTCATCTCCTAGGCAACCTCAAATGGTCATGTGAGACATTAATTGTTATGCCTTTTTGATGTATATATTACTTTTATTATGAGTTTTTCTGGATATGTTTGTACATTGCTCTTATTATTTGTTTATTATTGTTAAGTGGTTTTATGGTTTTCCTGCGGCTGCGATTGACCAATTGGTGGCGGTCATGTGACTCCTAGTTTGGGCGTTCCTGTGACGCACATGTTGTGCGCTTTGGGCTAATACAGTCGCGTATGGCAGAGTGGGTCACGGTGCTAGTCTGACCGGGTAAGCATGTGGTAGCCGCTGATTGTGTCGATTGCTGCCAATGGAATTTGATTGTATGGTATTTATATTTGTTTTAATGGCTTCTTTTTAACTGTACAGTGTATACGCTACCATTTATTTTGTTCTTTGATAAAGCGGCGTTTACAGCCGAGAAACGCGTTAGACTGGATAGCGTTATTTGTTATTTACAGGATTACTGTTCTTATAATAAATTAGATTTTTTATTCTGAAGCCATTTTTTATGATTAGTTTTTGTACAAGTTGGTGACTTTTTGATTTCCTGCTGTTACCCAAACGGACATGGAATATTCTCCGTATGCGTATCAGTCAGCTTGATCTACAGCTGACCACTATACTTGTGAGTATCCACCTATATATTTTTACCGTATACCTCTAAGGGCCATATGTTCAAAGAAGTAGCGAAATAGCTTTTGTCTTTTGTAACGACTTTTCAAAGTATAGTGCCGTTGGGGTTATTAATATTTTCAGAGAGTGTCGGTTGTGATTGCAAATATGTCATTTGTCCTGACTGAAACTGTCGTATGGCACGACAAAAAAATGTCTTAACTAAAGACAAAAATGTCTTAAAAAATGTCTTAACTAACGACAAAAATGTCTTAACTAAAGACAAAAATTCTCACATTCAGAACACATTCCCTCCACTTTTTTCTTAACATACAAATTTTGTCTTTTGAAAGACATTTTTTTGTCGTTAGTTACGACAAATTTTCTCTTCCTCTATACAACACTGGAGAATAGTTTAGCCACGCCCCTTTGCCCGGCAATTCTGGAGTTGTGTCGTACACAACGGAAATTACTAGTTTTTTGTCGTATACTCTATTGAAAATATGTCGTTCATGCATTCAATGACTTATTTTTGTCTTTCATACAACATTTTTTGTCGTTATCCCTTTGAACATATGGCCCTAAGAGTTGGTGACATATTACACTATTGGGCACCATCTATTTACAGTTTTCCAATATTAAAGTACAAGTCCAGAGATAGGAGTCACAATTGATTACATTTTTTGGGGAATGCAAAAAAAACAATGTTTAAAAATTATGAGACCTTGAAGAGAATGGTCTTTCTTGAATATGTAGAAGAGAGTATTTTCCCTGCTCCAGTTATCCTAAGCTTCATTACTGAAACTAGTTAAATGTGGTCTGTGTAAAAACGTTTAACTGGTTCTTTGGGTGGTTCCATTATCAGAATAGGAATTATGGCATAACTTTATTGTCGAATATATATATATTATTTATCTGTAAGAGTACGATTAAGTGGATGCTTCAAATAGTAACTAGATTAGGGTGCTTATGCAGTAAAGCATGATAAAGCGGAGAGGACTTCACCAGGATATCACTTCTCCAGGTCCTACATTATTCTTTGGAGTCTATGCGCTAAGATCTCCAAGGCTGGAGAAATCTTAGTTCACTGGCTCCATAGAATAACACAGGACTTGGAGAAGTGATATCACCAAAGAAGTCATCTCCACTTTAGCTCTACTTTATCACATCTTAGTGCATCTCCCCTAGGTGTTGGGAGAAGATCTGGGAGTTGAAAACTGAAGAAAACGTCATCTAGCAAATGCCTCACTGAATCCCCAGAATGTATGAAAAAATAAAACAGCCTATCATCATGCTGCAAAGGAGAAAAAGTGTATTTCTTTTTGTGTAGCTTGAGGAAATAAGGTTTATATAAGACCATCACACAAGCTGTGGAAAAATTTGTACTGAAGGTTTGGCAGCTTCACAGATTCAATTTAGAGCCAATGCTGGTCAGAAAATTGTGCCATGTCTAAATAAAGTATATGTTAAGAAGGAACCTATAGCAGTAATTTGATTGAATGTTAGAAAAAAAGAGAAGTGTTGTCTGGAAAAACAGAGCACAAATAGATATAGAAATGCATGATATATAATCTAATCTAATCTAATCTAATCTAATACTGCCTATAAAACTGTCACAGAAAAAAAAAACAAATAAAAACACCCAAAAAAAGCCAAGCTACTGAAAAGACCATCTACAGACATAAGTGGCATAATGGGGCACTTCAGCTCTAAAACAGTATAGATTTTTTTTTCAAGCAGGATTGGATATAAGGTTTAAAATCATTTATTTGTAGTCCAGAAATCAGACAGATTACTTCCTTTCCAAAACAGGAGAGTGAAAAATGTTGAAGACTGGAGTTTTGGCAAGAGGTAATCCATATGGCTGTTCCTTATATAGACCCATTTCCTCTGTTAGACCTGAACATTTTTCTTGGAATAGATTGTCTGTAACTGTTGTTCTGTTGAGAATAATTGCAGTTCTCAGTGTTGTGTACCACAATTCTACTTTTCCTGATTTATCTAGATACAGCAATATTATAACCTGTTTTAGCTTGTCAACTGTAGGTTATGTCAGTCTTCCCAATTAGACATGGTTTGATCTACAATCTCTGTGTCCTTCTCGGATCAACAGGAAGGAAGAACAATGACATTCTTTAGATGTGACAAGGTGCCTTGAACATTATGTTTAACCCTTAAAGTGCCACAGAGATGTGCAATACATTTCTCTACAATGCACTGCACACCACTGTGGCACACAAGGCATTAAATCACAATCCTCCAGTATACCTATGATATCCTTCTGGATAAAACAGACAATGAGGCAACATACATTGTAAGTTATGAACCTTTTACTGTTGGACTAAAATTCTCTCCACAAGGTCCATGAACTATTCTTGCACTCTCCCAACATCAGACTAACCAGCAAATAAATGTTACAGAAGCAGCCATGGTTTCAGTCCATATGTTCTACAAGTTATGGTGCTTGCTTCAGCAGATGGCAGCTTCCTTCCATGAGACTTGGGACCACTTTGGGATGTCCCCATAGCCTGTGATCCCCAATGGATGCAAGAGAAACATTTTTTTTCCCTTTTTTTGGGGAAAGTTATTTAAAAAAAAAACAAAAAAAACTTTTTTCTTTTACTCCACTAGGAGGCACAGGACATCTCACACAAAGAAAACCTACAATATCAGAGGCTGGGATGCCCTCCATTGTTAGTGTTTTGTCTATCTTTCTAGACTTTCTATTACTATTTTTGTTATATGTAAACTAGCCCCTAGATGAGGAGGGATTTAAGCAAAACAGAGGAAAGGTAGGAGTTCCCTTTAGTTTTTTTTTAATTAACTACTATTAAGTACCCGCTTCCTGGTGAAGGATACTTAAAATCCATGGTTTCTGTTCCCAATTGACTAAAAACAAATCCCATATATCTACGTAATGCATACTTTTTGGCATAATGGTCTGTATACAGCTGAAGATAAAGAGGAGTAATTCTGGAGCAAACAAGCCATACAGTAGTGTAAAAAGGAAAAAAAAAAAGGGGGGGGGGAATTACCATTGATGGATTAGAGACTTTTCTAGTATTCAAGGATTAAAAAGCACCATTTAAATCAATGAGAACTGTAAAGATGTTTAGTAGTTCCCAGTGCTACAGATGGATTGGTCTAGAACTGCCCCATTTTATCTTTCTAGATAAAGCCATAAAAAGCCTCTTTCCTTCTACACTTTTGTCATATCCAAGTATGGCTCACCTACAGGCTACTCTGTAATGTGTGGCTCCCACTGTTGAATTCACTTGGCCATATTATGCTACTGGTCTGAGTGAAAGCAGTAAACTAATTCCCTTTCCACCTGTCACTGACCTGCAGCTTACTGTGTTATCAACATGCAGCCAGAACAACCTTTGAGTACCATCAACTATGTATTACTTTTTAATTGTGGTAATAAGAACAACTGATATATCTTAGGGAGTTATTCATAAAAGGTGTGATAAAGAGGTGATAAGGTAGAGTCTATGCACTAAAATCTTTCAAACTACAGCAATCTTAGCACGTAGGCGCCATAGAATATCATAAGAACCGTAAAAGTGATATCACTGAAGACGTTATCTCCACTTTATCACTTCTTCATCAGACCTTAGTGAATTTTCCCCCTAGACTGTGTATGTACATGAAGCTATCTATCATCCTTTATTGAGGAATAATTTACACCTCCTTCAGTACTATATAACAACCTTGGTAAGTCTGTGCATTATTCCTATATTTTTCTGAGAAAATGTACAACTATTTAAAGGGGAGATATACACTAGTAATAAGTGGCTTTTACTTTATTTAACGCCTTAAGGAACGGCGCGCGCACGCGCGGCCGGCACTTGCGGACCACAGGTCATTTTTTTTATTAGTGCTTGCAGTTCAGGACTTCCGGAGCGGTGTGTAGCCGCAACGGGAGCCCGGAACTCCATGCCGTGCCAGGACCATTATTGGTCCTTAAGTGCTGGACCGCCGTGACGGTCCTGGTACGGCAATGGTCCTTAAGGGGTTAAACACATTAACGTACATAGTTAGGATCCAATCATACAGCACACCAGTATATCTATTTATATATCTATTGTTGTATTATATTTATATATACTGATACCTATTCAAGTCTCTCTGTAGTTTAGGTCACACCTACTCGCAATAAACAATGGACTTCGAAAGAGCTAACTGACTTATAAGGGACAGGTGCAAACAGACACAATTAGCAGTGGACTGCAAGAGATAAAACACAAGTAAAATGGCACAGTGGATATAAAAAGTCTACACACCCCCTGTTAAAATGCCAGGTTATTGTGGTGTTAAAGAATGAGAAAGATAAATCATGTCAGAACTTTTTCCACCTTTAATGTGGCCTATAACGTGAACAATTCAATTGCAAAACAAACTGAAATCGTTGAGGGGGGGGAATAAAAAAACTCACAATAACCTGGTTGCATAGGTGTGCACACACCCTCTTATAACTGGGGATGTGGCTGTGTTCAGAATTAACCAATCACATTCAATCTCATGTTAAATAGAAGTCATTACACACCTGTCATCATTTAAAGTGACTCCCATTAATCACAAATAAAGTACAGCCGTTCTAGTAGGATTTTCCTGACATTTGCTTACTTGCATCTCAGAACAAAAGCCATGGTCCGCAGAGAGCTTCCAAAGCAACAAAGGGATCTCATTGTTGAAAGATATCAGTCAAGAGAAGGGTACAAAAGAAGTTCCAAAGCATTAGATATACCATGGAACACAGTGAAGACAGTCATCATCAAGTGGAGAAAATATAGCACAACAGTGACATTACCAAGAACTGGACGTCCCTCTAAAATTGATGAGAAGACTAGAAGAAAACTGGCCAGGGAGGCTTCCAAGAGGCCTACTGCAACATTAAAGGGATAGTAATACTTAAAATGTAAAAAAAAAAAAAAAAAAAAAAAATATGTTGTAGGGTTTATCCCCCTGAGTAAAACAAGAGCACTCCCACTGCTGAAAGGTGTTTCATTCAAAAGTTATTAATTTTCAAAGCTGAACTTTTTAGGTGCAATATCACAGTGGCCTGAAATTGTACAGTGGCACTGTTGCTACACCATCCTATGGAGATTTATGGTCCCGGGACCAGAGCAGTCCATAGGATCGTGTAGCAACAGCACCACTGTACATTTTCAGGCCACTGTGATATTGCACCTAAAAAATTCAACTTTGAAAATTAATAACTTTTGAATGAAACACCTTTCAGCAGTAGGAGTACCCTTGTTTTACTCAGGGGGATAAACACTACAACATATTTTTTTTTACATTTTAAGTATTACTATCCCTTTAAAGGAACTGCAGGAATTTCTGGCAAGTACTGGCTGTGTGCTACATGTGACAACAGTCTCACGTATTCTTCATATGAATGGGCTATGGGGTACAAAGAAAAACATCCAAGCCCGACTGAAGTTTACAGTAACAAACATCAAATCCCCCAAAAGCACGTGGGAAAATGTGTTATAGTCTGATGAAACCAAGATCGAACTTTTTGGCCATAATTCCAAAAGGTATGTTTGGCGCAAAAACAACACTACACATCACCCAAAGAACACCATACCCACAGTGAAGCATGGTGGTGGCATCATCATACTTTGGGGCTGTTTTTCCTCAGCTAGAACCGGGGCCTTAGTCAGGGTGGAGGAATTATGAACAGTTCCAAATACCAGGCAATTTTGGCACAAAACCTTCAGGCGTCCATTTGAAAGCTGAAGAAGTTCACCTTTCAGCACGACAGCGACCTAAAGCACACATCAAAATCCACAAAAACATGGCTTCACCAGAAGAAGATTAACGTTTTAGAATGGCCCAGCCAGAGCCCAGACCTGAATCCAATTGAACATCTTGGGGTGATCTGAAGAGGGCTGTGCACAGGAGATGTCCTCGCAATCTGACAGATTTGGCGTGCTTCTGCAAAGAAGAGTGGGCAAATATTGCCACGTCAAGATGTGCCATGCTAATAAACTCCTACCCAAAAAGACTGATTGCTGTAATAAAATCAAAAGGTGCTTCAACAAAGTATTAGTTTAAGGGCGCGCACACTTATGCAACCAGGTTATTGTGAGTTTTTTATCTTTCTCCATCAACAATTTCAGTTTGTTTTGCAATTGAATTATTCACGTTATAGGTACATTAAAGGTGGAAAAAGTTCTGACATGATTTATCTTTGTCTCATTCTTTAACACCACAATAACCTGGCATTTTAACAGTGGTGTGTAGACTTTTTATATCCACTGTATATATAGATGTAATTAACAGATGTTTGAACATCTGCCTAGATAAGGTCTTCTGTTAACAGGGTTGTTTTCATGTGTGGACATTCCTGTAGTACACGACGGTCCTCCAGTTTCTGAGGTATCACCTTGTCTGTTGCAGTTTCACAGGAAGGGAAATATTTAACTATTTAAGTGCCAGAGAGATAACCAATGCAAATCAATGCATTAGATACCTCTCTGGCACTCATAGGGTTAATCTTGTGTTCAGATTGGGAATGTTCTGGGATAAAGTGAAATTTGCAGCTAACCATATGAAGATTTTAAATGTTTGCTTATATTTAGAGGCCTGTAGTAACAGTTTTTCAAAGGGACCAGTTCTAAAAACGACCCTATCCTATATTATAATTCGCTAAGGATGTTTGTCAGAGGTGGTCATGTGCATTAGAGACGCTGCAGTCATGAGCAGTGCAGACTGCCCGTGCCACGGCTGATACGGAGCGGGGTGCTCTGAATTCAGACCGGAGTCCTCTCCGCGCTCCTTCCTGCGCAGAGAGTACTACGGACTGAATTCGGAGCGCCTGCTCCGTATCAGCCGCGGCGTGGGCAGTCTGTACTGCCCAGCGCCGGCAGTGTTGGCCCGTGTACATGGGCCTTAAAACTAGTTTGTTAACCCCTTCAGTGCCAGAGGCTCGGGCCATTTTCTGAACCCTGCAGGCCAGACACTTTTTCAACATTTTTGCTATCCTTCCGTTTAGGCGTGATTTCCTCTGGGGATTTTTAGTTACATATGGAAAACTATATATTGTTTTTTTCAGAACGAATTGAGCTTTCTTGTGATACCTTACATGAAGAGAATTTTACATCGTGCAAAAAGCTATGATGTCATAATTACAAAAAAAAGTGAAAATTTACTCATTTTGCTAAAATCACATACTATGTATCAAAAACATTTACCTTGATTGAAAACGTTTCAATTATTTGAAAAAGCCTCGAGTCCCCCGAGTAAAAAAATACCAAATTTGTATAGTTTTACCTACGTCCATGGCTAGCGTAGAGCCCTAATCACCAGCAGCGCAAAATGACATTTTCAACTTCATAAACTAATATGCGCATTCTAGGGTTTTTGTGGTAAAACTACCCTAAAACAGTGGAATAACTATATAAAACTATATATTTCGGAAAAGTAGACAACCTGCCGCATCTAATGAGGGGTAACTTGCCTTCTTACCCCAAGCCTGGTGTGCCTCCAGAAGATGGCGCTAATGAAAAAAAAGGCATTTTCTTACATTTCTGCCCCTTCAAATGTACTGAAATTTGTGAAAACCATGGCATTTCCAACTGTATTCATTAGCTAGTGCTCTTAGGAGAAAAATGACACCCCATTGGTATGAGTTTAACTACCTCAGGGGGCGTTAGAAGTGCAAAATGACACCTACTACAACCTCAAATGTTTCTAACATTTTCTCAAACATTACTTGTCTGTACACAAATGGTTATAACAACTACAGAAGTGAAGAAAGGGTACACAAACCATACCATTTTGAAAAGAAGACACCCTACCGCATCTAATGATGGGTGACTTGCCTTGTTACCCCAAGCCTGGAGAGCACAAATGCCTCCAGAAGGTGGCGCTAATGAAAAAAAAAGGCATTTTCTTACATTTCTGCCCCTTCAAATGTACTGAAATTTGTGCAAACCATGGCATTCCCAACTGTATTCATTAGCTAGTGCTCTTAGGAGAAAAATGACACCCCAGTGGTATGAGTTTAACTACCTCAGGGGGCGCTAGAAGTGCAAAACGACACCTACTACAACCTCAAATTTTTCTAACATTTTCTCAACTATTACTTGTCTGAACACAAATGGTTATAATAACTACAGAAGTAAAGAAAGGGTACACAAACCATACCATTTTGAAAAGAAGACACCCTGACGCATCTATTGATGGGTGACTTGCTTTGTTACCCCAAGCCTGGAGTGCACAAATGCCTCCAGAAGGTGGCGCTAATGGAAAAAAAAAAAGGCATTTTCTTACATTTCTGCCCCTTCAAATGTACTGAAATTTGTGCAAACAATGGCATTTCCAACTGTATTCATTAGCTAGCGCTCTTAGGAGAAAAATGACACCCCATTGGTATGAGTTCAACTACCTCAGGGGGCGCTAGAAGTGCAAAACGACACCTACTACAACCTGAAATGTTTCTAACATTTTCTCAAACATTACTTGTCTGTACCCAAATGGTTATAACAACTACAGAAGTGAAGAAAGGGTACACAAACCATACCATTTTGAAAAGAAGACACCCTGCCGCATCTAATGATGGGTTACTTGCCTTGTTACCCCAAGCCTGGAGTGCACAAATGCCTCCAGAAGGTGGCGCTAATGAAAAAAAAAGGCATTTTCTTACATTTCTGCCCCTTCAAATGTACTGAAATTTGTGAAAACCATGGCATTTCCAACTGTATTCATTAGCTAGTGCTCTTAGGAGAAAAATGACACCCCACTGGAATGAGTCGACCTACCTTAGGGGTGCCAGAAGCACATCACTACACCTACCTGTTTGCTTCTTCGAAAATGGCGGCTTGTACTAAAATGTCCATAACTGTTAGAGACATGAAGGAAAGGTATAAAAGGTATACCATTTTGGAAAGTAGACATTCTCCCGCATCAATTGAGGGGTCACTTGCCTTTCTACCCCCTGGGCTGAAGTGCACAAATATTTCCAAAAGTTGGCGCTATGGGAATAAATACATGTTTTTTTACATTTCCACCACTTCAAAGATACTAAAATCTTTGAAAACCATAACATTTCCTGCTGTATTCAGTACCTGCTACCAACATGGTAGCCTATTTGTGTGGGTTAACATACAATATGTGGGTGCTAGGAACACGTACGTAAACCTGACACTTTTGTTTTTGAAATTATCTGCTTGCACTAAAATGGTTATAACCATAATAGATATGCAGAAAAGGTAGAGAAACAATGCCATTTTGGAAAGAAAACATCCTTCCGCATCTAATGAGGGGTCACGTGCCTTCTTACCCAAAGGCTGGTATGCACAAATGCTTCCAGGAGGTGGCGCTAGTGAAAAAAAAAGGCATTTTCTTACATTTCTGCCCCTTCAAATGTATGGAACTTTGTAAAAACCATGGAATTTTCAACTGCATTCATTAGCTAGTGCTCTTAGGAGTCAAACGACACCCCATTGATATGAGTTGACCTACCTTAGTGGGTGCTAGAAGTAGAAAACTACACCTACTACAACCTCTGATGTTTCTAACATTTTCTCAAATGTGACTTGACTGTACAAAAATGGCTATAACACATTCAGAATTGAAGAAAAGGTAGATAAACCATACCATTTTGGAAAGAAAACAACCTGCCGCATCTAATGAGGGGTCACTTGCCTTCTTACCCCAATACTGGTGTGCATAAATGTTTCCAGAAGGAGGCGATATAGGAAAAAAATTGCATTTTTTTTACATTTCTGCCCCTTCAAATGTATGGAGCGCTGTGAAAACCATGGAATTTTCAACTGCATTTGTTTGCTAGTGCTCTTAGGAGTCAAATGACACCCCATTGGTATGAGCTGAACTACCTTAGGGGGTGCTAGAAGTAGAAAACTACACCTACTACAACCTCTGATGTTTCTAACATTTTCTCAAACCTGACTTGCCTGTACGAAAATGACTATAACACCTTCAGAATTGAAGAAAAGGTAGATAAACCATACCATTTTGGAAAGAAGACAACCTGCCGCATCTAATGAGGGGTCACTTGCCTTTTTACCCCTAAGTTAGTTGGCACAACTATTTCCAGAATGTGGTGATACAGGAAAAAAAAAAATTTGTTTTACACATCAGTCACTTCAAAGATACTAAAATAGTTCAATGGCGTGGGATTTCCTAGGAGGACTTCTTGCCAGCCTAAGAAAAATGGTACCCCACTGCTGTGGGTTGACATACCAATTTACGCTACAGGAGCGTAGCTACCAGTGAAACAGAAATGGTAAAGCAAACAGTGTATGTGTGATTTTATGGCTAACAGATGAAAGAAGCTAGGGCGTCAGCCGGTGTACGTGCGGACCTGTGACTACAAGTGTAACAAAGTATGTGGGAGGGTGAGGGATTAGGCAGTGTGTGTGGGTATGAGCAGAGGAGCAAGGATGGTGGGGCAGTGTTTGATAGTGTGTATGGGAGATCTGTGACTACCAGTGTTGATAAAAAGTCCTGTGTGTGCCACAGGAAGGGGGTCGGCATTGAACTCCCCTCCTAGTGGCACACACAGGGTTAATTTGTGTTTTAATTTATTTTTTTTATTATATACCTCATTGAGGGGCATAAGGACCCCCTGATCCCTCCCCAATGAGGTCTTAGTAAAAATATATATATATATGTCCACAAACAGGGGACCCTGAGAGTGCCACAGGGGTCTCCAGCGCATTGCAAAGCAATGCATTGGACCCTTCTGGCACTCAGAGGGTTAATTTTTTTTTTTATCATTACTTGGTAATCAGAGCTTGTTGGGGGGCCATCAGGACCAATCATGATGGCCCCCCAACAATCTCTGATAACGAAGTAATGATAAATGCCCTGTGTGTGCGCGCCACAGAAGGGGGGCTGCATTGGCCCCCCTTGTGGCACACACAGGGTTCATTTTTTTTCTTTACTTTTTTTTTTTATTATGGACCTCATTGGTGGGTATCAGGACCCCTCTGATTCCCCCCAATGAGGTCTTAAAAAAAAAAAAAAAAAAAAAAGGAATCAAAATAAATGTCCCTGTGAGTGCCAAAGGGGTTTCCAGCGCATTGCAAAGCAATGCATTGGACCCTTCTGGCACTCAGAGGGTTAATTTTTTTTTTTATTATTACTTTGTAATCAGAGCTTGTTGGGGGGCCATCAGGACCAATCCTGATGGCCCCCCAACAATCTCTAGTAACAAAGTAATGATAGAAGCCCTGTGTGTGCCACAGGAGGGGGGGGTGCATTGGACCCCCCCTTGTGGCACACACAGGGTTAAAAAAAAATTTTTTTTTTTTTTTTTTAATAATAGACCTCATTGAGGGGCATCAGGATCCCCCCTGATCCCCCCAATGAGGTCTTTAAAAAAAAAAAAAAAAAAACCCCAAAGAAAAGACCCTGTGAGTGCTACAAGGGTCTCCAGCACATTGCAAAGCAATGTGCTGGGGACCACTGCGGCACTCACAGGGTTACTATTGGTTTTTTTTTTTTTTTTTTTTTTTTTTTTAATGTATTCAGACCGCGTGGGGGACATCAGGACCCCTCCTGGTGTCCCCCAAGTAATTGATCTCCCAGCCGATAGGCTGGGAGACCAATTTGGCGACTGCAGGAGAGCAGAAGCTCTCCTGCCTTTCACTCCTACCACCGGTAGGAGTGAATCGCTTAAGGGAAACTTCCCTAACGTCATCGGTGATCATGTCACCGATGACGTTAGGAGGTTTCCCCCGGTCCCGCCCACTCCTACCCGGAAGTTCGGGTAGGAGAGACGGAAGAGGAGAAGCTGCGCTTCTGCTGCGCTTCTCCTCTTCTTTTATTGATCTCCCAGCGCGATCGGCTGGGAGATCAATAACAGGGGGGACATGAGGAGTGATCCTCATGTCCCCCCATGATTGCCCAGCTTTTTTTTTTTTTTAAATGCGGCCACTGCATGCCGGTTATACCGGCTCATGCAGTGACCGCATTTTAGTGGGTACATTGTACGAGCTTGGCACAGCGGGTACAGCTGTCCAAACTCGTACAATGTACCCACTTGGCACTCAAAGGGTTAATAAACGTCTCTTCATTTGTTTATCGCACTGCAGTCATGTGCAGTACAGACTGCCTGCACGCGGCTGATACGGAGCGGGGCGCTCCGAATTCAGACTGGAGTCCTCTCTGTGAACCTTTCTGGGTGGGTCCCAGGAAGGTGCCCAGAGAGTACTACAGACTGAATTCTGAGCACCCCGCTCTGTATCAGTTACGGCGCGGGCAGTCTGTACTGCGCATGACTGCAGCGCCACCAGTGTTGGCCCGTGTACATGGGCTTTAAAACTAGTTTGTTAATAAATGGCTCTTCATTTGCTTATGGTCTAATTCCCCCTTGAAGAATCAATACATGACGTGATTATATGAAGAGGATCCACATTAGAACAGCGGTTCTCAACCTTTCTAGTGCCGTGGCCCTTTGATAAATTTTCCCAAGTTGTGGAGACCCCTAACAGTAAAATTACTATATTGCTCCTTCATCTCTGTAATTTTGCTACTGTTATGAATCAAAATATAAATATCTGATGGTTTTAGGTGACCCCTGGCAAATTGTCATTCGACCCCCGAAGGGGTCCCGACCCACAGGTTGAGAACCACTGCATTAGAAGATTCCAACACAAATAATTATAGTTTTAGAATGGATAATGCCAGGGTTAATATACCCTGTACAGTGACCTGTATTACACTGCAGTTGACAGCTTTATCACTTAATCTCTAAATTCCCAGTAGGACTTCAACAGGAAAGTGAGCAAGGTTATAACATATCCTGCAATGTAATTTATGCAGATATTATGCTTAACATAAACATGACGACAGACACTACTGACAATATTTTATATTTATATATTTTTAACGTATATATAATCATACAAATGCGTATAATACTTATGTATTATCTCCAATTTACCCATTTGGTATGTTGTATATTCTAATGAATTATATAAACACATATATACACTGGCTACATACAAGTAATCATACAAAACATGAGGTTTACGATGTCGCAAAAACAAACCCGTAAGGTCATGACAGCTACAATAATGACAGCCTATTACCTGTTTTCTAGCCTCAGTGATCCGTAATTGTCTGTATATTTCGTCTCGATTGTTCCCTCTGTTGTACTCGCGCACAGCCAATTCTGCTGCCTGCTTCACGTCTGGCTCCCCCGGGGAGACTTCAAGCCACCTTCCCGAAGGGAGTCCAATAACAAGAACCAGCGTGGCGAAAAAGAATAAAGCGATAGAAGCAAGAGCCATGTTACCTATACAAGCTCTAAAACCAACACCACCGGCGTTAACAGCGGCCAAGTAAGGATGTAAACAGGGAACACGTGACATATCTAAGTGGCAGAGATCGTCATGTTAGAAGTGGGCATGACTGTGATGTGTCACCTTTTAAATCGGCTTGTTTGCTCGGAAGAAGCGAGATAGAAGACGTATTCGAATCAGGCAACATTATGCAAATACAGATACTTTTGAAGTAAATATCATCATAAGAATTCATAGTTTTCTTTATGTAAAGACGGCTTGGTGCATTAGAGTGTCTCTCCACGGCAGTGACTATGGGATGTCTCCAACCTCCAGCTGAGTAGGACCAATCAAAAGCCAAATAGTTGACTACTGCTCTCACCTTTAGTTATACTATTGTCTAAGCTAAAAAAAATAACATAAATAGGTAATAAAAGGGATGGGGTATGCTGTGGAGGGACACAGAAGAAAATGAAATATTGGTGAGTAAATGTCTCCCTTTCTGCTGTGTCCTGTGAGAATATGGGCTATACCCAAGCAGTACACAGAAGGGAGGAAGAACACCTTGTGAGAAGACTATTAGAACCAGTAAAGGGTGCATTATAAGAAGACATTACAAGGTGACCAACCAGAGAAGCATACAGAGTAAGGAAACAGTTACCCTTATTTAGTAGCAACTGTTTGCAGATCTTTTCTTCCAAATCTTGTATCAGCGGAAGCTTGCACGTCAACTCTATAATGTTTAACAAAGGTAGATATTGAAGACCAGGTGGGTGCCTTGCAAATCTCCTCAGGTGAGGCAGAGGCCTTGTTTGCCCAAGAAGCAGAGCTGGACTTTGTGAGAAGACTATTAGAACCAATACCCAGATATCAATAAAGGGTGCATTATAAGAAGACATTACAAGGTGACCAACCAGAGAAGCATACAGAGTAAGGAAACAGTTACCCTTATTTAGTAGCAACTGTTTGCAGATCTTTTCTTCCAAATCTTGTATCAGCGGAAGCTTGCACGTCAACTCTATAATGTTTAACAAAGGTAGATATTGAAGACCAGGTGGGTGCCTTGCAAATCTCCTCAAGTGAGGCAGAGGCCTTGTTTGCCCAAGAAGCAGAGCTGGAGCTAGTTGAATGCGCTCTAATTTTCAGCGTAGTTTCTAATTTAGCTTGCTGATATGCTAATGTTATGCAGTCTCTGATCCATTTGGCTAAGGAGGATTTAGATGCTGCCAGTTCTATATACTTTCCAAAAAAAGCAAATAAACAAATAGTCTGATTCTTCTGTCCTTTGTAAGTAAACAGATATGCAACAAACAAAATCCAACATATGGATTCTGGTCTCAGTTTCCCCGTAGGATTAGGGCAAAATGACAGCAGTGCTATTTCTTGGTTCAAATGGAAGTCCGTGATGACTTTAGTATGTAAGGAAGGTTTAGTGCACAAAACCACTTTACCCTGATGAAGAGCGAGGTAAGCAGGTTTACAGGAAGATGCTTCCAATTCACAAACTCCTCTAGCAGATATTATTTTTGTAAGAAATACAGTTTTAAGAGTAAGCTGCTTAACTAAAATCTTATCTAATGGTTCAAAAAGAGGGGGTCTGGACAGTTGATCTAATACAATATTTAAAGGGGCAGTAATGGCCCCAAAAAAGTCCAGTTTTGTAGAGTTTAAATTAATAATCAATATGCTCCAACCCCTATCTCTCAAACCACTATGGTTTGAGAGATATAGGGATTCAAAGTTCTGCAGACTTGATTCGCTTTACAGCTGACATCAGGAGAAGGGGTGGGAGAGGGGAGCTTTGAATCCCTATATCTCTCAAACCATAGAGGTTTGAGAGATAGGGTTTGGAGCATATTGATTATTAATTTAAACTCTACAAAACTGGACATTTTGGGGGGGACATTACTGACCCTTTAAGTCCCAGGGGGAATAATCTCCCTGATTCTAGGTCTTGAATTATATTGTATTGCTTTAACACATTTTTTAAATAAAGGCTCTTCAACAAATGGTTCTGCTAGTAAAGCTGACAGGGATGAAACCAGGAGATAGCCCCATATCAAATCCCTGCTGTATGAATTCTAAAATTATGGCAGAAGAAATGGGAACTTCTGAATTTTTCTTGGTAGCGTACCACTTTTTAAAAGTGTTCCAAACTCATGTCATATGCTTTAGTTGTGGATGCCTTCCTGCCTGAAATAATGGTCTATTCTACTTTGGCAGATAATCCTTTCTTCATTAAAGTTTCCAACTCAATCTCCATGCTGTTAATCTCAAAAAAGGCTGGGTTTGGATGGTATGTGGGACCCTGGCTTGGATACTGGAATTATCCAGTGACTAGAGATTGATAGCTGGATTAGGTCTGAAAACCAGATCCTCCTGGGCCAATATGGCGCAATCAGAATTACCTCTGCCTTCCCTTTTCTGATTTTCCTTATGACATCTGGTATCAGTGGAATATGGGGGAATATATATGCAATGGAAAAGGAGCATTGGAACTTTAAGGATGCAAACATTTTTTGTAAAGTTGATACCTTTATTGGCTAACTAAACAGATTTAAAATGAAAGCCGATGAAAAGAAGGAGAAATCCCACCGCTAGCCACCAGTGTAACGGAAGCTAAGAAGGGACAGTGTCGCCTTCTGCCATCGTTCCCGGGTCTCTCCTTCTCAACGCCATACTGGCGCCGTCGGATGCACCAGTCGAGCAGATCAACAGTCCGGTGGTCAACTCAAAGTGGCGTCGAACCCCAGAGTAGCCGACTCTATGTCGAAGGATGCGGATCGAGGAGGGGTCGACGGGCTCTCAAACCATCGAGTGTCGTAGAACCGGACCACTGGGCAGTAGAGAGTGAAGCCTCTACTCCCGGGCTATGATGAACAGGAAAAGTGTTGCAGGAACCAAGGGTTGCGGTTGCCCAGTCGTTCGAGCACTCCGTAGCTCGAATCGAAGGTTTTACTGGAACTGGAAGAAGCAAGGCAGAGTCCACGTTGCCGCATGACAGCATCCGAAGTTGGGTAGCAGGATACTGGCAGCAGACGGTCGAACGATGCAGGAACCTGGGCTCAGATGGGCGTCAGAGTGGCCGCTTTAATACCATAAGAACACACAAGACTCCAGGACTCTGGTTCACTCCAAAACATAACTCTCTTTATTGACAAAGACCACAGATATTTATACACAACTCTTACATTGAAACCTATGGGGAAACCAGATACAATAGGGCTTAATCCAATCATAATACAGTAGACAAAAGGCCAACAGCAGATGGCCTAACAAACACAATGAGCCAGACGTGATTGCATTTAAAATATAAGAGGGGTTGATTAATTCAGACACAAGATACAAAGACTTGAGGGGCAGGAATACACATTCTAGGAACATTGCACAGGGGTTGAAGCACGTACACACTGGTTTGAATATTCTAAAAGGTAAAAGGAGCGCTCACCGTGCAAAGGTATTAATGAATGAGAGAGAAAAAAAAGGGGGGGAAGGGCGGTGTGCCTAAATACTAGAGAATGAATATAACTGAACCTAACTGTACCAGCCTAAGTAGGCAGTGAGGGGTAAATGTAACCCTAAGGAATACGCTGGAGTATCATCAATAGGGATACACATACAAGAAAAATTGTAACCAGGCAAATTGATAATACAAACAATACGTACAATTAATGTAAGGAAAAACTGGATACAGAATGAATAAATGAAACTAGATTCAAAAATGGTCCATACATATGAGGCAGTTTAAATGAAAATGATCAATGATGGATGAGACTAGATCAAAACCTAGTCCATATAAATGAAACAATTAAGATGAAAATGATCAGTGATGGATGATGATATGAGTAGAGATGAGGATGAACATATGACGATGAGATGGATACAGATAGTGATGCATGAATGATGTACTCCTCTCTAGTGATGACCGTTCTTATTTCCCGTGCTGCTGTCAAATGCTCGGAGTCTCCTCGAGCCAGTACATGAAAAACAGAAAAAAAGGGAGAGACAGCGCCCAGAGATCTAAGAGTAGTCCGTGGTATAATGAGAAATAAAAAAAAAACTTGGGTAACAAAATGTCAGTATTTTATTAATTAAAAAGTATATTACTAAAAATCAAGATAAATATCACATATAAAAAGAAATTCTATATGTGTAACCAGATAAAAGAAAAATCAAGAAATAAAAAATAAGACATAGTATAAAAAGGAATCACTGAACCTGACCGGAACAGCAGATCTGTAAGTGAATTGCCGGACTTCTGAGGCGCAACTATACAAGAAGTAATCCGGTGAGCAGCCACCTAATAACTGCTAAATGTTTCAGTTCCAAGTATTGCTCTGGTGAGCATATTATATAATAGAATGTTTATATTCTTCCGGACTGTGTCTATTCTCTATTGAGATTCCAACTAGCAAACATATTGTTTGGTTACACATCAACAGTACTTACTGAGCATTTGGTCCGTTCCGGTATTCACCGCGGCTCCCCATTATCCCCATATATATTTTTTTTTTTGATCTTTTTGATTACTTGCACCACTTTGTCTACGATGTGGATTATATGATTCCTTTTTATACTATGTCTTATTTTTTATTTCTTGATTTTTCTTTTATCTGGTTACACATATAGAATTTCTTTTTATATATGATATTTATCTTGATTTTTAGTAATATACTTTTTAATTAATAAAATACTGACATTTTGTTACCCAAGTTTTTTTGTTTTTTATTTCTCATTATACCACGGACTACTCTTAGATCTCTGGGGCGCTGTCTCTCCTTTTTTTTCTGGTTTGAATATTCGGCTTCAACCCTGGCCAATCAAATCGTACAGTGAGTTGGCTGGTCGACCAATCCCAGAGCCGCCTACTTTTCCCCATGTTAAGTCTATGGAAGACCTTTAAACCTCCTGCTATCATGGTCCCCGTGATTCCCTGTCAATCTTTGCTCTGTTACCTGTGCATTGGAGGAAGCTAATTGGCCCGCCCAGGATATTCCTTTATATACTGGGTTTTGGGCACTTGTCAGTTGCCCTTTCGTGGTGTTCCTGAGCCTGCGCCTTGTTGCTGTGTTTCTGCATTCCTGTGTACCGACTCGACTAGTCTGACCATTCCATTGTTCCTGCTCCGTGATTGACCCGGCACTGGCTGACGTTCCTGCTCTGTGATTGACCCAGCTCTGGCTGACGTTCCTGCTCCGAGTAATGACCCAGTTCCGGTTGGAGTCCAGCGCTGTGATTGTTCCTGAGTTCCTGTGTCATCCTGGTCACCGGCTGGTGACATTCTGAACTGTGTTTGTGTTGCTCTGGCTAATCCTCTCTCAGTTTACTGGGCCGTTGCCTGAGCCTGTTCCATAGCACTGCTGAGCTGTAGTCTCCTTACCGAACCTGTATTAACCCTTGCTGTGCCGGTTGCCTCCAATATCTGAGCCTGTTCTCTTTCACTTGCCAAGCCAGTGTATTCCGTTTGAGCCTGTTAACACTTGTGAGCCTGTGCCTTTCTGACCTTGCCTACCTATTTGCACTAGCAGAGCTGTTGTTCTCTCCGGTTCTTGTTAAGCGCCGCGACCATGCTGGTTGGCGTTGGTACCTCCATTGGCTCTTGCTGTATGTTCTCCGCATGACACCGGAGGGGTGTCCCGGTTCCGGTCACTAAGTGCTCAATGTATTAGCCATATTCCGTATCACCATTTACTTTGGCTCATTATCGCTTGTGCGGTGATTGCTCCGCTCTGGCACCCAAGGGGTGTGTACAGCTCTTCTCCCGTTGGCACACGCAGGGTTATATCCGTGATAATATTGAGGACGATTCAGGTTCTGGTCCGTTTGCTCTTGCAGTGGCTTTACTCCAGATTATTCCACTAAGGTGGTATAGGCTCAGCCCTGGGCATTCGCTGGTCAATCTGGGCGTTCATGTGCAAAGGTATCTGAGAGTGATTAGTTCAGTCACGCAATACACCCTTCTCTGCACCATCAAGAGACTGATATCAACTTGTGGGCGTTGGCCAATCAGTTTACTAAACAGTCTATTTCTCCACATTTAACCCTGTATATTTGCTTACCTGAGCTGTATAAGTCTGCTATACTCATCTGGGCCTGTATCTCACCTTTACCATTCCTGGCCCCCAGGGGCGCTGTTCATTCATTTTTATTTCAATAAAACTGTGTTTTTACTATACCGGTGTCTGAGTGTCAGAAAACCGTAACACCTGCTCAGGGATTCGACCAATCAGACATCGACTCACTGCTCCCGGTTCTCCGTGCTCGATGCGGTGTCGTTCTCAAACCGGAAACCTCCGACCCATATTCGGTGAATGTATAATCCCTCAAACATACTACATACAATAACTAGAACATTCAACATATATTAAACATAGTACACGAACCAAAGTCTATGAACATAAGTCTTTTCTCTTAGGCAATAGCTGGCCAGTTCGTACGACAAGGCACAGCACAACAATACAAAATGTCCACAGTCTTTGTATGAATAGTTTTAGGGCCAGACAAGGGCTCAAGTAACGGGTAGGATCCATTACATGTACGTCTTCTGACGTGGAAGATGGCTTATCTTTTGGCTGTGGTATCTGTCTACAGAGTTGCTATGCTGCCGGCTTTGTCCTGCAAACCACCTTTCCTGGTGTTTAACAAGGATAAGGCTGTTCTCCATAGCTCCCAGGAATTTCTTCCTAAGGTGGTCTCTGAGTTCCACATTAATCAGGAGATTGTTGTGCCTTCTTTTTGTCCTGACCCTAAATCTGAAGGATATCCACTTGTTGTTGCCTCAAGTTCTATGTGCACCGTACTGAGTCCATCCGCAAGACGGATGCTTTGTCATCCCTGAGGGTTCCAGTGCTGTTTTGGCTGCGTCCAAGGTGAATTGCATTCTGGATTAAGTCTGCCATCTGCAAGGCTTATGAGCTCAGATGGAATCCTGTTCCCTTCCGCATTACAGCACATTCCACCAGGTCTGTTGGGGCCTCCTGGGCCTACAAGAATCAGGCCTCTGGTGAACAGCTGTGCAAGATAGCCATTTGGTCTTCTGTGCACACCTTTGCCAAACATTACCGTATGGATGTTCTGGCTTTGGTTGAAGCCAGCTTTGGCAGGAAAGTCCTGCAGGCAGTTTTGCCTGTCTAGGACTATGTAATTCCTGTGCCTTATAGCTCTTTAACTGTTGAGCCCTGTTGGCTCTTGTTCTTGTGTTCTATGTGCTGTTATGCAGTGTCCGTTGACAGTTAGTTGGACTGTTCCATGTCCTGGAAAGTCCATGGGAACTCTTGTATCATGGGGGACCAACGCTTGGTCCTTTTCTTCTCTTCCCACCCATGGGAGCTCAATGTTGGCACATCCCCATGGTACTTGTATGTCATATTGGACGAAAGAGAAAAAAGGATTTTAATCTTAACTCTTAAATCCTTTGTCCATATGACATACAGGTCTCCCAGCAAATGAAAGAGACCGTGCTGGGTCTCTTGTGGCTGTACGTGGGAGTCCTTTTTGGGTTCATTGCTCCCAGGTGTTTTCGCTTCTTTCTTCTTGCTATCTTAGTCGATAGGTTTATTTCTCTCAAATCTATCTGGCAGGGAGGGGCTAAGGTACCCTATTATGGAGGAGGGGGAGGCTCCACCCCTGTACTTCTTTCAGAATTGTTCCAGCCTACTGGGAGGAGCTGTCACCAGCCCATGGTACCTGTATGTCATATGGACAAAGAGAAAAGGATTTAACAGGTAAGAGTAAAATGATCTTATGTTTAAGAGCTTTAAGTTTTGCTGATTTAAGCTGTCAAGAAATGTTTTTATTATTGGGTAGTAATAATATGGAAGGTACAAAATATACTATAGCTTTATGGATCAAATATAAGATATTATCAATTGCTTGTCTGCCAGGGATGAATCCCAATGAATTGTGGGTTGAACCAGATAGCTCTAATATTGTCAGATTCAGTCCATGCCCCTTGCCCACAACGCTGCTGCTCATCGGCATGGCCTTTCTTCTCAGCCGGGCCGGCTTGGCGTTGCTGGGAAACCTCATTGTAGGTGTTGCTTCATGACGTTGTAACGTCATGCACTATCCCTTTATAAGGGAGGCGCTCGCATTGAGCCGGTGCTCAGTGTAAAATTGAGCTTCCTAGTGAGCAGTCCTGTGCTGTTCCTATTGCTGTTGTCCCCTGCCTGTGCTTTCCCTTTTTTGATAACCTCTGCCTTGGACTGGGATTTAGCCTTGCCTGATGCCTGCCCTGACCATTGCCTGTGTATTACCATTGCTCCAGTGCTGCCTGCCCTGACCACTGCCTGTCTACTGACCATTGCTCCTGTGCTGCCTGCCCTGACCATTGCGTGCTAAATGACCATTGCTCCAGCGCTGCTTGCCCTGACCACTGCCTGTCTGCTGACCATTGTGTGTTTCTTCTGTTTATACTATAACTGAGCTACCTGCTTATTCTCCGAACAGTCTTTATCTGCTCAGAGTCGAGTTTCATGCAGCGCACATTCCCACAGTTACATAAGAGTCTCACAGATACACTGAGCCATCATCAACTCCGGTGCCAGTAGCAGTTTCCTAGACTCTGACCTGGCCTCTTCATTATGCATCCCCACACAATGCAAGACTCAGCCTCTCGGGGTTCTGATGGCGGACAGACGGATTCATCATCTGGGGCCTGTTACATTTGAAACCACTCCATTACAACTAATCCTGGTGACCCCATTCCTTACGGATGTATTTATCCATTGTCCGGGCCTGAACTGGTACATCTACAGACGTATCTCTCTGATAACCTGGAGACAGGTTTCATACATCCGTCTACCTCACTGGCTGGTGCTGGCATCTTTTTCATTGAAAAAAAGACGGCGGCTTAATCCATGAGTAGACTATCGCGACTTGAACAAGGTTTCAATCAAGAATCACCACCCTTTGCCACTCATACCTGAGATGATGGAACGACTGGCTTCTTGTGACGGTTTTTAGATGAACACTCAGACCAGATTGGTAAGGTTAAAATGACTTTATTGAGATAAAGACAACACAAGTAGTTAGGCCTTTGGGCCCACACGAACAGAACATAAATATATGCAGGTATATACAGTAATAGCAAGCCAGTAATAGAACTGTATGTATGAATGATAACAATCACTGGCAACAGAGGTTCTGGCTTGAACAGGCAGCAGGTAACTCAGTCCAAGAGCTGACCACAGGACCTTAGTGACAGATGGTCCATGAGGAGATGACTGGCACAACCCAGATGCTTGGGAGGCACAGAACCCAAGGAGCGAGGCAGCACTACTGGCACAACCCAGACGCCTGGGAGGCACAGAACCCAAAGGAGCGAAGCAACACTGACCCTGGCACTGGATGCCGATGGACCGAGACAACTCTCATAAGCAAACCCTAGAATGCTAGGGGTAATATGAAGGCAATCAGTGTCCCCTCTCACTGAGGATGCTAACAATGCAATGCTGGCTCTTGAGCCCAAGGCTACCGCAGAGTAGAATATGCACAACCCTACCTGGACAGTCCAGGCACGCAAAGGATCAATTGGTAACGCCCTGTGATTACTGCAACTCCCAAAGGGAGTGAGCCCAGCTCTGTAAAGAAGGTGGAGACAGAGAGATCAGAGTAACACAGTCAGTGCTATGAACAATGTACAGGTACTTCACGTGTGCATACCGCCAACGGCAGTCAAGAGAGTAGCTACAGCACGAATGCTTAGCTAACGGTCGGCAGAGTAGTAGCGCCACGTGGAGCAACAGACTAGCGTAACAACAAGGCCACAGCAAGTCTAGCTGGAGCAAACGGAGGCAACCAAGTGGTAGGCTAGATACGGAAGGCAACAGAGTGTCAATACTCTAGACACCGATGGTAACAGACTAGATACACAGCCAGGTATGGTCAGTAGCGGAGCGGGTTCTTAGCCAGATACGATCAGCAATGGAGCGGGTTCTCAGCCAGATATAGTCAGTAACAGAGCGGGTTCTCAGCCAAGTAAGGTCAGCAACGGAGCGGGTTCTCAGCCAGAAACAGTCAGCAACAGAAGCGGGTCCTCAGCCAGATACGGTCAGCAGCGAGAACGGGTTCTCAGCCAGGTACAGTCAGCAACGGAAGCGGGTCCTCAGCCAGATACGGTCAGCAACGGAGTGGGTTCTCAGCCAGATACAGTCAGCAACAGAACAACAGTAGTACAGCAAACTCAGGAACATTGTCAGACAGGCCAGGTCATACACGATCAGCAATAACAGAGCAAAAGTCAGGAACTAGTACACCACGAAAGGGCACCATAGTGTAGACATGACAGAGGTTATAAAGGCTATCACTGGGCGGTGACAAAGATACTGGCCAGTCAGAAATGAGATAAGGAAATAGAAGAATCAGAATGTCGCAGCCCGCAGCCAGGAGCACGGGCACCGTGATAGTACCCCCCTCTCAACGACCCCCTCCCCGCGGAGAGAGACCAGGCTTAGAGGGAAATTGTAGATTATGTTAGCGTTAGTATAGTCATATTCTTAATTTTAGTAATGACAGGAGGAGAGTATTTTGCATAATCTTTCTTTACTAAATCTCCACAGCAGCACAGTAACCAATCACAAAACAGAAAGTATAAATAGCCTGGTACATCCTGACTACTTCCTCTTTCGCAGCATAACAACAAGCTGACATAGGAAAAGAACAAACGATAACACCCAAACTTCGACGAACATCACACTCTTTAAGATGATCTTCTAACCAACGGTATTCCCCGCCGTCTCCGGAAACAGATCACACTGAAAAACATGGAGTGAAAACTTGTGAAAGATCACTGAATGGAACACAAGCAGTGCACACAAAGAGAACACTATTTAAACTCAAAAGTAACTGCACAGCAAGACATGAAAAAACAGGTTAGAAACATTAAAACTTTTAAACAAACATTTCAGAATATTTAAAAAAAAAAACCTTGAAAAACAAACCCCAGAATCAGACGTAAGTAAGGAAAAAAGGGAAGGGAGGGAAAATACCTCCTGTCATTACTAAAATTAAGATTATGACTACACTAACGCTACCATAATCTACAATTTTACCATATGACAGGAGGCTTCGTATTTTGCATTTTTAACGCTAGGACACCAAAACTTGAGACGCATGAGCCGCTGGACGAAAATAAAAAAGGCAAAAAGTGTGCTCTCTAGACCAATCAGCAGAACGGAAAATGTCAGCAATAGATGCCCCAGCCGATGCTGCACCAGACGCAGCAGCCCCTCTAACTGAATGGGCACCAAAACTAGAATCCACTCCTGCCAAAGATAAAACCCATCATCGAATCCACCGAGCCAAAGTAGTAGTGGAAACAGGCTTATGAGGAGTTGGCCCAAAGGAGCAGAACGTAAAGAAGCCAGATTTGAACATAACAAAGTAAGACCTCAACTACGCAGAGCTGAGGAACCTCCCGGAAAAAAGGGTAAAAAAACAAAGCCGAGTCAGACTTAGTGCGACGAGAAATGGAGAAAGATACACCCTCAGGAAGCACGGAAAATCCGTCCACATCAAAAGCCCGGACATCCGAAACTCGGCGAAAAGAAACCAGACAAAGGAGAATGGTAAGCTTAGCCGAAATCTGTCTAAGGGACAGAAGATCATTAGAAGGCCAATTTCTTAAGAAACGGAGAACCACCTCCACATCCCAAAAACTAGAATACTTTGGGGCCAGAGGCCTAGATAACTTGATTCCACGTAAAAGCCGACAAACTAAAGTATCACGCCCTACGGGAACACCTGAAACAAGAACATGAGCGGCAGAAATAGCCGAACGTATAACATTCAGCAATCGAAACGACTGACCGGAAGAGAACCGAAAAGATAAATAATTGAGAATGGCAGTCACAGGTGCCGTAAAGGGATCGCAACCCCTCTCCAAACACCAGCCAGCCCAGGCATTCCAGGCGGACAGATAAGATCGTCTTGTACCAGGGGCCCAGGAGTCCCACAAGAGCCTCCTAGCCTCCTGCGAAAAACCATCGACTGCCCATGCACCCCGGAAATCGCCCAGGCCACCAGCTGCAGTCGCTCCTGAAGGACGAGAGGATGGGGATTCCCCAGAGGATCTGAGAGGAGAAGAGGACACAAAGGTAGAAGTAGAGGATCCTGAAACGATAACTCCAGAAGGTCCGGGTACCATGGCTGACTCGGCCACAACGGAGTAACCAGAAGAATGCTCACCTGTTGAACATGAACCTGGTGCAAGACCCTCACCAGCATCGCAAATGGAGTAAACGCATACGCCCCTTGAGCCAGCAACCTCTGAAGAAAAGCATCCACTGCTTTGGAATACGGATCCGGGAGCCAGCTGAAGTATGTCGGTAGTTGACGATTGGTCCTGGAAGCAAACAGATCTAAGCATAAAGGACCTCAGGCGATGAAACACTGATACGTCCAGTTTCCAATCGCTCGTGTCTATCCAGTGTCGGAAGAACCAATCCGCCGTGAAGTTGGAGACTCCCAGAAGATACTCCGCCCGAAGGGAAATGTTGTGGCTGAAGCAAAACTTGTAAAGGTCCTTCGTTGCTTCTGTCAAGGTCCGAGACCTGGAGCCTCCCAATTTGTTTATATATTGCACCGCGGAGAAATTGTCCATGAGAAGAAGAATGCAACATCCCGCGGTGTCCTTGGCGAAACTGTGAACCGCAAAGGACCCCGCTATCAATTCCAGGCAATTGATATGAAGACCTTCTTCCACCACAGACCAAGGACCCCCTGTGACCAGATCTGCGCAATGGGCGCCCCACCCCCAAAGACTCGCGTCCGATTCCACTACAAAGTCTGGGGAAGGCCCAAAAACCGCTCAGCCGTTCCAGGCCTGCATATGAAGGAGCCACCAATGAAGTTCCGCACGAACCTCTGGAGACAGGTCCACAAAATGGTCGTAGGTGGTCGAAGATGATGAGCCTTCAAGCGTTGCATTGCCCGATAATGAAGCGGGCCCGGGAAAATTGCCTGAAGAGGAGAGGAGACCCACCACGTGAGCTAGCAAGCACAATGGAACTTGAGGCATGCGGAGGACGTGGTGAATTTCCTTGCGAATTGCCGCCACCTTTGACAAAGGAAGACAAAGAAGACACCGAACAAAATCTATTTTGAATCCCAGTAATTGGACCACCTGAGAAGGTTCCAACGCTGACTTCTCCACGTTGATGACAAACCCCAAGGACTCCAGGAAGTGCATCACGAAGTGCATCTGAGATCAAAGTCTGGAAGCATCGGTGCAAAAAATCAAGAGATCATCCAGGTAAATCAGGCAACCAATGCCCAGAGACCTCAAACGAGCCACCACCGGTTTCAGCAGTTTCTTGAAGCACCACAGAGCCGAACTGAGGCCAAATGGAAGGCAGGTAAACTGGCATGGGCTACTTCTCCAGCGGTACCGAAGAAAATGGCGACAACACGGATCGATCAGTACTGACAGTACTGACAGTCTCCCTGGATTAAGAGATTGCGCAGTAGATGGATGCCTTCCATCTTGAAGTGACGATAAACTACGAAGGCGTTGAGCCTCCGCAGGTTGATGACCGGTCGAAAATCCCCCGTCTTTTTGCGAACTAGAAAAATATTGCTGAAGAAAACAGTCTCGTCTGGAGCGTACTGAACGGTGCCTTTGGTAAAAAGAGAGGCGATCTCGTTGTCTATCAGTTCCTGATCCCACGTCGAGTAGATCGAAGCGGGAGGAGGGTTCGTTTGCACCGGGGGAGAATGGAACTCGATCACATAACCCCGAACACACTGAAGGACCCATGCGTCCGAAGAAATCTCCTGCCAAGCCTGTAAATGAGAAGAAATTCTTCCAGCGGTAAAATGCATTGGTGAATTTTGTACCTGAGAGATTGGTAAGCCTACCTGTAGGAAACTTGACTCGTCCTCTGCCTCTGTTAGCTCGTGCTCTATCCGCACCTCTGGAAAAAGTTGTGGCCCGGTAGGGATTTGAAGGGAAGAATTCTGGTGCTGAAGGACTGAAGTGGGGGCCGGAAGTCCAGAATCTGCTGGTGGCACGGCCCCGCTGCTGACCAGCTCTTCCAAAAACACCTCTTGAAGGTGTAGGGCAAAATACTTGGCGCATCGAAGATTGAGCCTTATTGAGTGTGGTGAAAAGATTCACGTGGCGCTTGAGTTCGGCAACAAACGGTTCATCAAAGACTAAACCGTTGGCTGAAGGACCAAGTTCTTTCGATCCCAACTCCGCCAATTTTGGGAGAATCCTCAGCAGGGCCGCTTTCCTTCTTTCCGATGAAAGAGCTGCATTAGCGTTGCCCAGAAGGCAGATAGACCATTGAGCCCATTCTCGGATTGTGTCAGCATCCAACGGATCCCCATGCTCCAGCGCCTGATCAGCAAAGAACAATATCTTAGAGAGAGGACCTAAAATGTCCAGCAGTTTGTCCTGAGAGGACTTGAGACCCTTCTCTATACCCTTCCTTGGGTCCTGTCCCGAACGAGACATAAAAGCGAGGACGGTAGGGTCAGATTCTGGAGTGGCAGCAACCTTGTCTGGAAGAACTGGTCTAGGACACTCGCGCGTAGACGACCCCGCACTTCCCGGTCCATAGACTGACGTAACCAGAAGTGGAAGAATCGAGCTAGATGGTCAGGCAGGCACCACTCTGAAGATCTAGGATGACGAATGGAGCGCGGGTCAAACAGCGGCACCCCTCTGGTGTCCAGGAAATTTCCACCTTCCGGAAAAGAACCATCCTGCGAATCAGTCTGAGGCGTAGCTACTGTAGACTCATTCACAAAGAGCCAGCTGCCTTATCCCAGTGCTCATCCTCGGATCCTGAGGCAGCACACCATTCATCCACGACCGCCAGAGGTTTAGGAGAATAGGCGTCATCATCATCCGAAGAGTGAGGAGACAAAGGGACGGGAGCTGAGGATTCCTCACGTCTGGGACGTTTCAATGGTGTATTTCCCTTTCCATCGTGAGAGGAAGCACCCTGGTTTGACAGGTGTTGCACTGCAAGTCCATCCGAAGACTCATTAGAAAAAGAGGGGCCCGCATCTCTTGAAGGGAAAGCAGACATGGAGTCCTGAGACAGAACCCTGGACAGCACCTTCTCCACAGAAGCAGCGACTGCCGCATCAATAAGGGCCTGGAAGTCAGGAGTAGTGTCGCTCATCATTGACCAACAGTAGGTAAAACAGTAGAGCACCTGTAAAATGATGACAAAACGTAAGTGTCAGGACAGGGAAACAAAACCCCAATAGTCGCAATGGAGGCGAGTCCCTGAAAGGTACAAGCTGGGGCTCACCCAGAAAAAAGGAGATGATACTCCCTAAGAATTGTGGAATGACAGCATATTCACATAGAAAAGAGAGGGGGGCTCACCCCTTGTTTTTTTTTTAATATAGAATCCAGACCTAAATAAAAGTCACCAGCAATCCAGGCACAGCATGGAGCAAAACTACTCAAAGGCAGTAATGAAATAACTAGAATAGAATAAGGGGGCTCACCCCAATTAACAGTGGGGCTCACCCACCACAAACATGCTTGCGGGAGGTTCCAAAGCATAAGATACAGGATTGACCCTTTGAAAGGTCCAACGAGCCGTGCGGCAAACTTATTACAAGGAGTCTGCAGATTTAAGTTTCTGGAAGAAAGCCACACACGGTCCCCAACTTGGAAAACAGGAGCCGGAAACCTCCTATTATTGGCATGTCTTTGATAACGTTGGAAGGACTCACGTAACGAGTTTTGCACCTGTACCCAAGTGGAATGGAGTTGTCGTAGATGTATATCTAGGGCTGGCATCTGCTGTGCCTGAAATGCATCCAGAAGCAAGGATGGCTGAAACCCGAACTCTGCCCAGGGTAACAATTCAGCCCAATTGTCATGATGGCTGGATACAAAGCAATGTATGAATTGTTCGAGCCCTTGGTTGGAGTGGTCTACAGCTTGTGGGTGGTAAGCAGAAGAGTAGGATAACTGGATGCCCATCTGACCACAGAATGCCCTCCAAAATCTAGATATAAATTGACTGCCACGGTCCGAAACAAGCATCTTAGGGACACCATGGAGTCTGAATACCTCTTTAGCGAAAACTACCACCAGCTCTTTAGCCGACGGCAGACCCGATAGAGGCAAAAAATGTACCATTTTAGAAAATCTGTCTACCACCATAAAGATATATGTATAGCCATTTGAGGCAGGTAGCTCTCCCAAGAAATCAATGAACACATGTGACCAAGGTCGGTCACCATTGGGTACCAGCTGTAAAAGGCCCACCGGCACGTGCCTAGGTGACTTTGAACAGGCACACACAGTACAAGCAGCCGTAAAACTAGCACAGTCCTTTCTTAAAGTGGGCTACCAGAAGATACGTGACAAGGACCAGAACAATTGATCTCTGCCCACATGTCCTGCTGCTCGAGAAGCATGGTAGGTTTTCGATAATCTGGTCCGAAAGGGTTCAGCCACAAAACATTTGCCCATGGGTTTTTCAGGAGGAGATTCAGTCTGAGTAGCCATAATCTCTTGACCCAGAGGGGAAGTGATGCTCGTCCGCAGGGTGGCCAAGAGGCGGTCAGGGGATATAATGGGTACTGGCTGTACATCAGATTCCACTTCGAGCCCATGCTGCCTGGACAAAGCATCGGCCCGCACGTTCTTGGAACTGGGCAAATAGGAGACCACAAAGTTGAACCGGGAAAGGAAGAGTGCCCATCTCGCTTGTCTTGGTGACAATCTCTTAGCCTTCGATAAATATAATAGATTTTTATGCTCAGTCAAAATCAGAATCGGAGCCCTGGTACCCTCCAACAAGTGACGCCACTCACGTAATGCCAGGATAATTGCCAATAATTCATGATCACCAATCTCGTATACAGATTGTGCCTTGGTCAGTTTTTTTGAAAAGAACCCACATGGCTTAGGTACCTGACCAGGCTCAGACTTTTGGGACAGTACAGCTCCAACGCCTGTATCAGACGCATCTACTTCCAGAATATATGGTAGGTCAGCCTTAGGATGGACCAGAACCGGTGCTGAAGCAAATGCTGCCTTCAGTGCCTCAAAGGCCTCTTCAGCCTCCTTTGACCACTCGGACGCCTTGGCCCCTTTATGCGTCAAATCCGTGAGAGGCTTGATAATTATAGAGAAGTCATGGATAAATTTACGATAATAATTGGCAAAGCCAAGAAACCTTTGAATGGCCTTGAGACCCTTGGGATGTGGCCAATGCAGCACCGCAGAAATTTTTCTTTGTCCATGGAAATGCCCTGTTTCAAAATGACGTAACCCAGGAAGGGTACCATGGACCTATGAAATTCACATTTGTCGATTTTACAAAATAATTTATTCTCCCTGAGTTTCTGAAGTACAGTGGCCACATGAGTACGGTGAGTCTCCAAATCAGGGGAATAAATTAAAATGTTGTCTAAATAGACTACTACATAAGACTGCAACAGATCTCGGAGAACATTGTTACTCAAATCTTGGAACACAGCTGGGGCATTGCACAGCCCAAACGGCATTACTAGGTATTCGTAATGCCCAGTACGCATATTGAATGCGGTTTTCCACTCATCACCTTCCTTAATACGAATGAGATTATAAGCTGCCCTTAGATCCAATTTCGTGAAGATTGTAGTGCCCTTCAACTGGTCAAACAGCTCGGTGATGAGTGGAATTGGATAAGCGCTTTTAATTATCAGCTTATTGAGCCCTCTATAATCGATACAAGGCCTTAGTTCGCCAGACTTTTTCTTAACGAAAAAAATCCAGCCCCTGCAGGCGAGGATGATTTACGAATAATGCCCCAGGCCAAAGCGTCAGCAATATAGTCTTCCATGGCCCTGTTCTCTTCACAGGAGAGAGGGTAAGTTCTACCCCTGGGAGGCACCGTACCAGGCGCAATATCGATAGCACAGTCATATGCCCGATGTGGTGGCAGTGTGCTAGCCTCTCCCTTGCTAAAAACATCGCTGAAGGACTGGTATTCATGCGGTAGGGAGGGAGAGGTACACATAATCCTGGTAGGTCATTGTATACAATGGCTCATACAATAATCAGACCAGGCCACAATCTCACAAGAGCCCCAATTAATTCTAGGGTTATGGGTTCGTAACCATGGGAAACCCAAAATAACCACATAATGTGGTGACAATAATTTGGAACGACAGGGTCTCAAAATGTAGTGCTCCAGTTAGCACAGAGAGTGGGCAAGTCTCGTGGGTGACTTGAGGAAGCACCAAAGGTCGCCCATCAATAGCCTCGATTTGCATGGGATTGATCAACTTGACCAAAGGAATATTATGAGATGTGGCAAATTCTTTATCCATAAAATATCCAGCTGCTCCAGAGTCAATCAGAGTAGATGCCGTAAAGGAGAAGCTGGCACTGGAAATTACCACCTCGACCACTGGTTTGGAAGGCACCTCATCTGGGGACTGCTGAATGCCATCTAGGACCTGTCCCCTTAGGAAACCTAGGTGCGTGAGTTTTCCGGCCGTATGGGACAATTACGCAGCAAGTGCCCTCCTTTGCCACAATAAAGGCATAGCCCATTCTTACGGCGGAATGACCTTCCTCTCTGGTTAATTTTGGAAACCCAACATGCATAGGCTCGATCAATTCGTTTTGCCCAGGAGGCAAGGGAGGAGAGGGAGGCAAGGGTGGGAGTTCATTCTTGTGCAACTACCCTGCAGAAGACCTTGGTTTACGGTCTCTATTTTGTGTCCGCTCCCTGATTCGCGTATCAATAAGGTTTACAAATTCCATGAATTTGTCCAGAGTGACAGGCAACTCTCGAACTAATATTTCGTCCTTCTTGCGGTCATGGAGTCCTTATGCAAATGCCGCTATAAGGGCCTTATCGTTCAATGCAACCTGGGCCGACAAGGTGCGAAATTCTATGGAGTAATCGTCCACAGAACGATTGCCCTGTCAGATGCACATCATTTGTTTAGCAGCCGAGATGTTGCGCCCAGGAACCTCAAACACACTACGAAAGGCCCTCACAAATTCACTGAAATTGGCAGTAATAAGCGTTGCTGTCTCCCATATAGGGTTTGCCCAGGCTAAGGCTCTGCCTGTTAATAGCGAGATCATAAACCCAATCTTACTTCTTTCAGTCGGAAAGGCTTGAGGGGCTAGTTCCAAAAAAAAATTCTAGCTGATTGATAGAGGTAGGGGTGCTGTAGCAGATAGCCCTTTATATTGCTGGTTAGCATTCAGGATTTGGACCGTCGGTGCCTGAACCAGGGTGGCCACCGAGGCTGGTACTGGTTTGTCCAAGTGCGCAGTCTGCTCTAAAATAGTTTGCACCGCCACTGACAACTGATCGAGACATTGTTCGTACATATCCATTCTCCAATGGATTTTCACAGAGCTTACTTCACCAGAACTGTCTGAGGTCATTGGCCCTTTCATAGTGTCACGGTTTTTAGATGAACACTCAGACCAGATTAGTAAGGTTAAAATGACTTTATTGAGATAAAGACAACACATGTAGTTAGGCCTTTGGGCCCACACGAACAGAACATAAATATATGCAGGTATATACAGTAATAGCAAGCCAGTAATAGCACTGTATTTATGAATGATAACAATCACTGGCAACGGTGGTTCTGGCTTGAACTGAACAGGCAGCAGGTAACTCAGTCCGAGAGCTGACCACAGTACCTTAGTGACAGATGGTCCAGGAGGAGATGACTGGCACAACCCAGACGCCTGGGAGGCACAGAACCCAAGGAGCAAGGCAGCACTACTGGCACAACCCAGACACCTGGGAGGCACAGAATCCAAAGGAGCGAAGCAACACTGACCCTGGCACTGGATGCCGATAGACCGAGACAACTCTCATACGCAAACCCTAGAACGCTAGGGGTGGATCGTAATACAGAGTAATACGAAGGCAATCACTGTCCCCTCTCACTGAGGATGGTAACAATGCAATGCTGGCTCTTGAGCCCAAGGCTACTGCAGAGTAGAATATGCACAACCCTACCTGGACAGTCCAGGCACGCAAAGGGTCAATAGGTAATGCCCTGTGATTACTGCAACTCCCAAAGGGAGTGAGCCCAGAGCTGTAAGGGAAGTGCACACAGAGAGATCAGAGTAACACAGTCAGTGCTATGAACACTGTACCGGTACTTCATGTGTGCACACAGCCAACGGCGGTCAAGAGAGAAGCTACAGCACGAATGCTTAGCTAAAGGTCGACAGAGTAATAGCGCCACACGGCGCAACCGACTAGCGTAACAACAAGGCCACAGCAAGTCTAGCTGGAGCAAACGGAGGCAACCAAGTGGTAGGCTAGATACGGAAGGCAACAGAGTGTCAATACTCTAGACACCGATGGTAATGGACTAGATACACAGCCAGGTATGGTCAGTAGCAGAGCGGGTTCTTAGCCAGATACGATCAGCAACGAAGCGGGTTCTCATTCAGATATAGTCAGCAACGGAGCAGGTTCTCAGCCAAATACGGTCAGCAATGGAGCGGGTTCTCAGCCACAAACAGTCAGCAACGGGAGCGGGTCCTCAGCTAGATACGGTCAGCAACGGAGCGGGTTCTCAGCCAGATACAGTCAGCAACGGAAGCGGGTCCTCAGCCAGATACTGTCAGCAACGGAGCGGGTTCTCAGCCAGATACAGTCAGCAATGGAACAACAGTAGTACAGCAAACTCAGGAACGTTGTCAGGCAGGCCAGGTCATACACAATCAGCAATAACGGAGCAAGATTCAGGAACTAGTACACCACGAAAGGGCACCATAGTGTAGACATGGCAGAGGTTATAAAGGCTATCACTGGGAGGCGACAAAGATACTGGCCAATCAGAAATGAGATAAGGAAATAAAAAAATCAGAATCTAATAGTCACACAGTGACCAAGGGACACGATTAAGGGACATAGGACAAATAAAGTACAGGAGCACTGTCTTGCTGACATCACCTATATCCTCATTAAAGGATCAGCAGCAAATAAAGACCAACCTGTAAAGAAGACAGGTGTGGAAGGCATGGTTGTTAAACATATGATCCCCAGAACTGTGAGTTTTATAGGTATATGATCTCTAGAACTGTGTGTTTTGAGTAGTAACAAACTCTGTGATTTCTTCATAAATATTTTTGGCATTTTAATATTGGACTTGTGACTAAGTTATCAGACAGCCATTCTCTGCAGAGTTTATCATTTAAGAGACATGAAGAATAATTGATTGTCGGCATTTCACAAGTATCTTTAGATTAATGGAGGTGCTAGCCCTCTAGAGAGTTTTAGTTATGTCATATTAGTTTTAATTTGCTTTGTGCATATCCTGTAATTACATTGGATAGCAAGTGTCTAATGACTAGATATTTTCCAACAGACATGTGATCTGGAACGGACTTATCAGTCAGATATTGATAGGGGTTTCTATTGATGACCTGTTTGTTTGTTGTGTAACAAATCTGGACATCAAGTGATTTTGAATCATTTTGTATCAGTTTTATGATTGATGTTTTATTTGCGATGTTAACGTACGTTATAATTTTTGACTGATTTGTAGTCCTATGCTTCTGTATAAGAAAGGGTGAGATATAGGTATGTGTTCTGGGTGGACTTAGTGTGTGCGAGTTTGTTCTTAACAGTGTGTGTGTGTCTTTTCCACTGGAGGTTCTTCCAGCAGACTGGGTTCTCTGGGGGTGCCACATTTGTTTTATGTGAGTTCCACAGAGCATATGCCTGTAGGTTGTTACTACCATTGTGGGGTTTTTGCAGCACTGTGGAGCGGACTTGTTTACACGGGTTTAACAGGAACACATAGGGCATGTTTTATTTTCTTTGATTTTATAATAAATGTATGGTCTTCTTTATTGATAAGATTCTCTGTCTATCATTAAAGGGATAGTAATACTTCCTTTTAACTTTATTTTATTTTGTAGGCATTAAAAAAAACATGAAGAATGATATAAGTCTTATCTCTCAAACCTTTATGGTTTATGAGATATTCACAAGCAAAGTTTCCCCCTCCCGCCCGTTTTACCTACTGTAAACAATCTCTTCTCAGATGTGGAATGCAGTCCATAGACTGGACAGATAACAGAAGGGGACACTCTTATTCCTATGAAAACAATGAAATCCCTGCCCCCCTTGACAAGCTTTTCAGGTTTTTCCCCTTATCTTAATTGAAGATTGTCCCTCTCTGCAGTCTACCTGGGCAGCTCCCTTCTGCTCTAACTGAACAGTGTTCTTAGGTCAATCTTGGAGAATATTCTAGCAGAAGTATCACGGTGCCCGTGCTCCTGGCTGCGGACTGCTGATGCGTATCAGACAGGGTGATGAGTGGAAAACTGCCTTCTGCACCAGGTATGGTCACTTTGAGTACATGTCATGGCCTTCAGGCTCTGTAATGCACATGCCACATTCCAGTTCTTTATCAATGATGTATTCCGGGATCTGCTCAACCTCTTTATCATCATCTATTTGGATGACATTTTAATATATTCCTCCTTACTCTCTGAACATCGGTCCCACGTGAGTCATGTTCTTCGGCGCCTCCATGACCACTCTTTGTATGCCAAACTGGAAAAATGCACGTTCAACACCATGGAGATAGAATTCCTTGGCTTTCTGATAAACCCCGGAAAGGTGGCCATGGATCTGCACAAGGTCTCCGCTGTCCTCAAGTGGCCGACTCCTACCTGTGTCAAGGAGGTCCAGTGCATCATGGGCTTCACAAATTTCTACATGCGATTTATACACAGTTTCTCAAAGGTGGTTGCTCCTCTCACTGCTCTTACCAGCACCAAACGACGGTTCCAGTGAACTCCTTCAGCCCAAATCTCCTTTGAGCATCTGAAGACCCTTTTTACCTCTGCTCCAATCCTGGCACAACCTGATTCATTGAAGACCTTCTTTGTGGAGGTTGACACCTCCGATGTTGCGGATGGTGCCATTCTTTCCCAATGCTCTGGGATTAAGGATCTCCTCATTTTCAATTATGTCCTGGTTACGCATTTTATCTACTTCCAAAGGATGAAAGGCTGAGTTGACCTTGCCAGGACTAAAACCTGCAATCATGAGGTTTGAACAGATTCTACAGCTGGTGTATTAACCAACTGAGCTGTATATTGCAGTATACATTTAGCAGATTCGGGCAGTGTCAACATTTTTTATTTGCTGTAGTTGTGTAGGTTTTAATCATGAAACATATATTTATACTAGTGCTTCCCATGTACCCTCTACTTCCTGTGTCTAGCTTATCTGTAAGGTGCTGCTACTTTACACAATTCTTGGGCTGTCCTTAGCTAAGTGATAGCTTAGGGCTAGGTCAGTAAGTTAAAGTACCAGCTGTAGAATCTGTTCAGACCTCAAGGTTGGAGGTTCTAGACCCAGCAAGGTTAACTTAGCCTTTCACCCTTCTAAGATAGATAACATGAGTCCAGGACATACTTGAAAATGAGAGACAATCTCAGAAAACAAACAAACAAAAAAAAGTGTTATGCATGTGCAGACCTGAAACACCCCCAGCCAGTCAGGAATGACTTTAATCTAAAGCTGCCAAGTGAGAGGATGCCAATTTGTAGACCCTGAACAGACAGGCCAGAACTGAAAGAAGGACTGAGGGAGAAGGAACATTTTGGCTTAAGTTGTGCAATGTGCTGAGAGACATCATGAACCTCAAGACGAAGTCCACCTATACTGTGTAATATGCTGGGAACATTGCTGTACAGCTCATAATATTGTGATAGTAAGAGGCCACTTTGCACTTACAGCTTGCTTATCATAATGCAAAAACAAAAAGGACAGAGGGTAGGAGCTCATAGGGATAATAAATAAGTGAATAATAAGGAACAGTCCTAGAGATATGGCTCTACTAACATTTCACAAATGGCACTAATAGAAGTAACTACAGTAGCGATAATCGCCTGTGGGGGATAATATACTGCCGACCACATAAATGTAAACCCAGCTCGCTGTTAAACAATCTGTGCTCCTCGAAAGAGACTAGAAAAAGATCAGCAAAAGTATAAAACTTTAGAGATGCTTTCAGTATCCAAAATACATCTCTGAATATCTTATAAATCAAAATATACTCACAGATGAAAGATGACTGGCTGGGGAGCAGAGTGACAGCGCACGAGGAAGGCTGCTTAACCTTGTGGCTTTGTGCACTTTGGGCTTTTTTCAGCTTGTAAAGCGACTCCAGCTCCTGTAACTTTGGCACATTTGTGTGGCACAGCTTCCTCTAACAGACTGAGACCTGCTCGGAATTTAACCAAAATTACCTCCTCACGATCCCTTCTTCAATGGTGATCCCGGTGGCACCTAATGATTTAAGTGTAGACACACCGGTGACAACAGCAGACTTCCTAGGCCCCATCACTTCTGTGGCCTGTTTCCCAGCTAATCCTGATGACATGACAAAACTGTCCCTTGCTATCCAGGAGCCTGCTCCCTACCTTACGCGAGCAGACATCTTAAATCTTCCTACTACAGTGGATTTTAAGTGCCTCTTGGCTGAGATTAAAGCTATGACGAAAGAGGAACTTATAGAATTCTGTAAAGACCTGTCTCAGCTGGGCAAATGGGTACACCACCTGGAAAATGAAAAGGAGGACCTACGCCAACATCAACACCATCTTGAACAGCTCATCATCCAGCAGGATGGCACCATCCACTTCCTGACTAGCAAAACTGATGGGCAACTGTTGCCATCGCTGCAACCTTCGTATTAGGGGGTTGCCTGAGTCCATGTCCAATGGAGATCTACCCTCTACTCTTTTACAAATGTGCTTTGGAGTTCTGGGCCTACTGGTGGACCACCCTATAGTGTTTGAAAAGGTGGACAGAGCACTGAGGCCATTTAATCCCCCAAGGGATGCGGTCTGCTGCCTCTGTTATTTCCTGGCAAGGAGCATATTATGCACTGTGCAGCAATGCAGAGGGTTCTGTTCAATTTGAGGGTTTTGAGCTTAACTTTTTCCAAGATCTCTCTCCTTTTACCCTGAAGCAGTGCAGGGAGCTTAAACACCTAATGGAGCATTTGCAGAACTTCACTATAAGTGGGGATTCCCGTTCTCTCTCTACAAGTCCAAATTCAGAATAAACAGGCAATTCTCCACAATTAATGACCTACCATTCTTTTGCTGTGCTCTGGAAATAGCCTCCCTGTTTCTGCCCGAGGCTCCTGCACAGCGGAGGCCTTCTTCACAACCGCCATTGGGTCAGGGCCAACATGAGCATTGAATCCGGAAAGGGCCTTCTGACTGCACACGTCTTGCTCCGCTCTTGCCAGATGGGATAAAGGTTGGGGTGGATTAGGCCTGAGGACCCTGGAATGTTTCCTTCTACCCTCATCAGTTTGAAAAGCATTCTACCTGCATTGACTGGTTGTGTCTTGTCCCCTCCCCTCCAGTTTCATGCACTTTATAGATATTCTTATATAATAATACAACCTGTTTGGTTTTATTATTATGCCTTTCTTTTAGCACTTTTCACCTTGGAGGCAATTTACCAGTACTCTTCTGATATGTTTGTACGTCTCCTTGTTTTCTTACAGCCCACATGCTGTTTATATGTCTTTTTTTAGTTCACTGGTCTGCCTTTGATGTACAGCATTTTGTGGGGGGGCTGTGAGGGTGTTGGAATGAGCACACCTACGGGACTGGGTGGATCGATTAGGGTCTAGGTTGGCAGGGGGCAGATTGGTGGGCTGGGAGTTTGCAACTGATAAACTGGTGGGGGGGGGATTCGGGGGACATTGGGTGTGCTCTAGTGGTGGCATCTCGCAGACTGGGGGCTGATATTCTTCTCCTCGAAAAGACATATTTTCCCAGTTCTAAGCCACCCTCCCTCACAAATAATCACTACACCTTGGTGTGACACTCCTTCTGTCCCAGTAGCAAGAAAAAATGTGGGGTATCTCTCTTAATGGCCAAGCATGTCTCTTGGATGCTTTAGGGGGAGTTTGTGGATCCATTTCAAATCCAGTCGGCTAGTTTTAGGGGGGTGATTTTAATATCCCTCCTGACTCCTTGCTTGACTGCTCAACAGGTACTACTTCTCTTCTCTTTTCGACCAACATTACAAACTGCAATGCCACTACAATTTTCTTGATTCTTGGCGACAGCTCTTCCCTATGGGTCGTTTGGAAAAAGCGATATGCAAACTTGGAAACTCACTGACTTGCTACTCTACAACCCAGTCTATGCGGGCTAAATCGAAATCTATATAAAAACCTACTTTGACATCCACACTGTTGAGTCTCTCTCTCTCCTGTTACCATCTGGGAAGCGCACAAATGCATTATACATGAGGATTTCATTAAACTAGGCACTCAGGAGAAGAAGAGAAATTCTCTGGAGCTACAGCTCCTTTTGGACAAACTGCAAAGTTTTGAGCTTTTACATAAGCAGACGATCTCTGACATGGTGTTCATCTCCAGGACACGCCGGATCTTCTGGAATCCCTGTTCTCTGTCCCTGAACTTGACGAGCTTATTGGAGGAGCAGCCCTGGGAAGGATTCCAGGATTGGACAGATTCCATATGGCATATTATAAGAGGTTCTGTTGTCTCCTCAAACCGGGCAAAGATCATACCCTTTGTGTTATTGGCCCATATTGCTTATTAATGACTATGTTAAACTTCTGGCAAAATTGACTGTCAACCAACTCAAACCCCATCTTCCATCCTTTATCTACCCAAACCAGTCTGGTTTTGTATTGGGCAGGATGGCAGGAGATAACACAATCATGGCAGTTTCTTTTATGTTTACTACTATGCATCAGTGGATTCCAGAGGTCCTTCTAACAATTGACACCGAGAAGGCATTTGAAAGGGTGAACTGGAATTATCTTCAATTTCCTCTTTGGCATATAGACTTCGGCCCCACAGGTTATAACTTGATCTGGAGCCTCTGTTCTGGCCCTACAGCTAGGATTCTGTCCAACAGATTTCTCACAGACTCGTTCCCAATACTTAATGACATCAGACTGAGTTGTTATCTCTCTCCCCTTTTGTTTATTCTTTTTTGGAACCTCTCCTAAACATGGTCTGCTCTCATCCTCTCATCTCAGATACAATTGCTACAATTGCTGCGGGTCAAAGATTGCCAGTTTTGCTGACAATGTTCTCTTCTTCCTTTCTTCATCTGAGACCTCTTTCCCTCCCTCACTTACTGTCTTAGAGGATTTCAGCTCTTTCTTTGGTTTCAAAATTAGTTTTCAGAAATCGGATGTCTTAAAGTTAACCCTTGTTCATATATGGAATAGCCCACACCAGTCATCAATACATAGGTCTCAAATGAAGTTTGAAGTAACCTAGGTGCTCTCAAGTCCTAATATAAACACTAACAACACAAAAGGAGTAACCGGAAAGTGCTAGAAATACACCCCTGATGCTCTAAAAAGAGGACTCTATTAACGAGGCACACAAACAAAGGACCAATATATAACAATTTTTATTATTATCTTTAATTACAAAAGAAATCACATTAAAAACATTTAAAAACTATGAACTGGCTAAGCGAATAGATACTTTAATAGAGACCTCCCCATATAGCCGGTGTATAACATATAAAGTGCATATAAGTCAGTGCAAAATCACCACATCAAATAAAGTGCCAATAGTAAGAAGCCATGAGAATGGCGATATGCGTAGGGTTGTGAGTGTGCTGGCTTGGTGAATTCAATGACCTGACTACCCTAATCTTCTATTTCAGATAAGTATTGCTGTGTATATTTCCATTTATGTATTCACTTACTATTGGCACTTTATTTGATGTGGTGATTTTGCACTGACTTATATGCACTTTATATGTTATACACCGGCTATATGGGGAGGTCTCTATTAAAGTATCTATGCGCTTAGCCAGTTCATAGTTACATAGTAACATAGTAGATAAGGCTGAAAAAAGACATGCGTCCATCAAGTCCAGCCCATGCCAAAAACACCCCTGTTGATCCAGAGGAATGCAAAAAAAAGCCCTCTGGAGTCATTTCCAATCTAGTCCCAAGTGTGTGTGTGTGGGGGAATTATTCCTTCCTGACTCCAGTTGGTAGTCAAAATAGTTCCCCGGATCAATATCCTATTTGCTTTGAAGCCATCTGTCATAATTGTCAATATTGTTCTGTGCTAGATAGACATCCATTGCTTTTTTGAATGCAGTTGCATTATCTGCAAGCACAACATCCCGAGGCAAAGAATTCCATAGCCATACCGCCCTTACTGTAAAGAATCCCTGCCTTTGTTTTAGTCAAAAGCACCTTTCCTCTAGTCTTAACCCCTAGAGTGCCAGGTGGGTACAATGTACGAGTGAGCACAGCTGTACCTGCTGTGCCACGCTCGTACATTTGACAGCTAAAATGCGGTCACTGCTTAAGCCGGTAAATGCTGAAATGCAGCCTGGCACTCTTGGGAGGACATGAGGATTACTCCTCATGTCCTCCCAGGTATTGATCTCCCAGCCGATCGCGCTGGGAGATCAATATCGCCAAGGGAGAAGCTCTGAGAAACAGAGCTTCTCCCTCCGCCGCCCTCCTACCCCGAACTTCCGGGTAGGAGTGGGCGGGACCGGGGGAAGCCTCCTAACGTCATCGGTGACATAGTCACAGATGACCTTAGGTGACTTTCCCCGATAGCGATCACTCCTACCGGTGGTAGGAGTGAAAGGCAGGAGAGCTTTTGCTCTCCTGCAGTCGCCAAATTGACTGGGGGGACACCAGGAGGGGTCCTGATGTCCCCCACGAGGTCTGAATACATAAGAAAAAAAAAAAAAAAATAACCCTGTGAGTGCCGCAGTGGTCCCCAGCACATTGCTTTGCAATGTGCTGGAGACCCTTGTAGCACTCACAGGGTCATTTCTTTGGGGTTTTTTTTTTTTTTTTTGAAAGACCTCATTGGGGGGATCAGGGGGGATCCTGATGCCCCTCAATGAGGTCTATTATTAAAAAAAAAAAAAAAAAATTTAACCCTGTGTGTGCCACAGGGGGGGTCCAATGCGCCCCCCCCTCCTGTGGCACACACAGGGCTTCTATCATTACTTTGTTACTAGAGATTGTTGGGGGGCCATCAGGATTGGTCCTGATGGCCCCCCAACAAGCTCTGATTACAAAGTAATAATAAAAAAAAAAATTAACCCTCTGAGTGCCAGAAGGGTCCAATGCATTGCTTTGCAATGCGCTGGAGACCCCTTTGGCACTCACAGGGACATTTATTTTGATTCCTTTTTTTTTTTTTTAAGACCTCATTGGGGGGAATCAGAGGGGTCCTGATACCCACCAATGAGGTCCATAATAAAAAAAAAAAGTAAAGAAAAAAAAATTAACCCTGTGTGTGCCACAAGGGGGGCCAATGCAGCCCCCCTTCTGCGGCGCACACACAGGGCATTTATCATTACTTCGTTATCAGAGATTGTTGGGGGGCCATCATGATTGGTCCTGATGGCCCCCCAACAAGCTCTGATTACGAAGTAATGATAAAAAAAAAAAAGTAACCCTCTGAGTGCCACAAGGATCCAATGCATTGCTTTGCAATGCGCTGGAGACCCCTGTGGCACTCTCAGGGTCCCTCTGTTTGTGGACATATATATATATTTTTTTACTAAGACCTCATTGGGGAGGGATCAGGGGGTCCTTATGCCCCTCAATGAGGTATATAATAAAAAAAAAAAATTAAAACACAAATTAACCCTGTGTGTGCCACTAGGAGGGAAGTTCAATGCCGACCCCCTTCCTGTGGCACACACAGGACTTTTTATCAACACTGGTAGTCACAGATCTCCCATACACACTATCAAACACTGCCCCACCATCCTTGCTCCTCTGCTCATACCCACACACACTGCCTAATCCCTCACCCTCCCACATACTTTGTTACACTTGTAGTGACAGGTCCGCACGTACACCGGCTGACGCCCTAGCTTCTTTCATCTGTTAGCCATAAAATCACACATACACTGTTTGCTTTACCATTTCTGTTTCACTGGTAGCTACGCTCCTGTAGCGTAAATTGGTATGTCAACCCACAGCAGTGGGGTACCATTTTTCTTAGGCTGGCAAGAAGTCCTCCTAGGAAATCCCACGCCATTGAACCATTTTAGTATCTTTGAAGTGACTGATGTGTAAAACAAATTTTTTTTTTTCCTGTAGCACCACATTCTGGAAATAGTTGTGCCAACTAACTTAGGGGTAAAAAGGCAAGTGACCCCTCATTAGATGCGGCAGGTTGTCTTCTTTCCAAAATGGTATGGTTTATCTACCTTTTCTTCAATTCTGAAGGTGTTATAGTCATTTTCGTACAGGCAAGTCAGGTTTGAGAAAATGTTAGAAACATCAGAGGTTGTAGTAGGTGTAGTTTTCTACTTCTAGCACCCCCTAAGGTAGTTCAACTCATACCAATGGGGTGTCATTTGACTCCTAAGAGCACAAGCAAACAAATGCAGTTGAAAATTCCATGGTTTTCACAGCGCTCCATACATTTGAAGGGGCAGAAATGTAAAAAAATGCAATTTTTTTCCTATATTGCCTCCTTCTGGAAACATTTATGCACACCAGTATTGGGGTAAGAAGGCAAGTGACCCCTCATTAGATGTGGAATGTTGTCTTCTTTCCAAAATGGTATGGTTTATCTACCTTTTCTTCAATTCTGAATGTGTTATAGCCATTTTTGTACAGGCAAGTCACATTTGAGAAAATGTTAGAAACATCAGAGGTTGTAGTAGGTGTAGTTTTCTACTTCTAGCACCCCCTAAGGTAGGTCAACTCATATCAATGGGGTGTCGTTTGACTCCTAAGAGCACTAGCTAATGAATGCAGTTGAAAATTCCATGGTTTTTACAAAGTTCCATACATTTGAAGGGGCAGAAATGTAAGAAAATGCTTTTTTTTTCACTAGCGCCACCTCCTGGAAGCATTTGTGCATACCAGCCTTTGGGTAAGAAGGCAAGTGACCCCTCATTAGATGCGGAAGGATGTTTTCTTTCCAAAATGGCATTGTTTCTCTACCTTTTCTATTATGGTTATAACCATTTTAGTGCAAGCAGATAATTTCAAAAACAAAAGTGTCAGGTTTACGTACGTGTTCCTAGCACCCACATATTGTATGTTAACCCACACAAATAGGCTACCATTTTTCTCATGTTGGTAGCAGGTACTGAATACAGCAGGAAATGTTATGGTTTTCAAAGATTTTAGTATCTTTGAAGTGGTGGAAATGTAAAAAAAAAATGTATTTATTCCCATAGCGCCACCTTTTGGAAATATTTGTGCACTTCAGCCCAGGGGGTAGAAAGGCAAGTGACCCCTCAATTGATGCGGGAGAATGTCTACTTTCCAAAATGGTATACCTTTTATACCTTTCCTTCATGTCTCTAACAGTTATGGACATTTTAGTACAAGCCGCCATTTTCGAAGAAGCAAACAGGTAGGTGTAGTGATGTGCTTCTGGCACCCCTAAGGTAGGTCGACTCATTCCAGTGGGGTGTCATTTTTCTCCTAAGAGCACTAGCTAATGAATACAGTTGGAAATGCCATGGTTTTCACAAATTTCAGTACATTTGAAGGGGCAGAAATGTAAGAAAATGCCTTTTTTTTTCATTAGCGCCACCTTCTGGAGGCATTTGTGCACTCCAGGCTTGGGGTAACAAGGCAAGTAACCCATCATTAGATGCGGCAGGGTGTCTTCTTTTCAAAATGGTATGGTTTGTGTACCCTTTCTTCACTTCTGTAGTTGTTATAACCATTTGGGTACAGACAAGTAATGTTTGAGAAAATGTTAGAAACATTTCAGGTTGTAGTAGGTGTTGTTTTGCACTTCTAGCTCCCCCTGAGGTAGTTGAACTCATACCAATGGGGTGTCATTTTTCTCCTAAGAGCGCTAGCTAATGAATACAGTTGGAAATGCCATTGTTTGCACAAATTTCAGTACATTTGAAGGCGCAGAAATGTAAGAAAATGCCTTTTTTTTTCATTAGCGCCACCTTCTGGAGGCATTTGTGCACTCCAGGCTTGGGGTAACAAAGCAAGTCACCCATCAATAGATGCGTCAGGGTGTCTTCTTTTCAAAATGGTATGGTTTGTGTACCCTTTCTTTACTTCTGTAGTTATTATAACCATTTGTGTACAGACAAGTAATAGTTGAGAAAATGTTAGAAAAATTTGAGGTTGTAGTAGGTGTCGTTTTGCACTTCTAGCGCCCCCTGAGGTAGTTAAACTCATACCAATGGGGTGTCATTTTTCTCCTAAGAGCACTAGCTAATGAATACAGTTGGGAATGCCATGGTTTGCACAAATTTCAGTACATTTGAAGGGGCAGAAATGTAAGAAAATGCCTTTTTTTTTCATTAGCGCCACCTTCTGGAGGCATTTGTGCTCTCCAGGCTTGGGGTAACAAGGCAAGTCACCCATCATTAGATGCCGTAGGGTGTCTTCTTTTCAAAATGGTATGGTTTGTGTACCCTTTCTTTACTTCTGTAGTTGTTATAACCATTTGTGTACAGACAAGTAACGTTTGAGAAAATGTTAGAAAAATTTGAGGTTGTAGTAGGTGTCGTTTTGCACTTCTAGCGCCCCCTGAGGTAGTTGAACTCATACCAATGGGGTGTCATTTTTCTCCTAAGAGCGCTAGCTAATGAATACAGTTGGAAATGCCATGGTTTTCACAAATTTCAGTACATTTGAAGGGGCAGAAATGTAAGAAAATGCCTTTTTTTTCCATTAGCGCCACTTTCTGGAGGCATTTGTGCACTCCAGGCTTGGGGTAACAAGGCAAGTCACCCATCATTAGATGCGGCAGGGTGTCTTCTTTTCAAAATGGTATGGTTTGTGTACCGTTTCCTCACTTCTGTAGTTGTTATAACCATTTGGGAACAGACAAGTAATGTTTGAGAAAATGTTAGAAACATTTGAGGTTGTAGTAGGTGTCATTTTGCACTTCTAGCGCCCCCTGAGGTAGTTGATCTCATACCAATGGGGTGTCATTTTTCTCCTAAGAGCGCTAGCTAATGAATACAGTTGGAAATTCCATGGTTTTCACAAATTTCAGTACATTTGAAGGGGCAGAAATGTAAGAAAATGCCTTTTTTTTCCATTAGCGCCACCTTCTGGAGGCATTTGTGCACACCAGGCTTGGGGTAAGAAGGCAAGTTACCCCTCATTAGATGCGGCAGGTTGTCTACTTTTCAGAAATATATAGTTTTATATAGTTATTCCACTGTTTTAGGGTAGTTTTACCACAAAAACCCTAGAATGCGCATATTAGTTTATAAAGTTGAAAATGTCATTTTGCGCTGCTGGTGATTAGGGCTCTACGCTAGCCATGGATGTAGGTAAAACTATACAAATTTGGTATTTTTTTACTCGGGGGACTTGGGGCTTTTTCAAATAATTGAAACTTTTTCAATCAAGGTAAATGTTTTTGATACATATTATGTAATTTTAGGAAAATTAGTAAATTTTCACTTTTTTTGTCATTATGACATCATAGCTTTTTGCACGATGTAAAATTCTCTTCATGTAAGGTACCACGAGAAAGCTCAATTCGTTCTGAAAAAAACAATATATAGTTTTCCATATTTAACTAAAAATCCCCAGAGGAATCAAGCATAAACAGAAGGATAGCAAAAATGCTGAAAAAGTGTCTGGCCTGCAGGGTACAGGAAATGGCACAAGCCTCTGGCACTGAAGGGGTTAATGGATGACCTCTTTTTCTTAGCTCAGCTCTTTGCATAAATAATTCATTGGATAGTTCTTTGTATTGACCTTGAATGTATTTGTAAATGGTAATCATATCACCCCTTAGACGTCTCTTCTCTAATGTAAACAAACCCAGTTTGGCTAGTCTCTCTTTGTAACTCAGATCCTCCAATCCCTTTATCAGTTTTGTTGCACGTCTCTGCACCTTTTCCAGTTCAGTAATGTCTTGTTTTAGAACAGTCGCCCAAAATTGTACTCCATATTCTAGATGAGGCCTAACCAAAGATTTATACAGAGGTAGGATAATATTAGTATCCCTTGCTTCTACACCTCTTTTTATACAGGCTAGTATTCTATTTGCAGCAGCTGAGTGACTCTGCACACTGTTGTGAAGTCTATCGTCTATCAGTACTCCTAAATCTTTCTCTATTGAGGATTTCCCAAGTTTTTAAATGTTTTTAATGTGATTTCTTTTGTGATTAAAGATAATAATAAAAATTGTTATATATTGATCCTTTTTTTGTGTGCCTCGTTAATAGAGTCATCTTTTTAGAGCATCAGGGTTGCATTTCTAGTACTTTCTGGTTACTCCTTTTGTGTTGTTCGTGTTAAATTTAACCCTGCCATTGTCAGCTATGCACTTCTCGCAACAAACGTTCCCATTCCGATGGGCTTCAGAACACATTAATTAATTACATTTGAATTCTTCTTACTAGAGACCTGTCAGTTATGACCTCCTTCAGCACTGGTAAACTGATCTCCTCCCTGACAGAGGAACTGGCTAAATAGGACACCTTATTAATCTCTTGGTTTGTGCAGACTAAACTTGTGAAAATGGTTGTAATCCCCTGTATTCTCTTTCTGTTTAACTCCATACCTCTTCCCATCCCAATTTCCCTTCTCAAGTGCTTGCAGTCTTTGATCAATTCCTTTGTTTGGGCTTACAAATGCCTACATCTTCAGATGCAACATCTGGCACTCATGCCTTCTTCTAGGGACAATGGATTCCCTGATGTTCAAAAGTATTACTTCAAACCAACAGAGGGAATCCTCTTGGACTGGTTAGACCCAAGGAATGGATCGAGGCTCCTTCACCATGTTTCTACCCTCTCCCCTTGTAACCTACCCTGACTCGTTCTGTCTTCTGCTCATTCTCTGATGCCCAAACACCCTTTTCTACAATGATTGCTGGAGGTCTGGGGTGTGGTCGCCTCATCTTCCAAATGCACGGTGTACCCCTCCCTACTAATCTCCATTGTTGACCACCCAGATTTCACTCAGAGGATTTTGCCATCTGGAAAAGCCTGGGGGTCCAGCTTTTGGCTGACCTAGTTCTTGATGGTGGCATTCCCCCCTTTGAATTCTTTGCTCATAACTACTTTTCTCCCTGCTTCCCGTGAGTGGCATTATTGTCAACTTTTCCACTTCCTTTGGGAATTTGCTTCCCGAGGACTCCTCTCACGCTCCCTCACTCCTTTTGAACTGGCTCTTCACCAAGGCTCACTTCTGAAGAACTCCCTGTCTAAACTTTATCGTTTGAGTCTTCTTTCTGGCCCATCCCCAATTTTTCTAGTCCTATGAGAACAAGATCTGTCTGTAACTTGGTTCTCTTCAGTCTGGACCAAGATTTTCCAACTCAGGTTGCTGAAGCACCTGACATTAAATCTAAAGAGCTCAATTTCAAGATTCTCACGAGGTGGTATTTTACACCCTCTAGACTGGCTAAAATGTTTCTGACCTCCGACTCTGTATGTTGGTGGTGTTCATCGGAGGAAGACACCATGCTTCATGTTTGGTGGACCTGTGACTCCTTTCTCCATTTTATAGTTCTATTGAGGATGCTCTTAGTTCTATCTTGTCAATTCCGCTGCCAGTGGACCCCTCCTTTATTCTTTTTGGAGTTTCCCCTCCCTGTGTCTGACTGCAGGCACTTCAGTTGCAATTGCTGCTCTTTCCACTAACTGCAGCCAGATCATTAATACCACACCAGTAGAAATCATCACTTGTCCCTATGGTATGGTAGGATTCTACAGATCATGGCCTTTGAGCACTATCACTCTCAGAGGCTCGTCAGCCTAAATTCCTTATTGAAAATCTGTAGCCCTTGGTTCTCATACAGTACGTCCCTGGGTCTGGGGTCCTGATGGGTAACTTGGGTTGCTTCATTGGAGGTTGAATGGCTGACTGGTGGGTTGGAAATATGCCTTCTGCGCAGGGCCGGATTTGCCATTAGGCAAAGTAGGCACCTGCCCACAGGCGCACGCCAACGAGGGGCGTCTGCCATTTTTATTTATTCTTTAAAAAAAAAAACAAAAAAAACTAGCCACCTCGCTGGCTGCGCCGGCAGCACCCACTCACATTGCCCGCCCCCCCAGTCTTGTACCTGATGGAGCTCCCTCGTTGCCTCTTTAGGAATGCAGAACGCTGGGAGATGACATCATCTCCTAGCACTCTGCATTCCTGAATAGGACACCACGCGGGAGCTCCATCAGGTACAAGACCGTGCCAAAGGAGGCACATACAGATCTCCTACCAGGGAGGTAGGAAACGGACAATGGGTGAAGGCAATGTGGAGCTAATGGGGGGCAAGTTGGAGCTGATGCAGGGCAATGTGGAGATGGTGGGGGCAAGTTGGAGCTGATGGGGTGGGGGGCAATGTGGAGCTGATGGGGGGCATTGTGAGGGCAATTTGGAGCTGATGGGGGCAATATGGAGCTGACGGGGGCATTGTGAGGGCAATGTGGAGCTGATGGGGCAATATGGAGCTGATGGGGGGCATTGTGAGGGCAATATGGAGCTGATGGGGAGCAATGTGAGGGCAATGTGGAGCTGATGGGGGGCAGTGTGAAGGCAGTATGGTATATGGAGATGATGGGGGCAGTATGGAGCTGATGGGGCAATGTGAGGGCAGTATGGTATATGGAGATGATGGGGGCAATGTGAGGGCAATATGGAGATGATGGGGGAACAATGTGGAGATTAGGAGCATTGTTGAGGTATCCAGTGGTGATGGCCCGGGGGGGGGATGGGCGCTTCAAATTTCAGTGCCTACAGGCTCCTGAGATGTAAATCCAGCCCTGCTTATGCGGGTGTGTTTGATCCCTGACTCAATTAATCTGTCTGGCTTAGATTGGTGCTCTTTGCACTACGTTTTTTGGTATGTTCTGCTGTTGCCCTCCACTAGCTCTGGGTCTCTTGTGTGGGATATTTATACAGTTCCTTTCTTCTTTTCTGCTTCTTCTCTCTCACCTGCCCCTGTTCAGGTACCCCGGTAAATACGGGAACATTTTTGTTTTTAGTAATTGATTAAAATATAGTATCACATTTTGCACTGAAGTTTTTGTGGCTGATCAGCATTGGGAATTAATTTATTATATATAAGCTAGACACATAGAAGTAGGAGCACTATTATTTATTGAGCATACCAATTAATAAGATTAAATATATATATTTATATATGTATAATAGTTATAGGGTATTAATATTAGGGATGTCTAATTCACATAAACAATGGTTAGGCTTATGATATGTTGGTGTAGTATTAATTATAAGGATGTTTGTTTTCATTAGGGGTGTATTAAATACTTAGTACAGCGAGTGGTACATTTTAGTAATTATTTATTTTTTAGTTTTGTCAAATGTAATATGTAGTGTACTCGCCATTCACTGGTGATATCTTGGATGTCTATGGACGAGTGTATATTATGTATATTGCCTAATCTGGATTATATATTATTTTATTCACCCTTTGGTAAGCTGACCATATTTCCTTGAGGCAAAAACTGGAAGGGGTTATGTATGTATCCATACTGATACACTGACCTTCCCTATTGCCTTTCCTGGCAATACAGCACCAAGCAGTATTTATGGCATAATTCCCTTAGCTAGCGTCAAATGAGTATTAGTATTATATATATATATATGCCCTCTTATGTCACATGCTCTATATTTATATTAATAAACTAAAGTGGAATAACCCTTTGGATGCAATGAGTTGGAGACCTGTCTAGCATTAAAGGGTTAAAAAATAATTGTTGATCAGTAAACATTTGCAATTTTCTTAAATATTATAACAAAGCCCTCCTCCCCCTGCACCGCCTCCACCACCTTATCCCCCTCCTCTCACCTTCGACAGGTTAAAATTTCTACAGGGTATTGGGCTGCTTTTTCTTCTTAGGTGCTTCCAAAATAATGTGTTTTTTCCAAAAGAAATCCACTTAAAAATTCTCTTCTTTATCTTTTTTTTTATTATTTTTGATTTTTGCAAAGGGGAATTTTAACCCCACGAAAAAATTCCCAGTCTGGATTCTTGTCTAGAGGTTTGTCCTTGGGTCCTTCTTGCTGTAGATCCAGTGGGATCTGTGTGGGAAACCGTAGACGCACAGGTAGTTACCATTAGGAACAGGTTGGACTGAGTAGTATATAGGATCACCCATGATACAACTTCCACTCACATTTTTCTCCATAAGGAAGAGGAAAGCGGATGCTTAGAAAGCATTGGAGTGTGATTTGAGCGATATCCAAATGGACTCCTTAAATAAGAAAGACCAAACATGCCCAGCAAGGATTATCATTGGAAGGTATGCATGATCCGGTATAGCAAGCACAATATGACTGAAAGCTCCAGGTGGGATCAAAGCATTAGAAGGTGTTTGCAAAAGGGCGTCCAAACTGGGTGATAAGCACAGCTATCAAAGTACACACCGGTATGAGAACAAGTAACACAAGTAACATGAAGATCTACAGTCAGTGAATATATAGGCTAGCCGGAAAAACTGTGAGTGTATGTTTGATAATTTGTTCCATTGGGCTAGGTCTTATCTGCTAATTAGCAATTCTAAAAGGAGTGTTGAGCAAATTTAAAGGAGAGGTGTCTTCTGTATTAACATTAAAATTCCCTTTAACATAGTTGGAGATTGGTGGATATCAGCCTGCCTTTCTATTTACTTTTGGATTGCAATCCAGACACATTTTGTGACTTTTAAATATTCTTTTGTATCTTTATTTTATTTTTTTTATATTTTAGTTTCATTTTTATTATATTTTATCTTTTTTTGTCCTATATTGTTTTAGATATTTTTAGTATTGAAACTTGGAGTTGAGTGTTTGGTATCACAGGTCCAAGATTTAAGGAATATACAGGTGGATGTGATATTATTACTTTTTTTTTGTAATATATTTTGGAGGTGAGTGTTCAGGGTCCAGGATTTTAGGATTATCTAGATACACTCTATTTTGATGATTACTTTTGTTGTATTATTGGGCTAGTACTGTAAATTACCCATATTACGTTAGTAAATAGCAATATATGGGCTCCTATTTACGTATTTTGGATTGCACACATTGGGTGTTAACCTCTTAGTTGTGAGGAGGGTAGTTGAAAGCGGAGTTTATGTGTCGGCATAAAGTTGACATGTCAACCTGTTGACACGTGTGTTTGGTAATAATCGACATCCAGATAAGCACCAACTGTTAGCAGGATACTGTATACCGCAGATTTCAATTATACCACCAGCTATTTGAGGGGGGACCCATGGTGTGATACTAGGATATGAAAATATGACATTTTGCTTTCTTGTCCATCAATAAGGTATATTTTAAAATTTTGAAGTGTGTGGTTCCAAAAGAGCCAAGGTATAATTTTGTAGGGTTTTCATTGATTGATCCGATGGCAGGGATTCATTAACCTGGGCTTTTGTGTAACTATTAATTTTGCCATATCTACCTGCATATTTGTGCCACCACAAAGTTTCTTTTTCCATTATATAATTAGATTAGGTTTTTTCGCTGTTTCAACCTTCCCTGCATGAGGTAATTCATTTAAAGGGATAGTAATGTTTCATAATAAAAGCAGCTCTAATTAATCATCATAGTATTTGGATTTTGGAGAGTGTTGTTTCAATTCTGTCAGAGTTGTAGTTCCAGAGTAATTCAATGACAAAGTGTCCCCCTCCCGCCCCTTTTACTGATGTCATACTGTTCAGCCACAGCAGAAGGGAGGTGCCCAGGTAGACTGCAGAGAGGGACAATCTTCAATTAAGATATGGGAAAAACCTGAAAAGCTTGTCAAGGGGGGCAGGGATTTCATTGTTTTCATAGGAATAAGAGTGTCCCCTTCTGTTATCTGTCTGGTCTATGGACTGCATTCCACATCTGAGAAGAGATGGCTCACACTAGGTAAAAGGGGCGGGAGGGGGAAACTTTGCTTGTGAATATCTCATAAACCATAAAGGTTTGAGAGATAAGACTTATATCATTCTTCATGTTTTTTTAATGCCTACAAAATAAAATAAAGTTAAAACGAAGTATTACTATCCCTTTAAGTAGACACAGCAGTGCTTCACTGAGAAGAATCTCGAAAGTGTATAATACTTTGCTCAATAGGAGGCATACAATCAATTTCTATTCAAAATATAATGTACACAAAACAATAGTAATACTCAACAGAAAATATTTTTTATCAAACAGATATTAGACCAATATTATTAGCTGTCTCTATATTGTAAAACATGTACATACAGTCCAAATCAGTCACTGTAATCAACGTGATGAATATGATGAAATGAGATGGTTTTCTTCAGTATGTCAATGGAATAATGAAAATATAATGGTATTGGTGAAGGATGAAAGTAATGAAGATGGAGTTGGTCAAATGAATTCTATGGTCCACACTTTGTCTCGGCAGCTGTCTGGTCCCCGGAGTCCTCTCAGGTAAATGTAATATGCAAAACAAGAGATAAAAGACAGCGCACAGGGACCTCTAAGTGTAGTTGAGTTGAGTTATTTATTGATAGTATATTGCACAAGAAATCTCTGACACATTTAAAAATAAAATCATATAAAACTCTTTTTGTAAAATAAATGTACGGTTTGAAAACAAAAGAGGTATATGTTATAGTATGTAAACAGTTAAACTAGTAATGTTATGGAGCATAAGTGGCTAGGTGGACGAACGGGACCTATTATGGGGTATGCGTTTAAAGGCATATATGGACACAACTTGTATTGAGAAGTTCTTCAATCAAGTAGTGTAGAGACTGTTACAAAGTTCTTAGTAACTGCTCACCAGATTTTTTCTTGTTCTCGGGCCCGTAATATTTCCTCCTGTGGCTGGTCTCCTGCCTCTCGGTCCTTCTGCGCTTCCCCTGGTTCTCCGCCAGCCAACAAATCGCTGTTTGGTTAGTCCATTCGTTTACTCCTTTTCCGTTATACCTCGATATCGTTTAAAATTCCATCAGTTATCGACGCGTTTCGGGAAAAAAATCTATCCCTTTTTCAAGATACATTGATTGTATTACAATTTGATACCAACGAGTGGACTAACTCTGGAACCAAACAGCAATTTGTTGGCGGGCAGAGAACCAGGGGAAGCGCGGAAGGACCAAGAGACAGGAGACCAGCCACCGGAGCAAATATTACGGGCCAGAGAACAAGAAAAAATCTGGTGAGCAGTTACTAAGAACTTTGTAACAGTCTCTACACTACTTGATTGAAGAACTTCTCAAGACAAGTTGTGTCCATATATGCCGTTAAATGCATACCCCATAATAGGTCCCGTTCATCCACCTAGCCACTTGGGCTCCATAACATTACTAGTTTAACTGTTTACATACTATAACATATACCTCTTTTGTTTTCAAACCGTACATTTATTTCACAAAAAGAGTTTTATATGATTTTATTTTTAAATGTGTCAAAGATTTCTTGTGCAATATACTATCAATAAATAATTCAACTCAACTACACTTAGAGGTCCCTGTGCGCTGTCTTTTATCTCTTGTTTTGCATGAGGTAAATCATGTCTGTCTTCCTTTGTTCCCTTGCTTTCCTTAAGTGCTCCTTGTTTAATTATTCCCTTACACATCATTTCCTTTATTCACCTTTTCACCTGTCTCACTTTTAAAGATCCCCTTGCCTTCCATAGATCATCATATAGATATGCACTACTGAGTATTCCACAGTGATTTATATAATCAATCTGGTTCTACTCTGTTGAGAATATCTACTTGGAGATCAGGCAGCCTGCAGACCTTACAAGTTAATAATGGCCAGTTATTCCTATGCTCCATAGATTACATTCAAAACCCTTCTCCCCCAAGCACAGTCACCACTGGCAATGAATGGAACTGTGGAGCCTGTGTAATATAAGTAAATATCATTAGAATCAGCGCCATGGGTATATTTCTTGTTTTGATATGTTGGAGCATTGTGTTTAAAATATCTGTATTAGTTGTAATGGAAGAGAGGCACAGGGAATTGTTTGCCAGTGCTATGTTGAAGGGGCCGAAAAGGTTTGTGGCTACCATTCACTTTGCACAGCCTCTTCCTCTCCAATATGAGCGGGAGCTCCTTTGTCCTTGATTTAACTCAGTGATTTTTTTAATCAACTTGCATAACCAGATGAGCTTGGCCCACTGTCCGGACCTTTCATTCAAATTTGGATGTCAAATTCTTCTTTAGAAAAATGTGTTTCTTGGCCAGTGGAGGTGGAATGGTTAGACTCCGCATGGTGGATAGATCCACAGACACTCACTTGAGTACATTACATCTTTCTGAGCTTGAATTGCATGGCTGCAACCATGAACCCCAAATGAAACAAAGTTTAATGACATGTGCCACCCAATGAATCACCTCTCTTCCATCAGTGCAGCGTCAATGGGAGATAATAAAATGCACAGACCTCCATATAATTAAGGCGGAGCTTGAGACCAGGGGAAGTTATTTCAAACTGAACATTTCTGTAAACCTATCATTACAGAATATATTAATTTGGACAGCTTATAAACACAACCTTGTTTGTTGGAAGAAAAAAATGAATACAGTATCATTTAAAGGGATAGTATTACTTCATTATTACTATCCCCCATGTTGAAACCCTTAAAATTCTGAATTCAACGATACCAGCGGCATCTCTCAGACCTTTATGGTTTGAGAGATATCCGCTTTCAAAGTTCCCTCTCCCCTAACATCAGCATTCTATCTGACAGCAGGGGAATCCGTCCCGGGACCGGCGGCGGCTCTGCAGCAGTGCTGAGATCTCGTTTTAGAAACAGAAATCCTTCACTAAAATGGTCTTCTACGTGTGCTTGCAAACCAAGCACACGTAGAAGACCATTTTAGTGAAGAATTTCTGTTTCTATAACGCAGTCTCAGGACTCCTGAAGAGCCGCCGCTTGCTCACTGACCGGATTCCCTTTCTCTCAGCTAGAACGCTGACATCAGGGGAAAAAACAAAAAGAGGAATCTTTGAAAGCGGGTATCTCTCAAACCATTAAAGTTTGAGAGATGCCACTGGTATCGTTGAATTCAGAATTTTAAGGGCTACAACATGGGGGATAGTAATAATGAAGTAATACTATCCCTTTAAGCTGTTCCTTTTATACCAGAGTACCTGAAGAAGGGTAGGTTAACCCACTGTGGCTTTATACCAGCTGTCATTCATACAGCTGGTCATCCTTCAACTGTGAATATATTTTGATTTATAAGATGTATTTTGGATACTGAACGCTCCACCAAAGTTTTTTTTACTTTTGCTGCTTAATATAATGTTCCTTTAAACCCGATGTTGCATTATATCATAAACTGTATTTATACAGGGGATCCACATTTGGGAGACTCGATAGAAGCCCTTGCAGCACAAAATACCCAGAAAGGATTTATGAATATATCATTTCCCTTTTATGCTATTTTAGTATATGAACTATACAGAGTCTCATATTTATATATATATATATATTTTCTTTGTATTTTTATGTTTTGCTATGAATTAATCTCATTAAAGTCCATTATTCAGCTAGATTTGTTTTTTGCTCTGTTTCATCCTTCCCTGCATGAGGTAATTCATGTCTGCCTTCCTGTCTTCCCTTGCTTTCCTGAAGTGCCCCTTTTTCCTCCTTTATCCTTTCAACTTGCATAACCAGATGAGCTTGGCCAATGTCTGGACCCTTTAAAAAATATGGATGTCAAATTCTTTAGAAAATTGTATTTTTTGGCCAGTGGAGAGGGGAAGGTCAAACTCTGCATGGTGGATATATCCACAGAGAGGCTGGCAGGCACTCACTTGAGTATCTTTCTTCTTTTCCAGCTTGAATTGAGTGGCTGCAACCATTGAACCCCAACCGATACAAAGTCCCCTCTGTATGTGCCAACCACTGCATCACCTCTCTTCCATAAAAGCCAGCCACTGCATCACCTCTTCCATGTGCCAACCACTGCATCACCTCTCTTCCATCAATGCACAGACCAATCAGGTGAAGCTTGAGACCAAAATATATTCGTTTGAGCAGTGTATATATACAACCTTGTTTTTTGGAAGAGAAAGTAAATACAATATTATTAAAGTAATGAGGCCTCCAGTCTACTTAACAAGTGCCAGTGTAACTGCCTCAGAAATATAGGTGGGCCTATTGAATGTTTTGCACATACTCATCAATATATACCAGAGAAACAAATTAAGGCAATGTGCAAACAAGCAATTAGGCTACCCAAAACTGAAAACGAGGAAAGAACTGCAAAAGACAAATCATAAAAAGCATACAAATAGCAAAAATATAAAGGTTGATATTGAACTGTTTTCTGGATTGGTGGCAGCCAGACCCGAAGGCAGGCTTACTGGCAGTGGCCAGCCAATGGGATGTGTGGGGCAGGATTTGAGTTCACCATGCCTTCTCAACTAAATACACATTGAGAGTTGGCCGAGGAGGCAAGGAGTGAAGACCCCTTCCTCCTCAGCCAAGTATATATATATATTAAATCTCATCTCCCCCTCCCTTCCATTCGCCACCGTCTCTTTTCCATTTGCTCCTTTATAACCCCCTTCCATTAGGTACTCATTCACTTTGATTCACCTATTCATCCCCCTCCTCTCCATTCGCCACTTCAACTCACCCTCCCTTCATTCACCGTTTCATCTCCCCTCCCTTCCACTCCCTGTTTTTAATAACCTTCCGAAAAAAATTCAGACCTTGGTGTGTGTGTGTGTGGGGGGGGCATCAGGACCCCCCCCAATGCCCCTCAGCTACTGATGTCCCAGGCAATTTGGCTGGGAGATCAACAGAGGCAACACAGTGGAGCAAGAGAGCTCCCCTACTTCCATTCTACTCTAAAAAATGGGTAGGAGTGGGCAGAATCACTCCTACACGGGAGATCAGTAGCTGGGGGGGGCATCAGAAGGGGTCCTGATGCCCTACCATGAGGTCTGACTTTTAATACAATTTAACACAGGTTTTGCAAACCAATTTGTTGGATACCTCTGTGGCACTCAAAGAGTTAAAATAACAAACATAAAAAAACCAAGGTTTGCCACATAGGTGAAGTCGGTCCACGCACCTGCTAGTACTTAATATTTATTGATTCCTACTCATCAGGCATAGTGCCCAGTGATTGGAAGAAAGTGGATGTAGATTTATTATTTGAAAAGGTCTACACCTGGAAAATTATACTCCTGTAAGTTTGACTTCTATAGTTGGAATACTAAAGGATTTTGTGATGAATAGCAATATCATTAGTAAGAGACATCATGATATTATGAAGGATAGATTATGTCAGACTAAAAGCATGAAGATAGCTATGGCAGGGTTCAAAATTTCCACTCACCACTAGCCAATGGCGAGTGAAAATTTAGCCCTTGCGAGTAGAAATTCAGCCCTGGTGGGTATGTTTTGGCTTGCAGTGGCGAGTAACTTTTCAGGTCTGGCTAGTAGCAAAGGACTTAAAATTATAAGCCCTGGCTATGGTAAATGGAAGCATCATCGATGTTTGATGATGACACTGAACTGTGTTAGGAAATAAACACAGAGGAAGATGTTTTTTTTTCTCCACAGAAAGATATGGAGAGCATATCTACTTTCAAAAAGTAATAGATATATTTTTATCACATAACAGTATATATAATTTTGGCAGTTGGTTTCAGTGTAGAGATAGGAGATATCCAACCGCCTTTTGGAGTGAGGAAAAAGTTTTTTATCCACTTGGGCATAACTGGAAATGGCTTCATTTTTCCCTTCCTGTTGATCAACAAAAACAAGGGTGATACAGCAAAGTCTAAACTTGATGGACTGATGTCTTTTTTTCAACCTCATCAACTGTGTTAGTGTGTTACCATGTGTTTATGCCCTGCCTTTCCTTGTGGGAACTTTAAAATAGAACTGTGGTGGCCTGGTTGCACTGGGTTGCTTAACTCCTTAGATGACAGACAAACTTCCATGTAAATTGCTCTGTAATTGAGCCTTCTCTAAAATCCAGGGGGTTAAACAGAAGACTTGGTGGACAGTGGAACAGAGAAGTCCCCAAAATCGGCATTAGTACTTCCATTTAATCAATTCCACACATTTAAAAAAAATACAGTGCAAGATGGGTGGGGAGGAGGCAGTAGTGGGCATGAGTCACTAGTAGTGATCCATTAGGCTGCACAGATGAAGTTCAACAACTCAGGAATCAAAGGAGTGCATCATTGTGCTGACTGACCTGGACTGGAAGTGAACCTGACTGTATAGTGACTAGAATGGAATTGTGGCTAGACTGCTAACGCTTCCCGCTAAGGCTAATCCTACCTTTTCTCTTTCTACTGCTGCAAAATGCATGGGATGTGAATGACTGATCTGTCACAATTCACTCAAGTTGTTTTTGGAATACTGGAGTCAAGTGGGCACTGCTGCCTCCTCAATCTACTGGCAAGAGAGACTGGAAGAGAAAAGGCCCATCAGCAGTTTTCATGGATGAAAAGTCCTTCCTTTCTATTGACCAGGCCAAGGCAATTAAAGTAAGTTACATTGTCTCTTTTTCTATCAGCATCTGTCTCTCTCACACTATATTCCAATTTCTCCCTCCTGTCTCTTACCCCCCCTTTATTCCTTGTATCTCTCATCTCTCTGCTTAAGAGTGTTACTGTGTGAGTAACCCCCCAAAAAACGAACACATGCATAATTGAATGATTCAATCTGTAAACAGTGTTTAGTGGAAAAAAAATAGTTGCCCTGGGTTTTATATTGATATTAATGAATGAATGAAATTGGGGGTTGAATGTGGGACTCCACCTGAGGCCAAGTAAGGGACAGAAACTTCAGGTCAGCTTTTACTCCTGCCTAGGGAGGGTACCCACTTCTCTAACATATGACACCACAGAACTTGCCATGAGGGTCACCAACATGGAACTAGAGAGTTTACAATCTATGACTCAAATGGCACAATTGAGATAACAATTTAAGAGGAATTAAATACTGTGGGTTATCCTTTGAAAGTAAGCTCTGTAGTGCCATGTAGGTCACATTATGTAGATTGTAAGTTGTGTGGTGTCATGTGGATGAGACTCATGTCACCATTGAGCGTGCACTTCACAGTAAATGACCCACTGTGGGTATTTCCTTTTAGATCACAAAATCTGTGACAAGGGCATATGAGCTACAAAAATTCTACACAAAAGGCAAATTCTCTGTGTTACTCAGTAAGCCTAAAATGTGTGACAACCACTGGTTTTCATGAAATAGTTTCTCAAAAGGTACAGTTATATGAGATTCCATTAATTAGGTCTAACTGCACAGTTGGTCCCCAGGGTTGTTTGGAAAGGACCATGTTACAGAAAACAAGAAGGAACTAGCAGATTATCACAATATTATTTTAGGGGGAGTCACCAGGATAACTCTTGCAACTTTGGGAAGGTCCCACTAGATGACAGATCCCCTTAGCTTTCACCACTGCATAAGTTAATATAGTTACATACCATTTTAACTTATGAAGTAAAATATGTCAGCCAATTAATAAGCAATGTAAGTAGGTAGGTCCCTAGACATTAATGTGGATGCACATCCTAACTATAATAATTTCTGCAGTGCTGGAAACTAATATATCTGCCACTGTAGGGAAGCCCTGCACCCCAATTAGGTTACTGACTCCTGTCCTACTCCTAAATACTAGAATACTAGGTACAATCCCCTGTTACACATCCACATTCCATCTATTTTATTTTGAGTTTTAAAACTATCATGCCTGTCTGCAGTATATTTAAGCCAGACATAAAAAAGCAGCTATTAGTTTGTGTTCACATGTTCATGTTGTATTGGTTACAGATAAAAGTGGGTCCTCCCCCTGTCCTCTAAGAATGAAAATCAAACTGGATGGCACCAGAAGGTTACAAGGAGACAAGATGCTTACCAGAGAGGAAAAGGGTAGCATCTGATGAGATGTTCAAGAGTAGAGCACAGAGAAACATGATAGCAATAGAGGATCTGGAAATAGCACTGGAACAAGATATGGCAGTGGAGCAACAGAGGGGTATGGGAGCAAGAGAGGGGCACAATGGAGCAATAAAGGTACTGGGAAGAAAGAGAGGACACATTGAAGCAAGTGAGAAGCACAGGGAAATAAGAAAGGGGCACATAAACAATAGAAGGGCATGGAGAAAAAGACAGTCACTCAGGAGAAAGACAGTGGAACGAGGCACCAAGAGAGGCCCAGGGAAGGAAAATAGTTACACAGTAGAGCAAGAGGGAGGGCCATGGGATGAAAGAAATAGGCATGCAGGTGGAATAATTCTGTAATGGTAAGACTCCACTGGTGAGCTAACACCATGACATGATGTTCCCTGCTCCACTAGCGAAGCCCATAGAATGGCAGTGTGATTTGGAAATGAAAGTGCCTGTCTGATAAATCTCTATAGCAAACAGACACAGGAAATTTTGTCTTATGGCCCATGTTTACTTTTTCATCCTCTGCAAACTATCAAGGAAGGTTTTTAGGACTGACAACAGAGATAAATTAAACAAAACATTTTTTCTTTTGCTAAAAATCTCAGCTAGGCCACAACAATGGATTAGGCAGGCTACATTTGGCTTAAGTGTTCCATAATGGACACCCATGGCAGAAATTATAATTTAATTATTCTAGTACTAGCTGTTCCAAGTGGAGGATTATGCCAGAAAGTGGAACATTGCCTAGAAAAGGAGAGTTATGCACCAAGGTGACATGCATTACTATATCCCATTCCCACTGCTAAGTCTGTTCAGCATAAAACAAGATACTACCACGTGATATATATTACATTTCTTTAATAGACAATTTGACATATTTCCTCACCAACAGTAGCTGGTTGCTGGTGGTACTGAATACTAACATATAGCTCTGTATTTAGCTTTTGGTAAAATGCTGCCTAAACCATCATAGCCAACCAGAGAAATAAATATACCAGCTAAAAAGCTTTATTTGTGTATCATTTTATTTCCTTTTATGTAATAAGATAGTTTGCCAATTAGTTAATTGTTTAACAAAACTAAACTAACTTACAAGGAGTTGTACGCTGTATATAATTGTTATGAATTTTCTAAAAACAGTACTGCTATTTAATTAAAGCTTTAGAGAACATATATACCAGTCAGCAGCCTTTATTTAAATGCCTCCATTTGAATTAGGAAGTTCTTTTTAAACAAACCCACTTTAATTTGAAAGGTATTTTAATTAAAAAGCTATGGGTATGATTATTTGTTTGCAAATACCAATTTGCAGATGAAAGCATGTTCATAGTGATTTTACATAAAACTATGTACATGGCAGTTGATAACATTTTCAAGGGTTTTACTTACACATTTCTACATAAACTTCAAAGGGAATCTGTTACATTTAACCTCTGAAAACAATTATCAACTCCAGTGAAGTCTAGGTTACAACTGGTCCTAATATGTATTCATCTTCTTGTATAACTAGTATGTCTATTTTTTATCACACATACTTTGTCACTTTTAAGATAAAAGCTTTGACCCAAATGAACCTGAAAAAAGCTTAAAAAACCTAAGTCACCAGTGGATGTACTGATATGCAGCCCTAAGCCCCATATCAATTCATACATAGTACACAAACAAATTGTCACATGAGCGTCATTGGTGGGTATGTATACCTCACTGGCACTCACTGGGTTAATCCGACTACGTTAAAAAACAGCCCCTGACAATAAACCCTTACCTTAATCCTGATGTCCTCAGCACCCTGGACAGCTACTGTCCATCTTCTTCACTCTTCCTTCTTCATCAATCTCTCCATCTTCCTCCCAGCCGTCTTCTTCTCTTCCTTGTTTCAACCAGTTTCCTGTAAAAAGAAAAAAAAGACATTAAACATTACATTGTGGCCAAAAAACATAACTTGGAAATATGTGCATTGTTTAACCCTTTGACTGTCACAGAGGTACACAATGCATTGTATATATGTCTTAGTTATGTTTTTGGCCACAATGTAAGGTTTAATGTTTTTTCCTTTTTACAGGAAACTGTTTGAAACAAGGAATAGAAGAAGACAGAAGATGGAGAGAAACCGGAAAAAAGAATGAAGATGGAAGATAAAAGAAGATGACAGTGGATGACAGATAAGTGTTACACAGATCTGGGTGTTAGGCTAGTGTTAGGGGTAATGTAGGATTAATGTTTGGGATGCTGATTGTGTATTGAGCTTGCACTCGGTGTGTCAGGCACCGATCGTTAGCTCTTTTCCTTTGATGTTCCCATTACACACATGGGTTTTGGGAACTTAAAACGGACATTTAGCCACAAGTCAGTTTCTGTGGCAGGGCAACTGAATACCAACTTAGACATTATTTTTGTCAGTCGGTAGCCAGTTTTGCCCTACCACAAGTTTTAGCAGGATTCATTGTATCAAGGCCATAGTGTCTGGTTTTTAACCCAGTAGTCCCTGGACTTTATAGCATCACTACAACCTTAACCTTTCTATATTTACGTTTCATGTGATTAATCAGCTGTAGCCATATAATGGCTAATTTAATAAATTATTAATTCATAGGGAATATATATAATGCATTTTTATATTGTGTTTACATTTAAAACCTGTAGAAAGAAAGAAAAGAGGGCACCCAATCGAGCAGTACCCTGGCTGATCCTGCAATAGTGATTTAATGGGGGAGAAATTTTAAATCTGGCTCATATTGCAGTGAGTTTGGTGCCAGAAAAACTCCTATTTACAATTTTTGGACTAGCAGTCAGCCACATAAGGAGTGAAAGCAAGGTGGATCTCCTGTCTGTAACATTCAAACAGTAAATGTCCTCATGGACTCAAGGTCCCATTGCACCTTGGATTACCAACTTGAACAACAGAGGTGAGGGAACCATTGCATCCTAGCGGAAATTGATTTGTTTTATCCGAATGCCCGTCTGTCAGCCCTGAGAAGCGCTAACAACTCCATTTGTGATTATGTATGTTTTTATGATAAGTATTGGTTTGGAGAAGAGTACTGCACAATTTGCTTCCCCCTTTTCTTTCTTTCAACATGTTATTTGAGCTGCTGGGAGAGTGTGTATAGGTACAGCCCATTACACTCATTCTCATTGAGGTTGATTTCCACTTGAACTTGGAGCTGTGTTGGGACAGCTTAGAATTCCCATGAAGAGTTTTTGCTGTTCTTCCACGTAGGTGGCTGGCAGCAATTATTTATGTGATTATAACTCACTGAGGAGATTCAGCACTAAGGGCGCCCCCCATATATTCTCCCTCCTTTTTCTTAGATTTAAAATCTGTCAGTTTTCAACTATCTATATGTGGACTTGATCTATGCAGTCTCCTCAGCGGTAAACTTATTGCAGTAAGACTTTTTGCTAAACTTTATACAGGAGAACAGATGGATGATATTCTAATAACATTATTAACCCTTTGAGTGCCAGCGGGGTACAAAACTCATTGCAAAGCAATGCTATGTGTACCCTCTGGCTCTCAAAGGGTTAAAATAATTCACATTTTATGTTTCCCCTTAATTATAAAGCCATTTTCCTGAGGGGGGAGTACTGAGAATTGCAACCACAATCTTGTTTATATACAAGCAGTTCTTGAACCATAGCTCAGAATGTACTCAGGTAAAAATGATCTATAACCATGAATGAGTGACTTAATTTGTTTATCAGAAGGAACTACCTAGATACCATAGGTGTTCCTCAGAGAGCAGTTAGCATTTCTATATGCTGTTTTTGTATGATTTAGATTTCCCCTTTGGTCTCTTGCTAGTTGTTTCAATCTGATAACAACTAGGGCCCCTTATGATGCATTCAGGTCTATAGAACTTCTTTGTTTGTAGCCAGCAGGTATGATCTAGAGGCAGACTTCAAAAGAGATCACTACATGTCGGAAAGTGCAGATGTAATACAAAAAATGGATATATATACTTAACTTCTGCATGAAGGTCACCTACTTTGGCAAGTCAATGTTTTAAACAAATAAAGAGTGACTTATTTCTAGAAGAGTGTCATACTGACTGGGTAGCAAAAGCGTAGTGACAGTTAGATAACTGGCTAGAGAACAGTTGTATGAGGGTGTTTTTTTGCTAAAAAAATAGTGTTATCCTATTCAATTGAAGAAGCTAAAATTAAAGTCTAACTTTATTAAAATACAGCTTTAATGTTCAGAAACATGTATATAGTAACATATACATACACTTAAGATTTGTACCGTATTATGTCATTGCAGTTCTGGGACCACAGATGGTATATTTTAAAATAAATTAAATATTTTCAAAATGATTAGTAATTCAAGATGCCTGTCAAAGCTCAAATGCAGTGGCATCAATACTAGTGGTTCTTGATGTCATAATAATTATGTCATATGTCCAAGATAATTAGCAATACAAACGTTATGCCTATTGACATAAATGATCACTACCTGGTATCAGAAATCCTAAATAACTGAATCGTCATGACTTGAATTTAATGACACATCAGTACAAAATGGCTTCCATAAATTGGAAACTAGACATCGATACCATAACAAGCCATAAATGGTTGCCCTTTCCGGTGATATAATCCATATGTGTGTTACATCAACGGGCTCACTCCTTTTCAACCATTTTCATTTAATTAGTGTATATATACATTTTGCTTTGCATTTAAGGCTATATTTTAAGAAGGTCATATTTTGTTGAGTTTAAGTACAAGGGAAATGAGCAGAGCTTGGGGATAGTCATGGGAAGATGGAGAATTTTTGTTTTACAGATCACTCTCGCCATAGAGGGCGCTGGAGAAAGACATGTAATCCAGAGCGCCTGACACAGTATCTGCACCCATGTATTTTGTCATGCGACTGATACAGTATTCAGCCTGTTCTGGAGGTAGCTCCCTGCGCAGTTCATCAATTGTGATGTAGCTCTGTAATGCAATAAAAGAAAGTCAGATTCACAAATTTGTCATCAACTCCCCCAAATGAATGCACTCAATTTAGTACTTTTTCAGTAAAACAAGGGTACTCCCACCACTGAAAGACTCCTCATTCAAAAGCTAATAAAGTGCAGACTTTGTTTATTAATGAACCTCTCTGCCACAGTGCTAACTGAAGGCCAATTGACTTTTTTTTCTAATGAACTCTACGAGAGAGCTTGACTACAGCTTTCCACAGTAAGTCACAGGAATAGCACCACAAAATAATAATAATAATAATAACAAGCTTTACTAAATTTTAAGTAAAAACCTCATAGCAGTGTGTGTACTCTTGTACTCAGTAAGGACTAACTGCAATATGCTTTTTTCATTTAAAGAAGGAAACTCCTTTAAGTTGTGAAACCCCTTTATTGTGTTTTTTTTTCTTCACAGATTTGGTTTTGTATATTTTTTTCCTGATTCGTGCTTGCTATGTTTCCCATATCAATACTCCTAGGGAATATTTGGAATGTTTGTGTTAGACAGGATTATTATAGGTCTCTGCTGCAATCTGGAGTTTATACTTTGGACTCTAGAGAATTCAGATGTGGTCTCAAAATCATCCTGTACAGATTTGTCTAGGCCAAATTCTTGTATTTTTGTCAGTCTTGAATTTCAGCATGCCGATTTATATGTTTCTGTTTTCCTACCAAATTCATTTAGGTGATGTCGTAACATCCCACTGACCTTATCTGAAGCCAGAATCTTGAAAGAGGCCATGACCTGTTCGGCAGTGTCTGTTTCTGCTGTCTCCCTGGTCATAAAGTCAATAAAGGCCTGGAAGGTTACAACTCCTGTGTTGTTGGCATCAACCAAAGTCATGATACGTGCAAACTCCACTTCACCCTTTGGGCAGAAAGACAAGAAATAGCAATGGAAAAAATGTATATTTATATGGAGAAAAGAGCATACAGAGTGATTAAACCATAAGAAAGAAAATATTAGCAGGCACTGGATAAAATAAGACGGAACAAATATTTAGTTACGTGTATAGATATTGATATTAAATTATACACTTGGCTACATTTTAATTTGTGAAGATTCGGTTTGGCTTGTCTATTTGTATATAGAACCCACTGTCTTCACCAGTTATTATTATCTTTCTTTTATCTTCCTAATGAATTAGTTGTGTCCATGCAGAACTGTCCACCCTCCAGCTTCAGACCATTGACTACTGAAAGGTTCTTTGGCTTACCAGGTCATATCCCATAGAGATAAGGCAAGCACGGAAGTCGTCAGGGTCCATCATGCCATTCCTCTTCTATTGGTAAAAAAACATATGCATCAGATTTTTTTAAATAATATATATGAAAGACATAAGTTCTATAATAAACAACACAAAATGGATATGAAAATGAGGTATAATTTTAATGTCAGAACTAGATCTATGCTCTTGCCTTGCTGATCTTGGATCCTCAGATAAATTCCCCAAAGAAAGTTATGAAACCATATTAGAGATCCCTTCCTCCAAAGGAGCCTCCTCAAGGCCAAACCTCCCCACCCAACATAACTAATCTAAGTAACTAAGTAAAGGGGAACTGAAGAACCCCATGCTCCAAGGATGAAAGGTCCCCAAAAATAATGGGTGGAGGAAGAAACATAGTAAGAAGGGCTTCAGTCCCTACATGCACCAGATCAGAAGCAGAAGGGCTTGTGACAAGATGAACCTAAGGTCCTGCACAAACTCAACTCATGAAAGTCCATAGAAAGAGCAGTTAAGTTAAGGGTATTGAGTAAAGGTATTAGACTCAGTCGTGTAACCCTAGTGCTCAGATATAGCCAGGAGACCCCAAATAAGGAATACAGGACAAAAGTGTAAAAAAAATACTGCCTGAAGGGTTTAAAGCAGAATGCATGGAGGGAGAATCCATTGTGATCCATATCCATCAAGGAGGCCTGAGATAGGAGTCTGCAGCACCATATAAGTTAAAGAAAATAAAAAAGAATGATAACTTAGAGAATCTTTTCCGTAATGCATCTCCTTTTGAGGTCTCTTTTAAAACTGAGCATGTCTGGTGGGGGTAAAGGGGATTATAGAGGGAGTCTCTGCCTCCAGAGAGCCTTTTAACATAAGTGTCCTGCCCTCCTGGCCAGCGGATACTTTATCACCATGGTTCCTGTGTTCCACACTGGACACAAGATAAATATAAATAGTCTGATTATGTTCTTTATTGTTTTCTGTAGATTAATATGTATATTTCCTTTGAGTAAAGATGCAATTACTCACCCTGTCAAAGTGGTTGAAAGATGCTCGGAACTCATTCATCTGTTCTTGGCTAATACCCTTTGCATCACGGGTCAGAATCTGGTTTTCAACTTCATTGATGGTCCTAGCAATTGTTGTAAGGAGCTGTTCCCATCCCACACGGATATGCTAAAGGACAGATGAGTGAGAAAAGAGGGATTAGGATACAAGTGTGCATGGTCTGAAAGCTATGTTAACAATACCACAAATACAAAATCTATCCTATGATGCTGACAGAAAACAGATATAAAAATGGACAGATTTAAAGCTAATGTGCTCACTGCATAATGTTACTTCTGGATGATTTATTATAAGGAAAGTATAAGTAGAGAATTCATTGCTATGAACTTGTAAATATTCAGAACACGTGAAACCATCAGAAAATGTATTTACATATGTAGATGCAACAACAGGCAAACAGATATTCCAAGATACTTCTAGACGTGTGCTATGTTTTCTAATGGGAAACCCATCCCTGTATGTAAGTCTGGCTGTTTCCTACATCCAGTGCTGTCTGAAGACAAAAATTAATTTTTTTCTATGTAGAGACATTTTGAAGAGCTAGCATTGTGTTTATGACACATGATTTTAATTGTGTTGCAGACAGAACAGTGCTTGAATCTGTCCTGTTTATCCCCACTGTGACAAAATGATACAGACTGGTGACAGAAAGTAACAGTAAGAGTGATACAGGCACTTTAAAGGGGGGCTCTATCTATAGTGACTACAGTGGCTAATTTATAGTATGGAATTGACAATTCAAGATTATAGAGCTTTAACTGCACAACCCCCCTGTGCTTTGTTCATTAAATAACAAGTACTGATAAAGGCAAATTACAAGGTGTTTGGTATTATAATGTGGGTTGTAGTGTTTGTTTTTGCCTTAAATTTATACTTTCTTTAAGGACCATTACTTTTTTTTAGGATAAACTAATTAAAATAAACATACTCCCACTGCTGGGAGATTTTGCATCCAAAAGTTATTTACAGATCAAACAATTTTTCTTAAACTGCAATTCTGTATTACGATCACTAGGTGGTGCTGATCCTATCACTTGCTATGGAGAACCACAGTCAGTGACTCAATGCTTTCCATAAAACATTATAAAAATGCCCTTTGCACACCAATTATCTCTGTTGCTACCAGTTTATTAAAAAAGGTTGGTCGGAAATAACTTTTGAATGGAAAATCTTAGAACAGTAGGATTACCCTTATTTTACTCAACAGGAGAGGCTTTGTAAAGTAGGTTTATCATTAAACAAAAAGGTTCGCGCCTCCTACGCAAATCTGTTCATGGGGCATTGGAAAGCCTGTGAGCCGTGGCTAAATGGCGGGGCGGGCGCGGATCTCATTTACTATGGCCGTTATATTGATGATATTTTGATAATATGGAAAGGTAGTTTGGAGAAGTTAGATTCTATGCTATTAGCCTTCAATAAGAACCATAGAGGCTTAAAATTTACCATCAATATACAGAAATCACAGATAGAGTTTTTGGATTTAACTCTATCATTTGATACAAACCAAACTATCAGAAGCCAAACATATCGAAAACCAGTAGCATCAAATCAATATATAGCAGCCAACAGTGGACATTACCACAAATGGCTTACAAATGTACCATTTGGACAACTACATAGGTTAAAAAGGAACTGCAGTAACCCTGAAGATTTTGAAAAGGAAAGTCAAGTTCTGGTCCAACAATTTAAAGAAAAAGGGTATAGTGATGAACTATTAAATACAGCTCTTAATAGAGCAAGGGAGTTAAATCGTGAAAAAATTCTAAAAAAGGAAAAGAAGAATAAGAAGGATAAACAAGGTATAATTTTCACCACGCAGTTTAATGCTTTCGGTAAGAAAGTGAAAAGAATTCTTAATCAGCATTGGGGAATATTAAAGCAGGACCCCATTCTGGGACAACATATTGGCGATCATCCCATTATAACATATAGGAAAAACCGCAACATTCGCTCATATATAGCTCCAAGCCGGCCAAAAGTTTTAAATATTGAAAATAAACAAGAATCAAAACCAAAAGGTACTTATAAATGTCACCAATCTAGGTGTGCAAATTGTCCATTCATGGGAGACGGAACCAAAGTCTTTTTGGGTACTAATAACCAAACCTATAGAATAAACCAACACATTAGCTGCAATACAGAATTTGTTGTATATATGCTAGTCTGTGGATGTGGCACTAGATATGTTGGATGTACTATTAGACCCTTGAAAAAACGAATACAAGAACACAGAGGCAAAATAAAGAAAAAAGATGAATCCCATGGTGTGCCAAGACATTTTAATACATGCCCTAAAGGTGGCTTAAAGAATTTATTAGTAATAGGATTGGAACATATCCCTGAGTCCACAGCCAATAGATACAAAAAACTTTGTACCCAAGAAGCATATTGGATATATACATTGAACACAATAGGTTGTAATGGGATCAATGCTGAAATTGATGTGGCTTCATGTTTTTAAAAATGTTTTAAAGTTTTTCATATCATCTATTTATCTCCATATACATATATACATACCCCGTTTTGTTTTTTTTGTTTTTCTCTCCCCTCCGTTAGCCCCTCATGGCCATGCTAGTGTTCATCCAGGTTGAGTAAGCCTTTGAGGGATACCAGTGTTGGTATTGCCCCTGGATCACCGGGATACTATCTGGATTGGTCCAGATGTGTTGCACACCAATGCACACATTTTGGACCATCCAGCTTTTTGTTTCTGGTGAGATGTGGTGGCTATGAGGGCTAGAAATGCTGGAGAACGAAGACATTCACATTGGGATTCGCTCCCGTTTGTTGCGCTGCCCGCTTGCGTTCCAGAGATGGAACGCGGAAGTGGTTGTGCGAACTTCCGGTTTGGGCGAATCAGCATGGTGGATGGTAGCGTTTAGCGATGGGCGGCGTGGAGGGTTTTTTGGCGTTTTTTGTCGGTTTTCTCTTCATATAATAGATGCTATATATAAAACCATCAAGGTAAGCTGTCTAATTTGATTTGCTCCTGAGGAAGTGACCGTTAATAGTCACGAAACGCGTTGAGCTTTTTAGCCTATCAATAAGGCAATTGTGAGTTTGATATTACTATTATTATCTTTATTCCTGTTTAAATATCAATTTTTTAATACATAGACACTTTTAATGTCCTACTTTATATTTATCATAATAATCTCTCATACTCTCCTTTAAACAATATTCCCAGTGGGGATTTGGCAGAGATTTTTTCTAAATATAGATATATATTTTAAATAAAATTCCAATAAAAGTATTTTGTTTTTACTTGGTACCTCCATACTCACTAAGTAAAGTGGGGACCAGACAACCATACTGTTTTTGATTATTATAATAAAAAGTTCCCAGCAAAAGTCCGCATGATGTTGTTTACATGCGGAAGAAACTGAGAACAACAAATTTAACCATTTTGATATCTGAGTTCACTCTGTCTGGAGAACTACACAAAGTCATCCAACCCGGTGAGATATCCCATTAACCGGTGCAGACGAATTACACTGAGAGGCAGGAGAAACCTCTCATACATGTGAGTAAAACCATTGGAGGGAAAGGGTTTTATATATAATCCATGTGTAACTACAAATACTACTCTTAGAAGTGCTTTTTTGCGCTGTTTTTCTTCTTTTCTCTATTAAACAAAAATTGACTGCTGTTTTTTAATTTTTTGTTTGATTAACCCCTTAAGGACCTATGACGTGCCAGTACTGTCATGCATAAACTTGCCATAAGGACTTCAGGGCTCCCCGCATGGCTGGAATCAGATCCGAAAACAAAAAAAAAACAACTCCGTGGTCCTTAACCTTTTGAGTGCCAGAGGGGTACGCAACGCCTTACAAAGCAATGCGTTGAGCACCTCAAAAGGTTAAGTGCTGGCCGGAAGAGCTTAATATTTGCATGTAAGATTTTAATAAAATAAATAAAATAAAAATATATAACAAAAAAAAATCTCAAGGAAGCACTCACTATTAACATTATCTGCCCAGGTGTACTTAACTTTTAAACTAGAAGAATCCTGCCAAAACATGTACCGGGACTTGCATAAAATTTAAAAATATACTGTTAACTTCTCAGTGTATAGCAGTGGTTCTCAACCCTTGCTCTTAGTGGCCACAATCAAGCCAGGATTTGAGTATTTCCTTGTTAGAGCACAGGTGAGTTAATCAAACTGAATGAGCCTCTGACCAACACACCTGTGCTCTAGCAGGGAAATCCCTAAGTCCTTGTCTGTTGAGTGGCTCCTGAGGGCACGGATTGAGAACCACTGGTGTATAGTACTCTTCCATATCGTACTAGGAAAAATATGAATATAGTGTATTACAAAAAAGTGTATGAATAAGCATATCAGCTATTTACACCACTTTGCATTTGCATATGCAAATATAGAGCTCAAAGTGGTATACTAATGTCCTTCCCCTGTGTGATTGTTCAGTGCAATTAATGAATGAATGAAAAATGCTCAAGGGAAGCCTTAATGAAAAGAAATATGTATAAGGCCATACACAATTTAAAAAAAGGACTGACTTAACAATCTGTGCTAAGCAGGATACATAGTATATCAAACATGAAATGCAAAGAGGAGAAAAAAGATTCCATCACTACACAAGCAGAGGAGTAAGCCAATGCTTCTCAAAGTCTGCATTCCCAATAAGCAGTTCTGAAATGCCCTCTAGTTAAGTTGTGATATATGTGTTTAGACATAGTGCAGTCCAGAAAATATACAGGACAGCAAAGGCACACAGACACACTTTAATTAATATTGTAGCCCTTAAAAATACAAAGTAAATGAGCCCAGCATCATCTCTCAAACCTGTATGGTTTGAGAGATAGCCACTTTCAAATTTCCCACTCCCCTGACGTTAGCATTCCACTCCAAAACGATATTTGATAAACCTGGGTGCTAAAGTACTTGGGACATGGTTATTACAACCAGAACAAGGTCTACCAGCACTCACAGGATTTGTACAAACAAATATTTAATTGTATTGATGTCAACTTTTCAATGCCATTATTGCATTTTCATCAGGGTGGGAGTCTGTTTGGTCCTGATTAAAATGCAATAATGGCATTGAAACGTTGACATCAATACAATTAAATATTTGTTTGTACAAATCCTGTGAGTGCTGGCACACTCGTTCTGGTTTTATATATATATATATATATATATATATATATATATATATATATATATATTAATTTTTTTTATCATAAACATCAACTTCAGCAGTTGTTGATCCACTGCAGGATGAAGGCCACCTCAACAAGCCTCCAACAACTTCTGTCTTATGCTTTTTGTTGCCACTGTGTACCAACAAATGTCATCTACCAATCTTAACATAACATAATAGTAAATTAGGTTGAAAAAAGACACAAGTCCATCAAGTTCAACCCTTGCCTCATAACCCAGAGAAATGATTATATAGCTTTCCTGCTACCCAATAGGTTGGTCTTTATCAGACCTTCCTGATTTGCCTACTAATACACAGTATAACCCTGTATGTTCTGTTTTGAAAGAAGTGTAAGTCTAATCTTCTCTTAAATGTATCCATTGTATCTGCCATAACCAAATCCTTGGGCAAGGAATTCTATAAATTAACAGACCTTACTGTAAAAAACCCTTCCTCTGCTGAAGTCTAAACCTCCTTTCCTCTAATCTCAGTGGGTGTCCCCTGGTCATTTGATCCGGCCTTGGAATGAATAGCTCACCAGAGAGATCCTTGTATTGACCTCTCATATACTTGTTCATTGTGATAAGATCTCCTCTTAGTTGTCTTTTCTCTACAGTAAATAAACCAAGTTTGTCTAGTCGTTCCTCATATGTCAAGTCCTCCATTCCCTTTATTAATTTTGTTGCTCTTCTCTGTACCCTCTTCAGTTCTAGAATATCCTTTATCAGAACTGGTGCCCAAAACTGCACTGCACATTCAAGTTGAGGTCTTACCAATGATCTGTACAATGGCAAAATTATGTTATCCATTCTTACTTCAATACCCCTTTTTATGCAAGACAGGACTTTATTTGCTTTTGCTACTGCTATTTGACACTAGTCACTGTTTCCAAGTTTGTGGTTTACAAGGATTCCCAGGTCTTTCTCTAGCAATGAGTCCCCTAAAATTATTTCATTAAGTTCATAAGAAGCATTGGGATTTTTTTCCCAAATACATGACTTTCCACTTTCCACTTTACACGCGGCCGTCACTTAACGCCCGTCTAACATTTTTTTTTAAAAAGAATCCGGAGTCCCCGAACGGCGTGCAGCCGCGCGGGGAGCCGGATTTCCGGGACGTACATGTACGTCCTCTGTCACTAAGTGACAGCCACACAGGACGTACATGTACGTCCTGTGTCGCGAAGGGGTTAAATTTCATATTACATTTGGTTGCCCAGTCTGCCCTTAATAGCTACATACTGCCATGATCACTGTGGGTGGTGGTCACTTTTTAGTATTCAAAGACTCTCCTCGAATTCCCAGATGCTTTTACTTCTCAGCTCATCTCACACCCAGGAAGTTGAATGTGATAGAAGTTAACTGATTACAAGTCAGTCTGAGCAGTTCACTTCATAAGCTGCATAATTGATCAATCATCCACAATTACCACTTGTACACAGCAATATTTTTTATAGTACAATGCATTTTTTTTGTAGATTCAGCCATATGACATTTTAGTTGCACTCTCCTCGCACATCTGCTTCATGCTGCCACCTCCTGAATTCTGCATTAGTTGTTCTCTTTCAGACCAGTAAGAGTCTGAGTGGTAGATCTTCTAATGACCTAATAGGTGTCCCACATGTCATGACAATAATGCACCACAATTAAATAATTCCGTATCCCTCTGGCACTCAAAGGGTTAAGCATGGATGCACACAAAACACAGGGCCTGCTTATTCACCCACATTCCTGCTTGTATCTTTCGAATGCGTTTGGTAAGTGGGTATTTAACAATTCATCTGTATTCATGAAGATGAAGAGGTGCTGTTCTGGAGTGAACCAGCTGCACCAGAGGTGGAAATGAAAATTTCCACTGATTTAAATATGACTTATAACCCCTTGATTTCTAGAGTGGTCTACAATGCCTTGTTTTACAATGCACTGGATACCTCTCTAACATTCAATGGGTTAAAAGCCCAGTTTAAAACAATGGAAATTTACTAAATTGTCCTTTTAACCTTGTTTTGCACTTGGTTTGTTCAGAAATTAATAAAGCCCTTAATACTGTATTGTCCAAATGAATGCCAGTCTTGTAGAGAGTTTTCTTCAGTCTATATACAGTCTCACCCACACCAGGTTATGCTCACTTCCTCAAGTCATGCCCAGATTACAGGCCCACTGTGTGCATGTTATTTTTGAAGTTGAGCATATGAGTTGAGCATATGAACAGCTACAATTTTTATATTCACTTCTCTTAAAGGGGAACTACCACTCCATAAAATCTTTATCTAAATTAAGTCTCCATCTGGCGACCAGGTGCTTTGTAGCGCTAGTCGCCAGAATTATTACCTGTTTTAACTGATTTACGAGTTATTCCGTGGCTGACAGTAGCAGGAAGCACGGACATCTTGCCATAGTGACGCCCGTGCGTCTGCGCTGTTAGTCCCTTCTGGAGCCGGCCAGCTCCAAAAGGGACTGACAGCGCAGGCACATGGACGTCACTATGGCAAGATGTCCATGCTTCCTGCTACTGTCAGCCACGGAATAACTCGTAAATCAGTTAAAACAGGTAATAATTCTGGCGACTAGCGCTACTAAGCAGCTGGTCGCCAGATGGAGACTTAATTTAGATAAAGATTTTATGGGGTGGTAGTTCCCCTTTAAAACCCTTGGATGTAACCTTGGTCTCCAAAGCATTGCAAAAGCAATGTATAGGAGACTTTTCTGGCATCCAAGCTCTTCACGGACTGAATTAAAAAAAAAGATAGAAATATTATGGTTAAAAGTGGGAACTGCGTGTAATTTAAACTGTCCCAAATCTGACAGTGACACTTGTATACATGGAATCAATTTGGTTGATTTTCTTCAAGTTCAGAAAAGAGTTGGGTCATGCTCATTACATTTGTGAATCAGTTCCTGTTCTCACCTCCATACTGTAGCTTGTATGCTTGTTGTCAAAAATAAGAGACTCTTGGATAAGTTGGTGGTCTCCTTCCAGCTTATCAATGTTGGATTTGTAGGAGATAATGTTCTGCTCATACTGCTTGAGGTGGTTCATCTGATCTTCCAGTGAACTACTGATGTCCACAGATATACGACCAATTTCCTACATATGAAAAATAAATAAATATTATTTATAGCTTGTTTATGGTAAAAAGCCACTGTTAGAATGTTACATACAAACAATAGCTGAGATTCCATTCCAGCTATAAATAAGGTAAATGCTGGATGAGTATTTTTTGATTTGGTAGATGTTTAACTACTCCAGTTTCCTGTCTGACTGGAGAGCAATGGAGGCTTTAATGCTGGTCCCATTTAGACTAGTGGGTTGGCAGAGAAGTATGTGTGTGATTTTTGGATGTTAACCCCACAGATGCCAGACAGGTTACAGGATATTTCAAAGCAAAATGTCACAAGCTGCCTTGCATTTGAGGATTAAGGGGGAACATGTGTGATTATATGTGTGTGTGTGGAGGGGGGTGCTTTGGAGCACATTGGGACACAGGGGAGCTCTGGTGGTTGCACAGATCTTTTTCTCAGGCTTGGCAGCCATGAACTGCAGCCGCATAATGCACACTTGCAAAGGCAATGCTAATTTGTGCCATTTTTGTAAGTATGCTGAAAAATGCAGCATATACTGGAATGTCTGGAAAAAAGGCTACACTTTTCAACCCAGTTTCAATTCTAATGGAATGGAATCTCAGCCTATACGTGTCAGTATAAAATCAGACAACAATGGAGAAGAATTTAGGAGTCCTTAGGATTTAATGGGTTAAAATATATTCATACTGCCATTCTATCTGGTTACTTGACTGACCTCCATCTTGGTCTGGATCCAAGGCCCAATAACATTGGCTTGTGCTGCAAACTGGCGGCGCAAACGCTCATTAGCCTGCTGTCGGGCAAGCTCTTCTTGCAGGGTTTGATCTCTGTGGGGGACCAGTTGTTTCACCTGAGAGTGGAACACAGAGAATCCAAGTCATGAAGTAAGTTACATCATATCTATAACGTTCAGGATACATTTTGAGTGAAATCTGCCTTATAACTTAAAACTACAGCATGTGCTCATGGTTCATACAGTAAAGGAAATTCAGATAACAGCTGGGTCTGGAAGATGTGCCAGACGATACACCACTGGTGGGGTACATCTATAGGGAAAAAGAAAACTGGAAGTACACTGAGTGGCTGCACCTGACAAAGGAATTGGATGACTCAGTCACTGCCATATCTTATTAAATGGTTGCACCAGTGCACCACTGTGCAAGATTCTTCATGATTTTTTCTATCCCAAACTTAAGTTGGAGAAACACTGGAGAATTTTTTAGTATGCAGTTTTGTCCTTCAATATTACTCTCAAAACTGTAGTGAGTGGTGGAATATACTGACACTTTGAAAATAGATATTAATAATAATAATAATAGTCTTGATTCAGATGCAGGTGATATATTTATCACTGATTTCATTTCCTCTAGACTACAATGAGAATTTGTGAGAAAATCCAATGATATATTTATTATCAGCATTTAAAATTGCAGTCAAAATAATTCATCTCAGAATAAACCTGCAATTTTCCTACCGATCTAAATGTATGGCTTGGTCCTGGAACCCATTAGCCCCCACCACTTCACTCCTATATTGTGGATGGCTTACAGGAATAATAATCCTTTATTATGGAAAAAAAATATTATAATTTTATTTCTGACTACAGCATCCTATAGTTATGGGAACAGTACCACCGACCAGAGTAGATGAATTTAAAAATCTTCCATCAGATGGACTATTGTTTTATTATCTCAGTAGAATAAGCCCAATAATATGTTTCCATTAAAAATGTGTACTGATCCTTTTAATTAAATAAGGGGTAATTATCGAAAAAAACATTTGGACATATACATTTAAAATGAGTCCATAGACCCTGCAACACTTTGGGGATTTAACCTCCGCTGCATTAGGTAGCGGTGGAGTCTAGTGGCATCCATCATCCAACATTAAAGGCTGACTGAACCTCTGATCAACAAACCTGTGTTCTAGAGGAAGAATTCACAGATCCTGGCCTGTTAGGCAGCCCTGTGGGCATGGGTTGAGAACCTGTGGTATAGAGACCTGTATACTATGGCAATCAGTATGGTGTCTATTCATGTCTCCTCCCTAAAAGCCATGTCAAGTCTAAAATACCACAGTATTGTTATATCACCATTATGCCTACTTTGTTCCTTCTGCCTTTAAAGTAAGGCTTATTTGCATTTATTTATTATGGCAAAACTGAATTCTACATTCCAATGCAAAAGGAAAACAATGGTTTTACTTGAGGCCTTGGATACCATGCACTGTGGCGCCCACTCATAAAGTATGCTGTGTAAACCAATAGAACCAGTGTAATGCCTGATGCCAGTGTGCTTCCACTTACCGTCTCCCACTTATTAGCAATATCAAGGTGGGTGAGGTTGGTGTATGGGTTGATGCCAGATAGCTTAATCCCATAGGTCTGGGCAATTTTCTGGATCTCAGCCTGGATGCCCAAAATGGACATTTTCTCTTTGTCAGCCTCTGGAAGTGTGGCTTTGAACTGCTCGTGAGCTGTAATGAGGCTCTGAAGGAAAGATGAGAAACTGTTGTTATGATTGTTAAAATTAAAATATTACTTAAAAACACATGGAAGAATTAGTGCTACAAAGCAATAATGTGATTTTGTATATTAAAGATAAAAATTAAAACAGTTAATAAAAAGTGACACATAAGGACACTGCCACACAGATTGGACCTATGCCCAAAATTCATAGACCTTGCAAAATCCAGTGACACAGACACAACCCTTCAACATGTTGGTTCCAGTGACAAAGACACAACCCTTCAACTTCCTGCTTCAACACTGCTCTATCCTCTGCCAAACAACACTACTACTGCTCACTAATCGATACTCACAAATCTAACCTATGCAGCCTCTTCTGTATTTTCAATTCTCTCCTTTGCCCCTCCCCTCAACCATTCCCCAACCCTTCCCTAACCCCTCTAGCCTTTGCAGAATTCTTCACACAAAAGATTAACACAATACACCAAACAATCCCACTCTTTCAATCTCCACAATTGTATCTTCATGATCCTCCATCCTACTTATTTGATTCCTTTACTTCGGTCACAGAATCAGAGGTCTCCTTTTTGCTGTCTTCATCACCACTCACCACCTGCTCCTTTGCCCCTATACCATCCCACATCCTCAATCCTCTGTCATCCATGTTAGTCCCCATGCTAACTCGTGTATTCAACTCCTCCCTATCCTTTGGCATATTCCCCCTCCTCCTTCAAACATTCAACAGTATCTCCAATCCTTAAGAAAAGTTCATTAGACCCCACCACCCCATCCAAGTACTGCCCCGTATCACTCTTGCTCTTTGAGTGCCTAGCCTACTCTCGTCTACTTACCTCCCTCAACTCCAATAACACTCTGGACCCACTGCAGTCTGGCTTTCGCCCACTTTCTCTACAGAAAATGTCCTTATCAAATTAACAAATGATCTCCACATTGCAAAAACCAATGGCCATTACTCTCTTCTCTTATCCTTATCAGCAGCATTCAACACAGTCGACCATACTCTTCTCTCCCAGGTTCTCCAATCACTTGGCATCTGTGACTTGGCAGTGCCATTGCTGGCTTCTAATCTGTCTCTCTCAACGGTCTTTCTCTGTGACATACGCTAACACTCCGATCCCCCTCTCAATAGGTGTACCCCAAGGCTCTGTTCTCGGAACTCTTCTCTTTTCTCTGTATGCACTCTCCCTGGGGCAACTGATAAAATCCTTTGGATTTAACTACCACTTATTTGCAGATGATATGCAAATATATCTCTCCGCCCCTCTATATCACCTGAAATTCAGCAGCAGGTCTCAGATTGGCTTACTGCTATCTCTTCCTGGATGGCTCATCGTCCCTTAAAACTTAGCATGTCTAAGACTGAGCTCCTTATCTTCCCTCCTAAATCCTGCACAATACTTCCACTTTCTATAACTATCGGGGGCTCCACAATTTAACCTGCAGACAAGGCTGCTGCCTCGGGGCAACTTTGGACTCTTCTCTTTCCTTCACCACCCACATTAATGAAGTAACCAAAACCTGTTGCTTCTTTCTTTGGAATATAGCAAAAATCTGGCCATTCCTCTCTCACTCTACAACAGAAGCCCTCATGCATGCTCTTTTTCTTTCTCATCTGGACTACTGTGACTCTTTACTTATTGGTCTTTCTGCTAACTATATTGCTCCTTTCCAATCAATTCTTAATTTGGCCACCAGAATACTCTTCCTCTCCTCCAGAACAGTACTCACCCCACCACTTTTAAAATCACTGTCATGGCTTCCCATAAAGCAGCGTATCACATTCAAAATCCTCCTCGTTGATATCCCGCCATATACCTGCACGTCCACTACGCACCACGCATGCTGGACGACTCTCTGCCCCTTTAACCACTATCACTGTATCACAACTGAAGGCTTTCTCCCTTGCTGCTCCCTACCTCTGGAACTCCCTACCACCCACCATTTGCCAAGCCTCAACCCTCAACAACTTCAAATCAAAGCTAAAAGAGCACCTCTTAACCCTTTAAGTGCCAGAGGGGTAAGCAAACGCATTGCAAAGCAATGCGTTGCATACCCATCTGGCACTCAAAGGGTTAAATATGGCACTACTGTAACGAGGGAAGCATTATTTTGTATGTCAAAAACTGTACTTTTCTCCTCTACCAGTTTGTATCTGTATGTCACCCATCCTATACTTAGATTGTAAGCTCTACGGGGCAGGGACCTTTTATCCTAATGTATACTCACCTGGGGTTCACCTTATGATTGTCTATATAAGAATTTAATCACCGCACTTTTTATACCCCTTCTATACTAAATGTAAACCGCAAAGTGCCAAGTACACTGGATGGTGCTATATAAATAAAAATGTCCAATACAATACAACCCTTTACACTTTTTCCATGCTGCATGTTGCTTTATCCATCCTCCCACGTCCACTTTTAATGCTCTCACCTGGATTTCCTCAATGCTGTGTACAATGAACATATCCTGCAGATCTTCAGTAGCTCCATCCATCCAGTTATTGAAGGGAGCTGCTCTTTTAGCGAACTCCAGGTACAGCTGGTCAATGGTTTCCAGGAGCTTCTCTACACGCTGGAAGGATACAGGATGATAGCTGGTAAATTTGTTAATATTGCTACTATTTTTATTAATGTTTTTGTAATGATTACTGTTACTTTACTTCTAACAGAAAATGTACTGTATTATCTTTATTTAGTATTTTAATGTATTTGTTTTACTAACATTACACTTCACCTGCTATGAGTCCTAATTGTTTTCAAAATTATTATATTTAGTTAAACATATTATTATTACTGCAAAACTCGCAGTATTATATTTTTGTTTCTTATTATTTTAAACACTAGAAAGATGAAGAATAGTAATAAATGGAATGATTCTTGTGATAATAATAAGAACTGTATCAGTATGCCTAAAAATATTGATACTAAAATAAATAATACACCAATAAGAATATTAATAAAATTATAGTTGTACTGATTGCAATAATATTAGAAAAAATGAATTTGGGCTGCAATCAATAGTGCTAGTCTTCCAGAATTCAGCATCTCCTAATACCAATTCCAATGCATATAAAACACATATCGCCATCACGTTATAAACTGTACTGACAGCATGAGTGTTAATAACAACTGTAAAAAAATTTAATTTCTATAGAAATTGGTAAAGATACTCTAGCATTGTATTCCACACTTGACCCTTATGTACTCTGTATGTCTCCCTTTACCACTTTAGTTTGTAAGCTTTCGGGTAGGGACCTCAATTCCAGTGTTTCACTTTGCAAAGCACTTGTAACCCTGTATTGTCTAAACCCTTAAACTGTAAATCCTTGCGTACCTTGTGGTGCGATATAAAATAAACATATTAATGAATTTATTCAATGATACCCATTGTCAAAAATATAAGTGTTATTAGATTTAGTAAGACACTAGTATATGGTAATGGAATATTATTACCTAAAAATTAACAGGGTTCATATCCTTTTAAATGTCATGTATTCAAGCCAATATTTTGGAAAAAAATATTTATTAGGTGCATAAGGTCCAAAATATTTTGTAAACATTATTTTCTAATCTGACCCCTGTTTGTTTATGCAATCTCCTAATTAGTAATAACAGCAATCTATGTTGTAAATGAGGTAAACAAACAAGAAATAAATGTGGGAACTGAAAAGGAAGGGTTCTAATTCCTAAGCAGTTATCTACATTTAGGGTTTTATCAGATTTTAAGGAGGTTAATTTACTACAGATTTTAGATTACCTTAATTTTTTGAGTGCCAGAGAGGTATGCAACGCGTTGCGTTAATTACTGGTACATGTTATTGCTATTATGCTCTTATTTTTACTATAACTGCTATTTACTGTTCCTTATGTTATCAACATAGCTGCACTAATATTGTAAGTATTAAAATAACATTCATGGTCACAATTATAATGCGTAACAAATATTACTGTTATCATTGCTATTAACAGTGCCATTAATAATTAAGTTAAAATAGGATTTTAATGAATTACCGTTAAATCCTTAGTCCATATGAAACATAGTATCCATGGTGTTGAGCTCCCTCCTCCAGGAGGGCAGGGCACGTCAAGAAAGACAAAGTATTTGGGGTGGACACTGCCTACTCTTCCTCCAGCTCAACCTCCCACCCACCAAAATCATGGATAAGTACCACAGAAAAAAGTACCTAAGAAGGCAAGAAGAAAAGGAAATTCCCTAGACTAACAAAGGAAACAGTCAGAGCACGCATCGGCCCTTAATGTTGTGATTGTATACTCGTTACATAATACAGTTGTTGCAAGTTGACATTTGCTCTTGAATATACTCCTGATAATAATAAATTAAGCCAGAAGTAAAATCAAATATGATTACAGTTCATAAATGAAACAAACAATAAATGATAAAAAAATGATACTACAACGTTGGTTAAATAAGTCTGTAGACAGTTCATAACACACTCAGAAAAACCTTCATATATGCATAGTCATTTGGTGGTCTGATGATAAGTCCAAGAACTGTCAATGGATAAGATGAGGGATGAAGATAACAAATGAAATTATGTAACTGATTTGAATGAAGAAGTCAGTATGTGGATACTCTGTGATCCTGAGACAATCTTGGTTAAGAACATCTGAGTGATACAGTCTTGTCCTGATGAAAAATCATGAAAGGAGTCTTGCAAGACAAAGATTGTAGCTCAGCCATCTTCCAAACAGAGACAATAGCCAAAAGGAAAGCCATTTTGAGTATCAGGAGATGCAAAGGGATCAAAGCCAAAGGGAGGCCCCTGGAGGACACCTTAAACCAAGCTGAGGTTCCACAGAGGTGTGGGATCAGGAAAAGCAGTGAGGACACGTGACACCCCTTGAATAAAGGCCTTGAAATCTGGTTGAATTGGAAAACGTCTCTGAAAGAGGACAGAAAGGGCTGAGATCTGTACCTTAATGGAGCTCAGACTAAGGCCTTAATCACAGCATCTTAAAGAAAGGCTAAGACTGTGGGAAGATCAAAGGTCTGAGTGGACAAATTCTTCTCAGCACACCACTGGTGGAAAATGGACTAACTCCTATGGTAGGCCTTTGAGGATACAGGTTTCCTGGCTTGGACCATAGTAGAAATGACCTCATCAGAGAATCCCTTTCTTCTTGGAATGGTAGTCTCAAGAGCCATGCTGTCAAAGCAAGTCTCTCCACATCCTCTTACCATATGGGACATTGTAGAAGGAGGTCCATTCTTGGTGGAAGACAAAGTGGTACCTGAATGGACAGGTTGAAAGATCAGCAAACTGGGCCTGATTGGGCCCGAATGGTGTAATCAGGATGACTGGCGCCTTCTCCATCCTGATCTTTCAGATTACCCTGGGAATGAGAGGGATTTGAGGAAACACATAGGACAGAGAGACGTTCCATGTAATGGACATTCCATCCATCCCAAAGATCAGGGGATTCCTCATCCTCTCACAGAACATGGAAACCATCCTGTTCTCGAGTGACTTCGAGATACCTCTGAGTTGGACTATCTAGTAGAACACTACTGGATACAACTTCCAGTTTCCTGGATCCATGTCTTAACGGCTGAGGAAATCTGCAACCACATTTTCCACTCTTGGGACCACATCCTGAGGATGCCCTGTTGAAGTTCTTGTGTGTCAAACTGAGCATAAGGTGCTGCTTTCGGTGCAGACACAAAGCGACCCAGAACTTGTATGTAGGCCCTTATTTTTGCTAAAGTCTGCTCCAGTACCTGCGACACATCCTGGGGCAGGAGATGAATCTTGTCTGTCCTTATAGGGTGTCAACCTTAATTCCCAGGAAGAGGAGAAAACTTCTTTAGGTTGAGGATCCAACTGTGATGCACTAGAATGGGGGCACATTCTTGGCTATGGAGAGCCAAGATGTCTTCTGAAGGTGCTTTGATCAGTAAATCATCTAAATATTGCATCAGGGAAATGCCTTGAAAGTGTATGTATGCAGCCAAGGCTGTTATGATCTTTTTAAAGATTCTGGGAGCCAAGGCCAGGCTGAAGGGCAGTGCAGTGAACTGGTAGTGACTGCATGCAAAATCAAAACATAGCGCTGGTGATCTGAGTGATATAGGAAGTGCAGGTAGATGTCCTGAAGATCCAGAGAAGTCAGTAATTACCATGGGAATGTTGCTGAAGTGGCAGAGCATAAAGATTCATCAGGAAGCAACTAGTAACCACGTATTGGTTGAGACACGTCAGGTCCAGGATAGGATGGCAGCCGTTGTCCTTTTTGGGAAACACAAAAACACTGGAATAGAAACTCAAACCACTTTTGGGCTGGGACTGGTACCAGTACCAGAACTTGTTTGTCTAGCAGAGAGGAGACAGCATCTGCAAAGAGACACTCTAACTCTGGGTGCTGAGGACCTTTGACATAAAGAAGCAATGAGGAGAAAGGGACTTGAAACCTATGTGGTACCCTTCTTAAAACTACCTTCAAAACCCACTGGTCTACCACAGCAGATGCACAGGCATTTCAAAAAGATAGATGCCTCCTACAGGCAACACCTAGCAGGACAAGGAAAAATTCCCATTTTCTCTAGCGTCATTGAGGGATGCAAGGACCATGGGGACATACCAAAGCCATCCCAATTTAGTGGGAGGGAATAAAACTAATGAACAATGGCCTCCAAAAGTTTTGGGCCAAAACTAGCATCTTGAGATGCAAAAATGTTACTTTGTAAAATTTTGTAAACGTGTGAACAGATGGCCACATAGCTGCTTTGCACTGGTCAACAGTAGCTTGTACTAATGGACCTACTAGAATGAGCTGTGAATCTGAAAGGTGCTGGGATAGATTTTAGTCTGTTTGTTTGTCTGATAACCTGTTTGAGAATTTCCTATGTAAGGAAATACATACAGAGCTGGATGTTTTTTCCCTACAGAAGGATTTAGATAAACTAAGTGAATGGGCAGAAAAGTGGCAGATGTCATTTAATGTAGATAAATGTAAGGTTATGCATTTGGGCTGTAGAAACAAACTTGCTACATATACTCTAAATGGGAAAGAACTTGGGAAATCCTCATTAGAGAAAGATTTAGGAGTACTGATAGACGATAGACTTTACAGCAGTGTGCAGAGTCACTCAGCTGCTGCAAGAGCAAATAGAGTACTAGCCTGCATAAAAAGAGGTGTAGAAGCAAGGGATGCTAATATTATCCTACCTCTGTATAAATCCTAGGTTAGGCCTCATCTAAAATATGGAGTACAATTTTGGGTGCCTGTTCTAAAAAAAGACATTACTGAACTGGAAAAGGTGCAGAGACGTGCAACAAAACTGATAAAGGGCTTGGAGGATCTGAGTTACAAAGAGAGACTAGCCAAACTGAGTTTGTTTACATTAGAGAAGAGACGTCTAAGGGGTGATATGATTACCATTTACAAATACATTCAAGGACAATACAAAGAACTATCCAATGAATTATTTATGCAAAGAGCTGAGCTAAGAACAAGAGGTCATCCATTAAGACTAGAGGAAAGGCGCTTTTGACTAAAACAAAGGCAGGGATTCTTTACAGTAAGGGCGGTAAGGCTATGGAATTCTTTGCCTCGGGATGTTGTGCTTGCAGATAATGCAACTGCATTCAAAAAAGCAATGGATGCCTATCTAGCACAGAACAATATTGACAATTATGACAGATGGCTTCAAAGCAAATACGATATTGATCCGGGGAACTATTTGACTACCAATTGGAGTCAGGAAGGAATAACCCCCACACACACACACACACACTTGGGACTTGATTGGAAATGGTTCCAGAGGGCTTTTTTTGCCTTCCTTTGGCTCAACAGGGGTGTTTTTGGCATGGTTTGGACTTGATGGACAGATGTCTTTTTTCAGCCTTATCTACTATGTTACTATGTATGTTACTATGGTCTGTCCGTTTTAGGGCCTTCTGGAATCACTGATGTCCTAAAGCACTGTGTAACTTGGACACATTGTCTTAAGTGTCTCACTACATCTAAGGTATTAAGAGCTTTCTCTTTACCGTTAGATGGATTGGTACACAGTGAAGGGATAATCACTTCTCGGTTTATGTGGAAAGCAGAAACTACTTTAGGTGGGAACGCAGGAACAGTCCTTAACACAACTTTATCTTGATGAAAGATAAGATGCGGTGAAGCACAAGATAATGGAGCTCTGAAATTCTTCTTGCAGATACAATCGCAGTATTTGGATCTCAAGTTCTATGCCGTCAAAGCAAGGTTGTGCAAGTTGTGGTGGAGAACTGGTCCTTGAGAGATGAGGTCTGAAATCGGAGGTAGACTCCATGGCTCTGTCAATTACATATTTTTGAGGTGGTGAAACCAAGATCTCCTGGGCCAGAAGGGAGTTATGAGTATCTATTTTGACTATTTCCCACTATGTTATGGAGAAGTGTTTCCACATGAAGAGGTTTGAATTTGTGAGCCTCCACTGTAGGGACTGTCTTGTGGACTAAGATATCTTCATCATGTGATGAAGATGGTTTGGATTTTTGGACCAACTGTGGACTTATCATAAAGCCAACCTCCACAGGCAAAAGGGTCCAAAAAATGTGAACTGGGCAATCCAACTCCAGGGAAGCCAGTGATGGGAGCCCACCTCATGGGGATTACATAGCCCTATATCTAAGGTTAAAATAATAATAAAAAGAAATTCCACTGCACCCCCATCTTTTGGACGCACAGCACATGAATCTGGTAGGTGGGTGGTTGAGCTGGAAGAACAGGAGGGCATCTCCACTATAAACACCTGGCCTCTTTGAAGTTTCCTGCCATCCTGGAGGAGGGAGCTCAACCCCATGGTTCCTGTGTTCCAAACTGGATATAAGAGAAAAGAGTATTTTAGTCTTACCTGTTAAATCCTTTTCTCTTAGTCCATATAGCTTACAGGTACCATGGGGGGGGGGGGCGACAGCTCCTCCTAGAAGGCTGGAATAATTCTTCAAGAAGTGCAGGGTGGAGCCTCCCCCTCCTTCATACAGGCTACCTAGCCACTCCCCTCTCCCAGATTTGAGACAAGAAACCTACTGAGCTAGATAGCGAGAAGAAGAAGAGGAAAACTCCTGTGAGCATGGACCCAAACAGACTCCCACTTCCAGCCACAGGAAACCAAGCATGATCCCTTTAACTGGGTGGGAGACCTGTAAGCTATATGGACAAAGAGAAAAATATTTACAGGGAAGACTACAATCCTCTATCTCTGTCGTCCAGTATAGCTTAGAGGTACCATGGGGATGTGCCAACATTGAGCTGCCATGGGTGGGAAGAGAAGGAAAGGACCAAACGCCAGTCCCCCATGATACAAGAGTTCCCATGGACTATCCGGGACACTGAACAGCCCATACTAACTAAGTGTGAACGTACACAGCATAACAGTACACAGCACACAAGAACAAGAGCCAACAAGGCTCAACAGATAAAAAACTATAAGGCAAAGGAAAATAAAGTCCTAGCCAGTCAAAGCTGCCTCCAGGACCTTCCTGCCAAAGCTGGCTTCAGCCAAAGCCAGAACATCCACATGGTAGTGTTTGGCAAAAGGTGTACACAGAAGACCAAGTGGCTGCTTTGCACAGCTGTTCAGTAGAGGCCTGATTCTTGTAGGCCCAGGAGGCCCCAACAGACCTAATGGAATGTGCTTTAATGCGGAAGGGAACATGTTTCCCTCTGAGCTCATAAGCCTTGCAGATGGTAGACTTAATCCAAGATGCAATAGTCACCTTGGAACAAACCAACCCTGGAACCCTCAGGGATGACAGACAAAGCATCCGTCTTATGGATGGACTCAGTACGGTGTACATAGAACTTGAGTCAATGCACTACATCCAACAAGTGGAGATCCCTCTTCTTGTCAGATTTAGGGTCATGACAAAAGGAGGGCACAACAATCTCCTGATTGATGTGGAACTCAGAGACAACTTTAGGAAGAAATTCCTGGGAGGTACGGAGAACAGCCTTATCCTTGTAAAAAAAGGCAGTTTGCAGGACAAAGCCTGCAGCTCAGCAACTCTGAGCCAAAAGAAAAGCCATCTTCCACATCAGAAGACGTAGAGGAATGGTAGCCAAGGATGCAAAAGGATGCTGCTACAAGACTCCCAAAACAAGATTAAGGTCCCACTGAGAAGTGGGAGCCTTGTAAGCAGGGAAAGCATGAGCGGCACTCTGAAAGAAGACCTTGACAAACGGCAACGTGGCAATGAGCCTCTGATAAAAAAAAAAGAGAGCTGAGGTCTGAACCTTCAAGGAACTAAGGCGAAGGCCCTTGTTTACACCATCCTGCAGAAAGGATAAGTTGGACGGAAGGTTAAACTCCTGTGAGAACAGATCCCTGTCCATACAACAAGAATGAAAGGTAGACCAAACCCTGTGGTATGCCTTAGAAGAGACTGGCTTCCTGGCCTGAATCATGGTAGAGACCATCTCAGGAGGAAAGCCCTTCCTCCTCAATATGGAGGCATCAACAGCCATGCCGTCAAAGCCAGACTGTCCACATTTCTCTCCAGAGGTAACCCTGGAGGAGGAGATCCGGTCTGAATGACAGAGGAAATGGATCCTGGGCAGCCAGTGCCAGCAATTCTGGAAACCAAGGCTGTCTGGTCCCATAAGGTGTGATCAGAATGACCGACACACTGTCTACCTGAATCTTCCTCAGCACCCTGGGAAGGAGAGGAAGTGGAGGAAAAAATGTAGGATGAAATCTCCATGGAATTGACAGAGCATTCACTGCGAATGTCAGACGATTCCTCCACCAAAAGCAAAAGAAGTGAACCTTCCGGTTGTTCCTGATGACGATCAGGTCTATCCAAGGAAGATCCCCATTTCTGCACTAACTGGTCAAACTTCCAGATGGAGTTCCCACTCCCTGGGTCCACTGTTTGGCAGCTGAGAAAATCTGCCAAGACGTTTTCTACACCAGGAATGCGCATGGCGGAGATGGCAGGAACATGCATCTCTATCCAGGCTAAAACAGACTTTACCTCCAACCAAGCAGCTGCTCTTCTGGTGCCTCCTTGCTTGTTGATGTAAGCGATGGCCGTCGCATTATCTGACTGGACGCGGACTGGGCATCCCCTCAGATGGGAGGACCAGTACCACAGAGAATGGAGAATTGCCCTGAGCTCAGAGATGTTGATAGGAAGGAGGGTTTCAATGACCCTGAACACCTAAGTGACCCAGGATGCCTCCCCAGCCAAACAGGCTGGTATCCGTCATTAGAATGGTTCAGTACGGAATCACAAAGGTTGGAACTGTCCAACCACCAGTGGAGGTCTAGCTTCACCTCCTGGGGAAGCGAGACAGGAGGATCCAGAAGGGCCGGATCCCCCCGGCAAACCCAGATTATGAACCACTATGGTACTGCCTCCATGGTAGAAATCATCTTGCCCACCAGTGAGAATTTTCTTGCCAAGCAGAAGTCCACTCCAGAGCCCGAGACACCTTGTACTTGATCTGTAAAAACAGTCCTCTGTCAGAAAAACCATGCCCTGATAAGTGTCAAACTGGAGACCAAGGAAAACCAGGTTCTGAGAAGGTAGGAGGAGCTGTCGCCTCCCCATGGTACCTGTAAGCTATATTGGATGACAGAGAAAATGTGATAATTACAGATTCTTGATTACTTCGGATTCCAATGAAGGTGAGAATTTTATCAACAGGCTTTGTCTAAATTATTATTTAGGCTTCAGGAGAGGCATATTTTTGTATGCTGCAATAAAATCCACCTCCAAGTATAAAATGTGGCCAAATGGTACAAGATTTATCTCCCTTATGAAGTGTTAATTGCTCCAGTATTGTCAGTGTGGTTTTTAAATACTTATAAATTGCAGGCAAAATGGCCAAATATACTGAATTTGTGGGTTAAAATATGTTTGTTGTGTGGAATAATGTGATATAAATTCCTTGTCATGATTCAGGAGTGATTTTGAAAGTGTCCTTTTTTGCAAAACTGTCCCTCCCCACAGGTGTATTTTTTTTTTTATTCTTGTTCAGCCTGAATTTATGCAAATTCATCAATTTTCTTAGAACCTGCATTTCCCACTGTCATGAATGTGTGATTATCTGTTGTACAATCTGTTATGCTTATGTGTATATTACTATGTTAAATATATAGTGTGTGTATTTTAAATAAATATATATAAAATGAGATACTTGGCTTTCATTCTACAACATGCTAGACGAAAAAAACGTAAGCGGTCTTGGAAGCTAGCACTCAAAAGTTACTCAGTTGGCTAATAAAGGTAGTCTCCTGATTAATAACTAAGGTATAACTTTCCATGGTATATTTACTTTTTTATTACTTCTAACTGCAATAATTTTATTAGTGACATATAATCATAGTTCACCTTTGCACATATATTTGTTATTCCAGCTATTGCTTTTTTATTCAGCCCTATTACCTCCAAAGCATCTCTCCTCTTCTGTGTGAGGGTACCCAGGCTGTCCCACTGATCACAGATTGCCTGGCATCGGCTGTTAACAGCTGCAGCATCATGGTAGTCTAACTCACTGTAAAGATAAAGCATGAATATAACCAGTTTCCCACAATTCCATGGTAGCAGTATATACAGTATATTTAAAAAAGAATGTGAAAGAGACAAGAGAAAAACAAAGTGACAGCAGAATCCAGTCATTAATTGTAGGCCCCTGGATGCCAGAAAGGTCTTCAAAGCACTGTGTAGCTGTGTTTTGGGGTCCTCAGTCTCTATCATTCAGGAGGGGAAAGGGTGTATAAAAATAGTACACACATATATCGTGCTGTTTTCACATTGGAGATGACTGCATGCATCAAGAAAAGTGACTGCACCAAATATATTTTATGACATCATTTGTGGTAATGACTATAATTAAAAAAGGGATAGTAATCTTTAGCTGTTAAGCCAAGGTCAATTCTTCATTATACTTTTTTACAACAAAGTATAACTTTATAACTGTCCATAACATTGCCATCTTTGATTTATTTCTATATTAAAGTGTCCCCCTCCTGCTCCTTTTCCATATGTCACAATGCCTCCCCTCAGACTAGCAAGCTGGTCCAGAAGAATCACCACGAGGGACAATCTGCTGTCAGCATATGGAAAAACCTGCTTTCCTTTGTCAAGGGGGCAGGGTTTTAATTATGCTGATAGACAGGAAATTGTCACTTGTTGTGATTGTCTGGTCAAGCACCCGTATTTAAGATCTTGGGGAAGGTAGGGTTACATATGGAAAAGGGGCGGGAGGGGGGGGGGAACTTTAATATAAATTAAAATGAAGACAACGTTATGGACAGTTAGAAAGGTACACTTCATTATGAAAAAAAGTATAGTGAAGAATCTAACCTTGGCTTAGTATCTAAACATTACTATCTCTTTAAGGTGGCTTTATTGTGTCTAATTTGTCCCCATTATCTCATTATTGTAATCACAATAGTGTTAAAGATATTTTTAAAATGTGTCTGTCACTATACAGAGAATAAAATGTGTAAATGTCAAGAGAAGTCATAAATGAGACTTTGTTACTATTAGCATGGATGTGTAAATCCACCAGCTTAGTGCCTCCAGTGCAAGTGGCTGCACTTTGGTGTATGTACTACAACATGTGTGCATATCAGCATTTACAACTGTCAGCAACCTCCGTATAATGTGAACCGGAGCTTGATATAACGATAGAAGCCATTCACAGCACACTGAAGGGAAGCGTGAACGCACTTTCTGGGGCAGCTGGGTGGGAGGAGAATTAGGCAGTCAAGAAACGCTGTGCCGGAGAATCAGCATGCTGCATTATGCTGACCGGCACACCTTGAAAACAGAATATCTGTAAATGTACTTACATTAAAAAAAAATGCTTTCCTAATAATACTTTAGTAACAAAACCTATGGTCAAACATTTTTTATGGTGATACATCCCCTTTAACTTTTGATTAAAAGATAAATAAAAAAGGAAAACAAGAACCCATTATTGTGTTTTTGTCTTAAAAAAATGTTTATATATCTCCCCTATGTGGTTACGAGGTTGTCATGCTTAAAAACAAGTTGTTCTTTAAAATGTTATTTATACTCAGTCATAAAACATGAGATATAGTAAAGTGTCTCTGATGTTTTTTAAGGTACTTTATAATGTTCTCTTTGGTAGTCTGTCTTTAGTTGACAACATGACTTGTAAACAGAAACTAACAGTAGTTTACAACTTTACAACAATGGAAAAGTATATAACTGTAACTGACTGCTGTTTGAAGGACAACTGCCTATGTAGGTCCTTGTGTCAAACACAATACAAGACACACAAATGCATATATCTTTGAATGCTAATATATATCTTTTCATGCAAAAAGAACTTGGGGAGATTCACTAAAGTGTGATAAAGAGGTGATAAAGTGGAGACAACTCCTCCAGTGATGTCAATTTTCCATTTTCTATGGAACCAATGCATTAAAGATTTCTCCAGTTTTGGAGATCTTAGTGTTTAGGCTCTATAGAATAACATAGAAACTGGAGAAGTGATATCACTGGAGTCATCTCCACTTTATCACCTCTTTATCACACTTTAGTGCATAACCCCCCACCCTCGTCTGTAAGCACTTCTAACCGTTAAGTAAGTTAATGAGAGAGGCTGGAATCCTTATCATACTAAATACATTCTTTGTCACAGTCTGCTATTATAGGTATGTGGTGGATTAAAGGGATAATAATACTTAAAATGTAAAAAAAAATATGTTGTAGGATTTATCCCCCTGAGTAAAACAAGGGTACTCCCACTTCTGAAATGTGTTTTATCCAAACTTTATTACAGGTCAGACTTGAAGTTTTTAGGCACAGTATCACAGTGGCCTGATATTGTACAGTCACGCTGTTGCTGCACCATCCTATGGACAACTCTGGTCAACTGACCATAAATCTCCATAGGATGTTGTAGCAACAGTGCCACTGTACAATTTCAGGCCACTGTGATACTGTACCTAAAAAATTCAAGTTTAAGAAGCAATAACTTTTGAATAAAAAATCTCTCAGCAGTGGGAGTAGCCTTGTTTTACTCAGGGGGATAAACTCTATAACATATATTTTTTACATTTTAAGCATTACTATCCCTTTAATGAAAATCCCATGTAAAATTCACCCAGACTCACTTTAGCTCCTGTGCAATGGCAGCAATTTGCTCTACGCGATCCTGGTGAGCTGCAAGATCACTCTCAAAAGCCTCATGTTTACGCACAAGGGCTCGGATCTCCATGAGGGAGGCTGATTCATAGTCTCTCTGAGACAGCAGTTCCTCCTTTCCTGCATAGTTACATAGTTACTTAGTTGATGAGGTTGAAAACACACACAAGTTAAAACTTTGAAGCTTCCATAGTGTTGTGTAAGTCATCTGAATGTAACCCGAAGAAGAAAAGAGCTAATTTCAGCAACCAGCTATGGAAGCTTCAATAATAGATGCTTAAGTAACAATTTTTCACTAACTTAATTGCTATAAACTAAATATTTGTGCCTGTAAATTATATATTTATTACTTTGTTGCAAATTACTTATAGCTCTTTGTTTATAATGTACTTTTAATCAAATATAGACATGTATTGGATAGGTTTTATGCATATATTCTCAATAAGACTTTCATCATAAGTACCAGGGTACTTTATATTGGCTGATTCTCTAATACAGATTCTTATGTATTTATTTTATTTAAGAGGTATTTTACCAGGAAGATGAAAAATAGATTTCTCTTGTTTTCAAGCAACTCCTGTGGAACATTTATAATACAAATGTACGTATTTATGCACAAATATAGACAAGTACAAATGACACATTAAAATGTATAGGCATTTGCATGTTATTGTTAAATACAAAGAGGGCAATATTTTTAGGGATTGTGAACTAGCAGAATACTTGATTTATTCAGGTTGGTTATTCCAAGTTTGCAGAACTCTGTAGGAGAGGGCATACTGACCTGCATCCTTCTTGTCTAATCTTAAATAGTTCCTGGCAATAACCTGGAGATTATAGGAGATGTAGCGAGCTAAAGTAAGCATACTGCTTAGGTATGGTGAAATATATCCAGAGACATGGTTATTAACTAAGCAAGAGAGGTGAATGGTATATCTAGTTTTGAATGTTAGCCAGTTTAATTCTTTTAGCATATCACATGTGACTAGTGTAGTTACATTTGAGAACAAAGTGTTGAGCTTACAAGGAGATTTTTGTGTACTTACAGATAAATCTTTCTTATCTTAGTCCTTGTGGAAATCAGGAGCCATCCTTAAAGGGATAGTAATACTTAAAATGTAAAAAAAAGTATTTTGTAGGGTTTATCCCCCTGAGTAAAACAAGAGTACTCCCATTGCTGAAAGGTGTTTCATTCAAAAGTTATTAATTTTGAAAGTTGAATTTTTTAGGTGCAATATCACAGTGGCCTGAAATTGTACAGTGGCGCTGTTGCTACACCATCCTATGGAGATTTATGGTCCCGGGACCAGAGCTGTCCATAGGATTGTGTAGCAACAGCGCCACTGTACAATTTCAGGCCATTGTCATATTGCACCTAAAAAATTCAACTTTGAAAATTAATAACTTTTGAATGAAACACCTTTCAGCAGTGGGAGTACTCTTGTTTTACTCAGGGGGATAAACCCTACAACATATTTGTTTTTAACATTTTAAGTATTACTATCCCTTTAAGGAGGGTAGGGCACTTAAACAAAAGAACTCTCTGAGGTGGAGATTCCGATCCTGCACCACTTCACCCCACCCAGACATGATTAGTTTAAATGTATAGAAAATCCAAAAGAAAAGTAACAGAAGTGGAACAAGACAGAGAACTCTCTAGGAGGGACGTGTCACCTCCGTTCGCTTCCACCTTGCTTCGACGGCTTCTTCTCCTTTGGGCATCTGTGTGTAGTGTCAGCTATGGTGCATGGACTGGACTGCTCCATTATCGGCTCCTGTTACATTTTTAAATGGGCCTCCCGCTGCAGTGGGTGCCTATTCCTCTAGCTAGTTTGGTAATTGTGTTTCTGGAGTTTCTTCTGATTCCTGGCTTTGACCACAACTTGTTCCTGATAGACTCCTGGCTTCTGACTCAGCTCCCTTGACCACGGCGTGTTCCTGACAGATTCCTAGCTTCTGACTCAGCTCCCTTGACTGTGGCTTCACTTCTTATTGATGTTCTGGCTCCAGATCTGCTTCCTAGACCTCGATTGCACCTGATTGTTTCCCTGGCATCTGACCTCTGGCTATACCTGACTATGCCTCCGCATTGGTTCTTCTTGACACTATGACCCAGCTATGTCTGACTTGCCTTGGTTCATGTTTTGGTCCTACCCTGCTCCTAATTGTCCTATCCTATCTTGTGTACTCTCATCCTGGTTGCTCCCTGGTTCAGCTGGGGAGGAACAATCTGGTTTTGCAACCAGCACTTTTACCTAGCTTCGGCTGCAACAAGGGAGTACAAGGAAAACCGTCACAGCACCCAAGCATTGCTCTCTAGCTACTGAACCAGTGCTGGGACTATGCGGGTCCCTACCATTTACCCTACCCTACCAATCCAGACACAGACCAGTTCAACAGAAATGAACTGGTACAATATGTACCTCAGGTGTAAACGGAAAGCAAAACTACAATCAAACAGGAGCCAACATATTAATGGCTGTCTGAGATGACCGTAATACTTCAAGCATCAAACTACATCCAAGATATGAAGCTCCTGTTCCTGTCTATTAGATGCAGCTGGACAAAGGGAAGGAATAACAATTTCCTAGTTAGTGTGAAACTCAGAAACAACCTTAGGTAAAACCCTATAGTGGTCTTCAAGACCACCCTATCAGGGAGGAAGACCAGAAAGAGAGGCTTACATGATAAAGCTTGGCCATCTGCAGAATCGACACATTAGCCACGAAAAAGCCATCATTGAGCATCAAGAAACAAAGGGAAACCAAAGACGAAGGCTCAAAAGAAGCCTTCTAAAGCACTCCTAGAAAGGTTCATATCCCATGAAGGAGTGGGGTCCTGACAGGGAAGACATGAGCCCCCCCTTGGATGAAAGTTTGTACATCAGGTAGTAAGGCAATATGCCTTTGGAAAAGGGCAGAAAGAGCTCAAGTCCTTTCAGCAGACTGTCCTGAAGAAAGGCCAAGACGGAGAGGACTAATGTGTTTTGCGACCAGAGGGATATAAATTGCACTATTTGCATAATAAAGGGGGTGAGCCTTAATCAGGTGGGCAAGGCATATCATCCTTGTGTCATAAAGTGGGCGGGTAGGGATTAGTTGGGAAGAACGGGATGAGAAGGGGGGAGAAGTGGGTAGAGTTTCAGAGGAAACTCACCACCACTGGAGAATCAGTCTGTCTCCAGAGACCCAGTAATTAACTATAAAAACAGAGATGCTGGGGCAGATCCAGAGAGTTTCTAGGTATGTGTCTACACCTGAACTGTGAAGATAGCCAGCATGTGGCCCTCCTCCCACGTAAGAATCGGATGAACCTCACAGGGGATCTATGCACTGACTTGGACAAATGTTTCAGAGATTGGAAAATCACCACCTGTTCCAATGACCCTGCTCTATCTGGTGATCAAAAGTGGTGCCCCAGCCTATCAGGCTGGTGTCTGTTGTGACTATGACAAAATTTGTGATAACCAGTGGCCATCCCAAAGACAGATGAGGCCTCATCCTGCCTTCATCCTGCCAGACAGAGACACGACACATGACCCATGCAATGGCAAAAATAGGATATTAGGCAGCGCCAGAGGCCACAAAATTCATCTTCAAAAAGGAATCCAGATGCTTAGCAGTTCTTTGAAAGCCACAGCATCCGCTACTAGTGAAGCAAGGTGAGAAACTGGGGGGTCAACAGCAGGAGGAGTAACAAACTGCACTAAAGCCTCAGCAGAAAGAATATAAAATAGGTATACGCAGGTTAAGGAACAGCCTCCTATTAGGGGTTTTCCATTCCTCCAGAAGCAATTGACCTTGGATTGGAAGCACAGAGGTCTTCCTCATAAGAGTCCTCAGAACCCCTTCTTCCCCTGCCAAAAGTCTGGCAAGAACAGGCTGCTGGGAAGTATAGTTTCTCAGAAATAAAAATAGCATGGTTGCTCTCCAGCCATCATTATACAGCTCCCCTCGATATGTCATTCCACAAGGCTTGGTAATAATTAGTAAAGGTTACAATCACCTATGAACTCCTTTATTGCCTCTGAAACACAAACTTAAGCAAACTTTTTTGTTCCAAGCAATATGGCCACAACACATGCCTGTTATTAAAGGCACTGTGACCCAAAAAAGGGAAAAGTTAGATGGAAGTAATAAATATTGCTAATAGTCATGAAACATGTATATATACACCACCGGCAAGAAGATACTGTATTCAAAAGAAGATAAAGGAACCAATGAGCAAGGAATGCTAATAAACAGGCAGTGCAGGGGTTGAAAATCTACTAGTGCTAGAGAATAGGAATATAAAAGTGCTACACAATGTAAGGATGTGCTGCCTAAGCGAGTCCATCAATGGTGTGCACTGCAGGCTGTCAAGCCATATAAAATAATGACTGCCATATAAAGAAATAGGGACAAACTCACAGTACCTGCGCAATCAGTAGAATTTTCTCTTCGGTCTTCAGACTCCTATTATAAAAAGATAAGCTTCACAGAATCTAAGAGGAAACTGGCTATGAAATTAAAACGTCCTCCACAGAATCGGTCCCGAAAATTCTGTGCACTGGTCAATCCTTGGAAAGGAGGCCAGTAATAGGAGACCACATAATGGGGGATTAGACAGCCCCATATCCTACAGTAGAAAAATTCAAAAGAAGTCTAAGAATTTTGCTCTTGCTACCTCCTCTTGGAATTACACTTTTCAAACTGAGAATGTCTGGATGGGGTGAAGTGATACAGGATAGGATTCTCTGTCTCAAAGAGCTCTTTTGTTTGAATGCCCTGCCCTCCTGAAGGAAGGGACTTCACCTGTGATTTGTGCCATAGAAGCATATCATACCCTTACTATGATAGTCTCTGAATGGACGGCATATTGCCTCTGCTGTGGATGTACTTAACTACAAATGTTTACTTACATGTTGGAAACCCTTCTATGCTGTTCTTAACGTATCCTAGAATTTCCAATATTTGTTTTTAACTTCAACAAATACCTGATTCTCTGTATGCAACATCTGGTGTGGGTTTAAACTTTTTTGCACTTTTCAGTTCAGCTATGAGATTAAATTGTTGGTTATTCTACAGTTGTGTTACTTGACTGCTTCTAAATCTTGTCAGTCATTAAATATCATCAATTAACCCTGCCTCTATAAGAAAAGCAGAGCCAAATACAATTCCCTCATGTGTAGCAGAACATCATAGTGCCTCTCTTTTGGGAAGTTACCAGTGTAAATTTGTAATGGCTCTGAAAAAACTGCAAGTGCTTAAGCTCTCCCAATACCTAGTAAATTTATTCCTGAGGATCTTATTCATAAGGTAAATTTGTCAGACATATACATCAGTGTCAATAAGAATGATGATGATGACCCTATATTTAGCCGACCACACAAGGGCATCCTCGTGTCTCTCTGTAGAGTAACTACAGGGGCCATATTATTTTCAAATTATTTTTTTTTTTATCAGGATGTAACATAGACAACCCCCTATTATCTGAACTATCCCTTTCCCCTCTCAATCCACATGCAACAATGTTGGAAATCTGTCCTCCACTAAAGGTGGGTACAGTGGTGTTTCAAAGCACTATGTGGAAAGGTGTAGGAGATGCAAAGTGGTAGGAATGTTGCTGTGTTCATAAAATGACTAGGACTTGGCCAGCCTAATAAGTACATTATTACTGCACAGTGCAAACCAATTACTACATTACCATTAGAAAAGAGCATCATAAGATTACGTCCACATATCATGGGTTGGCAACAACATTTTTAAACATAAGACCTTTTGCTTAAACCACTTCACCTACTTAGCAATATCCATGAAGAGAGGAAATGATCATGGGACTTTGTAGGAGGCATGTAAACGTTGTATTAATTTTGTGTAATGGTGGGGCCATGTACTCTCTTGCTTTGTGTCTAACAGTAGTATTATTATTATCTTTTATTCATAAACTGCCATTGTATTCTTTGGCACTATACAACTGGGATGTTTATTTATAGGATATCTCATTCATATGGTTTAAGTCAAATGTATATGGTGAGGAGATATGAACTACAGGCAGACTGAAGTGGATCTGAGTAAGTTTGGGCAACAACATATACAATGTAAATAGTACAGGAATAGAGTACTGACGGCTGTATCAAGGATCTCTAACTAATTTACTCTGTTAAACAAATTAAGAGCCACTCTTTCCTATATAGTTCCCCTTTAAAGGGTTAATAACACTTAATATGTAAACAAAATATACATTGCAGGGCTTACCCTTCTGAGTAAAACAAGGGTACTCCCACTGCTGAGATCTTTTATTCAAAAGTTACTGCAGCTCAACCTGAAATTCTTAAGGTGCAGTATCTTAATGGATTGAAAATATACAGTGGCAATGTTGCTACTGCATCCTATGGAGGTTTATGGTCAACTCACCAGAGCTGTCCATAGGCTAGTGATGTAACAGCCCCGCTGTAAAATTTCATGCCATTGAGATACTGCACTTAAAAAAGTAATGTTTAAGCTGCAATACCTTTTGAATTAAACACCTCTCAGCATTGTGAGTGCCCTTGTTTTACTCAGGGAGTTGAACCCTATAATATATATTTTTTCATTCAACACTCTTGGCTTAAGACCTCTTCTATTTGTAATTATGATGCATTGTTTTGTCATTTTGATAAGCATATAGTCCTAGCACCAATTCTGTAATTGTGACAGAGTGGGCAGGACAGAATGATGCAATTTAGCCAGATAGTGGAGGTCCCTAAGAATACTGCAGGTGATATCTTCAGGAAGTACGCTCCTGTATCAAGATATGACTACAAGGCTATAGCTGCTATCCTATATACATGATGCTCCAGCAAATTACTAAGAGAACTTTAGCTTATACAATCTTTCCAAAGGTACTGGTCATAATTGTATCATTAAGCTGTACTGAATGTTTAAAATTGTCGATGTTAATCTTTATTTAAAAGCTGGCATTGTACAATAAAGCTATGAATAGCGCATCATAAAATGGACATTTCCCATTGTTTTACTTACCCCTGGTCCAGGACTCATGCAAAGAAGCCTTCTGTTTAAACTTCTCAGCTAGATGCTCCAACCTCTCTAGTCTCCTGATTTCCAACAGAAGCCACTCTTCATAACCCTTTTCTACCTGCTCCAACCCCTTCCAGGCATTGGCAATGTCCTAAGAAAATAAGTGGCAGGTGAGATAATGTCTGTTAAATGACCCGAAAGATCCTATATGCAGTTAACTACATGAAGATAAGAAGAAATATCTGAGGGTGTCTGGATCGCATTTCGCATACAGGAATTGTATTAGCTTGTGTTCAGAGTTCTTTTTACTCCTGTAAACCTGGAGTAACCCAAAACATGCTGTTTCACCACACATAGATAAAGTCTTGGGAAACAGGGTTCTCGGTTTGCTTGCATTTTTAACCATTCAGATTGTAGGGAAAGCAATATCTACTGGTAATGCTGCTAATGGTGGGTGTAAGAGGCTCAGTATTTTCATCTGTATATTTACACCTCCTTAGGCTCCTTAGTGCTCACTGGATTTTATAAGTAAAAGCAGAATAAAGAGGCAAGTTCTGAGGCCCAAACTTCTTAAAGAAGTAGAATCTTCTGTTTCCTAACCAGTAACAGATAGAGGGGTTCAAATAAAATGCAGAAGTACGTGCCAAATGAGAAAAGCACCCTCAGCCAATAGTTGTTTCATGTGGAAATTCAGATTTTATCAAGCAAACTGAGAGATCTCCCAGTCTGATTTTATAAAGTGTGATTATTCCACATGAAATAGTTGTTGTCTATGGATGCTTCTTTCTTTAGACACATTTTAGCACTTTCTCACCTAGTATATGTTATTGGTAAAATACATTTGAGATTCTACTTCATAAAGCAGCAGTTGGTGCCTCAGAAGTTTTCTTTCTTCTGTTAAGTACATTGCCTTTATGAAGCTCAATGAATAATTATAAGAAACACGTAAGACTGTAATTCCACTGTTCATGTGTAATAAATGATGGTCATCTTTACATGTATAGTTATTGTAGCATGTGAAATAATACATATTTTAACTATATAACAGCAACTGTGTAAAAGGGTGATCGTTCAGTTGTACTAAGGCAGTGTTTCTCAACTCCTGCCCTCAGGACCCACTAACAGGCCAGGACTTAGGGATTTCTCTGCTAGAGCACAGGTGTGGTGATCAGAGGCTCATTCACATTGATTAACTCACCTGTGCTCTAACAAGGAAATCATCAAATCCTGGCCTGTTAGTGGGTCCTGAGGACAGGAGTTGAGACACACTTTACTAAGGGAACACTTTGTACCCTCTACATGTAACATCTGTCATGCATTATCTATCCATTTTCAAACACTGTCAACAATTCTGGGACTTGAAGATATTTCACACTTACAGACACCATTTTGCCTTCAGAGGGCATGAATGCAGGACGGTTGCTGAGCCGCAGCTTTGTCTGCAGGGTGTTGAAGTTAATCTCCAGCTGGCACTTCTCCTGCACACGAGGTGGTTTGTGAACTCTCCTATAGTCCCTAAAGTCCTCCAGTTTCTTCTGCATGGAACTCATGGTCTTCTCGGGGGTTCTGTTCTCCAACCAGGGGATGGTGCGACGAATCCATTCAAGGAGCTAAGGATCAGAAAATGTATTGACAGAGTTTTAATGTAGAGGTTAAATTTAAGTTTATGCCCCAATGTAGCTGGAGATGTGAAGTAGCTGCTAACCTGCCAGCCTTGTTGAATCTCTACAAAAGTGCTTAATGTTTTTATGTTATTTAACAGCGGCAGCTTGTGTGGACGTATGACAAATTATTTAAGCTCTCTTGATACAGTGCAAAATGTAACAGTTTTAATTCCAAAATGGGTAAATGTGATATTTTATAATAAAACTTAAGAATTAATAATTAATATATCATTAATGGAACTGAATCTTAAGTATAAGGGATTGCTGTGGTCTATGTATTTAGTTGCAGAGAGAGAGACTGAGAGAAAGAGAGAGAGGGTGATAAAGACAACTGGATGTTACATGGACTTTACAAACTAACCTCACTTGCTAACTTTTCATATTCTTCCATCAGCTTTTCATTTTCCTGGTTTACAGCTAGAACTTTACAGATTCTGTTTGCTGCTGTCTCAGCCTGTCCAAAAGAAAAGGGAAAACACAGCTAAAACAAACACATCTCAAGACCCCTTAAGAAATCAGACAAAAGTATTAAATGCATAGCAGCAGACCACATTTCTAATATTACATGTATATTTATAACATTTAAATATCTATAAAATTTTAATTATGCATGTTATTCTAATGACTGAGACTGTCTAGATGTTTTTCAATTAGTTGCTCATGAAGTACAGAGCTTTTGAAACCCCAAAGATTTCTTCTTTAAGAGTGAAATGGCAGCTTATGAGAAGTCATGAAACACTTAAGAAGCCACAGGGATTTTAACAGCTCACACTGTCTTTCTATGAGTAAAACTGCCTATGTGAATAAAACCACTTTCCGATTAATTAAACAGACTTTCAGTGAGTTCAAATCCTCATTGTTATTAAATCTCACTCAATGGAGAAAAATCACTAATTTCAAGGTTGCAAGAATATCACCTAGTGAGTGATATTCATTTGTTCTAAGTAAGATATCTACAGAATCAGTGAGGCTGAGATGCTTCCTTCTAATGAGTGAGAGTAACTTGAAATTGGTGGGATGCCTCCAAATTGAGACTTGTTGACGTATAAGACTGTCTTTCAATAAATTAGACTAGCTACCAGTGATTAGTGATACTCAACCAGTGTAGCTTGACATAGCCTCCATAAAAGAAAATTGTAAAAATTAACACTCTTACATACCTGCTCAGCTCCAGCAAATGCATGGTAGAAGCAGGACACATATGTCATAATAGCCTTCTCATCTGGTTTTGGAGTATTCACAATATCTAAAGAGGAGGATAGTCATGCTACATTAAAGGAACTTCAGAATATCATTGAAATCAGATGAAATACTAGAAATCGAATTACTGCATCTTCCCTCTAGTGTCAGATTTTTCTAAGGTGAAAGAGACAGGTGAGAGAAGTGACTGCAGTGATAGTGTTACTACATTACTATATATTCTATAGAGCCTATGATATAAGATTCCTCCCACTTCAGGACTTTGGAAAACTTTGTGTCACTGAGGTGACTTCTCTCACTTAGAGCATATCTCCCAAGTTTGGAACATGAGCAGCTCTTCTATATATGTTTACCCCCCCTACTCTACATTTTCACACTTTTGTACAGTCAAACTATTATTTAAATGTTATTGCTTTCTCTGAAGTACTCATCCATTATATAGTTTTTGTTTTTTGTTTCTCTCCAACAAACCTGGTGGTTGGTGGATACTGCAAACATGCAGAGAAAACCTATCTATGATTTTTTTATTATGATTTTGCACTGGACACACTGACAATGGCTCATTTCCATATGCAAATATAGGTTATGAGCCATTGTTGCATTCCTCGTGTTTATATACTAATGTGGCAATTAGCCACATGCCCTAAACTCAGATAGCTGCCTCTGCTGTCAGAGTGTGCAGTCCCAACATTGCCTGCCTGAGGGTGGAGATGTTGGGATCTCCCTGAAGATCTCTATGGAGCTAGAGGACAGTTTGCTGTCTCTGCTACAGAGCAGGGAGAGCAGCTGTCCTCCTATAACCTTTTCAGTGCCAAAGGGATGTGCATTACATACCCCCATGGCATTGAAAGGGCTAAGAATTAATGGCTGAATAATAGATGAGAAGTGCAGCAGGGTCTCTCCCCTGGGTGTCATGATATGACAGCTGGATTCTCCTTTATACTGCCCTGGAATTGGCAGGCTGTGTGCAGGATTTGGGGTTCCCCTAGTGCTGCGGCTCTTCTTGCAGCTGCGGCCCCCACGCACACCGTGCGTCTGAGGGCGTTTTACACATTTTGGCTTTGTCAGCTGCTAGTCTCTCCAAGGCTCGCTGTTGAGCAGTCTGACTGGCACAAAGGAGCTGAGGTGCTGCAGATCGGAGAAGGGGTGCAGCCTCACCACGTGCATGATGTTTATAGGCATGGCACCCCTGGGTACAGGTGGAAGTGCAGAGAACATTGGGGTCGCAGGTGCTGCTATTTAAAACTTGCTGGGAAATGTGAACCTGGTGACAGCTGGGCACTCATACCCTGCTGACGAGGTGAGCAGATATGACTCAACCAGCAGCACCACTGTCACCTGCTAACATTGACAGTTTTGCTAAGCAGCACAACACATTCTCTTCTTTCCCTTTGCCTTTCTCCACTTCAGCCTCCTCCTAAAGCCCCTTCACCACTTCAGGCTGCTACCAACCCCCCCCCCCCCACACACTTCACAACTTTATCCAGGACATTTCAGAACATCTCTCATAGTTTCCTAAGCTTTTGTTATGACATGAAACCTGCAATAAATAGAGTACAATACAAGTGTCAAGGAATGTCATTTGGTGCTGCTTCCTGCCACTGCTTCCTACCACACAGACAAACAGAGAGTTAAGTAAAGAGTCACCTACGCTGCACAAAATGAGTGTGCATCCATCTGAGCGGTCCAGACCCCCAAAATAGAGTCTTTCCTCAGCATACAAGCACCCTGAGGACTCACACCATACAGCATCGAAGAAATCAGTCACAGATGTTGTCATTTTGAGGAGACTGTGAGGGGGAACTGAACTTGAAGAAGTGGAAGAAGGGAGGCTGGCATTGTGGGAACTCATGGCAGAAATAGATTGGCACCACCTGCACTGTGCCATCACTCTCCTTCCTCCTTTAGCACACCCTGCTTTGTGGCATACCTATTGCAAATAGTCATACTGCCTTGGGACTGTGGGAGTGACTAGAGGCTAAGCTGTGCTGGGGTACTCTACACAAAACAACAAAAAGACAGCAACACTGCTTGTGGTGAAAGGCATAACAAAATCACAGTTATTGAATAGTAAATAAAAACTTGTCATGAGAAGGACATACTGGTGTCACAATCTATTCAGAGACATGTGACTAATTTTGGATCAAACGGTCCTTAGTCAAAAGGACCGTTTGGTCTGAAATGTGTCAGTGTCCATGGATATATTGCTTGTTACACCAGTATGTCCTTGTTATGACAAGTTTTTATTTATTGCTCAATAAATTTGAATTTTTATATGCCTTTCACCACAAACCGTGTTGCTGTCTTTTTATTGTGTGTTGGCCTTTGTCGGAAGTGGAGTTTCTGAGTACCGGCACCAGCTTTTCTTTGAGTGAGTAAAGCAACTGTACTAACGTGCAAGGCCATTCAGCGAGGCTTGAACAGAGCTCCAAGCCACCATTCTAGTGCTGCCTGGAGCAGTCTTACAGATCTTTACTCTACACAACAGACTTCCAACTCTCTGCTTCCTCCACACCAATATTCTCCCCCTCCACTCTCCAATATTCCAATATCTGCTTAACAATACAATGCTTTCCTAATGTAGCCCTTACCTACCTCCGCCACATACACACACAAATGCACACTAACAAAAATCTATATCTGGCTAGCTGTATTTAAGGGAATATTTGGCCCTTGAAGTGATAGCAATAATTCAAAATTACTAATCCCTATTTTGTAGTCCTTAAAATAAGAACAAAAAAGCGCCCAGTGGCATCTCTGAAACCCTTATAGTTTGAGAGATAACCGCTTACAAAGTTCGTCCCTGTCTGACGTCAGCACTCTAGCTGACAGCAGGGAAATCCAGTCCCGGGACCATCGGAGGCTCTGCAGCAGAGCAGAGATTGTGTTAATGAAAAATAAATCCTTCACTTAAAAGGTCTTCTACGTGTGCTTGCAAACCAAGCACACGTAGAAGACCTTTTCAGTGAAGGATTTATTTTTCATTAACTCAATCTCGGCTCTGCTGCAGAGCCGCCGGCTGGTCCCAGGAGCGGATTTCCCTGCTGTCAGCTAGAACGCTGACATCAGGCAGGGGTGAACTTTATAAGCAGTTTGAGAGATGCCACTGGGCACATTTTTGTTCTTTTTTTTAAGGGCTACAAAATAGGGATTAGTAATTTTAAAGTATTACTAACCCTTTAAGGACCATAGGAATATGCAATGTATAACAAAGCAATGTGCTGGATACTCATCTGGTCCTTAAAAGGGTTAAATCCAAAGTGAACATGTGATTTGGCCAGATTTTCAGACTTTAGGATCAGAAACATTTGAAATATTCTGTCACTGAGGGCCAGACAACATCTGACCCTTTGAGCGCCAGAGTGGTATCCATTGCATTGCTTTGCAATGTCTTGCTTACCCCCACTGGCTCTCAAAGGGTTAGTGCTGAAGTCTCTTTGCATCCTCTCTGCTATTGACCACACATTGACAGACACACATCGTCATAGAATTGAACCTTAATGCATCTTCCTCCTGGTCTCAGGAGGAGAATTATGTCCCATTGGCATGGTATGGAATATTATGAATAACAGTATCTATACCAGTTTACAGTAACATATTTGAAAAAGTGACACATCAATGTGTAGATAAGGCAGACAAGAAACATCCCTAGGAAACTAGCTGCTTCAAAAGTGTAGTCACTTAACCATCTAATATTAGACAAGACTGACCTGAACCTTCCAGAAATTACCTCTATATTAATAATTATGGGGTTTTATGTTTCTATCACATCAAACTCTATGTTAGGTGATGATGTGAGTGGTACCTCCTATTTTAAATTAGTTTATTCTTGTACCCAGAGCATTAGGAGACAGTGAGGAAAGGATTCATTTTTAATCTTTTCTTTTATTTGCATGGGTACACTACATCCAATTCCTGGCAGTCCAGAAAAACCCATAATGTGATTGCTAGCATATATTGCTATGTATTTGTTAAGTAAAATAGTTTAAACCATCCCTTTCCCCCAAGACAACTAGCATATGTTTGTTACTCTAACCTCTCATTTCTATTGGTAACAGATCTGGATAAAATTATATTTTCAGATAAATACAATAATTTCTACAATTTATGGAAACAGAGATGATTACTAGATTATAATGGAAGAGCTGCATTACATTGGATGTTGGCTGTTGTATTGTGATTGCTATAATCTATTGACTTGAATTGCATAACTGTTACCTTCTGCATCCAGCATCTTGGGTATATCCAAATACTTTTCTGCAACTTCAAAGGCAGTATTGAGGTTTCCAATGGGGTCATCCTGTTAGTATTAGGTAGACCAAGTTAATAATATAATAGCAAACAAGATAAGCTATAGAATATGTATACTGTGAATACATTTCTAGGTGCATATGATTGCAATATTCATGAAAACGACATAAATAGTGTCAGTGGGGATAAACTGCATCATCAAAAAGTTTAACAAAGTTAAAGTGTCCCATGAGTTCAATATACTATATGTTGTATATAATGCTAGGGGCCAAACTATTGTTTGATATAAAATTACTGAATCAAGTATTTGTACCAATAATATGTTAATACCATTAATGTGTGTGTGCACACTTTCACACAATGGCCACATCTCTCATATTGAAATAAACATACAGTATTTCACACACACACACACACACACACACACACACACACACACACACACACACACACACACACACACACACACACACAAATTTGCAGAGACAGAGGGTAAATTATGTGTTAAAGAAAACTAAAGCAGGCCAAGAATAAAATGTGATATAGAAACCTTTCTGAGCTTGGAGTAGTCAATGAGGTCAGGTCTGTGTCTGTGGATGAGAGCGCAGAGTGCAAGGCCATCCTTCCAGCTTCAGAGATCAGGAAAAGAATAGATTAAAAACATAATGAGCTTTCTCCTTCCTTTTACAATGATCATAAAATAATTTATGAAAACATTTATGACTGAAAACAACCAATAACACAGCTGCTATTTTAATAAAAACTTTACATTTTAAGGTGATAATATAAAATCGTGCCTTAAAAGTCTTATGAGATATAAAAACAGTGGTTACTTAAAGGGGAACACTCACATGATAAAAAAATGTGTGTATGTAGTTCAAACCCTAACACAAGATTAGCACTGTGTTTTTTTTTTCACTTGCCTACTATTGATGATAGGAAGAGTTAAAATCATCCATTTCCGCATTTTGCGGCACCCTGTATGTGCGGCACAAACGCCGCAGGACTTCCCCCCTCCCTCCCAGCTGCCCCAGGGAGCGCATTCACGATTCCCATCGTAGTGGCATTTATGTGGGCTATCTTTACAGCAAGCTCCATTTGCCATGCTATTGAGCTTGAAAGCTCAGTAGCATGGTAAATGGAGCTTGCTGTAAAGATAGCCACATAAATGCCACTACGAAGGGAAGCGTGAACATGCTCCCTGGGGCAGCTGGGAGGGAGGGGGAAGTCCTGCGGCGTTTGTGCCGCACATACAGGGTGCCACAGAAAGCAGAAGTGGAAGATTTTTTTATCATATGAATGTTCCCCTTTAAGAAACACTCAGAATATTGTGATAGAAAGATACTAACGGGAACATACACATTAGCATCACTTTTTGTATCCTTAAAACATATTAATGTCATCATATGAAGATGCTTGTTAAGATACATACATTTTTAGGGGTGGACTTTCATAGTCAGCAAACATACTCACAAACAGATGTTTTTACCATACCCTTACCTATACTTTTAAGCTGGCTTGTTGGCTATTATTATTAGTGAAACTAGATCATAATAGCCAAGAGGAACAAAATATAGTTACATAGTTGCATGTCCATCAAATCCAGCCTTTGCCATATTACCCTTGTTGATCCAAAGAAAGGCTAAAAAACAAAAAACTATTGATGTCATTAACAATTAATACCCAAGTGGGTAAAAAAAAATCCTTTCTGACTCCAAAACTCAGTCATATATTTCCCTGGATCAACATCCTACCTGATTTGAAACCAACAATCATAATCCTCGATATTGTTTTGAACTAGAAAGCTATCCATTACTTTTTTAAAATGGAATTTTCATGCTAATAAGATTGCTTTCCCCATATATTTTTAACACAGCAATATGCAAAGTCTTACTGTGTTTATGCTCAATAAGTCCACATTATTGGTGGAAAACACATCTTCGGCAGGCATCAGGCTGCACAGAGCTTAAAAGAGAAGCTCTCTCTGCCTGCACAGTCAGTCACTTCCGGTGCCTTAAGGCACCAAGGAACGCCACTTACCAATGCTGACAGTGAACAGGACAGACAGTGCAGACTCAGAGCTACATTTCGTCTAAGATGTCTGCTCTGTCTGTCCTCTGGTTCCTGAAAAAGATGTGTTTTTTCACCAATAACGCGGACTTATTGAGCATAAACACAGTAAGACTGTATTTGTTTTAGACGCAAGCTTCTTTCAGCTAGTCAGTGCATGACCTCTTGATTTCCGTTTAACTCTTTGAGTAAATAGTTGCACATCTGTGCACTTTTTTCAGTTCAATTAAGTCTTGTTTAAAAACTATTGACCAAAACTGCACTCCATATTCTAGATGAAACCTTGTCTATCAGTACTCCTAAAAGTTTCTCTAACAAAAATTCCCCAATAGTACCCCTTTACCGCATATATATAATTGTTTCTGCAAACCAAATGTGTAACTTTACATTAATCTATATGAAACAATCATCTGCCATTTTTCTGTCCATTAACTCAGTTTACCCAAATCTTTTTGCAGAGGAAAAAAATCCTGCTCTGTATGCTCCTTACACAGTTAACTATCATGAGCAAAGATTAGACATTACTAATCATATATGGTGGATAGAAACAGTGTAACCTTTTCAACCTTACTGTGTAAAGAAAAGATACTGAACATTTCTGACATCAAAATGTTATTTTGGCATATCTATAATGAAACGCACTCCTCCAGCAAATATACATATTGGTCACTTTTCTTCCAGGTGGTACTGACTTTTCAACTTGAAACATAATTTTTATTTAAGGCTCAATAACCCAAATAACTGCATAATCAATTAAGTAGATAAAGATTATAAAAATGTGCGAGATCAAATCAAAAATGCTTTGTCAACATGGATTTACTATATGAAGAGCTTGTCAAATAAATCTTATTAACATTTTAGACTGAGATTCCATTCACATAGGCAACACCACAACACAGCAATGATGCTTTGGTGATGTTGCCTGTTATGAAAGGTACTATGCTGGGCTATGTTGCCTTTCACAAGGGAAACTATCACCTCACATAAACAAACCTAAGTCCAGCAAGTTGTATCTTTGGTGCTATCACCCAGGAACACAGTAAAGATGCAGCAAGGAAAGTCTTCATGTAACAACTGTAACAAATGGATGAAACACATGGGCGACTGGTGTTCATGTGGGCCAGCCCATCTATCAGACAAACTTCCAGGTGTCCTGATCAGCACTCGAACGAAGGCAAATGAAAGATCACGTGTAAAAAACTGTAGTACAGGGATGCTATAGTTCTGCCACCTATGTGAAACAGTCCTAACTAAAATGATAGGTCAGTAACTGTAGCTTTTCAACAATTAATTAAATTACATTATGCTGTCACACATAAAAAGCTAATTCATAAGCTGCATTCTTTGGTACTGGTCTCTAAGGTAGTTGACTGGATAAGTTATTGGCTTAAGAACATGGTATAGAGTCTTGATGTCCGTGGAAAATATTGATCCACGTTACTAATGGACATGCATGTATTTACTCATACTAGCAGATTTGATACATTGAGTGATGATGTTGGAGGTGTCGTTACAGGAATGCCTTTGCTGGAGAGGCAGCCCCTCTAGCACTGATGGGATTGTGGTGGTAGGGATTTCCATAATTAAGAAGACAGATGGGGTAAGCTGTCACCAGGATTGCTACAATCTAACAGTTGGTTGGGTTCGGTGGTTTGCTAGATTGTTGGGAGGTACTGGGCATTTTCTGCGTGTAATGGTACATGTTGGTACCAATAACAAAGTGAGTGGGGAGTGGAGGTCTGTTAAGAAGGATTTTAGGGATTTATATTATAAGCTTAAGCAAAGAAATTTTACAGCAGTATTTGAAATACACCTTGTGCTGTGGGCTAGACCAGAAAGGCAATGGGAGATTAGTGAGTTAAATCCATGGTTAAAAACTTGGTGTAAGCAGAAGGAGTTTGGGTTTCTAGAACAGAAGACTTTTCCCTTGGGGGCAATCTTTATAATTGAGCTAGATTGCACAGGGGCTACTATGCCAGGGGTTAGGCTGGTTAGAGGTTTGTAGGAGACTTTAAACTAGCAAAGGGGGGTGATATAACACAGGATAGGGAAGGCAGTGTAAATGAGGAAACAGGATTAGAGAAGGGGCATGGGGTGGAGGGGGTCTAGTTCATCTAATAGGGAGGTGCTATGTTACAGCCTGATAAAAAGCAAATACATATTTCAAATAAGGCAATTATTCAGAATGGCAAAAACATAAAATGTTTGCATGTGAATGCTTGTAGTCTGGCTGGTAAGATGGGGGATCTGGAACTGATTGGAATGTATGAGCAGTATGATCTAATGGTTGCTACTGAAATCTTTTTAGATGATACACATAACTGGGAGTCAATCTAGAGGGTTATTCACTTTTTAGGAGAGGTAGGATTAATAAAAGGGGACAGGGAGTATGCTTATATGTAAAGCATGCCTTACAACCTAGTATAAGTGAAAACTGGGTGACTGATTGAGTGACCGCAGCGCTCCCTTCACCTCCATTCATTTCTTGGTGCTGCGGGCGGCTGTAAAGCCCACAGCATCAAGAAGGCAGTAAATGCCTTTGGGGTCATCATTATGGATAGATGATCCATGGAAGGGGGTTATCAGGAGGGGTCCTGGTGCCCCCCTTTGAGTCTGATCTTTTATTGTAAGCATAAAAGCGCATGTAAGCTATGTTTCACATAGCTTATATGCGCTTAATGTAATTAACAGGCATTTGTCGGCCTCATGTTAGGGGGGTGTCATGAGGGGTCATGATACCCCCCTTGAGATATAATGTATATATTGTTAAAGTTAAAGGCATTTCGTTAATAAAACATAACTTAATATACACACACATATACAGGCATATCTTGCCTTTTAACCATTTGGGTACCAGAGGGGTAGAAAACATGCTAAGCAATGCTTTCCTACCTCTCTGGTACTCAAAGAGTTAAGTGTTGAATAAAAGACAGATTTGTCGACTACATGACAGTCCCTGAGGTGAATGTCTGATGGAGTTAGTATGTCGAATATATGCAATATATGTTGACATACTAAGGGGGGGGGGGGGGGTCGAAGGGGGGCATTATGTAGTGCTTGGTGTACTATTTCTGTTTATTATAAACCTTTGAATGCCACAGGGGTGAGCAGTGCACATCCCTATGGCATTCAATGCTGTCCACGGTGCTGAAAGCCATCCCTGTGTTCCCCTACTGTCTGGGTAGGGAAGCGCAGACTCATGTTATCCCTAACTCTCTGTTTTATTTTCCTCAACGGTGGTTTTCTACTCTGAGTTGTGTGATGTTCGCCAAAAAAATGGGTGTTAGATTTCTGGAGAAAAATGTTGCAGTTTAACTCGCGTTAGACCTAACTCCAACATTTGAATGGCTCTGGGCTTCACTTCTACATTGTCCTCTATGGGCGAGATTTTTATGTTTTGGAGACGGGCGATGTGTGTTTCAGAACTGCCTTTATTTCTTAATAGTGGGAACATTTGCACTGCTTACTTAAAGTACAAAACCACCGTCGCCAGTTTTTTCTGCCAACGCCAACATTTGGATTGAGCCCTAAATCAGGGAATTATAGTCCGGTGTGATTAACTTCCTTAGTGGGTAAGATATTAGAAGGGTTATTAACAGATAGTTTTCAGGACTATACAATGACCAACATTATTGTTAGTACTAGCCAGCATGATTCTATGAAGAACAAATCATTAATTTACTTGCATTTTATGAATGGGTAAGTAGTAATCTAGCCAATGGCATTGTCTTTGATGTAGTATACTTGGATTTTGCAAAAGCTTTCATACTGTGCCTCTCAACAGGTTACTGCATAAATTAACCCTCTGAGCAATGCATTGTGTAACTCTCTGGCACTCTAAGGGTTACAGAGCAATGCATTGTGTAACTCTCTGGCACTCTAAGGGTTAAAGTCCTTCCATTTGGGAGGTGATATCAGAGAATAGATAAAGAACTGGCTAAATGATAGCTGGCAGAGAGCTGTTGTAAATGAAACCTTTTGAAGTTGGTCTAAAGTTGTAAGTGGGGTGCCTGGGCCCAATGCTTTTTAATTTGTTTATTAATGATCCAGAAGTGGGCATTGAAACTAATATCTCACTCTTTGCTGATGCTACTAAGATTTGTAAGGAAATACATACCGAGCAGGATGTTTTTTTTCTCTACAGAATGATATGAATAAACTGACTGGGCGGAAAAGTGGCAGATGAGGTTTAATATAGATAAATGTAAGGTTATGTATTCAGACTGTAAAAACAAACATGTTACATATTCACTAATTGGGAAACTTCTTGGATAAACCTCATTAGAGGAAGATTTAGGAATACTGAAAGACAACAGACTTCATAGCAGTGTGCCATGTTACTCAGCTGCACCATCTTAAACTTACTATGGCTAAGACAGAGCTGGTTGTGTTCCCTCCTAAAACCCATCCATCTCCATCACAACAGACAACTCTGCCATAGTATCCAAAGCACGCTGTCTTGGGGTCATACTTGATTTTAAATTAATCAATTAATCTCCCCCCATATCCAAGCTGTCACCAGAACATGTCGCTTCTTCCTAAAAAATATTGCCAAAATACTTCCTTTCCTCTCATGTCAACTGCAAAAACTCTATCTCAGGCACTCATTCTCTCTAGGCTTGACTACTGCAACATTCTTCTCCCTGGTCTTCCAGCTTCTCATCTTTCTCCACTTCAACCTGTTATGCATTCAGCCACAAGAATCACCACATTTTCTCCCAGATACCTTCCCTCTCATCTCCTCCTGAAATCCCTTAATTGGCTACCTATAAAGTACTGTATTTCTTACAAGATTCTCCTCTTCTCCAGTAAGTCTCTCTGTTCTTCAGTACTCTCTTACATTACTGCTCTTATCTCTTGCTACACCCCTTCCCGTCCATTACGGTCTTCTCAAGGTTTCTTCCTGTCCTCTCCCTACACACCTCGAGCCATCTTGGCTACAAGCTTTTTCACTGGCTGCCCTTCAACTTTGGAATGCCCTCCCTATCACCATTCATCAATCATCACTTTCAAGCATCTCCTCAAAACCCACCTGCTGAAGGAGGCATCTAAGTAAAATATCCTCCTTTTGCACACCAATCTTTCTGCACTTCCTTCACCACGCCTTGTACTTGCACTTATAATCCTCCTCCTACTCTCTCTGTATGTTGCCATGAATTCTAATTAGATTGTAAGCTCCTTGGGGCAGGGTCCCTTTCCTAGTATATGATTACCTTGCTGCACTTTCCCCTACAAATAATGCAATGATCGCACTTTAGCTAAATGCTCTTAACCAAGTTCCATATTTTTGTATTGTATTATTTCAACTTCTGTTAAGCGCTGTATACATGTATGACACTATATAAATAAAGATACATACATACATCTATATTCATGCTTGGTTAGACCTCGTCTAGAATATGAAGTACAGTTTTGGACACCAAAAAAAAGTAATTACTGAACTGGGGAAAAGTGCAGAGATGTGCAACAAAACGGATAAAGTGATTGGAGCATCTGAGTTATAAAGAGAGACTAGTCAAACTGGGCTTCTTTACATTAGAGAATAGATGATGATTATCATTTACAAATATAGTTGAGGTCAATACAAAGAACTCTCCAAGGAGCTATTTACCCAAAGAGCTGAGAAAAAAACAAGAGGTCATCCATTCAGACCGGAGCAAAGATAAGGAAATCTTTGCATAGGGATGCTGTGCTTGCAGATACTGTAATTGCTTTAAAAAAATGCATTGCATACCTTTCTATCTCAGAACAGTACTGAGAATTATGACAGTTGGTTTTAAAGCAGATAGCATGTTATCCAGATCAATTCAGGAAGTATTTTTTTTTTACACACTTGAGGCTTATTTGGAAATTACTTCAGTTTTTTTTTGCTTTCCTCTGGATCAAAACGAATGATATGGCATGGGCTGAACTTGATGGATGCATGTCTTTTTCAGCCTCATCAACTATGTTACTATGTTATGTTAGAATATGGCTGTGCTTGGATCTATAACAATCAGGAGCATATGCATATGTGTTACCCTACACTGTACTACTAATTTAATATGTTCTTCCTTAAAGGGATAGTAATACTTTATTATTACTATCTCCCACATTGTAGATATTAGCAAAATAATTTAATAGCTCCCAGGTTCATCTCTCAAACCTTTATTGTTTGAGACATAACCGAAGGCAAAGTTCCCCCCTCCTTCCCCCTTCCCTGAAGTCAGTGTTGTACTGACCGCAGGGGAAGTCTGTCGTACGACAGGCTTGCGGCTCTGCAGCTTAGCCGAGATTGAGTTAGTGAAAAATAATTATTTCACTGAAACGGTCTTCTACATGTGCTTGGTTTGCAAGCACACGTAGAAGACCTTTTCAGTGAAATAATTATTTTTCACTAACGCGATCGTGGATCTGTTGCAGAGCCGCCTGATGAAAGTCAGACTGGATATCCCTGCAGTCGGTACAACGCTGACTTCAGGGAAGGGAGAGGGTAACTTTGCTTCCGGTTATCTCTCAAACCATAAAGGTTTGAGAGATGAACCTGGGGGCTATTAAATTATTTTGCAAATATCTACAATATGGGGGATAGTAATAATAAAGCATTACTATCCCTTTAATGTAATTTAAACTCATGTGCATACTATGGAAAACATATGTATTTTACTTTGCATGCATATATAAGAATAATTGAATTAATTAATATTTTTATTTATTCCTTTGAGTGCCAGTGGGGTACACAACACATTACTCTGCAATGCATTATGTATCCCTCTGGCACTCAAAGGGTTAAATAGCACCACAAGTGTATGCAGTACTTTACCATTTAAGGGCTTAGACAGTACAGAGTTACAAGTGCTTTGCTCTGTATATTTTTGTTAGTATAGCAATGGTTTCCTAACCTCTCCTCAGGGTTACCTAACAGGCTATGCATTTAGTATTTCCCTGCTTGTGCATAGGTAAATTAATGAAACAGCAAATCCTCCACATGACTTTCCTGTACACAAGCAGATAAATCCTAAAGACATGGCACTTTAGACACCCATGCAGAAAGGGACTGGAGCCACTGGTATAGAGTCATTAATGTACATAATACTTCACGAAAAGAATAACCTCCTGTGACTAATCATAATATAAACATAATTTTAATACACTACAGGAATAAAAAGTATATGTAGAAAACAGTAGTAAATAGTTAACCAACTCACCAATGTAATCATCCTATATAATAATTCACTAAGGATGTTTGTCAGAAGCCGTCATGCGCAGTAGACATGCATGCATGCGGTGCAGTAATGCGCAACAGAGACTGCCCGCACCGCGGCTGATACGGAGCGGGGCACTCCGAATTCAGACTGGAGTCCTCTCTGCGCACCTTCCTGGGACTCGGAGCGCCCCGCTTCATATCAGCCATGGCGTGGGCAGTCTTTACTGTGCATGACTGCAGCGGTGGCTCTTTGGCCGGTGTAAACGGGCATTTCAACTAGTTAATTATATTAGACCCATAACTTTAAAATTGTTTTGCCTGATAATTAAAACTGAAACAATACTTTACATTATGTTTTTTTTTTTTGTTTTTTTTTTTGTGTAAGATACTCAATTTTCTTTATTTTGTTTTTTTAAGGAGGATTTATCAGCTAAGTTCTACCCTCAGTGAGAACATCCATTTTGGACGGATTTGTGTGATTGTTCATCCTTATCATTTTATTATACCTCCCAGAAACTGATTTAGCAGACCGAGAAGGTGAAAAGTGGTAATTTTCTGGGTAGGTGAGTAATTAATTATCAGGAGGAGAACAAAGGTGTGCTGAGATTAGATGTATAGGACTGTAAAGACTGTTCTTTCAGACTTCTTTTACAGAAGCTAAATGTGGTCTGGTTGTGCTTATAAAGCTAACCCTCCACTGTGCATCACCACAGCAAAACAGAACACTGTCCTCATGGAAAGGATCATGGGAGTGTGTATGCTTGTGGCTTCGCCTGCTGTATGTGGCTAGTGGTCCTGGTGATAAAATATGCTGCTGCATTTATCTTTTATAAACCAGATCTGGAGAAGGATGTGAGTTTCCAGTTATAGGGCATTATGGTTAGGCCTAGCACATTCCCTGGCTGGTTCAGTGGGCTTGGTCATTGGGGAGAGCTAGGAAGGGAGAAGGGACCCTCTATCAAACTGCATATTAACCTTTTCTGTCGCAGAGAAGAAAGCACCACCATACTTCAACTTAACCCCCTGAGTGCCATAGAGGTAGCCAACACATTGCAAGAATCAGTTAACTTTTTTTTTTATGAAAACCTAAATGTTATAGGGTTTTTTCTGCTGAGTAAAGGATATTCTCACTGGTGCCATATGTTTTATTCAAATGTTATAATAGGTCAGATTATCAGGAAGTGAATTATATTGAATTTACTTCCTGAAAGTTGTAATTGACAGCATGACAGCAGTTTCTATCACATTCTATGGAAAACTGTTTGTTAGGGACTCACCTCTTCTAAAGAATGCAACAAAATAACTAATTGGAAACTGAGAACTGGAGGTCACGGTTATTATAAAAACACAAGGGATTAAACAGTAATAACTATAGCAAAAGACCTACAATATTTGCATATATATTTTTTTCTTCTCCATAACAAAAATTTTCTGCTCAATGAACTCCTTAATGCAGAAGTAAACTTTTTTTATGTAGAGTAAAATAAGAGTACTCTCATTGCTGAGAGATGCATACTTCCAAGGTTATTACAGTTTAAAGCTGTGTTTTTTAACATTTGCAGTGCCCTGTATTGATCAAATTCCATTTAATTTATTCTGTTACATTCTAATGGAGAGGAAAGTCAGTGACATAGGGCTATATGTTCAAAGAGGTAGCGAAGTAGATTTTCAAAGTACAGTGTTGTTGGGATCATTAATATTTTCAGAGAGTGGAGGTTGTGATCAGAAATGTTGTTTTGTCCTGACTGAAATTGTCGTATGTAACGAGAAAAAAATGTCTTAACTAACAATAAAAGTGTCTTAAAAAACATCTTAACTAATGACAAAAATGTCTTTAAACATGTTTTAACTAACGACAAAAATGCCTTAACTAAAGACAAAAAATTCTCAAAAAAACTTCACATTCCCTCCACTTTTTTCTTAACATACAAATTTTGTCTTTTGTAAGACATTTTTTTGTCGTTAGTTATGACAAATTTTCTTTTCCTTTATACGACACTGGTGAATAGTTTAGCCCCACCCTTGCCCGCCCCTTTGCCCGTCAATTCTGGAGTTGTGTCGTACACAACGGACACTACTAGTTTTTTGTCGTATACTCTATAGAAAATATGTAATTCATGCATACAATTACTTATTTTTCATAAGACATTTTTTTGTCATTATCCCTTTGAACATATGGCCCATAGAGTTCTCAGTAGAATGTATTAGAAACTATCAAGTCATTTCCTGTCAGTTAGAACTTTCAAGAAGTAAACACACAGTAAATTCACTTACTGATTGTTTGAACTGTTATAAACGTTGAATAAAACAATTGAAGGCATTGAGAGTTCCATTGTTTTGCTTAGCAGGAAAAGATCTATAACATATATGTTTTCATTAAAAAAGTTTACTGCTCCGTTAAGGACCAGAGGGGTGTACAGGTTAAACGGTAATGAAGAAGTCTTAAGACAAACATTTTTGTACCATTACTGTATGAATGTAATTTCTGAACATGCTCAAATTCAGACAAACATGGAAAAATAGGATTTTAGTCTTACCTGTTAAATCCTTTTCACTTAGTCCATGCAGGTTACTGGTACACTGGGAGGCGATCCGCCCCTTTAAGTAGGCAGGAACATTCATCTAAATGTATGCAGGGGGCGGAGCCTCCCCTCCCTCTTAGGCTGCACCTCAGTCAGAACAAGCCAGAATGATTTGAGACACTAACACTGACCAGAGATAGGAGAGAAGAAGACCCCTGTGAGCATGCCCCAAAGGACTCCCACAGCATGCCACAGAAAAGCCAAGCATGGTCTCTTGACAGGGTGGGAGACCAGTAACCTGTATGGACTAAGTGAAAAGGATTTAACAGGTAAGACTAAAATCCTATTTTCACTGTCGTGGTACACTGGGATGTCCAAACATTGAGTTTTCCCAGAGGCGGGAAGAAGGCAAGGACCAGGCGCAAGGCCCCCAGAGTCACCAGAACCTCTATGAACCAACCGGTCAGAGATCCCAACAATCAGAAGTGTCAACGGACACCAACTAGGGGTGACAACAGACCCCAAGAACAAAACACAGCACACTGAACCAGAGCCAACAGGGCTCAACAGTAAGGAAGCACTAAGAATCTCAGAAGAAAAAGATCCTAGACAGGCAAAACTGCCTCCAGGACCTTCCTTCCAAAGCTGGCATCAGCCGAGGCCAGCACATCCACACGATAGTGCTTTGAGAACGTGTGCACAGAGGACCAAGTGGCCGCCCGGCACAGCTGATCAGCAGACGCTTGATTCTTGTAGGCCCAAGAGGCCCCAAATGATCTGGTGGAATGAGCAGTGACCCGAAAGGGCACATGTTTATTCCGCAATTCGTAAGCCTTACGAATAGTAGATTTGATCCAAGATGCAATGGTCACCTTGGATGCCGGTCTCCCTGCCCTAGATCCCTCAGGAATGACAAACAGAGCGTCAGACTTCCTGATAAAATTTGAGACAACGCACAACATCCAACAAATGAAGATCCCTCACCTTGTCAGAGGAAGGGTTAGGGCAGAAAGAGGGCACCACAATCTCCTGATTGATGTGAAATTCGGAGACAACCTTAGGCAAAAATTCCTTGGAAGTGCGAAGCACAGCCTTATCCTTGTGGAACACCAGATAAGGAGGTTTACAAGACAAGGCTTGTAACTCTGCCACCCGGCGGACTGATACGATAGCCAAGAGAAAGGCCATCTTCCAGGTCAAAAGGCGTAAATGAATGGAAGCTAAGGACTCAAATGGGGGTCGTTGGAGAACCCCCAGAACTAGATTGAGGTCCCACTGAGGAGCTGGACTCTTGAAAGCGGGACGAACATGAGCCACACCTTGGAAGAAAACTTTGACATCAGGAAGGATGGCAATGTGCCCCTGGAAAAAGACAGACAGAGCAGACGTCTGAACCTTTAGAGAACTCAGGCTGAGCCCTTTCTCAACCCCGTCCTGTAAAAAGGCCAGGACAGTAGGAAGATGGAAATCAAGATCCCTATCAGCACACCATGCGACAAAGGTAGACCAGACTCGATGATAAATCTTGGAAGACACAGGCTTGCGAGCTTTAAGCATCATAGATACCACAGAAGAGGAAAAACCCTTTTTCTTCAGAATTGAGGATTCAACCTCCAGGCCATCAAATGAAGACGATGAACATCCTCCTTCCTTGTAGCAGCAGATCTGGACGAGCTGGAAGCGGAAAGGGTTCTGGCACGTAGTTCCAGAACATTGATGGAGAGGAGAGATTCCTCCAATCCCCACTTCCCCTGAGCACTGAAGCGACCCAACACTGCCCCCCATCCCAGGAGGCTGGCATCCGTCGTGACTGTGGTCCAATAGGGAATCTGGAAGGATCTCCCTTTCAGGAGATGAGACAGGTCCAACCACCACTCCAAGCTCAACTCGACATGAGGAGGCAGAGAGACTGACAGGTGCAGATGGTCTGGATGATTCCTGCACGTCTGGATCACAAACCTCTGAAGTTCCCTGGTGTGTGCCATGGCAAATGGCACCGCCTCTATTCTGGAAATGAACTTCCCCACCAGAGATGTCAACTTCGGAACTGGAATCCGTTCGAGAGCCAAAATCTTTGATACTCGGAGAGCAATCTGATGAGCCACCTCTTCTGGGAGAAACACCATACACCTCTGAGTGTTGAACAGGAGACCCAGGAAGAGTATCTGCTGAGATGGGACTTGTCCAGATTCACAATCCACCCATGTCGAGTGAGTGTCTGAATGGAAGCCTGAACCTGCTGGTGAAGGATCTCTGCAGATGAAGCTTTCAAGAGTAAATTGTCCATGTAGGGAGTCACCCTGATGCCATCTCGATGGACCACCGCTATCAAAGCACCCAGGACTCTCTGAAAAACCTGCGGGGCTGTAGTCAGTCCAAAGGGAAGAGCCGAAAATTGAAAGTGACCTTTGTGGCAGGCAAACCTGAGATACCGCCTGCTCTCTAGATGGATAGGGATGTGCAGATAAGCATTCTGAAGATCCAGGGAGGCAAGGAACTCCCCCGGAGACATAGCAGCAATCACAGAGCGCAGGGATTCCTGACGATAGTGGGTACTCACAACAAAGGAATTTAGATCTTTGAGGTCCAAAATAGGACGAGCGCCACCATCCTTTTTGGCCACCATGAACAGGTTGGAATAGAATCCTGAACCTGTGTCCTCTGTGGAAACTGGTTCCAGGACTTCTTTGTCCAAAAGATCCTGAATAGCGTCGTCGAACAGACGCCTTTTTGTAGGTTCCTGAGAAGGACGAGTAAAATGGAACCGAAAAGGAGGAAGAGAGGAGAAAGGGATCCTGTATCCCTCTGACACCACCTGAAGAACCCAAGGGTCCGCCACTGACTCCTCCCAAGTCCGGCGAAAGATGTGAAGGTGCCAACCTACAGCCGGATGCGGACCCGGGTTCGGCGAGTCATGCCGAAGCAGTCTTGGAGGTCTTGGCCTTGGGGGCAACTTTGGGATTCCAGGACTGTTTGGGCTTGGAGGAGGAGCGCGAAGCAGACGGAAACGCCTGGGACGCAGAGCGTGTCTCAGTTTGGAAGGAACGAAAGGACCGATTGCGTTTGGCAGGAAACTTCTTTTAAAGACTGAGGGTAGAAGAGTACTTTTACCTCCAGTAGCCTCGCTAATTAGCTCCTTTAATTCTGAACCAAACAGGGAAGTCCCTTGGAAGGGCAAAGAAAGTAACACTTTCTTGGAAGCGGTGTCAGCAGACCAAATTTTTAGCCAAAGAGCGCGTCTAGCCACCACTGAAGAAGTGGAGGCCCTCGCCATCATACGAACTGCGTCAAAAGCAGCGTCAGAAACATAATTCTGAGCTTCAGAAATGTTAGCAAGGAGTTGCAACTGCTCTGACACTGGCGCATCTTGGCGAACCGCCACAGTAAGCTGTTCAGTCCAGACCACCATGGCCCGGTTAACCCACACCACAGCAAAGGCTGGATGCATGGCAGTACCAATAGAGGCAAAAATAGACTTAAGACAAGTTTCTAACTTTTTGTCCGTCCATTCCTGTAAAGCAGAAGCATCAGATACAGCCAAGGCAGTAGATTTAGACAACCTAGAAACAGGAGCATCCACCTTAGGAGGATGAACCCATTTAGCCAGTTCAGTCTCAGGAAAAGGATAAAGTTTGCAAACTTTTTTGAGACTGAAGAGGACTTGTCAGGATTTTTCCAAGCATCAGAGACTAAACATTCAAGAGTAGGACTAGTAGGAAAACATGTAACAGCCTTAGAAGGTTTCTGAAACACGTCCGTTGGGTCAAGAGTAGATTCCTGACGCAAGGGAAGATTGAGGGTGGTCAGCACAGCCCTGATTAAACCCTCAGCAGAGAGTTCAGGGTCACATTCGTAAGGGTCTCCAATGGATCTGGTAGACTCAATAACTGTACCATCCTCAACATCAGAATCCTGCAACAATTCTTCTTCAGAAGAATCAGAGACATCAGGAGCCCCCTGTGGCTTGGGCAGGGAGGTCCTGACAGTGGAGGGGGTCTGCCATACTTGAAGAGCCCCCTGAAACTGAGAGGGAAAGAGCTGAAGAGTGGATCTAAGATCCCTAGTTGCAGCCTTGAACTCTTTCACCCATGTTGGCTCAATAGTGTGACTGGAAGGCCCAGGGTTGCTGCCATGACCTTCCACACAGGTTGGGCATAAATGACCAGAAAATTCTCTAGGTAGCCCTGCATGACAGGAGGAGCAAAACGCAATGGGGGAGACAGATACCCCAGCCTCCTTCGTCTTAGGTCTAGTCCCAGGCTCAAGTGGAGTAGACATGCTCACAGCGTCAGATATACCCCACTGATAGGAATCACCCGATTAAAGTGTGAAAGATTAAATATTCACCCCAGAAACGTTTAAAACTAAACTTATCTGGCAAGCGAAGGGTTAATCAGCAGAGGAGAGAGAGAGAAGGTCCGGTCCCTGCGTAGTATACTCGATGAGAAGAACTCACAAAATGGCTGCCGCAACGGGAGTCAATCAGAAAAAGAGCGCGAACCAAGCGCTCATGGGAAGCGTAGTTTTCCTCACAAAGTACCCCAAAACAGTGACCGAAGTCCCCCCAGTCCCCCAACACACTCAAACATACAACCGGATGATAGAGCAAGGGAAGACAAATAAAATGAGCCCTCTCTGAAGTCGCTATGTGAAGCGGTTCCAGAGATATGTCCCACAGAGTGTAAGTCCATAGTGAGTAAAGGAGCAATGGCGTCTATGCGGGAAAAGCGCGCTTAAAGGCGCGGAACATTATTTTTAATAAATTTTACCCTTAAAGTAAAAGTTCCATAACACATAGCAAACATATATACTATAACAGCAAACATTACCCAACCAAGGTAAACAATGCAAATGCCCATAAAATAGACAAACCCAGCAGAGAGAGGGTTAAATCCCACATAAACTGCTCCAAAACTCAGACATACACATATACATTGCATTAGCAAAATATATAAAAACACCCAATGAGCGCTGGAGTGCACAATGAGAACTCCCAAACACAATCCCAACGAAGGGACACTGAGGAACAAGTGGACCTTCGGCACTCAAAGGGTGGCTCACCTTTCCTGCAGGACTTCTGTCTTCAGGTTACCAAGATCAGAAAGGAATCACCACAGAGGATAATTCCCCAGGGAAATACTTGAAATCAAGTTATTCCCTCTTCAGGGCAAAAGATCCACCAAAAGTACCCTGGAAGCTGTGCTATCCACTTTAAATAGGGCATTTGACAGCCTTGGTAACGCGCCTAATGGTGGTATTCCATATTTGTAAAAATAACAAAGAAACTAAAACTTGAAGAGAGCTGTTCTCTGCCTGGTGTGAACACACCGAGGAACAAATAATTCTGGCTTGTTCTGACTGAGGTGCAGCCTAAGAGGGAGGGGAGGCTCTGCCCCCTGCATACATTTAGATGAATGTTCCTGCCTACTTATAGGGGCGGATCGCCTCCCAGTGTACCAGTAACCTGTATTGGACGACAGTGAAAGGTCAAATACGTTCAACTTCTAAACATAATGAAATGAAGAAAAACAAGGCAATAAAACTATAATGTAATGTTCCCATTACAAATTAATAGGTAGATTTTAAAGTGACAGGTCTACTTTAAGTTATGATTAATGACAATTTTGAAGGACAATACTGTAACTGACACACTAGAGAGTACCTTATATGGAAATTCTGTACATTGACATTTCTGTAGGGTGCTGTCTTTCTTTGACACCAAAGCAGCAAACCTTCCTTTGCAGAAGTTTCTGAAGGAAAAGAAAGTTGTGATAATCAACACCTTATCATTTAAATATAAGAGAATACATGAATGTGCATTGTGAAAGAAAACCTTGAGCATTAGGAGTCTGTATTCAATGTTTCCTACCAGGCTGTTTACAATGCTTCTTTCTGTTTAAGAATTTAGGTGATTAATTTTTCATATTGTAAACCTCTTCTTAATTTATATAAATCATTGGTAAGGAGTACAATTATGGGCACCAGTTCTTAAAAAATATTATTGAACTAGAAAAAGTGCATTGAAATGCATCACAGCATATTGGAGGATCTGAGTTATATAGAAAACTTAGCCAAACTATGTTTACATTAGACAAGAGATGTCTAAGGGATGTGTGCCATTTAAGAATATATTCAAGGGCAACACAAACAACTCTCTAAGGAAGTATTTACTCTAGGAGCTGAGCAAAAAACAAGCTTTCATTCATTGAAACTAGACAAAAGGTGCTTTCAACTAAAAGGAAGGTTTTTTTTAAAGTAAGGACAGTAAGATTATTTATTATTTGCCTTAGAATGCTGTGTTTTGCAGTTATTGTAGTTGCTTTCAAAAAGGTAATGGATACTATTCTAGCTGAGAACAATATTGAAAATTCTGACAGTTGGCTTCAAAGCAGATAGGATGTAGATCCATGGAAATAACTGACTGCCTTTTGGAGTCAGAAGAATGGTTTTTACCCACTTGAGACTTAATCAAAAATGGCTTCAACTGTTTTTTTTTTTGCCTTTCTCTGAATCAACAAGGGTGATGTGGTATGGGTTGAAATTGATCCTTCATCCTCATTAATGACCTTACTATGTTATGTTAATAAGTAAAGGTTTAATATAAGTTTATTAAATGGGCAATGAAAAGCTACAAGAAGGATGCATTGATATGGTTCAACATAATTGTTTTCATTTACCATATTCTGCATTTCCATCATTATCTACATTTTAGAACTTATATTCATTTACCATATTCTGCATTTTCTTCAGTACATATGTATATTTTGTAATCCATCAAGATGTTTATGAATTATTCTTGCTGATATATTGATTTAAGTTCATATTGCGACTCATTAGCCACTTATTCGTCTTCACTACATGAATTTGTTACTATTCAAGACAGTGGAACATGGTCAAGCACATTGCTCACACTTCAGAAACACACATACCTTATATCAACAACATATTTGGGGGGGCATTAGATCATTTTGGTAGCTTATTTCTGTTAGTTTCATTTCATTAAGGTGGTAGTTTTCACACTGTTTCTTATCACATTTATTTTGCACTATGGGAAAATAAGCTTCACTGTTTGATTCACTTTTTTATATATCTTATTTTCCTTCTTATATATAACTAGAAAAAGGGGCACAACAATGCCTGTGGGGATTAAGTCCTTTCATTGTTTCAAGGGTATTAATCACATTAATTGACAATGGCAAAATGGGCATGACATTGCCCGTGGGGATTAAGTCCTTTGAGTGGTTGAAGGGTATTCAATGCATTGATTGACAAAGGTTTGGGTAGATTTGTGACAGTAAAAGGTTTAAGTGTTTGAGAGCCAAAGAAGTATCCATGCAGTGAAATGTGTTGGATACCTCATACTCATTCCAGTGCATGGATAGCTGTTTCCCTCTCAAACACTTAAAGGGTTAGTAATGTCTTACATGAATAAAAAGTAATACTGTAGATAATCCAAAAAGAAATTGATCAGTGCAAGTCCCATCTTTCAAACCTTTATTGACTGAGAGATATAATGTTTTAAAGATCCCCCCTCCCGCCTCTTTTCCTGCGGTCAGCTTAAGCTGACAGCAGGAGATCCTAGTCCAGGGACCGTCAGGAGGCTCTTCAGCAGAGCTGAGATACTGAAATCTAAAAAGAAATATGTAACGGAAGCTGAGAAGGGACTGCGTCGCCTTCTGCCATCATTCCCGGGTCTCTCCTTCTCGACGCCCGACTGGCGCCGTCGGATGCACCGGTCGAGCAGATCAACGGTGTGGTCAACTCAAAGTGGAGTCGAACCCCGGAGTAGCCGACACTGCGTCGAAGGATGTGGATTGAGGAGGGGTCGACGGGCTCTCGAACCGTTGAGCGTCGTAGAACCAGACCACCGGGCAATAGAGAGTGAAGCCTCTACGCCCGGGCTACAAAGAGCAGGAAAAGTGTTGCAGGAACAAAGGGTAGCGTTTGCCAAGCCATTTGAGCACTCCGGTGCTCGAATCAAAGTTTCTACTGGAACTGGAAGCAGGAAAGGCAGAGTCCACGTTGCCACCTGACAGCATCCGAAGTGGGGTAGCAGGATACTGGCAGCAGACGGACGAACGATACAGGAACCTGGGCTCAGATGGGTGTCAGAGTGGTCGCTTTAATACCATACGAACACAAGACTCCAGGACTCTGGTTCACTCCAAAACATAACACACTTTATTGACAAAGACCACAGATATTTATACACAACTCTTACATTGAGGCTTATGGTGAGACCAGATACAATAGGGCTTAAACCAATCATATTACAGTAGACTAAAGGCCAACAGCAGATGGCCTAACAAATACAATGAGCCAGACTTGATTACATTTGAAATACAAAAGGGGTTGATTAATTCAGACACAAGATACAAAGACTTGAGGGGCGGGAATACACATTCTAGGAACAATGGCCAGGGGTTGAAGCACGTACACACTGGTTTGAATATTCGGCTTCAACACTGGCCAATCAAATCGTACAGTGAGTAGGTTGGTCGACCAGTCCCTGAGCCGCCTACTTTTCTCCACGTTAAGTCTATGGAAGACCTTTAAACCTCCTGCCCAGGGATTTCGACCAATCAGGCATCAACTCACTGCTCCCGGTTCTCCGTGCTCGATACGGTGTCGTTCTCGAACTGGAAACCTCCGACCCATAGTCGGTGATCGTGTACCCCTTGGACATATTACATACAATACCTAAAACGTTCGACATACATTAAACATAGAATATGATCCAAAGTCTAGGAATATAAGTCCTTGCTCTTAGGTAATAGCTGGCCAGTTCGTACGACAAGGCACAGCATAAAGTCCAAACAGCCCTAAATGTCCACAGTCTTTGGATGAATAGTTCAAGGGCCAGACAAGGGCTCAAGTAACGGGTAGGATCCGTTACAAAATACTTCATTGGAACGGTCTAAAAAGTGTGCTTGCAAACCAGGCACACTTTGTAGACCGTTCCAATTAAGAATTTCATTTTAGATTTCAGTATTTCGGCTCTGCTGAAGAGCCACCTTAAGTCAGCCGACACACATCTCCTGCTGTCAGCTTTTCAGCTGACATCAGTGAGAGGAGAACTTTAAAAAGTTTTATCTCTCAAACCATAAATGTTTGAGAGATAGGACTTGCACTGATTGATTTCTTTATGGATTATCTACAATATTACTTTTTATTCATGTAAGACATTACTATCCCTTTAACCCTTTCACTGCTGCAAACATAACCAAACCACTGTCAATCAATGCTTTGAATACCCCTGAAACAGCCAAAGGACTCCACAGGTAATGCCATGGGTCTTTTGCTAGTTTACTATAAACACTCAGTAGTTCAACTGAGGGTGTTTGTTATTCAGATACTAATCCCAGTCTGTTCTGGCTGTGTGTAAATGCAATCCTGGTAGGACACTCCATGTGGTTGATACCCCCCGAATCTCCACAATTGTTGTCCTAAGCTCTCTCCAACAAGACTAAACCAAATGGCCAGATTTAGCTGCACCAAAATGAATCAGTGGCTTTTTGTACATAAAGTCTGGGTTGATGAAGCACACCTTATAGGACTGCTAATTGTGCCTTAAAGAATTGCTCACCCTGCACGATGTCTTGACCTTTTGAGTGGCAGCGTTATGTAACACATTGTGTTGCAATGCGTTGGGTACCTTTCTAGCACTCAAAAGGTTAAGGAGAACAGGGAGTGAAGACAAATCTGGCATATGTGAGCTCATGGTCATGTATAACAAAGAGCCACCTTTAACCCTTTGAGTGCCAAAGTGAGGTGTAGTTTACCATCCACGGCATGCTGAGGGTTACCATTTAGCTTACTGACACAATCTTATGTGTGTAAGGAAATGATCACTTCCCTGCTTTTACTGGACAGTGGAAAACGATGTGATTTGCATAGGGAGTACTGTGGGGAAAAGGCCAGCTCAAGGTGTTTGAATGCTATAAATCACAAACTATGTTACATGGGCTAGGCCATCTTGTGTGCCATCTAGTTCCATTGTGTGTGTAGAGGGAAGAGTCAGCCATATTTTATTTTTGTGACAGGCGGGGAAAGTTGTTACAGAGTGAATAATGTAGGCAGGGAAAGTCGGTCCCTGCCCACTCCTGTTAAAATCACGCCACACTGTATGTCCCGGACTGGCAAGATAGAGGAGCTATGAATATCTCCTCTTTACTGCCGCCCCTGGATGTGTGTGTTTCCTGAGGAGACATAAATTATGTAATGAGGCTTTCTCATTTATATATATATATATATATATATATATATATATATATATATATATATATATACACACATAAAAGCCAAACACCTACACTTATATAGGACTTACCTTGTATCAAACTTTGTTGGCCTGCAGTAGGTGGGTACTGGCCCAAGAAGACTGTGGATCCACCAGCCCTCTATGTAGGCCTCAAGTACCCCACCCACACAGGCCACACAGGGTATGTAAATTAGTATAATTGCAAAACAGACATGGTATGTGCAAGATATTGGATCCACAGTCTTCTTGGGCCAATCCATTTGAATTCCAATTAGTTCATTTACGACAAATACTCAGGGAATGTTTATAAACTAGATAGGGTTTTATATGTGTATTAGATTAGGACTTGCCAGATATTGGGGTGCCTTGATGAGGTTGGCAAGCTGTTACGGTTTTTAGGACTCTCAGACCAATAAGTGAAAATAAAACACACTTTATTAAAGTGAATAAGGCACAAATACGCCCTCTAGAGGCGGTAGGTAATACACAGATAAAGTAAACTGAGATAATACAAGGGAAATAGCATAATGGACATAAATGCAAATCAGTATGCACTAGGATGATATTGACCCCTAAGGGGTTAAAGTCCAAATAACAGTCAGTCTAAGATGTGGAGGTTTGACACGCCCTGGATGTTAAATAGGCTGTGCTGTACTGACGATGTTCATCAGGTGCTGAGAAACGAGCTGCCTTGCCAAGGTGATAGATAATAAGCAGAATGGGTAACAACTTAGCCCCCACGGACGTAGCTACAGGAACTGTTTTCGTATGTGCAAGTGCGAATAGCCCCTTCGGGCGTAACGGAAACCGGCCTGCAATGCAAGAGCTTGTAACCTCCTCAGGTGTAATCGAATGCAGTAATACTAGAGCCAGAGCCACTAGCCCCCTCGGGCGTAGTACCGGATAAGCCAACACTGAAGCCTTTCTGCCAACACTCTGTGTTAATGATCTCGTCGGTAACCAACACCGGAGAGCCTTAAGCGCCCCAAACAGCCCAAACTATGTGAACACTCTGCAACGTTAGACTAGAGTTGCCGACGGAGAGCGGCCAACTCAGCAGCAGTATCACTTGCAACGAGGCTCGTACAGGAGATAGAGAGAGTGAATTTGAGGCAGCACTGCAAGAGTTAAAATGCACGTTTACTCGAGGCTTCAGCGCTACTGTAAGGCTCTGTAACGTTACTCGAGGCTTCAACGCTACAATCAGGCTCTGCAAGGAGAGGAAGGCCCACAGAATACACACAGCTCTGCACTAGAACGAGGCACAGCACTATCGAAGGAATCACCAGGCAAGGCAGTGACACAGACGTGGGCAGCAGGGACTGGAAAATGTCGCGGCGGCGACAACTGGAACGCAGGTCACTGGAACAAGCTGGAAGTCGATCTTCGGAGCAGGAAGTCAGCCGGGCCGGGTCATACACAGACAGGAACGTCAAACTAGCCGAGTCAGGATCCAAGGGTGGTCCGCAGACGAGCCGGGTCATACACAGGCAGGAACACTGGAGAATGGTCAGGGCAAGCCGAATCGGTACACAGGAACTCAGAATACAGGAACACAGCAATAGCACTACTGGCTCAGGAACACCACGAAAGGGCAACTGACATCAGAGATAGCCAGGTATAAAAAGGTCATCAGGAGGCGGGTCAAACTCAGTCAGCAAATCAGTGACATCCACAACTGAGAGTGACAGGAATCACAGGCACTGTGATACAAGCTTATACATACTTAAAAAAGGATTTTAGTCTTACCTGTTAAATCCTTTTCTCTTAGTCCATACAGGTTACTGGTAACTTTGGGTAGGCGAACCGCCCCTTTAATTGTAGGCAGGAACAATTCTAGAATTGTATGCAGGTGGTGGAGACTACCTTCCTTACTTGGCTGCAGCTAGCCAACCAGCTCCAGAAAGATTTGAGACACTAACTATTGACTAGATAGTGGAAGGGAAAGAAGACTCCTGTGAGCATGACCCCGAAGGAACCCCACGGTCTGCCACAGGAGAGCCAAGCATGGTCCCTTGACAGGGTGGGAGACCAGTAACCTGTATGGACTAAGAGAAAAGGATTTAACAGGTAAGACTAAAATCCTCTTTTCTCTGTCGTCCAATACAGGTTACTAGTAACTTTGGGATGTCCAACCATTGAGTTTCCCAGTGGCAGGAAGGAAGGCAAGGACCAGGTGCAAGGCCCCCAAAGTCACCAGAACAGATATGAACCTTCAGATCAGAGGTAGCCCAACAAAACAATGAAGTATCAACTGACACTGAACAAGGGTAACAACACCTCAAACTGTTACACAGCACACTGAACTAGAGTCAACAGGGCTCAAAAGTGAAGGAAGTACCAAGAACCGAAGAAGATCCTAGACAGGCAAAACTGCCTCCAAGGTCTTCCTCCCAAAGCTGGCGTCAGCCGATGCCAGCACATCAACACGGTAGTGCTTCGAAAAGGTGTGCACAGACAACCAAGTGTCACGGTTTATTATGACTCTCAGACACAAGTTTTAGGTAAAAATCAATTTTATTGAAATAATAAATTGATAACGTAGGATGGCAATCACATACATACAGATATATTCAGAATATAACAAGACAGAAGGCAGACTCTACCGGTCCTGTCAATATACCGGACAGGACAGTCTGAAGTAATAGAAAGTTAGGCTCTACCGGCCTTGCCAATACCGGGTAAGGCAACCTGCAGATGGAATCGCACAACGGTTCTACCGGCCTTACCAAATTACCGGGCAAGGCAGCCTCAATAGATTCATAATGTAGGCTCTACCGGCCCTGCCAATACCGGGTAAGGCAACCTCAGATGGAATGTGGCAAAAGGTTCTACCGGCCTTACCAATACCGGGCAGGGCAGCCCAGAGATAGTAGCAGCAGTCAGATGGTAATGGCAAATTGACAGGATCGTAAGCAACCCAGTGTACACACACTGAGACCAACAGGGGAATCGTAAAGCCGCAAGGCTTTGGAGCAAACCAGCGTCCGCACGCTGGGACCAACACTGAATTGTATAGCCGATAGGCTTAGGAGCAAACCAGTGACCGCACACTGGTGTAACAAGCGAGTCTGTATAGCCGCAAGGCTTTGGAGCAAACCAGCGTCCGCACGCTGGGACCAACACAGAATTGTATAGCTGATAGGCTTTGGAGCAAACCAGTGACCGCACACTGGTGTAACAAGCGAGTTTGTATAGCCGTAAGGCTTTGGAGCAAACCAGCGTCCGCACGCTGGGACCAACACAGGATAGTACAGCCGATAGGCTTTGGAGCAAACCAGTGACCGCACACTGGTGTAATAAGCGAGTTTGTCTAGCCGCAAGGCTTTGGAGCAAACCAACGTCCGCACGCTGGGACTAACACAGGATTGTATAGCCGACAGGCTTTGGAGCAAACCAGTGACCGCACACTGGTGTAACAAGCGAGTTTGTCTAGCCGCAAGGCTTTGGAGCAAACCAGCGTCCGCACGCTGGGACCAACACAGGATTGTATAGCCGATAGGCTGTGGAGCAAACCAGTGACCGCACACTGGGGTAACAAGCAATGTCGCCGACGCGACCAGGCAGGAGGTCGCCAGGATACCGGAGACAGGCGATGCGATGACAGGAACCAGCAACGATCAGGAAACAGCAGAGAAGAAGTTCAGCAGGAACTGCAACACCAGAGACTAGGCCGGAACCAGGACTGGAAGTACTTCAGCATGCAGGAAACACTGGAACAGTAGAGATCAGGAACTCAGGAACACTGGAACAGAGGCCCAGCTATCACTGGCATAGTGATAGCAAGAAGGTCAGAAACAACTCGAAAGGGCACTCAAAGGGTGCCCAATCCAGCTTTAAATAGGCAATGAAAGGCGGGCTATCTGCAGACAGCCAATAGCAGCCCCCTACTGGTGACAGACAAGGAACTGCAGCAATCACGGGCACCGTGATACCAAGTGGCACAACTGATCAGCAGAGGCCTGATTCTAGTAAGCCCAAGAAGCCCCAGTAGATCTTGTAGAATGAGCAGTGACCTGAAAGGGGACAGGCTTCTTCCTCAGCTCATAAGCCTTATGAAAAGTGAACTTGATCCAAGAAACAATAGTCACTTTGGATGCAGGTCTTCCTGCCCTGGGACCCTCAGTAATGACGAACAGCATGTCAGATTGCCTGATAGACTCAGTGTGATGTACATAAAAGTTGAAACAATGCACCACATCCAACAAGTGGAGATCCCTCTCCTTGTCAGAGGTGGGGTTAGGGCAGAAAGAATGCACCACAATCTCCTGATTGATGTGGAACTCTGAAACCACCTTCGGAAGAAACTTCTGAGAAGTGCGAAGCACCGCCTTGTCCTTGTGAAACACCAAAAAAGGTGGTTTACAGGACAGAGCATGTAACTCCACGACACGGCGAACAGACACGATCGCCAGGAGAAGGGCCATTTTCCATGTCAACAGATGTAGAGGAATAGTAGCCAAGGACTCAAATGGAGGGCGCCATCCCACAGAGGAGCGGGATTCTTGAAGGCAGGACAAGTATGAGCAACGCCCTGGAAAAAAACCTTGCCATCAGGAAGGATGGCAATGCACCTCTGAAAGAAAACAGAGAGAGCAGAAGTCTGAACCTTAAGGGAACTCAAACTGAGGCCCTTATCCACGCCATCCTGCAAAAAGGCCAGGACCGTAGGCAGATCAAATTCCTGAGACAGGTCCTTGTCAGCACGCCAAGACAGAAAAGAGACCAGACATGATGGTAGATCTTGGAAGAAACAGGTTTGCGGGCACTGAGCATAGTAGCCACCACCCCAGAAGAAAAACCTTTCTTCTTCAATATTGAGGATTCAATTTCCAAGCTGTCAAAGCTAGCTGATGAAAATCCTCCTTCCACAGGTAACCCTGTAGAAGAAGATCCAGACAGCAAGGGAGCCAGAATGGCTCCGCCGCTGACAGATCCAGAAGCTCAGGGAACCAAACCTGTTGAGGCCAGTACGGAGCAATCAGAATGAATGGACAGCGTTCCAGTCTCAATTTCCGCAACATGGGGAGGGGAGGAAAGATGTAAGCCAGAGGAAATAACCAAGGAATGGACATGGCATCCACCGCTATAGCGCCAGGAATGTGCACTGTGGATACGGTAGGAATGTGTTCCTCTGCCCAGGACAAAATAGCCTTGACCTCTAACCAAACGGCGAGACTTCTTGTTCCGCCCTGCTTGTTGATATAAGCCACGGCCATGGATTTGTCGGACTGTACCTGGACTGGACAGTCTTCCAGATGAGATTTCCAATGACGAAGGGCATAAAATATCATCCGAAGCTCCAACGTTTTGATGGGAAGAAGAGATTCCTCCAGAGACCACTGACCCTGAGCACTCAGGTGACCCAGGACTGCTCCCCAACCGGAGAGGCTGGTGTCCGTCGTCACCGTGGTCCAGAAAGATACCAGGAAGGACTTGCCCTTCAGCAGATTGGAGAGGTCGATTCACCATGACAAACTCAGTTCCACATGAAGAGGGAGGGACACTGACATCTTCAGAAGGTCCAACTGACCCTTGCACACCTGGATCACAAACCTCTTATCACGGTGCCCGTGCTTTGTGCAGCAGGCGGCGACATTCTGACTGCTAATTTGCATTGCTGGTCATTGATTGGATAACACCTTTTGTCGCCGCCCAGTGATGGCCTTTATATACCCTGTCATTTCCTCAGGTCGGTGCCCTTTCATGGTGTATTTGTTCCTGCATTCTGATCCGTTATTGTTTATTGTGTATGACATGGCCTGCCTGATGATGTTCCTGTTTCTGCTCCTTTGCTGACTGTATCCGGTTGAGAACCTGCTCCGTTGCTGACCTGGCCTGGCTGAGAACCCGCTTCCGTTACCGACTGTATCTGGCTGAGAACCTGATCCGTTGCTGACCTGGCCTGGCTGTGAACCCACTTCCGTTACCGACTGTATCTGGCTGCACCTCCTCCATTACTCAGTGCTGGTCAGTGTACCTGTCCTGTTCTGACCCTCTGGGCTGCCAGTTGCCCTGTGCGCTTCCTTGTGTCTGGTACCGTGCATTTCCAGTTTACCACTGTGGCCTCGCTGTTGCTTCCGTTACATTCAGTGATTGCTGTATACAGCGAAGCGCTGTATCTTGTCGACCTTTAGCTAGGCTTAGTGCCTAGTCTCTCTCCATACTGCTTTTGTGGAGTGTACAAGCGAAGTACCGGTGCAGTGTTCTATCACTGACTGCGTTACTCTGATCTCTCTGTGTCCACCTCTCATACCTCGCTGGGCTCACTCCCGCTGGGAGTTGCAGTATTCTGGGCCTTACCATATGACCCTTGGTGTACCTGGACGTTCCAGGTAGAGTTGCTTATCTCAGCTTCAGGAGCCTCCGGCTCAAGAGCCAGAGTTACGTTGCACCATCCTCATAGAGGGGACATTGGTTGTTTCCACCACTATACGTGTTGTGCTGCGAGCCACCCCTAGCGCACTAAGGATATTTTGGGAGAGTTATCTCGGTCTGTTGCCATCCGGTGCCAGGGCCAGTGGTGCCTTGATCCTTGGGTTCTATACCGCCCAGGCATCTGGGTTGTGCCAGTAGTGTTGCCTTACTCCTTGGGTTCTGTGCCTCCCAGGCATCTGGGTGTGCCAGTACAGTTGCCTCGCTCCTCTGGGTCGAGCCAGTCACCCTCATCTGGACCACCTCGTTCTAGGTCCTGTGGTCAGTCCGCTGCCTTCCAATCCTGCCAGCTGTCCTGATCCATGCCAGGACCTCTACTGTCTATAGACTGTTATTTTCATTACATATGATTCCTGTATTGGTATACACTGTTATAGTCACTTGCCTGCATATCTACTCCATAGTATGGGCCATAGGCCTATCTATGTCTTTGAACTTTTCTCTAATAAAGTTAATTTAAACTTAACAAGCTGTTCTGACTGCTCATCAAAAACCGTGACACCTCTGGAGTTCCCTGGTGTGTGCCATGGCAAACGGGACCTCTTCTATGGTTGAGATGAATTTCTCCACTAGAGAGGACAGATTCTTGGATGGAACTGGATCTTGAGCCAGAACCGCAGAAACCCTGTGGGCAATCTGGTGAGCTACCTTGTCCATGAGAAACACCATGATCTTCTGAGTGTTGAAGAGAAGGCCCAGGAAGACCAGACGCCTGGATGGGACAAGATCTGACTTGTCCATGTTGATGATCCACACGTGATGGGTGAGAGCGTGAATGCATAGCTGAATCTGCTGATGAAGAAGTTCCGCAGAGGGGGCTTTCAGAAGCAGGTCGTCCATGTGGAGTAGCTCTGATGCTGTCCCGGTGGAGGAAGGACACTAAGGCTCTCAGAACAGGGTTGAAAACTTGAGGAGCTCTCGTCACACCAAAGGGAAGAGCTTAAAACTGAAAGTGCCCTCGGTCGCAGGCAAATCTGAGATACTGCCAGCTCTCTGGATGAATGGTGATGTGTAAATACACGTCCTGAAGACCCAGAGAAGTAAGGAATTCCCCAGGGGACATAGCAGCAATGACCGCCCGTAGAGACTCCTGGTGATAATGAGTCCAGATCACAAAGGAATTGAGATCCTTCAAATCCAAAATAGGGCGACAAACGCCATCCTTTTTGGAGACCACAAAGAGGTTTGAGTAAAAACCCATACCTCTGTCCTGAACTGGAACCGGCTCTAGAACATCCTTGTCCAGAAGAGCTGGAATAGCGCCGCTGAACAGCCGGCATTTCTCCGTGCCCTGAGGCGTATGAGAAGGAAAGAAAAGAAAGGGAGGAAGAGAGATGACAGGGATCCTGTATCCTTCCTCCACCACCTGTAAAATCCATGGGCCGCCACTGAGTCCTCCCAGACGCTGTGGTAGTGACGCAGACTGCCACCCACAGCAGAGTGGGGGCCCGGGTTCGGTGAGTCATGCTGAAAAAGGCTTGGAAGCCTTGGGCTTGGAGGAGACCTTGGGCTTCCACTGCTGTTTGGGCTTGGAGGAGGTACGCGGAGCTGACAGAACCATCTGGTTCGCTGGATGTGTCTCAGTCTGAAAGGAACAAAAATACCGATTACGCTTAAGCTGCGTTTTCTTCCTGGGGACCAAAGGCAGAAGGGTACTTTTAACCCCTGTGGCCTCACTAATCAAATCCTTGAGATCTGGCCCAAACAATGAAGTGCTTTGAAAAGGCAAGAAGAGCAAGGCTTTCTTGGAAGCAGTGTCAGCAGACCAGATCTTGAGCCAAAGAGCCCGCTTGGCAACCACAGACATGGTGGAAACCCTAGCCACCAAACGGATGGCATCAAACAAAGCAGCAGAAACATAGTGCTGGGCCTCAGAAATGTTGGCAAGAAGTCGCAATATATCCGAAGTGGGAGCACCCTGATGGACAGACAGGATGAGCTGTTCAGTCCAGACTGCAATGGCCCTGTTAACTCATGCCTCAGCAAATGCTGGACGCATTGCAGTACCAGCAGTCCCAAAAATGGACTTGAGGGAAACCTCAAGTTTCTTTTTAGTCCAGTCTTTCAGAGCTGACGCATCAGAAACTGGCAATGCAGTAGACTTAGATAGTCTGGAGATAGGAGCATCCACTTTGGGAGGATGAACCCACTGAGCAAGCGCTGCCTCAGAGAAGGGATAAAGCTTTCTTGGACACAGACGGTTTCCTGTCCAGAGATTTCCACTCTTCAGACACAAAGCGGTCAAGAGTGGGGTTAGGTGGAAAGCAAGTAAGGGGCTTTTTAGGGTCCTGAAACACATCAGAGGGATCAGAAGGAACCTCTTGAACTAAGGGAATGTTTAGGGTAGTCAAAACATCCCTGATCAGGCCCTCAGCCGAGGGCTCAGGATCGGCCTCGAAAGGGTCCCCAAAAAACTGAGAGGAGCCCACAACAGAACATTCCTCAACATCTGAATCCACCAGCAGTTCCTCCTCAGAGGAATCTGATACATCAGGTACTCCCTGTGGTTTGGGCAGGGAAGACTTGACGGAAGAGAGGGTCTGCCAACAATGGAAGACCCCCTGTAACTGGGATGGAAAGAGTTGCAATGTAGACCTAAGGGCCCTAGCAGTAGCCTTGAACTCTTGCACCCAAACTGGCTCTAATGCATGGCTGGAGGTCCCTGGGAGACCCTCAGGGACATCAGAACATGTTGGGCATAAATGACATGAGAATTTTCTAGGTTTAACTCTGAATAACAGGAAGAGCAATGCGCAATGGGGGATACAGAGACCCCAGCATCCTTAGTCTTAGGTCTGGCCCCAAGCTCCAACGGATTAGGCATTCTCACAGTGTCAAAAACGTTACAGTATAAGAAATCACCCAATTAAAGTGTGTAGGATTAAAGTTTCACCCCAGAAATCGCTAAAACAGACTTATCTGGCAGGCGAAGGGTTAATCAGCAGAGGAGAGAAGGAGATTCCAAGCTCTGAGTAGGATACTCGTTCTAGAAATGGCACAAAATGGCTGCCGCGGTGCGAGCCAATCAGAAACGAGTGTGCGAAGCAAGCGCTCATGGGAAATGTTTTCCCAGAAAAAGTACCCCAACAGTGCCCAAAGCCCCCTGAGCCCCTCAGCACAATAGAAACATGAACCGGATGATAGAGCAAGGGCAGACAATAAAAATGAGCCATCTCTGAAGTCGCTAGGTGGAGCTGTTGCAGAGATATGTCCCAAACTGTAAAGTCCCATAGGATTGAATGGAGCAATGGCACCTATGCTGTAAAGCGTGCTGGAAAGCAAATTTTACAAAATTGAAACAGTAAAATAAAAATGCATGAAACATCACTAGAACATGTTAGGATGCCCAACCCCCCCCCAAAAGATGCAAAACCAGCAGCTAAAGGGTTAAAGTACCACATAAACCTGCTCCAAAACACCCAACAGACATACAGATAGACCCAATGAGTGCAGCAGTGTGCAATAGGAACTCCAAAGGTAAAACCCCTGTGCGGAGGGTCACTGTGGGACATGTGGACCTGCAGCACTCAAAGGGTTGCTCATCTTTCCTGCAGATCTTCTGTCTTCAGACTACCATGTATTAAGAAGAAGCCTCAGTGGGCAACTACTGAGGAAAGAACTTGGACCCAAGATTTTCCCCCAGGGCTTAAGGTCCATATAAGCACCTGGTTACTAAGCTAGCCACATCTAAGGGCATTGTCAGTTATGGTAATCCGCCTACTTTCTAACAGAAAAAAAAAAACTGTAGCAGAACTGTTCTCTTGCCTTTGTCTTCAGCAAGGAAGAAATCTTTCTGGAGCTGGTTGGCTAGCTACAGCCAAGGAGGGAAGGTAGGCTCCACCCCCTGCATACAATTCTAGAATTGTTCCTGCCTACAATTAAAGGGGTGGATCACCTACCCAAAGTTACCAGTAACCTGTATTGAACGACAGAGAAATTACATTCTGAAACCAATATATGCCACAGTTTCTTTTAATCTGTTCTTACCTTCAACAGAAATGTCTTGAATTGCAAAACGTAGAATGATTGTCCAGATCATACCCAAGGTCATTTTCAAATTTCCATCAACAATTTCTGTGCAAATAAACAGAAAGCCATGATAAGTTAGTGGTGCCCATAAAAAAATAGTTGTAAAAGAGGGAACAGATTCTTAGTTCGTTTACATTCATGTTACCCTGTATGAGGAAGTCAAGCCCATCAAGCTTATAAACACACTGGAGGTTATGTACTAAGGCATAATAAAGAGGTGATAAATAGGAGAGTGTTATCACTTCTTCAGTTCCTATGCTATTCTAAGGAGCCTATACACTAAGATATCCAAAGCTAGATAAATCACTGGGCAATTACTCCATAGAATAACATAGGAACTGGAGAAATTATATCACTGGAGAAATCATCTCCGCTTTATAAATTCTTTATCACGCCTTAGTGCATCACCCCCATTTTTTTACTGTCACTCCATATGGTCTTTGTTAACGCATGAGCAAGCCAGAGGACTCTGTCACACTTAATCTTGGGGCATGCTCATAGCTTGGAGCTATTTTGCAACATACGGACCACATCAAATTTCACTTTTCTTGCAACACTTTTATTAAACTAGGTCTCATACTTCTGTTTTATGTATTCACATATATATTTTAGCTGGATAGAGTAAGCTTCTCCTCTTATATGGATTATATATATATATATATATATATATATATATATATATATATATATATATTATCTAAGTCCAGATAGCTTACAGGTACCATCGGGAGGCAACAGCTCCTCCCAGCAGGAACAATTCTTCAAGGAGTGCAGGGTGGAGCCTCCCCCTCCTCCATGCAGGCCAGATAGATTTGAGACAATAAACCTACTGAGCTAGACAGCGAGAAGAAGAAGAAGAGGAAACCTCCTGTGATCATGGACCCAAACTGACTCCCACATCCAGCCACAGGAAACCAAGCATGGTCCCTTTACTTGGTGGGAGACCTGTAAGCTATATGGACTAAGAGAAAAGGATTTAACAGGTAAGACTAAAATCCTCTTTTCTCTGTCATCCAATATAGCTTACAGGTACCATGGGGATATAACAACATTGAGTTCCCATGGGTGGGAAAAGAAGGAAAGAACCAAGAGAAGGTCTCCATGATACCAGAGTTCCCATGGACTACTGAATAGCCCAAACTAACAAGGTATCAATGGACACAGAATAACAATACACAGCACATAAGAACAAGAGCCAACTGGGCTCAAAAGTTAAAAAAAAGTTAAAGAGCTATAAGACACAGGAATGTAAAGTCCTAGAAAGGTAAACTGCCTCCAGGACTTTTCTGCCAAAGCTGGCTTCAGCCGAGGTTAGAACATCCACACGGTAGTGTTTGGCAAAGGTGTGCACAGAAGACCAAGTGGCCTCCTTGCACAGCTGTTCAGCAGAGGCCTGATTCTTGTAGGCCCAGGATGCCCCAATAGACCTGGTAGACTGTAATTTGAAAGGGAACAGGTTTCCCTCTGAGCTCATAATCCTTGCGGATGGTAGTCTTAATCCAAGATGCAACAGTCACCTTGGACACTGCCAAACCAGCCCTGGGACCCTCAGGATGACAAACAACGCATCCGTCTTGGATCTTGGTGGAGATCACCTCAGGAGAAAAGCCTTTCCTCCATAAGATGAAGACTTCAACAGCCATGCTGTCAAAGCCAGACTGTCTACTTCCTCTCTCCAGAGGTAGTGCCGAAGGAGAAGATCTGGTCTGTGCAGCAGAGGAAACGGATTCTGAACAGACAGTGCCAACAGTTCCTGAAACCAAGGCTGCCTAGTGCAATAAGGAGCAATCGGAATGACTGATGCACTGTCCACCCAAATCTTTCTCAGCACCCTGGGAATGAGAGGAAGAGGAGGAAAAATGTAACCTACATGAAAAAGCCAAGGAATGGACAAGGTGTCCATCGCAAATGCCAGAGGATCCCTCCAGTAACAGCAAAACAGCAGAACCTTCCCATTGTCCCTAGTAGCCGTCTATGCATGAACGCCACCATTTCTGGATAAGCAGATTAAATACCTCCAGATGGAGGTCCTACTTTCCGGGGTCCACTGGCTAGCAACGGAGGAAGTACGCCTGGAATGTGCATGGCAGAGATGGCAGGAAAGTATTCTTCTGCCCAGGCTAAAGTAGCCTTGACCGCCAACCAAGCAGGAGTGCTTCTTGTGCATCCTTGCTTGTTGATGTAAGCCACGGCCATGGCGTTGTCTGACTGGGAGCGGACTGGACAGTCCCTCAGAGGAGAGGACCAGTAGACCAGAGCATGATGAATCGATTTGAGCTCCAAAATATTGATGGGGAGGAGGGTCTCCTCCGCAGTTCATCTGCCTGAACCCCCAGATGACCCAGGACAACTCCTCTGCATAAAGTCTGGCGTCCGTCGTCACCAGAGTCCAATACTGGACAACAAAAGGTTTCCCTTTCCTCAGGTTGGAACTGTTCATCCACCAAAGGAGGTCCGGATTCACTTCCAGGGGAAGAGAGACTAACCGATCGAGAAGTCCCAGGTTCCCCCAGTAAGCAATGATAGTGAACCTCTGAAGTTCTCTGGTGTGCACCATGGAGTAGGGAACCGATTCCATGGTGGATACCATCTTGCCCAAAAGGGACGAGGTCCACTCCAGAGAACAGGACACCTTATTCATGATCTGCTGAACAGAGTTCTCTGTCAGATAGACCTGACAGGTTTCACTTCGGAGGCCCAGGAAGAACGGGTTCTGAGAAGGAACTGGAGCAGACTTGTCCATGTTCAGAATCCATCCATGCTGAAGGAGGATCTGGGCACATTCCTGGACCTGGCGGACTAGAAGGTCCCTGGAGGGAGCCTTCAGAAGAAGGTTATCCATGTATGGAGTCACCTAAATCTCCTTGGTGTGCAGGAAGGCAATCAAGGCACTCAAGACGTGCAAACACCTGAGGTGTGGTGAGCCCAAAGAGGAGGGCAGTAAACTGAATGTGTCCCAGAGAGCAAGCAAATCTGAGATGCTTGTGATTGTCAGGATGAATGGGGATGTGCAGGTAAGCATCCTGCAGATCTAGAGAGGCCAGTAATTCCCCTAGACACATCGCAGTGATGACAGAGCGCAAGGACTCTTGTAATGAGTACAGACCACAAAGGAATTGAGGTCCAGGATGGGACGGCTGCCGCCATCCTTCTTGGGAACTACAAATCGGTTGGGATAAAAATCTAAACCTCACGATTGTGGAGGAACCGGAATCAGGACTCCCTTGTCCAAGAGAGCCTGCACCTCCCCACTGAAGAGACTTAACCTTCCCTAAGACTGAGGTGGATGAGAAATGAAGAACCCGTAAGGAGGCAGGGATGTGAAGGGAATCCAGTAGCCTCCTGAAACCACCTGTAATACCTACTGATCTGCAACAGAGCCTACCCAAATGCTTAAAAAATGATGCAGGTGACCACTTATAGGTGTATGCAGAACAGGCTTCAGCGAGCATGCCGAAGAAGATTTGGTGGGTTTGGATTTGGTGGAAGAGTGCTTGGACCTCCACTGTTGTCTGGGCTTGGGGGTGGAGCGCGAGGTGCTGGCCTGAGACCCACTTGGATTCGGCCTTTGCGATCGCTTTGGCAGGGACTATAAAGATGCTGTTTCCTTGCCATATTGGGGTGTTTAGGCACTGTAGGCAACCAGGTGCTTTTACTCCCAGTGGCCTCACTGATGTTCTTCAGTTCAGGACATAAAAGAGTTGTGCCCTGAAAGGGAAGAGAGATTAGTGACTTCTTAGATGATAAGACAGCAGACCAAATCTTAAGCCACAAGGTGCGTCTAGCAGCCACAGAAAAGGTAGAAGCCTTAGCTTCAAGCTTGACAGCGTCAAAGAGGGCATAAGTAACATAGTTCTGAGCCTCAAACTTGTTGGCAAGAATAGACAAAAGATTCTCCTTAGGGGCATCTTTGCAGACAGCTTCAGTAAGCTGTTCAGTCCAAACAGCAATGGTCCTGGTAAACCAAACAGAAGCGAAGGTAGGCCTCAAGGAAGCATCAATGGCAGTGAAAGTAGACATTAGGATAGCTTCAAGCTTCCTGTCAGTTAAATCCTTAAGCACTGTGGCATCCATCAAGGGCAAAGCAGTGGATTTAGACAGTATAGAAATAGGGGGTAGACCTGTGGAGGTGTAACCATCTGAGCCAAAGGGGTACATCTTACAGAATCTCTTGGAAAGAGCAAGACACTTGTCTGGAGTCTTCCACTCATCCAGGATAATCTGATCTAGAATGGGATTAGGCTGAAACATGGTAATGGACTTCTTGCTCCTTTGGAAGATGTGAGAAGTAGACTGTGACTCTACAAGGTTAACCGCCTTAATGAGACCCTCAGCAGAGGGTTCAGAGTCAGCCTCAAAGGGGTCATCATAGGTATGGAATGAGGCCCCTTCTGCATGTTCACCATCCTCAGACTCCTCAAAAGAACCCTTAGGGGCCACAAACCTGAAAGATGTGGGGACTTCCAAGACTATAGAACCCCATGAAGAGATAGAGGAAACTGTGCCATAGAAGACTTAAAGTCCTTGATCCAATGTGGCTCTTGTTCATGGCTGGAGGGCCCTGGTGGAGACACAGGGGCCACAGCACATAAAGAGCATAAGTGACCTAAGTACTCTCTGGGAAGCCCCGCTTGGCATGAGGAACAGTAAGTAAAGGGGGTCAGAGACTCCCCTGAGCTTTAGCCTTAGGCCTAGCCCCATGTCCCTTTTGATCTGCCATCCTAACAGGAGAAAGTGTCTTACAGTAAAAGGAAACCCAAGAACTGTCACCCAGATTAATAAAATCACCCCAGAAAGCCTAAAAAGTACTTATCTGGCAAGCAAAGAGTTAATCTGAGGTGGAGAGAAGAGGAAACCAAGCCCTGTGTAGGAAACTTCTTCAGGAGAGAAAGAAAATGGCGTCCGAATTCAAAGCCAATGAGAGAAAAGTCCACAAAACGGGCATTATGGTAAACATAGTTTCTCACCCAAAAGTACCCAAAAACAGAACTCGATCCCCCCAGAGACCCCCAAGACACTGTATAGGCGAACTGGATGATAGAACAAGGGGAGACAAGAAGAATGAGCCCTCTCTCAACTTGTGACGTGAAGCATTTGTAGAGATTTGTCCCAAAGCAGTCTGTCCCATAGAGGTCAATGGAGCATTGCGGCTATGTGGTAAAGAGTGCCACGAACTCAAATATAATGTCTAAAATAAAAAGTGTCAAAAAAGTGTAAAAAACACACATAGAACACCAAATAAACGTGAGCAAAAACCAAATCCAGAGGAAAAATTAGAAAAAAGTCCTCAACTGACCAAAGACTGGCAGGGAAGGGGCTAAATGCCACAGAACTGCCCAAAATGCTTCAAAGACCCAGAGAACAGAAATATAAAATACCCAGCATGAGTGCAGGAGTTATAAAGTACTCCAAAGAAACCCCTGTGAGGAAGGGAACAATGGGACAAGTGGACCAATGCACTCTAAGGGTTGCTCACTCTCTAGAGAAACATGGGCTGCATGATTCTCTTCCAGGGATGCAAGGGTCCACAGACAGCATCTATAACTGGGCAATCCTCCAGGGGAAGCCAGTAACCCGCCTAAAGCGGGACTTTGCCACCCCATACATAAGAAAAAACAATAAAATAACTAAAACTAAGCAGAACTGTTCACAGCCTTCTTACCAGATGATGGAACAAATCTATCTGGCAGGGAAGGGCTAAGGTAGCCTAATATGGAGGGGGTGAGGCTCCACCCCTGCACTTCTTTCAGAATTGTTCCAGCCTACTGGTTGAAGCTGTTGCCTTCTCATGGTACCTGTATGTCATATCGGACGACAGAGAAATATATATATATTCAGGTATGTGGAAAAAAGCATAAAGAAAACATATTTCCATGTACCTGTAAATAAACATTCATAGTTAAGTTTTGTCACTGTAGCTTTGTCACTGTGTCCCAGAGGAAGGAACCAAAATCTTTACAGTCTGTATCTATGACCATATATTGATGCTACCCCAAGCTACTTACCCTCAGCACCAATAGACACAAGTTTCACCCCTTTGCTGGCAATAAAGTCCAGAGCCTTGTTAACATTGGCAATCTTGTGGAAACGCATCTTTCCTTTGTCAGGTTTAGGAAGTCTTTCCCCTGCAAAAAAACAATGAAGAAAAATTAAAGTTTCAGCCATTTGAAGCCACTTTGGTTTTTAAGATGTTTTCTATATTATTAACTCTTAAATTGCACTCTCTTTTAAATAGAGAGATGAGAAAGGAGGATTTACAGCAGTTATTTTGTTTCCTAATGTGAATCACAGCTATGGACTGTGTAACAGGATACATTTTATTTAACCCCTTAACAACCAATGCCGTGCCAGGACCGTCACAACTGTCCAGCACTTAAGGACCAGTGACAGTCCTGGCATGTCATGGAATTCAGGGCTCCCCTGAACCGTAATCGACCAGTTATGCTTAAAATCAACTGATGATACCATTTTATACCATTAAGGATTCTCTATATGTAATATGAATTGTTTGCATTGTTTTGTAAATGAAAAAGTCCCCTCAGCTATGAATGGGTAAAACACAAAGGGGTTATGCATTAACGTGTTAGAAAGCGGGGATAACTTCTCCAGTGATATCACTTCTCCAATTCTTGTGTTAGTCTATGGAGCCAATGAACTAATATTTCTACAACTTTGGAGATCTTAGTGCGTAGCGCCACAGAATAACATAGGAATTGGAGAAGTGGTATCACTGGAGAAGTTATCCCCACTTATCACCTCTCTATCACACCTTAGTGCATAACCCCCAAGGAATTTTTGCATTAACTCAGTATAAAATGAAGAGAGGATCCTCAGCGCTATGATACACTACATACTAAATTAAGATACCTAATGCTGACCCCCAGTAAATCTGCTACCAAGGAAAATATAGAATAGAGGGGAGGGCTGCTGGTGGCACTTAAGGGATCTAGGAAAAACCATACAGAGTGTGGTATATCAGAATATATACTCACCAAAATAAAACATAGGTCTTATGATAATAGACATCGTGCTATAAAATAAAGGTGGAATATATGTACAGAAAATGCAGAGTAAATATGTTGAAGCTTATACTCTATCAAGTAAATAAATAAAAAAATACAGATAAATACATATTACAAGGCAAGTGATACCCTGAGTATAATTTTTCACAAAATCGAACTTCGTAACTCCTTATGGGCTGGATAAAATCCATAGATAAATGAAGCCAGTAAGTCTTTAAATTGAAATAGTCAAAAGTACTTTTTTGGATGTCCACTCTTTGTAGTTGAGATGTGAGTCTCGAACTTACTCTGTATCACAGGAGGGGATGTTCCGTGTTTTCATTGTTAATGGGTCTCTACCAGATGACAATAATTTCTCGTTCCCACATAGAGAGGAGATAACTTTGTATCAGTTATATGGCATCACATCTCAACTACAAAGAGTGGACATCCAAAAAAGCACTTTTGACTCTTTCAGTTTAAAGACTTACTGACTTAATTTATCTATGGATTTTATACAGCCCATAAGGAGTTAAGATTTGTGAGTGAGATTTTGTGAAAAATTATACTCAGGGTATCATTTGCCTTGTAATTCGTATTTCTCTGAATTTTTATTTATTTACTTGACAGAGTATAAGCTTCAACGTATTTACTCTGTATTTTCTGTACATATAGTCCACCTTTATTTTGTAGCACGTTGTCTATTATCATAAAACCTATATTTTATTTTGGTGAATATATATTCTAATATACCAAACTCTATTTTGATTTTCTTAGATCCCTTAAGCGCAACCAGCACACCTCTCCTCTATTAACTCAGTATACAATGCAAATCACATAGGCTTGTGATTGTGCCTGAACAAAAGCTGTTTGTGAACCACATATAAATAACATTAATCTACAAGTAACTGATTCCTATATCTTCCCTATTATTCTAGGACATCTCTCCTTATAGCTACTCCTTTCTTCCCAGATTTAATTTACTTATTGTTTTGTAAAGATCCATCATACTGTGCAGCATTGCACAGTGTAGAGCAATTCAAATAAATGGATAGAGTGATCCAGAAGAAGCATAATGATATAGCAGGACAGGAGATACAGCAATATATTTTAAGAACTTATAGATATTGCTGTATCTGTAAGTACTTATATTCCAGTTATTCATACAATGTATGAATCAATTCAAAATAAAATTGGTCTATATGTATGTCTACCTAAAACTCATCATTCCTGAATCCCTTCTGTTTTGTTACACTTAGTTGAATTATTTTCTTCCCTCACTTCTCTCCCTCTCCCTCTCTCTCACTCACTATGTCAATCCACATTGCTACTCTTTTCTGCCTCTATCAGAGTTCACATCTTTATCTGTCTTTCTCTTGTATCTTTTATAAAGAATGTCACTTACCAGAGATAACCTCAAGCAAAAGCATCAGCTTAAGCCCATTTCTGAAATCGTCTTCTATGTTCTCAATCTGTGTGCCAGCTTTTCTAAGATGGGAATTACACCAGGCTGTGAAGGTCTGTTGAAGCAGAATTAAGAAGGATGAGGCAAAGTTACTTATGTTTACGATCTGTGTTTTATGAGATTATGAGGATTATAAATCTAGATGTTATATGCAAGATTGAGAGAGAAACATGTATGTGATATGTGTATTAAAATACAAGAAGCCTATGTAGTAATGTTTTGTGTGTTATGACAATGTAAGAGGTATTTATCCCTGATATCTGTATATTAGCAGGTGATAATAAATAACAGTAAACAAAATTCCACACATATATTGTTTGCAAAGGTTTAAAAATATATAAATCCATGAGCAGGATTCCCTTTCTGAAGATCCCAATGAATGCAAACAACAATTTACTAAAGCTATTTCCATTTTAAGGGGAAGGCAGGGTAGCATTCCAAAATGCCTTGGATCAGCATTCTGCCTAAATTAATTCATATAAATCTATATACCTTTCAGACACTGAACAATTTCTTGAAGATACTACCATATCTAATCAATTTTTGGTAATGTGCAGTACAGACCTTTACTGCAATTAACCATTTAATCTGTTGAAGGTAAAACTTTCTTATTTCACATGTTATATGTAGAGCCCTGGTTATGGAAATGTCCCCAGACTGCTTTATATTGACAACAATAGATGGTCTTCCTCTTTTCTAAAGTAAATAAAGCTAGACACAGATTGAATCAGAGCAAAATTAATGTTAAACAGGAAAAATCCAAGAAAAAAAACTCTCCTAGAACTGCTCTTTATTTTTTAAAGCCATTACATTCAGCTAGTTATGCTTCCCTAAGAGGTTACTTCAGGACTCATAGCTAGCCTATCAAAACATCTGCTGAAAGTGGCCATTCAGGCGATTACATTGCATTTTGAATGACCTATCCTAAGTGGCTTTCACTCCGGTTTGGGCAATTTTGGCTCCTATAGCTCAACACATAAAAATGTGCCTAATCAGAAGCCAAAGGTCACCCCCAAAAGTGTCCCCCACATGTTCACAAGTGCACCAAACACCTTTCCCACACTTAAACATGTTTACTTTAACCATTCCATTGCCACACAAGTTTGTAGAGCGGTCCAGGGCATCTATGATACTTACAGGGACATCTCCTTATAGTAGGATAAAATATTTTGTTTACAGTTAGCCTCTCCACTTAGTAGTAGAGGGATGGATTGAAAGATGCCTTGCTTGAACACTTTTTAATTAACATGAGGTCTGAGGAAACTATCATATTTTTTACACTTCCTTTTTACACTTCCTTTATCAGTGGAAGAGTTGAGGAAAGGGTCTATTCATCCCTTCCTTGTGCAATTTATTTATTAATATAGGGTATTTGCACCCCATATTAATTGTTTATAATAATTCTTCTCCAAGTGGGGAAATTATTGAGTATTATATTTACTAATATGATCTACAGACCTCATATTAATTATCAAATACAGTTCCTTGAGGGGAGAGTAAAGGAAGGGGTATGCAGACCTCTTCTATTGGTAATTATTCTATTAATAAGTGGTCTGTTTTTCAGCAGACCCTGCACTTTCAAAGGATATAATTGGTTTGTGGATATCCCTAAAATTATCAAAAGTGATGACTAACAATTGTCAAGAAGTGTATTTATTTATTCCAGTTTCTACTACCAAATTTTTATTTCTCTAAGTTTAGCATTAACTTGCCTTTCTAAATATTATCAACTGAAAAAAAATTCTCTTTTTTTTCCTCAGTTTGCATCATTCTACATTTAAATCTACATGCAATATATTTTCTAAAAGTACACAAAATTCCAATTTCAGGCTTGTTCGCTATGAAATTATCAGAAAATAGCATTATAGAAGAAAAAATCATTGAAAACCATGGAGTAAAATGGTATCCCATTGGTATGAGGAGACATAATGTAGGGGGTGCCAAGACTACAAAACTGCAATGACTAAAATCTGTTTTCTTGTGTTTTATGTGATATCCCAGCACATAAAGGGTTAGTAATGTCTAACATTAACTTATCCTAATATTGAAGGTATTCAAAAGATAATCTTACTGTGCCAAGTTGGATCTCACAAACCTTTATGGTTTGAGAAATATAGGGCTAGATTCTATTACAGGTGCTAATTTTATCACTGCTTTTATCTCCAGTTTTCCCCATAGAGTTCAATAGGAAAATGTTTGATAAAACAGGAGTTAACATTTAGAACTTGCAATAGAATCTGGCCCATAAGCGCTTAAAGTTCCCCCCTCCTGCTGAAGAGCTGTAAAGCTGTCAGCCGTGGATCTGAGTCGTGCGACTCGGCAGCTCTTCAGCAGAGCTGAATGAGCGCTATTGAAAAACAGATACTTCACTGGAAGCATGCTTTGCAGACCATTCAACTGAAGTATTTGTTTTTCGATATCGCTCATTCAGCTCCGCTGATGAGCCGCCCGGCTGGTCTGGGACCGGGATCTCATGACGTCAGCTACATGCTGACGTCTGGAAAAGGGGATGGAGGGGAAACCTTAAGCATTTATATCTCTCAAACCATAAAGGTTTGAGAGATCCAACTTGGCACAGTAAGATTATCTTTTGAATACCTTCATTATTAAGGTTAGTTAATGTTAGACATTACTAACCCTTTTAATGTATATAACAACTACAAACAAGACGTAAAGGTAGACAATGCATACAATTTTGGTGAGAGAATGGCCCGCTGTGTTAATTTAGGGGTCACTTGCCTTTCTACCACAAGCCTGGTGTATACAAATGTTTCCAGAAGATGGTACTGTAAGTACTAATATGCACTGTTTGTACTGAAATATTTGAAAACCATCACAGCAATATCAGCAATAATTCTCCTGAGAGAAATAACACTCATCGGGAAGACATGACATACTATAGGGGTACCAGAAGTGCCAAATTACCCATAACAAAATGTGCATTATTTTCTATTTCTACCCCTTCAAAGGTACTGAAGTCGTTAAAAACTATGACATTTCCTACTGTATTTATCAGCAATAATTCTCCCAAGAGAAATAACACTCATCAGTAAGACATGACATACTATAGGGGTACCAGAAGTGCCAAATTACCCATAACAAAATGTGCATTATTTTACATTTCTACCCCTTCAAAGGTACTGAAGTCTTTAAAAAGTATGATATTTCCTACTGTATTCTTTAGCAGCTCCTCTCTCAAGATAAATAACACTCCACTGTTAAGAGATGACATACCACAGGTGATGCCAAAAGTGCAAAGCTACCCTTGCCAACATCTGACATTTTTCTTGTAGTCTTCAAATATGATATGCCTGTATTAAAATGGCTCTGACAACTACAAATATGAAGAATGGTAGACAAGGCTTACCATTTTGGAAAAAGTACAACCTACTGCATTAGATCGAGATCACTTTCCACTCCTAGGCTGACAAGAACAAATGTTTTCAGAAGGTGGTACTATAGGAATTTGTTTTTTTTTTGTTGGAATTTCCCTCTGTACTCAGTATGTACTATCACATGTCAGAAGAACAAAACCATGTTTAACACAGTGTTTTTTTTTTGCTTGTCTGTCTTACATTTTTCAAACATGAATACACATATCTACTTTTGTGGGTGATCAAACGACTAACCATCACGAGTATTTTTTTTAAAGGTTTGCTCTTCTGAAACAGGGTCTTTCATTTTTTCAGATTTGGATAAACCTGTTCCCCTACTGTGTGTGTGCAAGTATGTGTGTGTGTGTGTGTTTGTATATGTTTGTGTGTTTGTGCATGTTTGTAAGTATATGTGCATGTGAGCATATATATATGTTTGTGCACTTGTGCCTGTGTGAGTGCGCATGCGTATGCACATGTGAGATCTGGGTGTTCACAACCAGTTCAAGAAAGTGGTATAACGTGTATTAGCCACCTGAGGGCCAGCAGAGTAAGCAATGCATTCACAATGCATTCAAAGGTTAAAAAGTACCTCTGAAATAAAGAGGGGCTCCTCTCTTTCATAAAAAGTCATACTATTTTTTTAAGATAAGGAGGAGGTGGGATATTCACAGCCAATGCATTATACTACTTTTGGCTACCTTTCAAACAAGGGTATCCCCAATTTTTAAGTGAAAGAGAAGCCCATTGTGTACTTTTTTATGATGTTAGTTGTGACATCATCCAACACTATAATACACAAGGGATTTCCATCTTTCAAATCAGGGTACCCTGGCCCTGGCTTTGAAAAAGTCTCCCTCTGATCCTGGAATTATCCTGGTGGTCTAATGGAGGTTCACGTCACATAAGATATGAGACAGGTGTTCAAGAAAGAAGGACCTTCTGAGGACTGAATACTTCAAGAACTGTAGGTCTCAGCCCCAAGTAGCAACCACTTCACTGCTGATGGTTAGAGGACATGGCCGTCCACATCCTTAACTGTTTTAGGAGATCTGCTGAGGACTGGGATGGCCTTTCCTGGTGCATTCACTGGTATGGTTAGAACACACTCCTATGCAATATTGCAATAAAGGGGTTAACAAGGGCAAAGCATAGGAGTAGGTAGGGTGTTTGGGGATGCTCTGTGGTCAGACAGGGGACTAAGAGGGTATTACCCCCCTAGACACACACACACACACACACACACACACACTTCACCCTGCTCGATAAATGGTATTTTATCCAAAATTCTAATGTGTGCTGAAATGTAATCTCTTGAATCAAAGACTGCTGCATCTACAGCCAGATGTGGCTCTAATGTAATATAGACCCTAATTTGGGTAGCCTTTATTCTTGGCTACAAGCTTGCCTCAATTACAGTAAATGTAGAACAGAATACAAGTATCATGCTTGCCCATTACCCTCAGTTCATCCCTTGATTACCCTATGCATATGAAGAAAGGAAGGCCTGTTATCCCAATGTTTGTGTAACAAAGTTACATAGTAAATGAAGTTGAAAAAGACACAAGCCCATCAAGCTCAACCTTTGTCTCAAAACCCAGATAAATATGAATTATATAAGCCTTACTATTTTTAAAATGAGTATTTAGACTATTTACTGGTATTTCCAGATTCACCTACTAATACACAGTACAACCCTGTATGTTTACTCCTGAAAGAAATGCATCTAATCTTCTATTAAATGTATCCACTGTGTCTGCCATTACCACATCCTTGGGCAAAGAATTCCACAATTTAACAGACCTTACTATAAAAAAACTCACTAAAAAGATCCTTGTAATGATCTTACTTATACTTACACAACGTAGCAAGATCCCCTCTTACGTGTCTTTATTCCTAGAGTATATAAACCAAGTTTGGCTAGAAGTTCTTCATACTTCAAATCCTCCATTCCCTTAATTGATTTTGTTGATCTTCTCTGCACTCTCTCCAGTTCTAGAATATCCTTTTTCAAAGACAGAACTTTGCTTTTGCTACTGCTGTGTGACACTGATCACTATTTTCAAGTTTACAGTTTTACAAGGACTCCCAGATCTTTCCCTAGCAACAAGTCTCCTAGAATGAATCTGTTAAATTAATAAGTATCATTACAATTTGCTTGTCCCAGACATATACCTTTATACTCTCCTACATTAAATTTCATATTCCATTTGTTTGCCCTTTCTGCCATTTTATGTAAATCTCTCTGTAGAGAAGAACATCCTGCTCTGAAATTATTACCCTGCATAATTTAGCGTCATCTGTAAATATTGAATGTTTGCTTTGTATGCTTATTTCCAGGTCTTTTATAAATATGTTAAAGGGTTAGTAATGTCTAACATTAACTAACCCTAATATTGAAGGTATTCAAAAGATAATCTTACTGTGCCAAGTTGGATCTCTCAGACCTTTATGGTTTGAGAGATATAAGCGCTTAAAGTTCCCATACTCCTTCAGATGAGCTGTAAAGCTGCCAGCAGTGGATCTGAGTCGTGCGACTCGGCGTCTCTTCAGCAGAGCTGAATGAGCGATATCGAAAAACAGATACTTCACTGGAAGCACGCTTTGCAGACCATTCAACTGAAGTATTTGTTTTTCGATGGCGCTCACTCAGCTCCGCTGAAGAGCCGCTGACTGGTCTGGGACCGGGATCTCATGACGTCAGCTACATGCTGACATCTGGAAAAGGGGAGGGAGGGGGAACTTTAAGCACTTATATCTCTCAAACCATAAAGGTTTGAGAGATCCAACTTGGCACAGTAAGATTATCTTTTGAATACCTTCAATATTAGGGTTATTTAATGTTAGACATTACTAACCCTTTAAAGAGCAGTGGGCCAAGTACTGAACTCTGAGGTACTCCACTCTCAATTTTAGCTGTACTGGAGGATTTTTTTATTCAAAACACACTGTTCCCTATCCTTCCCTATCATTAGGACTAATTTCTTCATTTTATAAACAAGCCTCCTGTGTGGTACTATATCAAATGCCTTTTGCAAAATCAAGATCTACTACATCCTCTGTTTGGCAAGATCTATTTCTCATACAACCATGCTGATTCCAGCTACCATAAAATCTCAGGTATAATATGCACCTGTGTATAATACGCAGGTGTATATTATACCCAAGATTTTAGGGGAAAACAAGAGTTCCTATGTATAATACGCACCCTTGTTTTCCCCTCTTACTAAAAAAAAAAAATGAAGCCCGCCAGAACCCTTCCCTCCCTCCCCTGGCGTTATCTGATGATAAAATACAAAATGAAGTCTGCCAGAACCCTTCCCTCCCTCCCCCGGCAATATCCAATAATAAAATACCTCTTAGTAGCTTCAAAATTCAAGTCCCCCATTTTCAAGATGATCAGGCAACATATAAACTATGTTAATTTTCCCCTGTGGACGGCATGCTACCATTTGCCTCCCGCTTCCTTCCAGCTATGGTATTGCCCTGTGAGGACCTTCAGATCCTCACAGGGCATTACCATTGGCTGGAGCCGGTAGGTCCTGAAAGGCAATTGAAGGAAGCGGGCGGCAAATGGATGCATGCCACCCGCAGGGGAAGATTGACATAGTTCTGGTAGACTTAATTTTGCATTCTGTCATCGGATAGCGCTGGGGGAGGGAAGGGTTCTGGCAGGCTTAATTTTGTATTTTATCATCGGATAGCGACGGGGGAGAGAAAGAAGTGTTCTGGCAGGCTTACTTTTTTTTTAAATAAAAAACTCTCGGGTATAATACGCACCCCCCACTTCACATAAGGTGAAGTGGGGTAAAATTGTGCATATTATACCTGAGATTTTACGGTAATCTCGTTTTCTGCAGTGTAATCCTGTATATCAGGGCTGTCCAAGTTCAGTCCTCAAGGGCCATCAACAGGCCAGGATTTAAGGATTTCCCTGATTAAGTACAGGTGAATCAGTCAAAATGAATGAGCCACTGATTAACTCACCTGTGCTTAAAGGATTAGTAATGTCTATTTAAAAGTCATTTGCCGAGTCTTTTTTATATTAAAAATAACACATTGCTCTATTTTTCAGATCTTATTGTTGTATAGTTCAAAAGTTATGAAGCGATAAAGATCCCCTGCCCACCTCTTCTGGCCACCTCCCACTGAATCTCTAATCGGGTCATGCGACTCGACGACTGCAGCGAGAGACAAACTTCAGCAAGTAAATATAAGGAAAATCCTGCCCCCCTTGACGAAGAAGGGCAGGATTTCCCTTTGCTTACTGAAGTTTGTACCTCGCTGCAGCTGTCCTGACCAGACTGCAGATTCAGAGTGACGTGGCCAGAAGGGGTGGGCGGGGGATTTTTATCTCTTAATAACTTTTGAACAACACAACAGTACAGTCTTAACCCTTTGAGTGCCAGAGGGGTATGCAACGCATTACAGAGCAATGTGTTGCGTACCCCCTGGCACTCAAAGTGTTAAACATAGCGTAATCTGTTACTTTTAATATAAAGACGACTCTGCGAACGACTTTTAAATAGACATTACTAACCGTTTAATAAGGGGAATCCTTAAAACTGATCTCAAATGAAACATGTTCTGATCACTGTTTCCCAAATGCTCACCTACTTTAATATTGGACACTAAATCTATGTTATATGTTATAACTAGGTCCAATACATTGTCATTTCTTGTCCGCACGTCCACCATTTGTCATGTAGCTATACCTAAACATGCTCACAAACTTGTTTCCCTTAGCACTCTGTCATGTCTCATAGGTAAGATGTGAATGTCCAGACATCTGTGTAATGTAAAGAATCTAATTGGTATACATTACTGATACTTGTATAATAGAAGAATATGAGAGACTAGTGTAAAAGCCCGTCTAAAAGGGCCAGATTCTGTGCATTCGAGCAGTCTCTACTGTGCATAACTTCATCGGACAAACATACATCTTGCCTTTTATATTATAGGATAGGATATGTACTATAGACAGGGTCTTTGCTATGCAATATGGCTGTGAAATTCTAATACACCCTCAAACCATTACTCATTTTATTTATTTATTTATTTAAAGTGACTATGCATCATGCAATGCATCATCAGGAGAGAAAAAAATATCAGAAAAAAGGGACATGATGTGCAAATGATTCATTAACATTAAAAGGACCAATAGATCTTTGAACCATTTTGGGCTAGATTCTATTACAGGTGCTAATATTATCACTGCTTTTATCTCGAGTTTTCCCCATAGACTTCAATTGAATATGTTTGATAAAATTGGTGTTAACATTTATCACCTGCAGTAGAATCTAGCCCTTTATGAGACCTGCATAAAATTATACAATTACATCAAAGCATTTTACTTGACCAAGGGCTAGATTCTTTTGAAGGTGCTAATTTTATATCTGCTTTTATCTCCAGTTTTCTCCATACACTTCAATAGGAAAATGTTTAATAAAACGGGTGTTAACATTAAGCACCTGCAATAGAATCTAGCCCCAAGAGAGCTTTATACCAGTACGTGAAACAACTTAAGCATTGCAACATTATCTGAAAACTGAAGGATATTGCAGTATTACATTAGTGGGAAAGGAGAGAAAAAATTTAAATAATGACAGACAGTGGTACAAACCTGGGGTGTCAGTCTGTTTGTATATGGTTTTATAACTACCAGAATCGAATGGAACATGCAGGAATGTCAGACAGCGTATGCTTGGTTCTGTGATACCAGTGTACAGTGGAACAAGGCTGGAATGTCAGACAATACTTATGTGGTTCTGTGACTACAATTGGACAGTGGGACAGAGTTGGGGTATCATACAGTGAGTCTGATGTGCTATGAAAATATGTAGTATTTCTGGAGCAAACCAGGTGCACTATAGGGGACAAATGGGATTCCATTAGAAAAGAGAGACCGGGCCAACTGCAAAGTTAGTACCCTGGTTGATTGGAAAGGGCCACCATTACATGAGACAGAAAGGAAATACACCATTACATGAGACTGGCAGAGTTGACAGCAGCAGACCATGTGTACAGCAGCAGAGTACACCATAACAGGAGACCAGCAGGACAATACACAAAACAGACACCACCATTATTACATAAGATCAGCAGTTTTAAATAAGACCAGCACAGCAATACACATTTATACATGAGATGTCAGGACACTTCAGTATTACAAGAAGTCCAGGGAGGGAGATGCATTAAGAACAGATGAAGTGGCAAAGTGTGTCAGGTGATGTGTGGTGATCACTTCGCCAAGGTGAATACGGTACACTTCCCCATACATACTAAGAATTATATGTGTAAGGGGAGGGTGAGAGACTTTAATCATTATCATGTAGGGTTACCATAATGCTGGTGATGTGTTCCTGAGGGCACGTTGACAATTGAGAGGATGTGCTCAGACTTCAGCACCATGAAAACCACAGCCCTTCCTTAACCCTTTGAATACAATAGGGATGCATTGCACATCCCTGTGGCACTAAAAGGGTTATAACATTAAGAATCCATTGACTGTCTGCCTTGATGAGTGTGTTGTGAGTTCTATGTCTACAAGAATCAGCAGATAGTCCACTGAGGACTAGAAACAGCGATCAGCCTTTTCAGATAAGGACAGAGCCACCAGAGTAGGTGTTGTAACAGCTGCTTTGCCAACTCTGAACCAGCTGTGAAGCCATTCAATGGATTCTTAGTGTTATAACCCTTTCAGTTCTTCGGGGGTATGCTATGCAATCCCTTAAGTGAAGGGAAGTTGAAAGATACCAACTTTGCCAACCTCGGGTTGGTGTTATTGGGATTGTGAACTCTGACAGCATGGGCACCTACAGGAGTTTAGTATATGAGGAGAAATACCACATTAAAATAAAGGTCGCAAATGTCACAAGAGAAACAGCGTGCGACATAAGGACTCATTTAACATGTCGTTATGATTGAAAGGGTAACATGAGAATCTCGCATTGCAGGCAAGCTCAAGATTCTCATGTCGCGGCATTCAAGGTCGCCTTTACCCTCACCAGCATGATGTGAAACAGCTGCCCCGGCTATCTATGAAATGGCTGCGTATTGGACTTCAGCTCCCATCATCCTTACCGTGGCCCTATCCCCTTCAATATGTAATATCGTTGTGACAGCAACCGTCCTCTATCTCCCCCTCTGGTGGGAACAGGTTCTTGTTCAACAATTATTACATAGGGCAGACTGGATAATGATTGTTTCCCCACTTGTATTACAAGGATTTTGAAAACTGAAATGATCGGATCATTTGCAATATAAGAATAAGACAAAGGACATTGATCATTTATCATCACTAACAGAAACAACGTTCAGAAACCATATGAATCAGCAGTCAAAATACGCTGGCAAACAGGGATGGCTGGAGGAGATCTGGGGACATGGCAGCGCTCACCAAGATGCCACCTTTAAGTACCCGACATGAGAATCTCGCGCTGTCATGCAGTGCGAGATTCTCATATCAATGTTGTTATTCGGACAACTTGGTTAATGTGTCATGTGGTTGCACGCTCTTTCACGTGCGACCATTTAAAAGTAAACCAAAATAAACACACCCACAGGAATACAACAATGGCACAATAAGCTGAATTTCAATATGCAAATGAGTCACTTTAAAAGTAGTCACTGCTAAATCGTAAACCTGGAGAAGGCATGGCAATATTGGAGTATTTGCTGGTATATGATGGGGAAGACATCTTGATGAATATGACAAGGTACAATCATTGCAAATAATACACAATATCGCCAACATGGCCCCTTATCAAACCTTAGCAAATCTTATCCCAGGTGAGCGAAAAACTCTCAAATATGTATATTACTTTATGGAGCTTATTCACTAAATCACCTCACTCTCTCTCTCTTGAAAACGTTGTTCTACAATAATATAAGAATTAGAGGGCTTTACCTCACTGGGGAGAGTCTAGTAAACGTATAAATTTCTCCTAGAGTGCACTGTGCCACTACATGAGACCAGCATATCAATACTTTAGACCAGAACAGGATTACCAAAGTACATGAGATACAGTATAAAGATGTGTGAGCAATGAATTTGGAGGAGCAACTGACATGTACCCTATTATCTCCTCCTTAAGTCTCACCCTCCTTACCAGCAATGTTCTTAAAAATTCCAAAGTTCCATGCTAACTTATGCAATGCTAAAGCTAAGAGGGTTTTTTGGGGAGTGGGGTGAATGTGAACTATTGAAAGTCTGGAAAGTCCTTACAGTGCCCATTAGATGACAGACCCTTTAGCTCTCAGCACTGCAGGCGTTAATGAGCATTACAAACTCCAACAGCGCTCTTGTAAAAAAGTCTGGCTGTGGACCCATAGGTCATTGTGCCTACAATCCTTACTGCATCTTTACTGCATTCCTGTGTGAATGCAGTAAAGATGCAGTATGCTGGACTCACAAAAAGCAATAGTCTCTTGTTTGACAGGCACCACAGCCCATCATTGTACCTTTCATTATGGGCAACATCACCAATGCTGCATAGCTGTGGCTGCATTGCTGCACTTATGTCACCTGTGTGAATGTGGCCTTAATCTAGCTGTAGATATATACATGGGCATGTTGTTTTTCTTGGGGTGTCTAGCACATTTCAGAGCAATGTTTGGTCATCTCTGGCACTTGGGGGGGGGGATTAACCTTTTGAGTGGCAGATTGGACATTTTCTTATAGTCCACAGGAGATAATGGGCAGTTCTCAATCTAGTGTTTAGAACTATGTGATAAGACCGGACATATAGGCCCCTATTTAAAGGGATAGTAATGTTTCACAAAAACAGCAGCTTTCACTACTGTCAGAGTTGTAGTTCAAGAGTAATTGAATGATAAAGTACCCCCCTGCCAGCCCTTTTACCTAGTGTAAGCCACCTCCCCTCAAATGTGGAATCTGGTCCTGGGACCAGACATCTCACAGCAAGGGACAATCTTCTTACTGTGAACATAAGGAAAACCCTGCCGCCCTAGACAGGTTTTTCAGGTTTTTCTTATGCTCACTGTGGATTGTCCCTCTCTGCGATCCATCTGGACAGTCTTGCTGCTCTGAGGTGAGCAGTGTTACATCAGTAAAAGGGGCGGGAGGGGGATATTTTATCATTCAGTTACTCTTGAACACCAGCTCTGACAGTACTGAAATAACACTCTCCATGACCCAAATATTATGAAGATTAATTGGAGTTGCCTTTATTTTGAAACATTACGATCCCTTTAAGAGGGATGGAAAGCTAACATTACTTTCGTACATTTTGAAATATTCTGATCAGTTGTATTACATACCTTGCCTGAGCCACTTCATTGTACTGTTAGTCACTTCTCAGGCAGAAGTGCAACCCCACTGACTTAAGTGTACTTAATGGACTTATGTATAAAGATAAGTGGAGCTATTCTGGATCAAACCAGCCATACTGCAGGGAACAAATAAAAAAATGCACAATTCCCATTGATTTAAATGAAGAGTTTAATCACTTGAGTGACAGAGAGGTCTCTGATGCAATTTAAAGCAAAGTGTTGGAGACATCTAGCATTCAAGGGGTTAAAATAAAAGCCATATCAAAATTATTGGGCAGTTTTAGTTGTAAAAAACTTCGTTATTGACTCCAAAATGCAGTCAGGTATTTCCATGGACACCTGGATATTTTGCTGCATAAAACAAGGGTACCCCCATTGCTGCAGTTGTTTTATTTAAACTGTCAGGAAGTGAGTAAAAGTGTAACTGAGTCCTGAAAGCAACCCAGCAGTTTTGTCTCTCCAATCCTATATAATAATTCGCTAGAAATTTTGTAACGACGTAGTCATGTACAGTAGAGACTGCTGAACGTGCTGCAGTCATGCGCAGTAGAGACTGCCCATGACGAGGCTGATACAGAGTGGGGCACTCTGGCTGGCACTGTATCAGATGCAGCGTGGGCAGTCTGTACTGTGCCCCGCGACCGGCTGGCAGTGGCACTGTGTAACGGGCTCTTAAACTAGTAGAACATAACAGAATGACTAATTGAAATCTGACCACAAGAGGGCACTGTTAATGTAGAAAACAAACTGAAAAAAAACACTGATTTATATTGGAGGTTTTAGACACTTGAATGCTAGGGAAGTCTGTGTTGCATTGAGAAGCAATGTGCTGTAGACCTCTAGCATTCAATGGGGTAAAAGCCTCATTTAACCCTCTCAAGCCAGCGGATCACTGTGAAGTGGAACCAGGATGGAGGGTGGTCAGTGTGTGTGTGTGGGTTCCATGATTGCCAGCGAGCAGCAGAACCAGACTGAGGGGTCATAGAGATTACATGGGAATCTGTACCTACCAGGGTAGGGGGTCAGACAGTTAGCTAACTACCAGTTAGCAGTAGAACCAAGCTGGGGGGTGGGGGCATAAAATGTGGGGATTTGTAACTATCACTGTGCAGCTGAACCATGCTGAGGGTTCAGGAAGTGTATGTGGGGATATGTGACTACCAGGGTGCTGTGGAACCAGGTGGAGGGAGGGGCAGACAGTGTATGGGGGAATTTTGCCTACCAGTGGGCAGTGGAACCAGATCTGGGAGGTCAGACAGCTTACGTGGGGAACCAGGCTGGTGGGGGGGTCAGGAACCAGGGTGGGGAAGCATACAGTGTATTAGAGTATACCACAGGCGTGTCCAATGTATTACAGAGGAATGTAATGAACACCCCTCTGACACACATGGCTGCTCTTTTTTTATACATATAAATTTTTAGATCTCATTGGGAGGATATCAGAACCCTCCTGATGCCCCTCAGTACTGATTGCCTAGAAAACCCTTCCCTTACCTGCAAACCTAACCGGTGTTCTCCAAACAAACATCAGTGCTGAGTTTGTCAAAAACCCCAACAAGGTCTAATCATTATTTTTTATAAAGTTTTGGGGCAAGAAAGTGTGCCCAGTGGACTATGGCATACAATTGTGGTCCTCGGGGTACACTTTTTACGTACAGACACTAAAACGGTTAAATTATTTGGAATTTGGAGAAATTGTATTGTTCACCTATGGTACAATTGGATGGACACAGAATTACAACACATTTCTTTTGAACAAAGTGTCCTTAGTGTGAAAAGTAGCTTTTCACCTTTATTATGCTGATTCATGTCATGATTTCCATAGATTTTTCTGTTGGGGGCCCAGTTCTGCAGCTTAGTATATTTCCCCTATGGAGAGGTGAATGTTTGCTGTCCTTAAAGGGATAGTGGTGTCCTTTTAAAACATAACAAAGTATTGTAGCTATTAAAAAAATGAAGTAAATGATCCCAGTCTCATCTCTCAAAAGATAAAGAAATCTAAAAAGAAATACTTAGTTTCCAATTATAAGAGCTAGTATTTATATAGCGCATTTCTCTCAGTGGGACTCAAAGCACTTTCAGTGCATGCTCTCGGAATTAACCAAATCGGCAGCTGAAGTAATAGATGTTAGTATTACCCAATCAATGGTACTCATTTATCGACCTCAGAAGGATAAAGGGCTGAGTTGACCCTGCTGGGATTCAAACCTGCAACCTTGCGGTTGGAATAGGCTCCATAGTCAGGGACATTACCACTGAGCTATCTCACCAGCTATTACTTTGTAGATTTGGGTATTTCAGGTCTGCTGAAGATCCGCCTGTCAGTCCCCAGACCAGGATCTCCTGCTCTCAGCTTAAAGCATAAAGGTTTGAGAGATGGGACTGGGCTCATTTAGTTTATTTATTTATTTTTTAAACGGCTGCAGTATTTTGTTATGTTTTGAAAAGACATTACTAATGCTTTAAGAATTAACCAAATAGCGTAAAATAATTTAGAGGATGCACAACAGTATTATTCAGAAAATTTTAAGGAAAAAGCGTTAAACGAAATTCAAATAATATAAGGGTATTAATACAAAGCATGTTAAAAGTAATTATGTGATTTCCTTAACTCTGAATGCCAGAGGGTCATGCAACGCATTGCTAAGCAATGTGTTGCGCACCCCTCTGTCACTCAAAGGGTTAATCTCCCAAAGTGCCAGAGATGACCAAACATTGCTCTGCAATGTGCTAGACACTGCTCTAACACTCACAGAGGGAAATTCACTAAGCGAAGGTAAAGAGGTGATAAAGTGGACATGACTTCTCCAGTTTATCACTTCTCCAGTTTCTATGTTATTCTATAAAGCCTATGCACAAAGATATCCAAAGTTGAAGAAATCTTGGTGCATAGGCTACATAGAATAACATAGGAATTGGAGAAGTGATAAACTGGAGTAGTTATCTCTACTTTACCACCTCTTTATCTCTGCTTAGTGAATCTCCGCCCATAGTAAATAATACTTCTCTATTACAAATAGTAGAGGTGTACTGTATGTGTTCAGAAGTGTCTTTAAACCATTGTCTAGAGGAGTGTGAAACACATTGCTTAAAGGGATAGCAATACTTCGTTTTAACTTTATTTTATTTTGTAGGCATTAAAAAAATATGAAGAATGATATAAGTCTTATCTCTCAAACCTTTATGGTTTGAGAGATATTCACAAGCAAAGTTTCCCCTCCCGCCCCTTTTACCTAGTGTAAGCCATCTTTTCTCAGATGGGGAATTTGGTTGTAAGACCAGACAGATAACAGAAGGGGACACTCTTATTCCTATGAAAACAATGAAAGCCCTGCCCCCCTTGACAAGCTTTTCAGGTTTTTCCCTTATCATAATTGAAGACTGTCCCTCTCTGCAGTCAACCTGGGCACCTCCCTTCTGCTCTGGCTGAAAAGTGTTACATCAGTAAAAGGGGCGGGAGGGGGATACTTGGACTACAACTCTGACAGAATTGAAATAACACTCTCCAAAGTCCAAATACTATGATGATTAATTAGAGCTGCTTTTATTATGAAACATTAATATCCCTTTAACTGGAACTACGTAGGGCTACATTGCTCTGTTGATTTCTATGAATTCCCTACAATTTTTATAACCACAAACAATACAATCTGATGATAAGGTCTTGCTGTATCCCAATGTTAAGATCATTACATCCTTCAACATTTTTTCAAGATCTCCACTTTTTCTGAGGCATCTAGCCAGCCGCACCAATCTGTCAGCTTCCTAGAATGCTATTTATAGTGTAATGGTATCCTGGAGAGTCCCCAAGAGAGGTTTATAGGATACGATCTGCACATCATCTTGGAATGAGAGGACTGGCTAACGCATACCAAATGGATGGACAGGTGGAGGATCATATTACCAGCTGTAACGTGTTAGTAACATCTTCCTGTGGGTTTTGTGGCAGTGACGCTCTAATTGTGAAACTGGACACCATTAAAGCTTTTTCTACTTTAGCAAATGGAGCATGCTTTGTGGACATTATAACACTGTAAGCTTTAATTTATCATGATTTACCCTATTAAACATCACCTTCACAAATTGGTCTAACACTACAATGATTAGTTATCCCAAAGCAAGAAAGAAAGATTAGAAGAAAAATGGAGAAAATAGGATTCATTATAGAGAATGGTTATATGGAGCAAGAGGAAGAATTACAGAGAGCTGCTGTATGAAGTAACAGACGGGGCGGATAAGTAACAGGGTATGATACCCCACTAAGAGACAATGGGCAGTAGTCAATAACCAACTTCAACATAAGGGGAAAAAATAATTTCAAGTGATATTAAATGGGGATTGTAACCCCTTGAATGGTGTAGAGGTATCCAGTACATTGCTTAGAAATGTGCTTACAAATGTCCTAGAGACCTCTCTAAAAAGCCCTATTTAAATCAAAGATCTGTTTTAGGAATTTTTATTTGGCACCCAATGGTGCACTTGGTTTGCCCCAACATTGCACCTCTTTTATTTACTGAATACAGCACAAGGAGAATTAGGCACCAAAGAAAAGTTGAATAATTCTTCAGAAAACCAACTGCATTATAATGGGCAAATACAAATTCCCTAGAATTGCTAGAGAGTTCTTCAATATATTGTGAAGCAATGTGTTAGAGACCTCTCCAGCATTTAGGGGGTTAAATGTCCCATTTTGGTTCAGTATGTTTGCCCTAGAATTACACCATGTTTTCTTTGAAGATAGGATCCTAAGATCCTCATTCAGCGGGACCAAGTTTTGGCAAATAACACACAGTCTGGGGTATTATCCCTGTTTACATTTAGGGTTAATTCGATTTTTCCCCAGTTTATATTGTTCTTCTGTTCGATAATGTTGTTTACCCTATATTGCCCCCCCCCCCGCCTTTTAAATTTTGTTCACATTTTCCATGGGTGTTGAAGCTACTGTGTGTAGAAGAGTTTTAGAAGTTTATTTCTTTGGTTAAAGGGATAGTAGTGTTTCAGAAAAACAGCAGCTCCGATTAATCTTCATAGTATTTGGGCCATGGAGAGTGTTATTTCAATATTTTCAGAGTTATAGTTCAAGAGTAATTGATTGATAAAGTATCCCTTTCCCTCCCCTTTTACCTCGTGTAAGCCACCTCCCCTCAGATGTGGAATCTGGTCCTGGGACTGGATAGCTCACAGCAAGGGACAATCTTCTTACTGTGAGAAACACTGCTCCCCTTGACAGGTTTTTCCTTATGCTCACTGTGATCCATTCATACAGTCTTGCTGCTCAGAGGTGAGCAGTGTTACATCAGTAAAAGGGGTGGGATACTATGAAGATTAATTGTAGCTGCTGTTTTTGTGAAACATTACTATCCCTTTAAACTGATTTTTTTCTCTATGGAGAAATATAGGAGATTGCACGACTTCCTGCTATATTCTGGAATTTCATCTGCTCTGTTCCAACAAAATATGTATGATATTTTGCTACATCTGCACCAGTAGGAAAAGAGTACCCAAATAATAAAGCCTTGCACTATGCAGCTCCAAACGTTGATGGACAGAAACCTGAACGCTGCAACCGGCAGGAGGCTTGGGCTTTACTTATAACTTCCAAGATTTCACGGGAAAGTGTTCCATGGATTGTCCATTTTATAGGGGGCACTGCTGCTATTGCTGTCAATGGGTAGCTTTGTTACGGACAGTAACAAACCATGGAATTGAGCACATACAGTAACATGCAGTTTTGTAATGTAATAACTTCTAAATGAATAATTTCCCATCATTTAGATTGCCCATATTTTTTATGAGATGATAAACAATGCATTTTGTCATAATAAATTATCCTTTCCATGTAAGTAACAGAGTTTGCTTCTGGTAATACATTTCCATTAGGCATATGAAAGACTTGAGTGCTAATTGTGCAGCTTTCTGATCCCCGAGTTATTTGTTTTCTTGGAGACAGATTTGTACAACATGGTAATTGTCTTTTAATTCCTTAAAGTAGACATATCCTCTAGGAAGAAGTGGCTCATGATTTGTTTAACCATTTGAATGCCAGAGTGGTCTACAATGCATTTCAAAGCTACGTGTTGCATATCCCTCTGGCACACAAAGACTTCATGTGTTACCTTAGGTAGATGTCTTTCATACAACAGTAAGGTATACCTATCATTGTTTGCATTATATCTCCAGATTCCTGTATATAGTGATGTCTGTCTCTAGGTCACATCCTCTCTCAAAAAATAATAGACCTCAATAGAACAGAAAAAAATTATCAGCCCTAACTATAATATAAATAGAAACAAATAGCACATATCTACAAGACAGATCAAATGTTCAAAAATACATAGATATACGTGACTACTGTCGGTAGGACACTTTCTCAGGTAAATCCTTCTGTTAAACAAAATAGGTTCTTATTAATAGGGTATATTTCTCATTTAAGGATTAATTAAGAGAAGCATCTAAAAGAGCACATATCAGGAATAATATAATTAATTAGCCACATACTCAAATACATATACACAAAATAAAGGACATATGAAACACAGTGGAAAATATGCTAAACAGGCACAGAGCCTATTTTTAGACACAAAGGGCTATTTCTAGATGTAAAGTGTGCTCTGTGAATGCTTTATACCTTGTACAGTGTTCATTGATTACTCCCAAAGGTTAAGTAATGGGAGTGGGTGGGGAAGTGTCTGGTCATCCTGTTTCTCTGTATTCAGACACAGGTTATATACAAATGCAATGAACAAGCACATCCCATAAGCCTGCTCTAGGGATCTTCATCTTCAGATGAGATGTGTGATGAGATTATTTGCACCAGAGATGTGCAATAATGCTTGCATACAGGGGATGGTTGTCTGTGGCTCCAAGTGGGTAAATAGCCCCATTTCTTACATCCTTCTCACTATGCAGAAAATTACATGCCAATTTTCAGAACAGTCAGTGTGCTAATCAAAATCTTGAACGGTAAATTGCTCAATTTTCTGTTTAAATATTTCTGTTTAAAATTTCTATACAGAATGAACTGATTTATTTGGTATGTTAAGATTATCAGTTTTAGTCCCTGAAAAAAAGATAGTACTGTTAAATCTCAGGTATACTAAGCACAATTTTCCCCTTCTTCACCTTGTGAAGTGGAGGGTGCCCATTATACATGAGGAAAAAAAAGCCATACATTTATTTCTGCCCCCATATCCCTCCATTGCAATATGCTCCGAGCTTCCCTTCCTGGTACTCTGCCCCTCTGGAGTCATCTGTTGTATCTGCACAGCAGGTGGCATGCTTGCATTTGACGCCCGCTTTCTGTATTGTCTTGTCAGGACCTTTAATTGATGCCAATGGTTTTGCCCTTTGAGAATTTGAAGGTCCTCACAGGTTACTACCAATGAACCAATGCATAGAGATCTATGCAATGGATCTATAGTAGTGCCCTGTGATGACCTTCAGGTCCTCAAAAAGCATTACAATTGGATTCAATTAAAAGGTCCTCACAAGACAATGTGGAAAGCAGGTAGCAAATGCAAGCATGCCGGCCACTATGCAGATACAACTGATGACTCCGATGGGGTTGAGCAGCAGGAGGGGAAGCTGGGAGTGGATTGAGGTGGTTGGAGGGAGGGAATCAGAGCTCCAAAAACTATTTTGTGAGTAGAGGGGGAAAACAAGGGTGCGTATTATATATAGATAAATACATTGAAAGTTTACTATAGCTTAAAACTGTATTTTCCCTGAAGGATGGACGCATTAGTGGTTTACTAAGTGTTAACTTCTCAATTTTAAAACAATGTTATGGAGAAATTTTCTAACGGGACAAGAGTTGCAACAATTTTGCATTCACAGGGCACTTTTTTGCTCTTTCCGCTAACTTCTTTTTAAAAATAAACAAGAAGATAAACACTCTGTTAACAATTTGAATAAGATCTTCCCCATAGTTTCAAAACTGTTTTCTGCAAATATTAGTGTGTCTGTTGAACTAATATGAGTATATTTGTATTACATTTCTACATGGATCCCCATTACACTTTTATGAACTAGATGCCCAACACATTCATTACTGAATGTTACTCTCATATTAGCTACTATGTAACCATAGTAGATGCCTCAAATCCTATTTTAATTTCCTATTTGGCATTATCTCTGCTAAGAAAAAGAGAAGGGAATACTTATCAACACTTTTGTTTCAGCAGCGAAACATTTGTAAGATGTGTAAATTACAGATAAAATGTTTCTCATCAACAACTAAATGTTGTTTACATGTAAAGACCACTAATATTTTCTGTTTTACAAAATCCAAAGTAGACATAGGGAACAAAACTAATTTATGCATAGGCAGCTAAAACATAAAGTCACATATTTTGTATATTTTCATATTGTAAATTACATGTTTCTTGAACTACGTATAGAAACATTTCAAGCTAAAGGGATAGTAATACTTCTTTTTATCTTTATTTTATTTTGTAGGCATTATAAAAAGCATGAAGAACAATATAAGTCTTATCTCTCAAACCTTTATGGTTTGAGAGATATTCACAAACAAAGTTTCCCCTCACTAACGAAAACGGTCAAGTCTGCCATCTAGCTGTCAGATTTGGAATCCGGTCCGCGGACCGGCCGTGGCTCTACAGCAGAGCCGAGATCGAGAGATATAAGAAGAACTACTTCATTCAAATAGTCTACAAAGTGTGCCTGGTTTGCAAGCATACTTTTTAGACCCTTCCAATGAAATAGTTATTTTTATATCTTGCAATCTCAGATCTGCTGAACAGCCAACGGTTGATCTGTAGACCGGATTCCAAATCTGACAGCTAGATGGCAGACTTGACCGTTTTGGTCAGTGAGGGGAAACTTTGCTTGTGAATATCTCTCAAACCATAAAGGTTTGAGAGATAAGACTTATAGCGTTCTTCATGTTTTTTTAAAGCCTACAAAATAAAATACAGATAAAATTAAGTATTACTTTCCCTTTAAATGGTGGAATATAGGTGCAACTAGAGGAAATATAGGGAGCAGTTATATACAACAACAGGAAGCGGTAAAAGAAGTGGTTATAGAAGTCAGTAGGTGCTATGGGGAAAGGTTATGCAGGGCGCTATGTAAGGCTAGTGAAAGCAGTTGTTGCAGATATTCATAGCTTAGTCCACAATGGTTCTGATTAACCCCTTAGTGATAAGAGCTTTTTTCACTAGAGGACAAAAGCAATGTTGGCCTTTTTAGTATGCCTTTGTTCAACTGTATTTTTTCTCTAATCCATTTAGTCCACCCACAGAAATGATTTACCACCTTAAAGCATTATTAGGGCTTTATATTAATGCTACACTTATATGGACAATCCACCATTTCATTTGATAAATATGAAAACAAAATAAAAGACAAAAAAACTGGAAAAAAAAACCTTTCTTTATAGGTTATACTATCATTATTTGTGCTCAATTGGTTATTTTTAGTATGGACTGGATCAAAAGGTATGAACTGTCATTCATACCTCCCAAATGTCCCTTTTAAGGGCAGTACTGTCCCTCTGAGGTTCAATTCCCTATGTCCCTCATTTCCTCCCCGATGTCCCTCTTTTAGGCGATCAGACTATGTGGTTCTTAAATAGGTTTTTCACATTGCTCCATGGTAATGAAACTCACATTAATGTTTGTTTAAACTTCAGTAAATGTGTTTATACATTAGGTTGTGTAAATAAAATACTTTGGGCTTGCTCTAAATCATTTATTCAGTGACAGAAAGAGGTGGCAGTAGGTCTCATATCTCCATGAGCATTGCGATGTGAGGGGGACCCGCTGCATCCACAAATCGCACTATATAATTTAATCCACTATATACATCTTGTATGGGCTGTGAGCTAATATATCATCATATAATTATTTTTAAAACAATAATTTTTTCATTCAACAATCTGCGGAGCCCAGGGGGTTAAACTTAACAAGTATGGGAGTGCTGTGATGTTAGGGAGACTTGCAGCAGCTCCATTTCACGTCACATAATTTCGATAAGTTTTACCCAAAACAAGTTTATGCTCCCTAAGAGTATACTGTGGTTGCATGATAACTCATATAGGAAGTGATCTTGTCAGAGTTACTTTTGAATTGTAAAATCAGGACAGATAGAATCTTTTATATATTGTAATTTGGAAAAATATGAATATAACAAAAGTCTCACTTATTTCTGAATAATTAAATCTCATAAACCTATTTGAGTCATATCATTTGTTTCCCTGATGTTCATGCAATTTTTTTGGAATTTTTAATTTATAAAAAGCGCATATAACCTAAACATAGGTTACTTTATTTAAAAAATGTCAGAGATCGATATCTAGACAATGAGACTGCTCCAGCTTACAGACAGAAAGCCACCGTCACCAGAGGAGGCTGGATAGAGGGAGGGGAGCAGAGGCAGAGCTCTGGACTGTGGTTACATAGCAGGTAACAGTAGTCTATGCAGAAGTAGCTGCAGGGCAGAGTTTATAACTTCAATTTAGACCAAATAAAGCTTAAAAAAATTAAGATACTTTTAGTCATATTCTATATATAATCTAACTATTTAGGCTGTTATATAGAGGTGATACATCCCCTTTAAGCAATTATCCATATTTCTTGTATTTTTAAAAAGTTTGAACATTTATTTATTGCATCTCCTATGTGATAGTGATATAAACTGATGACAGTGAAAAATATATATACTACCTTGCAACTAATGCCTTTGTGTCAATACCAAAGAACAAACCCACAATTCTGTACTCCAGGTTCTGAATGGTGTATCCTATAATTGTCTATGGCAGACATGTCAAACTGAGAAGATCACATTCTCAACATATTCTTCAACATTGGCTGCTACAAAAATATGTATGTATGTATATGTATATTAGATAGATAGATAGATAGATAGATAGATAGATAGATAGATAGATAGATAGATAGGCACCCCAGCCTTGTTCCACTGGTAGTCACAGAGCCACTCATACACTGTGTGATACCCCAGCCTTGTTTCACTGTCCACTGGTAGTCTCAGAACCACAAACTGTCTAATCCCCAGCATTGTTCCATTGCCCACTGGTAACCACACATACACTGTCCGCTTTCCCAGCCTTGCTCCACTTTTACATTGTTAGTCTTAGTACCACATTACACTTTCTGCTTCACTATCCATGTTTCATTACTTAAGTCCTCCCTGCTGGCGCCCTCTCCCAAACAAAGTCTGAGGTGTCAGTGTATGTGTTGTCTGAGACTACTAGTAGGACAGTGGAACAAGGCTGGGGTGTTAATTATTCTAGCTGCCGAGGACACGGTTTATCATAGTGAGGTGTGCATGCTGTCTGCTGGCCACACGTTTGACATGACTGGTCTATGGGGAATACTAAGTATGTAGACTGAAAACTGTAAGTCAGAGTTTCCATTGATTTATAGTGTATTTCCATGTCAAGCATAGACTAGCTATGATTGATCATTCCTAAATAGCAATTGGGTTGTGCATGCTCAGTTTAGTTTAAATAGGACACAAAGGTACAGTTGAACATGAACAGTAGTCCTCTTCCTCTATGGCCAGAATTCATCAAAATATTATTCACTAAAAGCCTTTCTTTGCACTTCAATAATTTGCAGTAAAACGAATATGCCATTATCAAAAATCATTCTAATCAATAAATTCAACTGGTCCCATGTAAAACTGATTTGAAGACAGTATCACACAAACACAGAACTAATGATAATAATGATGCTGATGATTATTCTCATTTATATATGTCCAACAAATTTTACACCTCAGTATGGTGGGTAGAAATGATTAACAGATAAACTGACATACATCAACAGATAAAAGGAATTCTTGTGAGAGGTGTAATTTTGAAGGCATAAATCTAGTGGTACTGTGCATAATATATACAGTACTTTAGTAGAGTTTACAATATGGATACTATCTAATAGCAACAGAGGTTTTCTGTGGTTTTCGTACAAATTCAGAAACTTAAGTTTCTCTAGCACAAACTGAAACAATATATGGTGATGGGCAGCATGACAAGGGTCATAAAAAACACATTTTTAGATTTGCTACCATATACAGACATGAGATAGACTGATTTCTATGCACAGCATAATCTGAGCTCTGCAAAGCATTCACAAGCAGTTATGGGGAAGGGTATTATAATATCTTTTACGGTGAATTGAACAGTATTTTGTGACAGTACATGCTTTTTGTTCTATCAGCAAGGGGATCTTGGGATTGTTCATAGATCTTTGGCCACCATCGAAAAGCCACTGTATAGTAGTATGGCTGAATACTGATGGGCTTGGAGAACATAGGGAACAAGTGAGGGCCCTGACCTGTGCAGGATTTCCCTGCTGGTTGCAGGTACTTCCTTTATTTTTGCTTGCTGTTGGTACCTTCTCTGTGACTAGGTGAAGGATCTGACATCATCATCATGTATCAGGAATCAAACAAAAGCAAGAAAGTGACATTTTGCTGGAGCACCACTTTAAATCTACTGCTTGTCTGAAGCTAGAATGAACCACTGCTTAAATTTTTACCATAACTATTTTTCAGGAGCCAAACAAACTGGAGTCCATGGTTTTCTTGCAACAGGAGTCAGAAACAACTACCACATTATGCAAAAGGTGGTACAGTGTGGATCCACAAGTTTAACACATGAAGGAGAACAGTTTGAACCCATGGATTATTATTATTAATAAAGATAATAATACCTATGTATCTACTTATTTATAATGGATGACCTTTGTATTCAAGTACTAAGCATTTGATGTGAAGGTATTGAATTTCAGGGGAGACTAGCAAAAAGGATGGTGATGGCAGGTAAGGAGCCTATATAATTTGGCAAACTAACAATTAGCTTTGATGATAGAGGTAAACCAGGAGGGTTATTGTTGTATACTAATAAATAGTAGGCCTTGAGCGAGACATGGCAGTGATGAAGCAAGTATGAGCCCCATTTTTGTTATCACTACCCAAATAGCAGGAACAGGATTTTTACACTCTCCTGCTTATCTCCATAAATGACTTTAACGAGATAAAAAGAAAATAATAATTATTGTAATAAGCATTCAATCTGAACTAATGAGGCCACCACCATCTAAATAATTCCCCTATAGTTATTTTAATCTTCACTTTACTGTGAAATTCTGCAGTTATTTATTTAGTTGATTTATAAATGCCACAATAAGAAAACAATAACAATATATCCATATGCATATTAATCCTTGTATGACAGAAATAAATCCTAAGTATTGATTTGCAATGAGCTGGAGACCTGGCTGGCATCCAACTGACTAAAGATGGTTGCCCTCACAGTTGCCTTAATAATCACATAATTATTTGGTTGCACCTCTGAAATAAAGATTCTCCCAACTAATCATTTATACAGTTTTTCATTACACTAGCTTGCTACCTTATCCTATAGAACTCTTTTTTAAAAGCCTACTATATGTACAGTGTCTGACTGATGTGTTTTCCATCATTGAGGCTTTAAATAGGACATTGCTTAAGCCACTAGTCATAAGTCCTTCATGAGATCTTAAAAAAGGCATTGTGAGGTCTCCTCACGTCACCCCTCCATCCTCACTCAACCTTAAAATGCAGATTCCCAGTCCTCTTATATGCCAGCGTACACCCTAATTAAGCTTGGTCCTTCTTTGAAATATCCAAGTGACCTCATGCTCCTACTCCCCCCCTCCCCCCCACCACATCTGCCCCCTCCTATAGAGAAGGAATCTTGAGCTAATTTAGACATTGCCTTTAAAGGATCCACAGTCCAGAATAGCATCTGTTATATGATGCTGAATTCCACCTCCTACTCCCTTTACACACGCAAACCATTATAGCTAAGCACAGCATCTTTACAAGGCATATTCCCATTACCTGTCTCTCAGGGTTGACCAGATTTTTAAAAGTTATCTTTAGTAATGACTTATCAATGCAAATAGTATAGAAGTCCAATCAAGAAAAAAATCACTTCTCTGTGAGTCACAACAAATTTAAATTTGTATTTTATTTTATAGCATCACACTTCTTACACCTATCAATAAAACAATCAGCCACAATCACGCTTTGCAACAAATGAAGATGCCTGAATGAGAAAGTCTCCTGTACATATAGGCTTTTATATTCCCTCTTGCATCCAAAGGGTTAAGAGCTGACATGCAGAGCTCTGGTCCTTAAAGGGTCAATATATTTTTCCTAAGATGTTTTTCTTAAAGGAAATAGTTTATCACCTTTTAATAAATCAAAATCAATAACTGCATTTGAATGAGTGACAAAGCATTCAAATCTGTGAGTCTTTTAACTCTTTAAGTGTCAGAGGGTGTGCAGTCCACCCTTCTGGCACTTAGGTGGTTAATAACGGAAGTTTTCTAAAATGTGAACATGCTTTTTATTGCTTACTATGCTTTTTTAATTTTATATTAAAAACTAGTGTAAAAGCCTGTGTCCAAGGGCCAAGGTCCAGGTGATATTAACACTTTGAGTGCCAGAGGAATATGCAACGCATTGCTTTGCAATGCGTTGTGTACCCCTCTGGCACTCAAAGGGTTAAGAGGCCGGTCCTGCTCTGCGTCCACTGTAGAGACTGCCTGAAAGCACAGAATGCTCCTAGCACAGAACTCCCAGCATTCTGTGTGTTCGGGCAGTCTCTACTGCGCATGACAGCTTCTGACAAACTTCCTAGCGAATTATTATATAGGATAATAAATCATCACAGCTAAACATGCTATATACGCAAGGAACACACATCTGGGTGAGTAAACTGTAGGGTGGAGACATTAGTGGAGAGGAGGCGCCAGACAGAGTAAGGGTAGATGAGGGGTAAACACAGTGTATAAGATGAGAAGAAGCAGAGACAATGGAGGATATGGGAAGAAACAAAAAATGGGAAGGAAAAAGACAGTAGTATGAGGTAAAAAGAGAACATTTGAGGGGACAAATAAAGAAATGGGAGGGAAAGAGACAGTGGGGAGATAGGAGTAGAGACATTAATGGGGATTTTCTGGTTAGACAGCGACAGTGGGTGAGATGGTAGGTAGACCTAGATAGGTGGAGAGACAAGAACAGAGATATCAGGGGATATGGGCTGCACAGTGAGATTACATGTGGACAAAATAAGTGGCAGAGTTGGAGAGAGGCACTATGGACAGTGAGGAAAATGGATTATATAGAGACAGAGGGGGAGATAGAAGGGATATAGTCAAGGGCAAAGATAGAGTGGGCTAGGATAATAGGGTAAAGTAGGTAGGGGTTGGCATGAAATAGTAGGGGAACTGGGAGGTGGATACACAAGTGCTGGAGATAATGGTGGGACAGAGACACACTGGAATATGTGGGACACAGCAAAACAATTAAAATGTAAGTGCTAGATTATGTATAGACAACCATCGTTATAAGGTTTGTCTTTTTTTTTTTTCACTGCTATATTTCCACAGATACAGTGTTCATATTGTTATGCAATTCTACTAGAAGGTCTCAGTCTGCTTTGGTAAACCAACTGCACTATAGGGGACAAATTAAACTTCCTATTGATTTAAATGTAGTATTTAACCCCTTGAATAAAAGGCATCCAACTCACTGCAAAACAAAGTATTCGAGACCTCGTTAACATTCAGAGGGTTAACTCTGAGTGCTAGAGGGGTATGCATTGTGTACCCCGCTGGCACTCAAAGGGTTAAGAGTGTCATTTAAATCAATGGGACATTTTAGTTTTCCTCTTTGGTGCAGCTGATATGTTCTAGAATTGTTCCTCTTTTCTTTTTGAATAAGGCCCCAAACGTTTCTTACTGTCATTGGCATAATTTAAAATCATTGAGGAGCACTAACACTAATATTTTAATTGATTCCTATACATTTTTTCATAATAATTACAAATGTTGTAATACATGACAAAGAGAGAGAGATGAGGGTCTGGCAAAAAGAAATGTAATTGTTGAGTGAATGTGGTATGTTTGATAAAGAAGATGAATTATAATGCATTCAAACGAGCTAAGCAGAGGTCCACAGCTTCTTGGTTATCTTAATTGTGAACGATTACATCAGCTTTAATGGTGGTCCATGAGATGTGTTTGATCTTGTTGCATGATAGGTCAAGAAAAAAAGGGAGATTGGTTTTTTGAGACTTTATAACAAGAGGCTATGTGGATGCCAGAGTTAAATTAATATTACCACCAATAAATTATTATTTTATTTAGAACTTCCTACACCTGACAGTGATCAAACCCCCAGACCCCTTCCCATATATAACTGCATAGACAATTCAGCAGACTCCCAGCCAGAGCAATAAGTCCATAAGGTATAAAGGTACATTATCACTTAAAAATTGAAAAGGGTTCATACCCTTTTAAAAATTATTGCTTACATTTACATGTATACGCCTCAAAACAGATTTCTATTTACATATAGGTGGTTGTTTATAACCATTTACCCCCACTTTGTTTATACAATGTTAAAGTCAATGTTTGGTATGACTGAAATAAAAAATAAATAAGAAATATGTGTTTCAATGATCTAAACTCAGTGGATCATAATCTCAAACAATTATCTCTGTTTATGGTTTTATACTTTTTTGTAAAAATCCTGATAACTGTAGGTTTTTTTCTTTGGTGATAATTTTCCTTTAAGTGGGAGATACTTCCAGCAGTGAAATTTTGGTTTCACTTAACAGGAGGTTAAAGATAATTTTTATCTTAAATGCCGAACATTCATTACAGTCACTGACCACAGCCCTTCATGGAAAGCAATAACAATAGCACTTTTATAAAAGGTCACAAAAACAAAAGCCACAACAAAAAACACTGCAAGTCAAAACAAAGTGAATCTCAGTTTGCAAACTAATAGATGAACGGTTTTAGTGCTGAACTGGCAAACAATCCTCTCAACATGGAGCCAGTACAAGATTTGCAGCACATGAAGAAGAAAGAAAAAAAAAACACAGACTGAAGTTTAATGGCACATAGCCAACATTTGATGTGCATGAACTGAAATATATAGTAAGACAACATTTAGGGGAGCAGATCCCTTTATCAAGTGTTATACAAAACACTGCTGTTCCAGCAGTGAAAGTACCCATAATTTACCCAGCATAAAAAAGTACTATATATATAAATATATTAAAAAAAAAAAAAAAAAAAATATATATATATATATATATATATATATATATATATATATATTTTTTTTTTTTTTTTTTAATATATTTTTGACATGACCATTTAAAGGCATAGTAATACTTCATTTTTACTATCCCCCCTCTTGTAGCCCTTAATAATCGGAATTAAACGAGACCAGCGGCATCTCTCAAACCTTTATGGTTTGAGAGATATCCGCATTCAAATTTCCCTCTCCCCTGAATTCAGCGTTGTAGCTGACAGCAGGGGAATACAGTCTGTGAGCAAGCAGCTGCTCTGCAGAAATGCTGAGATTGTGTTATAGAAACAGAAATCCTTCACTGAAATGGTCTTCTATGTGTTCTTGGTTTGCAAGCACACATAGAAGACCATTTCAGTGAAGTATTTCTGTTTCTATAACTCAATCTCGCCAGTGCTGCAGAGCCGGCGCTGGTCCCAGGACCGGATTCCCCTGCTATCAGCTATAACGCTGATGTCAGGGGAGAGAGAAGGAGAGGGATCTTTGAATGGGGATATCTCTCAAACCATAAAGGTTTGAGATATGCCGCTGGTCTAATTTAATTTCGATTTTTAAGGGCTACAACATGGGGGATAGTAAAAATGAAGTATTACTATCCTTTTAAGCTGGTGCTAGCATAAAGACACAACATTCAGGGTGTTGTCACCTGACAAACAGGGATCACCTTCTGCAACATTAGAGGGGAGATTCACTAAGCGGTGATAAAGAGGAGATGAAGTGGAGATGACTTCTGCAGTTTATCACTTCTCTAGTTCCTATGTTATTCTATAGAGCCTATTCACTAACATCTCCAAAGCTGTAGAAATCTTAGTGCATAGGCTCCTTAGAATAACATAGGAACTGGAGAAGTGAAAACTGGAGAAGTCATTTCCCTAGAAATTTCTGTTTTGCAAACCTTTTCTTCCTCTTTCTACAAAGAAAAAGTGAGAGATCTAGCTGACAAATTCCACATGTTGAGCTGTCAGACAACCCAGGGTCAGCAACAGGAGAACACTGGTTCCCAGAAACATAGGTAACAAAGCACAAAGAAAGCACACATAGGCATACAGGGAAGCAGTTTAAATAGGGGATTAGCAGGAGATGGGGCATGAAGCACCATAACTGGACTTAAAGGGGATATTAATGTTTCAAAATAAAAGCAGCTCTAATTAATATTCATAGTATTTGCACTATGAAGAGTGTTATTTCAATACTGGCAGAGTTGTAGTTCAAGAGTAATTGAATGATAAATTATTCCCCTCCCGACCCTTTTTGCTGATGTAACACTGCTCACCTCAGAGGAGCAAGGTGCTGTCCAGGTGGCTTGCTGAGAGGAACAATCTTCAATTGGCATAAAGGAAAAACCTGTCAAGGGGGCAGGGTTTTCATTGTTCTCACAGTAAAAAGATTATCCCTTGCTGTGATCTGTCTGGTCTTAAGACCAGATTCAGTATCTGAGGGGAAGAGGCTTACACTAGGTAAAAGGGGAGGGAGCGGGATACTTTACCATTCAATTACTCTTGAACTACAACTCTGACAGTAGTGAAATAACACTCTCCATGGCCCAAATGCTATGGAGATTAATTGGAGCTGCTTTTATTCGGAAATATTACTATCCCTTTAACAGAGTGAGTCCTGACACTAGCTTTACTCTCCCCTTTCATATGGAGCCTCTTGTGTTCCCTTACCCTATTGAAGTTTTGCTCTTGTGAGTAGGGCCATCAGATTCACTACCATTTGTTTAGATCAGGTTCGGTATGTCATTGTATGTTCTGTACAGTGTTGTGGAATATGTTGGAAATTAACATATAAAACAAAGAACCCTCTGAGTGCCAGAGATGTATCCAATTCTTGTGACCATGCATAACATATACTATTACCTTAATAATAACTGACTTATTTCAACTTGAGGTTTTGTTACATAGTTTGGCCAAAATGTTTCAGCTTGATGTAATAATGTATGCTGCACACAGGGTTCACATTTAAGTAATTTATATGAAGCAGCACAGACTTGTTTTCTGTTGGAATTAATTTTAATTTGGTGATTGTGGAGGACTCCATTATTCCTTGATCACATCATACTTTGTGCTTCTCTTCTAACAGCTTTATTTATTATTTAAGCTTCTGCTTAGCTCAGAGGGATCTCAGTGACGGACCAGAAGAAGAATTCTTGACATCTACAGAAATACACCTTCATTGCTATTGCCACTAACTACATCATCACACATGCCATACTAATAAGCTAAACATTTCTGTGTAAGTGGAGATAGTATATATTTGATTACAATTTCAGCTAACGTGTAGACAGGGCTTATCGTGCGTTACTTGGAAGGATATAACTAGCTTCTCTTTGAAGAATAGTTTTGATACATATGAATTATACCAAGGGTCCTTGGTTGCTGTTAGGGTTGTGTCCATAGAGGAGCAGAAAGACAAGTATGGACTCTAAAGAGTATCATAGTTAGAATGTAATACAGATACAGACATGGCCATCAGAACCATAAGCACATTTTACTGAATCCAACAATAGCCTAAGTAAGTAGCATATATAAAAATTTCCCCATTTTGTATGCAAATCACCACCAAACTAAAGCATTCAGAAGTCAATGAATACAATGTACAGACACATACAAGATGTGTAATAAAAGTAGTAAAACTTTCAATAAAACTGATAAAATAGCCATCTGCATGTTTCATGATACAAATGATCACTTCATTTGAAGTACTAATAAGCCAGTTTATTAAGGGATTAATATATAGGTGAACTATACAAATACAAAAATAAATTATCTGTGTTTTTCTATGTACAACTTGTGGAACTAATAACTTAATTTATATCTTGGTGGCTTAAGCTAATATTGGCTGCTTTACATGTGCATCCCAGAGTTCAGCTATATAACATCTCCCCATATATAACAGTATAATATTCATATAGGTAAATTACATAAATTTGTACCTGTCTTCTGAATTTTAAGACAAATCATAGATTTGTATCTGATTTTCAGCTCACAGTTGTTACTACTCTTTCACACAGCCAGTCTACACCTACCTGCCCACTCTTAAACCTATCTTTCTGACATGAACCTAAGTAAAGCATAAAATGTGGCATATGTATGAAGACAAAATATAGTAAATCTGGAGCAAAACAAAACACAGAGAATGTATCATGAGACAGAATGCAGAGAAAATTTGACATTGAGCCATTGGGATCAAATCCTCAAATTGCTTAAAAGCACATCCTTCTGGTTTCCTATAGGACACATTTCTGCCATAAATTAGGAGCATTAGGTGAGACTCGTATTCTTAATGCTCTCTGCATGTTGATCATTAAAATGTAGGTATTACATATAAAGTCAGGTATCACATATAACTGAACCATGTCAGCTTTGAAATTATGGAGTAAAATACTATTCTATCAATATATTTCGGCCATTCTTAATTTAAGAACAGATTATATCTGGCGTTAAAATTCTGGTGGAAATTCTGTCTCAAAATTGCAGCAGTTTGCAACATTTTCTTTATAAATTCATTGCCCCATTTTTTTTTGTCCACTCTAACTTCAGTTCTACAAAAACATGACTACAAATTGTTATGATTTCAAAAACTGGTGTTGGCATAGTTATAAATACTGAACTTAAATTTTCGAACAGATTAAAGCCATTATTCTCTTAACTTCAGTTTTATAAATCTTCCCCATTCTTCCAAATGTTAGACACTGTCCAAAAAATCTGCCACCTTAAAACAGCAAAGTGCAATGTATGAAATTTATATATATTTGTAACATGGAAAGAAGCTGTTCCAGTGCCTTCAAAACAGCATGTGCCTTTGTTCATACATGGCCCTCACTTTCCCACTGACCTAAACTAGGGCTTTCATTCATACACATGGTGAAACTGTTTTGCTCCAGATTTACTAGACTTTTGCCTTGTAAACTTATTCACATGAGGAAGATGTATTTACCTGTGTGGTTTGTTCAGAGTGCAAATATAAAAGAGGGCTACAGGGACTTGCATAACTTTTACTTCAATTAACATACTCTGTGTCCATAGTGCTAAATAAAATAAAATTACATATGCACTTTATTTCATTCAGACCATACTGTTCTGGAGTGATTAAAGTGTCAGGGTTTTATATCTTTTTGTAATGTTTTTATTACAAATAAAACAGAAACAGTGGCATTTTTCATACAAAAAACCTCATCCTAACAGGATTTGTAAGTCCTGGATTCGACTGCAGTTGATAAACAAGGGTTTATCTACAAATTTTACCAAAGACACCATAACAATTTTCACCCGCAATGTAATCTAGGTCAGAGAATGAAAATGCACTTCATGCTTACTTCTCTTCAATGTTATTATTGCTTAATTAACAACCTTATCACGAGTTTTAGCTACACATTTGCCTATACACTTCAATAGGAATTTTGGATATTTAAAACAGTATTAACTTTATCTCCTGCGATGTAATCCAGGGCCATGGCTGCACAGTCTAGGAGTAAGGAAACGGAAGTCAGAAGCCATCAGCCTGTTTAAACTTATTTTGCTGATTTTAGTTATTCAAATAAGAAAATGTTTTCTGCACATACCAAAATTACCTGAGCATTCACATTAGTAGCCATACCAATCTTTGATGTATTCAAAAATGGTAGTGGAATTTGAGGTTTTGCATCTTAACCCTTTGAGTGCCAGGGGAGTGTCAGATGACCTCTGGCACTCAAAGGGTTAATAAGGAGACTAAATTGGCACTCAGTTTATTACACGTATGTAATTGTTACCTGTTTAACACAAAAAAGCAGATCAGGCTACTACATAATCATGCAAAAAGAACACAATGTACCATAAAAAAATAATATAAAATACAATGAAAATGCTTATTACAAGATGGATAATGAATCTCTGTTCTGTGGAAGAACACTAATGCTGGTAACAGCATACCTCCCAAGTGTCCCTCTTTAGGAGGGACAGTCCCTCTTTTAATCCCAAATCCCTCTGTCCCTCTTTCTCACCCTGATGTCCCTCTTTTTAAGAGATCAGACTGTGTGGTGTGTATATAATTGTATCACATTGCTCCACAGCAATAACACTCACATTATGGTTTGTTTAGACATCAGTACATGTGTTTAGAAATTAGTCTGTGAAAATAAAATAATTGGTCTTTTTATAAGTCATTTATTAGTTTACACAAGGAGGTGTCAGTAGGTCATGAAATAGCCTAAAATGATTGGGAATGCCCCACCCACCAGTTCCGCCCCCAACAACACCCCCAAAACACAAGTGTCCCTCTTTGGCAATCTGAAAAGTTGGGAGGTATGGGTAACAGTGTAAATTGGCAATATGAACCAAATCTGTTCATTCTCATTGTCTGGGATCAATATTAGTAGTTCCCACCTCTTTGTCTTTGTATTAATATTGTTTTACCACATTTACCAACACTATAATTAATTATAAAAACGTTTATTTTTGATATTAGTAGGCATTTGATTCAACTGACTAGAATAGACTTTGGTCTCTTGCTCATGAATTGTCATTTACAATCTGTAAAAAGTTATCTTTACTTCTAAACATGTCAAGGGCAAAAATCTACTAATTATTACTTGTTCTTCATTGCTTTGCTATGCGTTGAGTACCCCTCTGGCACTCAAAGGGTTAAGTTGGGGCATAACAATTATGGTATATTTAATCATAACATAAGGACAAACATTTATGATATCAGACTCTGCTTTATTTAAAGAAAATGTAACAATTTTTAAATTGACCTCCAATTACCTTATAATGCTGAAAAATCCTAATGGCCCCTATGACTTTTGCTCTTGTGCCTTTGTTCAAAACATCTACAATCTGTTGTGGATGTCATGTCTACAGAGACTGACATGACAGTTTCTAGCAGGACCAAAGAACACAAACTCCGCATAATGCACCTTAGGCTTTAAAGGACCGGTCTTACAAGGTTAAGTAAACTCATTCATTCTGCATGCTTCAGTCTAAAAACTACAGGTAAGTGTCATGTCAGTCTCCAATACATAACCTCTATGACTGATGAAAATGTTATCTCTTGAACAAGGGCAAAAGTCCAAAATTCATAGGGTCCATTGTTATTTTTTAGCCATTGTAGGGTAACTAGGAGTTATTTTTAGGAGGCGTTACTTCTCCTTCTCCTTTAACATAGATGTATTTTAATTTCGAAATTATAAATACCTGCTAGAAATAGATGGACAGACAATGTTGAGAAGCTACAAAGAAAAAAAAGATGGGAGGAGGTACAGGTAGTAGAATGGTGAAAACAGGAGAGAAGAGAAGAAGGGAATGGAGACAGATGTACAAAAATGACCGAATGAAGGAAAAATGGAGAGGAGATTTGACACAGACATGGGAGAGAACAGAATACAGAGATGGGAGAAAAGAAAGATGATGGGTTGTGTTGAGAAAAGAGAGAAGATAGTTAGAAAGGATAGGGGATGGAGACTAGGAAGATGTGTGAAAAATAAGAGGAATTCAAAGTTAAAGGGATAGCAATACTTCAGTATTACTAATCCCTATATTAAAGCACTATTAAAAAAAAAACGTATTGCCCCCAGTGTCATCTCTCAAACCTTTATGGTTTGAGAGATTTGCCCTCTCCCTCCCCCTTCCCCGTAGTCAGCATTTTAGCTGACTCGGGGAAATCCGGTCAGAGATCATCAGATGGCTCTGCAGCAGAGCCGCGATCTCGTTAACTAAAAAAAAAACTTTCACTGAAATGGTCTTCTACGTGTGCTTGCAAGCCAAGCACACGTAGAAGACCATTTCAGTGAAAGTTTTTTTTTTAGTTAAAGCGATCAGGCTGTGCTGGAGAGCCGCCTGAAAGTCGTACGACTCTCTTCCCTGCAGTCAGCTAGAATGCTGACTACGGGGAAGGGGGAGGGAGAGGGCAACTTTAGAAGCGTTCATCTCTCAAACCATAAAGGTTTGAGAGATGACACTGGGGGCAATACGTTTTTTTTTTAATAGTGCTTTAATATAGAGATTTGTAATACTGAAGTATTACTATCCCTTTAAGAGAAAACTGTAATATGGCTTTAAAAAACAAGATGGAGCTAATAATAGAAAAGAAATGATATAAAAAAGACAGAAAATATTAAAGATGGACAAAAGGAGAAGGGGTAGGGAAGAATAGAACATTAAGGAGGGACACAAATGTTTTCAGAATATCAGAAGAACATACCAAATTATTGTGAAAAAGAAACAATAAAATGGAGGAAAGAAAAATATGGCCAAAGGAAACAGAGGCCATACTAGAAGGGGACAGAGATAATCACAGATAGGGGGATAAACGTCTTTACAGGTTCATAGGTAATGGCAGAGAGACCCCGAACAGTACAAGAAGATACATAGTAACATACATAGTTGATAAGGCTGAAAAAGACATGCGTCCATCAAGTCCAGCCCATGCCAAAAGCACCCTTGTTGATCCAGAGGAAGGCAAGTAATGTAGGGGACAGACAAGGAACATCACGGAGATACCACAGTGGAGGTAAGGGGCACGGCTGCACTAGGAAAAGCCTACCTAGGCCTAGGTTACCAACAGAAACAGAGTATGTGTACAGAGTTTGACAGATATCAGATATGTTTGGAGTTCTTGCTTTAAACCCTTATAGGGATAGTAAACCCCCCAAAAAACTTTAAGCCAAACGACAGGAATAATAAAACCATACTTAATGCCCTCATTCCCATCTCTCAAACCATTAAGGTTTGAGAGGTGTAAGAAAATAAAGACCTCCACTCCCTCCCCCTTCTCATGCGTCTGCTGTATAGTGGACGTCATGACATCTTGCTTCCGGGACCAGATGGCGTCTCTTCAGGAGCGCTGTCATCGGGATATCTAACTATAATTACTTCATCGGAATGGTCTACAACGTGTGCTTGCAAGCCAGGCACATGTTGTAGACCATACCGATGAAGTCATTGTAGTTAGATATCCCGATGACAGCGCTCCTTAAGAGCTGCATACAGTCGGGTGACCGGATTCTGCCTCTGACAGCTGTACAGCTCATCAGGCAGAAAGGGGAGGGAGCGGAGGTCTTTATTTTCTTACATCTCTCAAACCATAATGGTTTGAGAGATGGGAATGAGGATGTTAAGTATGTTTTTATTATTCCTATCATTTGGCTTACAGTTTTTTGGGGGGTTTACTATCCCTTTAAAAAAAACTCCTACCATATATTATTTCTACATTTCTTGCAATGTCTCACATTATTTTAACTTTATATAATTTGAATGTGTTTTTTTCTTTTAATGTACATATGCCAATGATACTAAGAGGGTGTTTATATGTAGTAATTAAACATAATCTTCAAATGTTTTGATTTATCCAAGTAGTGTCCTATTAATGTATATGTAGAATGTTTGTTTCTGCAGCCCTAATGCATAACATTACATTTATCTATATTAAACCTGATCTACCACTTTTCTATGAAATTAGCCAAGCCCAAGGGGCAAAATAATGTTCACAAGGTAAAAATATGTACGTGTTCAGTTATAGACTACAGCAGAGTTCAAATACAAAAAAAAAAACAACAAAAAAACACAACAACAATAAATTAATATACTTGACTGCTGTGTGAAGGAAACTTTCCTAAGCAAGTTCTTCTAATGAATAAATTAAGAGCCATTTATTTCAAGGGAAAAGATCCCATTTAATAAAAGGTAGCCACTGTTACAGAAACATGCCTTTTTGGCATTACCAGCCTAATCTGCTGTACCATTATCACTGTGCTATATTAATAATAATGACTTGAAAGAAGAATTTAGGGGTAAGGTTTGCACTTTTAGGTAAATGCATTGGAGACAAGTAGTCATTAATTTTTCCTTATAAGTCAAACTACTCAGAAAGGTATACTAATTAACCTGAAAGTTTTAGAAACATAATCCATTGTAACACCAATCATAAAACCAAACTGTTTTAAAGCAGATTTTTCAGAGTAGACAACTACTTTCTTAAAACAACAATTTCCACATTGTGCATATTCATTCACTGAACCTGAAAGACCGAGCCCAGCATTTAGATCAAACCCTAGAGTCTCTATATTGAAGGATGAAAGACAAAGAAAGTGTAATAATGATGAGTTCGCTTTTCACTGCAACTTTAAAATCATCACCTTCAGACATAAGTTCAATTACAGTAAGATAATTGGACAAGTTTTATGAAGCAGGAACAGTTGTGTCTTCTTCATAAAACCACAACTAAAACATGATGATAGGTTCCAGTACAAGTTAATCCTCTATAGGGCTCTCACTCTTTCATATGTACAACCACATGTCCTGCGCTGTTTTTTTAGATGAAGAGTGAAGACTTCTGACAGATGTAACTATGACACTATTTTTGTATCACAAATATGTACCAGTCCTCTCCTCTATATATAACTACCTTTATATCAAGCACTGTGAGGCTGAAGTACTAAGAAGAAATGGAGCAATTCTGAAGCAAGCAAGCTGCACCACAGGGGATAAATAAATTCTTACATAACTTTAAATAGACCTTTTAACTATTTGAGTGCCAGAGGGGTGCAAAACAATATGTTGTTTACCCCTCTGGCATTAACACCTTGAATACTACATAGTTAAATTTAAATTAATGGGAATTTTGTAGATTTGTTTCCCCCCCATGGGGAGAATTGCTCCAGAATTTCTCCAAATATACTTAATACATCAGCCTCTGTATCTGTTGCACACTGCTAATCTACTGAATGGAAATCTCTTTTGACTTTAATATATTGCACTATAAATACAAAATATATAGCTTGAACCTAGAATTAAATTATATAAAATAGAGAAGCAACAGTTCCCCCAGCTGTAAAAGATGACTGGATGTATGTAAGATATTTTAACATTGTGATAAATGGGAGAAAATGCCAGCTTAGCTTGTGAAGTATAAAAAATGGATTGAGAGGTCCTAAAAGATTGCACCATTTAAACATTTCAATTAGAAATGTATATTTTACCTTTTATTGTATGTTTTAACTTCTCTTTTACAAAAAATATTGTTTTTATTAACTAAACATTATTGTTTTTCTGCACACTGAAAATTACTAAAGCCAATTTGTATTTTTTCAATGCTAGAGACTTTACTAAAGATTTTTTTTACAATATGCGCCCTGAAGATCCAGAGAGGCAAGGAATTCCCCCAGGGACATAGCAGCAATCACCATCCTTAGGGACTCCTGGTGATAATGAGTCCTGATCACAAAGGAAGTGAGATACTTCAAATCCAAAATGGGATGACACTTTGGGGGGATGAACCAACTGGGCAAGTGCCACCTCAGAGAAGGGGTAAAGCTTGGCACATTTCTTGGAAACAGAAGGTTTCCTGTCCGGAGATTTCCACTCATCAGACACAAGGAGTTCAAGAGTGGGGTTAGGTGGAAAACAAGTAAGGGGCTTTTTAGGCTTTAGGGATCTGAAGAAACCTCCTGAACTAAGGGAATGTTTAGGGTAGTCAAGAAAGCCCTGAAAGGAGCACACAGAAGAACATTCCTCAACATCTGAATCCACCAACAGTCCCTCCTCAGAGGAATCTGATACGTCAGGTATTCCCTGTGGTTTTGGATGGGAAGATTTGACTGAAGAAGGGGTCTGCCATGAATGGAAGACCCCTTGTAACTGGGATGGAAAGAGTTGCAAAGTAGACCGAAGGTCCCTAGTAGCAGCTTTGAACTCTTGCACCAAAACTGGCTCTAATGCATGGCTGGAGGTCCCTGGGAGAGACTCAGGGACATCAAAACATGCTGGGCATAAATTACATGAGAATTCTCTAGGTAACCCTGAATGACATTAGGAGGTATGAGCAACAGGGGACACAGAGACCCCAGTGTCCTTAGTCTCAGGCCTGGTCCCAAGCGCCAACGGATTAGAAATTCTCACAGAGTCAAAAACATTTAGAGTATTAGGAATCACCCAAATACAGTGTGTAAGATTAAAATTTCACCCCAGAAATCGCTAACATACACTTACTGGCAGGCAAAGTGGTAATCTGCAGAGGAGAGAAGAAGAGTCCAAGCCCTGCATGGGATACTCGTTCTGGAAAAGGCACAAAATGGCTGCCGTGGCAGGAGCCAATCAGAAACGAGCGTGCAAAGCAAGCGCTCATGGGAAATGTAGTTTTCCCAGAAAATGTACCCCAACAGTGCCCGAAGCCCCCTGAGCCCCCCAACACACTTAAAATGTTAACTGGCTGATAGAGCAAGGGCAGACAATTAAAATGAGCCATCTCTGAAGTCTCTACATTGAGTGGTTACAGAGATATGTCCCAAACTGTACAGTCCCATAGAAGTGAATGGAGCAATGGCGTCTATGCAATAAAGCGCGCCTTTACTCAAATTTTTACAAAGTTGAAACAGTAAAATAAAAGTACATGAAGCATCACTAGAACATGTTAGAAGACCCAAAAAAACACTGAAGCCAGTAGGGAAAGTGTCAAACCCCCCCCCCCCCAAACAGGGCCGGCCTAGGGCACACATCTACTTGGGGAGCAGCATGGGACAAGTGCAGCCCCAAGGCATGTTATATTGCGCACCAGCCTCCAGGTCTGTGTCCCGTGTCCCTCCCCAACCGGGACAATGAAGAGTCCCCACTCTCATCTGCTCCTGCGCTGTGGCTGTAGTGTAGCATAATGTACAGTGTCAGTTGTCAGTGTTACTATGTCAGTGTGGCTCAGGCTCACTCAATGGCACTGGCTACGTCAGTGACAGCCAGTCCAGACAGACATGCACTATATCCACTCTACTCAGTGTGCTGCTCACAGCCTACCTACATGCACCACCACCAGCCAATTAAAGGGGCGCGTACTTGCTCAGTGTGGTCCGTCCTCATTGGCTGGTTGGGGTGCGTGTGGTGTGAGACAGCAGGGACATAGGCGCTGCACTGTGCACATGTGTGACTTCTGAGTTCTGAGACTGAGTGAGTAGACTCAGGGGTAGGACACTATATAACTGTGAAACTGAGGTTTATTTTTTCCCTCCTCTTCCTATTTTCTTCCATCTCAAGGTATAGGGCTGTAAATATGCACTCTGATTCACAATCTGTCTGTAGACACCAAGCAAGTGTAAGAGCATAACTGATATTTAGACTAAATATCAGGTATGCTCTTACACTTGCTTGGTGTCTACAGACATATTGTAAAGCAGAGTGCATAGTCACATCCCTGGTGACCTGAGCTCTGTCTGTGGACATAAGACCCCACCATCATATTTACTAGCTGAAATAATATGAGGGGCATAAAGGGGCGGGGCCAAGGGGGCGGCAGAATTAAGTTTTGCCTAGGGTGGCAAAAATCCATGCACCAGCCCTGACCCCAAAGATGCAAAACCAGCAGCGAAAGGGTTAAGTTACCACATAAACCTGCTCCAAAACACCCAACAGACATACAGATAAATCCCAATGAGTGCAGTAGTGTGTAATAGGAACTCCAAAGGAAAAAAAAACCTGTGCGGAGGGGCACTGTGGGACATGTGGACCTGCAGCACTGAAAGGGCTGCTCACATTTCCTCCAGATCTTCTGTCTTCAGACTACCATGTATTAAGAAGAAGCCTTGGTGGGCAACTCCTGAGGAAATAACTTGGACCCAAGATTTCCCCCCAGGGCTTAAGGGCCACAAAAGCACCTGGTTACTGAGCTAGCCACATCTAAGGGCTTTGCCAGTTATGGTAATCCGCCTAATGGTGGTATTCTATTTCTAACAGAAAAATAAAAAATGTTCTAAAACTACAGCAGAACTGTTCTCTTGCCTGTGTCTTCACCAAGGAACAAATCTTACTGGAGCTGGTTGGCTAGCTGCAGCCAAGGTTCCTGCCTAATTAAAGGGGCAGATCGCCTGCCCAAAGTTACCAGTAACCTGTATTGGACAACAGAGAAAATTAATTACTACAATGACTGCACACCTGCATTTGTGTAGGATTATATTTAATAATTCATACACAAATGCATACTGAAACATAAATCAACAGAACACCTGAACAGTAACATGCCAATATTTATAAAAACAGAGTGATACACTAAAAGTGATACACTAAAAACTGACTAAATTAATGCACAATGTACTGAAGCACACACACACACACACTTCTGATCTACATGGATGCCCTGGCCTCTGATCACTGATATATTGATGCAAACACAGAAACATTAACATGCTGATACACAAATATTCACACATAGACACTTAAATTGGTACACTAATACAACTGTTAACTTGATGAAACATCTAAGATGGGCAGAATAAGGCCTACTGGCCTGGATTCGACCTGTATATCGAAGTAATATAGCCCTTGGGTCTGGCTGGCTGTGAGGCTAATAACTGAATTGAGCAATATGGGGTGAATAAAGGGCACATAGAGGAAACATAAAAATGCCCATTAACTTAAATGGGGCTTTAAGCCCTTGAATGCTAGAGAGGTCTCCATTGCATTGCACTGGAGTTAAAAAGGGTTAAAGCCTCATTTAAATCAATAGGATTTTAAGGATTTATCTGTCCCCCTGTGGTGCAGTTAAACTGCCTCTGTACTACCCCATTTCTTAGTACATTAGCATCCATGTATCATTCATTCTACCACTACACAGAGAGATGAATTTGATACTTTGCAGTACAGCTGTCAAAGTGGTCTAAAGTCAGAAGCACAAGGAACAGCCCAGTATAACAGGTCTAGCAGTAAGTATATGAGACATTAAAAGCATTAGATCTGAATTCCTAATGTGTTAAAATGTAACTGTGGTGAGTCTGAACTTGAATATTCTAAGTTTGGAGAATAAAGTATAATGTTTTTCTATTAAGCATCTGATCCCTTGGATCATTTGAGAGAGGGCAGAAAATGCTTTGCAAATGCATTGGGGACCCCCCAAGCATTTGAGGGGTAAAAGCCTAATTTCAAGCATTAGGATTTATGGACATTTGTGTGTGACCCTTATGGAGTAGATGGTTTGCTCCAGCATTGCTCTAATTTTTCTTGATACAGCAGTCTCAGAAAGTGCTGATACACAAAGGCTATAGCCACAATGGCACATTGGGCAGTATTCACTTCTTGGGTGTAATTTTCCAGTGCATTGTTTGGGTTAAATCTTGCTCTGCACTAGCCTGACTCCCATGTAAAAAGAAAGAAACTCCATAAAATGGTGTCCATGTAACCCCTTCCCCCTGCACTGGGGAAGGCTGGGGCACAAAATGGGGCCAATATACTTAGCATCATGCAGACTGGAACATGTCACCATGAAAGTAAATAGACCAAAAGAAACATGGCACTTTGAGTACCTTCCTAACAGATCAGGCAAGCACATCTGGAGGATAGGGTAATATGATCCTTTCCAGTCACCTGCCTTAGCCAAATACCATCCCCCAAACACCCTGCCCCTACATACAAATACCCTTAAAAGATATTTAATTGTCATGCAACTTTACAATGTGATGACTTGAAATCTGTTGAACTCACTGGCAACTGAGTGGTTAACTATCAGAAAAATAAATCTAAAAAAATATACCCGCTGTCTCAGTACCCAATATTAATTATTAATATCTTACATGATTTGAATGGAGAGATGGAGGAATACTGAGATTCCCCAAGAACTTATGTCCATCTATAAGATTCTTCATTGTTATAGGGACAGCAGCCCCTTTGGCAATGAAGGGGTTAATCTAAGATACTGTACATCTGTGGGGGTGATTTAATGCTTCATGTTTATAGTTCTACCCTCTCTGTTGATGTATTGCTTTGTAAAAATGCCATACGTTATGGAAATTAAGGGGTTCCTTGTTGGGAGGTTGTTTGGGGAATGGGGAATCCCTTTAGTGGTAGACAGTGGACATAAGGGTGTTCTTGCTCCCCAGTTTCTTCTTCTCTGATCCATCTACAGTGGATAAAGAGCATGGTATAATGGCATCCCTTAACCCTCAGATACTATAGAGGTCACATGTTGGAAACCTCTCTAGCTTCTAAGAGGCTAAATAATAACTACATCTGTTTCCATTCCTTTTAAAGGGGTAGTAATACTTAAAATATAAAAAAAAATATTGTAGTGTTTACTCCCCCTAAGTAAAACAAGGGAACTCCCACTTCTGAGAGGTGTTTTATTCAAAAGTTATTGCAGCTTAAACTTGATTTTTTTTTTGTGCAGTATTACAGTGGCCTGAAATTGTACAGTGGTTCTGTTGCTACACCATCCTATGGAGATTTATGGTCAATTGACCAGAGCTGTACATAGGATGGTGTAGCAACAGCGCCACTGTACAATTTCAGGCCACTGTAATACTGCACAAAAAAAATCAAGTTTAAGCTGCAATAACTTTTGAATAAAAAAAAACCTCTCAGCAGTGGGAATAGCGATGTTTTAGGGGGATAAGCCCTATAACATATTTTTTTACATTTTAAGTATTACTATCCCTTTAAAAATTAATGAAAGCCTTAACAAAATGTTTAGCTTACATGTACTTGACAAACCGATGTGTGCTCAGTGCTCACCCTAGGTTCACACAATTCCAGAATATACATCTACGGTAGTTTGACAAAATTTGAAGTTTTGTCACTTGTCGTCACACAACAATAATTTATTTTCACTCGGCTTCACACATTGTTTGGCCTGTATTCTGTGTCCCAGATCATCAAGGATGGGATGTATGACAGTCAGTTGCCCACTTTACCCTATAGTTCAAACATCCATCTGCTTCCCTTGCACCCACATACTAAAACAGAGCTGGCTAGGCCTTCAGTGAGAAGATGCCTCCAGTCCAGCATCAGACTGCATCAGACAGCACAAAGGAGCATCAGGCTGAATGTATGAATGGGATTCCATGATAAATCATGAGCTGGAATCTGTTTTCCAGCCCTACACCTATTTATAGCCAAGTTACTAAACTAATTTAGTGAGAAATTCTCCCCTTAATACCAACTGCACCAAGATGAGGGCAATGCGGCAATTTAGGGGCTTTTCTGGGGGTGCAATCCCGCTATACCTCGTTAGATAGGTGTAGGGGAAACACTCTTCTTGCCCCAGGCAAATTGATGTGCCTAACATGAATACAAATGGGGCTTAGTACATATTCCACACTGAGTCATCAACAGTATTCATACATTTCAGGGATGTCCAAACTATGCACCAGGGGCCATTTATGACACTCTGTTATAGTCAGTTCCAGCCCTTCATGCAATTTAATTTAATCTTTGCAATGACAAACCTTTGAACTCAGTAAGTTAGTTTATGTGGCTTATAAACCCAGCTATGGATAACATATAGTAGTCCATATAAATCAGGGGTGCCCAAACTTTTTTCATCAAAAATGCCAGATTGAGAAAACAAGTATATAATGTAATGTAAACTAGCATTCTTCTGGATGCAAACTGATAGTTTATATGAACTACTGTATGCAATCCCAAACTAGGCAAACAAACTACACGGTGTATTGCTCCATAAACTAACACTCTGCGCATTAACCCTTTGAGTGCCAGAGGGGTACGGAACACATTGCTTTGGCACTCAAAGGGTTAAAGCCCTGAATGCTAATGAGGTCTCTAGTGCATTGCTATGATGAGGTCTACCTCACTGCTAAATATCAGCTCAGGAGATAGGAGATTATCAGGGGAGGGCTGGGAACTTGTGGCCTGGGGGGCAAATACAATCTACTGGCTCATTTCTTCAGTCGCTCCAGCCCAGCGTCCCAGCCCATCCCCTTTAGTTACTTTTAATAGTGGCATTAATGCTGTTAAGGAAGGCAAATGAGACAACAGCCTACAGCTGAAATGCAGCTACTCTGGTGATACCATAAAGCTTACAATTTAAGTACAGTGACACGATTGATACCATAGATCTTACAAGGAAAATGGGTTATGCTGTTAGAGTAGCTCTATTTGGATTTTAGATCTGTAGTATCATTTGTGTAGTTCCATTTCAACTGTAAGCTCTGTGGTATCACTAGTGTAGCTCCATTTACAGCAGCAATTGGGAGACTGAGTGAGGCAGTGGCCCACTGGCCTGGGCATGTGACCAGCCCAGGGGGCAATTGCCCCTCTGCCCCCCAGGCCAGCCCTCCCCTGGAGATTATACTTTGTAGCAAACCACATTCATTAAAATTGCATGGAGGGATGGACTGACCATGCCCAAGCAAAGCAAATAACCCCAGGGCCTTACTTTGGACATACATGATATAAACTCTCGTTTTGTTTCTTCAAGAATGTTTGACTTTAATAATATTTCATTATTTATTAATATCTGGCTCCTGGGGAAAACGTTTGGGCACCTCTGTTATACTCACATGCAGATTTCATGTATAGTGGCACTGTTGCTACCCCATCCTATGGACAGTTCTGGTCAGTTGGTCATAAATCTCCATAGGATGGTGTAGCACTGATGCTGCACCAAAAAAAATCAAGTTTGAGCTGTAATAACTTTTGAATAAAACACCTTTCAGCAGTGGGAGTACCTTTGTTATACTCAGGATGATAAACCCTACAACATGTCTTTTTTTACATTTTAAGTATTACTATTCCTTTAAATCTTTTTATTAGGAACACAACTTTTATTTTAAACTTATACAAATGTACTTAGACTGGTTAAGAGGGGATGGAGGGCTATGCTATTGTTTATCACATCACAATACTTTGAGTGCAATCACCCCTGGACACTCAAAGGTTAACATGCATATGACTGATAAATGATGGATAGATTTATCAGGTCATATGCACAAATGCAAAAGCGGAGTAATTCTGTGAAAAAACAAATGCATATTAGGGAACAAATACAAATTCTCTATTTAGATGGGATTTTAACCCATTGTATGCTAGGGAGCACTCAAGTGGGTTGCAAAGAAATGCATTGGAGATGTCTCTAACATCCAATGGGTTACAAACCCTATTATAATCAATGGGAATTTGATTTGTTCTCTGTGAAACGTTTTGGTTTGCATTGTTGCTTGTCTCCTCTCCCTTTGAACGCCTACTGTGGTAATTAAAGGGATAATATGTATTAAACCGTTTAAGAGTCAGAGGAGTGAGCAATGTAATGCTTTTCAATGCTGTGCACATCCCTCTGATCCTTAAAGGGTCATTTTATTTAAATTTGGAACACTGTATTCTTTTCGCTAGTAGTCCTGGATAATCTGCAGTGAGGAAACAATCCATTACATAAAAACTCTGTTATATAGAAGCACATCCCAGTGAGCCTGCCATTGTATACAAAACTAGAATTAAAAAATAAAAAGCCATTACAGTTTGTATAGTATAGACAGCAAGTCAAAAACATGTGGCTCTGTTCCATTAGTTATTGGACTACAAATCCCATCATCCGCAGTCAAAAGTAGTACAGCTGAGGTTGCTGGGATTTGTAGTCAAACAACAGCTAGAAGTCATCATGATTCCCATCCCTGGCAAATCCTCATGCTTAACATCAATCAAATATTGTCATTATTTGGGAGCTAAATCATAATATATCTCTGATCTAATAGAGGTAATTTGAAAGGGGGTCTAGGCAACTGGAAATATACTCTTGGTTTGCTGTTAACCAAGGGGTAACACTACTTTCAACATAAACACTATTTTGTCTGAGCGCGTACCAAATATTTATGGCAGAAACTTATTTGATGGGATAAGATATATGATAGCCACCCCTGCCTCTAAATATGTAGGCTGAAGTCATAGCCCACTATAATGTCTTCTCAGCTATGCCACCTGATCCGACTCTTCATACATTCCATCCCATGATGACACCTTTAGCCTAAAATGTCACCAACCTATAAGGCATCATAGCTCTCAGAGTTATTACAGGGGATCAGCTGCTTCCAAACCACAGACGCAAACCTCCTCCCTTCTACTTGACTCCTACCCCCCCCCCCCCCCTTACAAGGATCACCTTGCAGCCCTGTAACCAAAAAGAAGGGGTGGTTTGAAAAACAATCCTTTGCTCTTGCTGAACCTACTCCTTCCAAAAAAAGCATCAGTTGGACATCTTACACCAGGCTAAGGGTAGGGGAGGGGATAAGTGTGGCGCTGGCGGCGATAAGGGTGGGGTAAAGCATTGAGCTGGCAGCACCTGTTTAGTCACCAGCTCCAGCTGATGCGAGCCTACAAACGCATTCATATGACTCTGTTAAAGGAACATAGTCTCTAGTTAGTCCTTGCGCTTTCTAATGTGGTATCATAAGGGAACAAAGAAACCTTTTTTTTAAAGTAAGGTCTTTAACCATTGAGTGCCATAGAGGTATTCAATGCATTGCAAAGCAATACCTCTCTGGGCCTCGATCGGTAAAGGACCAGAAGAACGTGCACCGCATTGTTTGGACAACGCAACGTTTTGTAATGCGTCGTCCACTTCTCTGATCCTTAAAGTGTTAAATCCAACACGTATTATCCGAAAACTGTATAGGTATCAATATTTCATAAAGAAAAACTCCTCTTTTCATAACTTCTGTTGAACTTACCTTCCTCTGTTGCTTCTCCCAAGCAGGATCCAGGAGTAGGTCTCTATCCCAATCTTCTTCCTGAGCCATATAATCTTCTTCTGTCATATTGTATGAGTTGGTATACTGTATATGCGTTTCAATTGTCGTCATCTTTATTCTTTGTCTTTCTCTATGGTCACCTTTCTATCTCTCTTACTCTCTACAAGTCTGTGGAACTCTGCGTTCTGGACTTTACACCTTCTGTAGCCCCTGGCCAGCAGGTGATAACTTCTTAAAATACAATTGCTCTATGTGTTGTGTAGCTATGGGACCTAACCAGGAATCCCCTCTTGCTGTTTCTGACTTCCTCCTTCCAGCCTGCTGTCCCTGGTCAAAAATTATACACGTGACCTATACCCCATAAGTACCATCAGCTGGGTACCATGTGGTCAGACATTCACCCATAAATGGTTAATGGGTGGTCTAGCATAGCCCCTCCTAGCCAATCTTACCCTATCAGTGTGGTCTATGTGAGTTTGGACTGTGTTCTGTAGTTTTTTCTTTTTTCATTTATGTATTTATTTTCCTATTTGTTCTGCTGTAGTCTCAAACATATATATAATCCAGAAAGTTAAATAACTTGAATCACCTGCTGCATTTAGAAACTCCGTGTTTTAAAGTTCCCTCTTGATTACTGTATGTAGCATATGTCATGATGTCAGATTTTCCAAAATAGACTTCTCTCGCTCTTTCCTACCAATCGCACACATTTAAATTGCAAGCACTTTCAATGTCCAAGAATAGCCTAGCAGTAAAACAAATGTCCTCTTCAAATAGTCTGCATGAAGCTTTGAAATGTATCATGGATGCCACTTCTAGATGCAATATTTGTTTTAAAATTAAGTTTGTATTGCAGTACAGAAACTTTGAAAACATGACAATAACTTCCGTTATTAAAACGCACATTTTTCTGGATTTCGTTTAGAATGTCACCATAACAATTATAGGAAAATTAAATAGTGTTTTAGCAACTAAAAATGGCAGCACAAAATCAGATTTTTAGTAATTTAACGTACATTTAATATTAACTATACAATTTCCATCACTGTAAAAATGTAATATGTAGAATCATATATCTGAAAGTATATGATTTTAGTAAATGTGTGAAAAGAAAGGGGTAAAAGAATAAAAACAGTTCTGTCTTGCAAACCTTTCCACCCTTTCTGTTTCTTAACGGGTTAATACACAAGAGTGATAAAGTTCCCATATATTGATTAGGTAGAAACCAAGCATTGCCTAAACCAGTTTATGAAATGTATGCAGTAACTAGGTCAGTCTTCATTTAAAACTGTAACAGCTTAGAGAACAAATTATGCATAGATGCTGTAATTCTAGTTTTAAGCATAGATTAAAGGAGTAGTACACTTTTATTGGAAAACAATATATGTACCGCGTTTTTCCCTTGCCGAAAAACAACAAAGATATACCCATTGCTGTGGGATTTTTAATTCCAAACTTTCCACAATTCATAAACTGTCTGCAACACAACCATATGATAATGCACGGACTGAGAAAACCTGAGCCACAGACTAGGCTTTCCGTAGTAAATGATCATAATTGAAAATGGCAGTATAATGTTAAAAACTGTTTTCAAAAAGTTTGAATTAAAAATCTCTCAGAAGTGGAAGTACCTTTGTTTAATCCTTTTAATGCCAGAGGGTGATCAACACATAGGGAAGAAAGACGTTGCACACCACTCTGACAGTCAAAGAGTTAATTCAGCAGGGAAATCTCTACAGCATTTTTTCCCAATAAGTTTACTACTGCCATAAGTACAGCCAATCATTAACCCTTTGAGTGCCAGAGTAGCAATGCATTATGTTGGATACTTTTCTGGCACTCAAAAGGTTACTGCTGTTCATATGTATGTTTCAGCTTACATCCATAATTTGCAATAAAATGGTCCATTACCACTAATTTCTAGCTACTCCTGCTCTCTCTCCAGTTTAAACCTTTGTTTGCCAAATAAGTACTTTCTGGGGACTTTTTTTTTATCACAATCTAATTTAATATATTTTTTCTGGACATGTCTGACCCCAAGGGGTATATGGGGAAAAACAGGTTCAGGAGTTTACCTTAACCCCTCACTCACTGTTCCTCATGCCATGCTGGGATTCCAAGGGTGTTATGTCCCACGAGGGGGCGTGTCAGTCTGAGCACATGTTGGTAGCTCTGTTATGCAGGATCACTAACCTGGGGAATATACAGGAAAGTCTTTGGTAGCAGGGAACATGTGCTCCAGAATTAAGAATCAGGTGAGTGAACACAGAGCCGGATCACAGGCAAGGCGCACAAGGCGCCTGCCTAGGGCCCGGCCAAATGAGGGGGGCCCGGAAACCTCATCCTGGACTCTGCTAAGCCAGGGTTGTGGAATTTATATCGCCCGACGCCCGGGACATGTAGTTCCGGGGTGCTGGGCAGATACATTTTTATCACATTTAGCCCTGCTTCGGGAAAGCAGAGCCAGACCTGGTGAAACTGCAAGATTTTTTTTTTTTAGGGCTGCAACAACTAATCGATAATGAGAATCGTTGTCAACGATTCTCATTATCGATTCGTTGAGCACCGATTAGTTGTGCAGCCCCACAGCCGCCGGATACTGCTGTCTTACTTCCTGCACTGCTGACATCCAGAGCGCAACCACTCCAAACGCGGAGACGCCGCGTGGAGCGTGCAGGTATTTTCTTCCTCTGTTCTGAGGCCAGTTTAAAACTGGCACCCAGACAGAGGAAGAAAACCCCTGCACACTCCATGCGGCGTCTCCGCGTTTGGAGTGGTTGCGCTCCGGATGTCGGCAGTGCAGGAAAGTGAAAAAGAGGTACGGGGGAGAGAGAGAGAGGCACAAGGGGGAGAGAAAGAGAGAAGTACATGGGGGAGAGAGGCACAAGGGGGAGCGAGAGTGAAGTACATGGGGGTGAAAGAGGCAAAAGGGGGAGAGAGAGAGAGAAGTACATGGGGGAGAAAGAGGCAAAAGGGGGAGAGAGAGAAGTACATGGGGGAGAAAGAGGCAAAAGGGGGAGAGAGAGAAGTACATGGGGGAGAAAGAGGCAAAAGGGGGAGAGAGAGAAGTACATGGGGGAGAAAGAGGCAAAAGGGGGAGAGAGAGAGAGAAGTACATGGGGGTGAAAGAGGCACAAGGGGGAGAGAGAGAAGTACATGGGGGAGAAAGAGGCACAAGGGGGGGGAGAGAGAAGTACAAGGGGGGAGAAATAGAGGCACAAGGGGGAGAGAGAGAAGTACAAGGGGGGAGAAATAGAGGCACAAGGGGGAGAGAGAGAAGTACAAGGGGGGGAGAAAGAGGTGCATAGACCCCATAGTAAAATAATAACAATGACACATGTTAATGTGTAAAGTTTTTTATTCTGCTGTTTGTTTTTAACACTGTTCATTAAATCAGTTTAAATAATGAAAAATTAGCATATATTTTTTTTATCCGATTAATCGAAAAAATAATCGGCCAACTAATCGATTATCAAAATAATCGTTAGTTGCAGCCCTATTTTTTTTAATTTTACTTTTTTTTTTTGCCAATCAATAGCATCACCAGGGCCCCCTGTACTGCTGCCCTAAGTGCCCTGCAGTCCGCTCTGGATCCTGGCACCTACAGCTCCTTTCATGGAGTCTGTTGACTGCGTGTGTGCAGTGAGGTTGCGTCTGGGTGGACAACGGAGGATGGTGAGAGGTCTAGTACCGCAATAGTGGGATTTGCACGAATGAGAATGAAAGAGCTGTAGTCAAACAACATCAGGAAGGAGGCAACTGAAGATGATGGAAGTTGTAGTCTAAAACCAGCCGAGTGCTGCAGGTCATTCACTCCCATGCAGAAAACAACTCTGCTCAGTCACCCTAATTATGCAACTTAGGGACCATACATTCAGTCTGCTTCCCATCTGTCTGTAACGCTGTGTACCATAAGGAATTCTGTAAACATATAGATCATATTGCTAGCTTCACTATCTTGTCTTTATTTAACCCTTTGTGAGCCATAGCGGTACACAACTCATTGCAAATCAATGTGTTGTTAACCTTCTGGTACTCAAAGGGTTAACAGCAATACTTTAATAGAAAATCTGAGCAGCCCCAAAACATGCACTGTTTGGGGGCTTGATGAAAGGTTTGAGTGCGCCTGTGGACACAGGGTGTGGAGGTGGACACTTGAAGTGGACACAGGGTGTGGAGGTGGACACTTGAAGTGGACACAGGGTGTAGAGGTGGACACTTGAAGTGTGTGAAGGTGGACACAGGGTGTAGAGGTGGACACAGGGTGTAGAGGTGGACACAGGGTGTGGACATAGGGTGTAGAGGTGGACACAGGGTGTGGACACAGGGTGTAGAGGTGGATTATGATAGTACCCCTAGTTATACTGTAAGTCTTATTCTTCTAGTCTAGTGTATAATTTTGAGACTTGCAGTGCATTATTTTTCTAAGTGGAATTACTAGAGAGACCTTATTTAGATAGTGTATAAATAAAAGAAGCCAGTATAGTATTAGTATGGTCCGGGGGAGGGGGGCCCCAATTTGGGTTCCTGCCTAGGGCCCCATACAGTCTTAATCCGGCTCTGAGTGAACATAACCCTCTGCTCCACATGAGGAATCCTTGGCTTAACCCTTTAAAGGGATAGTAATGATTCACAAAAACAGCAGCTCCAATTAATCGTCATACCATTCGAGCCATAGAGAGTGTTATTTCAATACTCTCAGAGTTGTAGTTCAAGAGTAATTGAATGATAAAGTTTACCCCTCCTGCCATTTTACCTAGTGTAAGCCACATCTAGGGTGACCACGTGTCCCTGATTGACTGGGACAGTCCCGGATTTTAAATGTGTGTCCCATGTCCCGGGCAGCCCCCTTCTGGGACAATACAAAGTCCCAGAATAAAGACAGAGAACAGAGTTCTAAACATTAGAAGCAGAACTGCACATTGCCTACTGTGACAGGAAGTGATGCCTCTGCTGGGCCACACGAAAATGGCTTCCAGACAGAGCTCTAAACTCTAGAGAGAGAACTGAGCTTTGATACTCACATCAATTGGGAGCTGCAGTGCAATTTTGTTCTAGTGTATCATACGTTAAGGCTTTGGGCTTGATCTTTGGGCTTGATGTACATGTTCCATCACAGTTGATACTCACATCAATTGGGAGCTGCAGTGCAATTTTGTTTTAGTGTATCATACGTTAAGGCTTTGGGCTTGATCTTTGGGCTTGATGTACATGTTCCATCACAGTTGATACTCACATCAATTGGGAGCTGCAGTGCAATTTTGTTTTAGTGTATCATACGTTAAGGCTTTGGGCTTGATCTTTGGGCTTGATGTACATGTTCCATCACAGTTAATGTTTTCTGTCATAACAGTCAATGGGCAGTCCTCCCTCTAGTGTTTAGGACTATGTGGTGTGCTCTTCTCTCCACAGTGTCCCTGAATGGCAGAAATGAAATGTGGTCACCCCTAGCCACCTCCCCTCAGATGTGGAATCTGGTCCACAGACCAGACAGCTCACAGCAAGGGACAATCTTCTTACTGTGAGAACAATGAAAGCCCTGCCCCCATTTACATGTTTTTCAGGTTTTTCCCTTATGTTAAATGAAGAGTGCCCCTCTTTGCAATCCACTTGGACACCGCTCTGCTGCTCTGAGCAGAGCAATGTTACATCAGTACAAGGGATGGGAGGGGGATACTTTATCATTCGTTTACTCTTGAGCTACAGTTCTGACAGTACTGAAATAATGCTCTCTATGGCCCAAATACTATGAAGATTAATTGATGCTACTTTTATTAGGAAACTTTACTATCCCTTTAATAACCAGTGGGGTGTGCAACACATTGCTTTGCAGTGTGTTACACTCCTCTGTTTTTTAAGGGGTTAAGTCTATCACACTGAACCCTATTACTGTTATCTGATGTCCCCTATCCTTATAAGTCACTTCCTAGTCTTGCATATCCCCTATCCATTAACCTCTGAGGGAGCATGCAGTGCATTCTAGAACGGTGTGTTGAATAACATTTTTGGCATCCAGTGCGTTAATAAAGTACTACACAGTTACCACTTTTACCAAAACCAGTGTCTAGTGTCTGTGCTAGCCTTGCTACTCTTCCCATTCTGATACTGTCAGTAACAAAGTTGTTTGTTTATAAAGTGGGGTTGGGTAACGTGAGCCCCTCCACCTGCTTCCAAACTACAGCTCTCATCATTCCCAGCCAGCCAAACACTGTTGGGTAATGGTGGGAGTTGTAGTGTGGCAATAGCTCGTTGGCTTCACATTGCCCACCACTGGCATAAAGTACATTATTTAAATGTTTTTTTTTAACCCTTTGAGTGCTTAAGATGACCATTTTCCAATGCATTGCTTTGTAAATTTCATAGCATTGGACACCTCTCTGGCACTGAAAGGTTTATCCCTATGAATGTTTTGCTGTGCATGCTAAGCATTGGAGATTTCTCCAGTATTCAAAGGGGTAAAGATACCTATTCATTTTAAATTCTTAAAAGACCTATTTAAATTAATGGAAATGTGTACTTGCTTCCAATGGTGTGGTTGCTATGTTCCATATTTTGTATATATGGATAGCTGCCAACTGTCCTGATTTACGTGGGACAGTCCTGATTTTGGGGCCCAATCCCTCTGTCCCGCTGAGTAGATTCAATATCCCACTTTCCGAGCTTCTGCCCCTCTTGTCTGTACTCCAATCTTCTCTTGTATTGAGCCACACCATTTATTTTCATCTTTTCCCTATAAAGCCGCATTAAGCAAGCCTCCTAGGCGCGCCCCCCCCCCCCCCCCCCCAGTTTCCTGAGCTGGATGGCTCCTGCCCCGATGTAATATCCACAGCACAACATCATGCAAGATGCCTAATTATCCCATCGTCCCCATGCGCTCGTACGCCGTTATCTAATGTGCACGCACGCACACCACGTAGCCCTCTCTTGCCCTCAGTCTAAACAGCAAGCTGCAGGAGTCGGGAGTCAGTGTCAGAGGAGCGAGCCACAGAGCGGGAACTAGGAATCAGGTACTAACTATGTGATTTAATTTCTACTTGGTCAAGCAGTGGTGGCATCAAGATAAATAAAGGAGTTACTTAGGAAGAGAGAGTCGACTACTAGCACTTGAGGGTGAGAAATGTTTCGGATAATTATACCCATCGGATCAGGAGTAGATCTGCAGTACACTTCTATTCTGTTCAGTAAGTGTAAATTGGCTAGTGTCTGTGAGATAACCAGGCATATGTGGAATCAATACAGAAAGGTTCTGGAGTCAATCTGATTCGGATAAGTGAGATAAATATGAAAAACAGAAGTGTCAGACAGCTGGACCTTCATGTAATTATGTTTTCAGTGCTGGGAACTGAGTCCGGCACATTTATTATCATCTTGGGTGCTAGAAATGCAAAGTCCTCTGAGACTTCTCTAGTTACGAAGGTATCAACATTGGCAGTGAACAAGTGCACAACATTTAATTTTCTGTGTCTGGGTTGATAGCCACTGGGTATGCCACTCCTATGGTAAAAATGAACCATGATCTCTCATTCTCACCCTTCTGTCAGAGGGTTGCGTACCTCCTGAGTCCTTCTTTGAGACTCAAATTCCTCTGTCCCTCTTTCCCCCCCTGGTGTCCCTGTCTTTAGGAGATCAGACTGTGTGGTGTGTATATAAGTGTATCACATTGCTCCACAGCAATAAAACTCACACTAATGTATACTTCATCTTCTGTAGGTGTGTTTATACATTGGTCTGTGTAAATAATACTTTGGCCTTAACTCTTTTGAGTGCCAGAGGTATCCAAAACATTGTAGTGCAATGTGTTGGATAACTGCCTGGCACACAAAGGGTTAATCTAAATAATTCATTCAGTTACTAAAAGAGGTGTCAGTAGGTCATGAAATAACCTAAAAATTCTCGGTAATGCCCCTCTCACCAGCCACCCCCCCAGCAACATCACCTAAAATAAAAGTGTCCCTCTTTGGCCATTTGAAATGTTGGGAGGTATGTATATGTTTACACCTGTGTTCTTAGGGACATTTATTGGGACTTTTAACTCATTAAATTCTGGTGAAATAAGTTGCAGATCTCTCTAGAATTTAAATGTTTAAAATACCCATTTAAATCTATGGAATTGTATTTGTTCCCTATTGTTCGTTTGGATTGCAGCATTCCAGGATTTATTTTGTAGATACGGCCCATTCTGTAGAATAGTCTATAATAAAAGGTGTATTGTGTCTGGAGCAGTTCTGGGGCAAACCAGCTGTACAACAGGGTATTTCTATTGATTTCAATGGGGCTTTTTACCCCATTAATCCTAGAGAGATCTCTAACCAATTGCTTCACAGTGAGTTGGACATTACTGCAGCATTCATGTAGATAAAAGTGCAAATTTAGTCAATTCAATTTATTAGAAATGGTGTTTGTTTCCATTGGTGCAGTGGTTTGCTCCAGATTTATTCCCTTTTTCTGTTTTGCACAAGGCCCAGTTTGTATAGTGTACAGTGTGTCACAGCCTGTGCAGCCTTCTACTGTTTATAAATTTGTGGTCCTCTAGAGAAAACACAACTTACACACTGACATCTAGTGCTGTCAGTTCAGGATACTATGATGTCACGTGACTACAGCCGCGCAGCAGCATAGAACCAAAAAGTACTCAGCCTCGCTTGTCTCAGCAGTGTCCCTAAATGACACTAATTAAATATGGCCACCCTAAACTGGATCCCAGATAGGTCTTCAATGCATGGTTTGGTGTGTGTGTTTATAAGTCACAAGTCAGCTGATGTCGAAAGATTATGCTTAACACCTTGAATGTTTGATTCCAGAGAGGTCTTCTATGTATTTTGCGTGTGTGTGTGGGGGAAGGTATGACTAAAAGAGACAACTGCAGCTAATTTACAGAAAAACAAGTTTGAGTATAATACATTTTACACACACACAATAACATGCTCATTTACATGCACATACAAAGACACATACACACAACACACATTCACACACAGCGTTTGGAAGACAGTAAAGAGTCCCCAGTGCATTGTTTTTCAATTATTTGGTGACCTCTGTGTCATCCAAGGTTTTAACCCCTTAAGGACCGGGAAAATCTGAGTTAGATTTGACTTAAGGACCGGAGCAATTTTGACTTTTTTGACTATGTCTTTGTTAAACCATATTTTCTCTTTAATTCCTTTTGTGCACCCACATAAATTATATACTGTTTTTTTAAGCACAAGTAGGGCTTTCTTTTGATACCACAATTATATGAATACCTCATTGTTTAATTTGATTAAAATAGAAAAAAAGAGGAAAAAAATTGAAAAAAAACAACATTTTGCTTACATTTTTCTGTCAGGATTTGCATACTATTAGTTAATGGAAAAAAATCCATTAACATGCGCTCGTATGCCGTTATCTAATGTGCACGCACGCACACCACGTAGCCCTCTCTTGCCCTCAGTCTAAACAGCAAGCTGCAGGAGTCGGGAGTCAGTGTCAGAGGAGCGAGCCACAGAGCGGGAACTAGGAATCAGGCACTAACTATGTGATTTAATTTCTACTTGGTCAAGCAGTGGTGGCATCAAGATAAATAAAGGAGTTACTTAGGAAGAGAGAGTCGACTACTAGCACTTGAGGGTGAGAAATGTTTCGGATAATTATACCCATCGGATCAGGAGTAGATCTGCAGTACACTTCCATTCTGTTCAGTAAGTGTAAATTGGCTAGTGTCTGTGAGATAACCAGGCATATGTGGAATCAATACAGAAAGGTTCTGGAGTCAATCTGATTCGGATAAGTGAGATAAATATGAAAAACAGAAGTGTCAGACAGCTGGACCTTCATGTAATTATGTTTTCAGTGCTGGGAACTGAGTCCGGCACATTTATTATCATCTTGGGTGCTAGAAATGCAAAGTCCTCTGAGACTTCTCTAGTTACGAAGGTATCAACATTGGCAGTGAACAAGTGCACAACATTTAATTTTCTGTGTCTGGGTTGATAGCCACTGGGTATGCCACTCCTATGGTAAAAATGAACCATGATCTCTCATTCTCACCCTTCTGTCAGAGGGTTGCGTACCTCCTGAGTCCTTCTTTGAGACTCAAATTCCTCTGTCCCTCTTTCCCCCCCTGGTGTCCCTGTCTTTAGGAGATCAGACTGTGTGGTGTGTATATAAGTGTATCACATTGCTCCACAGCAATAAAACTCACACTAATGTATACTTAATCTTCTGTAGGTGTGTTTATACATTGGTCTGTGTAAATAATACTTTGGCCTTAACTCTTTGAGTGCCAGAGGTATCCAAAACATTGTAGTGCAATGTGTTGGATAACTGCCTGGCACACAAAGGGTTAATCTAAATAATTCATTCAGTTACTAAAAGAGGTGTCAGTAGGTCATGAAATAACCTAAAAATTCTCGGTAATGCCCCTCTCACCAGCCACCCCCCCCAGCAACATCACCTAAAATAAAAGTGTCCCTCTTTGGCCATTTGAAATGTTGGGAGGTATGTATATGTTTACACCTGTGTTCTTAGGGACATTTATTGGGACTTTTAACTCATTAAATTCTGGTGAAATAAGTTGCAGATCTCTCTAGAATTTAAATGTTTAAAATACCCATTTAAATCTATGGAATTGTATTTGTTCCCTATTGTTCATTTGGATTGCAGCATTCCAGGATTTCTTTTGTAGATACGGCCCATTCTGTAGAATAGTCTATAATAAAAGGTGTATTGTGTCTGGAGCAGTTCTGGGGCAAACCAGCTGTACAACAGGGTATTTCTATTGATTTCAATGGGGCTTTTTACCCCATTAATCCTAGAGAGATCTCTAACCAATTGCTTCACAGTGAGTTGGACATTACTGCAGCATTCATGTAGATAAAAGTGCAAATTTAGTCAATTCAATTTATTAGAAATGGTGTTTGTTTCCATTGGTGCAGTGGTTTGCTCCAGATTTATTCCCTTTTTCTGTTTTGCACATGGCCCAGTTTGTATAGTGTACAGTGTGTCACAGCCTGTGCAGCCTTCTACTGTTTATAAATTTGTGGTCCTCTAGAGAAAACACAACTTACACACTGACATCTAGTGCTGTCAGTTCAGGATACTATGATGTCACGTGACTACAGCCGCGCAGCAGCATAGAACCAAAAAGTACTCAGCCTCGCTTGTCTCAGCAGTGTCCCTAAATGGCACTAATTAAATATGGCCACCCTAAACTGGATCCCAGATAGGTCTTCAATGCATGGTTTGGTGTGTGTGTTTATAAGTCACAAGTCAGCTGATGTCGAAAGATTATGCTTAACACCTTGAATGTTTGATTCCAGAGAGGTCTTCTATGTATTTTGTGTGTGGGGGGGGGGGGGGAAGGTATGACTAAAAGAGACAACTGCAGCTAATTTACAGAAAAATAAGTTTGAGCTATAATACATTTTTACACACACACAATAACATGCTCATTTACATGCACATACAAAGACACATACACACAACACACATTCACACACAGAGTTTGGAAGACAATAAAGAGTCCCCAGTGCATTGTTTTTCAATTATTTGGTGACCTCTGTGTCATCCAAGGTTTTAACCCTTTAAGGACCGGGAAAATCTGAGTTAGATTTGACTTAAGGACCGGAGCAATTTTGACTTTTTTGACTATGTCTTTGTTAAACCATATTTTCTCTTTAATTCCTTTTGTGCACCCACATAAATTATATACTGTTTTTTTAAGCACAAGTAGGGCTTTCTTTTGATACCACAATTATATGAATACCTCATTGTTTAATTTGATTAAAATAGAAAAAAAGAGGAAAAAAATTGAAAAAAAACAACATTTTGCTTACATTTTTCTGTCAGGATTTGCATACTATTAGTTAATGGAAAAAAAATACCCCTAAATATATTCATTTGCTTCTCCTGAATATAAGAGTACCCCATATGCCTAGTATTTTAGTCCTTTACTCACATTTACAAGGTAAATATTACAAGATGGCTGCCGTTATTTCCAACTTGTGATGTTTCAACAATTGGCATGTGACCATCATAGCTTAGCTGACGGTGCCAGAACCCAAAATGTCCCACAAAGGTATATGTTTCTGAAAACTACACAACATAAAGTAAATAATCAGGAGAATTTTGGAGTTTTTCATGCAGCTATTTTTCCAGAAAAAAATTTCAAAATTGTGGTAATATTTTGTTTTTTTGCAGTTTTCACACTTACATTTCAATACTACTGTTGATATCAAGCACATGATAGGTGAAGATTTTTAAAAATGCATTGTTTAGTGTTGAGCTCCTTCTTCTGAGTACGGCAATACCCCATATGCATAGGTTTCTCAAGGTTTGGGAGAGCTACGGGGCCCAAATTGGAACATGCGCGTTTCCAGTTTCACACTTTGAATTTTCACAGCTTGCATCACTGGTGCCATGTCTCATTTGGGGCTGTGTAACAGTGCTCCACTCTAAGATTTCCCCCCAAAAGTATATATTTTTGGAAAGTAGACACCCCAGGCTTTCATTTTATGTATGTTTTCAATTTTTTTACGCAGCCATTTTACCACCAATCGCTCGTAAATCTTGACGTAAGTTAAAAAAACACCGTTTTTCACACTTGCACTTCAATGTTGATGTGAATTTCAAGCACAGGATAGGTGAAGATTTTTAAAAATGCATTGTTTAGTGTTCAGCTCCTTCTTCTGAGTACGACAATACCCCATATGCATAGGTTATTCAAGGTTTGCGGGAGCTATGGGGCCCAAATTGGAACATGCGTGTTTCCAGTTTCACACTTTGAATTTTCACAGCTTGTATCACTGGTGCCATGTCTCATTTGGGGCTGTGTAACAGTGCTCCACTCTAAGATTTCCCCCCAAAAGTATATATTTTTGGAAAGTAGACACCCCAGGCTTTTATTTTATGTATGTTTTCAATTTTTTTACGTAGCCATTTTACCACCAATCGCTCGTAAATCTTGACGTAAGTTAAAAAAACACCGTTTTTCACACTTGCACTTCAATGTTGATGTGAATTTCAAGCACAGGATAGGTGAAGATTTTTAAAAATGCATTGTTTAGTGTTCAGCTCCTTCTTCTGAGTACGGCAATACCCCATATGCATAGGTTATTCAAGGTTTGCGGGAGCTATGGGGCCCAAATTGGAACATGCGCGTTTCCAGTTTCACACTTTGAATTTTCACAGCTTGTATCACTGGTGCCATGTCTTATTTGGGGCTGTGTAACAGTGCTCCACTCTAAGATTTCCCCCCAAAAGTATATATTTTTGGAAAGTAGACACCCCAGGCTTTCATTTTATGTATGTTTTCAATTTTTTTACACAGCCATTTTACCACCAATCGCTCGTAAATCTTGACGTAAGTTAAAAAAACACCGTTTTTCACACTTGCACTTCAATGTTGATGTGAATTTCAAGCACAGGATAGGTGAAGATTTTTAAAAATGCATTGTTTAGTGTTCAGCTCCTTCTTCTGAGTACGGCAATACCCCATATGCATAGGTTTCTCAAGGTTTGGGAGAGCTACGGGGCCCAAATTGGAACATGCGCGTTTCCAGTTTCACACTTTGAATTTTCACAGCTTGCATCACTGGTGCCATGTCTCATTCGGGGCTGTGTAACAGTGCTCCACTCTAAGATTTCCCCCCAAAAGTATATATTTTTGGAAAGTAGACACCCCAGGCTTTCATTTTATGTATGTTTTCAATTTTTTTTACGCAGCCATTTTACCACCAATCGCTCGTAAATCTTGACGTAAGTTAAAAAAACACCGTTTTTCACACTTGCACTTCAATGTTGATGTGAATTTCAAGCACAGGATAGGTGAAGATTTTTAAAAATGCATTGTTTAGTGTTCAGCTCCTTCTTCTGAGTACGGCAATAACCCATATGCATAGGTTATTCAAGGTTTGCGGGAGCTATGGGGCCCAAATTGGAACAAATATTGAATTTTCACATCTTGGTTAACTGGTGCCATTACTCATTTTGGGCTATGTTCCAGTGCTGCACTTTAGAATTTCCCCCCAAAAGTGTATATTTTTGGAATGTAGACACCCCCAGCTTTCATTTTAGGTGTGTTTTCAAGTTTTTTACACAGCTATTTTACCACCACTTTCTCATAAACTTGACGTAAGTAAAAAAACAGCATTTTTCACACTTTGCCTTCAATGTTGATGTGAATTTAAAGCACAGAATAGGTGAAGATTTTATAAACTGAATTGATTAGTGTTCAGCTCCTTCTTCTGAGTACGGCAATACCCCATATGCATAGCTTTCTCATGGTTTGGGGGAGCTACAGGGGCCAAATTGGAACATGCGCGTTTCCAGGTTCACACTTTGAATCTTCACAGCTTGCGTTACTGGTGCCATGTCTCATTTGGGGCTGTGTAACAGTGCTCTTTTTTAAGATTTCCCCCCAAAAGTGTATATTTTTGGAAATAGACACCCCAGGCTCTCGTTTTAGGTGTGTTTTCCAATTTTATACACAGCCATTTTACCACCAATCCTGTGAAAATTTGACGTAAGTAAAAAAAATTCAGCATTTTTCACACTTTGCCTTCAATGTTGATGTGAATTTCAAGCACAGAATAGGTGAAGATTTTATAAACTGAATTGATTAGTGTTCAGCTCCTTCTTCTGGGCACGGCAATACCCCATATGCATAGCTTTCTCATGGTTTGGGGGAGCTACGGGGGCCAAATTGGAACATGCGCGTTTCCAGGTTCACACTTTGAATCTTCACAGCTTGCGTTACTGGTGTCATGTCTCATTTGGGGCTGTGTAACAGTGCTCTTTTTTAAGATTTCCCCCCAAAAGTGTATATTTTTGGAAATAGACACCCCAGGCTCTCGTTTTAGGTGTGTTTTCCAATTTTATACACAGCCATTTTACCACCAATCCTGTGAAATTTGACGTAAGTAAAAAAAATTCAGCATTTTTCACACTTTGCCTTCAATGTTGATGTGAATTTCAAGCACAGAATAGGTGAAGATTTTATAAACTGAATTGATTAGTGTTCAGCTCCTTCTTCTGAGTACGGCAATACCCCATATGCATAGCTTTCTCATGGTTTGGGGGAGCTACGGGGGCCAAATTGGAACATTCGCGTTTCCAGGTTCACACTTTGAATCTTCACAGCTTGCGTTACTGGTGCCATGTCTCATTTGGGGCTGTGTAACAGTGCTCTTTTTTAAGATTTCCCCCCAAAAGTGTATATTTTTGGAAAGTAGACACCCCAGGCTCTCGTTTTAGGTGTGTTTTCCAATTTTATACACAGCCATTTTACCACCAATCCCTCGTAAACCATGACGTAAGTAAAAAAAAAAAACAGCGTTTTTCACACTTAGGGTTGGCGGCAGTATACTGGGCTGCATACAAATTGGTTTGGGACACAATTTCACCTAAAATGTCTTCCCCCAAAAACAAATCAAAAAAATTATCATGGGTAAATCCTTCCACATCAATTTGAATCCCTGGGTTGCCTGTGAATTCTGAGATTTGTGGGCATAAATTGATACCCATTCATTAGGATCCGGAGTGGCAGGTGTTGGGGCATTTCTTTGGGCAGGTCTTTTGGCAGGTCTTTGGGCAGATCTTTTGGCAGGTGCTGGGGCAGTTGCCAGGGCAGCTCTTGGGGCAGCACTTGGGGCATTTCTTTGGTAGGTCTTTGGGCAGATCTTTTGGCAGGTGCTGGGGCAGTTGCCAGGGCAGATCTTGGGGCAGCACTTGGGGCATTTCTTTGGGTAGGTATTTTGGTAGGTCTTTGGGCAGTTCTTTTGGCAGGTGCTGGGGCAGTTGCCAGAGCAGCTCTTGGGGCAGTGCGTCTTTTCTTGACAGAAGGCCCAGCGTCATCACTAGAGCTGCTCTCACTTTCTGAAAACTGCGCTATGTCAAAATCTGACGCAGTGTCTGTTGCCTCAGAGTCAGACGCCAAAAAGGCATATGCCTCTTCAACGCTGTACCTGCGCTGCATTTTGCCCACTAAAAAAACTTTTTTTTTTTCTTACGCTATCCCTAAACCTAAATCTAACCCTAAAACTTACCCTAGCCTACGTATATCCTGAACCTACCTAACCCAAGTGAACTACCTATCTAAAATGCACTTATTATATTTTTTTTTGGGGGGGGGGGGGGTTTGGGTTTTTTTTTTTTGTTTTTTTTCTTACGCTATCCCTAAACCTAAATCTAACCCTAAAACTTACCCTAACCTATGTATATCCTGAACCTACCTAACCCAAGTGAACTACCTATCTAAACTGCACTTATTATATATATATTTTTTTTTGGGGGGGGTTGGGGTTTTTTTTTTTTGTTTTTTTTCTTACGCTATCCCTAAACCTAAATCTAACCCTAAAACTTACCCTAACCTACGTATATCCTGAACCTACCTAACCCAATTGAAATACCTATCTAAACTGCGCTTATTATATATATATATTTTTTTTTTTTTTTGGGGGGGGGGGTTGGGTTTTTTTTTTTTCCCCTAAACCTAAATCTATCCCTAAAACTTTCCCTACACACGTCTACACTAAACCTACCAAACTACCTACCTAAACTATATTTACTATTAAAAAAAAAAAAAAAAATTTAAAAATTTTTTAAAAAAATCTAAAAAAAATTCCAGGGGGATGGGGGGTGTCCCACAGATCAGAAAACACTGATCTGCAGCAAATTGATCACTCCAAGAGTGATCAGATGGGGGGAACTTATTGATCACTGCAGAACAGTGATCAAAGGGTTAATTTTTTTTTATTTAAACTTTTTTTTAACTTTTTTTTTTCCAGGAACACTGGAACACCATCTCTCTATGTCTCTCTCCACCTCAGCAGTATGCAAGGTGGAGGGAGGCATAGAGATCTGACAGGGACAGTATTTACAAATACTGTCCCTGTCATTCAGGTTTTGCAACATGTGATTCGCTTTTGAAGCGAATCGCATGTTGCAACAATGTCTCTGCTGCTTGTTACTAAGTGTCCCGATACCGGGACACTTAGTAACAAGCGGCTTGAACTCTTCCATCGCTCCGTGCGGCCGCGATGGAAGAGTTTAACCCTTGACGTACCGGGACCGTCAAGGGTCGTTGGATCACTTTTACCCTTGACGGTCCTGGTACGTCAAGGGTCCTTAAGGGGTTAAAGTATTCGGTTTATCTTTTATTAAGTTAGTACTAGCATCACTACCTATGAGAACAATGGGCAAACCAAGGTTTATGGCAGTGGTTGGATGAGGTGGGGCACAAGCTGGGGAGGGGCCCCAATTTAGGATTCTGCCTAGGGCCCTAAGGAGTCTTAATCTGGCTCTGCTCAAAAGAAGAAGATATGGACTAGTCTTTTTCTTTTGGGGATTCCTATGAGGCTGATCCTGTCCTCTCAGCAAAGGGGCTCATCAGAGCAGTGTTGGAGACCATTCAGGTCTCTGAGGCCTCTGATGAGTGATCTGCCTGTCCAGGGATCTTCCACAGACACAAAAGAGAATCCTCAGTCTTTCCTCCTAATAGCACCTTAGACCAGGTTCTATTGCAGGAATAGAAAACACCAGATAAGAGACTTTTCCTTAATAAAGGTATCTCTAAACTGTGTCCCATTATGGCTAAGGCTGTAGCTTCTCCTTCTGCATCTGACCTCCATATCTCTCTCCCTCTGCCTGGGTCAAGAGGGCAATAGCTGTCTGTGGTGAGCAGATTTAGGAAACCATACACTCTGATGTTCCTAAAAAGAACCATTTAATAATGCTTGTCAATATTTTGGAAGCAAATGCATATCTTTCGGATGTGCATTCTCCCGGTAACATATATAGGTTTATGTTTTTTGAGTTATTGGTTCCATATCAATGGAGGGCACAATATAATATTAAGGATTTAGATTTCTGAATTGTATACATCTGGTAGCATAATATTATACACTTATTAAACACACATTTTGACTATCCAAAACTATGGCGATATCTCCATGGAAAAATATGTGATAGGATAGATATAGGCACGGGCATCCTTAGAAATTTTTCCACGGGGTCAAAGTTATAATATAACTCCCCTTTCTGGACGCCCATGGTTATTGGAATTACATTTGGGTAGTAATAATATATGGTTCACGAGAATATAATTCTTAATATATAATTTTAGGTGAATAACAGTAAGTGTAATAAATCACTTCAGATAAATAATGTGCAGAGTATAATTCAAGAATTAGACAAGGGAAATTGATAGTTCAAGTGCCGCAGTAGTAGGCCTAAAGATATTATCAAATAATTGGATCATATGAGTAATCTTGACATCTAATTCAGATGCCTACATGTAGAAATGTCATATGGGGTTTTTACCTTCTCCAATGCAGGATTGTTTATATTTAGTATCTATATATAAACACACATATATATATATATATATGTAAAAATGAGTTTATTGTTGAGATAGGTGGTAGGGGTTAAAGAGTTTCAACCAGGTGTATTATAGGCAGGAAAGAGAAGGAGCCTATTATATGTATATTAGAAGACTAAGATGGAGGAATTGTAGCTTTGTCTGATCCGTGAGGAAGAAATCTGTGAATATTTTGAAACGCGTTGGATAATATCCACAGAGTTATTTACAGCTCGCTAAGGAGATATCAATATCTAACAGCCACAGAAGAAATTATTCTAAACAAAGGTAGTCCCCAGTGAAGGGAATACCAGATGTTACTAAACTCAGAGGACACGGACCACACTATGAGTATAACGGACCTTGACAAGCGGAGAATGAAAGGTGCCGCAACAGCTGAGTGCTCAAGAACATGTTGATACAAGGTAGCAAAGCAGCTTGAGACATCATGTTGGGTCATGAGTTAACTATACCTTCACATACAATTGTGGGACAAAGGACTATACATAGTGTATCAAGTAAATAGTGGATATATTTTATAATCTCCTAATATATAAGTGGGACATTATATATATATATATATATACATATATATATATATATATCAGAAATATACTCTTACCCTGATACCTTAACATTTTAGATTAAAAAAAAAATCGGAGGACTTATAACAACTATTACCAGATTAAAGGCGAAGTTTCAAGTTGATCGATATTGAAAATATACGGCTATAAGGGATTGAATGCCATATTCAGAGTATATCTCAGTCCTGGATACAACAGACAATTAAGTGATCTATATGATTCTGTGTGGCTAGAATTACCAATATAGTGTCATCTGCAGTGACTATATTGGGTTAAACTATATTATTTTAGGCTCCTCCAGGTTTGAATCTTTTATTTTTTATTGTTTTTATATATGCATGTATTGAATTGTTAAGTATCGCTCTCTCAAATTATATATCAACATATATTCATGTATATCAGCAATTAATACATGGCTCTGTGGAAAGGGTTAAATAAATCATAAATTGGAATTATATTATTAATGTGTTTTTGACTGTCCATTGGAGCTGTTATGATGAATGTGAACTAATTCATTGGGATACCAATATTTGGATCAATATTTGTATTTGAATTAACCAAATGGGATACAAATATTTGTTGTCTAGGTCGGATATTTCGACATGTGTGTTCTTCCTGTGGGGCATTTGATATTGTGTATACGGATTCTGCACGTGAACTTTAGTCTGTTCAAGGGGTAGTGACTATATCTCAACATAACCCCTGACAAAGATTTGGTTACATTCTCCAAACACATATGGGTGCACCGTTTAGGTGCTGATATACGTGATGACTGACCATGCAGACTGAATAATAGTGGCTATACCCTCTAGGATATTTACACACATTATTAAGTTGACATCACGCAGACAATACCATATATTGTGTACTAGACCTAATAGTAAAGTACAAATATTGTGTATTTTTTAATAATTGAGCTCTAACATTTTCAATAAATACTGAATTATTTGATATGACACTTTATTGCAGAGTTCTGATTCTAATAAGAAAGAATTAGGGTATTGTGTCCCAAAATGTATTTATCTTTATCTCTGATCCTATAAGATATGCATTGGCGCTTAGATAATCTTTTTTCTTGATCTTTCTGAAGCTGCCTCTGAAGCCGCCAGGTTTTCTGATAAGGCCCCAGCTAAATCTGCTGTTGTATGTCACACCTTGTGGTTGAAATTTTGATCTGCGGACCAATCTTCCAAGAAATCACTGGCCTCTCTTCCTTTTATGGGTTAGAATCTATTTGGACCTGACCTACTTGCCACTTCATTATCAGTAGTATGAGCCTAGCTGGTTCTTGTTTGGTTTGTTTGTGTCACCGCCTCTGTGGTTTTTCCACCCCTCTCTTTCATGATTGAGAGTATCTCCTTTAAGAACTACTGCTTTCTGGCTTCCCGCACTTGATCTTTGAGCTTCATTGCATTCCAGCATTCCTGATCTTTGTTGTGTTTGTTCCTGTTATGACCTTTGGCTTGATACCGACCACCGACTTAGTTTCTATCATTGCTATACTTATCTGCCTACGACCAGGCTTGTCATCAACCCTGTCTCCTCTACTGTTGGATTGATCCCAGCCTTCATGGCAGGTAGATCTCTGACTGAACCTAGCAGTACGAGAACAGCCAGTCAGATGGATCCCAGCCATTCTGATGCAATACCATCGACTACCACAAGACTTCCAGTCGTATGTCAAGGAGTCGGTAACTTGGATCCCAGCCTCTGCGGCAGGTAGATCTCCAACTGGGCCTTGCCATATGAGAATGGCCAGTTGGATAGATCCCAGCTATTCTACTGCAATACCACGACTACTACCAGACTTCAGTCGGATGCTGAGGAGTCGGTAACCTTTGACACTTCACTAAACTACCAGTCGGATGCAGAAGAGTCAATAACTTTCCATGTCAACTACTGTCTAAGGTCAGGAGTCGAATAGCTACAACCTCGACTTCAGTCGTATACCTGGTTGTCCTTAAAGGGATAGTAATACTTCGTTTTATCTTTATTTTATTTTGTAGGCTTTAAAAAAACACGAAGAACTATATAAGTCTTATCTCTCAAACCTTTATGGTTTGAGAGATATTCACAAACAAAGTTTCCCCCTCCCACCCCTTTTACCTAGTGTAAGCCATCTCTTCTCAGATGTGGAATCTGGTTGTAAGACCAGACAGATAACAGAAGGGGAAAATCTTCTTCCTATGAGAACAATGAAAACCCTGCCCCTCTTGACAAGTTTTTCAGGTTTTTCCCTTATCTTAATTGAAGATTGTCCCTCTCTGCAATCTACCTGGGCACCCCCCTTCTGCTCTGGCTGAGCAGTGTTACATCAGTAAAAGGGGCGGGAGGGGGATACTTTATCACTGAATTACTCTTGAACTACAACTCTGACAGAACTGAAATAACACTCTCCAAAGTCCAAATAATATGATGAATAATTAGAGCTGCTTTTATTATGAAACATTACTATCCCTTTAAGCTTCGTAGTGCTACCACCAAGTCATTAAAGTTTTTCCTTATTCCAAACCTCTGCTGGTGATCTTGAGAGCTGATTTCTACACCCAGCATTTAATCTATACCAGAGACTATAGACTCTTACTGCTACTCACTCTGTTCCTGATGTCACATCCTATCTGTATCTGGGGCTCTGCACATAGGGTCTTAAGCCTTCCTAGTCCTTGTTACAGGAAGATCAAGCCAAGATGGACCCAGCAGACCTTAATCGTCTATTCTCAAGACCAGAGTAGCAAGAACTGTCCTATCCACTTATGTCTCACAGATGGTTACCCTGGACTGCAAGTTGGATGCTGTATTGGAATGATGTGTCCCGCTACTTTGACTGCTCCCTCGACCTCAGAGGAGCCGACACCTGCTGTGACCCAAGAACCTCAGTCCGGGCTTGTCATGGCCCCTACTGGGAAATCTCCTAAGATACCTTTGCCGAATAAATTTGCTGGTTACCCTAAAGAATGCATAGGTTTCCTGAATCAGTGTCTTCTCTACTTCTTCACATTGCCACAGAGCTTTTCTACTCACTCCTCAAGAGTATCAGTTATCATTTCCCTCCTTAAAGGGAACACCCGGCCTGGGCATCACTTCTAGTGGAAAGGGATTCTGCTCTCCTGGAGGACTCTGAAGCCTTTCTGCCTGTCTTCTGCTGAGGCCTCTCTCATGGAACTTTGCCAAGGATACAGATCATTGAGTGACTACTCTATTGAGTTCCGAACCGTGGCCCATGAAACAGACTGGGACCCGGGGGCATTGAAGGCAGTATTTTGCAGGTGTCTTAATGAACGACTCAATGACGCTGTAGCTTGTAAGAAATTCCAGATGATATAGAGGAATTTATCTTCTTTTTCCATGACTTTGATCGCCGCATGCAAGAGACGCAACAGGAGCGAGAGTGGTCCAAGAGATTCAGATGGACCCAAATTCCTTTGCAATCTTCCAATGTTCCTCCTGCAGAAGCTGAACCCAATGAAGTGAACATGGTAACCAAGCTCACTAAAACTGAGAATAACAGAAGAAGAACTTTAGGCCTATGCATCTTTTGTGGCCAGAAAGGTCATATCCTTCGTAACTGTCCTTTTTGTCCAGGAAAAGGACAAGCTTAGAGGTTAAAGGAGACCCCCCCCCCTCTAAGCATAGACTCCTGCCTCCTGAAAAATTATTCCTGTGTATTGCTACCTTTAACCCTATCCTGGTCAGGAGGTTCGGTCTCCACTCAAGCATTTGTAGACTCTGGGGCAGCTGGGTTTTTTGTTGACCAACAATGGGCCTCTGAGGTTGGTCTACTTCTCTACACAAAACCCCAACCTTCCAAAGTTACTACTGTAGATGGGCAGCTGTTACGGTTTTCTGACACTCAGACACCGGTAAAAAGTAAAAACACAGTTTTATTGAAATAATGGTTAAAGAACAGCGCCCCTGGGGGTCAGGACAGTATAAATGGTGATGACAATATACAGGCCCAAATATGTATAGCGAAAAATATACTGATCAGGATAACATACATTCAAGGGTTAATGTAGAGATACTGAACAGTCTCAGTAAAATTAATTAGCCAACGCCCAGTAGGTAATATCAGTCTCTTGATGGTGCAGAGGAAGGTGTATTGTGTGACTGAACTGAATCACTCTCAGACAGCTGTGCAATAGAACGCCCCAAATGAACAGCAAGGATTGACCAGAGCTGAGCCAATACCACCTTAGTGGGATAATAAGAAGGAAAGCCACTGCAGGAGCTAATGGGACCAGAACCTGAATCGCCCTCAACACTCTCACGGAAGTAACCCTGCGTGTGCCAATGGGCAAAAAAAAACCTGCACCTGCCGGAGAGAATGATTTGCGAATGATCCCCCGTTCGAGGGCATCCTCAATGTACTCCTCCATGGCCCTATTCTCCTCACAGGACAATGGGTACGTCCTACCCCTCGGTGGCACCACCCCCGGGGGCAAATCAATAGCACAATCATACGGCCTATGTTGCGGCAATGTGCTAGCCTCTCCTTTACTGAATACGTCACTGAACTTGCTGTATTCAGCTGGCGCAGAGGGAGAGGTGCACATGATCTTGACTGGATGAGACAGACAGTGACCAGTGCAGTACTCAGACCAAGACTTAACCTCACATCTTTGCCAGTCAAACTGGGGATTGTGCAGCGATAACCAAGGGAACCCCAGAATGACCGCATGATGGGGTAAGTGTATAACCTGGAAACGTACCTCCTCCTTGTGGAGAACCCCAATAGACATAGTAATGAGAGTAGTTTCCATAGTGATGAGGGCTGGTTCTAGAGGTCTGCCATCAATAGCCTCAATGGCTAGCGGAGTATCTCTTTTAGACAGAGGAATATTGTGTGTTTCAGCAAAAGCTCGGTCCATGAAATAGCCTGCTGCGCCAGAATCTACCAGAGCTAGTACCTCCACAGCTTGGTCACCTAGGAGAAAACTCACCGGGATGGTGGGTTTCTTGGAACAGGGATCTGGGAACGATTGCACACCACCTAGGGCCTGTCCCCTAAGGTACCCTAGGTGCGTGCATTTCCCGGCCATACCGGACATGTATGTAGTAAGTGCCCATTTTTACCACAATATAGACATGACCCCTGTTTTTTGCGGTATGCCCGCTCCTCCTTAGAAAGTCTAGTGAACCCGATTTGCATAGGCTGACCCGGTTCGGATACCCGGTCAGGAGGATTGGGAGGCGAGGGTGGGTTTAAAGAACTATCGTGCCCATAGGTTCTGGATCTTGCCGTCTTTGCCAGGCGCCTCTCGCTCATGCGGGTATCAATGAGCATTACGTAGTCTTTGTACTCATCCAAATCAGTAGGCACTTCTCTGGCCGCAATCTCATCTTTAATAGGGTCTGATAACCCTTGGGCAAAGGCTGCCACCAGTGCCTCATTATTCCAACCTACCTCTGCTGCCAGTATCCGAAATTCTATCGCGTAATCGCCTACAGTACGATCGCCCATCTGTATTTTCATCAATATTTTGGCAGCAGAGGTGGCTCTCCCAAGTAGCTCGAATACTCTCTGAAACTTTTTGACAAATTCATCGAAGTTCAGAGTACATGGTTTGGCCTTCTCCCATTAAGGATTAGCCCACGCCAGGGCTTTACTAGTTAATAGAGATATCATGAACCCCACCTTGCTACGGTCGTTCGGGAAGGCATGGTTATGGTTAATAAACCCCCTGCACAGAGTGGGTTCGCCATTATATCTTAACGGTAACGGCGCAGCCGCCGTTAAACTTCTGAAGGAAGCCACCATTTGCCCAGTAGCGTTATCCGGTGTCAGAACTGGGGGGACCACCGGATTTTGGTCAGGTTTTTCAAGGTGTACCGTACGTTCTAGTAAGGTTTGCATGGCCAGTGCCAACTGGTCTACGCATTGCTCGTGAACATCCATCCTCCAGTGGAGGTTCTGTGTATTACCGTCACCTTTACCGTCTGAGGTCAGGGCCCTTTCGTACTGTTACGGTTTTCTGACACTCAGACACCGGTAAAAAGTAAAAACACAGTTTTATTTAAATAATGGTTAAAGAACATCGCCCCTGGGGGCCAGGACAGGTATAAATGGTGATGACAATATACAGGCCCAAATATGTATAGCGAAAAATATACTGATCAGGATAACATACATTCAGGGGTTAATGTAGAGATACTGAACAGTCTCAGTAAAATTAATTAGCCAACGCCCAGTAGGTAATATCAGTCTCTTGATGGTGCAGAGGAAGGTGTATTGTGTGACTGAACTGAATCACTCTCAGATAGCTGTGCAATAGAACGCCCCAAATGAACAGCAAGGATTGACCAGAGCTGAGCCAATACCACCTTAGTGGGATAATAAGAAGGAAAGCCACTGCAGGAGCTAATGGGACCAGAACCTGAATCGCCCTCAACACTCTCACGGAAGTAACCCTGCGTGTGCCAACGGGACGAGCCCTAAACACCCCTTGGGTGCCAGAACGGAGCAACACTGCACAAGCAATCAGCGAGCCAAAGCACTGGTAGTGCGGTGGATAGCGTAACACATTGAGCACTTGGAGACCAGAGCCGGGACACCCTTCCGGTGCCGTTACGGAGCACACACTGCAAGAGGAAACTGGAGGTACTAACGCCAACTGGCGCAACCACGGTGCTGCCCGAGCACCAGAACGGACAACTGCTCTGCTAGTGTGAATGGATAGGCTAGGTGTATAAGGCACAGGCTCAGTAAGTGTTAAATGGCTCAAACAGGACACACTGGCTTGGCAAGTGTACGAGGACAGGCTCAAATAATAGAGGCAACCAGCACAGCAAGGGTTAATGCAGGTTCGGTAATGGAGACTACAGCTCAGCAGCGCTTATGAGGACTGGCTCAGTGCACAGGAGGCAACAGCTCGGTAGTATAGAGAGGTGATTAGCCAGAGCGACACAAACACAGTTCAGAATGTCGCCGGAAGGCGACCGAGATCACACAGGAACACAGGATACAATCACGGAGCAGAAACGTCAGCCGGAACCAGATCAATACACGGAGCAGGAACGTCAGCCAGAGCCGGGTCAATCACGGAGCAGGAACGTCAGCCAGAGCCAGGGTCAATCACGGAGCAGGGTCGTCAGCCAGAGCCGGGTCAATCACGGAGCAGGAACGTCAGTCAGAGCCGGGTCAATCACGGAGCAGGAGCGTCAGCTGGAACCGGGTCAAATCACGAGCAGGATCAGCAGAATGGTCAGATGAGCCGGGTCGGTACACAGGAACGCAGGAACACAGCAACAAAGCGCAGGATCAGGAACACCATGAAAGGGCATCTGACAGGTGCCATAAAGCCAGTATATAAAGGAACATCCTGGGCGGGCCAATCAGCCTCCTCCAATGCACAGGTAACAACAAGAGAGATTGACAGGGAATCACAGGGACCGTGATAGCAGCCCTTAGGTCAAGGTTTAATAGTTCTAGAAAGCAGACAAATTCAAGCCACCATAGGCCTGTTCCATACAGTCAATTAATTCAGTCTCTTTCTGCATCTGCTATCTTTGGACTCCCATGGCTGAGGCTACATAACCCTGTAATTAATTGGGTTTCTGGGGAACTTACTTCTTGGGGAACCTTATGTTTTAATTTTTGTATTCCCAGAACTCATAAACTCTGTTCTGTGCATTCTGTTACAGAAATCCAAGATTTAGTGAACTTTCCAAAGGCCTACCATGCATTCAAGGATATGTTCTTCAAAAGAAAGGCTAATACCTTACCACCACACAGGTCCTATGACTGTAGCATAAACCTGCACACCGGGGCAGGACCTTTCTGCTGTCTGGTCCTGAGAACACTGCATTGAAGAGAACCTGGAAAAGGGCTTCATGCGCCCATCAACCTCACCAGCAGGAGCCATTTTTTTCTTTGTTGTCCAAAAAGACGGGCCTTGTTTAAATTATAGAGGACTAAACAAGTCACCATCAAAAACCGGTATCCGCTGCCACTCATTTCTGAGTTATTTGACCAACTAAAAATGCCACCATCTTTACTAAACTTGATTTGAAAGGAGCGTATAATTTAGTCTGCATCAATGAGGGCAATGAGTCGAAGGCTGCCTTCAATACGCGTTACAGGCATTACGAATACTTAGTAATGCCATTCGGCATGTGTAACACTCCGGCATGCTTTCAAGCGCTAATAAATGATCTGTTCCGCAACATGATGATGTCCCATGTCCTGGTTTATTTATACAACATCTTGATATTTTCCAATGATCTGCAGTCTCATCAAGAATATCTGTGGGTTGTTTTGCAGCGCTTAAGAGATAGCAACCTATATGTAAAAATGGAGAAATGTGAATTCGAAAAAGATCAGCTTCCCATTTTGGGGTATATTGTCTCCTCCAGAGGTATCAAAATGGACCCTGAAAAATTGGCAGCGGTTCACACCTGGTCTCAACCTAACTCCCTACAAGCAGTTCAAAGGTTTCTTGGTTTTGCAAAAAATTACAGGCATTTTATTAGCAATTTATCTAGGGTTGTAGCACCGATAACTGCCTCAACCTGCAAGAACTCCAACCCCAGTAAATGGTCTTGTGTAGTCCTTGCAGAATTCAGACGCCTTAAGGAAGCCTTCACTTCAGCTCCTATCCTCCTCTACCCTGATCTAACTCAGACTTTTGTGGTAGAGGTGGACGCTTCAGAGGTAGTTGCTGGAGCCATATTGTCTCAAAGGGACTCTGCTACTGGCAGACTATATCCTTGTGCCTACTTTTCCTGACAGTTCACTCTGGCCAAGTGAAACTACGATGCGGGGAACAGGGATCTGTTAGCCATCAAGCTTACCCTGGAAGAGTGGAGGCTTCTACTTGAAGGCACGGTTTCCCTGGTTAACATTCTCACTCAACAGAAGAACATGCAGTTTCTTGATTCAGCTCAACGTCTCAACCCAAGACAAGCGAGATGGGTGCTTTTTTTCACTAGGTTTAATTATGTAATCTCCTATCAGCCTGGCTTCAAGAACATGAAGGCAGATGCCTTATCTTGTCAGTTTCCAAGTGCATCTGCCTTAAGTCCTGAACCCATCTTGTCTCAAGAGAGATTTGTCCATGCCATTTCCTCTGAGACCCTCATTAAGAACCAGAAAGCTCAAGTTTCTAATCCTGCTCCAGCCCTGAAACCCAATACTTTGTTCCACCCCAGTTCAGGGTGAAAGTCCTGACGTGGACAGTTCTGTGGCCTACGCTTCCTACTGATGTCAAGGACTTTGTTAAGGCCTGAGTTTCCTGTGCTTGGAACAAGTCTCATCACCAGAGAACTTCTGGACTCCTGGTACCTTTACCCATTCCACAGACTTCTTGGACTCATTTGGCGATGGACTTTATTGTTGAATTACCATCATCCAACAATTTCACTGTTATTTGGATAGTTGTGGATCTATTCTCTCGATAGGCTCATTTGGTATCCTTACCTCTACTGGTGACCTTGACAGCTGATTTATACACTCAGCACTTATTCTATACCAGAGACTATAGACTCTTACTGCTACTTGCTCTGTTCCTGACGTCACGTCCCGTCTGTATCTGGGGTTCTGCATATAGGGTCCTAAGTCTTTGTAATCCTGGTTACAATTTGCTGTGAAAGTTCAGTGTCTGTTGCCACCTGAGGTTACCTAGATCTAGTTCAGTCCTGTGGAATACTGGGGTCCTTTTGGAAGAGTTTTTCTCTTTTCCCTCCCAGGAATCTTAGGGATGTTTTGGTATATGCCCATGGTTCCTGTGTTCCATATTGGACATACTGTAAGAGAAAACAGGATTTTAGTGAGCCTACCATTAAATCCTTTTTCTTAGTCCATATGGAACACAGGACTCCCACCCAGAGAAAAAAAACTAACTATGTTTCCTTCCCCAGACAGAGGAGTCCCGTTGGGGTTTACTTTTCTTCTTTCCTCTTTTAGGTATTTTTGTGCTAATTTTCTACACTTGAATTTGGGAACTAAGTTGGGGGTTGAGCTGGAAGAGGAGGAGGGAGTTTCCACCCAAAATACCCTTACTTTTTTTGAGCGCCCTGTCCTCTGGAGGAGGGGGGCTCAACCCCTTGGTTCCTGTGTTCCATTGGACTAAGAGAAAATGATTTAACAGTAATTTCACTAAATCCTTTTTTCCAGGATGCAACTTTCATATCATGGAGCACTAAAAAACTTAAAGGAGATTACTAAAGTTGTCAGACAGCAATGGCCCAATAAAATGCTAAAATCTTAATAATGAAACAGTGCAACTAAATAAGAATATAAAAGACCCCTTCCCTACAAAAAACATATGAAGAGAATGGTTAGATGTAATGATTCACTTATTCAAAATTATAGCGACAGTTCTGGATTGTTACAATGACCAGCTATGATACAGAGGAATAGGGAAACATGTTTTGCCATTAGGGCAGAAATAAGTACCTTATTTAACTTTGGGGAAAAGAAACAAAACATAAAACAAATAAAAAATTGTGCTCATACTATATTAGGGTCGATCTGTGTGCTAAATGGGTGTTGTAATGTTTCCCTAATTCTCCCCAAGTCCATCCAGCTGGTATATTTAAAACTGATCAAGAAATCATCTTTTTGCTTCACTATAAGTGTGTATATGAAGGATTCCCAAATCTGAACAAACCTTTCCCCTAGTGAAATGAATCATCTTTTGTTTCCACTAGTAGGCTCAAAATGCATTTAAGTGTAATCATAATGGAAACGTCTAGAAGTTGTTCTTGTGCGTTTGATAAGTGGCTTTTAGTGTCATATATGCTAGAATAAAAGCAGGCAAAGAAGCTTCTAAGGGAATGTGCATCTTATCAGTAATGAACTGTAGTACTTTTGTTCTAGAATGCTTGGATGAGTTGGTGGTTAAATAAGGCATGTAATAATGTACCATGTTGTGGATTGCTTTTGGTGAAGCAGTGTGTTTGGGTCAGCCTAATAGTGTGTGCCAACAAGGGAGTAATTTTGAAGTAATCTGTAAGGCAACACATAAAAATAAGAGGCTGGAAAGTTTTTAAATCAACATCAGAAGCACTCAAGGATATCATTCACAGTAACTGTTGGAACAGGGGGAGGATAAGCGACGAATGGTTTGGAGATCAGAAAACATATATTTGGGATCGCACACCAGTACTGAGACACTGACACTTGATAAAGGCTCTGGACTGACCACAAAACAAGGCAAGGAACAAGGATTTGGAAAACAAGAATAACAGGGCAAAAAACAGACAAGGACCAGGAAAAAAGGCAGAAAAAATGGCACAACATGACAGTTTCTTTCACAAACTATCTCTCCCTTCACCACAAGGCCCATTCCTCAGACTTATTCCTACCATTCTCAAAGTTGTAATCCTTTGTCATAGTAAAGGTTGCAACACACAGGCAGTTGTTTTCACCTCAATCATCAATGTCAACCAATTAAGTTTTTATGCATGTTTATTTTAATCACACAAAAAAAAAACTTTCAGGCTAGTCATTCATTTTCACTTGATTTATGTACTTTATTTTACTGCCTTTCTGCCTGTACGTCCATTGCTAGACAGAGGCATGCTAACATTTCTACTTATTTTCCCAGCTTGTCGGTCTTCTGCTACCTTTGTCACCTTTTTCATATCGCTCAGAATTTGACGCCTTTCAGCAAGTGTCTCAAGTATTTTATTCACTTACCTCACTCCTTGTACATCTTGTCTGCACCTTTTCATAAAAAAATATATATAATATCAATTAATATACATATATATCATGTATTTGTATATTCTTAGAAATTCTGGCATACTTCTTTACATCAGGGTTCTTGTCTTAAGTTAGTAATCCAATCTCTTTACTTGTTGATTATTGTTACGTTCTATGGACAGAGGCTTTATAATGTTCTCGCTACTTTTCCCAGCTTGTAGGGTATTAATACATACATCATGTGGTCTCATAATTCAGCATTCAACTCCTATCAACAAGTGTAACAGTACTCTATTCACTTAACCAACTCTTTGGCTACCACATTAGTACCTTTTTCTAATTTATTATTAAAAAAAAAAAATTATAATAATAATAATAATAAAAAAAAGTTTACTCTATTCCTTTTCATTTTACTATCTAAGTTCCCCCATTCTGATCTGCATTATACAATTGGCCCTGCACTCACATCTGTCAATCTTCTTCTGTTCTCTCCCCAAGTATTGCTGCTTTCCAACCAAGGAGAAATCCTCCGTCAAAGGAGGACGTTGGGGAACGCAACAATACTTGGGGATGCACAAAATCTCATATAGTGCTTTAGCTTTCTCAATCACAGTTCCTAAATATCACAATGTAAATCAAAAAATGCCCACTCTATGCATCCAGATTCAGTCCCCATTACTCTATCCAAAATACAAGTTGTGCCTCCTTGCTTGTAGTCAAATAGACTGCAAAGTATAAAAGAAAAGGAGAGCAAAAACAAAGGGACCGATCTAAGTGCAGTAATCGATTTATTTCATAAAACAATATTCCACAAATAGTAAAACCCCCTCAGGGGGAATCTTGTTTTATTAAATAAATCGATTACTGCACTTAGATCAATCCCTTTGTTTTTGCTCTCCTTTTCTTTAATACTTGGGGAAGAACAGAAGAAGATTGACAGACTGCGGTGCACAGCTGTAACTGCAGTCTGTCCGGAAGTAAGGCACAGGCTCATTTTTAAGAATGTAAATTTCACCACAGCATGCTTTTTTTTTTATAAAATTAACCAATGGTTAAAGCTTAAAGCTATATGAGGATTACAATAAGGTATACTTGTATAGGGGTGAAAGTTCCCCTTTAAAGCGGAACTACCAACTTAGTTAAAATTGCCCTGCAATAATTAGGCAGATGGCGACTAGCTTAATAATAGTTATCTTACCTCTAAAAACTACACGAGAAATAAATCCTTAATCTTCTGAGACTGATGGCCAGTCTGTGCTCATGTGCTGTCAGTCCCTCCGGTGCCATTCGGGACAGTGCAATGCTTATGAAGGGAGACCGGGACTGACAGCGCAGGTGCACAGATAAGATGTCTGAGCTGATGCCTGGCTTCTGGTCTCAGAAGATTAAGGCTTTCTGTAGCATCGTGTAGTTTTTAGAGGTAAGATAACTATTATTAAGCTAGTCGCCTTCTGCCTAATTATTTCAGGGCAACTTTAACTAAGTTGGTAGTTTTGCTTTAAGACGTAACTGTAGTAATATTCCAAGAAACATTCAAATAAAGTCTATTGAAGCAATAGAAATTAATTGATAGAAGTTATGGTGAAGAGTTGTTAGATCAGACCATAACAAGAGCACGACAGCTCAAACGAGAAACTTTGCAACAACCTAAAAATTAGAAATGTAAGAAAAAGTTTCCAACCACATTTGTTACACAATACAGTTTGGCCGCACCACAAATAACAAATATATTTAAGAAGAACTGGGATATTATAAGAGAGAACCAGCTATTAAAAGAAGACTTGCCAACAAGAAGTAAAGTTATCTTTTGGAAATCTAATAATATAAGATCCACAATAGCTAAAAGTAGACCAAAGAAACTAAAGATGACTACTCATCAAAATATAATTAACCCTATGTTTTAGCTCCTTCAAATGTAATATTAAAAGTGTAGAAACTGCCCCTATATGAAACATAAAATAAACACCTTTCAAAATTACAATTTAAAGGGATAGTAATGTTTCATAATAAAAGCAGCTCCAATTAATCATCATAGTATTTGGACTTTGGAGAGTGTTATTTCAATTCTCTCAGAGTTGTAGTTCAAGAGTAATTCAATGACAAAGTATTCCCCTCCCGCCCCTTTTACTGATGTAACACTGTTCAGCCAGATCAGAAGGGAGGTGCCTAGGTAGACTGCAGAGAGGGACAATATTCAATTAAGATAAGGGAAAAACCTGAAAAACTTGTCAAGGGGAGCAGGGCTTTCATAGTTCTCATAGGAAGAAGATTGTCCCCTTCTGTTATCTATCTGGTCTATGGACTGGATTCCACATCTGAGAAGAGATGGCTTACACTAGGTTTAAGGGGCGGGAGGGGAAACTTTGCTTGTGAATATCTCTCAAACCATAAAGGTTAGAGAGATAAGACTTATATCGTTCTTCATGTTTTTTAATGCCTACAAAATAAAATAAAGATAAAATGAAGTATTACGATCCCTTTAAGTAAAGAATATGTTGTTAAACAATTTATAAATTACAGTACTGCATATGTTGTTTATCTCATTAGGTGTGGTTGTGGTATTGCATATGTAGGACGCACCAAAAGAATTATAAGAGAATGGGCAGGAGAGCACAGTATAATTAACAACTGTAAAAAAATAAAATAAAAGCCTAAGAGGAGGAATAGTGAACTTTACTATAATGGGGATAGAACACATATACCAAGATTACATAAGGATAGGTTTACCAAATTATGTTAACAGGAGGCCTTCTGGATTTTCAAATTAGGAACACTACAACTACAGGGCCTTAATGGGGATATCGATCTAGGGTATTTAAAATGAAATATGCTTTTTGACTTGGCATATATTCTTATAAATATCTTTATGGATACAGATAATATAATTTCCCAGAAATTTTTATAATTCAACATCAATAGAAATGTTATTTACTATTTATTTTATTTTAATATACAATTACTTAATGGATATATAAAATTGTGCATATATATAAGAAGTTCCTCTACTTTGGAATATTGTACATGAATAATTTATTACTTTTCTATATGTATATATGTATTTTTATTCTTTGATCTTACAAAAAACAAGAGTTTTTTTACATTTGGACTCCATGTTAATGGACTTTTAAATAAATATTAATATCATAGTTCTTTAAGTGAAAATATTCTAAATTTATTTATTTTATCAAGTGTATTTTTGATATACCAACAGGATATCTATAAAACACAAGCTCTTGGGTTTTTTTTTTTAATTTCTCCGTCACTACAGTATGCCTGAAAGCATTTATCTCATACCTTATTTCACTGACTCGTTTGTTCAGCTATATGCACCTCCCCCTATGGCATGTAAGCACTCTGAAACCTTTCACCACCCACCTCCATCCATTTTAGAGGCTGTAGTCCCCCTTTTATCTTCTCTATCCTGGAGCTGAAGGATCCTTGATATTTGTACCCATCTGTTCGCAGAGGCTGAAGAACCCTATAATTCCATAGCTTTTTGCAGAGACCAAAGGACCCCATAATTCCTTATCTCTTCGTAGAGGCTGAACATCTCTATAATTCCTTACCTCTTAATAGAGGCTGAACAACTCCATAATTCCTTACTTCTTCATAAAGGCTGAAGGACCCCATAAATCCTTACTTCTCCATAGAGGCTGAAGGAACCCATAATTCCATACCTCTTAGCAGAGGCCAAATGACCCCCTTATTCTTTCCTTTTCACAGAGGCCTAAAGACCTCATTATTTCTTACCTGTCCCAGAGGCCAAAGGTCCCCTTTTATTTCCTTACCTTTTTAAAGAAGCAAGAGTCCCCATAATTCCTTACCTCTCTGCAGAGGCGGAAACTCCCCATATTGCCTCCCCTTGTTACAGAGGCTTCCTTATATATTGCCTTATCTCTTTGCAGAGGCTGAAGGATCCCACTTTCCATTGCTTTTATAGAGGCTTAACCCCTTCAGTGCCAGAGGCTTGGGCCATTGCCTGTACCCTGCAGGCCAGACACTTTTTCAGCATTTTTGCTATACTTCCGTTTAGGCTTGATTTCCTCTGGGGAATTTTAGTTAAATATGGAAAACTATATATTGTTTTTTTCAGAACGCATTGAGCTTTCTTGTGGTACCTTACATGAAGAGAATTTTACATTGTGCAAAAAGCTATGATGTCATAATGACAAAAAAAGTGAAAATTTACTCATTTTGCTAAAATCACATACTATGTATCAAAAACATTTACCTTGATTGAAAAAGTTTCAATTATTTGAAAAAGCTCCGAGTCCCCCGAGTAAAAAAATACCAAATTTCTATAGTTTTACCTCCGTCCAAGGCTAGCGTAGAGCCCTAATCACCAGCAGAGCAAAATGACATTTTCAACTTTATAAACTAAAATGCGCATTCTAGGGTTTTTGTGGTAAATCTACCCTAAAACAGTGGAATAACTATATAAAACTATATATTTCTGGAAAGTAGACAACCTACTGCATCTAATGAGGTGTGACTTTCCTTGTTACCCCAAGCCTGGTGTGCACAAATGCCTCCAGAAGATGGCGCTAATGAAAAAAAAGGCATTTTCTTACATTTCTGCCCCTTCAAATGTACTGAAATTTGTGAAAACCATGGCATTTCCAACTGTATTCAGTAGCTAGTGCTCTTAGGAGAAAAATGACACCCATTGGTATGAGTTTAACTACCTCAGGGGGCGCTACAAGTACAAAACTACACCTATTGCAACCTCAAATTTTTCTAACATTTTCTCAAACATTACTTGTCTGTACACAAATGGTTATAACAACTACAGAAGTGAAGAAAGGGTACACAAACCATACCATTTTGAAAAGAAGACACCCTGCCGCATCTAATGATGGGTGACTTGCCTTGTTACCCAAAGCCTGGAGTGCACAAATGCCTCCAGAACGTGGCGCTAATGGGAAAAAAAAGGCATTTTCTTACATTTCTGCCCCTTCAAATGTACTGAAATTTGTGAAAACCATGGTATTTCCAACTGTATTCATTAGCTAGTGCTCTTAGGAGAAAAATGACACACCATTGGTATGAGTTCACCTACCTCAGGGGGTGCTACAAGTACAAAACTACACCTATTGCAACCTCTAATTTTTCTAACATTTTCTCAAACATTACTTGTCTGTACAAAAATGGTTATAACAACTAGAGAAGTGAAGAAAGGCTACACAAACTATACCATTTTGGAAAGAAGACAACCTGCCGCATCTAATGAGGGGTGACTTTCCTTATTACCCCAAGCCTGTTGTGCCTAAATGCTTCCAGAAGGTGGCACTTTAGGAAAAAATGGCATTTTCTTACATTTCTGCTCCTTCATCTGTATGGAAATCTGTGAAAACCATGGAATTTCCAACTGTATTCATTAGCTAGTGCCCTAAGGAGGAAAATTACACCCAATTGGAATGAGTCGACCTACCTTAGGGGTGCCAGAAGCACATAACTACTTCTTCGAAAATGGCTGCTTGTACTAAAATGTTCATAACTGTTAGAGACGTGAAGGAAAGGTATAAAAGGTATACCATTTTGGAAAGTAGACATTCTCCCGCATCAAGTGAGGGGTCACTTGCCTTTCTACCCCCTGGGCTGAAGTGCACAAATATTTCCAAAAGGTGGCGCTATGGGAATAAATACATGTTTTTTTTACATTTCCACCACTTCAAAGATACTAAAATCTTTGAAAACCATAACATTTCCTACTGTATTCAGTACCTGCATGAGAAAAATGGTAGCCCATTTGTGTGGGTTAACATACAATATGTGGGTGCTAGGAACACGTGCGTAAACCTGACACTTTTGTTTTTTAAATTATCTGCTTGCACTAAAATGGTTATAACCATAATAGATATGCAGGAAAGGTAGAGAAACAATGCCATTTTGGAAAGAAAACAACCTGCCGCATCTAATGAGGTGTCACTTGCCTTCTTACCCAAAGGCTGGTATGCATAAATGCTTCCAGGAGGTGGCGCTAATGAAAAAAAAGGCATTTTCTTACATTTCTGCCCCTTCAAATGTATGGCACTCTGTAAAAACCTTGGAATTTTCAACTGCATTCCTTAGCTAGTGCTCTTAGGAGTCAAACGACACCCCATTGGTATGAGTTGACCTACCTTAGGGGGTGCTAGAAGTAGAAAACTACGCCTTCTACAACCTCTGATGTTTCTAACATTTTCTCAAACCTGACTTGCCTGTACAAAAATGGCTATAACGCCTTCAGAATTGAAGAAAAGGTAGATAAACCATACCATTTTGGAAAGAAGACATCCTGCCGCATCTAATTAGGGTCACTTGCCTTCTTACCCCAATACTGGTGTGCATAAATGTTTCCAGAAAAAGGCGCTAGTGAAAAAATAGGCATTTTTTTACATTTCTGCCCCTTCAAATGTATGGAGCTCTGTGAAAACCATGGAATTTTCAACTGCATTTGTTTACTAGTGCTCTTAGGAGTCAAACGACACCCCATTGGTATGAGTTGAACTACCTTAGGGGGTGCTAGAAGTAGAAAACTACACCTACTACAAACTCTGATGTTTCAAACATTTTCTCAAACCTGACTTGCCTGTACGAAAATGGCTATAACACCTTCAGAATTGAAGAAAAGGTAGATAAACCATACCATTTTGGAAAGAAGACAACCTGCCGCATCTAATGAGGGGTCACTTTCCTTTTTACCCCTAAGTTAGTTGGCACAACTATTTCCAGAATGTGGTGCTACAGGAAAGAAAAACAAACATTTGTTTTACACATCAGTCACTTCAAAGATACTAAAATGGTTCAATGGCGTGGGATTTCCTAGGAGGACTTCTTGCCAGCCAAAAAAAATGGTACCCCACTGCTCTGGGTTGACATACCAATTTACGCTACAGGAGCGTAGCTACCAGTGATTTTATGGCTAACAGATGAAAGAAGCTAGGACGTCAGCCGGTGTACGTGCGGACCTGTGACTACAAGTATAACAAAATGTGTGAGAGGGTGAGGGATTAGGCAGTGTGTGTGGGTATGAGCAGAGGAGCAAGGATGGTGGTGATGGTGGGGCAGTGTCTGATAGTGTGTATGGGAGATCTCTGACTACCATTGTGCACTGTATGTCCCCTCATACAAAGCACTGCGTTGGACCCCCTTCCTGTTGCACGTGCATTTTTTGGGGCTTTTTCCCCCAATATTTTTGTGTATACCTTGTTGGGGGCATCAGAACCCATACAATGAGGTCTAAATAAAAAATAAAGGGGGAAAAAATCCTTTATGTGCCACAGGGGTGTCCAGCACACAAAGGGTTAATTTTTTTTATCGTTACTTTGTATTCAGATGGCCACCAAACAAGCTCTGATCACAAAGTAATGATAAAAAGTCCTGTGTGTACCACAGGAAGGGGGTCTGCATTGAACCCCCCTCCCAGTGGCACACACAGGGTTAATTTATGATTTAATTTTTTTTATTGATCCCTCCCCAATGAGGTCTTAGTAAAAAAAAAATATATGTCCACAAACAGAGTGACCTGTGAGTGCCACAGGGGTCTCCAGCGCATTGCAAAGCAATGCATTGGATCCTTGTGGCACTCGGAGGGTTAATTTTTTTTTTATCATTACTTTGTAATCAGAGCTTGTTGGGGTGCCATTAGGACCAATCCTGATGACCCCCCAACAATCTCTGATAACAAAGTAATGATAAAAGGCCTGTGTGTGCCGCAGAAGGGGGGCTGCATTGGCCCCCCTGTGGCACACACAGGGTTAATTTTTTTTTTTTAATTTACTTTTTTTTATTATAGACCTCATTGAGGGGTATCAGGACCCCCCTGATCCCCCCAATGAGGTCTTACCAAATAAAAAAAAAAGAAATCAAAATAAATGTCCCTGTGAGTGCCACAGGGGTATCCAGCGCATTGCAAAGCAATGCATTGGACCCTTGTGGCACGAAGAGGGTTATTTTTTTTTATCATTACTTTGTAATCAGAGCTTGTTGGGGGGCCAACAGGACCAATCCTGATGGCCCCCCAACAATCTCTGGTAACAAAGTAATGATAAAAGCCCTGTGTGTGCCACAGGAGGGGGGGGGTGCATTGGACCCCCCTGTGGCACACACAGGGTTACATTTTTTTTTATATATATTTTTTTTAATTATAGACCTTATTGAGGGGCATCAGGACCCCCTTGATCCCCCCAATGAGGTCTTTAGAAAAAAAAAATACCCCCAAAGGAAGTGACCCTGTGAGTGCTTTGCAATGTGCTGGGGACCCTGTGGCACTCACAGGGTTACTTTTATTATTTTTTATTTATTTATTTTTTTTTTTAAACTCTTCAGACCTCGTGGGGGACATCAGGACCCCTCCTGGTCTCCCCTCAATCATTGATCTCCCAGCCGATAGGCAGGGAGATCAATGAGGCGACCGCAGGAGAGCAAAAGCTCTCCTGCCCTTCTCTCCTACCACCGGTAGGAGTGAACAGGACCGGGGAAACTTCCCTAACGTAATCGGTGACCATGTCACCGATGACGTTGGGAGGCTTCCCCCGGTCCCGCCCACTCCTACCCAGAAGTTCGGGTAGGAGAGAGGGGGAAGGAGAAACTCTGTTTCTTCTTTGTGTTTATTGATCTCCCAGCACGATCGGCTGGGAGATCAATAACTGGGGAGGCATGAGGAGTGTGCTCTCTCTGATTTATAATATGTCTGTAGATACCAAGTACAACCAAGTGTAAGAGCATAACTGAAATTTATTCTAAATATCAGTTATGCTCTTACACTTGGTTGTTGTCTACAGACATATTGTAAATCAGAGTTCATATTTACAGCCCTGGTGACTTAAGCTCTGTCTATCATCTGCGGACACAAGACAGATCCCACCCCCCAACATCATATTTACTGGCTGAAATACAGCACTGGTGACTTAAGCTCTGCCTATGGACACAAGACCTCAACATCATATTTACTGGCTGAAATATTGTAAATCAAAGTGCATATTTACAACCCTGGTGACATAGATCTCTCTATGGACACAAGACCCCAACATCACATTTACTGGCAGAAATAATTTCAGCCAGTAAATATGATGGTGGGGTCTTGTGTCTGTAGACAAAGCCTAAGTCACCAGGCTGTAAATATGCACTCTGATTCACAAAATGTGTTTAGACACCAACCAAGTGTAAGAGCATAACTGATATTTAGTTTGACCCAGCATCTGCTTGTCGATTGAATGAGGGATTTGCTTTGTTTCGCCCCTATGTATCTATATTCTGCGTCACCTCTGATGCTGCTCCTGTACTCAATGGGTTACAAATTCTAACCTTTTGAGTACAGGAGTAGACACATGTCCCTGTTATGAAAGGGTTAAAGTGGTGTCCTGTGTGAAAGATTGCTATCCAACTGCTGCAAATGTAAAAAATGGGAAGTTATAAAATATAATCTAAACAATATAATCTGAAATAATTGTATTTCATATAATTTTGCATATAGACAAGGTGCTGTTGCATGTAAGTTCTCACTTCTTGATAAGTTTCATTTTAGTTTTAAAATAATGACTATGCCCCTCCCATTCATGACATTGTCAAAAAGGGAAAGAGCATGGATGTCATTAAAATTATGCGCCCATCCCCCCAGAAAAATTTCTGTGGACGCCAATGCACATATCATTCCTCTAATTTATCTCCCATCAAATACCAGCCTGTCCCATAGTGCCCCACCACCCATTTTTTTCTCTTTCCTCTTCTACTATGCCTTCATTTACACCCAGAGATAAATTAGGCAGACTCATCTATTATCGCAGTAATTCCTCGATCTGCAAAAATTTTAATCCAAAGGCTGCTTGTTTAGCGCAAGCCATTTATAGCACATCTGCTCCATCTGTCACAAAGCCTATTCCTGTGCCATTTGTTCCCACAGTACTTCCACTAAAAAATGACTAGGTTCCATCAACGTAGCAGTTCTCCAGTCTTTACTTTCTTCTCACCCTGATTACTTCAGGTTTCAACGAAGGTTTCCACACTGGCATTGTTGCTTGTCCCTCAACTTCCATCGTTTGTCCTAATCTCATTTTCCTCCTAGCAGAACCTGAGGTCATCTCATCCGTACTAAGGAGTATGAAAAAGGTCTTACTGGGCCACTTTCCCTCACCTCCATTCCCAGTGTGGCACATTAACTCCCTGAAGTTTGCAACCAGAAAGTTTTCGAACAAAAAGAGTCTGATAATAGACTTCTCAGCCCTTCACTCCTCTATCACCACCAGTATTAATTCTCTCATTCCCACGAAAGAGTATTCCCTTCAATGTACCCATGTCGATGATGCCATCACTTTAAACAAGCCCATACAGGTTGCTGGTCATCTAAAACTGAGATTTCTGGCACCTTTAAGCTCTTTCTGATTCATCCATCTCTGTGGCATCTGTTTATCAAGTAGCACCATCAATATTATTTTGCCACTAGACTCATCTTTGGTCTGAAAGCAGCACCAAACTGTTTGATGCCTTCACAGACATTCTCTGTTGGCTTCTAACCAACCACTGCCATTGCCCTAAACTACTCCATTTGCTTCTCATTGAACCATTTACTTCTCCCCCATCCAGTCTCAACAAGCTGTTATCTTGTTTCCATGATCTTCATATTCCAGTAGCAACAAGTAGTGTTGGACAAAACTAGTGGCCTGGCCACATTCATAGACTTTCTAGGTTTCATCCTAGATTCCGAGAAGCTAGAAGCTAGATTACCATCATATAAAAACATATGCATTAGTTCCCTTATTAACCCTTTGACAGCTAGAGGGGTACACAACTCAGTGCTTTTCAATGCATTGCTTACCCCTCTGATACTCAAAGTTTTATTCAATACTCTACTAAGGCCTCATTAACTCATATCAAACTACAATCCCTTCTCGGTCACCTCAATTCAGCTATGAAAATCATTCCTCACGGTAGATCTTTCATTTCTCACCTACTCCTTCTCCTATCCTCTGTGCCAGATTCCAGTTCTCGGATCCTGTTCAACTAATCACTCAGATAAGACCTTATCATGTGGAGTAAGTTCCTTCAGGACTGGAATGGCTGTATATGTTTCCTCCTTCCCCATCATCCCCAACAGTTCCTACAATGCTTCAACAGGCAACAGCTTCACCGCCATTTGTGAGAATGACTGGTTCTCTAAGCCCTGACCCCAGGAAGCTGTGGAACTCCATCAATTCATCTTCACCTCCCTTCTTTTCGAGCTATATCATACTAATGACTTAAAGGTAAACAGGCAATGTAATAAAGCGATGGGGAATGCAAGCAGGGCACTGGGTTGTATAGCTAGGGGCATTAGTAGCAGAAAAAGTGAAGTAGTCATGCCACTGTACAGATCTCTAGTTAGACCTCACCTAGAATATTGTGTACAGTACTGGAGACCCCATCTCCAGAAGGATATTGATACTCTAGAGAAAATTCAAAGAAGGGCTACTAAAATGGTGACTGTTCTACAGGAAAAGAAATATCAGGATAGACTAAAGGATCTGAATATGTATAGCTTGGAGGAGAGAAGAGAGAGAGGGGATATGATAGAAACATTCAAATACATGAAGGGATTCAACAAAGTACAGGATGGAAGTATATTTCAAAAGAGTAAAAACGTTAGGACAAGAGGCCATAGTCTAAAACTAGAGGGACACAGGTTTAGATGTAATGTAAGAAAGTTTTACTTCACTGAGAGGGTAGTAGACAAGTGGAACAGCCTACCAACAGAAGTGGTAGATGTCAATACAGTGACAGAATTTAAGCATGCATGGGATAGGCATAAGGCGGTCCTTAACATAAGAAAAGACCAAGGACCAAAAAAGGTTTGAGGTTTTTTTTTTTTTTTTTTTTTTTTTTTTTTTTTTTTTTTTATACACAGTAGGAAATTGGGCAGACTAGATGGGCTGAATGGTTCTTATCTGCCATCAAATTCTATGTTTCTATACTGTCACAGCAACAGATTGGTGGTCATCATCTTTGGAAAGGTAAAGCAGTCACCTTTGTCACCAACAACATCATCACCTCTCACATTTTAATTAAAGGTAGACCCCTTCACTGACAATTATGACATTTCTTTGGAGGCTCACTTGCCTTTCATTGTATCACAAATTTTTCATCACAGCTCCTTCATTCATCAGCTGTTACGCTATCCCATTTTAATTTACAGGTTTTCTTCAATGTTTTCCCCTCAGCAAACCCACATTCCCCAAGTTCCAAGACTTCATTGTGCCTTGGATAACTTCATCATAAATGCATACAACATTATCCATAAAACTTTAGCTCCCAACACTCAGAAGGCCTATTTCAAAGCTTGAAATGGTTACAGGTTTTTATATCACAAACTGAACCTTCACATCCCTATTCATCCTCAGTTATCCTCGCCTTTGCATCTAAGCACTCAAGCTTTCCACATTCACTATTAAGCGCTACCTTTCAGGCCTCCAACACCACTTAACTCTTCTTTTCCCCAACATACTTTCTAACTACCAAATTAAATTGTTCCTCAAGGGTCACAGCTCCCTCCACAAACCTGTTTACCTATTACCAGTCCTCTCTTTCATCAACTCTTTGATTTGCTTAGCTCCCACCCCTTTGACAGTCATGCTAACTTAGTTTTTTTTAGCTGCTATTACCATAGCCTTGTTTGGCTTTCTTAGGTCAGGCAAATTTGCTGCTCACTCCTGTTCTTCCCCTTTCCTCACCATATCAGACCTTACCTTCCACCAAGACCACTTCTCTCTTTTCCTCACCCAGTCAGACGTAACAGGTATAGACTCTCATATTCTGTTCTATACAATTCACGAATGGCGGTGCTCCTTTTTCGAACTTTAACTCCTCTCCTCCCTTCTCAAAATTAAACCAGAGCTAGTCTTCCAATGCCTGATAGCCCACTCATCACCTCATCCTTCAACAAATACTTGAGAATTCTTCTCTCCCATTTAGGTAAACCCGGCCTTATATTCAGGCCTCTTTAACCACAAAAAAATCAAGTTCCGACACATAATTCAGTGGCTGGGGAAATGGCAGTCCTCGTATTTCACTCGATATGTTCCAGACCCTGCTCATGAAATTATATTAGCTCTAATCTCCATGATTTAATAAGCTACACTTCCTTCTTAGAACTCTCAAAGTATCTTAATCCCAAGTAATAAACTTATACGCTTAAACCTGTTTTGGTTCTCATTTTTGGCCTCTAATCAAGCTGACCACGTTGTGTCTTCCCTGGGACCCGGACAATCCCAGGGTCTTCAGAAAGTTTTTCCTAATTTTTTCTAGCTCCATAATCTCTGCTAGAAGCCTCAACCACAATTAATATAAATATTGGTATGGTTCACCCAGTCTTTGAAGAACTTAAGGAGGCTAGAAATGTTGTAAACATGTGTATTCTGAAGATTAAAGCCACCATTAACTTTAGGTTGGTACATTTTATTGATACAAATTTTTGGTGTTGTGGTATTCAAGATGAAGCACTGAAATCTAGCAGTTTTATGGTGCTATTAGATAGATGGTTAACATCTGCTGCTTAAATAAAATATGAGGGAAAGTGATCATTTTTAGAAAATGTATTTTCCTGATAAAAGAGATAGGACGTTTATTACAATTTTGGAAGTCTGTGACCATCTGGGACATCAGTGTTGAATTGTTAAGGGAATATAGATTGGCAATGTTTTTAGCAAGATGTATGCCTAAAAATATAATCAAGTTTTCTGACCATATGAATGGGCAATGGGGTGGCAGAAGTAGGGGGGTGGTCTGTTAGCCACATGGCCTCGAACTTGTCCAAATTGATCCTGCAGCCAGAGATATCCCCATACTAGAAGAGATAATGGTAGGGATTGCTATAATAGAATTACTGATTAAGAGTAACATGTCAGCAAACAAATTTAATTCAATGTCATCCATCTTGAAACCTTCAAAATATTTTAGTTAGTTAAAGGGATAGTAATACTTCATTTTAACTTTATTTTATTTTGTAGGCATTAAAAAAACATGAAGAATGATATAAGTCTTATCTCTGAAACCTTTATGGTTTAAGAGATATTCACAAACAAAGTATCCCCCCCCTGTTCAACCAGATAAGAAGGGAGATGCCCAGGTAGACTGCAGAGAGGGACAATCTTCAATTAAGATAATGGAAAAAGCTGAAAAACTTTTCAAGGGGGGAAGGGCTTTCATTGTTTTCATACAAAGAAAATTGTCCCCTTCTGTTATCTGTACTGTCATACAACCTGATCCACATCTGAGAAGAGATGGCTTACACTAGGAAAAAGGGGCGGGGAGGGGAACTTTGCTTGTGAATATCTCATAAACCATAAAGGTTTGAGAGATAAGACTTATATCATTCTTCATGTTTTTTTAATGCCTACAAAATAAAATAAAGTTAAAACGAAGTGTTACTATCCCTTTAAGCTGTCTAAGCGGAGGGTCCAGTGCTATATTAAAAATAATGGATAAAAGGGGGCAACCCTGCCTAGTATCTCTGAATAGGGGAAAAGTGGTGAGCTGTAATTTTGTTGTGATGGTAGTGTTAGGAGTTTTTCCCCCTGTTATCATTTTGACATAGTCAATAAACTGGGAGCCAGTTTGTTGCGTTTCAAATAACTTAATGAAATGGGTCCAAGATATCTTGTTGAATGCCTTTTTGGCATCTAAATTTACTATCAAATTGGCATTGGATGAAAGATTCCTTGACCTCAGGATCACTATCAGCTCTTGTCTAATATTTCAAAACCATGTTTGCTCAGGAAAGATTATCGCTGGCAAAATGTGATTTAGTCTATTTGCCAAAAGTTTGCTAAGGAGTTTAAAATCCAGGTTGAGAAGGGAAATCAGTCTATAAGATAAAACGAGGTTGGAATCTCTACTATGTGTGGGGAGGATTATAATTCTGGTGAGATTGAGATGCAGAAGCATGATTTTTTTCTATAACAATATGACTGAATACTGGCAAACCTGATATTTCAAAATTGTATAGAGTTCTGAAGGTAGACTGTCAGGGCTCCTTGGAATTATATTTGTATTATTTGGTGTTACGTATGTGGGAAATTGCCTTTCAGGATGTGGTTATTGTTGCATAATATCTAAGAATTTATACATATGTTTTTTATTTAAGTGAATGTGGTTCTATTTTACATTTTTCTATACGGTTTGTCTCTTGTCAACTTCGGTTACTAGGAGCTCCTAATGCTCCATGAATAACGGGAGTTTTCTCTTCGGCTTCATTGTCTGGTTAGATATTAATTTATTCCTGGTCCTTAGTTAGACTGTGGGGTTCCTGTTTTTTCCTGTACCAAGTGAGAAACTTTTTGACATTGTACATGTTAGTTAGTAATATTTTTTACATTTAATAAATATTATTTTACTGGATAGCAGGCATTTTCTCTCATATCCTTTATCTATATAATAACAGTATCGCTCAATATTACATTTCTATCAGAATAGAATTGTATTTAGTGTTGGGAATTATTGCAGGTAGGTTGTTCCTATTCAGATGAGGGTCTTCTACTATGTTAAATTTGCCACCAACAAGGAGTTTGGTTGCTGATCCTTCAATAAGATGCTGGAGGACTTGAAGAAAAGATAAAATATAGCGGTCATCCTTTACTACTGATGAGATACCTACCTCTTGTACCTGGGGAGTGCAGATCCCGAAATCCCTGCACAACATCTTTCCTCTGAATTATGAGTTTCTGCTCCATTCTGTCCGGCTTCTTTCATGCAGTGGAAACCCTTTGAGCTGTCCTGGCCTGGTCGTATAGTGGCTGTTAACATGGTCATTCCACCATGACTGTTGTGTGTTTTTCAGACCCTTCCTATTATCCATCCACCTTCATAATTCACTGCCATCCAGAGGCTAGCATCATTTGCTTCATTTGGGGTATGCAGAGTCTTGGGTCTCCTTCTCTGTCTTGCAAAGAGCTCGGTGCCACTGGTGACTGGAGGTTCCCAATTTTTGCCTTTATCACAATGCTGCAGTTCTGGAGCAGACTCTGATGTGGCACTGCCCTCTAGATTCTAAACTTTGGCTACAGATATAATCTTGTCTGAGATCCTACAGATAGTTTTATTTGTCCAACCTTGAACTTATGGAACAAACGTAATAAATCTCATGGTCTGACCCCCTTCCCCTCGGCTTCTCTTCTGTTGTCGCATATCCAATCCAGCATTCCAGACATCTCAGTGGCCTCCTGGAGGGCATGGGGTATCACTCACCTTCAGCACCTTTATCTACCCACAGTCTTAAAATCCTTTGCTTTGCTCAGGCAAGAATTTGGGTTTCCTGGCTTGGAAGTTTTTACTATCTTGGGGTCTCACATTTTCTCCAGTCCTTGCTCAAGCCTGGGGGCCTGCTCTCCTGCCAGTCCCCTTTTGTTTCAATGTCACATCGTGCCCCAGAACTTACTCACTCTATTTCAGAAATTTACTCCCTCCAGACTCTCACTTTAAAACTCTGCAGACTCAGACTGTGCAGAAGTGGGAAGCACATATGGGTCAATTTTTTGAGCAGCAGGACTGGATGTTGGTTTTTAACTTGTCTGCCAAGATGACTAGAACGAAACACACAGAGGTGGCTTTGAAGCTCACTCTGTGGTGGTACCTCATCCCAGATGGATTAACCAGGATTTAACCAGGTGTGGTGATACAGGCACACTCCTCCCCATCTGGTGGACCTGTCCCATGGTTCAATCATTTTGGGTTATAAGCAAACATCACCAACTGCAATCTATGCCCATTTAAGATATTGCTACGATTGCAAGAGAGCTAGGAGAGAGACATAAAGAAGGAACACTGACTTTCAACACCAACTAAAAAGTTGCTTACCATCTGCCCACTACAACATTGCTTCACAAGAGAATAATAAAGAGCACAAAGGATGGGAGAATAACAGACTTTTCTGCCCGTAGTCCTCATTGGATGGGAGAGGTAGTATACCAGCACCTATAAAGGTGTGCTACTTTTGGTTAATCACTCTTATAGACTGCTCTCATAAAAGACAGAAGATCATTGTGTATTTTTATATATGATTTATTGGTGTACAATATTTGGTACCAATATTTGATTGACTTTTTTTTATATAATTATGTTTATTTATTTTGCAATATAAAAGAGTACATACATTTAGAGAAAAGCAGTACAAACAACAGAAAGATACATTCAAGTCATGTTCCCAGCTGAATGGGAGTTTAAGGTGTTAGTAATGTCCAACAAAAAGTTTGTTGCATTTAGAAGAGCTTAAAAAGCTGAGCTAAATGCAAAAAAACGTATCTCTCAAACCGCTATGGTTTAAGAGATACAGGCGTTTAAAGTTCGCTGTCTCCTACTGACAGCTGTAAAGCAGGAGATTCGTGTTGGTCGACACGGAGGCGCTTGAGAAGTGCCTGGTTTTCAAGCACACGTTTTAGGCCATTCCAATGAAGGGATTCCTTGTAAGTAACGAGATCTCGGCACTTCTCAAGCGCCTCCGTGTCGACCGACCCGAATCTCCTGCTAACAGCTTTACAGCTGTCAGTAGGAGACAACAAACTTTAAACGCCTGTATCTCTTAAACTATAGCGGTTTGAGAGATACGTTTTTTTGCATTTAGCTCAACTTTTTAAGCTCTTCTAAATGCAACAAACTTTTTGTTGGACATTACTAACACTTTAAACATAGAATGGTCCAATATGCATTAAACAGTGCAATATATATTCCTAGGGTCCCCAATTCCAGGATCTCAAAGTGTATGTATAGCAAGGGAAATACTCCATGAAGGGAGTAAACACGAATCTAAGGTAAGTAATGAGGCTGGGGTAAGTCATAAGAAACAATAGGGATAAGTTAGTGTGGGAGTGAGGTGAGGAGAATGGAAATAGGATGAGGATTAAGAGGGAAGGAAAGTAAGAGAGGAAAGAAGAGGTGAGAAAAGGAAAGTTTAAGGGGGGTGAAGATGTGTGCACACCTGTCAAGGAAGTCTCTGAAGGGAGGTGGAGGGGGACCACAGCCTATCCACCTCCCAAGATGTGAAGTTAAATTTAGATGAAAATTCTAATCCAAAGTCAAATTTAAATGTATAGCCCTAATCAGATGGATTGAAATGTGTATATCTACCAGTCATAAGGATCCCATTCACCACATCAGGATTTCTACCATCCCTCAGGTATGATAGCCAAGTCAGACGGGCTTGCTGACTCACCCTACTAGCCCATTCCGAGAGAGCAGGAACCTCTACCAAATTCCAGTTAACTTTGCTTCATTTAGCATGATGACAAAAGTTTGATGTGGTGTAGCAGAACTGGGAAGTTCGAGAAGAACAACACTTGTAGTGGATTTATCAACAGAGTGATCCGTAAGAAATTGTCTGTGTGTTTCAATCACTGGGACCAGAATGGGTGTAGTATCCCAAAGGACCAAACATGTATGTATGTATGTGCCCTCGGCTGCAGAACACCTCCAGAATAGCGCACTATGCCTAGGAGATATGAAGCGTAGTCTCGGTGGTACATAGTACTATTGAGAAAGAAATGTATAATTCATCTCTAGAGTATGAGATCAGATGGAATAGGACTTTTTATATATGCTTAAACCGTGTAACACAATACATTTTCATATTTAGATAGCATACAATTGCTCTTTATATATATATATATATATATATAGAGAGAGAGAGAGAGAGAGAGAGAGAAATGGCATGACAATAATGTAGATATTTGAACTCTAAGTAACTGCAAAACAATGTTATATTTATTGTCAGTGTTTTAACCCCCTTTATCAAGACAACCAGAACATCACATTATGTGACCTTATATACAGTGAAGTATGGAAAGATGCCAACATCCCACGAATGCTAATGTCCTGATGTCACAGCATGTCATGAGTCTTCAGCATTACAGTGTAAGCATGAAGAAATTAACTCCCTGTTTTCCCAGGAACAGGAGTGACAGTTAAAAAATCTTTTAACAGACTTAGGGCTTGATTCTATTACCAGAGCTAAAAATAAAACAGGCTTTTTTTTTTTTTAAGTCAGTTTTTGCTATCCTATTACCTGACTTGTGAAAACAAAACCAGCGGTAATTATACTTACCGCCAGTCTAAAAAAAAGCCCATAGGAAATAACTAAAAACAATGTGCAATTAGTATCCTATTACCCACGCTCAGTATTACCGCCTGTTTTGTGGTTACATTTAAGTCAGAAGTTCTGTGCCTCAGAGGCTGAGGCATAGAAGCCATAACGACAGTTTCAAAACCATCGTTGTTCGAACAAAAGCAGTGTATAATACAGTACACAGCACAGAAATCTGACATAAAGTGCCCCCCTTCGACATATTAACCCCCCTTTTAAAAGTCGACTTGCAGTGCTTTCTTTCACCACTTTAATTTGACTAATATTGTTCACATTCCACATTTTAACCCTTCCCCTTCAAAATTCGACTTACAGTGCTTTCTTTCACATTAATTCGACAAATATTGTTCATAGTCGACAATTGAACCCTTCCCCTTCCAAATCCACTTACAGTGCTTACTTTCACCACATTAATTCAACAAATATTGTACATCCGACATTTTAACCCCCCCCCCCATGACTTTCTTTCACCATTTTTATCCAACATTTTTTCTTCTCCTTTTTTTTTCGACATGCCTTCGTATTTTGTTTTGCAAGATTAACCCTATGAGTACCAGAGAGGTAGCAACACATTGCAATGTGTTTGCTACCCATCTGGCACTCAAATGGTTAAAAGAATTAGTGGAAACAATGCTCCTCAATATTACATAAACCTATATCTTGATTCTAATGAGTAGCCTAAACTATTTTATTAGATCAGCTCTTAGTAAATAATAGGGATCTAACTTCCATTATCTTTATGAGCCACCCTTACACTGCCAGTTGCTTGTGAGCCCTGGGCTGTAGAAACCTGAGTTCTCACAGCCAGTGTGTGTATGTTTGGTTTGCTGCCAAAAGCAACAATAAGTTCCAATTTACCCTTGCAACAAAGTATTCTTGAGCACACTGACTGAATACTTTGTTGCAAGGGTAGATTGCAACAAATGTCAGATAAAAATGGTGAAAGAAAGTCATGGGAGCACTGCAGTCGAATTTTAAAGGGGGGAGGTTAAAATGTCCTATGTACAATATTTGTCGAATTAATGTGGTGAAAGAAAGTGCTGTAAGTCGGATTTGGAAGGGGAAGGGTTAAATTGTCGACTATGAACAATATTTGTCAAATTAATGTGGTGAAAGAAAGCACTGTAAGTAGGATTTTGAAGGGGAAGGGTTAAAATGTGGAATGGGAACAATATTAGTCGAATTAAAGTGGTGAAAGAAAGTACTGCGAGTCGACTTTTAAAAGGGGGGTTAATATGTCGAAAGGGGGCACTCTGTCGGATTTTATGTGGAGAACACATCTAACACTGAACTTGATCTTTCTGTCGTCAAATGTACTCCTATTTCCTTGGACTTTGACATTTTGCAAGTTTTTGTAGGCGGTAGACAAAAAAAAAGCAGACAGCGCCAGTTTTGTTACTACTCTGAAAAGTGCTGTCTACGCCAGTTTTGTTTTACTGTGGTTCTGCAACAGAATACCAACGTAACACATGTTTGTAAAATTCACGCTACTTGTTTTTCTTGTAACGCCGGTTTTAGCACTAGTAATAGAATCAAGCCCTTAGACCTCTATTCATTTAGGTCCGATGGCTGAAAAAACAGCCAACATCATTTTTTCAAGTACAATAAACTAGGCCAGCAAAACTTGTCAGCGAAAAAGTTATCTGCATTTTCTCCATTTCAAAATTTAAAAAACGCCACAAGATGCTATTCAGTTGACACATTGCTGAGCAGACCTCTCTGGGATTCAAAGGGTTAAACAATGCATAGATGTGGGAACATCAAAGGTAGGCTGACTATACCTCACCTTTTAAAAGGGACACATAGGAAATAGACATATTTCAGGAGTGCACCAAAATCAAAGCAACCCTGTAGTATGCATTTTTCTTGTGTGTCCCTTTTTAAAGGTGAGGTATGGTCAGCCTAATCAAAGGATAAGGGCTAATGATGCTTGACACACTGTCAAGCACCGAGCTTGAGCTCAATGCCCAGTCACCCTCCCAAATATTAACCTTACACTACCCCAAACAGTGAAGTTCAACAATACTAGCCCTAACACTAGCCTATTACCTAGAGCTGTACAACACCTACCTGTCATCCACTGCCCATGTTCTTCTGTCATCTTCTGTCTTCCCTCTTCTTTCTCATTTCAGTCTACTTCTCTTCTGTCTTCTGATCGTCATCTGTTTAAAAGATGTACTTGTAAAACCAAATAAAGTCTACATGAAAAGACTTTTGAAAAACATACCGTTCAAGTAATGTATTCGTTAACTCTCTGAGTGCCGGAGGGGTATGCAATGCCTTGCTCTCCAGCACTCAAAGATTTAAACCGTGCTGGCATTCCAATCATCAAAAATAAACTGTGGCCTGATGCAGAACAAATATGTGGCAAATCAACTTAAAAAATAACATTCTGTCCCCAATGAAATTATCAGTTGATCCAGTCAAAATACTGCATTTTCCCTGGCAGTGAAAGTGTTACAGATGCTGCCACCTCCTCCGCTGTTGCTGGTGGTGTCGTCAAAAAGACTTTTGCATGCCAAAAATCCCCACCTTGATACCTTCTGCACTGTTGCCAACTCATCTGTGTGAAAACTGTGAATATAGACTGGCTTTTAAATGGCCAGTCTCTGTTAAAAATTATTTCCAGGCTACCATTGGTTGGAATGTAGGCTTAGGCATCTCCCAGCCAATCAGCTTCTTGGGGGTGGGGAGGATAAAAGCAGCTATAAGTTGATTGGCTGGGAGGTGCTTAAGCACACATCCCAGCCAATGGTAGGCTGGAAACCATTTTAAACAGAGACAGGCCATTTAAAAAGCCAGTCTCTGTTAAAAATTTTCACACAGATGCTCTGGCAATGCCCCAGAAGGTATTATTGGGAGGGGGATTTCTGGCATGCAATCCTCCTTCCACCACCAGTGACATCGGCGGTGGCAGCAGCATCTGTAGCACTTTCAATGATGGGGGAAATGTAGTATTTTGACTGCATCAACTGATATTTTTAGTAGGGATGATATATTAATATTTTAAATGGATTGCCACATATTTGTTCTGCATCAGGCCACAATTTATTTTTGATGATTATAATGCTGGCACAGTTTAACCCTTTAAGTGCCAGAGAGATATGCAACGCATTGGTCTGCAATGTTTTGCGTAGCCCTCAGGCACGGTTAACAAAGGGTTAACAAAAACTTTACTTGAACACATATTTTTCAAAAGAATTTTCATGTTGACTTTCTTTCTTTATACAGGTACATCTTTTACAACAGAAGAAGATCAGAAGACAGAAGATGAAGAGAAAGAAGAAGAGGGAAGACAGAAGATGAAAGAAGAAGACAGACAGTAGCTGGCCAGGGTGTTGAAGACCCCACGGACATCAGGATTACAGGTATTTCTTTTCAGGGTATGTTTTAAAACCGTATGTATACCCCATTGTCATTCATAGGGTTAATTCTACTAACATTTGACACATTGTTTCAGTAATTTGGATGTATTGATATGGAGCTTAGGGCCCCATATCAATACATCCACTGGTGATTTTTTTAGGCCTTTTTTCCCTTCAGTTCCTGTGTCGGCAGGTTTTAACATGTGTTAGGGGACTGTGCTCAGATTTTTACCCGTTAGAGTGGGTCCCTTAACACATGTTAACTCCTAACATATGGAATTGAATGGGAAAATGGACGTCGTACAAATGCTTTTTAATGGGTTCAAATGTGCGCTAACGTTAGCACCCGACTTGTGTTGTTTCTGCCGATATTTCTTCATAGCACTGGTAAAAAATGTTGGTGGGTGTTTTTTTGCCCATTGGACCAAATTGAATTGTTCCTAAACTACTGTTAGCAGTTTATAAGATTGCTAATTGAATGGCTTACAGTTGGCTATTGTCACAGTCTTAGTCCTCCGGGGTGGCCAGCGTAGGATGAGCCGGCCACTTCAGCATTCTAGCGTGCACTTACTTGGGCGGCTGGTTCGTCCGATGCTGGTCGCCTGCTCCTTCCTCGCGGCTGTCACACAATTTCTGTCATGGTCTCTGCTTCTCGGTGGTCTTGAGCAGGTGCGCGTCTTCTGGGACTGTCCTGGTGATGTCACGCACCACTCTTGTAGTGCCTGGGAACTTGTTGTGTGCTCCACCTCCCTGCTGGGGCCCAGTATATAAACTGCCTGAACACCATCTCTGTTGACCTTACATGGTGTCCAGTGCAGTACTCATAGTGTCCAGATATTGATCCGTATTTGACCCCTGCTTGGCTTCCTTAGTTCCTGTGTCTATAACCCTAAGTCTGACTACCCACTTTGGTGTTGACTTGTGGCTCTGGCTGACTATCCAATCCGTGTATGACCCCTGGCTAGTCTGACTACCCACTCTGGTGCTGACCTGTGGGTGTTGCTGCTCTCTCTCTCTCCAAGAGTTCATCTGATTTGCTGTTTCATTTTACTTGCATATTAATAAAGGTGGAGTTAATTTACTGTATTTGCGCATTGTTCTCATTTGTACACCAACCATGACAGCTGTTTTCTTAATGTCAGAGACAACTGAATCGAGGCCTTAGTCTGTTAAAATAATTTTTAAATGTCACATCCTGTTCCCAGGTAGATAGAGAGTGTTAATTTAACACTGAAATCGCATGACATGCTATGACATCAAAACATTAGCATTTGTGGGATGTTGGTGACTTTTCCATGCTTTACTGTATATAAGGTCACAGAGTGTAATGTTCTGGTTGTTTTTATAAAGGCCCTCCAGGGGGATGAAATGTTGACAATAAATACAAAATTTTTTTGCAGTAAAAACCCTGAGTGCTAATTTCTGTATGGTGTCATACCATTTATGATTAGACAATATTTTGATGAATACAGCACCAAGGCAAGCCATAATTTCATGTTTTTGTATAAAGAATTCCCATTATACATTTGGCTGTAGCAGAAGACAGTTTGTCTGCCGAAGGGCTGGAGAGCCGTACAAGAATGAGTGTCTGCAGGCTACAGTGATGTAAGGTGGAGGTTCCTGTTTGGGACTGCATTTCTGCAAATGGCGTTGGGGATTTGGTCCAAATTAATGGTCTCCTTAATGCTGAGAAACAGAAGCAGATACTTATCCAACATGCATTACCATCAAGAAGGCATCTGGTTGGCCCCAAATTCATTCTGCATCATGACAATGACCCCAACCATACAGTCAAAGTCATTAAGAACTATCTTCACTATAAAAATGAACAAAGAGTCCTGGAAGTGATGGTATGGCCCCACAGAGCCCTGATCTCAACATCATCAAGTCTGTCTGGGATTAAGTAAGCACAGCATTGCCTGTGTATGAAAGATTAATTGTATTCTCTCATATATAGCCGAGATCTGCTGAATTTACCGCTAGTGTCCTCCTGGCCAAATACCATTTTAGAATGTTGGTGTATATGTTTGATTATATATATATTTATGTTTAATCTATGATGATAAAGAGAATGAGAATTAACTCAAGATAAAATGGGATGGAAGGTTGAAGGAAGGTGGAGGGATGGAAATGCAGGGGAAACAAAATGAGAGAATAGCACCTAGGAGAGAATGAGGGCTGTGACAGCTGAATGGCTCTTGCTTTAATACGTATGAGGGGCCAGTTGTCAGTTTTGGTTAACAGGAAGGGGAGGGATACACATAGGTGCTAGACAGGTCTCCATTGGATTGCTTTACAAATCACTGCAAATCTTCCTAGCATCCTAGGGGGTTAATATACAACTAATCATTATTCACAAACACATTGTGATTATTGTATTGTTGAATGGATGCTGTTTGACCACTCTGGTCTGTATAAGTCCCTGATCTGACATCCTTTGAAACATATGTTGTAAGTAAATTCAAAGGGGGGCAGAGTTATCAGCAGTTTTTGTTGTTTTTTTCTTATGTATAATAACCCCTCCCCCAACACACACGCACTTCAAGTGAGGCAAATAAAGGAAAAAGTGCATATAATATCAGGATTTTATGGTAATCTCTCATTTTGTACATTTTGCAGCTTTGCCAAAAAAATCTAATCGCTTGTTTTGTTGAACAAAATTTTTTAATTATGCATAGAAAACAAATACTTTTTATTAATATAATTGAGTTCTCCTCAGCTGTTATCTGCAGCTCTGCCTGTTTACCTGAACACATCCTCTCCGTTCAGTCCAGCTCTGCTGTTGTCTGTCTTCAAGTCTGTTTTCAGAACACATCCACTGAGGGCCATGTCAAGCAGACTTACAGACGCTTCAGTTCACCAGTATGGTGTCTTACTGAGTATTGTTCCAGTTTCCTTTGTATGACCTTGGCTTTTTACCTGACCACACTTGATTGCTGCCTGTTCTGACCTCTGCTTCACTCCTGACCTGGTTCTGTTTGCTGATTTAGATCCTACAACCTTGTTTGTTTGTGATCTCCTAGTCATGTGTGAGCTTCTTGCAGTTTACACCACTCCCTAGCTGTGCACTCTATCTCTGCTCTCTAGCAGCTCTTAGCAGAAGTAGCAGCAGCAGCAGCAGCCTTGAGAGCTAGTTTTGTGTGCCAACTTGTGGCCACCCATCATCCAGCTTTCATCTACAAGAAAGATGTACATTATATTCCCTGCTTCCAAGTACTCAATGACTGTTATTAGTTGATGTTTATGCATCTGCTCTGCCTTGCAACCACCCTCCAATCCTGGTAGCCAGCGTGACAATTTATACCAGTCCCAGGGCTGCGGACCCCGCAAAGTTGCTAAGGCTGTAGCAGAACATGTATCATTAACTGGATAGTATTCATAATAAATTAAGAATCTAGATCAGAACTTGGATTCTATTACTGGGACTCTGCAAACTCTGCACCATAAGGATGTTACCATTTAATACACAGAAATTCCCTGGCAAGTCTCCAAAAAATACTCTTGCCTGAACGCTTTGTTGGAAACCCCAAGGAGCTCACGGGATTCCTTAATCAGTGTGTACTGCACTTTACAAATTGATTTAAACACCAAGTACGAGTAATCTTTATAAGTTGCCTCTTTTTTCCAAAACATTTTATTTTCATAAAATAAAACAAATACAGAGAAGACATTTCATTACAATACATGGATACAGAACATGCATGGTACAGAAAGATGTATAAAATCAAAGAAACGGAAATAGTGAGATAGCCTTTCATATAATAAGGACTAAGGGGAATAAAGTAGCAAGGAAAGGGGGCTGCGGGTAGCTTTTATCACAAATATTATTATCATTCCCCTTCTTAAAGGGCAAGAGCTAGCTTGGGTCTTTCTACTCTTAGACTGTGCCTCTACCATCCTCGAAAACTCAGATACCTTCATAGCAGCCCTGTGATCTGCATTTTACACCCCTGACAGGAAAGCTGCTATAGAAGCTGCTATTCTGGACCACCTGCAAGGCATGGAACCCCTGGCTCAGTATGCCATTGAGTTCCGTACACTGATGTATGACACTGACTGGGAAGAAAAAGCTCTAAGTGCAGCCTTCAGAAAGGCACTTTGTGAAAAATTAAAGGATAAGTTAACTGTTCATGACCTTCCACCAAGCTATTCTAATTCTACAATCTCATCTGAGCTTATGAAGCTGGGACAGCTGACTCACCTTTCCCGAGAAAAAAAGTAGCAGAGGTGCACTCTGGATTACTCTTAATGGTGTCACAGGGAGCTCTACTATACATATGATGTTCCATCTCTGCCAGCACCACAAATCTCCTGCTGTTGCCATTGACCCTGTCTTGGTCAGAAGAATGTGTTTCTTCTCAGGTCTTCCTGGACTCTGAGCTGCTGGACTGTTTATTATTCCTAATGTGCCCAAGGAAACCCCAGTCAGAATAACCACTGCTGATGGCACTCCTTTGGTTAGAGGCTTGGTTACCTATTGTACCCTTTCCCACTGTCAGAGGTCTGCATCACAAAAGAGACATCTTTGAAGTGATATTTGGACTCCCATCATTCTGGGATACCACTGACTATGACTTCATAACCCTATTACTGATTGGAAAACTGGGCAGATTTCCTCTTGGAGTGACATTTGTAAAACTCATTGCATTCTCCCTACTGTTTCTGTTGTCTCTGATGATCCTCCTCTAGTTCCAGCCAAGTACAGTGAGTTTGCAGATGTATTTTGCAAGAAAAAAGTGGAGACTTTATATCCCCACAGACCCTACAACTGTGCCATTGATCTTCTGTCTGATACAACTCCTCCTAGGGGTTGTTTCTACCCTCTACAAGAGCTGTGGAAGATTAAATCCAGGACAATCTGGCAAGAGTTTATCAGACCTTCCTCTTCTCCATCTGGAGCAGTTACTTTTTTGAACAAAAGAAAGATGGATCACTGAGTCCCTGCATTGATTACAGAGGTTTAAACAGTCTACCAAGAGAAACAGTTATCTTCCCCCCCTCATCTCTGAACTATTTGACCTGCTTTAAGGATCAACAGTATTTCCTAGGCTAGACCTTACAATTTGATCTGCATTCGAGAGGGGTGTGAGTGGAAAACAGCCTTCAATACCCTTTCAGGACACTGTGAATACCTGGTAGTGTCATTTGAGCTCTGCAATGCCACTGCAGTGTTCCAGTTCTTTTTCTATTCAATATTCAGTGACATACTTAAGTCCTTCATTGTAGTGCACCTAGACAATATTCTGAACTGTTCTAAGAAATAGAATTAAGCTTGGGCACTGACACAGTACTATCATCCTAGCTGCTTATTTATGTTCATATAGTGGAACATGAAGCTGTGGTCCTCAGTTTACTAATGAAACATGAAAATTGGTACAAAAAAAACATGACACAAATAAAGTAAACTCTAATGAGGGCACAAAATGATTTAAATATTAATCACAAAGTGTAGTTTATTGTGTATAAAGAGCGGGATTAGACTCAAATTGATAGCAGCATAAGCAAACAAAGTCCTGTCTTGCATAAAAAGCGGTATTGAAGTAAGAGTGGAAAACAACATTTTGCCACTGTACATCAAGTACCCATACTTCTACTCCTGCAGGGAAACCCCAAAGGGAATATTGGGTTACTACTTATGGTCCAAGCATGAGAAGCAGAAGAGAGAACGCAGTGACGGGGCCAGCAGGGAGATGGAGGGAAGGCTTGTGATGAGCACAAGAAGTACAGGCACCACAAAGTCCCGAGAATCCTGTTTGAAGGAAGGCCACCAGAGCTGATGTCATATCAAGTCAGTGGTTTTACAAATACCAAGATGGCCCATATCTGGAGAGGACTTGGTTCAAAATGCTGGGAGAGGTCATCTGCTTTAGTGTTCTTAAAACCAGGATGATAAGATATCAAAGAATTTAACCTGGTGAAGAAAAGTGCCTATCGAACTTGTCTAGAGTTTAGGCGCTTGGCAGATTCCAGAAAGGAGAGATTATTATGGCCAGTAAGAATAAGAACAGGTACAAAAGATGTCGCCAGTACTGTAATGCCAGAACTATGGAAACATTTTGGATACATTTTCTATAGTGATTTGAAAATCCCACAAACTGTTGGATGGCCTTGACATCTGTAGGGTGTGGCCACTGGGTTACAGCAGAGACCTTTTGCAAGATCCATAGTAAGGCCAGATGGGGAAATTATATATCCTAAAAAAAGAGACCTGAGATCAAGATGGCACTTGTCCAAGTTCACAAAGGGATTGATCTCAAAGTTGTTGAAGAACAGATCAACATGACACCGATGTTGAAGCAAGGTGATAGAATAAATCAGTATATCATCCAGATATACTAGAACATGGGACAATAACATTTCCTGAAAAATGTAGTTGACAAAGCTTTGGAAAACAGCCCGGGCGTTAGGCTTGTGTGATTCGGTTCATCGACATTCGGAATTCGATGAAAAGGGGTTCATTAGGCAACATTCGGGCCGTCCGAAAGGCAAGGTTTGCTCGCCAAAAAAAATGAGAATCCAACCAGCCATGGTTCGAATGTCGTTGAAAATTTCAGAAATTTGACAATTACTACCCATGCACAATTACTTTCCCTCCATGTTTCTAGTCCAGTTAGATTCTCTGTTTCAAGATGGGGGTTGGACTAATGACACAGACACCCAGACAACCTGCATTTCCTGTTAGTGCTTTGTTGGAGCAAGAGATATTAGAGTGTCCAGTTGTTGTGTAGGTAGGCAGGTAGCATTAGGCATAGGCAGGCAGCCAGCATTAGTGCCTTATTGCCACTGCAAGGGAGAGCCATCTTTGTTCCTGTGCAAAATATTAAAAATATTAGGGATTTGTTTGAATAATTTTCAGAGTGACACATCAGCCAGTCTCACAGTTCTGTAGGCAGGCCCAATACCTTATTGTATCCGCAAGGGAGATTCACCTTTGTTCCTGTGTTAAACATTAAAGGGATAGTAATACTTTGTTTTATCTTTATTTTATTTTGTTGGCATTAAAAAAACATGAACAAGTCTTCACCTTTATGGTTTGAGAGATATTCACAAGCAAAGTTTCCACTCCCACCCCTTTTACCTAGTGTAAGCCATCTCTTCTCAGATGTGGAATGCAGTCCATAGACCAGACAGCAGGGGACAATCTTCTTCCTATGAGAACAATGAAAACCCTGCCCCCCTTGACAAGTTTTTCAGGTTTTTCCCTTATGTTAATTGAAGATTGTCCCTCTCTGCAATCTACCTGGGCAGCACCTTCCTTCTGCTCTGGCTGAGCAGTGTTACATCAGTAAAAGGGGCAGGAAGGGGATACTTTGTCATTGAATTACTCTTGAACTACAACTCTGACAGAATTGAAATAACACTCTCCAAAGTCCAAATACTATGATGATTAATTAGAGCTGCTTTTATTATGAAACATTACTATCCCTTTAAAATTAATATTAGGAATTTGTTTGAATAATTTTCAGAGTGACACATCAGCCAGTCTCACAGTCCTGTAGGCAGGCCTAGTACCTTATTGCGTCCGCAAGGGAGAGTCACCTTTGTTCCTGTGTTAAATATTAAAATTAATATTAGCAATTTGTTTGAATAATTTTCAGAGTGACACAGCCAGTCACTGTGGCCAGGTTTTTAAATTTTTAAACTATTATAGTTTACTACCTACCTCTCTGTCATGGATTTGAGTCCTAGTGAACAACCTGATGTTCCTCGGCCTGGTACCAGCTGCAGTGACCCAGCAACCACCAACACCCCCACAGTGATGTTGCTTTCAAGCAGAGCTAGCAGCAGCAGGCAGGCAAAGAAGAGTACTTTCAGTAGTATTAGTAGTCAATGTCAGAGTCAGACTGAGCAGCAGCACTCCAAACCAAAAAAGAAAAATAAGAAGCCCAACCGGAAATGATCGCAGTATTTGGATAACATTTTTCCTGCCACCACTGTCACTGACACTGAGAGCATAACTAATCCAGAAAATGTTATTGAGGGAGATGGTTTACCATTTCCCGGTAGCCACCAGGCAGAAGAGGGAATTGAGCAGATTTCCACAAAATCTGCTGAGGATGATGATTTTTCTTCCTGTCAAAACCTACTAGAGGAAGAAGAAGAATCTGAGGGATCAAGGCCTCCTAAGCTTGATTTGTCCCCTGAGCTTGATTTTCCCCTGCTTCCCATAGTACTCCTCCTGTTTCTCCAGTTACACTTGTGTCTTCAATTGACAACTCACCACCAGCCTCTCCAGTTCCATTTGAGTCTCCCATGCAGGAAGTAGCTGCTAGTGTCTCTGTCACCAGTACCACTGTTACTCCACTATCCTCCTCCAATCCCAGTCCCAACATCCCTACTGCCATCTTTAGGTCTACTGGTACCCCTGTAACGGTGCGTAGAAAGAAAAATCAAAGCGAGGTTGCTCCAGCATGTGAAAATGAAGAAAGTGTCACCTCAGTTTCTTCTTCTCCACCACCTTCCAGAGTCTTCCATCTCTCCAAAGCGTGGGACCATTTTGTGGCACTTAGTGATGGCCGGCTACCGAAATGCAAATTGTGTGGCAGGGAAGTCAGCCGTCGGAGGGTGTTGGGTCATCTAACCACCTCCAGGATGAACCAACACCTGAACAACTACCACAAGTCAGTGTTGATTAGTGCAGAAAGTGGCACTACTGCATATACCAGTGTTACACTCAACACCAGTAGGCAGGAGAAAGGGCAGGGGGGTCATGCCACATCTAGTCCTAAGAGCAGACAGTGACAACCCATCCCAAAATCAGTACAGGCCACAATGGAAAATTTTGGTGGGTTTCATTCCAATGGGATGTGCAGACAGCAGTCCAGGAAAATGATACGCCTCATTGAACAGCTCATAGCCATTGGGGGGGTGTCACGGTTTTCAAGACACTCAGACCAGTAGGTGAAATAAAACACAGTTTTATTAAGAACAACATTAATGACAGAATAGCCCTCTATAGGCAGCACTGAGTAGCAGCAAGGAGGCAACAGTAGGACCAATATACAGATAATGACTTAACAACACAGGCAGATAATAGATACTGAGTACTGAGATACAAGGGTTAACACAGTAATCAGTCCATCTCAGTTGTGGTGTTTGGCACGCCCAGGGTGATAATAGGCAGTAAATGGTGGAGAAAACTCAACACCAAAAGTTCATAATACTGAGATAACTGTCCAGCAAAGAAGAACCTGCAACCCAGAGCCTGCTGAACTTGAACCAGTAGCCCCCACGGGCGTAATAACGGAGCAAATAGATTGTAAGAGCTTGAGCCAATAGCCCCCACGGGCGTTATAACAGAAGCAACTGGATTGCAAGAGCTTGAGCCAATAGCCCCCATGGGCGTGATAATGGAAGCAACTGAGTTGCAAGAGCTTGAGCCAATAGCCCCCACGGGCGTAATAACAGAGGCTTGCACAGTAGCAGCTAAAGCCGTAATGCCTACCGGGCGCAGTAACGTAAAACAACTATACTGCATTTAGACCCTGGAAATGGTTCCATTTATTTAATTTTCATTTTTATTGTATTTTTTAAAGTATTTTAAATTTAACTAATAATTTGGACTGTGGTCGAATTTCGTCCGAGTCGAACAGGTCTGATCCGAAATGCGGAGTCGCCGAATAAAAAAAAAAAAAGTCCAAAACCAAATTTTACAGAAAATTTTTGTAGTGCACAGGTCCACCGGACATTACAAAGACCAAAGGGTATTGCAAGATATTAATGCCCATAGTGAGTATTAAAGTCCATTTTCCATTCGTTCCAGGCATGCATCAGAGCAAGCTTATAAGGTCCCTTCAAATCAAATTTGATCACAATCTTAGCTTCATGAAGCTGATCCAAGCACACTTTTTAGACCATTCCGGTCAAGTATCTGCTGAGACCACCTGAATCGCACAACTCAACTCCACTGCTGACAGCTTTACAGCTCGTAAGTAAAAGGGGGAAACTTTAAGAGCTTATATCTCTCAAACCATAAAGGTCTGAGAGATCGAACTTGTCCCAGTAAGTTTATTTTTTTGAGTACCTACAATATTAGGGTTTGTGAAAGTTAGACATTATTTACACTTTAATGGTAATTTTGTTGAGCCCTTGCATGGCCAAAGGCAGCCCTCCTTCTTTGAAACAAAAAAAAGAACCTGGCACCAGCAAGGGAGGAGGAAGGCCTGATGAATCCTTTCCAAAGGTTCTCCTGGATGCAGGTAACTGAGGCCTGATTTTATGGTCCAGAAAGGAGATAAGTCTTCCCTCTAGAAGTAATTCAATCAGGCAGTCGATGGGGCGATGGGGAGGCAAGGAGTCTGCCTTAGTCTTGGAACAAACATTCAAAAATTTAACATGAACAGGAAGTTGAACTGGAAGAGCTGGAAAAGAAGAAATTGTGCCCACCAAAAGAATGAGTCTGGAGAGACAGGTCGCAAAATAATAAGAGCTCCAAGATGATGTTACAGTAGTCCAATCAATAACAGGATTATGAACCTGTAGTCATGGGCGCCCAAGTATAATAGGAGCTCCAGGAGAGGGAATATCATCACAGGTGAGTACATCATGATTTAGGACACCAGATGTAAAGCTAGAGTTTCCAGAAGGACAAGACAGTCACTCAGAAGTTTGCCTTTAAGGGTAAATACCATAAAGGAATACCAGTACAACGGGCCCAAGCAATATCAAGAGAATGGCCTGCAGGTTCCAAATCAACAAAAGCTGCTTTTCCAGAATATCATTCAGGTAGAGGAATCTTAAGTGGTTTAATCTTATAAGGTGTCTCCAACCTAGAAGCTCCTAGTGTGGTAGCAGAGGGTCCTTGTTACGGGTTTCTGACACTCAGACCAGGGTATGAAGTAAAAACACAGTTTTATTGAAAATAAAACAAGGCCCCTAGAGGCCAGTACAGAAATAGCAACAATGGCAATAATGACAAAGGGAATGCACACAATGATAATGACAGGTGCTATGAATGGATAGGGAGTATTCCCCTAAAGGGTTAATAAATGAAATGGGTGAGATATACAAGATTGGCCAACGCCCAGGATAAATAGCAGTCTCTGGAACACAGTCTCTCAATAGCAGGATAGTGGAGTAACTGCACTGAATACACTCTCAAGTAGATATAATAGAGCACAAAGTCCACAGCTGAGCCGGTACCACCACCGTGGGCTACAGAGGAGTGCTATTGCCACGCTGTAGTGATCAGAACCAAAATCGCCCTTAACTTAGAAAAGTAGTAACCCTGCATGTGCCACTTGGATTGTGCCCTGACACCCCTTGGGTGCTGTACTGATGGTGACTGCACAAGCTGTAATAGAGCCAACGCCCTCTGGAGTGCAATGGGAATGTACCTTCAATGTCTGTGGCCCTGAGCCAGAATATGAGCATGGACTGACAAGGCTCTGATGGTAAATAAGAGACACACAGGAGCACTCAGAGGAAAGGCTCACGTCAGAAAATGTATGCTTGGCAAGATATATCGGAGGCACCAGACCGGAGACTACAGGCACTGCAAGGGTTAAATGGTTCTGCACACAATCGAGTACCTTGGCAACCAACAGAAGGCAAAGCAACCTCAGGCTACAGCTCCTGACAAGTGAGAGGAACAGTGAGTCGCTTAAAGAGTTCAAAATGTCGCCGAGGCAACCGAAATGATGCAGGAACACTGGAACAGCAGGCAGAACCGGAACGGTAACTGGAACAGCAGACGGGCCGGAATAGCGACCGGAACAGCAGGCAGGACTGGAACAGTACTGGAACAGCAGACAGGCTGGAATAGCAACCGGAACAGTAGGCAAGACCGGAACAGTACTGGAACAGCAGACAGGCCGGAATGGCAACCGGAACAGCAGGCAGTACTGGAGCAGTACTGGAACAGCAGACAGGCCGGAATGATTCACAGAGCAGGGTCGTCAGCCAGAACCGGGTCAATTCACGGAGCAGGGTCGTCAGCCAGAACCAGGTCAATTCACGGAGCAGGGTCGTCAGCCAGAACCGGGTCAATTCACAGAGCAGGGTCTTCAGCCAGAACCAGGTCAATTCATGGAGCAGGGTCGTCAGCCAGAACCGGGTCAATACATGGAGCAGAATCAGGAGATGAGTCAGACTAGCCGGGTCGGTACACAGGAGGCACTGAAATATGGCAACAAGGCGCAGCAACAGGAACACCACAAAAGGGCAACTGACAATTGTCCAAGCTCCAGCATATAACGGCACATCCTGGGCGGGCCAATCAGTCTCCACCAATGCACAGGCAAATCATGTCAGATTGACAGAAAGACACGGGGACCGTGATAGTACCCCCCTCTCAAAGACCCCCTCCCCTGCTGGGGGGGTCTGGGTTTCTGCGGAAATTTGGAGTGAAAGTTGCGCAACAATCGTGGAGCATGGAGGTCCCTGTGGTCAACCCAAGAGCGCTCCTCAGGCCCATACCCTTTCCAGTGGACCAAATATTGCAACTTGCCTCTAAATCTCCTGGAGTCAATGCTACTCTGAACTTCGTATTCCTCTTGGCCCTGCACCTCCACCGGCCCAGGAACCACCGGAGTGGTAGTATAGCGGTTGCAAACCAAGGGCTTTAACAATGACACATGGAACACATTGTGAATACGCATAGTGTTAGGAAGTTCCAAAGTGTATGCCACAAGATTGACTTTGCGAATAATTTTAAATGGTCCAATGAACCGGGGGGTCAGCTTGTTCGAAGGCACTTGCAAGTTGAGATTCCTGGAGGAGAGCCATACCCTGTCCCCAACCTGGAAGGAAACCGCTGGCAGTCGTCTACGATTGGCATGCCGCTGATGTCTGTGGAAGGACTGACTGAGGGACCTTTGTACCTGTGCCCAAGTGGAGCGGAGCTGCTCCATGTGCTCATCCAGAGCCAGAATCTGTTGGGACTGAAATGAGTCTGGGAGTAGACAGGATTGGAACCCATAATTAACAAGGAACGGAGAGCTCCCAGACGATGAATTAACCGCACAGTTCCTGGCGAACTCTGCCCACGGCAACAGGTCGGCCCAGTTATCATGATGATCAGTCACAAAGCAGCGTAAAAACTGCTCCAGTCCCTGATTGGCACGCTCAGCGGCTCCGTTGGTCTGGGGATGGTAGGCGGAGTAAAAGGACAATTGAATGCCCATCTGACCACAGAATGCCCTCCAAAATCTCGACACGAATTGACTCCCCCGGTCGGACACTATAACTCTAGGCACCCCGTGCAAGCGGAATACTTCTCTGGCAAAAATTAATGCCAACTCCTGGGCCGAGGGAAGACCAGAGAGGGGCACAAAGTGAGCCATTTTAGATAACCTATCCACCACCATAAGGATGAATGTATAGCCCTTAGAATTAGGCAGCTCTCCCAAGAAATCTATAGAAATGTGGGACCAAGGACGGTCACCATTAGGCACTGGTTGGAGCAGTCCCACTGGGAGATGCCTAGGAGTTTTGGCACGGGCACAGGTGGTACAAGCAGCAGTAAATGCAGAGCAGTCGGCCTTCAGTGAAGGCCACCAGAATGTTCGAGATAATGACCATGCCAACTGATCTCTGCCAATGTGCCCAGCTGCCTTGGATGAGTGGTAGGTCTCAAGTAATCTGGTATGGAAAGGCTCGTCCACAAAACACTTGCCAGCTGGGGTTTCCGGAGGTGCATGCCCTTGAGATGCCAAAATTTGCTCTCCCAGTGGCAAAGTGATGCTGGTACGAATAGTAGCCAGAATCCTATCTGGCTGAATTATGGGGACCGGGGCCTCATCCCTCTCAATGTCTGTGCAGAATTGTCTCGACAGGGCATCTGCCTTAATATTCTTGGAACCAGGCAGATAAGACACTATGAAATTAAATCTGGACAGAAATAGAGCCCATCGAGCCTGGCGAGATGACAGCCCTTTTGGCCTCGGATAAGTAAATCAAGTTCTTATGGTCCGTGAGGATTAATACTGGGGTCCTTGTGCCTTCCAGAAGATGTCGCCATTCTTTTAATGCCAAAATGATAGCCAATAACTCCCTATCACCAATTTCGTAATGGCTCTGGGCACTAGACAGTTTCTTGGAAAAGAATCCACACGGCCTCAGGTTACCCCCTTCCTTAGGGCGTTGGGAGAGAACTGCCCCTACCCCAAACTCAGAGGCATCAACCTCTAGTGTGAACGGTAGGGCGGGTTTAGGGTGGGATAATATAGGGGCAGATGCAAACGCCTTCTTGAGGGTTTCAAACGCCATCTCAGCTGCCTCAGACCATTGAGAGGAATTCGCTCCCTTATGCGTCAGGTCAGACAGAGATTTAGTAATGGTAGAAAAGTTCTGAATAAATTTTCTGTAATAGTTGGCGAAGCCTAGGAACCTTTGAATAGCTTTTAACCCCTTGGGTCGTGGCCAAAGTAGGACTGCAGCCAACTTTTCTTGGTCCATGGCTATGCCATCCTTAGATATGACAAAACCCAAGAAGGGTACTTGGGAACAGTGAAATTCACATTTCTCTAGTTTGCAGAACAACTTGTTTTTGCGTAATCTGAGTAAAACTTCGGACACATCCTGGATGTGTTGGGTTAAACTGGCAGAATGGATTAATATATCGTCCAGGTACACGACCACACACGACTGTAACAAGTCGCGGAGGATGTCGTTAATGAACTCTTGGAATACGGCAGGTGCATTACATAATCCGAATGGCATAACAAGATATTCGTAGTGGCCTGACCTAGTATTGAATGCCGTCTTCCACTCATCACCGGCCCTGATTCTTATTAGGTTGTAGGCGGAACGTAGATCGAGTTTTGTAAAGATAGAGGAGCCTTTCAACCTGTCAAATAACTCTGTGATGAGTGGAATGGGATAAGCATTTTTGGACATTAACTTATTGAGTCCACGGTAATCAATACACGGTCGTAACTCGCCACTCTTCTTCTTCACGAAAAAGAACCCTGCACCTGCCGGGGAGGATGATTTACGAATAATCCCTCGTTTGAGGGCATCCTCAATGTACTACTCCATGGCCCTAGTCTCCTCACAGGACAATGGGTATGTCCTACCCCTCGGTGGCACCACTCCCGGGGGCAGATCAACAGCGCAATCATATGCCCGATGCTGTGGTAATGCGCTGGCCTCACCCTTACTGAATACGTCGCAGAACTCGCTGTATTCTGCTGGCACAGAAGGAGAGGTACACAATATCCTGACAGGATGAGACAGACAGTTATCAGAGCAATAATTGGACCATGACTGAATCTCACATGTTTGCCAGTCAAACTGGGGATTATGCAACATTAACCAAGGGAACCCCAGAATGACCGCATGATGTGGTGAATTAATAATCTGAAAACTAACCTCCTCCTTATGGAGGGCCCCAACAGACATAAAGAGTAGAGTAGTCTCCATGGTAACCAGAGCTGGTTCGAGGGGTCTGCCATCAATAGCCTCAATGTCTAGCAGAGTATCTCTTTTAGACAAAGGAATATTGTGTTTTTCCGCAAATGCTCGATCCATGAAATAGCCTGCTGTGCCAGAATCTACCAGGGCTAGTACCTCCACAGCTTGGTCACCTAGGAGAAAACTCACCGGAATGGTGGGTTTCTTGTAGTCAGTATCTGGGGACGATTGTACACCACCTAGGGCCTGTCCCCCAAGGTACCCTAGGTGCGTGCGTTTCCCGGACGTACCGGGCAAGTATTTAATAAGTGCCCCTTTTTGCCACAATATAGGCATAACCCTTGTCTTTTGCGGTGAGCCCTCTCCTCCTTAGACAACCAGGTAAAGCCAATCTGCATAGGCTCCCCTGTCTCAGACGCCCGGTCAGGAGGAATGGGAGGAGAGGGTGGGTTAAAAGACCTCTCGTGCCCATAGGTCTTGGAACTAGCCCTCTTAGTCAATCGCCTCTCACGCATGCGGGTGTCAATGAGTATTACATAGTTTATAAACTCATCTAGATCAGTAGGTACCTCCCTGGCAGCAATCTCCTTAATGGAGTCGGATAGGCCCTGTGAAAAGGCTGCCAGGAGTGCCTCATTATTCCAGGCTACTTCTGCTGCTAGAATTCGAAATTCTATAGCATACTCTGCCACAGTGCGGTCGCCCATCTGCATTACCATCAGTTTTTTTGCCGCAGAGATAGCTCGCCCAGGTAACTCAAATACTCTGCGAAACTGTTTGACAAATTCGGTAAAGCTTAGAGTACAAGGTTTAGCCTGCTCCCATAAAGGATTAGCCCATGCCAGGGCTTTGCCAATTAGTAGAGATATCATGAACCCCACCTTGCTACGGTCATTTGGGAAAGCATGGGGTGTAAGTTCTAGGAATATCTCTAGTTGATTCAGGAAACCTCTGCACAGTGTGGGTTCACCATCGCATCTTAATGGTAACGGCGCCGCTGCCGTAAAATTTCGAGAGGGTGCCAACAATTGCCCAGTGTTATTGTCCGGTGTCATAACTGGGGGGACCACCGGATTTTGATTCGGTTTATTGAGGTGTACCGTACATTCAAGTAAGGTTTGCATGGCCAATGCCAACTGGTCTAGGCGTTGCTCGTGAACATCCATCCTCCAATGGAGGTTCTGTGTATTACTATCACTTTTCCCGTCTGAGGTCATGGTCCTTTCGTACTGTTACGGTTTTCTGACACTCAGACCAGGGTATGAAGTAAAAACACAGTTTTATTGAAAATAAAACAAGGCCCCTAGAGGCCAGTACAGAAATAGCAACAATGGCAATAATGACAAAGGGAATGCACACAATGATAATGACAGGTGCTATGAATGGATAGGGAGTATTCCCCCAAAGGGTTAATAAATGAAATGGGTGAGATATACAAGATTGGCCAACGCCCAGGATAAATAGCAGTCTCTGGAACACAGTCTCTCAATAGCAGGATAGTGGAGTAACTGCACTGAATACACTCTCAAGAAGATATAATAGAGCACAAAGTCCAGAGCTGAGCCGGTACCACCACCGTGGGCTACAGAGGAGTGCTATTGCCACGCTGTAGTGATCAGAACCAAAATCGCCCTTAACTTAGAAAAGTAGTAACCCTGCATGTGCCACTTGGATTGTGCCCTGACACCCCTTGGGTGCTGTACTGATGGTGATTGCACAAGCTGTAATAGAGCTGACGCCCTCTGGAGTGCAATGGGAATGTACCTTCAATGTCTGTGGCCCTGAGCCAGAATATGAGCATGGACTGACAAGGCTCTGATGGTAAATAAGAGACACACAGAAGCACTCAGAGGAAAGGCTCACGTCAGAAAATGTATGCTTGGCAAGATATATCGGAGGCACCAGACCGGAGACTACAGGCACTGCAAGGGTTAAATGGTTCTGCACACAGTCGAGTACCTTGGCAACCAACAGAAGGCAAAGCAACCTCAGGCTACAGCTCCTGACAAGTGAGAGGAACAGTGAGTCGCTTAAACAGTTCAAAATGTCGCCGAGGCGACCGGAATGATGCAGGAACACTGGAACAGCAGGCAGAACCGGAACGGTAACTGGAACAGCAGACGGGCCGGAATAGTGACCGGAACAGCAGGCAGGACCGGAACAGTACTGGAACAGCAGACAGGCCAGAATAGCAACCGGAACAGTAGGCAAGACCGGAACAGTACTGGAACAGCAGACAGGCCGGTGTAGCAACCGGAACAGTAGGCAGGACCGGAACAGTACTGGAACAGCAGACAGGCCGGAATGGCAACCGGAACAGCAGGCAGTACCGGAGAAGTACTGGAACAGCAGACAGGCCGGAATGATTCACAGAGCAGGGTTGTCAGCCAGAACCAGGTCAATTCACGGAGCAGGGTCGTCAGCCAGAACCAAGTCAATTCACGGAGCAGGGTCGTCAGCCAGAACCGGGTCAATTCACGGAGCAGGGTCATCAGCCAGAACCAGGTCAATTCACGGAGCAGGGTCGTCAGCCAGAACCGGGTCCATACACGGAGCAGAATCAGGAGAAGAGTCAGACTAGCCGGGTCGGTACACAGGAGGCACTGGAATATGGCAACAAGGCGCAGCAACAGGAACACCACGAAAGGGCAACTGACAATTGCCCAAGCTCCAGCATATAACGGCACATCCTGGGTGGGCCAATCAGTCTCCACCAATGCACAGGCAAATCATGTCAGATTGACAGAAAGACACGGGGACCGTGATAGTCCTAGAGGAGAGGGGTGACTAGGAATGGTGCTGCTATGCAGCATCTCAATACTGCATCAAGCTTGCATTCTAAACTAAGCAGATGGGCTTCATGAGTAGACAGAACTTGTTCCTGGTGAGTCTGTCTAGCCAGGATCCATAATGTGTCCCGATTATTGTCAGGGACACTAATACGACAGAGGAAATCTAGGTCTAAATCTCAGTGGCTAGCGTGCGATACTGGTAAGCTTAATTTGGGGTTCAGAGTCAGCCCCCAGCTCTCTTTGCTGTGGCCAAAGCCAAGTAAAGTTGCTGGCCATGAAGCCAGATATCCGACCCCAGTTGCACCAGGATCTGGGCCTGGATAGAGATATTGGTAAACTGATGGCAGTCTCAGCCTAGCAGGAGACACCCAAATGCTGAGATAGGCAGAACACAGGAGAGTGACCACTAAAAAGCAGAATAATACAGCAACAAGTATGGGAGGAAGTGGAACTCCACCATGGTAGGAATTTCTCCTGGTAAGACCATAGGAGTGTAGTACAAGGAGTGTGATCTAGAATAGCCAGAAGGCTAACTAAGCCACAAGACAAGCAGGATATCACTACAAGGTCTAGCACTAGATATTATAGGCTAACAGATGCCACGGGTCCTGACTAGATGCAGGCCCAAATGAGCTAAGACCATTCAATAATCCAGACAAGAATATATATATATATATATATATATATATATATATATATATATATATATATATAAGAATATACCAAAAAATAAGAGGACCAAAATGAAAAGTGACCCAGCGGTAAGACTGCAAACAAGCAGTAACATGTAGAAAGAAAAAAGACTCAAAACCCAGAGTGTCAGAATCTCTTACCAGAGGTAAAAAAATAGGCATCAAGAGTAAAAATCCCAGCTAAAAAGACAGCTAGAAGCGGTACAATGAAGAGGCAAGAAAAAGCACAAGTGGGGTAAGACCGCTACAAACAGAAAGCAGAAGGCACATTGGGCCATAGCCCAGCAGGGCAAGACTGCTACAAGCGGAATGCAGAAGGCACTTTGGACAGTAACCCAGCAGGGTATAACCGATACAAGCAGTAAATGAGCTGAGGTCTTGGGCAGAAGCTCAGCGGGGTATAACCATAACAAATGGTGGAAAGAAGGGGGATGTTGGCCATAGCCTTAGCGGGCATGGCCGCTTGCAAGAGATAGGATAGTTGGAGATCTTGGGCTGAAGCCTCAGAGGATAAGAAAGCTTTCAAACAGCAGTAAAGCAGGTGGTCTTAGGCCAAGACCAGATGAAATCAGAGTCAGGAAGAGCTGGGTCATACACAGAAAGGCAGAAAACCAAAATGAAGTACCAGGGAAACCCAAATCCAAAAACGAGCAATGGTGAAATCAGCAATAAACAGGACAACAAGCAAGAAAATTTATTGGGCAAGGCAGGGCAGGTCCAGAACTAAAAAGGAGCATCAGGATATATAAAAGAGGGGAGGTCCTGACAGGAGAAAAGGAAAAAATGTTACAGCTTCTAGCCACAGTATTGGTGTTCCCTAATAAAGGGCAATGTGTATCTAGCACAGGGATAAGCAACCGGCCATCCTTATTTACTCAACAACCAAAGTGCTGTGAAATTTTGTGTTACCGATTCACTTGGAGCCATTCATAGGGTTTTCAGAGTTCACCGCTCTTAGACATCCAGGTAGAGGAGTGGTTGCTGTCTGGAGAATATTATTACAAGAAGTATGTCATTGGCTGCATAGTACTATAGAAACACATAGGCCATTCATTCACTCAGGAGTGAATGGTAACAGTTTGTAAATTCCAGGGAGCTCTAAGGACATCTCTCTAGTATATACAGAGCAAGGGGCATCCCTTAAACATCACATGACATTTAGGGAACCCAAACAGCATGATTGTTAGTGCTGGCTGTTGTACCCAAATGGTAGTAGTGCATCTGCAGCTTTTGCTCACCTCTAGCCTAATGTAACTGTGCCAGGGACCTAGAAATTTTGGAGGTAGGTATATATGCATTTTCAAATTATACATTATTAATACCACTCGTGTAATGCCTGGCTTTGTTTTGCTGCTTTGTTTTTGCTTCTTTACATATGCACAGTAAGGGGTGTTTGCATTTGAAACAATCAGTTTGGGTGTTTTCTATGGAGGCACTATATCCACAATACAAAATGCATTTTTTTTTTAAATCTGGTGTTGTCGACATTAGATTAACTGTTCACTGTCAATTGTGCAATTTTATATAGATCCTGCAATTTTATACTGCATTATCTATATCTCAGTGCTAGGAGAGGTTTTAATTAATATTAAAAAGCTATGCACATTCAAATCCCCCAGACTGATACCCCTGCTTGTTACAACACTTACTGGCAAAGATTTGTCTTTAATAAGATCCCAAATGTCACAGCCAATGTCACAGCACAAGGCTGGGTTAATGTCATGTACCTCTCCATAGTGGCCTAAATGAAGTGCATGACACCACTCTTAGCAGGTTAATTAACAAAGTATTACAACATATTTTTTGTCAGATAGAGCCTGTCGGTACCACGAGAAACCTAATAGAGGTGCAGGAATTGATCCAGGATTTACATTAAACTTTCATCAAAACACTTTCTTGCATTAAAAATTTTTATTTTTAGTGATGTATAACCTATTTCATGTTATGATTAAAATCACTTAATTGCTATGACCTTTATTGAAAATATGGACATGTTTTGTGTATATTATTAACATATCAATTAGTCATCTTATACATAGATCTGCCTATCTATCCATTTATCTGTCTATAAACAAATATATATGTTATATATGGATAGCACTAGATGCCCAGGATTGGGCCCAATTTCACTTGGTTAATTCCTTAGTGTTAATAGCAATGGTTATTTCTAATGACCTGTTGAGGACACCACTACTGCATCAGTAACACCATCTGCCCTTTAAAAAACCTTCAAAGCTGTCACCCTATCTCACTTGTGTAGTTCACTTCCAGATTCCGTCTGTCCCCTGCCACAGTTTAATCACGCATGCAAACTGTGTCCCCTCCTTTCTCTACATTGGGAGATTTAAATATAGCTCTTGTTCTAGCAGCTGTTTTTATAGCTCAAGGTTTAGTGCTACATAGAAGTAGAGAAACCTAAATATATAAGTATAAAGTGTAATATGGTTGAATCCACATAGGATCAAACTAACCTAAAGACAGTGATGTGTTGATGAATTGAAAGGCTATTTATACTTGTTAGATGTTTTAAAGACATTGGAATGCAACCAGTAACATAGGCCTCTTCTTACATATAAATACCACCAAACATTGCAAGGTACTTCTTCAGGGTTGGATTATGGGCCTTATGGCATGGAGCTAGAGTTATGATGGTCCTATTTTACCAGAAGGATGTACAATGTAGATATAATGTACAATATTGCAAAATACAACATTTATATGGCCTGCTTAAATATTAATTCACTTGTATTCAGTATTTCAGCCAATATTCAGCAATATAAATATGTTCTGAACCCTCTATGAGGTATTTTGCCATCTACAATATCTACTAAGTGGAAGGCTCGCCTGAGTTTGTGGAAGGGGCCGCAGGGTATTTAATCCGGCAGCTTCCCCTGTATCCGGCGAGCCGTCGCTTCCGGTCCCTACACGTGAAGAGAGGAAGTCGGATCATACCCAGGGCTGTCCTGCATATACCGGTCGGTGCAGTAATTTTTACTTATTTATATTTCGATTCAATGACAATCATGTACTTACACCTCTGATTTGTGTCAGCATCTGTAGGTGCTATACATCGTTCCTCCCGTTGGCCACCAGTGACGTCATCACGGAGAGACAGAAGGTTTCACGGTACAAATCTATGCATTCGGAGATCTGTGGGACCAGGCTCTATCCCGTTTTTTCATCCTTTATACTAATCTATGGTCTTGTACTAATCTGTCCTGGCTGCCCTAATATGTAATTTAGGCACTATGAGGTTTTAAAAGTACCTGGGATCTACTGATAAGACCACAGTAGCATCTTTGCAGTCAACCAATGAGGCTACAGGGATCTTACATGTTAACCCTTTGAGTGACAGAGGGGAACGGAATGCATTGCTTTGTAATGCATTCCGTACCCCTCTGGCACTCAAAGGGTTAAACTATTACGTGCTCCAAGAAAGGGCTATAGCAGCCCCTTTTTTCTATAAAGCATAACAATGTAGGCTTAAGTTATACAGTATTTACCGCAGGACACTAGTACCCTGAAAGGACTTAAGTAAATTATTTTTCTGCAGTTCTTAAGAGCATTATTCCAGCATCATAAGGACGTTAATGCATCTTTGCTAAGCACTTATGTAGGACTCATTTTAATCCATTGTCACATATTTATACTAGATCATTATATTGGGATAAGTCTTCTGTATACAAGGTCTGCAGAAAAGACTGACCAGCTTGCAGAATTGCATGATTAGGCTCTCAAGTGATTACAAATATATATTACTTATAGTTCCAGAATATTTTGTCCCTTGGAGGTTACCCATTCAATTGCCTTATTGTACTATGTACCCCACAGTTGCCAAGCTGCAGGATCAGCATTACCTGGGAACCAGGTGTGGAGCCATCCTCTGTTTGATTGTTTTCCTGGTATGTCCTAACCTTGCTACATGTTCTCATTATTGGGTTTTGCAGTAGGCAATATATATTAGATTCTAGTGTAGGATACGGGATATTAGGCTTATTAAATTAACCTCCGTTTATATTAATTTCTAGTATCTGTTCACTGGGCCTCCCTGGAGTTATAGGGAGCTAAGATATGGTTCTTTGTCCCTCATTTAAGTATATGAATTCTATATCTTGTGAAGACATAGTTCATTTATGTTTCCCACAGCACGTTTCTGGGTCCTTTCTCAGCAGGCTATGACTTATTTAGACTTAGCCAATTTATTCAATGATTTGTATGCTATTGTCTCTTTTTCATGTGTTAAGGGGTTTCTTGAGCTTCAGATCTCCCTTCAAAGCCCTTAAATTATCCCAACTAGCTATCATTTTCGCCAAATCACGTTTCTTTGGTCACAAGCCTCTTCGGGTATTTCAGGTACCAGTCATCGATTATGTGCACTAAGTATGCACAAGCTTCATTTCTATATTTTAATCTATTGCTTAATCAATTGATCGCCTCGCGGTTTTGTAGCAAAAAAAAAAATATATAGTTCTTATCTATACAAATCCTGATTTATCTTATTCCATTTCAGCTCCCTTTTATTTCCTCGCATTATTAACCAGGTAAGACTGGGCATTGTCCGCAAATAATATAATGCTCAGTGGTCTGGCTCCTAACACCCAAAAAATCTATGAGAAAACGTGGTCCGGTCTGCAACACTTCCTTCTTATCACCAAATCACCCTGTCATTACTCCATTCCCGCAATTATCGCTTTTGGAACATATTGCCACCAGTCCCTTAAGTTGTCCCCTTTACCATCAAGTTGTTCTTCGCAGGCATACAGCATCACCTGGCATTTATGCAACCAGACTCACCCTCTCTGTTTACCTCATATCAAATCAAGCTATTCCTTAAAATTCTCTAAAAAGTCACTAGCCCCTGCCCGTACCAGGTTGCCAGTTGATGGTCCTCTTGTTCGTAAGCTTTACCAATCTATAAGTGCAGGCACTTTCGACTCAAATACTCACTGTATACTGCTAGCTTCTATATGCTTAGGGTTCTATGGATTTTTGAGACCTGGTGAATTTTTGGCCTCTCCTGGTGAGCATTGTTTTCTAAAGAAAGGGGATGTGTCCGATCATCATAAATACATTAGCCTCCACCTTCCACATTCCAAAACCGATCAAAGAGGTGAAGGTGCTACTATAAAATTCTTTCCTACAAACGATAACTGTTGTCCATGTCGAGCACTAAGGCTACTGTCTAATCTACTCTCAGACAAACCAGCCAATAGTCCTTTGCTCCCTACACCTAATGGACTTCTCCAAATGAACAAATTCATTAAAATGATCAGGATCCTCCTTGCTCGCCTAGGTCTAAATCCTCTGGCATTCACAGGTCACTTCTTTAGAATAGGCGCTGCAACGGCTGCATCTAAGAATAATGTTCCACCTCATATTATCCAGCATTTAGGAAGATGGAAATCTGCTTGCTTTACGAGATATATTCCTAATCCCGATCACTAGATCAAGGCTGCACTTTCTAGTTTGTCTAGATAATGTTTAATAAATCTATCAGCAACAATTTGTGTCTTTCTTTTTGGCCTCTATTCAGGCTGGCCACCTTGTCATCACCCCAGGTCTAACAGGCCCAGGAGTTAATGCCATATTAAGAATCATTCATACAGGTATTCATCATCTTACGCTGGAAGCCCTGACCACAAGTGGAAGGCTCGCCAGAGTCTGTGGGGGGGGGGGCTGCAGGATATTTAATCCGGCAGCTTCCCCTGCATCTGGCAAGTCATCGCTTCCGGTCCCCACCCCATTTCTCCCCCCCTGTTTTTCTATGCTATATAAGGTCAGCCCTCTAATCAGGCTGGCCGCCTCGTCATCACCCCAGGTCTAACAGAACCCGGGTTTTTTTGCCATATTAAGAATCATTCATACATGTATTCATCATCTTATGCTGGAAGCCCTGACCACAAGTGGAAGGCTCGCCAGAGGCTGTGGGAGGGGCTGCAGGATATTTAATCCGGCAGCTTCCCCTGCATCTGGCGAGTCATCGCTTCTGGTCCCCACCCCATTTCTCTCCCCCTGTTTTTCTATACTACATAAGGTCAGCCCTCTAATCAGGCTGGCCGCCTCATCATCACCCCAGGTCTAACAGAACCTGGTTTTTTTTTTGCCATATTAAGAATCATTCATACAGGTATTCATCATCTTACGCTGGAAGCCCTGACCACAAGTGGAAGGCTCGCCTGAGTTTGTGGGAGGGGCTGCAGGGTATTTAATCCAGCAGCTTCCCCTGTATCCGGCGAGCCGTCACTTCCGGTCCCCCCCCGTTTTTCTATACTATATAAGGTCAGCCCTCTAATCAGGCTGGCTGCCTCGTCATCACCCCAGGTCTAACAGGGCCCAGGGTTTTTTGCCGTATTAAGAATCCTTCATACAGGTATTCATCATCTTACTCTGGAAGCCCTGACCACAATATATATTTAATTTCAAACGTATTTGTTTGTACCCACTATCAATGACAGTCAATGGAAGGTATACTTACATGCAGTCTCAAATGGAGAGAACAGCATACTGTCTGGCCAGCTAGCACGCAGAGAATCAAACCCATCCAACTGTGGTATCACTGGGAAAAGCTCTCCCAGGTCAAGTGCCTAAAGAGTGGAGCAGATCGATTCTGTTGGAAAAAATATCAACAAGTGTATTATAAAAGGATAAATAAACTTAAAGGGATAGTAATACTTTATTATTACTATCCCCCATATTGTACATATTTGTAAAATAATGTAATACCCCCCAGGTTCATTTCTCAAACCTTTATGGTTTGAGAGATAACCGAAGGCAAAGTTCCCCCCTCCCTCCCCATTCCCTGAAGCCAGCGTTGTACTGACTGCAGGGGAAGTCTGTCGTAAGACAGGCTTGTGGCTCTACAGCTGAGCCGAGATCCCGTTAGTGAAAAATAATTATTTCACTGAAATGGTCTTCTACATGTGCTTGGTTTGCAAGCACATGGAGAAGACCGTTTCAGTGAAATAATTCTTTGTCACTATTGCGATCACGGCTCTGCTGCAGAGCCGCATGATTAAAGTCAGACCGGATATCCCTGCAGTCAGCACAACGCTGACTTCAGGAAAGGGGGAGGGAGGGGAAACTTTTTGCCTTCGGTTATCTCTCAAACTATAAAGGTTTGAGAGATGAACCTAGGGACTATTAAATTATTTTACAAATATGTACAATATGGGGAATAGTAATAATAAAGTATTACTATCCCTTTTAAAAACAATATACAGCTAACGCAACATGTTTTTAGACTCAACAGGCTTTTTGTCAGTCGTTAATTGATTTCAAATTTAGAGCTCATTTATGTGTGGCCATTCCCACTTCCACATCAATCAGAGGAAAGTGGTGGTGAAAAAATCTCCAAACTCGCGATAAGAGAAAAACAGCCTGTCAAAAAGCCAAAGGAAAAATGACTTCAAAGTGTTCTCCATTCAAATGATCTATAGGTCAGGACACACAAAACATGGCAGCAATTAGAATAATTATTAAACAATGTATTAAAGAGAAAATATTTCTATAAAAAATTAGAATAACAAATAGTGTATTTATAATAAAATTCAAGTAAATTGTTGATGTTGCTGCTACAGGGAGTACCTCAGTGAGTGTTTCCCTGCTCAATACAATACTGAATAGTTAGTCTTGAATAAAGCATTGGTGGTTGATTCATATCAGCTTCTCTTTGCACTGACTTGTAGCTCATCTAATTCTGCCATTTTTTTAAACATAAGTTTTTATTGAAGGATTTTACAGTTTTACCGAATAAAGAAATGGGAGGGGAAAGGGAGCTGGTAGCCATGTGCAGACAGTTTAGCAGATGAGGTCAGGCAAATAGTATATGTTAGCATGGATAAGCATAAGAATGGATGAACAGGCATAACATGAATAGTCTGACATTTAACAGCTATGGGTGCATTAAGGGTAGGGGGACAAGAAGATGGGGGTGAGAGAAGAAGGGAGTGATAAAGAGAGGGGAAGTACAGACCAATAAGGTAGGGGAGATACCACATTCCAGGGGAAGCTCAGAGAGGAAAAATGGGGTATTACCCTATGATAGAGTCAAAAGTGCACTACTGGAGAAAAGGCTTGGGATGTGAGTGTGCCATCCACCTGTTTAGATGAGATGAGTATGTTCTGGGGTACAGAAAGGAAGGGTGGAAAAGGCACAGGATTGGTAAGGTAGAAAAGAGGTAGGGAAGTATGCGGAGTGATCAGCCAGTGGATAGCCCCTGGGGGGGGAGAAAAAAGGAGGCAAAACAGTTTAGAATTAATGATTTAACAACTTGGATTAGTGTAGGTGATCCTGGGTTGCCAAATAGAGAGGAAACTGTCATAGGTATCGTTGAGCTGGGCTGCCTCCATATAGATTAAAGAAGCTGTGGCAAGTCGAGGATACTTGGGTGCTTCCAGTTGGAAGCTACTAAGTTTATGTCTGTTAAAAGCATTTGGGCATCCATAGACCCCTTGGATGGAGTCCAAGGACCATCATCCAAGGATTGAGGTCAATTTGAATATTGATATTGAGGAAAATAAGGTCAGCAACTCCCTCACAAACATGAATAATATCTCCAGGTTCCCCACAGCCCCTAAAGCAAAAAGGGGGGGGGGGGGGGGTAAGCTAGTTACATTTATGCACAGATGAACTGGTATCAGGTACCACCTTTGAAGAATTTGTAAGCATGTTCTTTGTATGGAACATAGATGGAGCAATGGACTGCATTGGTCCACATAAGGGACCATTGTGTATTAGACATCTCTTTACCAATGTCACTTTCCCAGGGTAGAACATAGGACTGGATGAAATACAGCTTTAAAGGCAGTGAAATGATTCACTTGAAGGAAGGTCATATTTGTATGCTAAGGTGGAAAAAAGGGTGCTTTTGTCTCTCATCCTAACTGGGCAATGTGGGGACCAACTGCTGAAGTTGGTAATGGGGAGGCCCAGGGGGAAGGGCATCATTCTAGATATCTTAGAAGTGAACTGGTTAAATGATAAATGACAGAAGGTTTTTCTAAATGGAGTTTTTTCAAGTTGGTCTAAAGTTGTAAGTGGAATGCCACTGGGCTCAGTGCTAGGCCCAATGCTTTTTAATATGTTTATTAATGATCTAGAAGCGGGTATTGAAAGTAGGGTCTCAGTCTTTGCTGATGACACTAAACTGTGTAAGGAAATACATACAGAGCAGAATATTATTTATTTGCAGAAAGATTTGGATAAATGGAGTGAATGGGCAGAAAATTGGCAAATGAGATTTAACATAGATAAATGTAAGGGGTTAACCCGTAAAAATGGGTAAAAAGAGAAGAGAGCTATAATCTTATATAATTCACTTATTTATTACAACACATATACAATGCTAAAAGCAAAAATCTATTAGCTTGTTGCTGGATGGACAGATACTTAGGAGAGATGAATGGATAAAGCTGATGAAAAGTTGGTATATAAAGTCGGTTTTACTGGCCTTACCACACCTCTGTATCCACTCCCGACTATATCTCTTATGTAGCCGCTTATGGGAATATACTCATGTGTCCTTGGAGATGGGATCCTCTGAGTGGGCAAATAACGTATTTGCATACCTGGGAACTTTCAGTTGAGGGCTACCCGGAGGGTAGTCCTCTGTTCAGCAGGGGGTAACAAAAATGACGCTAATCACGTCAAAAAGGGGCGGGGCTTAACTCAAGTGTTGGGGGGATTTAACCCTTTGAGTGCCAGAGTGGTACGGAATGCATTGCAAAGCAATGCATTCCGTACCACTCTGGCACTCAGAGGGTTAAATGTGTCACACAGAAGGCTGGGGACGGAGGCACAACAGGAGAAAAAGCAGATGTGGTAGAGTTTCAATAGAAACTCTCCACATCCGGAGGAATCTGCCTCTGCCCCGGAGACCCGGTAAAGCTCTGTCAGAACCGGAGTCTCTGGGGCAAATCCGGAGAGTTCCCAGGTATGCGTATTTGTCACCTTCCATGGGTGATATGAGAAATCTTCCGTCTCTTAGGGTAAATTGTGTTGACAGTATAGCGGGCAGGAATAGCTTACCTCCCTTTTTTCACCAGGTACTATGTTAGCAGTTAATATGCGGTTTCTCGGTAGCGGACAACGGAGAGACTGTAGTTTGCACATTTATCAGAAATACTAGAATGTACTAATAGGAATCAGTACAGTAAGAATGTAATCTTCCAGCTAATATTCCAACGTGTTTCGTGTATGCACGTGGCTACATAAGTGATATAGTTGGGAATGGATACAGAGACGTGGTAAGGTTGGTAAAATCAGCTTACTTTATATACCAACTTTTCAATAGCTTTACCCATTCATCTCTTCTATCTATCCATCCAGCAGCAAGCTAATATTTTATTACCACATTAACTGACTTTGGTTGCAAGAACGATATTGGAAGGAAACAACATCTATTGATATATATTAGGAATGGTTATTCAGTACTAATACAGTATTTGTTTTCAAACATTTTAAACATTTTTATATTGTTATATGTAATTTCTATAAGTGTACCCTTTTATTATTGTATATGTGTTGTAATACATATGTGATTTACATAGGATTATAGCACTCTTCTATTTTGACCTGTTTTTACAGGTTAACCCTTTAGTGTCCTTCTAGAGTTTTTGGTGGGTTGCACGCACTCACCTATAGGGAATAATAGCGCTGTACTGTTATTTTAATATAACATATTTCAATATTCTTCTCTTCTTTTCCTTTATTTCTATATATATATTTTAAATATTGGAGTGATAGAGGGTGCAGCCTTTCTTTCCCGTTCAGGGTGGCCTGTTTTCATAGATATATGTAAGGTTATGCATTTGGGCTGCAGAAACAAACATGCTACATATACACTAAATGCAAAACTACTTGTGAAAACCTTGTTAGAGAATGATTTAGTAGTACTGATAGACAATAGACTTCATTGCATTGTGCTGTTACCCAGCCTCTGTAAGAGCCAATAGGGTACTATCCTGTTTAACCCCCTTAAGGAGCCACGACAGTCCTGGCACATTATGGGTTGGCGAGCCATAAGGACCCATGACATACCAAGATTGTCATGGATTTCAAAGCTCCCCGTCCTTAAGGGGTTAGAAAGGGGTATAGATGCAATATAATTCTCTCTCTATATAAATACTTGGAGTACAGTTTTGGCCACCAATTCTTAGAAAAAGATATTATTGAACTGGAAAAATGCATAGATGAGCGACCATACTGATAAATGGATTGGAGGATATGAGTTATAAAGACAGACTAGCCAAACTTGGTTTGTTCACATTTGAAAAGGGGTGATATGATTACCATTACAATTATATTTGAGGTCAATATAAAAAAACCCCTCTAAGGAACTATTTACTCAAAAAGCTCATAAAAAATAAGAGGTCATCCATTAAGTCTAGAGGAACTATTTGTCTTGGGATGCTGTACTTGAAGATGCTGTAGGTAATAGACACATTTCTCATAACAACACTGAAAATTATGAAAGCTGGTTTCATATCAGATAGGATGTTGATCCAGGGAAATATCCGACTGCCATTTGGAATCAAGAACGAATATTTTTACCCATTTGGGGATTAATTGGTAATGGCACCCATGTTTGTTTGTTTTTTTCCTTCCTCTGGATTAACAGGGCTTGATATGGCATGGGCTGATCTTGGTGGACACGTCTTTTTTCAAACTCATCAACTATTTTATTATGTTACTATTTCAAGTCTGCTGGAGTCCCAGAGTTTCAGGGAATATGTCCTGTCGGGACATATATTTACTCTTTAAAGATTATCTCACTACAGGTTCAGTGTAACAAGATTGTAGAAGAGCCAATGTAGTGCCTCTATTTAAAGGTATAGTAATACTTAAAATGTAAAAAAAAATATGTTGTAGGGTTTATCCCTCTGAGTAAAACAAGAGTACTCCCACTGCTGAAAGGTGTTTTATTCAAAAGTTATTACAGCTCAAAGTTGAATTTTTTTAGGTACAGTATCACAGTGGCCTGAAATTGTACAGTGGCACTCTTGCTACACTATCCTATGGAGATTTATGGTCCTGGGACCAGAGCTGTCCATAGGATGGTGTAGCAGCAGCGCCACTGTACAATTTCAGGGCACTGTGATATTGCACCTAAAAAATTCAACTTTTGAGCTGTAATAACATCTGAATAAAACACCTTTCAGCAGTGGAAGTACCCTTGTTTTACTCAGGGGGATAAACCCTACAACATATTTATTTTTACATTTTAAGTATTACTATTCCTTTAAGAAGGAAACTAAAACAAAACCTGGGAATTATAGACTTGTAAGTTTGAACTCTGTAGTGGGAAAACTAGAAGGCATAATAAGGGGCTATATTCAGGACTGCAACACAAAAAATAAGATCATTAGCAGAAATCAACATGGTTTTATGAGGAATAGATAATGCCAAACTAATCTTTTCAGTTTCTATGAGGAAGTAAGTAGCAACTTAGATAATGGTAAGGCAGTTGATGTAGTATATCTAGATTTTGCAAAGGCATTTGATACAGTGCCACACAGAAGGCTGGGGTATAAAATAAGAAAACTGGGGCTAGGGGAGGACATTTGCAATTGGATACAAAACTGGTTGAAGGATAAGGAACAGTGTTTGGTTGTAAATGGAAAATTATCCAATACAATTAAAGGGATAGTAATGTTTTAATAATAAAAGCAGCTCCAATTAATCTTCATAGTATTTGGGCCACGGAGAGTGTTATTTCAGTACTGTCAGAGTTGTAGTTCAACAGAAATTGAATGATAAAGTATCCCCCTCCTGCCCCTTTTATGATGTAACACTACTCAGCTCAGAGCAGAAGGGTGGTATCCAAGTGGATTGCAGAGAGGGACAATCTTCAATTAACATAAGGGAAGAACCTGTCAATGGGGGGCAGAGCTCTCATTGTTCTCACAGTAAGAAGATTGTCCCTTGCTGTGAGCTGTCTGGTCTGTGGACCAGATTCCACATCTGAGGGAAGATGGCTTACACTAGGTCAGTGTTTCTCAACTCCTGTCCTCAGGACCCACTAACATGCCAGGACTTAGGGATTTATCTGCTAGAGCACAGGTGTGGAGATCAGAGGCTCATTCACATTGATTAACTCACCTGTGCTCTAACAAGGAAATCATCAAATCCTGGCCTGTTAGTGGGTCCTGAGGACAGGAGTTGAGAAACACTGCACTAGGTAAAAGAGGCGGGAGGGGGAAATTTTATCATTCAATTACTTTTGAACTAAAACTCTGAAAGTATTGAAATAACACTCTCTATGGCTCAAATACTATGAAGATTAATTGTAGCTGCTGTTTTGTGAAACATTACTATCCCTTTAAAGTGGAGAGCTGAGTACCTCAGGGTTCAGTATTAGGTACGCTGCTTTTTAACATGTTTACAAATGACCTGGAATTAGATATAGAAAGTAAAATATCAATATTTGCTGATGACACTAAATCATGCAGGGTAATTAATTCAGAACAGGATATTTGCTCCCTACAGAGGGATTTGCATAAAATGGCAGATTGGGCAAACAAATGGAAAATGAAGTTTGATGTGGGAAAATGTAAAGTCATGCATTTAGGAGGAAATAATGTCAAGGCTACTTATGAACTTAATGGAATCACCTTAGGGGACTCATTGCTTGAGAAAGACCTGAGAATCCTTGTAAACCACAAACTTGGAAACAGTTACCAGTGTCAAATAGCAGTAGCAAAAGCAAACAAAATCCTGTCTTGCCTAAAAAGGGGTATTGACGCAAGAGTGGATAACATAATTTTGCCATTGTACAAATCATTGGTAAGACCTCACCTCAAATATGCAGTACAATTTTGGGCATCTGTTCTGAAAAAGGATATACTAGAACTAGAAATGGTACAGCAAAGAGCAACAAAATTAATTAAGGGAATGGAGGAACGACTAGACCAACTTGGTTAATTTACTGTAGCGAAAAGACGACATAGAGGAGATCTTCTCACATTGTACAAGTATATAAGAGGTCAATACAAAGATCTCTGTGGTGAGCTATTCATTCCAAGGCCTGATCAGGTGACCAGGGGACACCCCTTGAGATAAGAGGAAAAAAGATTTAGACTTCAGCAGAGGATAGGTTTTTTTACAATAAGGTCTGTTAAATTGTGGAATTCCTTGCACAAGGAGGTGGTTATGGCAGATACTATAGACACATTTAAGAGACGATTATATACATTTCTTTCAAAAGGGAACATACAGGGTTATACTGTATATTAGTATGCAAATCAGGAAGGTCTGATAAAGACTAACTTTTTTGATAGCAGGAAAGGTATACAGTTCTCATGTCACTAAGGTATGAGGCAAAGGTTGAACTTGATGGACCTGTGTCTTTATTCAACCTAGTTTACTATGTTACTATGATGATAGGGGTCTGTTGGCCTACATTTTTCATCAATAGTGTTGATGAGAGAGATTGGTGTATAAGAATTACAGCTCAGGGGATCCTTGACCTTTTTGTGAATAAGATCTATGGTGGTGTGTAGCATGGATTAAGGGAGAGAGGACGCGGCCATTAACGGGAGAGCTTTTTCCTCCAGGTATCTCTCTGTAAAAGAGAACACAAGTACAGTTTGAGTGATGTAGAGACTGAGTGTCAGATACCCACCCCGGCTAAGCTCTATAGCTGAATGCTCCGCTATCGGAAGAAAGACCTATCAAGGATACTGCGACTCCTCCAACAAGGGTTGGTGGAGTGAAGGCTTGAGTGCGTCGCTGGGGTGCGTGGCTGGCATACGCTGGCCCCCTGTAGTGCGTTGTGCTGCGGCCACGGCCGTGTAAAGGTGCTGGCCGCGAAGCCAGATGACCCCCCCCAGTTGAGCCGAAGGAGGCCCAGGATAACGCACTACAGTGAGGACACCCACCACCAACCCCAGGGAACGTCTGTTTCCAACAAGACAAGGTGAACTCACAGGAGGTAAGTCCCAGGTAGGTAGGGCAGTGACAGCAGAGAGAAAAAGAGAGAGCAGGGAACCAAGGAACCAGGGACCGATTCCGGGGCAAGAGAGGCAGGAAAATAACTGGACTAGAGAGAACCCAGAGAGCAGGCAAGGGCCCCAGGGAACAGACCAGGAGGGAACAGGACCAGGAGACCTAGGAGGACAGACTGACCACTGACAGGGAAGGACTGGAGACTGGCTAAATGCAGGGAGAGGAGGAAGGCACTGGACAACTGAAGGTAGGCCTGGCTGAAGGGCACTGGTCAGAGGGAAATAGGCAGAAGGTACTGGGAGCCAGGAAGCAGGCCTGAGAGCTAGGCACTGGATACTGGCAAAAAGCTGAAGGAGATGGACGCTAGCAGGCTGGCCGGACCAAGCACCAGGAAACTGATGCACAAGAACTGCAGAGAGGGAGCAGACGGAAGGTACCAGGTACAGGGTCTGGAACGCTATAATCGCGCGCCGCACAGAGGCAGCGCGCGGTTATAATGGTCCCAAACCCGAAAGTGCGGGTGACAGCTGACGTCACCACGCTAGCGTGGTGACGCACAGCCGAAACCCGGAAGCGCAGAGAAAGGAGAACCCGCCGAGGGAACGACGGGAAAGGTAAGCCTGACACTGAGTAAAAGGAAGGGTAGGAGCAGTGGCTAGAATGTCCCTGGATCTGTCAAGATTATCATGGAGAATGGTATTGAAACCCCCTCCAAAATAATGGTGGACCCAGGGAGAGATCCCACTTTGGAGAAAGAATTTTGTAGACCTGTTTTTTTTTATGACTATGTGGAGCATAGACACTGGCTAGTGTCAAAATGTAGCTGCCTAGAGTGCCGTGAGCTGTAATGAATTCACCATATGTATATACAATAGTTTGAATGGGAGAAAATGGTACACTGTAATGGAGAAAAATGTCAGTGCTTTTTTATTTTGTGGTGGATGTCACCAGTAAACGTTGGGTATAATGTTTGGAAAAGAAGGTAGGGCAAAATCTGTGTGAAAAGAATGTGTCTTGAAGGAATAGGATGTTAGCTTTGAGTGGTAGCATACCAAGGGAAGGCCGCGTATCTCTTAATCAGTGAATTTAGTCAATTACAGGTGTGGGATAGGCAAACCAATTAGTGGGTAGCATGTAAGCTATATACTGTCAGAGGAGGGGGAGGGTGCCTTGAGATAGAAAGGTGGTACACAAAAAAAAGAAATGCATGGAGGTGGAGAGGCCCAAAAACGAGGCTACAGCCCAGGGATTCCCTGAGGGAATAGAGTCAACAGTGATAACCAGAGATGGGAGAGAAAAGGAAGAGGGAGGAAAGAGGGGGAGTGGAAAGAAGGTTGAAGTGGAAAGGAAGGAGGGAACCAGTAGTAAAGATTGAAGAGGAAAGGTAGGGAGTAAAGGGGGCTTGAGTCTGGAAAACAGTTCCAGGTAGTAGAACCTTAAAATGATCTTCTAAAAATACTGTGGATTAAATTTAAAAGTGAGAATAAATAACCTGCCATTCAGAACAAGAGGTCTGAATGATTTTATGAAGGAGGCTGCATTGGCATTGCATTATTATTATGTTGCACTGGTTGTTGATATTATTATTATTACATTTGACTCTTGTGTTTCTTCTTTACTCTTTTCAAGGATTGTCTTATAAAGAATATTTGTTATATATATATATATATATAATATATATATATATATATATATATATATATATATATATATATATATATATATATATATATATATATATATATATATATATATATATATATATATATATATATATATAAAGAAACCTGCTTGCCTGTCACACACACACACCCAGGGGCGGCAGTATGAAGGAGTTATTCAAATCTCCTCCATACTGCTAGGCCTGGAGATACAGGGGAGTGGGAAATCTCTGCAAGGACTTTGCCCTCCCTCGAATTGCCATATCCAAAAACAAAATGTAGCTGACTCAAATTCCCTACCTTCAACTACACATTTGCCCCACTTACACACAACACAAATAATAACATATCCAGTCTGTTTTTACCACTACGTACATTTCACTGATATCTACTACTCTCTACTTTCTGAATAACACTACTTAATGAAAAGAATGGCAACTTCATACTCCTCCATAACACATATAACACACTTCGAAAACAATTCTTCACCTTGCCCCACAACTCCTAAACTCACACCACCGTTCTATTTCCCTTTATCGTGTCTGCAATCCACCCAGAAATACAATTTGCCTTCCTTAACAGTGGCGTAGCAATAGGGGTCGCACCTGCGATCTGGCCCATCACTCCAGGGGCCCGGCCGCCCCCTGCGACCCCCTCGCCCACAGCAACTCCATCTGTAGCTTAGCTGATCTCCCACTACGGCCGCCAGCGTGCTGTTCTAGTAATACAGAGCTATCACGGTGCCCATGATTCACTTGTGACATTCCTACTTCCAGGTTTGCCTTGGCTGCCCCTTATTGGTTCTAGCTGGCTAGCCCCTCCCAGGGCTTGCCTTTATATACACCCTCCTGTCACTAGGCCGGTGCCCTTTCGTGGTGTTCCTGACCTTACGTTTATTCTGTGCTCCTGTTCTGTGTATGATCCGGTTTAGTCTGACCTTGTTCCTGTACCGCTCTCTGTGTACCGACCCAGGCTTTGGCTGACTACCGCTCTCTGTGTACCGACCCAGGCTTTGGCTGACTACCACTCTCTGTCTACCGATCCAGGCTCTGGCTTACTACCGTTCTCTGTGTACTGATCCAGGCTTTGGCTGACTATCGCTCTCTGTGCTGCCCTCGATATTAGTTGTCAGTCTGTCCATTATTGTTGCCTCCTGTTGCGCTACTCTCTGCCTGTGATTCAGTGGGGCCTCCGTTACATGCTACCCAGCCTGTGTTTTCTGGTCACTAGTGGTGTTACTACTTGCCAGTTCATTCAATCTGTTACCTCCGGTTGCGCTACTCTCAGCCTATGATTCAGTGTGGCCTCCGTTACGTGATACCCAGTCTGTGCTCTCCGGTCACTAGCGGTGTTACAGTTGTCAGTCCATTCCCTACTGTTGCCTCCGGTTGCGCTACTCTCAGCCTGTGGTTCCGTGTGGCCTCCGTTATGTGCTGCCCAGTCTGTGCCCTCCGGTCACTAGTGGTGTTACCGTGTTCAAGTCCATTCCTTACAGTTGCCTCCGGTTATGCTACTCTCAACCTGTGATCCAGTCTGGCCTCCGGTCGTGCTACTACCTGAGCGCGCTGGTCACTAGCGGTGTTACTACCTGTCAGTCCCTTCCAGTGTCGCACCAGTTACCAGGCTGCCTTACCCGGTATTCGGTAAGGCCAGTAGAGCCTTTGCTATTCCTTGTTGCACCAGTTACCAGACTGCCTTACCCGGTATTCGGTAAAGCCGGTAGAGCCTTTGCTATTCCTTGTTGCACCAGTTACCAGGCTGCCTTACTAGGTATTCGGTAAGGTCGGTAGAGCCTTTGCTATTCCTTGTTGCACCAGTTACCAGGCTGCCTTACCCGGTATTCGGTAAGGGCGGTAGAGCCTTTGCTATTTCTTGTTACACTAGTTACTAGGTTGCCTTACCCGGTATTCGGTAAGGTCCGTAGAGCCTTATTATTATTATTGCCATCTGTATAACCCTGACCTGTGTCAAACTATCTTACTGTATTCTTGTGAGTTTGGACCCGTGTAGGGCCTTGTTTTGCTTTATCTTGCCCAATAAAGCTTGTCTATTTTATCCTACCAAATTGTCTGAGTGTTCAGTAAAAAACCGTGACAAGAGCGCTGGGAGATGACATAATCTCCCAGCCTCTGCATTACTAGAGCGGCGTGCGGGAGCTTCAGTTCTAGAGATCTGTGTCGAAGGAGGCACAGATCTGTCAAGCCACGCCGCTAGACCACCAGGGACTGGAGGTAGGGGTATTGTGGAAGGGGCAATGTGGAGATGGGGGCATTGTGGAAGGGGAAATGTAGAGATGATGGGCGATGTGGAGATGGGGGCATTGTGGAAGGGGCATTGTGGAGATGAAGGGGGCATTGTGGAAGGGGCAATGTGGAGCTGAAGGGGCAATGTGGAGATGGGGACATTGTGGAATGGGCAATGTGGAGATGGGGCATTGTGGAAGGGGCATTGTGGAGATGAAGGGGGCATTGTGGAAGGGGCAATGTGGAGATGAAGGAGGCATTGTGGAGATGAAGGGGGCATAGTGTATGGCGCAATGTGGAGATGAAGGGGGCATTGTGGAGATGGGGGCATTGTGGAGATGAAGGGGCAATGTGGAAGGGGCAATGTGGAGATGAAGGGGCAATGTGGAAGGGGCAATGTGGAGATTGAGGGGCAATGTGGAGGTGGTCAATGTGGTCGGGGGGGGCCATGGCAATTCTTGCACCAGGGCCCAGTGGCTTCTAGTTACGCCTCTGTTCCTTAATAACACTCCACCAGGGACACACCTCTTCAACATGCCACGGACTTCTTTTTCACTACAGTCTCACTTTACCGCACAATACACTTGGTAACCAACTCTTCAACAGCACACAATTGTTAAACACCCACCATTCACTCAACAACAACCTGTCATTTTCCTTAATTACCTCTTTCAAAAACAACGCAATTAACCAACACTTCACCTCGCCCCACAACTGTTGAACTTGCAACTAATGCATCACCCACCACCAAACATACAGTAAACAACATTACTGAAATAGTCACCGTGTGACTGTAAAGGGAAAAGGAGTGCTCCATGGCAATGCTCTGCAAAACACCTCTATAAGCCATGGCCCTTTCATAGTGTCATTACTCCACAACATTGCATCGCATCCATTCCTAGACTTGGCAAACTGACACAGATATGAGGTTGGGGAGCAGCTAATTGGGGATCTGCACTGCATTGCAATGTAATGGAGTTCCGCGATGATGCTTGCTTTATTTTATGGGTTGCTGGGCTGCTGGAGTGGTGGGAATGGGCTACTGGCTGCTATGTGAAGCATCTCTACTCGGTGACACCACACTCATCTACAGCAGTCCTTCCCATTCATTAGCGATCAGGCTACCACCAGTTATCCAGGGAGGGATAAAACATCAGGGTACATACAATAAAATTAAGTAAAGTAAAACAAAACAAATGTAAGGTCGACCCTTATAACATGTGTCTATATATCGTTTCTTCCAAAAATATGTAATTAGAAACTTATTGTAAGTGAAAGATTTGTCCTTACAGTCAAGAATTCAAATCAGAGAATGTATGCAAAGACATTATACAAAGTCATTGCTACTGTTCTACATTCACTTGATAGTTTCATGTTTAAAGCCCATATGGAGTAAAGTTTGTAATGCAGTTTGTTTAACCCTTTGAGTGCCAGTGGGGTACACAATGCATTGCTTTGCAATGCGTAGCATACCCCTCTGGCACTCAAAGGGTTAGGAGAACAGGAGCAGTTCGTCTGTATTTCCTTTACAGTCTCCGTTCTCTGAGGAATGCAATGTAAGTTTTTCTGGTAATATAAGGGTTAACTGTAACCCTAACACTGTTTTCTACTGTACCCTCAATACTAACTCCTTGCTCTGTTATCTACAAACCCGAAAACTAACCCTAAGGCAGGAATACTTAAATACTGGACATCTTTAGTGACAAAGAGGTATGCAACACTTTCCACTGCATAGATATGTATTTGCCTCTCAAACACTTAACCCTTTCACTGCCCCAAACCAGTGTCAATCAATGCTATGAATACCCCTGAAGCACTGAAAGGACGTAATCCCCATGGGCAACGCCAAGCCCCTTTTGCTAATCTATATACTAGCAATATATATTAGCAGTGTGGGAAGGTCCCTTCCGGCAAATCCGTGCCCCATTTGCTAGTATATATATATATATATATATATATATATATATATATATATATATATATATATATATATATACTAGCTAATATATATTAACAATGTGGGAAGGCGTTGACCGTCATTGTATTCAGTAATGTATTATGTTCAATTACTTTTTTGCATGGTATGTGGAATGTTCTGTTAAAGAAGTGTGTTTGTTGTTAGTGTATGTTGTAAATGTGGTGGGTGATGATGGTGGTGTTGTGTAGTGTGTGAAGTGCAATGAAAGGAAGCTTTTTTTGCTCTCTCCTTCAACATTTATCTATTGCCACTGTACAACTTATTGTTCTTAATGAATACAATACAGAGAAACTTTTTATTCAAATTTGCTGACTGGTAAATGTGAAAGGTGATTCCTTTGAGAGCATTGTTCCTGTATCATCCAGTCTGTTGAAATCTTTGCTGAGATTGTCGGGGTGCTGTACAGGACTATCTTCTGCTAAATGGCCTGGGTTAGTACTTCTTTTAGCTTTGTACAATTAGCCTTTTTAAAATTGAATGTTTTAGTTAAACCCTTGCTATTGGGTTTCTCATAACAAATTTCAAAGGATACCATATTGTGGTTACTGCTACCCAAATGTTCCCTTACTTGTACATTTTTATCATGTTGTAATTGTTTGAGAGCACTAGGTCAAGCAAGGCCTCTTTTCTAGTTGGCACCTCTACTAGTTGGGACATAAAATTATAATTTATCATAATTTATCATAATATATATATATAATTTATTTCCCTTTGTTTTACCGGAAATCATATTGCTCTAGTCAATTTCAGGATAGTTGAAATATCCCTGTAACGGATCCTACCCGTTACTGAGCCCTTGTCTGGACCATAAACTATTTACTTAAAAACTATGGACCTTGTTGCCCTGCTTGGATGTAGCTGTGGGCTCTGGCATATGAACTGGCCAGCTATTGCCAGGAACAAAGACTTATAGTTATGAACATTGGTTTGTGTATTAAGTTTGGTTTTATGTATTTTCAAATATTGTATGTGTTTAATTGTACTTGTCCAATTTGAAGGTTTGTGCAATCACCAACTACCAGGTATGCAAATATCTTCCTTAGCTTAACATGGGAAATGGTAGGCAGACCAGTGATTGATCAAAGTTGGGGAAGGGCATTCAAAATAGTCAATCAAAGGCTCCAACCTTGGGCCACTGTCCCTAAGATGTGGATTATAGCAACTCCAGCCATTCACTATGTTGACCCCCTGCCATGTGGTAATTAGTTAACGCCCTCAAGTCTTTGTTCAATCAAACCCCTGTGTATCTGAAATGTAACCCTGTCTGAGTCATTGTATCTGTTAAGACCAGCTGTTGCTGGCTTTTGTCTGATGTGTTATGATTTAATCATGTTCCCTATTGTATCAGATTTCCCCATGTGACCCAATGTACTGTACTGTATATAAATATCTGTGGTTTGTGACAATAAAGAGAGTTCTGTTTTGGAGTGAACAAGGAGTCCTGGAGTCTTGTATTGCTTATGGTCTAAAGTGTCCATTCTGATACCCATCTGCGCCAAGTATCCTGAATCGTCGACCGCCTGCTGCCAGCTTCCTGCGTCCCAACCTCATATGCTGTCAGGTGGCGACGTGGACTCCTCCCTGCTTCCAGCGATCCTGCGGCTGTTTCCAGTGACTGTCCATACTTCAACTGGTGCATACGACGGCGCTTATCTGCGTCGAGAAGGAGAGACCCGGGAACGACGGCGGAAGGCGACGCGGTCCCTTCCCAGCTTCCGTTACATTGGTGGCATAGCGGTGGGATTTTTCCTTCATATTGGGTGCAGCAATTGAGGCATGGCAGATGAAGCAGTGCTGTCAGACACTCTGGGAGCATATGAGGATCACTACAGCGCCATCCGAATACAGTGGTGGACCCGGCTGGGCGATGTTATCTACAACTTCGTTCCAGAGTTGAATGCATGCATTACAGAGGAGCTCAGAGTAAAGGAGGAGTACTGGGACTTTGTTAAATACCTGGACCAGGAATATGGATCCGAGGGCCTTTTTGACTGGTGCACAGCCCGCTTGCGATGGGACATCCAAGGGCTGGTATGGAACGCCTACCACATGGACTCTACTTTTGGGTGCCCTGACTCCAGCAGATACTGGGAGAACCGGGACAAAAGAGAGGACCGTTTTGGTGGATACATTCCTGCGGACTGCCAGGGAAATTTGGATATTCTGGCAGGATGTGAATGGGACCTGGAGCAACTATATGCTGGGTTAATTTGAGAGGTCCAGGAATTCCAAAAAGAGGAAGAAGAATGGGGGGTAACGCATCTGAGGAGGACTTCAGTGACTTTGAGGGCCAGGATTGTGTTACCCCTGTTCACTCCACACTGGTGAGTGGGAATTCGTTCCTCACCAGTGCGCCTGTTGTTGCCCCTGCATCAGGAAGTGGGAAAATCGCCCTTCCTGATACCCCTTTGCCCCTGGACTGTGTGTTGCCTGAGCTGAGGAGTGGGAATTCGTTCCTCCTCAGCCAAGAAGATGCCTCTGCATCAGGGGATGGGACAGACGTCTCCCCTGATAGGCATGTTGCCCCTTTCCCTGCTTTCCCAGCTGCGGTGGATGAGATGCAGGTCCCCACCAGCAGCAGTATTGTGCCCCAACTGATGGGTAGGAGAGAGCCCATCAGTCCCTGTGAACCCCCTGCTGTGGTGAGTGTGGAAGAGCTCACCAGCTGCCCCAAAGTGATGCCCCCTGTTGTTGTGGAAAATGCCCTGGAAGTGGAGCAGTATGTGCTCTCCAGGGCCACAGAGGATGCCGCCTTAAGGGATGGGACTGCGGTCTCCCTCAAGGCAGAGAAGGCCCTGGAAAGTGATGGCCTACAAGAGGAGGACCCCAGCGGACTGGAAGAGAGCAGTGCTGCTGGCCCTCCTGAGGATATGTTGTGTGACCTGATGGGTGAAGAAGAGTGCCCCATCAGCCCCCCTGTAAACCCTGACCTGGTGAGTGGGAGCGAGCTCACCAGGGTCTGGGAAACCCCTGCTGCGGTGGAAGAGACGCAGGAGACGCAGGTCCCCACCAGCAGCCCCAGTCCGTCCCCTGTTGTTGGTGCCCTGGAGAAAGGAAAGATGGTGTTCTCCAGGTACCTGAATAAGATTGCAAGGAGGATTGAGTTTGCCCTCCTCCCCAAGACAAGAGATGGCCCTGATGTGGGGGGCCAGGAAGAAGAGGGATCCAGCAGGCTGCCACCCTGCAGTGCTGCTGCTGGAAACCATATGTGTTGCCCCAAGACCCCCATGCTGGAGAGTAGGAGAGAGCTCTCCAGTCCCCTTGTAACCCCTGGCTTGGTTCGTGGGAGCGAGCGCACCAGGTCATGTGAAGCCCTGGCTGGGATGAGTGGGACAATGTAACGGTTTGTTTTGACACTCAGACCAGTAGGTAAAATAAAACAATCTTTTATTGAAAGAAATAAAATACAAAGGATAGCCCTCTACAGTTGACAGCAACAATTGCAAGCTATTACACAGTACACATAGCTTTAATATAATATACAGAAGGCACCCAACATAGGAACAGAGAATAGGGAACAGGACCCTACAGGGTGTATGAGAACAATTTGTCAGTCTCAGCTGTGGGGTTTGGCACACCCGTGTGGTGTACAGATAAACTGAGCAAATGCACAGAGTTCATATAAAGATGAGTAGTAGATGTTCAGTGACCAATGTAAGTTATAGCAGCACAGTAACCCAAGATAGCCCCCACGGGTGTTCGTCAATAGACCAGTGAGCCTGCAAGTGCAAGAGTAAGTAGCCCCCACGGGCGTGATCGAGACTAGCCTGAGATGCGAAGCTGGCGTTTTAGCCCCCACGGGCGTATAACTGGAGACCACTGTAAGCACAACACGAGCCAAGAGCCCCCACGGGCGTTTACCTACGGATTGAGCAAGAGCTTGGAGCCTAACCTTGCCACCAATAGCCACACCGGACACCTCCGTCGTTAACCGTGAGACCAAGAGCCACGAACGCCCAACCGGCCTAACAGGATTGACTACTCTGCAAACGTAACCGGGAGTCGCCGTCCAAGTAGCGGCCAACTCAGCAGCAGTAGACTTACAAGGTAACGGTTCTATATTTAGAAAGGAGGTCCGGTCAGAGAGAAGCGGCAGTGCAAGGGTTAATAGGTACGTTTGAATCTCCCAGGCTCGGTATGGTAGCTTAGCTCTGCAACGTGTAAAGGCTCGGTACAAGAGGCACAGCTTATGCAAGTCGGCAAGGAACTCTGCACAGATGGATGGGTTACCCAGGAGGGTAATGGTCACACTAGCTCGGCACAGCAATGCAGGATTCAGAATGTCGCGGCGGCGACAACAAGCCAGGCAGCCGCAAAGATCTTGAAGCAGGAAGTCAGCCAGCCGGGTCGTAGCACGTAGAGGATTCTCAGACAAGCCGGGTCGTAGCACGTAGAGGATTCTCAGACAAGCCGGGTCGTAGCACGTAGAAGATTCTCAGACAGACCAGGTCGTAGCACGTAGAGGATTCTCAGACAAGCCGGGTCATACACGATCAGGAACACAGGAGAGTAGTCAGAACAGGCCAAGGTCGGTACACAGGAATCCGGATTCAGGAACACAGCAACAGCAAGTCTGGCTCAGAAACACCACGAAAGGGCATCTGACAGATGTAAGCGTCAGGTATAAAAAGGTCACCAAGGGGCGAGCCAAACCAACCGAACAAATCACAGTCTGCCACAGATGAGAGTGACAGAAAGATCACAGGCACTGTGATAGACAACCGTCCTCATCCCCAGCACAGAATTTGTCACCCCTTTTCCTGAGACCCCTGGCCTGGTGAGTGGGACCACAGTCCTCACCAAGGACCCTTTTGTTGCTCTGGCCCCAAGGAGTGGGACCACCATCCTCTGTGGGGATGGTTCTACTTGCCCCAGTACTTTGTTTTTTTTTTTGTTTTTTGTTTTTTTTTTGCATAAACATACATTTATAAAATATACTTTCCATTACTAAAATGACCATACATTCTCCACATCACTAACAATCCTGACGTATAAACATAGCCATTCATCCAGCACGGATCTTAATAGACAGTTCCCAATGGGTAACTACTTCAAACCCTCCCAAAGAGACCAGATTGAGTCGTATAATTCAACACTTGAATAAAGTGAATAGAAATATTTCTCCGTCTGACCTTGATGTGATTTTTGCCTTGCTATTTCTTCCCAAATAGGGGGATCACGTTTCCTCCACACCCTCGCAATACAAATCTTAGCCACCATCAGAATATTAATTGCCAAAAATGTCTGAGCCCTCTCACCCGACGGCATCTCAAAATGAAACAAAAAGGTCTGAGGGGCCAAAATCTGATCCTTCCCAAACAACTCACTCAAAATCTCTGAAATCCTCCTACGCAATGGGAATAATTCCCTACATTCCCACCATATATGGTACATCGTTCCCTCATCCCTTCCACATCTCCAGCACTTACTCGAGACCGATCCCTTAAACAGACTAATCCGAGAGGGAACCATGTACCATCTAGACAACAATTTAAAAAATACCTCCTGAATGTTTATACAGTAAATAACCTTCTTAACTTTACTCCACGACCCCATCCAAATCTCTATAGGAAATGACTTCCCTATATCACGCTCCCATTTTTGCATTGCCACTGTAATTTCTACCTGATTAAGATTAACCACCAATCCCATAATCCTCGAGATTATTTTAGTAGTGAAACCTTTACATATAAACTCCTCAATTTGTGATACAGGAGCAACTGAATTTCTGCGTAAAAACTCTCTTACTCTACTGAACGTAAGAAAGTCCTGTTTCAATTGGGGAAATCTTCCCTGAAACACCTGAAAGGATATTAAGGAATCTCCTTCTAAAATATCTGCCAAGGACTTAATCCCATTTTTCCTCCAGTATACCAAATAGTCATCCTGAGCATCAAATTGTAAAACTTCAATTGGGGTACGAGGGGAAACACAATCTACACCCCCCAATTTTCTCCTCATAATTTCTATAGATTTAATTACATTAGATACTATTATATGGTTTATGCCCAAAGTCCTTATAACCCGAGATTTAACCCAGAACAAGTGAAACGGATTCCTAGAACCAACGGGAATAAGTTCAAGATTAGACCAAGATGAGCCCGAAGAACTAATCTTATTCCAAGCCAAAAAATGTGAAAACATTACCACTTCATGATATAGCAATATATCCGGCATACCCAGGCCTGCCCTTTTCTCCGACCTCATCAACAAAGAATTAGCTATTCTAGATTTCCTGGAACGCCAGACATATTCCCCTATTAATTTTCCCAAACGCTTTAAAAACTGAAAGGGAACCCGTATCGGGATACAACAAAACAAATATAATATCTTTGGAAGTAAATATGCCTTAACAACATTAACACTTCCTATCCAGGACAGTTCAATACCCCTCCAACTAGCAACCTTCCCTGCTATATCTTCAATCAAGACTGAATAATTTTGCCTAACTATATCCCCAATATCCTCTCTCAATCTAATACCCAAATAATCTATTTCTCTTACCTTCCAATTAAAATCAAATCTCCCCTTAAGAATCTCAAGATCTACCTCCTGCATATTCATTCCAAACAACTGAGATTTATTTAAATTTAATTTATAATTGGAGTATTTACCATACATTTCAATTAATTCTAACACCCCAGCTAATGAATCCAACGGGGAGGTCAATGACAGAAGCACATCATCGGCAAACAGAGTAATTTTGTATTCCCTATCCTCACAAGTAATACCTTTTATGGATACCGAATTCCTTACTAGTACTGGTAAAGGCTCAATAGTCAAGACATATAACATAGGGGCTAAAGGACAACCCTGTCTTGTTCCATTATGTATTCCAAAATAATCCGAATTCAAAGCCTGACCTACCACTTTAGCTGTTGGATATTTATAAAGGGCCATTGTACTATGTTTAAACCTACCATCAAAACCAAAAGCATCCATCGTAGCAGAAAGAAAATCCCAACTGACCCTATCAAACGCCTTCTCGGCATCTAACGCCAAGAAGACTATAGGGACTTCCTGATGACTACCATACATAATCAAGTTGAGTACTCTCCGTATATTCCCTTCTACTGATCTTCCACCAATGAACCCTGCTTGGTCAACATGTATTAAATCATTCAAAACTCCTTTCATTCTCTCTGCCAAAATTTTAGAATAAGGGATATTGGTCTATAATTTTCCCTATATTGAGGATCCTTACCCTTCTTTAAAATAGGACAAAAATTAACTTGCAGCATCTCCTGCGGAAAACATCCTCCCATAGCAACCTCATTAAACACTCTAAGCAATAATTGGGAGGACAACGGATCCAGAGCCTGATAGAAAATGGAAGTGTATCCATCTGGACCCGGAGCCTTTCCCCTTCCCGCCTTCTTTATCACATCCCTAACTTCCTGTTCCAAAAATGGCCGGTTCAAATATTCAATCTGATCCCGAGAAAGCCTAGGAAGATTAAGTTTCTCCAAAAATTCCTTCAGCTGCTGACTTGAAATCTTACCAGATCCAACATTATATAACGTACCATAATACTCCATAAAAGCTTTACCAATCTGTGTTGGATCTAGATATGTTTTATTCCCCACTACTAACTTCTTTATCCTTGTTTTCTCATACCTAGCTTTTAATTTATTCGTCAGGGATTTCCCTACTCTATTACCAGTATAATACCATGTTTGTTTATACCTAAGTATATTCCTTCTAACCCTCTCATCCAAAACTAATTTTATCCTTTCTTGAAGTTCTTTTATCTGCCTTCCATAACTCTCCGATGGATTACATTTGTTAACTAACTCTATCTTAGCCAATTCCATATGTAATTCTGCCAAAGACTTCCCCATCTTTTTCCTCCTTCGAGCTCGTTTCTCAATCAAATAACCTCTGATTACACACTTTAAGGCACACCATAAGGTAGTATCCGAAACCATACCATTATCATTATATAATAAGTACTTTTGAACCTCCTCCCTTAACTCCAGCTTAGAACTCTCTGACAACAACTCCGACTCATCCAACCTCCAATCAGATCTCAACTTATAGCAAGAATTATTTTTCAATCTATAAAAAACGGGAGCGTGATCTGACCAGGTTATATTTCCTATATGAGATTCCTCACATTCATCCAAATTCGGAGCCCTCATAAAAATTACATCAATTCTCGAATATGACTGGTACACCTCAGAATAGAACGTAAAATCTCTATCCCTTGGGTGTTGAATCCTCCATATATCATAGAGCCTATATCTATTAATTAAGCTCGTAAATTTCTTAGCCATTTTATTTATAACCGGACTCACACTTTTACCCCTAGTGACCCTTTTATCCAATCACACAATTAACATCACCTCCCACTAGCAATATACCACTAGAGATTCTATCCACTTTATCCATAATCGAGTCAAAAAATACAACTGGCTGATCATTGGGGGCATATAGATTAACCAGAGTGTATCTCACCTCATTTAAATTACAAACCAGAATGATATATCTCCCATTTTCATCCACCTCTTGATGAATATGTTCATATTTCAACGCATTTGACACTAAAATCGCCACCCCTCTTTTCTTCCTATCTCTCAGAGATGAGACACCTACCACCTGGAATCTACGATACCTCCAATAATCCCTTCCCCCCTGGTCCCAATGGGTCTCTTGTATAAAGCAAAGGTCGACTTTCTCTTTTACCAAAGTATCATATAGATAAGCCCTCTTTTGTGGAGAGTTCAGCCCTTGCACATTCAAAGTAACCATATTAATCGTCATATATAAAGCAGCAAACACCCATACTGTCCAAAAATACTCTCACAACAAATGACCATTACATTTCCGTGCTTCCCATTCACACTTCCAACATACTTCCCAATCTTACCCACCCATTGATGCTTAAATTTCAGCATCACTGTCTGGAAACAAATAAAGATCCGAACAAAACGTGAGCCATAATGAAAATGGGAGCGCACAATACACTAACCCCTTGCAACTATCCTTATCAAGTTTCACTTTGTGAGGACACCCAGAGGGAAAAAAAATATATATATATATATATATATATATTGAATTACCCTAATTCTCCAATAAGTATCCAAAATGTAACAGTAATCTACCATCACTTATACCCATACATCATGTGACCACACCCGCTATTCCAGAGTATTCAAATCATAACCAATAGGAGTGTCTGATTTTTCATCTTTTGTGTGGAAAACTAACCATCCAGTACTTTGGATGCTTCTACGCTGGGTGAGGGAATCACCAGTTTGTCCAGAGACCTTCTGAGTACTGCCCCAGCCCAGGAGAGTGGGAAGAACATCCTCTCCTGTCCCTCTGGGGCACTTGCCCAACTAAAAGGGGGAGATGTGCCCCTCTCCCCATACTTTGATTCCCAGGTCACTTAGGATCCAGAGACACAATTGCCCCAGGGAGATCCACTGTATGGACTGGCTCTGGACCCTGAGCCACTGGCCCCAGACCCAGGAGGGTCTGACCCCAGCACTGCCTGGAGCATGGCCCAGGAGAAGCTGTCCAATTTGGTGCTCGCCAGGACCAAAGTTGTACCCCTGGCCCAGCAGCATCCCTCAAACCTTTATGGTTTAAGAGATAGCCACTTTCAAAGTTTCCTCTCCCCTGCTGTCAGCGTTCTGCTGCCAGCAGAAGAATCCGGTCCCAGGACAGGCGGAGGCTCTTAAACAGAGCCGATATCTCGTTATGGAAGGAAAAATTATTCATTGAAACAGTCTTCTACATATGCTTGGTTACCAAGCACACGTAGAAGACTGTTTTAATTAATCATTTTTCTTTCCATAACGAGATATCGGATCTGCTGAAGAGCCTCCGCTTGATTCAGAGACTGGATTGTCCTGCTGGCAGCAGAACGCTGACAGCAGGGGAGAGGAAACTTTGAAAGCGGCTATCTCTTAAACCATAAAGGTTTGAAAGATGCCGCTGGTGTCATTTAACTCAGTTTATTAAGGGCTACAATATGAGGGATAGTAATTTTGAAGTAATACTATCCCTTTAAGCTTATATCCTAAATCCCTGAAATCCTTCTTAACGGACCTCCATTTTCCACTGACTTTGTCATTAGTATCAACATGTATCATGACAGCCGGGCCATGCCCAGCCCCTCCCAACAATCTATCAACCTGATCAGCCACATGTCGAACCCAAGCTTCAGGGAGACAGCAAACTGTTTGACTGTAGCGATCCTGGCAACAGATTACCCAGTCTGTCTTCCTAATAATAGAATCCCTTATCACCACCATCTGTCTAGGTCTGCCTGAGGCCTGGATCCCAACCGTGCTAGAGGGGCTATTCTCCCAGCTGTTAGAGAGAACAGTTCTCTCCATCAAATGCATTTCTATGTCAAAATCAACATCATTACTCAAAGCAGCAAATCTGTTAGGGTTAATAACCACAGAAGTGTCCTCCCTATTCCTCTGCGCCCCTTGCTATGTCTAACTGTAACCCATCAGGCTACCTGCTCATTCTTTGTGCAGTCTCCACCCCAGAACTACCTACCACCACTTTCCTCTCAAAATTGGCCGTCTCTCTCAATGTTGCAACTTGCCCCTCCAGATCTCTAATACAAGCTTCCAGAGAGACCACTTGCTCACATATGCCACAGAGGTTTGCACTCTGGAATGGTTGTTCCAGGTGTGCAAACATATGGCAACTTGTGCACTGAGTTAAATGGACAATCATACTACCACTCAAATTATGCCAGTTACCACAAGCTAAAAGGCAGGGAAAAAAATATCTGCACAATAAGGCTAATAAATATGTGTTCTCCTGTGTAATCCCCTGTATTTGAATCCCCCTGCTATTTAAATTCCCACACTTACCATACTTCTGCACTTGAATCCCCCTGTTATTTAAATGTCCACACTTACCACACTCCTGCACTTACACACTGATACAAGATTCACACGTTCAAGTATTTACTGTGTATCTGTTATTTAAACCAAGAACCCACCACTTACAAACCCAGCAATTAACCACTCCCACCACACCAGACTGCATTTAGTTCCTTGTACCACAACTAAGGTAGGGAAAAAAAAAGATATTTGTTGTTTTAAACTCTCCCTTACCACACTACACCACACGCAAAATACTTTTCTCCAGCAAATATTGCAAGCTTAGCTTCTCAGATCAAAGATCACTGATCAACTACATTGTTTATGATCGGAACTACAGCTATATCTGATTATCTTCAAATTTCTAACTTTCCTTCTTGTTTAATTAAAACATTCTTGGCAAACTCTTTCACTTTGGTTTGATTTGCACCGGTCCAAGAACTTCACTTCTAGTGGCACAATACCAGTGATCCTGATTGTCCCTCATAATCATGGCCCCAGTTCCAAAAACCATCAAAACAGAGCCGGAGTACTCTATTCCTAGCTGAAATATTCAGGGAACCGGCTTGCTTTTTTCAAAGTAAATGCTTAGGATACCCAGGACAGTCAGTCAAGATCATCGGGGAGGCACCAAGAGGCTGGGACTGGTAGCTTGCCTCTCTGAGGACCTCCATCTCAGTCCCAAGATGCAATTATTAGCTTTTTACTGCAGCAACTTTAACATATGCAATTGGTTCTGGAATTACCACAGCTATTGGCACCAGACTTGCCCTCCAATGGATCCTTGTTAAAAGATTTTAAGTATGCTCATTCCAATTACAGAAACTACTCCAATAACAGAAACTAATGTTAACTGATTTTATGAACTTTTGTAGTTTAATGGTACCGGCCAAGTGTTTTTACATTTGCATGCCTTAATATTTGAGACAATCATATGCTACTGGTAGGATCAACAAGGTATCTTCTCCTCTTGACAGGGCTGCCAGTGAAGGTGGTGGACAGTGGTGGTGGCAGGGCATGAAGAGAGACCGCTAGGAGGACATGACCCTCCTGCCTTACTCTTTCTACTCTGCCTCCTCCGCCTCACCAGCTACATCATGTAAATCCAGCCAGTAAAGAGCCCACTGTTACCATAGGGCCACTGGAGGGAATCATGGAGGGGACTGGGGCAGGCCTCTGCTGCCCCACCCTTCTGGGAGAGGGGTAGAGGCCCATCGGCCTCCGTGTGGTTGACCTGGCGGAACCAGGAGAACATTTGTGTCTTGCTCAGAGAGGGGAGGCCCTGGAGGTTCACATTCCCATGACCATACACCTCCCCCCTTCCTGGCTACAGTCTTGCCAGAGTGAGGAGAGGCTGGAAAAAACAAGCTTTGGTCCAGCAACTGAGAGGCACTATGCTGGGACTGGGGACACATCAGCAAGCTCCTCCTCGGCCTCCCTAACCACATTCTGGAGATGCCAGGGCTACATCCAAAGGGCTCCCACCCAGGGAGGTTTGGGTCTTCCAGCTAGTGAGAGGGGAACCACTTTGGGCCCGTGGAAACTTAAGGGGTCTTCCTGGGGACCCCCCATGACATAGTGGAGCCTAAAAGGGGCTGTGTTCAAAGGCGGGGAGCCATTTTAGGGGATGGCAGCCTGCCAATTCTAACCAGGATGACCCACTTCTGGGTCAAAAACGCTGGCTGAACTTAAAGAACACACAGAGAAAGTCCCATGGCAGTGGATAAAATCCATATCCAGGATGCAGTGATCACTGCCTTGGGTTGACTACTAGAAACTGGGCAACCCAGTAGCCTCCTGTAAGTCTTGGGGCTCCCACTAGCAGCTCTTCCCAGGCTTGGGACACCCTCCTGGGGTAAGTTTGTGAGGCTTCCCCCCACCCTCCTACAGAACTGGGGCTTTCGTTTGGCTCCCTTCACAGGTACAGGGCAGCCTCCCAAGGTCACTTAAGATTTTACCCTCTTCTTGGACGTTCCAGAGGACCTGGGCATTCAATCAATGCTCTACCCAGCCTCAGGGCACCTTTCCTGGGGTGGCTTTGGGATATTTCCCATGACTCCTGAGTAACGTCAGGAAGTTTTCCCCCTTCTCCTGGAAGTCCCCCGAAGGACAGGGGTTCTCGCTCAGAACACTGCTTCGCTCAGCCCCAGGGCACCCTCCCTTGACCATTTTAGAATACTTCCCATGTCTCCTGGAATTATAAATTAGGTGACTCACTACCCCTGTGGAGAGAGCAGATGCAGTGTCTTCAAAAGACTTCTCACTCACAATTATTATTAACTTGTTATTGTTGTCACTGTCTGTGGTTTTATTGCATATGGAAATGTGATTGTGTTGAGTTACTGATAAGATTACTGACTCATTGTAACATAGTAACATAGTAAATTAGGTTGAAAAAAGACACAAGTCCATCAAGTTCAACCTTCGCTTCATACCTCAGTAACTGAGAATTTTATAGCTTTCCTGCTACCAATTAAATTAGTCTTTATCAGACCTTCCTGATCAGCCTACTGATAAACAGTATAACTCTGTATGTTCCCTTTTGAAAGAAATGTATCTAATCTTCTCTTAAATGTATCCATTGTATCTGCCATAACTACCTCCCTGGGCAATGAATTCCACAATTTGACAGACCTTACCGTAAAAAAACCCTTCCTCTGCTGAAGTTTAAACCTCCTTTCCTCTAATCTCAAGGGGTGTCCCCTGGTCACCTGATCAGGCCTTGGAATAAATAGCTCACCGCAGAGATCCTCGTATTGACCTCTCATATACTTGTACAATGTGATAAGGTCTCCTCTTAGTCGTCTTTTCTCTAGAGTAAATAAACCAAGTTTGTTTAGTTGTTCCTCATATGTCAAGTCCTCCATTCCCTTAATTAATTTTGTTGCTCTCCGCTGTACCCTCTCTAGTTCTAGTATATCCTTTTTCAGAACCGGTGCCCAAAATTGCACTGCATACTCAAGGTGAGGTCTTACCAATGATTTGTATAATGGCAAAATAATGTTATCCACTCTTGCTTCAATACCTCTTTTTATGCAAGACAGGACTTTGTTTGCCTTTGCTACTGCTGTTTGACACTCGTCACTGTTTCTAAGTTTGTAGTTGACAAGGATACCCAGGTCTTTTTCTAGCAACGAGTCACCTAAAATTATTCCATTAAGTTTATAAGTAGCCTTGGGATTGTTTCCTCCCAAATGCATGACTTTACACTTCCCCACATTAAACTTCATATTCCACATGTTTGCCCAATCTGACATTGTATGTAAGTCCCTCTGTAGAGAGAAAATATCCTGTTCTGAAATAATGACTTTGCATAATTTAGTAACATCTGCAAATATTGATATTTTGCTTTCTATATCTATTTCCAGGTCATTTATAAACATGTTAAAAAGCAGCGGACCCAATACTGAACCCTGAGGTACTCCACTCTCCACTTTAACTATACTGGAGAATTTTCCATTTACAACCACACACTGTTCCCTATCCTTCAACCAGTTTTGTATCCAATTGCAAAGGTTATCTCCTAGCCCCAATTTCCTTATTTTATACACCAGCCTTCTGTGTGGCACTGTATCAAATGCCTTTGCAAAGTCTAGATATACTACATCTACTGCCTTGCCATTGTCAAGGTTGCTGCTTACCTCCTCATAGAAGCTGAAAAGATTAGTTTGGCATGATCTATTCTTCATAAAACCATGTTGATTCGTGCTAATGATCTTATTTTTTGTGTTGTAATCCTGAATATAGTCCCTTCTAATAGTTTTCCCACTACAGAGGTCAAACTCACTGGTCTATAATTCCCAGGTTCTGTTTTAGTTCCCTTCTTAAATAGAGGCACTATGTTAGCTCTTCGCCAATCCTGTGGCACTGAGCCTGTGGTAATAGAATCTCTAAAGAGTAAATATAGGGGTTTTGCTAACACTGCACTGAGTTCCTGAAGAACCCTTGGATGTATACCATCAGGACCCAGTGCTTTGTCGGTCTTAATTTTGTTCAGTCTTCCCATGACATCTCCTTGAGTTAACCCAATATCTATTAATTGTATTGTTTTATTTGTTACTTGCGGAGGCTCTTCTACCATTCCTTGCTCCCTTGTATATACTGATGCAAAGAAAGTGTTTAAAACATCGGCCTTTTCCTTATCCTCACTAACCAACTCACCCATCTCATTTTTTAATGGTCCAATGCACTCCCTCTTAAGTTTTTTGCTATTTATATATTTAAAAAACTTTTTTGGATTAGTCTTGCTTTCCCTTGCAATTCGAGTTTCATTATCTATTTTTGCTAGCCTAATTGCCTTTTTGCAATCTTTGTTGCACTCCCTGTATTTTAAGAAAGATTGTTCAGTTCCTTCAGACTTAAATGATTTGAATGTGTTTTTTTTCCTTGCCATTTCCTTCTTTACATGTGCAGTTAACCACATTGGCTGTGACTTACTTCTTTTGCACTTGTTCCCCATTGGTATATACAGTTGGGTACATTTCTGCAACCTAAATTTGAATTCTGACCATTTTTCCTCAGTATTTTTGCCTTTAAATAAAATATCCCAGTCTGTGTGTTGCATTGAGGCCCTTAACAAGAGTTTTGGTTGAACCTATACATTTTTGCTTTGCCAGACAGATCTCAAATGTAACCATGTTGTGATCACTGTTTCCCAAATGTTCTCTTACCTTAATATTGGATACCATTTCTGTGTTATTAGTGATCACTAGGTCCAATACATTGTTATTTCTTGTCGGCGCTCCCACCATTTGTGACATGTAGCTTTCACGAAGCGTGTTCAAAAACCTGCTACCCTTAGCACTCTGACAGGTCTCATTTTTCCAGTTGATATCTGGATAATTAAAATCTCCCATAATTATAGTATGCCCAAACTGGGCAGCTTTCCTCATTTGCAATAGCAGTTGGGCCTCATCATTGTCATCAATATTTGGTGGTTTGTAGCATATGCCCATCAACAACTTTTTTTTTACCTTTCACACCACATTTAGTCTCGATTTCTACCCACATGGACTCCACAGTTTGGCCAGTTTCCTCACTAATATCACCTCGCAAAACTGGATTTAGCTCTGTTTTCAAATATAAGCACACACCTCCACCTTTTCTATTAATTCTGTCTCTTCTAAACAGGGAATAGCCCTCTATATTTACAGTCCAGTCATGTGCATCGTTCCACCATGTTTCTGTTATTCCAATTATGTCCAATTGCTCATTAACCGCCAGCAATTCTAGTTCTCCTATTTTATCTACCATACTTCTTGCATTTGCTAGCACACAATTGATTTTGAAGTCTTTACATATATTAATCCCTACATGCCTTTTTTCTTCACCTTCATTTACTAGGAGTTCCTCCCTACTGACTAAATTTCTCCCCACCCTTTCTCCACCCCCCTGGTCATTTACTTGGACCCAGTTCCTGTCTGCTCTATCTACCCCATTTTTGCTATCTATACCCACCCCCCCCTTTCCTAGTTTAAAAGCTCCTCCAAGCTTCCTAGCATTCTCTCCCCTAACACAGAGGCTCCTCTACCATTTAGGTGCAATCCATCTCTTCCATATAGATTGTACCCAAGAGCAAAGTCTGCCCAGTGTTCTAAAAACCCAAACCCCTCCTTCCTACACCATTGCCTGAGCCATGCATTAAGCTCCCTGAGCTCCCTCTGCCTACCTGCACTGGCGCATGGCACAGGTAGTATTTCAGAAAATACTACCTTAGAGGTCCTTGCCTTAAGCTTGCACCCTAAATCCCTGAAATCATTCTTTAGGGACCTCCATCTTCCTCCTATTTTGTCATTGGTTCCAATATGTACCAAGACAGCTGGATCACTTCCAGCCCCTCCCAATAATCTGTCAGCCCTGTCCGCAACATGCCGAACCCGAGCACCCGGGAGACAGCATACTGTTCGGCATTCACGTTCCTGGCGGCAGATTACCCTATCTACCCTCCTAATAATAGAGTCCCCTATTACCACCACCTGCCTTGGTTTCTGCCTGCTCTGCATCCCATCTAGCCTGGAAGGAGGACTGTTCCCCTGGCTGCTAGAGGAATCAGCCCTCTCCAGTGTTGCCAATTCGGAGCAATTCTCATCAACATCTTCACACAATCTTGCAAATCTGTTGGACTGAGTCAACTCAGAACTGGCTTTCCTCTTCCTCTGCCCACTACCTCCCCTCCTTACTGTTACCCAGCTGCCTACCTGTCGCTCCTCATCTACAACGCCACCCTCTTCACCACTAACCCCACATACTACCTGCTCTGTGAGTTCTAAACTCCTTTCCAGGTTACCAATGTCTCGCAATGTTGCAATATTTCTCTCCAAATCCAATATCTTAGACTCTAAAGAGAAAATATGCTCACACTTGGCACAGCGGTATGACCCCTGGAACGATTGCTCCAAGTGTTCAAACATGTGACAAGATGTGCACTGCGTGAGATTGGCTAACCTGCTATCACTCATGCTTGGTTTTACAATTCAAATAGCTTTATATTATCCTCTAATGCTCACTATATTGTGTTTCTCTGTTAGCCAGTCCTCTTTTTTAACTCTTTCCTACTGTGGGTATCAAATGCCCTGGGGGTTTAGCTGAATATAGTGATTTCAGCCATTCTCTCGTTTTGTTCCTGCAAAGGGGCAACATATGCTGCGAGTGTTCCTGTGCTGCTGCTGTCTATCCTGTTCCTGAGTGCTCCATTTGACTGAATAAAAATTTGTTGCACCATCCTCCTGCCTGCTCCTCTGTCTCTATCCTGGATAAGGAACCCTCAGTGTAGCACCCCTAGTCTAGCACAAGGGTCACTTCTTATGTGTGTAATGTATTTTCAGGACATACTTGAAGCTCAATGTAGCCTTCCTAATAAAACACTTTGTAATAAATACTTGAAATAAAGTTATGTCCAGTTTGGTATCTAATAATGATCATCATTTAATATTACAGAAGAATGTAAGCTTTCAAATGAGGTATCACAGAGCATTGTATGTCCTTTAATCCTTAAGGTATTAATTTATGATGTTACATAATAAAAGTACTAGATTTGGAGAAAAGCTGGACTCTCAGGATGCATATGTGGTGTCATTCTCCAGATGAGGGTTGTAGGCATCTGTTGCCACCCTGTGGCAGTGTTTTGAATAGCATGCAACAGAAAAAAAACAGAAACATCTCCTATTATTATTTATTTATATAGTGCCAACTTATTCTGCAGCACTATACATCAGGGAATAGACATACAGAGATATTAAATAGTACAAATCAAATGTGGAGAACAGAAGGATCAGAGGGCCCTGCACATAAGAGCTTACAGTCTAGAGGAAGGTAGGCTGGACACAGAAGGAGTAAGTGCTATGGGGTGTAAGTGCCTCCTGCCACATGAACTGCTGGTCAGTGGGTGGAAGAGAGAAGTGATATTGAGTGCAGTGGTCCAGGGAAGGGGTGGTTCTTGGTGATAATGCTTATGGAGGTAGATGATAGGCTTCCCTGAAGAGGTGAGTTTTCAGGGAGCATCTGAAGGCTGGGGGAGCGATTGATGGAGCAGGGGAGGGAATTCCAGAGCTCAGGTGCAGCACGGAAGAATTCCTGTATGTGGGAGTTGGAGGACGTAATAAGAGCTGTGGAGAGCAGAAGGTCATGTGCAGAGCAAAGATGGTGAGTGGGAGTGGAAATAAGAGGTGAAATATAGGGGGAGCGGTGTTAGTAAGGGCTCTATAAGTTTTGAATTTTATTCTATATGCTAACAAGAGCCAATGTAGGGATTGGCAGAGGTGAATGGTTTTAGAGAAGCTATGAGTGAGGTAGATTAGTCGTGCAGCGGAGTTCATTAAGGACTGTAGTGAGGTTAGTCAGGTGAGTCGAAGGCTAATTAGTAGTGAATTACAGTAGTCAAGACAGGACATGATTAGTGTTTGGTTTCGAATTTTAGGTGTGTCTTGGGTGAGTGTCATGGTACCCAGAATAAATAAAGGACAGACACACTAAATGTAATGTAAAACCACCTTTATTGAAAGTAAACAGAAATGAATGCCAGTGCCTACACAACCCCAGACCCAGGACTATAATCTCAGGTCTACTTCCTGGAACTGTACATTGTGCTGAGCACTGGACTAATGTGCTAAACTCAGGGTAATGGAAATGTGCAAAGTCCCACAATAGAGATCCTGTAGACAAGGCTAGAGTCTAATATAGGAATCACAACCAGAGGCAACAGGTAGCGAGCAAGACTGAGTAGCGTAGCTCGGGTGCGAATGGTAAGATCACTGAGGAATGCACGGAGCGAGTAGTCAGCCAGAGCCACAGGTCAGAATTGAATGGGTAGTCAGACAAGCCGGGGACTACATGGAGCGAGTAAGTCAACAAGACCCACCGGTCAGAGACGAGTGGGTAGTCAGACAAGCCAAGGACTGCAAGGAGCGAGTTAGTCAGCCAGAGCCACAGGTCACAACCTATGTGGGTAGTCAGACAAGCCGGGGACTACATGGAGCGAGTTAGTCAGCAAGAGCTACAGGTCAGAATTGATGTGGGTAGTCAGAGAAGCCGGGGTCATTCACGGAGCTAATTAGTCAGCCAGAGCCACAGGTCAGAACCGATGTGGGTAGTCAGACAAGCTGGGGTCATACACAGAACAAGTTAGTCAGCCAGAGCCCCAGGTCAAAACCAATGGGTGTAGTCAGAGTAATCAGAGCGAGTAATCAGACAGGCACTGGTCACAATGATACACAAGAGTAGCAAATGGAAACACCATGTAAGGGCAATGACTACTAGGCCCGAGGGGTTTATAAAAGAGCAGCTCAAGGCAGGAATCAATTAGGCAAATGAGACTAGGCCCATAAACAGGCACACGTACCCACGCCCGTTCTAGTGACATCAGAATGTGGAAGTAGTCGGCAATCATGCTGGCCAACATCACTACTGAGGAAGGAAGCACAGGATCACTTATGCCTCTGAGGGAGACTGTGATAGTGAGGAAGGATTGGATTCTAGAGATGTTGTGGAGGAGGAGAGATGAGTTGGAGATTGAATGGATGTGAGGAATGAAGGATAGAGTGGGGTCAGATGTGACCCCCAGGCAGCGTGCTGTTGGGTTGGTGTGATGGTAGTGTTGTTAAAAGTGAGTGTAACATCTGGGGTAGGGCTGGTTGGAGAGGGAGGGACGATAAGAGGATTTTAGTCATACCTGTTAAATCCTTTTTTCTTAATCCATACAGGTTACTGGTAACTTTGGGTAGGTGATCAGCCCCTTATGTAGGCAGGAACAATTCTGAGAAGTGACTGCTGGGTGGAGCCTACCTCCTCTCCTTAGCGTGCAGGTAGCCAATCCCCATCCAGTAAGATTTGAAAACTAACTATTGACTAGGTAGTAAGAAGGTAAAGGAAGACTCCTGTGAGCATGAACCTGAAAGGACCCCCACGTTCTGCCACTGGAGAGCCAAGCATGGTCCCTTGACAGTGTGGGAGCCACAGGTCTGCACCAGATTGGATGTCAAAACAAATGGAGTGCACAGAGAGAATGGTCAGACAGAGCCACAGATCAGCACCAGAATGGATAGTCAGACAAGCGGGGTCATATACAGGATACAGGAACAACTGGAACTAGAACTGCTCAGAACAACAGCATAAGGGTAAACGATACACAGGCCCATAGAGGTTTATAAAGGAGTAGGAGAAGGCGGGACCAATTAGGTCCCCCAGGCTTGATCTATAACAGGCGACCAGGCAAGTGTTTGATTCATGATGCCACCAGAGGCCTGATTTTTGTAGGCCCAAGATGCCCCAATAGACCTCGTAGAATGAGCCATGACCAGAAAGGGAACAGGCTTCTTCCTATGTTCGTAAGCCATACGAATAGTGGACTTGATCCAAGAAGCAATGGTTAACTTGGAAGCAGGCTTCCCTGCCCTGGGACCCTCAGGAATGACAAAAAGAGTGTCAGACTGCCGCAATGGCTCAGTGCGATGCACATAGAAATTGAGGCAACACACAACATCCAAGAGGTGAAGATCCTTCTACTTGTCAGAAGTAGGGTTAGGGCAGAAAGAAGGAACCACAATCTCCTGATTAATGTGGAACTCGGACACCACCTTAGGGAGAAATTCTTGCGAAGTATGAAGCACTGCCTTGTCCTTGTGAAACACCAAAAAGGGTGGCCTACAGGACAGGGCATGCAGCTCCGCAACATGGCGAACAGACATGACCGCCAGGAGAAAAGCCATCTTCCACGTCAGCAGACGGAGAGGAATAGTGGCCAATGACTCAAAGGGAGGGAGCTGAAGGACGCTCAAAACCAAGTTAAGGTCCCACTGAGGAGCGGGAGTCTTAAACACAGGATGGGTGTGAGCAACGCCTTGGAAGAAAACCTTGACATTAGGAAGAATTGCAAGGTGCCTCTGAAAGAAAACAGAGAGAGCAGAAGTCTGAACCTTAAGAGAACTCAGACTGAGACCCTTATCCACACCATCCTGGAGGAAGGAAAAGACCGTAGGAAGATCAAAATCCTGAGACAGGTCCCTATCAGCACACCAAGATAGAAAGGTAGACCAAACTCGATGGTAGGCCTTAGAGGAAACTGGCGTACGGGCACTAAGCATAGTAGCCACCACACCTGAAGGAAAACCCTTCTTCTTCAAAATTGAGGATTCAATCTCCATGCCGTCAAAGCCAGACGATGAACATCCTCCTTCCACAAGTAACCCTGTAGAAGAAGATCTGGACGGGAGGGAAGTCGAAGAGGTTCCGCCAATGAGAGAGCCAGAAGCTCCAGAAACCAAGCCTTCCGAGGCCAGTAAGGAGCAATCAGAATAACTGGGCAGCGCTCCAGTCGCAGCTTCCGTATTACCCTGTGCAACAAGGGAATTGGAGGAAAGATGTATGCTAGAGGGAAATTCTGTGGGATCGACAAGGCATCCACCTCTAGAGCCAGGGGATCCGCCCAGTGCGAGCGGAACATTGGAATATTCCTGTTGTGTTTTGTTGCCATCAGGACGATGCACAGAAGACATCACAACTGGACAATGAGGCCGAATACCTCTGGATGCAGTTCCCAATCTCCGCTGACCACTGTGTGTCGACTGAGGAAGTCTGCCAGAACGTTGTCTACTCCAGGAATATGAACAGTGGAAATGGCAGGGACATGCTTCTCTGCCCAGGACAAAATAGCCTTGACCTCTAGCCAAGTTGCAAGACTTCTTGTGCCATCTTGCTTGTTGATGTAGGCTACCGCTGTGGTGTTATCCAACTGTACCCTGACTGGGCAATCCTTCAGCTGTCTTGTCCAGTATCACAGGGCATGGAAAATCAGCCTGAAGCTCCAGGACATTGATGGGAAGGAGTGATTTCTCCTGGGACTTGAGCATTCAAGTGCCCCAGGACAGCTCCCCATCCGGAGAGGCTGGTGTCTGTCGTCACTGTTGTCCAGAATTACACCAGGAAGGGCCTGCCTTTCAGGAGATTGTTCAGGTTGAGCCACCATGAGAGGCTCACCTCCACGTGAAGAGGGAGAGATAGGGACCTCTCCAGGAGATCTGGTCAACCCCTGCATGCCAGGATTAGAAACCTCTGAAGTTCCCTGATATGAGCCATGGCAAACGGAACCGCTTCTATGGTGGAAATGAACTTCCCCACCAGGGATGACAACTTCTTGGCTGGAACCAGATCCTGAGACAGGACAGCTTGGACCTTCACTGCTATCTGATGAGCCACTTCGTCCGTGAGAAACACCATCCCTCTTTGAGTGTCGAAGAGGAGGCCCAGAAACACCATCCTCTGTAAAGGAACAAGGTCTGACTTGTCCAAATTAATGATCCACCCGTGATGGGACAGAACATGAATGCAATTCTGTACCTGCTGATGAAGGAGTTCCAGAGAAGATGCCTTCAGAAGGAGGTTGTCCATGTATGGGGTAACCCTGATGCCGTGCCGATGGAGGACGGAAATCAATGTTCCCAGGACTCTGTTGAAGACTTGAGGAGCCGTGGTCAAGACAAAGGGGAGGGCTGAAAACTGGAAATGCCCTCGGTCCCAGTCAAAGCGAAGAAACTGCTGACTCTCTGGATGAATGGTGATGTGCAAATAAGCATCCTGAAGATCCAGCAAGGCCAGAAATTCCCCAGGGGACATGGCAGCTATCACCGTGCGGAGTGACTCCTGGCAGAATTGGGACCTGACCACAAAGGAGTTTAGATCCTTCAAATACAAAATGGGACGGCAGCCGCCATCCTTCTTAGAAACCACAAAGAGATTGGAGTAGAACCCCAACCCCCATTGCTAAAGAGGAACAGGTTCCAAGACCGACTTGTACAGAAGTGCCAGAATGGTTCCCTTGAAAAGGCGGCGCTTTTCTGCTCCCAGAGGAGAGCGAGAAGAAAAGGTCCGAGAAGGAGGAAGGGAGGTGAAGGGGATCCTGTACCCCGTAGCCACCACCTGCAAAACCCACAGGTCTGCCACAGAGGCCTCCCAAGCTGAGATGTAGTGGAGTAAGTGGCCACCTACCCGGATTCTGCGAGTCATAGAGAAGGAGTTTTGGAAGCCTTGGGCTTAGCGGAGGACTTAGTCCTCCATTGCTGCTTATGGCTTGGATGAGAAGCACGATGTAACGGTTTGTTTGACACAAAGACAGAGTGGTTTAGGATAAAACACAGTTTTATTGAAACCACAGTAATAAAATAACCCTCACAGGTCCTGTAGTATATAAGCAGAATAATACAGACAAACGACAGGTTACATATACATATGCCTACACAGGTCCAGTATAACAATAAAGTCCACAACAGTCTATACTGACACAGGTCAGGCAGAATATGTTGGATTCCCAGGAGTAAGGTACGGTATGCTGTTACACAGTTAATATTCTCATTATTGTAGATGGGAATTACATAGTTTATTCTTTGATCCATTTACTATGGATTTCTCTATGGTTAGTGATTTCTCTATGGTTAGTTATTTGCTGCCATCTTGTGGCCTTTTTGTTGGTAATGCACTTATGACACATTTACTTTGTATGTAAACCACACCCCTGCTCTCTAGTGAGGCACTTCCTGTATCATGGTTGCCTGCCACATGTAACAGGGACACATGTATTCTGCATACAAAGCTAGGAAAGCATCATCTTTTGACCGCATAATACTGAAATCCATTCATTCCGCTGTATTCCATTGTTTGTTGTACAGAATAAACCAGCTTGTGGATGAAAACCGGTATTGGTGAGTTCAGCTATGTGATAAGGATTGTCCGCAGTGGGTATATCTGCTTATTCAGACCAGGCATAGAGGTCTTACAAGGGATAGATCGCTATCACAACAGTCTGAGTCAGAATATACGGCATGGGTTAATGGTCTTCAATGAGTGTAAACAGTCCCATGTCAGAGAGGTCTGTGATAGGGCTCTCTGAATATAGACAGCTTAAGGATTCGTAACGCCCAGGAATAGGTTAGCAGAACAGACGTGAACTGCCTGAGTAATAATAGGAATTGAGCAACACAGGACACTGCCGTAGCAGTAACGGAGACCAGACCACTCGCACTCTGCTGGAGCAGTAACGGAGACAAGACTAATGGCACACTGCCGTAGCAGTAACGGAGACAGGCCACTTGCACTTGGAAGGCGCAGTAACGGAGACTAGGCCAATGGCACACTGCCGTACCAGTAACGGAGGCAGACATTTGCACTCTGCAGAAGCAGTAACGGAGACTAGGCCAATGGTACACTGCCGTAGCAGTAACGGAGACAGACTCTTGCACTCTGCAGGCGCAGTAACGGAGACTAGGGCCAAAGGCACACTGCCGTAGCAGTAACGGAGGCAGACACTTGCACTCTGCAGAAGCAGTAACAGAGACTAGGCCAATGGGACACTGCCGTAGCAGTAACAGAGGCGGATACTTGCAATCTGTAGAAGCAATAACGGAGACTAGGCCAATGGCACACTGCCGTAGCTGTAACGGAGGCAGACACTTGCACTCTGCAGAAGCAGTAACGGAGACTAGGCCACTTGTCTGGAGACTAGGCCACTTGTACTCTGCAGGAGCGGACACAGAGACACAATGCCTGACTGCTCAGAATGTCGCCAAGGCGACACAGAGCAACTGCTCCGATGAATGCGGAGCAGTTGGCCCGTAGGGAAGGCCACCAAAAAACTTGTGAGAGAGACCATATTAGTTGATCCCTCCCAATATGCCCAGCAGCCTTACAAGAGTGGTATGTCTCGAGCAAACGGGTATGAAATGGCTCATCCACAAAGCACTTGCCCACTGGGGTTTCTGGGGGTGCCGTAGCCTGGGTAGCCAGAATCTCCTCCCCCAGTGGCGAAGTGATACTAGTACGTAGGGTGGCCAGGATGCGATCAGGCTGAATGATGGGTACAGGGACCTCATCCTTCTCCATCTCTGGCCCAAATTGTCTAGACAGGGCGTCAGCCCTAACATTCTTGGAACCCGGCAAGTAGGATACTACAAAGTTGAAATGGGATAAAAACAGGGCCCATCTGGCCTGACGAGAGGACAATCTTTTAGCCTCTGAGAGATAAGTCAGGTTTTTGTGGTCAGTTAGAATTAATACAGGTGTTCTGGTACCTTCCAGCAGGTAATGACACTCTTTCAAGGCGAGAATAATAGCCAGGAGTTCTCTGTCGCCAATCTCATAGTGACTCTGTGCACTAGACAGTTTTTTAGAGAAAAACACACATGGTCTCAGAGTGCCCCCTGCCACCGGGCACTGTGACAGCACTGCCCCTACCCCAGTTTCAGAGGCATCAACCTCCAACGTGAATGGAAGGGAAGGGTTGGGGTGGGACAGTACAGGAGCAGATGCGAAAGCGGATTTTAGTGTCTCAAAAGCATGATCAGCTGCATCAGACCATTGGGAAGGATTAGCACCTTTGTGTGTAAGGTCAGACAGAGATTTAACAATAGTGGAAAAATTTTGGATAAACTTCCTGTAGTAATTGGCAAACCCCAAAAAGCGCTGAATCGCTTTTAACCCTTTGGGTCGTGGCCATTGCAAGACTGCTGCGAGTTTCTCCTGGCCATAGCAATACCATCCTTAGAGATCACGAAACCCAAAAAAGGCACTTTGCACCTGTGAAACTCGCACTTCTCCATTTTACAGAATAGCTTATTCTTGCGTAAACGAAGCAAGACCTCGGACACATCCTTGATGTGTTGAGACAGATTAGCTGAGTGTATGAGTATGTCATCAAGGTAGACTACTACACAGGTAGTGTGCGTCCCCTAGGCGGCACAACCCCAGGGGGCAAATCAATGGCACAATCGTATGCCCTATGTTGGGGCAATGTGCTAGCCTCTTCCCTTACTAAAAACGTCAATGAATTGGTGGTATTCGGCTGGCACGGAGGGAGAGGTACACAAAATCTTAACTGGATGAGCCACACAATGCTCCAAACAGTACTCGGACCAAGACATGATCTCACAACTCTGCCAGTCAAACTGGGGATTGTGCAAATGTAACCATGGGAACCCCAGAATGACCGCATGATGAGGAGAATGGATTATCTGAAATTGTTGTTCCTCTGTGTGGAGGGACCCAATAGTCATAGACATCAGAATCGGCCGTACGGGACAGGTACGTAATAGGTGCCCAGCTTTGCCACAGTATAGACACAACCCCTGCCTCCTGAGGTGTGCCCGTTCTTCCTTAGTTAGCTTGGTGAACCCAAGTTGCATTGGTTCACAGGACTCCTGTTTATGATCAGGAGGCATGGGAGGCGAGGGAGGCATGGGTGGGATCAAAAAACTGTTTTGCCCACTGTTTCTAGGCCGTAGCCTACGGTCTTTAGCCATAAGTCTCTCACGAATATGAGAATCAATTAGAATGGCATAATCAATGTATTCGTCCAGATCACAAGGTACTTCTCTAGCTGCCATTTCATCCTTAATATGGTCAGCAAGTCCTTGAGCAAAGGATGCCACCAGCACCTCGTTGTTCCAACCTACCTCTGCTGCCAGTGTTCGGAATTTTATGGCATAATCGCCCACAGTTCAATTGCCCTGTTTTATCTCCATCAATCTTTGGCAGCAGAGGCTGCTCTACCAGGAACTTCAAATACTCCATACAAACTCCCTGAAGTCCCTGGTACACGGTTTAGCATTCTCCCACAAGGGACTGGCCCACGCCAAGGCTCTGCCCGTCAATATTGATATCATGAACCCAACCTTACTGCGGTCATTAGGAAAAGCATGAGGGGTTAGTTCCAGAAATATCTCCAATTGATTAATAAACCCTCTGCACAGTGTGGGTTCGCCATAGTATCTAAGTGGTAGTGGAGCAGAAGCCGTTAACCCTTTAACTGAGGCGACAGCTGTCAAGGAATGACTCTCCGGTGTTGAAACTGGGAAGACCACCGGATTCTGAACTGGTTTATCGAGATGCGCAATGAGCTCAAGAATAGTTTGTATGGCCAGTGCCAACTGGTCCAAATGCTGCTCAAGTACATTCATCCTCCAGTGGATGTTCTGTGTATTTCCCTCACCTTTACTGTCTGAGGTCATGGCCCTTTCGTACTGTAACGGTTTGTTTGACACACAGACACAGTGGTTTAGGATAAAACACAGTTTTATTGAAATCACAGTAATAAAATAACCCTCACGGGTCCTGTAGTATATAAGCAGAATAATACAGACACACGACAGGTTACATATACATATGCCTGCACAGGTCCAGTATAACCATAAAGTCCACAACATTCTATACTGACACAGGTCAGGCAGAATATGTTAGATTCCCAGGAGTAAGTTACTGCATGGGTTAATGGTCTTCAAAGAGCGTTAACAGTCCCATGTGCAGAGAGGTCTGTGATAGGGCTCTCTGAATATAGACAGCTTAAAGATTTCATAACGCCCAGGAACAGGTTAGCAGAACAGACGTGAACTGCCTGAGTAATAATAGGAATTGAGCAACACAGGACACTGCCATAGCAGTAACGGAGACCAGACCATTCGCATTCTGCCGGAGCAGTAACGGAGACAAGACCAATGGCATACTGCCGTAGCAGTAACGGAGACCAGACCATTCGCATTCTGCCGGAGCAGTAACGGAGACAAGACCAATGGCATACTGCCGTAGCAGTAACGGAGACAGGCCACTTGCACTCTGCAGGCACAGTTACGGAGACTAGGCCCAAAAGCACACTGCCGTAGCAGTAACGGAGGCAGACACTTGCACTCTGCAGAAGCAGTAACGGAGACTATGCCAATGGCACACTGCCGTAGCAGTAATGGAGGCAGACACTTGCACTCTGCAGAAGCAGTAACAGAGACTAGGGCCAAAGGCACACTGCCGTAGCAGTAACAGAGGCAGACACTTGCACTCTGTAGAAGCAGTAATGGAGACTAGGCCAATGGCACACTGCCGTAGCAGTAACGGAGGCGGATACTTGCACTCTGCAGAAGCAGTAACGGAGACTAAGCCACTTGTACTCTGCAGGAGCGGACACGGAGACACAATGCCTGACAGATCAGAATGTCGCCAAGGCGACACAGAGCAGGAACGCCAATCAAGCCAGGTCGAATCACGGAGCAGGAACGTCAGCCAAGCCGGGTCGAATCACGGAGCAGGAACATCAGCCAAGCCGGGTCAGTACACAGGAGTAGGAACGTAAGCCAAGCCGGGTCGGTACACAGGAGCAGACGCAGAAGAATAGTCAGGCAATCCGGGTCGGTATACAGGAGCAGGAGACAAGATGCAGAGTAGTCAGGCAGGCCAAGTCGGTACACTGGCAGTCACTGAGCAGAAACAAACACTGGTACAGGAACACCACTAAAGGGCACCGGATGGGTGCCATAGCCCAGTATATAAAGGCCATACTGGGCGGGACAAACACAGGACAGCCAATGGGAGCAATCTCAGTGTAGGAAAACAAAACAAGGGGAGCATGGGCACCGTGATACACGGTGCCTGAGGCACCTCCTGGGCCGCCTGGCAGGAGTCAGCCTGAAAGGGACAAAAAAGCTGATTCCTTTTGACAGGCGCCTTCTTTCTCAGGACCACTGGCATGTGAGTACTCTTCCCTCCAGTGGCTTCACTGATCAGATTCTTGAGATTAGGTCCAAACAGTGAGGTGCCCTGAAAGGCAGGGACAGGAGAGCCCTCTTGGAGGCAGTGTGAGCAGATCAGATCTTGAGCCATAGAGCACGTCTGGCTACCACAGAGATAGTTGATGCCCTGGCTACCATGCGCACAGCGTCAAACAGGGCAGCGGAAACATAATGCTGAGCCTCAGAGATGTTGGTGAGAAGCCGCAACATGTCAGTGGTAGGATCTCCCTGACGGACAGCTGAAGTGAGCTGCTCAGTCCAAACAGCCACAGCTGTATTCGCCCACGCCACAGCAAACGCTGGGAGCAGGCCAGAACCAGTCATTGCAAAAATGGCTTTGAGAGAGGTCTAAAGCTTTTTGTCAGTCCAGTCTTTCAGAGCAGATGCATCAGACACAGGCAAGGCGGTGGACTTAGAAAGCCTGGAGACAGGGGCATCCACTTTGTGGGGATGAACCCACAGAGCTAGGGCTGCTTCAGAGAATGGATAAAGCTTAGCAAATTTCCTAGAGACAGACGATTTCCTGTCTGTAAACTTCCACTCCTCAGACACCAAGCAGTTGAGGGTGGGAGCTAAGGCAGCTTCAGAGAACGGATAAAGCTTAGCAAATTTCCTAGAGACAGACGATTTCCTGTCTGGAAACTTCCACTCCTCAGACACCAAGTGGTCGAGGGTGGGGAAGGTGGAAAAAAAGTATGGGGCCTAACAGGCTCCTGGAACTGTCACAGTGCTTTACCTCGGCCTGCGCCATTCGGCCGGGAGCAGGGTTCTGGACTGACGGTCTGTCGTCACTAGCTGCGTCCCTCTCTGCCTGTGGCCTGGTCACGTCTGGTTCATCATGAATCAGGCACTTGCCTGGACGCCTGTTACAGGCCCAGCCTGGGGGACCTAACTGGTCCCGCCTTTCCTACTCCTTTATAAACCTTTATGGGCCTGTGTATCAGTTACCCTTACGTTGTTGTTCTGACCAGTTCTAGTTCCAGTGGTTCCTGTGTATGACCCGGCTTGTCCAACTATCCATTCTGGTTCTGACCTGTGGCTCTGTCTGACTACCCGCTCCGTGTATGAACCTGGCTTGTCTGACTATCCTAGCTGTTGTTGACCTGTGGATCTGTCTGTTTACTCCGCCTGTGTGTTACGGTTCAGTACACTCAGACACGTTATGTTTAGGTAAAAACACAGCTTTATTGAAACACACAAGGAATTATGTAATCCTCACGGGTCCAGTAAGTAGCATCAACTGACACAACAAAGGTTACAAGTGGTTACCCACACGGGTCCAGTAAAGTGCACACCACAATACTGACACAGGTCAGGTAAATCGTGATACAGTGTATGAGTATTATATACAGCGGAGCCACTGGCAGAGTGGCTAGCAATGACTGGGGTACAATGTCGATAACGCCACAGGCGGTGACAATGACCTGAGTAACGGAGGCAAAGCTTACTAGCACGGTTCCAGTACGGTGGACGCCCACCGTGGACTACAAAGGCAAATCAGAGATCGTGCCAAAGGGAGGCCCAATGGAGAGATCGACACCAGTGCTCTTGCTATGATCCAAAGGGTTAATGTGCTCACATAAATGGCAGATAACTGGAAGCGCCCAACTGATCTACTAAACGGTACGCCCTGGGTATAGGTAGCAAGCACACTACTATAGCAAGTGGATGCGAGGCAGCGCCCCCGAAGGGGTTAATAATATCTATGGTCTGGATAACGGCAACCACAGTACACGCCCAAGTGAACCTAAGGCGACCAAGCGATGTAGCACGGTGTAATAGGATACAGGCACACTGAGAATCTGAGCCAACCAGTATAAGGACAAGGTACCGGAGTACCGGAGATGTGAGACACACTAGAGGGAACCGTGCACTGTAAGCAGCCAGAACTGCCAGGTAAAGTCCAATGAACAAGCTGAGAGCAGGAACCCACGTCAACCGGTTCAGTAACCAGCACAGGAACGTAGCCAAGCTGAGTCGGAGCAGGAAGCAGGAACGTCAATCTCGCCGGGTCAGTACACGGAGCAGGAACGTCAGCCAGGCCGGGTCAGAACAGGAAGCAGGAACGTCAGCCAATCCGAGTCGGTACACAGAATCAGGAGCAATGACTAAATGGCGTGGTCAGGCAATCCGGGGTCATACACTGGATCAGAATCACAGAACTATCGCTAGGCATCAGGTACACCACGAAAGGGCATTAGCCAAGTGACAGCCCAGGGTATAAAAAGGCTTTCACTAGGAGGAGCAATACAGCGCAGTCAATAGGAGAGCAGCAAGGACAGATTGTCGCTCAGATCACTGGCGCCGTGATAGTACCCTCCTCTCAAAGACCCCCCTCCTAGAAGAGGGCCCAGGCTTACTGGGGTACTTGGTATGAAAAATGCGCTGTAATCTGGGAGCATGCAGGTCCTTGGAGTCCACCCATGAACGCCCCTCTAGGCCGTAGCCTTTCCAATGGACCAAATACTGCAGTTTGCCTCTAAATCTGCGTGAGTCGATGATATTTTGCACCTCGTATTCCTCCTGGCCTTGGATCTGAATAGGCCCTGGTGCCACGGGATTGGTAGTATAACGATTACAGACCAGAGGCTTAGAAGTGATACGTGGAACACATTGTGAATACGCATGGATGGTGGGAGGTCCAGAGCATAAGACACAGGATTAATTTTGCAAATAACTTTGAATGGACCATTGAACCGGGGAGCCAACTTATTGCAAGGAGTCTGAAGGTTAAGATTCTTAGAGGAGAGCCAGACCCTGTCCCCAACCTGGAAAGAGACCGCTGGCAGCCGTCTGCGATTAGCTTGGCGCTGATAAAGCTGGAACAAAGCATTAAGGGTCCTTTGTACTTGTGCCCAAGTGGAACGGAGTTGCTCCATATGCTCAGCCAGAGCTGGAATTTGTTGTGACTGAAATGAGTCTGGAAGCAGACAAGGTTGAAACCCGTAATTGATGAGAAACGGGGAGCTTCCAGACGATGAATTAACCGCACAATTCCTGGCAAACTCCGCCCAAGGCAACAGGTTGGCCCAGTTATCATGATGGTCAGACACAAAATAGCTCAGAAATTGTTCCAAGCCCTGGTTGGCACGCTCAGCGGCTCCGTTGGTCTGGGGATAATAAGCAGACGAAAACGATAACTGTATGCCCACCTGCGCACAGAAAGCCTTCCAGAACTTTGACACAAATTGGCTCCCATGGACAGATACAAATACTCTGGGTACACCGTGTAATCGAAACACCTTGCCAACTCCTGGGCAGAGGGAAGGCCGGGCAAAGGCACGAAGTGTGCCATTTTCAAAAATCTATCAACAATCATCAGAATAAACGAATGTCCCCTAGATATCGGTAACTCCCCCAAGAAGTCAATAGAAACATGAGACCACGGACGTTCTCCATTGGGTACTGGTTGTAGCAACCCCACAGGAAGGGGTCTAGGGAACTTGGCATGGGCACAGGTAGAGCAGGCTGTGGTAAATGTCATGCAATCAGCACACAGGGAAGGCCAGCAAAATAACTGAGAGAGTGACCAAATTAATTGATTCCTGATGACATGCCCAGCAGCCTTAGAAGCATGATAAGTCTCAAGGAGACGGGTGCGGAGAGGCTCGGCTACGAAACATTTACCCACTGTGGTCTCCGGAGGCGCATCAGACTGATTAGCAAGAATCTCAGACCCCAGAGGTGAAGTAATGCTGGTGCGTAATGTGGCCAGAATGCAATCTGGCTGGATAATCCGTACCGGAACCTCCTCCCTTTCCATGTCAGGGTTAAACTGCCTGGACAACGCATCTGCCCTGACATTCTTGGACCCAGGCAGATAAAACACAGTGAAGTTAAGTCGTGACAAGAATAGGGCCCACCTAGCCTGACGTGAGGACAATCTCTCAGCCTCCAAGTGATATGTAAGATTTTTGTGATCAGTCAGGATTAGTACTGGGGTACGGGTACCCTCTAACATATGCCGCCATTCCTTGAGGGCCAAGATGATAGCCAACAACTCTCTGTCCCCAATCTCGTAGTGGCTTTGTGCAGTAGTTAATTTCTTAGAAAAAAAACCACAGGGACTTAGCACACTCCCAGGGTCCAGGCGTTGACATAGTACTGCCCCTACCCCAGATTCTGAGGCATCAACCTCCAAAGTAAACGGCAGGGATGGGTTAGGGTGTGACAGTACTGGAGCAGAAGCAAATGTAGACTTCAGAGACATAAAGGCCTGTTCAGCCTCCTGGGACCACTGAGAAGGATCAGCACCCTTGTGAGTTAAGTCAGACAGTGGTTTCACTATGGTCGAGAAATTTTTTATAAATCTCCTATAATTGGCAAAACCGAGAAAGCGTTGGATAGCCTTAAGCCCTTTGGGACCTGGCCACTGGAGGACTGCTGCCAACTTGTCCCTGTCCATAGCGATGCCATCCTTAGAGATAATAAAGCCCAGAAAAGGTACCATGGGCTTATAGAACTCGCATTTCTCGGTTTTGCAATAGAGTTTATTCTCACGGAGTCTGCGCAACACCGCTGTGACATCCTTAATGTGTTGTGACAAGCTGGCAGAATGGATAAGAATGTTGTCAAGGTAAACAACCACACAAGACATGTCACGTAAGATGTCGTTTATAAATTCTTGAAATACTGCAGGTGCATTACATAGCCCAAATGGCATTACCAGGTATTGATAGTGACCGGACTTGGTATTAAATGCCGTTTTCCACTCATCACCGGCTCTTATCCTGACCAAATTATAGGCGGCACGTAGGTCAAGCTTAGTAAAGATGGAGGAGCCCTTTAAACGATCAAATAGCTCGGTGATGAGTGGTATGGGGTACGCATTTGTAAGCATAAGTTTATTCAAGCCCCTATAATCAATACAAGGGGGCAGCTCCCCATTTTTCTTTTTAACAAAAAAGAATCCTGCCCCCGCAGGCGAGGAAGACTTCATAATAATGCCCCTTTGCAGGGCATCCGTAATGTAATCCTCCATCGCCTGATTCTCCTCGCAAGACAACGGGTAAGCACGGCCCCGAGGAGGAACGGCACCAGGAGGCAGATCAATAACACAATCGCATTCCCTATGAGGTGGCAAAGCGCTTGCCTCCCCCTTACTAAATACGTCTCTGAATTGCTCATATTCAGCTGGCACTGAGGGGGAGGCACACATTATCCTCATAGGGTGGGAGATGCAGTGCTTATCGCAAAACTCAGACCAAGTCGTAATCTCACAAGTTTGCCAGTTAAACCTGGGGTTGTGCATATGCAGCCAAGGAAACCCCAAAATGAGAGCATGGTGCGGGGAACGGATGATCTGAAACTGTTGACCCTCGGAATGTAAAGCCCCAACACGCAACCCCAAGGGAATTGTCTCCATGGTAATCTGGGCAGGTACCAATGGTCTCCCATTGATGGCTTCAATGGTTAACGGAGCCTCTTTCGCCACCATAGGAACATTGTGGGAGACCGCAAATGACTCATCCATAAAATATCCGGCTGCGCAGGAATCAACAAGTGCCAGGGTTTCCACGGCTAGGTCTGCCCAGGAAACTACCACCTGTATGGTGAGTTTTGACTGGTTGGGTCCAGGGACTGCTGAACACCACCTAGGGCCTGCCCCTCAAGGTACCCCAAGTGCGTTCGTTTCCCGTCCGGGTCGGGCAAGAACGCAACAGATGGCCTGCCTGGAAACAATACAAACAGAGCCCTTGTCAGCGGCGGTGCGCCCTCTCCTCCTTAGATAATCTAGTTATCACAGTGCCCGTGATTGCTGCACTTCCTTGTCAGTTACCTGTAGGGGGCTCTCCATTGGCTGCCTGCCTTCAGCCCGCCCTGTGTTGCCTATTTAAACTGAGCTTGGGCACCCTTTGGTTGCCCTTTCGTGCTGTCTCTATGCTGCTTGCACTTGCATTGAGTTCCTGAGTTTCCTGGGCGATTTCTCTGTTCCTGCTCATCTGTGATCGCCAGAGTTCCTGCTTTCCAGTTCCTGATTCGGTTGAGGTTGCTGTTTCTGCTGCTGTTTCCTGCCACCGTTCCTGATCCGGTTGACTGCCCGTAGACCTGTTTCCTGTCCATCCTCGGCTGGGTTCCTGCTCCTGGATCGCCTGCAGTGTGCTGGTCTCCTTCAGTCGCCCCGGTGACATTTTCATTCACTTGTTCCTCACTCCAGTACGTGTGTACTGGTTTGCTCCATGTTAACCGGCTGCTGTGGCACCGGTAGAGTTCTAGGTTACTCCAGTACGCGGGTACTGGTTCGCTCCATGTATAACCGGCTGCTGTGGCACCAGTAGAGTTCTGGTTACTCCAGTACGCGTGTACTGGTTTGCTCCATGTTAACCGGCTGCTGTGGCACCGGTAGAGTTCTAGGTTACTGCAGTACACAGGTACTGGTTCGCTCCATGTATAACCGGCTGCTCGTTGTCATCTGTCAGCGCCGGTGGTGATTGGGTATCTCCAGTACGCGGGTACTGGTTCGCTCCACAGACAACCGGCTGCTGTCGCACCGGTAAAGTTCTAGGTTTCCCCAGTACGCGGGTACTGGTTCACTCCATATATGACCGGCTGCTTACTATCATCTAACAGCACCGGTGGTGTTCTAGGTTACTCCAGTACGCGGGTACTGGTTCGCTCCATGCATAGCCAGTTGCTGTTCAGTCCTAGACAGCACCGGTAGACTTGTTGTTCCTCCAGTACACGGGTACTGGTTCACTCCACGTATTAACCGGTTGCTTGCTGCGTATTCCTCAGCACCGGTAGAGATTGTGTTCCAGTCCAGGCTGCCTTGCCCGGTATTGGTAAGGCCGGTAGAAACTATTCCACATTGTACCAACTTAAGGTTGCCTTACCCAGTAGTGGCAAGGCCGGTAGAGCCTATAACTATTCGTTGTACCAGTCTCCAGGCTGCCTTGCCCGGTATATTGGCAGGGCTGGTAGAGCCTTCTTTTCTCCGTTACTAGTCTAGGGCTGCCTTGACCGGTATATTGGTAAGGCCGGTAGAACCTTTTCCATCTGTGTCATCTAAGGTTGCCTTACCCGGTATTGGCAAGGCCGGTAGAGCCCGTGTTACATTCCGTATACCACTACTCTTGCTACTATGTAATGACATTAAATGTTATATGTGTACGCTACCCACATGGGTATCCATTAAACTTTTCAATAAAGTTGTGTTTTATCTTAATTCTGTGTCTGAGAGTCATAACAAACCGTGACACTAGTGAATCCCAGTTGCATAGGTTCACTACTTTTGCCAGCAGGAATTGGAGGTAAGGGAGGTATGGGTGGGAAATTAGACCTTACAGAACCCATTTCTCTCGCCCTTTGCTTGCGGTCTTTGGTTACCATCCATACCCTGATACGGGAATCCATTAGTATAGTAAAATCGATAAGATCATCAAAGTCAGTTGGCAATTCTCATGCGGCCGTCTCATCCTTTAATCGATCACAGAGACCCTGTGCGAATGCCGCTACCAACGCCTCATTGTTCCAGCCCACCTCTGCTGCAAGGGTACGGAATTCTATCGCATAATCAGCAACTGTGCGAGACCCTTGTTGGATTTCCATCAATTTTTTTGCAGCAGAGGCAGCTTTTCCAGAAACCTCAAATACTCTAAGAAACACCCTTACGAACTCAGAAAAGTTCAGAGTACATGGTTTAGCGGACTCCCATAGCGGATTTGCCCATGCCAGGGCTCTCCCCGTGAGCAAGGAGATCATAAACCCCACTTTACTGCAATCAGTGGGAAAAGCATGAGGGGTTAATTCAAGGAAGATTTCCAACTGGTTAATAAACCCCCTACACAGGTTAGGTTCGCCATCGTACCTGAGAGGTAATGGAGCGGTAGCTGTCAGCCCTTTATTAGCATTAGTTAGAGTACTAGACTGTGCTTCCAGTGTCAAAACGGGGGGGACCACTGGAGCAGGTACTGGTTTATTCAAGTGTGCCGTGCACTCAAGAATCGTTTGAATAGCCAAAGCCAACTGGTCTAATTGTTGTTCTTGGAGGTCCATCCTCCAATGGATACTCTGTGAATCACCTTTACCATTACCGTCTGAGGTCATGGCCCTTTCGTACTGTTACGGTTCAGTACTCTCAGACACGTTAGGTTTAGGTAAAAACACAGCTTTATTGAAGCACACAAGGAATAATGTAACCCTCACAGGTCCAGTAAGTAGCATCAATTCACACAAGACAGGTTACAAGTGGTTACTCACACTGGTCCAATAAAGTGCACAACACAATACAGACACAGGTCAGGTAAATCGTGATACAGTGTATAAGTATGATATACAGCGGAGCCACTGGCAGAGTGGCTAGCAATGACTGCGGTACAATGTCGATAACGCCACAGGCGGTGACAATGACCTGAGTAACGGAGGAACAGCTTACTAGCACGGTTCCACTACAGTGGACGCCCACCGTGGACTACAAAGGCAAATCAGAGATCGTGCCAAACGGAGGCCCAACGGAAAGATCGACACCAGTGCTCTTGCTATGACCCAAAGGGTTAATATGCTCACATAAACGGCAGACAACCGGAAACGCCCAACTGATCTACTAAACGGTACGCCCTGGGTATAGGTAGCAAGCACACTACTATAGCAAGTGGATGCAAGGCAGCGCCCCCGAAGGGGTTAATAATCGCTATTGTCTGGATAACGGCAACCACGGAACACGCCCAACTGAACCTAAGGTGACCAAGTGATGTAGCACGGTGTAACAGGATACAGGCACACTGAGACTCTGAGCCAACCGGTATAAAGACAAGGTACCGGAGTACCGGAGACGTGAGACACACTAGAGGGAACCGTGCACTGTAAGCAGCCAGAACTGCCAGGTAAAGTCCAATGAACAAGCTGAGAGCAGGAACCCACGTCAACCGGTTCAGTAACCAGCACAGGAATGTAGCCAAGCTGAGTCAGAGCAGGAAGCAGGAACGTCAATCTCGCCGGGTCGGTACACGGAGCAGGAACGTCGATCTCGCCGGGTCGGTACACGGAGCAGGAACATCAGCCAGGCCGGGACAGAACAGGAAGCAGGAACGTCAGCCAATCCAAGTCGGTACACAGAATCAGGAGCAATGACTAAATGGCGTGGTCAGGCAGTCCGGGGTCATACACTGGATCGGAATCACAGAACTATCGCTAGGCATCTGGTACACCACGAAAGGGCATTAGCCAAGTGACAGCCCAGGGTATAAAAAGGCTGTCACTAGGAGGAGCAATACAGCGCAGCCAATAGGAGAGCAACAACATAGAGATGGACAGAATGTCGCTCAGATCACGGGCGCCGTGATACTGTGGCTCCATTACCTAAAGGAGGGCAACAACGGAGCATATACCAGGAGTCAGCCAAAGGTCAGAACTGGATCGGATAGTCAGATGTCACCAGTGGTCGTAACCGGAACGGGTAGTCAGACAAGCCAGGAGTCAGAACCAGAATGGGTATTCAGACGAGCCAGGAGTCAGAACCGGAACGAGTAGTCAGACGTAGCCTGTCAGTCTCTGAGTAGGATCAAGCAAGGTAAAGGACTCAGGTTAACCAGTTCACTGCTCCTCAGCGTTCGAGACTGGATCAACTGGAACTAGGAGGCTCGGGAAGGTTCAAAACCGTAGTCAGACTGCAGGACAGAGTTCTCTTTAATCGAAGACCTCGAGGTCAAGAGAAGGTTCGAGGCAGGTTCGAGGTCTTGGGGTATCGATAAGGTTCGAGACAGGTTCGAGACAGGTTCGAGGTCTTGGGGTATCGACAAGGTTCGAGACAGGTTCGAGGTTTATGGACTACGAATCCTCTATTCTCTGCTAGAATCGGGTTTGGACTCGCGGCCCAGGAAACTGGAAGCAGGTAAGGGGAATACGAGTTCCTACACCCTCGACTGGCCGGGGCAGTCACCGGAGCGGCCGGTGATGGCAACCCAAACCAGTCGGAGCCCCAGAGGTGAAGGAACGGAAGACTGGAACCAACCTTGAGAGCAGCTGGAGGGACTCTCGTTGCGAGGCAGAAAGTTCCGAAAGGAAAGCGTGGTCCGGGAATACTGGGTCAGGCCGGAATCGAATCAGTAACCAAAGGAGCAGACAGAGATGTAGTCAGGCAAAGCTGGGGTCAAGATCCACGGGCAGAAGACAAGACTTGGTCGGTAATCAGGCAGGGTTCGGTACACAGAATCAGCAAACACAGGAACTCACGACAAAGGTTTCTCTCAGACTTATGGCGCTAAAATCGAGCAAGGGTTGATGGAAGATCCAGGTACATAAAGCCTACAGCCGCCAATAGGATTATAGGTAGGAGGAGCAGTCAGGAGCAGTATGACATAGCCAGGTAATACACAGGAACCGTAATGGACCTACACAGCAATAAGCTCAGGTACACCATGAAAGGGCACTGTAAATGACACAGGCTGAGGTTTAAAAACAGGTAGGTGGAGCGATGACCTCATCAGCATGGTGTCCTATAAGAATAGCGACTCAGCTAGAGCGACAGGAAGTAAATAATGTCGCTCTATGGCAATATCTGCTATAGGCAATCACGGGGCACCAAGATAGTACCTCCCACTCAATGATCTCCTTCCCCCCGTGGAGGAGACCATACCTTGTTGGTAAATTTCATTTGGAAACTGCTCAACAGTCTAGGAGTGTGGATATCACTCTGATCCACCCATGAACGCTCCTCCGGACCATAACCTTTCCAGTGTACAAAATATTGAATGCACCCCCGAACCCTACGGGAGTCCAGGATGCTTTGGATCTCATGTTCATCCTGATTCTGAATGCGTACTGGACCTGGGGCTACCTGGGCGGAAGTATAACGGTTACAGATCAGTGGCTTCAGGAGAGATACATGAAACACATTGTGGATACGCATATTCCTAGGGAGGTCTAAGGCATAAGACACAGGGTTAATTCTACAGAGTACCCGTAAGGGTCCTATGAATCGTGGAGCCATCTTGTGACATGGGACTTGGAGGTGCAGGTTCTTGGTGGCCAACCAGACTCTCTTCCCCACCTGAAAGACCGGAGCAGGATGCCTCCTGCGATCTGCGTGTCTCTGATATCGCTCTGTGGACCTTCTCAAAGTATTCTGAACCTGTGCCCATGTGGAGCGGAGCTGCTCCATATGCTCATCCAGAGCCGGAATTTCCTGTGCCCGAAATGTATCCAGGAGCAGAAAGGGTTGGAACCCATAATTGATCAGGAACGGGGAGCTCCCGGACGAAGCGTTTATGGCACAATTCCTGACAAACTCTGCCCACGGCAACAGAGCAACCCAATTATCATGATGGTCAGAAGCGAAACAGCGCAAGAATTGTTCCAGTCCTTGGTTGGCTCTTTCCACAGCACCATTGGTCTGGGGGTGATAGGCGGATGAAAATAGCAGTTTGAGACCCATCTGGTCACAAAAGGCCTTCCAAAACCTTGATACGAACTGACTCCCATGATCAGAAACCACGACTCGGGGCACTCCGTGGAGCCTGAATACCTCTTTAGCAAATACCACAGCCAATTCCTTAGAGGAGGGTAGTCCGGGGAGCGGAACAAAATGTGTCATCTTAGAGAATCTGTCTACAATCATTAGTATGACTGTGCAGCCCCTGGATCTAGGCAACTCTTCCATAAATTCTAATGAAATGTTTGACCACGGGCGTTCCCCATTAGGAACAGTCTGGAGTAGTCCTAGAGGTAGATGCCTAGTAGTCTTGGCACGGGCGCATATGGAACAGGCCTCCACAAAGGCTGCACAATCTACTCTCAGACTAGGCCACCAAAATAGCTGTGAAATTGATCAAATTAGTTGGTCTCGACCAATATGCCCGGCTGCTTTGGATGAATGGTAGGTCTGTAGTAGCTTAGTGCGGAGATTGTAAGCTACGAAACATTTCCCACTGGGTTTCTCAACTGGAGCATTGTTTTGTGACACCAGGATCTCCTCACCCAGAGGAGAGGTAACGCTTGTACGAATAGTCGCTAAAATGCATTCAGGTGGGATAATTGGAACAGGTTCACTGTCAGACTCACGCTCTGGACCAAACTGTCTAGACAAGGCGTCAGCTTGAGTGTTCTTGGAACCAGGGAGGTACGAAACTACAAAATTAAATCTAGACAGGAATAACGCCCATCTGGCTTGTCTTGGGGACAGTCTCTTGGCCTCTGATAAGTACTTTAGATTCTTGTGATCCGTTAATACTAATACAGGAGTCTTAGTCCCTTCTAGGAGGTGACGTCACTCCTGAAGGGCAAGGATGATGGCCAGCAACTCACGACCCCCTATATCATATAGGCTTTGAGCTTTTGTCATCTTTTTAGAAAAAAACCCGCAAGGCATCAGGGGTTTACCAGGCACCGCTCTCTGTGATAGAACTGCCCCTACCCCTGTCTCGGAAGCGTCTACCTCAAAGGTAAAGGGCAGAGCAGTGTTAGGATGCACCAATATAGGAGCTGTCGAGAAGGCAGACTTCAGGGCTTCAAAAGCATTGTTGGCCTCGGGTGATCATAACGATGGGTTAGAGCCTGTTACGGTTTTTAGGACTCTCAGACCAATAAGTGAAAATAAAACACACTTTATTAAAGTGAATAATGTACAATTACGCCCTCTAGAGGCAGTAGGTAATACACAGATAACGTAAACTGAGATAATACAAGGAAAGTAGTATTATGGACATAAATGCAAATCAGTATGCAATAGGATGATATTGACCCCTAAGGGGTTAAAGTCCAAATAACAGTCAGTCTCAGATGTGGAAGTTTGACACGCCCTGGATGTTAAATAGGCTGTGCTGTACAGACGATGTTCATCAGGTGCTGAGGAACGAGCTGCCTTGCCAAGGTGGTAGATGATAAGCAGAATGGGTAACAACTTAGCCCCCACGGGCGTAGCTACAGGAACTGCTTTAGTATGTGCAAGTGCGAATAGCCCCTTAGGGCGTAATGGAAACCGGCCTGCAATGCAAGAGCTAATAACCTCCTCAGGTGTAATCGAATGCAGTAATACTAGAGCCAGAGCCACTAGCCCCCTCGGGCGAGTACCGGATAAGTCAACACTGAAGCCTTTCTGCCAACACTCTGTGTCAATGATCTCGTCGGTAACCAACACCGGAGAGCCTTAAGCGCCCAAACGGCCCAAGCTTTGTGAACACTCTGCAACGTTAGACTAGAGTTGCCGACGGAGAGCGGCCAACTCAGCAGCAGTATCACTTGCAACGAGGCTTGTACAGGAGATAGAGAGAGTGAATATGAGGCAGCACTGCAAGAGTTAAAATGCACGTTTACTCGAGGCTTCAACGCTACAATCAGGCTCTGCAAGGAGAGGAAGGCCCACAGAATACACACAGCTCTGCACTAGAACGAGGCACAGCACTATCGAAGGAATCACCAGGCAAGGCAGTGGCACAGACGTGGGCAGCAGGGACTGGAAAATGTCGCGGCGGCGACAACTGGAACGCAGGTCACTGGAACAAGCTGGAAGTCGATCTTTGGAGCAGGAAGTCAGCCGGGCCGGGTCATACACAGGCAGGAACGTCAAACTAGCCGAGTCAGGATCCAAGGGTGGTCCGCAGACGAGCCGGGTCATACACAGGCAGGAACACTGGAGAATGGTCAGGACAAGCCGAATCGGTACACAGGAACTCAGAATACAGGAACACAGCAAAAGCACTACTGGCTCAGGAACACCACGAAAGGGCAACTGACATCAGAGATAGCCAGGTATAAAAAGGTCATCAGGAGGCGGGTCAAACTCAGTCAGCAAATCAGTGACATCCACAACGGAGAGTGACAGGAATCACAGGCACTGTGATAGAGCCCTTATGTGTCATGTCAGTCAAAGGTTTGACCAAAGATGAGAAATTACGAATGAACTTCTTATAATTGTTTGCAAAACCGAGGAATCTTTGGATGGCCTTCAGGCCCATTGGACGTGGCCATTGTAATACTGCCGAAAGTTTTTCATTATCCATAGCAATTCCGCTGGCAGAGATAACATAACCCAGGAAGGTTACCTGGTCCTTATGAAATTCACATTTCTCAAGTTTGCAGTATAGTTTGTTCTCCCTCAGTTTTTACAGTACCGTAATGACATCTGTCCTATGTGTCTCGATATCAGGAGAGTGTATCAAGATATCGTCCAGGTACACTACTACACAGGACTGTATCAGGCTTCGTAAAACATCGTTAATGAACTCCTGGAAGACCGCTGGTGCATTGCACAGCCCTAAAGGCATAACCAGATACTCCTAATGACCACTACGAGTATTAAAAGCGGTCTTCCACTCATAGCCCTCCTTGATTCTAATCAAGTTGTATGCTGTGCGCAAATCGAGTTTCGGGAATACGGAGGAGCCCTTTAAACGGACAACAATTCCGTAATTAGTGGGATGGGGTAAGCGTTTTTTACCATTAATTTGTTTAGCCCTCTATAATTGATACAGGGCCTAAGCTCCCCATTCTTTTTCTTTACAAAAAAAAATTCAGCCCCCGCGGGCGAGGAAGATTTTCTTATAATGCCTCCAGATAATGCATCTGAAATGTATTCCTCCATAGCCTTGTTCTCCTCTACTGATAGAGGATAGGTGCGGCCTTTGGGAGGTATTGAACCTGGTGTTAGATTAACAGCACAGTCATATGGCCTTTGCTCCGGTAATGTGCTAGCCTCCCCCTTGCTAAACAACTCACTGAAAGACTGGTACTCTGAGGGCAATGAGGGGGAGGTACACAAAATTTTAATAGGATGTTGCAGACAAGTCCCATTACAATATTCAGACCATGATATTATGTCACACTTCTCCCAGTCCACTCTGGGATTATGTTTCTGGAGCCATGGGAACCCCAAAATGACAGCGTGGTGTGGAGACTGGATCACCTGAAATTGTAGAGTCTCCACATGGAGAGCTACTACTCTTAGGGTCAGTGGACAGGTCTCATGTGTGACATGGGAAGGCTCAAGAGGATGACCGTTAATAGCTTCTACTGCCAATGGAGACTCACGGGGTGTCACTGGAATATTGTGTTTATTCACAAAATCACCATCAATAAAAATAACCTGCCACACCAGAATCGATCAGGACTGGGGTGGTCACTGAGGAATTGGCCCAAGAAATCACCACCTGAAGAATGGGTTTACTTGGATCAAGCTCTGGGGACCGACTGACTCCACCTAGGATCTGTCCCCTTAGAGATCCTAGGTGCGTGCGTTTCCTGGATGCACCGGACAACCTCGCAGCATATGCCCAGCCTTCCCACAATACAGGCATAGGCCTTCTCTGCGGCGGAAGGACCGTTCCTCCCGAGATAACCATGTAAAGCCAACCTGCATGGGTTCAGCCCTACTAGACTCTGCACTGGGTGGCAAGGGAGGTGAGGGAGGTATGGGTGGGAGCTCCCTGTTAGGTATTGGGCACAACTCTTGCCTTGGCCTGTTGTTCTTAAATGTGGACCGTTCTCTTATACGTGTGTCAATTAGGATGACAAAAGAGATTATTTGGTCCAAGTCACTTGGTAACTCACGGGCTGCTATTTCATCTTTGATTGTATCGTTTAGGCCCTGCGAGAAGGCTGCCACCAGAGCCTCATTGTTCCATCCCACCTCTGCCGCAAATGTGCAAAATTTGATAGCATACTCTGCTACCGTGTGGGTGCCCTGCTGAATTGTCATTAGTTTTTTTTGCGGCAGAGATGGACCTACCAGGGACATCAAAAACCCTTCGGAATGCCTCAACGATTTGGGAGAAATCTGAAGTGATGGGTTTCGCCGTCTCCCATAACGGATTGGCCCACGCCAAGGCTTTGCCGGTCAACAGAGAAATCATAAAGCCTACTTTGCTTCTCTCAGATTGTAATTCATGAGGGACCAGCTCCAAAAAAATTCCGAGCTGATTAATGAACCCGCGACATAATGTGGGATCCCCATCGTATCTTAGGGGCAGAGGAGCGGATCCAGACAAGCCCTTATAACACATATTTTCCACCTGAGTAGTTGTCACTGATGCCGATACCGAGGAGGCCATCAGTGGTTGCCCAACTTTGTCCAAATGAACGGTTTGGTCTAGCAGTGTCTGCAACACTACTGACAACTGATCAAGCCGTTGTTCCTGTATGTCCATCCTGGACATAATATTCAGCGACTGCCTGCTACTGGTGTCAGTACTGTCAGTGTTCATGGCCCTTTCGTACTGTCACGGAGTGACTAGGAATTTAACACACTGATAAGTACAGATGAACTTTAATATAAAACTTTATTAAGTACAAAAAATGACAGGAGATAAGGCAACAGGCTGGTGGCAACAAATGACACAACAGTAGTATGGTAATGACACAAGTAGCAGTAGATAGTGGCACACCTTCACAAGACCAGGAAGGAACAGTGGAGTCATTTTCCTCACCCTTCACAAGGCAGGTGGTCAGAAACGGAATGGCCCTGGGACTACACGGTAGATGTGAGAGCAGTGCAGAGCACTCCCATACACGGATAGAATGGCACACCTTCACTAGACCAGGAAGGAACAGTGGAGTCACTTTCCTTACCCTTCATGAGGCAGGTGGTCAGAAACGGAATGGCCCAGGGACTACACGGTAGATGTGAGGGCAGTGCAGGGCACTCCCATACCTGGATAGAATGGCACACCTTCACGAGACCAGAGAGGAATAGTGTGGTCGCTTTCCTCACCCTTCAGTAGACAGGCGGTCAGAAACGGAATGGCCCTTGGACTACACGGTAGATGTGAGTACAGAGCACTCCCATACACACAGTCGACAGATATAAGGAGCAGACCAATACCCCGACAGGGCATACACTAGGCGGGTAGCCAGATGGAGGCTAGGCAAGGCAGCACAAACCAGTACGGCCACGGGAGGTCAGACACATGGAGTGACCAACAAGAGCCGCTAACGGAATCGAGCGCAGAGTGGAAGACACAGGCAGCACGAAAACCAAACCGAGGCACGGAATGGTAAAGGAGAGCAACAACGGAGCGTATACCAGGAGGCAGCCAAAGGTCAGAACCGGATCAGATAGTCAGATGTCGCCAGTGGTCGTAACTGGAACGGGTAGTCAGACGTAGCCAGGAGTCCAAACCAGAACGGGTAGTCAGACGAGCCACGATTCAGAACCGGAATGGGTAGTCAAATGTAGCCAGGTAATACACAGGAACAGTAATGGACCAACACAGAAATAAGCTCAGGTACACCATGAAAGGGCACTGGAAATGACACAGGCTGAGGTTTAAAAACCCTGACAGGTAGGTGGAACGATGACCTCATCAGCATGGTGACCTATAAGAATAGCGACTCAGCTAGAGCTACAGTTAGGAAGTAAATAATGTCGCTCTATGGCAATATCTGCTATAGGCAATCAAGGAGCACCGTGATAGGAATTCCACAATTTAACAGACCTTACTGTAAAAAAAAAAACCTTCCTCTGCTGAAGTCTAAGCCTCCTTTCCTCTAATCTCAAGGGAACCAAACATCATCATGGCCAAACAACACTGTCATGTTATTTGGCTTCAGTAGGTGGATTGTGAGATGGAATTGGACACCATTGTGTGCACTAACCTATGTAACAACACTTTACAATCAAGTAACCTGGGCAGAAGTTGTGTTCACTGCATTCCATTGCAATGCATTGGAGACATCTCTGCCACATAACCTGTCAATAACCACAAACCTTCTCAGACAGGACTGAGATACAGAAGTGCTTTTTTATTTTTGGAAAAATATAACAAATAGGGCTTTTTATTTATTTCTTTTGGGGGGGGGGACTTTAGAATGGACTGCAGAGGTGGATGCCTCGGTTGACTGATTTGTTACCATGGGTATTTGGGCTATTGGTGCAGGGGTCACACTGGAGGGGAAGGTGGTTGCAGTGGACCCCTCCATGGATTGCTGCTCCTTTTCCATGTGCAGGGCTGCAGTTCCCTTAGTTCCACAAGCACCTGCCCCATCGTGTCTATCATGCCAATTCTGTATTGGCTGCTGGTGATAAGATTACTTTGTATTGCTGACTCATCATGTTTCTCTGTTAGCCAGTCTTCTGTTTCAACTCTTTCCTGCTGTGAGTATCAAATGCCCTGGGGGTTACCTGAATATAGTGCTTTCAGCCATTCTCTCATTTTGCTCTTGCAAGGAGGGCAACATATGTTGCACCATTTCTTTAATTTCTGAGTGTTCCTGTGCTGCTGCTGTCTATCTTGTTTCTGGATGCTCCTTTTAATTGAATAAAAATGTGTTGCACGTGTCTGAATTGGGTATATGTTTTGGTGGAGGAAATAAGGGGTTTCCAGGTGCCGACACACCTTCCAGCTCTGTCTAGGGGTTAAGACTTTCTATACCTGGGTGTGTGGATGATGCAAATGAATTTCCTTTCTCAATAGTTGAAGATGGTTTTATTTAGGTGAAACAGCATGCCTGTATTCACAGGGTTACTCCCATCAGGATCCAAACATCATGTAACACATTGTGAGGGGAACAGAGCAGTCTTATAGTGGATTTTACACAAGGTGAAAATGACAGAACAATTAGTTGTGATGTAGAATGTACAGTAAATAGAAATGACAATAAGCATCTATTTGTGTAGACCCTGTTTCTAAGGTAGATGAAAAAGGGATCCTGCCTTGGTGAATTTAAGCTAGTATCTGTTAGTATTGAGAACAATACTTTAAGATGAAAGGGAACTGTTTTGGAGAATTTACAATAGATGAAAAGGGATTCTGCCTTGGGAAAATTAAATAAAAGGAACAATAACCGAATTAACCAGTCTCTGTTAAATTAACCAGTATCTGTTAGTCTTGAAAACAATACTTTAACCTGTTTTAGGGAATTTAATTACCTCAAAGTGAATTCAATAAGACTGAAGATTCCTGATAATACATGATACATCCAGATTCTGCATGGAATAACTTATATCTACTCCTATCTTAACTTGATTAAATAATATTGTCCTGATTTACCTCCAAGAATGTGCAGCCCCAATGAGATCAGCTTCACTTCAACACCCCACAATCCCTTCATAGCTGCATTGACAGTACTGCCTCATTGTCTGTAGTGCTATATCCACAGCACGGTCCTCCTGTCTGCTCCTCTGTCTCTATCCCGGATAAGGAACCCTCAATGTAGAGCACCAAGGGCTTGATTTAAAGGCAGCCGTTAACCAAAAAAATCACTAACGGGTGCGTTAAGTGTCATGTTGCAATTCAAAGATCCGTCTAAACAACAGCTAACGGCAGTTGCACAATTCCTACGGCCGATACACTTACGTGCATTCAGACGCATGGAACAACATACCCCAGAGCTATTCAAAGGCTTGCGGTACTGATAACGGCTGAAAAAAAGACACACCTAACGGCTAAAAGTTAAGACCCACTTCTCACACACGTTAGACACTTAACGGCCAAAACTAAACACCCGTTAAAGAGGAAAACACACAAAAGGCTTACCGCACAACCATGTAAATGGGAAAATTAACCCGTGCAATGCCAAAACAACACAAAAACATGCACACACAACACAAATCACTACACACAAAACAACAACCAACACCACAGGAACAATGACACACAAAAAAACAACACAACATGGCACGGAACAATGGGGGTCATCACACAAAGCGGACCCTGCAAATACAAGCTCACCTGGGAAACATCAACACGCGACCTGCACCCCACAACTGCACGCCCGCAAATGGCACACACAGAACAAGCACAACACACCACATCTTATAACACACACACACCTGCAAACACTTACCTGGACACAAACAACTCACCATTGGTCAGCACTCACCTCATCACCACACCTACACAACGCCCTAGCAAGTACTTAAACGGACAACTCAACACACTCACTTGTGGCTTGTTTTCCACTCACGGAGGGAGAGAGAGAGAGAGAGATATAGAGAGAGAGAGAGACAGAGAGAGAGAGAGAGAGACAGACAGATAGATACAGATAGATAGAGACAGATAGAGAGAGCAAACAGTATGTTGGGTTACATATTGTTGCGAAGACTGTGTAGAAGGCGTGCAAGGGAGAGAGCTAGGGAACATCAGCAAACCCCAAGCACGCCTCATCAACAGCCTTCACCTGTTGCAAGTGAGGAGGCTCTGGCTTACCAGCCACACAGGAGTCCATCCCCACCTGGAGGGCACAGGATGTATAGACGACCACCAAGGCCCAGGGTATACCGCCCAAGGGTCACACTCTTTGGAATGGCTGATGACGAGGTCATTGATCGCTACAGGTTGAGGCCTGACAGCATCATTGCCTTGTATGAGGTCATCAAGGAGCAGGTGGATCCCATCTACATCCACAACCATGCCCTAACTGGCCTGCAGAAACTACTCTGTGCCATACACTTCATGGCAAGCGGGGCCTTCCAGTCCACTGAGGGTTACGCATCTGGCATGTCACAGGCCACATTCTCCAGAGTGCTGGCCCAGGTCCTGCCAGCCCTCAAAAGCAAGGCCAGTACCCATATACATTTTCCCACCACCGACATGGACTGGATACACGTCAAGCAGGCCTTTTACGCAAAGGGAGGCATGCCCAGGGTCATGGGTGCTATAGATTGCACCCATGTCCGGATTAAGGCCCCAGCACGTGACGCACAGATATTCATCAACAGGAAGAACTTCCACTCCATCAACGTGCAGATGGTGTGTGACAGCAACATGAGGATCATGAATGTCTGTGCAAAATATCCTGGCAGCACACATGATGCATACATTCTACAAAACTCCTCAGTCCACAGAGATTTTGAGAATGGAACCTTTACAGGGGGATGGCTACTGGGTGAGTTCACAAAACAAAATCACACCACATACACAGGCGTACACACCACTCAGCTCAGCATGCACCTGACCCACACCTACTACGTCCACCACACAAAACATCATTCACACAACATGTGCTCCCTGTTTCACCATGTCACTCACATTACACAGGTGATGCTGGCTATGGATGCAAGTCCTGGCTACTGACCCCTCTGGCCAATCCCCAAACACATGCCCAGGAAAGCTACAACCAGGCTCATGCCAGAACCAGGAATGCTATTGAGCGGACATTTGGGCTCCTCAAGTCAAGATTCCGATGTCTGGACCACTCTGGGGGAGCACTGCAGTATGCACCGGCTAAGGTGTGTGACATCATTGTGGCGTGCGCAATACTGCACAACATCGCAGTGGACACCAGGCTGCTGGAGCACATCCCGAACCCCCCCATACAGGAAGTGGCCATGGACATCGGGCATGTGGAGGAGACCATGAGAGGGGCACAGATCAGAGACAGGCTCATCACGGAATACTTCACCTGTGAGTATAACACATGCATGCAAACAATCCATGCAAGTCCCCCAGCAGTCCTGTGACACTAACCACCTGCACATTTTGTTCTGTCTCACCCCACAGGAACAGTGACACAGCACTGCACTGGCAGTGGACGTGGAAAATTGTGTGTGTGGACTCAACAACCATCCTCCATTCCACTCTCCACGTTGACATACAGACCCCAAGGATATCACGCACACCCCCAGGAGAAACAAGGTACAACATATTACCCATGTTCATCACCTTACACGGCTTGATTGACAGCAACTAACTGGATATGCCATGATTACAGCCTGAACAACCATGCTAGCCCAGTAGCGAAAGAGTATTATCTAATGATTTGCATGAGAAGGGACATCAGACTCAATATGGGACCTGTACTGTGCTACAGCTGAGAAGAGCAGCACAGGGGTGGATGTACAGTGGTATGGGCACACAATGTAGAGGTCATGAGACGTAGATCAGATTACCACGGACTCCATGCAGACCTGTGAGTGTGCAGATGTGTGTGCCCCTGACATGAATACACACATCAACAAATGTGTCCTAACAGTTCCATGGAACAAATGACATTGGGCTGCCACTGTCACTTTCACAGTGGCAGCACAATGTCCTTACTTCCATGGAGCTCTCAGAACACTTGTTAATGTGTGTATACATGTCAGGGGCACATATCCCTAGGACTGATGCACATGTCCTTAGTTCCCCACAGAATTGGTTACAGATGAGTACACAACACATTGTCAAGCAATGGTTTGTGCACTCACCTGTAACTGTGAAAACTGAGGGGATGAAAAAGACTAAATTGTTGTTGCTTGATGATCAGTTCAGGTCTACTGCTCCAAATCCTGTCCTCTTGTCCCGCAGGCATCCGTAACATGATCCATCCTTGAACTGAAGATCTTCCATGTGACTGGATTGATGTCTTGACAACACCTTCATGAAGATCACCCCTTGCTGTTTATGGTGATGTTGTTGGTGATGCAAAGTTTGACCTGAGGTTCACACAAACCTCTACTGGAACATTCTCATAGAGACACAGAAAACACTAATTCTTGAGTGTTTTAACCTGTACAGTCAGGATGCTCAGCTACAGAGTTGTCAAACCTCATGGACAACACATGAGCAGGGCAGCAGTGTTACTGAAGTATTACAATTTAGTTTCAAAGTACATTTAGTGTTCTCATACAGGTGTTCAATGCATATAGGCAATACACACAGAAAACACATGTACATTCTAATGTACTTTGAGACACAATAAAGATGAACCATCACTAGTGATGAGCGAGCACCCCAATGCTCGGGTGTTCGGGTGCTCTGACCGAGCACCCCCTGAGGCTCGAGTGCTCGGCCGAGCACCCGAGCCCCATTGAAGTCAATGGGAGGACTCGAGCATTACACCAGACACCCCCTGCTCTGATGAGGGGAGGGTGCCTGGTCCATAGGAAAAGGGCAGAAAAGGATGGAAACACCACAGAAATGGTTCAGGGACAGCATAGGGAGGATGTCTGGATGCATCTTGCACTCCAACATCGCTGCTGGGAACGATCTTTCGCCCGTAGTACGCCATTTTTACAGACTGACCGTAAAACACACAAAAAGGCAGATAAAAACGACTTTAGGCGAAAAATTGTTACCAAACAGTATTTGCTGTATATTTACTTGTATATCATCTGCAAATTCTCCCAAAAATTTCCTCGATTTTTCTGAACTGAGGCCATGATTAAGAGGGAAACGTGCGCAGAGGCAAATTCTCCCAAAAATTTCCTTGATTTTCTGAACTGAGGCCATGATTAAGAGGGAAACGTGCGCAGAGGCAAATTCTCCCAAAAATTTCCTTGATTTTATTGAACTGAGGCCATGATTAAGAGGGAAACGTGCGCTGAGCTGACCATCTAAAACATTATGGGTGAGGGTCTGCTGCAGAGCTGACCATCCTAAACATTATATGCGAAGGCCCGCTAGTGAGCTGACGCTATAAAACATTATATGAGAGGGCCCGCTAGAGAGCTGACCCAATAAAACATTATATGAGAAGGCCCGCTGGTGAGCTGACCTATATAAAAATTGTCAAACAGGGCCCGCTGGTGAGCTGGCCCTATATAAAAATTATATCACAGGGCCCGCTGGTGAGCTGGCCCTATATAAAAATTATAGCACAGGGCATATGGAAGAGGAGAAGGAGGATGAGAAGATTAAGAGTCAACCATATACCCGTTTTTTGGGTGGAAGGGGTGAATGGGAATACAGAATATTCCCATCATTGTAAATAACATATATAAAGTGAGTTTATGTTCCCCCGGGGCTTTCCTCCAGTGGAGTGGAGAAGTCAGGGGAAATCCAGGCCTTGTTCATTTTTATAAGTGTCAACCTATCAGCATTGTCGGTGGAAAGGCGGATACGCTTATCTGTTATGATGCCACCAGCAGCACTAAATACCCGCTCAGACAGAACGCTGGCGGCAGGGCAGGCCAGCACCTCCAAGGCGTAGAGTGCCAGTTCATACCACGTGTCCAGCTTGGACACCCAGTAGTTGTAAGGCACAGAGGGATCATTGAGGACGCTGACACGGTCTGCTACGTACTCCTTCACCATCTTCCAAAACTTTTCCCTCCTTGTGACACTAGGCTGCGCATCAGGGTGAGGGTGCTGGCGGGGTGTCATGAAGGTGTCCCACGCCTTGGAGAGTGTTGCCCTGCCTTTGTCGGAACTGCTGTGTGCTCCCCTTTTCTCCCCTTCTCGGTTGGCCAAGGTAGCACGTACTCTGCCGCCAGCGTTGTCAGATGGAAAATTTTGGAGCAATTTTTCAACAAGAACCTTCTGGTATTGCACCATTTTGCTTGTCCTCTCCACCGGAGGAATGAGAGATGAGAAATTCTCTTTGTAGCGGGGGTCCAGAAGGGTGAACACCCAGTAATCCGTGTTGTCTAAAATGCGTACAACGCGTGGGTCACGGGAAAGGCAGCCTAACATAAAGTCAGCCATGTGTGCCAGAGTACCAACAGTCAAGATTTCTCTGTCCTCACCAGGAGGATGACTCTCAATATCCTCATCCTCTTCCTCCTCTTCTGCCCACCCACGCTGAAGAGATGGAACTAAAGTTCCATGGCTACCCTCTGTAGCGGAGGCAACCGTGTCTTCCTCCTCCTCCTCCTCCTCCGCCTCCTCCAATTGTCGCTGAGAAGACGAAGTGAGGGTGCTCTGGCTATCACCTTGTGTAAGCTCTTCCTCCCCCATTTCCACCTCTTCCACATGCAAAGCGTCGGTTTTAATTGTGAGCAGCGAGCGTTTCAGTAGACACAGAAGTGGGATGGTTACACTGATAATAGCGTTATCTCCGCTCACCATCTGTGTCGATTCCTCAAAATTGCGTAAAACCTCGCAGAGGTCTGACATCCATTCCCACTCCTCACTTCTGATTACAGGAAGTTGAACGGAGAGGCGACGACCGTGTAACAGCTGGTACTCCACTACTGCCCTCTGCTGCTCACAAAGCCGGGCCAACATGTGGAAGGTGGAGTTCCAGCGCGTGCTCACGTCACACAGCAGCCGGTGAGCTGGCAATTGTAAGCGCTGCTGCAGCTTCAACAGGCCGGCCGAAGCTGTAGATGACTTACGGAATTGTGCACACACGCGGCGCACCTTGGTCAAGAGATCATGCACATTGGGGTAGGTTTTTAGAAATCGCTGAACCACTAAATTAAATACATGCGCTAGGCATGGTACGTGTGTGAGCTTGCCGAGCTCCAAAGCCGCCACCAAGTTACGCCCATTATCACACACAACCATGCCTGGTTGCAGGTTGAGTGGCGAGAGCCACTGCTCGGTCTGGTGACTAATCCCCTGCAACAGCTCTGAGGCCGTGTGCTGTTTGTCCCCAAGGCAGATCAGCTTCAGCACGGCCTGTTGACGCTTCCCCACTGCAGTGCTACACTGCTTCCAGCTACTGGCTGATGGGGGAGTGGCGCTGCGTGTAGAGAATTCGGAGGTGGAAACGGAGGAGGAGGAGGAGGAGCCAATAACGTAGGTGCTGGCGGAAACCCTGATGGAGGTAGGGCCCGCAATCCTCGGCGTGGGTAGCACCCGTGCCATCCCAGGGTCCGAGTCGCTCCCAGCCTCCACGACATTCACCCAGTGTGCCGTCAGGGAAATGTAGCGTCCCTGGCCACAAGCACTTGTCCATGTGTCAGTCGTTAAGTGGACCTTCCCAGTAACTGCGTTGGTCAGGGCACGGGTGATGTTACGGGACACATGGTGGTGTAATGCGGGGATGGCACACCGGGAAAAGTAGTGGCGGCTGGGGACCGCGTACCGAGGGACAGCTGCTGCCATCAGGCTGCGGAAGGACTCAGTGTCCACAAGCCTAAATGGCAGCATTTCGATGGCCAGTAATTTGGAAAGGTGTGAGGTTAGTGCTATGGCCTGTGGGTGGGTGGCTGGGTATTTTCTCTTGCGCTCAAATGCCTGGGGTAACGACATTTGGACGCTGTGCTGGGACAGGGAAGTGGATGTGGTCGCTGATGGTGCTTCAGATGGTACAGGTGCAGGGCGGGAGGTATGCGGGCCTGCGCCTTCGACAGGCGATTGGCCGGCACCGAAAACAGGGGAAGAGGAGGCAGTGGTGTGGCCTGCAGACACAGATGGGCGATCCAGGCGTTCCTCCCACTTACTACGGTGCTTGGATGCCATGTGTCGGATCATGCTGGTGGTGGTGAGGTTTCTAGTGTTCATGCCTCGGCTCATTCTGGTGTGGCACAGGTTGCAAACTACAATTCTTTTGTCGTCCGCACTTTCCTTAAAAAAACGCCATACCGCGGAACACCTACCCTTTGGCAAGGTAGATTTACGCAAGGGGGTGCTCCGTGGAACATTTGCGGGCCGGTTTGGTGCGGTCCGCCTTCTTTCTGTAGCCACACCACTGCCTCTTCCAGCCTGTTGCGGTGCTGCAGATGGCTCACCCTCAGGACTGCTGTCATCGCTCGGCTCTACACCTTCCCAGGTGGGGTCAGTCACCTCATCGTCCACCAAGTCCTCCTCCACTTCCTCACTCTGATCATCCTCCTCATGTCTTGATCCCACCACATACTCAGTCATTGACAACTGTATAACATTCTCCTCAACAAGGTCTTGAGACGGAAATAGTGGTTGATTTAATGGCAACTGTGTCTCATCATCATCATCATCATCATCATCCACTACTTCCTTTGACCTTAAATGCCGTTCACATCTGTCATCTTCTTGTGATTGGGTACCCTCTAGAGGTTGTGAATCAGGGCACAAGATGTCATGTTCCTCTGCAAGCGTGCTTGGAGAGAGGGTCAAATGAAGGATTGGTGATGAGACGAGCTCCTCACTATATCCCAGTGTGGGATCACTTCTTTGACCAGACCGTGTATGGTGGGAGGAAGGATGATCAGAGTGAGGATTATGTTGACCAGACTCTTGGCTACTGAGAGTGGACTTGGTGGAAGACAGGGTGGTGCTTAACCGACTGGAAGCAGTATCAGCTGTCATCCAACCGACCACCTGTTCGCAGTGGTCGGACCTCGAGAGTGATGTCCTGCGACGCCCTGTAAAATTAGACATGAAGCTAGGTATGGTGGATGTCTTTCTTTCTTGTGCTCTGGCACCAGGCACAGTTTCTCCGCGTCCTGACCCGCGCCCTGAACTATCAGGATCACGTCCACTTCCCCGTCCCTTTTTACCCGCCTTCTTCATCTTACACGGAATATGTGACTTTAATATTTGAGTTTGAAAACTTAACAGTATTTCTTCCTATTCTGCAACTGTGCAGAGTACACAGAATAGGCTGCTAAACTGCGGTGACACACACTGAATGGAATATGTGACTTTGATATTTTAGTTTGAAGACTTAACAGTATTTCTTCCTATTCTGCAACTCTGCACAGTACACAGAATGTGCTGCTACACTGCGGCGAAGCACACTGAATGGAATATGTGACTTTGATATTTTAGTTTGAAGACTTAACAGTATTTCTTCCTATTCTGCAACTCTGCACAGTACACAGAATGTGCTGCTACACTGCGGCGAAGCACACTGAATGGAATATGTGACTTTGATATTTTAGTTTGAAGACTGTTTTAAGTTCGTGGCTTTGGGTGAATTAATTTGGCGCAAAAGGTTGCACAATAGCAGCTGTGTTAAAATCTATGTAGTTGTGAAGAAACTGCAAACTCACACCATGTGCTTTTTACAAAATGGCGTCCTCAACCATGTGGAGACAGGCTGGGGCCTAGCAAGATGGAGTCAGACCATGTGTTTGCTCTGAGATAAAATCTATGAGCAAGGCCAGGGCCTACAACTTGCTCACACCACACAAACCCCAACACAGCTATTAGAAGCAATATGAATTTGCCCACACCCAAAAAGCCAACCCTTTAATTAAAGGATATATCCAGAGAAATTTGTCCTAATGACCAATACCACAATTAACACAATAACACCCCAGTACTAGCAGTCAGCAATAATATTTAATAACAAACAATAATATTAACAATACACTGTATATTATCAAATATATTCTAGCTAAAACATTTAATAATATTAACTAGACAATTACTTACTGCAGTGCAAATAAAACACATAAAACAACAATTATAGTAGAAAACACTATACGTTGGTTACTAAGGTATTTTTCCTAGAAATATTATAGATAGTATGAAAATAATAGAGAGATACTTAGTTTCTATACTCATCTATCTGGAACAATGAGGATGGTGCTGCAGGGGAAAAACAGGCCAGGATCCTGGAACAGTTCTTGGGGCCTAGGCAAGGCATGGCCCCCTTGCTGCTGGTCACATCTCCCTTTCCATAGCTCTCCTGCTCCAAGACCCTTCTTTTCACAAGACCTCTTCAAGACTGCCCCCTTTGACTCTCTGCACACCTCTCTTATTGTTGGCAAGCCCCACCCATCTCCAGCCCACTTTACCTGATTGACACACCCCTCCTCCCCTTCTCCTAGAAGGAAGAGAAACAAAAGAGGATCTGGTCTTTGTCATTTTCCCGCCCAAACAGAACAAAGGAAAATGGTGGAGAGCCAAAAGTGGGATGAATGACATGAGAACATAACCATGCAATGGATACAGTGTTGCTGCAATTTGCTGCAATTTATTTGTGTCCATAACATTCCACCTCTTGGTCCCATGTCATAAACCACACTAAAGTCGCTCACTGGATAGGTAGGTCACTGACTTCCCAAATCACCCAAATAGTCCAACGTCTGATGTTTCCTGGAGTTTGTCAATTATAGCTGTCAGTTTCGATGGATCATAATTAAATTCGCCTTCATAGTTCACAATATAACTGCAGCATTATTTTCCTACCAGCCAGCAAACTCCTACTTTGGCAGTAAGAACAGTCCAGGGCTAGGCGATTTTGGAGAGCTACCGCCCTGATTTGTAGTTGCTCATAAGACAGTTTGGTAGTAGAGTCCAGTGTTGTGTCCAGAGAGTTGTCTCATTTCTCGCTGGGCCCACGGGACTCCAAGGAACGGGTACCCTCCTTCCTCCCTGACGGGGATGGTGCTGCAACAGTCAGAGGAGTTGTCCACTCTTGCATAGCTGGCCAAGGGGTTCATGAATGTGTTGGACGATCAAGGGTTCAGAGGAGCTAGCCGGCCACCAATCTATTTGAGGGAAAGAAGATAGGTACAGAATCACCATTTCATAATACAACTTTAGTATTACCAGGACCATCTGAAATAACCTCTCCTTTCTGCCTGTGCTGATCAGTGGATCGCGGTAACACCCACACTTTGGACCCCATGAGCACTTGTTTATCCTCATCCCAGGATAACAAGATTTTATGGGGTACCCAGGCTGCCACCTCTCCTAGGATTGTACCAGCAATTAACCTACTTGGGTCATTCCTAGACAGCTATGCATTCATCCATCCACACTCACACTCCCTGTTGTGCTCCAACCCTCTTTGGTCAGTTTTTTAGTGAGCACTAAGGTTACCTCTTGTTCCTGGAGGCATATTGCCTCCTATGGGAAAGACTAACTTCTGTTAACCTCTCCCACTACCAAGAGAAAAAAAATAAAATAAAATGTTAGTTTAAATTGAAATATGGGGTGGCTACCAGTACATGTCAACCCGCAAACTAACAAATGGATTGTCATTACATGTAAGCCGGGCATATAGAGATAAGTTCTGTTGGTCAGTCATGTAAAATCCTAAAGGCCTGTGTAAAGTTCTCTCCCACCCCTTCTATGACATACTTGGGGATAGTGTATGAATCTGTCCTTTCAAAAGCCCATTGCACCTTTTAATCAACCCCGAGGCTTGGGGTGATATGGGATAGCCTGCGCCCATTGGACTGACCAGCAAAGCGAGTACTGGTGTCCGTTTTGAAAACTGGATCTATGGGACCTCTTCATTTTGGTCTTCAGGTTCCTTATTTGAGTCAATTCTTCCGTAGTTTTATTGAGGTTCATTTCCCCCACAACTCTTGGCATTAGTCTTGTTCAGGCGGCTGCCCAAATCTTCTCCCAAAGTTCTGTACCTCCCCACACTAATGTTCCATGTAATAAGCCAAAGGTAGTCTCTTTATATCGGCATACTTCTGGTAATTTGAATCACCTGTATCTTGCTCTTATATCACCACCTCTCCATACAGATTGCATGTTACAGCAGTCCAGCGTCTTTTGTTCTTTGCAGGGTATAATTCCTCATATGGCAAAGTTGACTTGATTGGAGAAAGCTGTAACGCAGGTATCTTCCAAGTATTTTGATGTGGCAAGAATTCATATGACGCGAGACCATTGAAGCTTTGTTAATCCACCTTGCTCTTGTGCGTACCATTTTCCACTTCATGAGAGTTGGACTCCTGGCCCACCTCTGCACGGATAGGTAGGCCTCTTCACCCCAAGTGGTTGGGGCCTTTAATGTCACAGTCTCTAAAAGGTATTGGAAGTTGGCTTGATTCTCTGGCAACCGGATCATGGCATGTGGTGGGGGAGTGTAGATAGTGTTAGGGCATCAAAGGTATATTAGCTTCCTTCCCAAGTGAATGCAAATGGAATTTTGTGACTCAGGTGCAATGAGAATTGGAAAAGAAAGTATCCACTATTTCAATCGCTGCATGCCACCCCTGTGTCTGTTTGGCTGTCATAAATGACAGGGACGATACTGGGGACTGCAGCGCTCAATGGCGGTGCCACTCTATTGAGTCCCCTATAATCTATCATTCCACACCAAGAAACCTTCTGGTTTCTTAACAGGAATCACAGGAGTGTTTAAAGAGCAAAATTGCAGGATGAACTAAAACTGACTAATCTGATTTCTTTCAACCCTCCTGGTAGCCCTTGTTGGACTACAGGGAGGGAGAAGGACAACAGGTGTCCAGTTTGTATTTCCTCTCACCACCTCCCCTGCCGCATGAACATAAAAGGGTTTGTGAGGAAAGCCAAAATCTGAACACCTCTCAACTGCATCTCTATTATGCGTCCTAACAATATATCTACCCCCAAGATATTGTCAGGAAATTAGAAACTCAAAATATTATCCATAAACCCAGGGGCCCTTTGTTTATGGAATATGTGACTGTGGTTTGTATAGCCTTAGTTACTCTTTCCCCTAGGCCCTCTCTGTGAAATGATGGGGCCTACAAGTTTGGAAGGGTTACCTGTAATACTGTTACCTCGGCCCCAGTGTATACTAAGGCTAAAACCTAGGTGTGGTTGGTTTCCTTTCCCCACCCTACAGTCAAAGGAACATGGGGCTGTCGATCCCCAGCCTTGATGGGTAACTTTGTGCTGGGGATTGGCCGTCCCATGGGTCCATTCCGTCATTGTCTGCTATGGCACATAATGGGTACAGGGATTTTGTTTTCCTAGGATGGGGAACAGGAGGACAGGAATTAGCAACAGGAATATTAAATTCAGATGGTGTGTATATCAGATTTGCTTCATTAGTGAGAGTTTTAGAAATAGGTACATTAATATGTACCTTTCTCTTAAAAGCTTTCCACCTTTTGAACAAGACATGATTTGACCTTTTTTTTAGCTCATCTACATTGACACCAGCTTTAACAAGATCAAACATCATTTCTTTCCTTGACACCTTTGTGTATCTGGAAGCATCCTGTTTATTATTCCTCTTAGGTTTATCAATAGGTGGTATCCCTTCATCCTTCCTTTCTGGCTTGCTAGCCATGGAGACACCCCTTTTCTGATTAACCTTTTCCTCTGTTTTGTATTTCCCCAATTCTGCTAACCTTTTTGTACTCACAAAAATCTGACAATTTTCTGCTGTACCATTTATCATTGACAAAGGGGACCCTCTTTTAGCATTTACAGACTCATGTCTATCACAGTCCCTGTGTACCCTTTGTTTTCTCTGCTGGGTGATGAGTGGGTGAGCTTTGAAGCTGTCCACCTTTTCGTCATCATCAGAGGAGGAAACATATGAGTATTTTGAGTACTCCTTTTCTTCAGAGGAAGATGAGAAGAGTGACTCTGGGTCCCTGCAGGGCCCTGTAGTCAGTGTTCTCACCTTTCTGGTGGTGTATGGCATTTCACTCCTGTGAGAGCGACAACTGTCAAGTTTATTGATTAGCCGAGTATTAGTCTCCTGTAATTCAGTCTTACGGGCATTGTTATTTTCCAAACATTCATTTGATATTAACAATTTTTGTCTTACATCAGCTAAATCTCTTTCTAGGGCTTGTCTCTTTACTACCTCATTTTTTAAGGCATGTAAAATAATCCACCCTACTTCTGCCGCAGCTCTGCTCTCATGTTTAGAATAGACCCCTAAATCAAGCTTAAGTGCCATACCACCTATCTCTTCCCCAACCTCTGGGTACACTGGAGCACTGTGACGTACTAGCTCATCTGCTATGGCATTCCATCTACCCATAGCAGTAGCCCAATGTGGTACAGCCCCAAATTTGGGTCTTTTGCCCCCAATCAATGCACTCAACTTCTTCTTAAAGAAACCCATTCTCTCAGTCAGAATCTCAAGCGCAATCAAACGGTAGGACAATCACGTGTTTGTAGTGAACCTTACTAGCATGTGTTGTACCACTAACAAATACACACTCAGGCCGCACTTATGTGTTTTTATTTTCACTATTGGGAAAACACTCAAACTAACAGTGAAAGTCACAGAACACACAAACTGTTGAATGTTTTTTCCTGCCCTTCTAGAAAACAAACAAACTCATACATAACACATACATCAGTCTTGGGAATTTTAGTACAAGTATTTGAAGTCACCTGTCTAGGTACAAGTGCTAGTGACTAGTCAATTGTCCACTGCAATGGTACAATGCTAGTTAGTCACCTGCCTAGGGAACAAGCGCTCAAAGTCACCTGATACAGTACAATGTTATGTAGGTAATAATCCAGTTTATCCAGACATATTACTTTGGGCAGTGTAGAATTAATCCCCCATCAAAGCACTCAGTAATTCATGCTCTCAGGAAATTCATGCTCTCCGTTAAATATACTTTAAAGTTAGTATTATAAGCAATACACAAGTGTTTCTAATTAAAGCACTTTAACAGCAGAACAGATATGCGTGTTTAACCAAGTACCTGAACACAAGTTAGCAGGCACACGTATGTTTTTACTTTCACACAGGGAGAAAACACGCAAACCACTATGAAAGTTACAGAACACACAAACTGTTGAATGTTTTTATGCCTTTGAAGAAAACAAACAAACTCATATACACACACCTGAACGTCAGGTGACTTCCTATTAGGCTTCAAAGTTAGTTCTCCCAATGAAAGGGCACACAAGTTTTATAATTGAAGCACTACTTCAAAGTTAGTGACATCTCCACAAAGGCAAATGGTACAAATGCTAGTTAGTCACCTGCCTCAGGAGCTCAAGTCACCTGTCTAGGTACAAGTGCTAGTGACTAGTCAATTGTCCAATGTAGTTACCCTCTATGGAAAGCACACAAGTCTATAATTGAAGCGTGACTTTAAAGTTAGCCACTTCTCTGCAGAGGCACACAAGGATTTAACTGAAGTAGGACTTCAGAGTTAGTTACACTCTACAGAGAGCACACAAGAGTTAATTAAAGTCCCTTTAATAGGAAATCTTGACAGTACAGAGATATGCATATGCGCAATAAATCTAGACACACTAGAAATATCACGTCCGGCAATTGCAGAACCTTGACCTGAACGGTTACAATTAAAATGCCTCAAAGTTAGCACTCCTCTAATGAGAGCACACAAGGGTTAATTGAAGCAGTGTAACTGTAAACGCTCCCTCTTGCCTCTGTATATATCTATACCCATACACATACACAATACCCAGGCATACACATCACAATACCCAGGCAAGTATCATATATGCAATACAGACAATACAGGTAACTGTAATATGAGCACTTATCTATGCACTTTGAAGTTTGAAACTCCTCTGTGAGGGCCCCACAAGTCTATAATCAAAGCATTGAAAATACACCTATTACAGTTCAAGAGTATTCCAGCACACAAATCCTCTTTTAGTGAATAAGCCCCTTGCAATGTGACAATACTAAAACCCACCACTCTTGTCGCAGTGTGGTACTGGCACACAAAAATAACTTGGGAGGCTTACTGACTAAATTGCCCAGGAAAAAATATTAATTAAAAAATTATTAAAAAATGTATTTTTTAACAAAATATTAATTTCTAGGAAATATGTCAATAATGGTTATTAATCATTAATATTAATAATTTCTGTGAATACCCTGCTCAACTACGCCATTTGTTTTAAGTTCGTGGCTTTGGGTGAATTAATTTGGCGCAAAAGGTTGCACAATAGCAGCTGTGTTAAAATCTATGTAGTTGTGAAGAAACTGCAAACTCACACCATGTGCTTTTTACAAAATGGCGTCCTCAACCATGTGGAGACAGGCTGGGGCCTAGCAAGATGGAGTCAGACCATGTGTTTGCTCTGAGATAAAATCTATGAGCAAGGCCAGGGCCTACAACTTGCTCACACCACACAAACCCCAACACAGCTATTAGAAGCAATATGAATTTGCCCACACCCAAAAAGCCAACCCTTTAATTAAAGGATATATCCAGAGAAATTTGTCCTAATGACCAATACCACAATTAACACAATAACACCCCAGTACTAGCAGTCAGCAATAATATTTAATAACAAACAATAATATTAACAATACACTGTATATTATCAAATATATTCTAGCTAAAACATTTAATAATATTAACTAGACAATTACTTACTGCAGTGCAAATAAAACACATAAAACAACAATTATAGTAGAAAACACTATACGTTGGTTACTAAGGTATTTTTCCTAGAAATATTATAGATAGTATGAAAATAATAGAGAGATACTTAGTTTCTATACTCATCTATCTGGAACAATGAGGATGGTGCTGCAGGGGAAAAACAGGCCAGGATCCTGGAACAGTTCTTGGGGCCTAGGCAAGGCATGGCCCCCTTGCTGCTGGTCACATCTCCCTTTCCATAGCTCTCCTGCTCCAAGACCCTTCTTTTCACAAGACCTCTTCAAGACTGCCCCCTTTGACTCTCTGCACACCTCTCTTATTGTTGGCAAGCCCCACCCATCTCCAGCCCACTTTACCTGATTGACACACCCCTCCTCCCCTTCTCCTAGAAGGAAGAGAAACAAAAGAGGATCTGGTCTTTGTCATTTTCCCGCCCAAACAGAACAAAGGAAAATGGTGGAGAGCCAAAAGTGGGATGAATGACATGAGAACATAACCATGCAATGGATACAGTGTTGCTGCAATTTGCTGCAATTTATTTGTGTCCATAACAAAGACTTAACAGTATTTCTTCCTATTCTGCAACTCTGCACAGTACACAGAATGTGCTGCTAAACTGCGGCGAAGCACACTGAATGGAATATGTGACTTTGATATTTTAGTTTGAAGACTTAACAGTATTTCTTCCTATTCTGCAACTCTGCACAGTACACAGAATGTGCTGCTAAACTGCGGCGACGCACACTGAATGGAATATGTGACTTTGATATTTTAGTTTGAAGACTTAACAGAATGTGCTCTAATCTGCAACTTTGCACACTAAACAGAATGTGCTCTAATCTGCAACTTTGCACACTAAACAGAATGTGCTCTAATCTGCAACTGTGCACACTAAACAGAATGTGCTCTAATCTGCAACTTTGCACACTAAACAGAATATATATTTTTATTTTATTTTTTTATTTTTTTTTTTTCCCCCACACAAAATAACCTGCTGCCCCCACACACAGTAGTCCTAAAAAGGACTTTTGGTTCTTTTTTTTCACAATTTTGCTTTTTTTCCTCCCTACACTGACTTTCCCTTCCTATCCTCAGCTCTCCCTGGCTAAGACTGAGCCGAACTCGCTGGTCAGGTGCTATACAGCACCCGACCACGGGTTCTGGCCAGCCAATCAGTGTAATGCCAGCAGCCAACATGGCTGCTGGCATTACACCGATGTCAGAGCCTCCCTGCACATTTATTGGCTGCGCAGCAGCCGCAAAACGTGCGGGGAGGAGACCCGAACATGGCGGGCGAGCACATGCGGTACTCGTACGAGTACCGCCATGTGCCAAGCAGAGCGATGCTCGAGCCGATCCGAGCATCGGCCGAGCATGCTCGCTCAACACTAACCATCACCATTCCATCTGTGTCTGTAGGAGGATATATTTGAGAACACATATGTCAATGTGTTACCACACCCAGGGTAGAGTATGCCCCATACATGGAAAGGCAACACCCACATCACAGGAGTCCACCACTTGTTTGCCAGTGACTGGACTCTGTGATGTATCCATGCAAACAGATGATGGTGGCAGTGATGCACCAATGTGTTGTGGGAGTGATGAAGAGGTGATACAGGGGACATACTTCCACAGTGAATACCTGTCCACAGTATCTGTATTGCTCAGTATAATCCATGTTCGGAGATTTTGCTCCACTTTGACATATCTCAGTACATGGGCTAACGAACAACCAGACTAAGTGGACATGTGTTATCACTGGTGAAGTCTGTTACACCCTTAGGGAAACAGCAACTCAACTTACAGGAGACCCCAATGCTCAGCCCAGGATATCAATGTGTGTGCTACACGTTGAAATCCTAGGTTAAAAACATTGGCTTCTCCAGTAAGTCAGTTGCACAATGAGTGTGTGAATCCAAGACAACATGGATACATGTCCCATTTATCTATCCTGCTTATAATGTCCCTGCTAAATCACAGAGCTGTTTGTCTGGTTATCCCATTAACCCACTGAGTGCAAGAGTGGTCCCCAACGCATTTCTTGACAATGCGTTGTCTACCACTCTGGCACTCAAAGGGTTAAACACAACATATGATGTAGACAAATGTTCAGTGTTGTACAATTTGTTGTGCTAAGGGGTATGTTTTGTTGTTCAAATTCAACACACAACACCGCCATATAACACAGTGGTGTAATATGGCTCCAGGGATGTATTACAAGTTGAATTTGTACAACGGTGTGTGTGTGAACCCATGTTGTAGCATCCCACTAACATTTCACATAGGCAGAGGTTGTGTTCACTGCATTGTATGGCAATGCATTGGAGACAACCCTGCCACCCAATCCATAACTGAAGACACAACAGATCAGACTGGAATTAAAAAAAAAATGTTTTCTTTATTGAGGGGAAACTTAACAGGTTGGGCCTTTCATTTTTTCTTCTTTGGGTGGGGGGCCTTAGCCTGGGTGCCAGAGGTGGATGCCCTTGTGGATCTCCTGGTAACCCTCTGCCCCCTAGGTGTTGCTTCAGGGGTAACACTAGAGGGGGTGGTGGTTGCAGTAGACCCCTCAGTGGAACGCAAGTTCTCCCTCTCCATCCTCAGGTTCTCCCTGCGGTTTATCTCCCTCAGCTCCACAAGGACCTGTGTTAACATGTCCATCACACCAGTCCTGAGCTGCTGGAGTAGTGTATTCCCCCTGGACACCTCCGACTCCAAACCTTGGATCCTGCTCTCCAATTGGCCAATGTTCCTCCTGGATTGCCTCCTGCTCCTGGTGATATTGCTGTCAGTACTCCTGCTCGACCGGAGTAGTCTCCTCTGAAGGGCCATACACTCCGCCTCCATGCCTGTGAGGCGTGCGGTGCTGGAGGTGGATGTGCCCGGTGTCCCTGGTGCTGCTGTTTCCTCTGCTGCTGTTGAGGGTGCTCTTTCCTCCTCCTCTGCTGTTGAGGGTGCTCTTTCCTCCTCCTCCGCTGTTGAGGGTGCTCTTTCCTCCTCCTCTGCTGTTGAGGGTGCTCTTTCCTCCTCTGCTGCTGCTGAGGGTGCTCTTTCCTCCTCTGCTGCTGCTGAGGGTGCTCTTTCCTCCTCTGCTGCTGTTGGGGGTGCTCTTTCCTTCTCTGCTGCTGTTGAGGGTGCTGTGGCTGCTGTTGGAGTGGCTGGTGCAGATGATGGGCATATGCCCACCACATCAAGTGATGCAGAGCTGCCCAGAGATGTGTGTGCTGGTGGAGGTGTGAATATGTCCCTGGGTAGGGGGCGCTGGGGCTCACCAATCAGGCCCAGGTGTGTGTAGTCCAGTGGCCAAGGGTCATATGGTGGCCACTGATAGGTGGTGGGACCCCACCTCGGATCATACCTTGGGGCATGCTGTGGAGCCATCCAGGAGGGTGGGTTGATCTGGGAGGCATATGGCCCATATTGGGTGTTGGCCACTGTCCCTGGCAGCCATTGCCTCCCTGGCGGTGGTGGTGCTGCTGATGGAGGGTAGTAGCTGGTGGAGGTGGATGGATGTGTCCACCTCTCCTCCTGTGGCATCCAGCCACTGTACTGGGGAGGTGCAGCTGGAAAGGGTGGTGCAGCCTGTGGTGGTGCAGCTGGAAGGGGTGGTGCAGCCTGTGGTGGTGCAGCTGGAAAGGGTGGTGCAGCCTGTGGTGGTGCAGCTGGAAGGGGTGGTGCAGCCTGGGGTGGTGCAGTAGGTGGTGATGCAGCCTGTGTTGGAGGGGATGGTGATGGTGGGTAAGGTGACCACCGGCTGGTCCCCTCCTCTGTGTCCTCCTCACTGGGGGGTGACATAGCCTCCACCACTGTCTCCCGCTGGGCTTGACGGCCGTAAGCTGTGTGGAGGAAGAAGATGTTGTGATTAGTGACCTTAGCCATATGTTTGTGGAGACAATTCTACTTTGATATGTGGGGAAGAAAAATATATGTGTTTGTGTTAATCCCCCTGGGTAAACAAGGGTACTCCCACTGCTGAAAGGTGTTGTTTGAGTTATTACGGGTGAAGGTTTCATTTTGAGATGCAATATCACAGTGTCCAGAAATAGTACAGTGGGGCTGTTGCTACACCCTCCCATGTAGATATCTGGTCCCTGTACCAGAGCTGTCCATATGATTGTGTAGTAACAGCACCACTGTACAATATCAGGCCACTGGGATATTGCCCCTGACATATCCATGTCTGAGCTGTGATACCTTTTGCATCAACACACCTTTCAGCAGTACGAATACCATTGTTTAACTCGGGGGGGGGGGGGGGGGATCCAACAACATATATTTGTCTTCACAACTTGTAGGGATGGCTATCCCTCCAGGGGGGTGGCAAAGGTTAAGTCCACCTTGATGTCAGATTGTAGACATTGTGGGAACAGATGTTGTTCTCTGTTAGTCCTATCCCTCCTACCCTCATGGTTGTTCAGATAATGCTCTATGTGATGGATGTAGATTTCAGTCATTTGTCTACACGAGGGATTTTCAGCAGAGACAAAATCAACCCATTTAGAGAACAATACTTAATTGGAATGGTGTACAGGGTGTGCATAATTTACAAGCACACTCTGTGGACCATTCCAAAGAGGTATTTCTCTCGATATGTTGTGACTTTGGCTCTGCTGAAGAGCCTCCGTGTGGTCAAATGATGGATATCTTCACCTGTCACATGGAGCAATATCTGTATAACCATGAGTGTTGGAGGGATGGGACTTAGATCAAGACACATCTGTTAACGATGGCAATGATATGACATCATGATGACATTACCCATTGCTATCCCATTACAGTGACACACAAGTAGAAATGGTGATATATGTATGTGGATATGTACCCTTCATATGGATGGAGTAATATCCTTCCAAGATGTGATGCCAGAGAGCATTTCATTAGGTGTGATTGCCTTACTGGCTATATATGTGCACCCATCCAACAAGACATTGTATTGATATGATGGATATGAACATACCTCGTATATCCCATCTACGTAGGGTGTGATATACTATGTATGTGTATTTGGATGGTAGCAATGTAGGTTGATTTGTGATGGGTGCACATATCTGGCCAGTAAGGCAATCACATCCAGTGAAGTGATCTCTGTGTTCACATCATGTTGGAACATATTTAGTAACATTTGAATCCTAAGGGCAACAATCCAGCCAGTAGTGAGGGATATCTTTGATTGAGGCCTGTTTTTTTGTCTGTGTATGAGCCCATCCATCCTTCTGTGTGAGGCAACCGTACTCAGTCCTAGATATCCATCAGTCATGGCCTGTTGGTGACCAAGGTACAATGTTTGCTATTTGTTTCCCATATGTATCCTGCATAGAGATGCTGGTGTACCATCGATCCATGGCATCAGCACCCCTGTGGATCCATGTGGGAATCAGATATGGGATATGTCATTTCAAGTCAGAGTAAATGATTGCAGCCACAACACCAATGCCTACTTTTTCCAGCTTGAATTCTGTAAAATAGTTTTCGGCCTGTGTGTTGCACCTACGAGCATTTATTCTGTGTGACACTGTGATGTGTGATCTGATGCCCCCTTTTGTGATTCAGTAAGCGGTGATGTTGAACTGATGAAATGAACATGATGGTGACTTCTCCAGTGATCTCCTTTCCCCATTTCCAGTGTTTTCCATGGAGTCTGTACAATGGGACCCTATGAACTTGATTCTTGTTTTGGCATATTCTCCATGGACTAACACTGGTACTGGTGAAGTGAGGGTGTGTGAGGGTTACTTTGTGTCCACCATCTGTTTGTCACCGCTTAGTGAATGTCCCCTGTGTGGCATGTGATCGTTGTCCTATTGACTTGTTTGTTGTCAGGTTAACCCCTTGAGTCCCAGAGGGGTTGCCAATGCATTGTTGATCGATGCATTGATGATCCCTCTAGCACTCAAGGGGTTAGGGTGGGGGTGGGGACATGGGTGACATTGTGTGTGAACAGTGATGATCTATGACAGTCGACAATTTGAAAATGAAGGTTTGTGTATTGTGTGTAATGAGCACAGCGACAGGAGGGTTGAAGTAGGACTTTGACAGGTTTGTCCCAAGTTGGACGTTGCCATTTGTCCAGGTGTTGTGTCCTTTTTTTAACCATCATGGTGCTGTGTTGGTGCAGTTGTATGGCTGAGTGATGGCCATGTGTTGAGGTGTGAGTGTGTGTGCAGCTGGTGTTGGTTGCTGTAGTGTGTTGTTCTGTAGTGTTGCACTTACCGGTAGTGTGGAGGCTCCTCTCATCCCCAGTGTCAGTTCCTCCCACGACCCCCTCGATCATGGTCGGGGACATGTTCTGCCGCACCATCTCCTCCCAGCCGCAGAATGTGATGGGCACAGATGGGCCACCTCCGGTGCCTCGGGCTTGCTTGGCCATGTCAGACATCTTGTTCTTGACCACCCTCCGGCAGTCGCCCCATCTCTTCTTCACAGACTCTACGTCCCGCCTGCATGTTGCCACCGCGTTCACCCGGCTGCAGATCTGATTCCAGGCTGCCTCCCTCCGCGCTGCCAGGCCAGGGACCTTTGCCGTCGGGTGGAGAACACTCTGCCTCTCCAGGACAGCTTCCACAAGAGCCGTGTTCTCCTCCTCACTATATCTGGGATCCCTGATCCTGCCCTCATCAGCTCCAGCATGGGAGGATTCAGAGCCGGAGTGCCCTGCCTGGTCTGACCCTGCCTGTGTGGGGTGCTCCCCAGGAACTACCCCTCGTCCCACTGCAGGTTCTGTCCCTGTCCTGCGTGTTCCTGCTCTTGTGGGCCTGGTCCCCCTCTGCCCTGCGGATCTCCCTCTCCCACCCCTGCTCTGCTGAGGGATCCCCTCCTGAGCTTCTTCCTCCTCCACTACTCTCCCCATCCCTCTCTCCTGTCCTCCTCTCCTTGCCATCACTCACCCAGTCACACCCAGGCACTCCCACAGGCCCTCACAGACACACTCGATCCAGTCACTCTCTGTCACACACTTTCACTCCCAGATTCACACTGTCAAAATAAAAAGTAAAATGTGTAAGGTGTTATGAAATAAAAGGACTATGTGTATGTATGTGTATGTGTTTGTATGTGTGTATGTAATATGTGCAAAGGTGTGCTATGTGTCGTATTCTGTGCAATGCTCTCCTCTCTCCAAACTCCAAACCTCCTCTACCTCCAATGAACGCTCCTGTCTCCCTCTCTCTAATCACTATCCTCCGCTCCTGGGTCCTGATATCTGGCTCTGAAGAACTCGATAACAGACAGTGTGTGGCGGTTATTTTTGGGTATATATAGGTGTATTTGAAGTTATTTGATACATTGGGGCTTTGGGATTGGCTGTGTGTTTGAATTTGTTTTGGCATCAATCATGGTTGCTTGACAACGGCAGCCGTTATATTACATGTTGTTTGGAGCTCAGTTATCGTGTGATTTGGCCGCCCGTTGTGCATTAACATGAGCGACAACGGGTTTTGTGTTACGTGTTTTTTGTGTGCCTACGCTCGATAGCTATTCTTGTAGAGTAGCTATTGAATCTGCCGTAACTCCTGTATTATTTGCGAGCGATGTGCCTTTTTCACTTAGCGGCTGGTTTAACGGTTGGCTTTAAATCGAGCCCCTAATCTGGCACAAGGGTTACTAGTGATGTTGCATGTTTGATGTATATTCAGGACATGAAAACAAGAAAAAGCTCAACAGCCTTCCTAATAAAACACTTTGTAAATAAATACCTGAATAAAAGGTATGTCCATTTTGGTTCCTGTGAAAAGTCCTATCTAATAATGATCATAATTTAATATTACAGCAGGATGTAAGCGTTCAAATGAGGTATCACAGAGCATTGTATGTCCTTTACTCCTTGAGATATTAATTTATGATGTTACATAATAAAAGTACTAGATTTAGAGAAGTAGGCATCTGTTGCCACCCTGTGGCAGTGTTTTGAATAGCATGCAACAGAATAAAAACCAACAGAAAAATCTCATAATTTTAATGTGTGCCTAAAATAGAGGCCTAAGCATTTTAAAAGCAGCAGAATAGTTTTTAGCAAAGTAAAGTCTTTAAAATAAGAACCCCGGTGCTCAGTATGACGTATTAAAACACATATGCAAGTTTTTGTTCATGGAAAAACTCTTGTCTAATAATAATATTAGATAGCACGTCTAATATATTAATAACAATATAGAGCAGAATACAAGCTTTCAAATGATGTATCGTCATATTTGAGATTGTAACGGAACCAAGAAGGGACTGCGTTGCCTTCCGCCGTTGTTCCCGGGCCTCTCCCTCTTGATGCCGGACTGGTGCCATCGGATGCACCGGTCGATCGGATGGACGAACGGACTGGTTGTTGACTTGCAGAGGCGTCGAACCCCGATGTAGCTGACTCCGCATCGAAGGATGTGAGTTGAGGAGGGGTCGACAAGGCTCCGGAGCAGTAGAGAGTGAGGCCTCTACTCCCGTTTGAACGGATACCAGGAAAAGTGTTGCAGGAACAAATGGAAGGTCAAACGTCCACGTCGCCGTCTGACAGCATACAAAGTTGAGTCGCAGGAAGCTGGCAGCAGGCGGTCGACAATGCAGGATATTCAGCTTAGATGGGCGTCAAAGTGGCCGCTTTATACCATAGGAACATAAGACACCAGGACTCCTTGTTCACTCAGAGTAACTCTCTCAACTTTATTGGAACAAACCACACATATTTATACAACTCAGCTACATTGGAATATATGGGCCAACCGATACAATAGGGACATAATTCAATCACAACATGTAAGACAAAGGACCAGCAACAAATGGTCTACCAAATACAATGACTCAGACATGATTATATTTCAAACACAAAAGGGTTGATTAACTCTAGACAAAAGACACAAAGACTTGAGGGGTGGGAATACACATTCGAGGGACAATGGCCAGGGGTTGAAGCACGTACTCAACTAGTTTGAATATTCGGCTTCAACCCTGGCCAATCAAAGCGTACATTGAGTCTGCTGGTCAACCTATCCCCGAGCCACCTACTTTTCCCCAGGTTAGGTCTATGGGAGACCTTTAAACCTCCTGCTCAGGGATTCGACCAATCCTACGTCGACTCACTGCCCTCGACTCCTCATGTTCGACTCGATGTCAAACCCCAAGCCGGGAACCTCCGACTCACAGCTGGTGAATGGGTAAACCCTTGAATATACCACATACAGTTAAACACAGTGAATACTTGTAACACAGGCAACTCTGTGTGTCTCCATTGCCCATTCGCATAAAGTCTATTCACAAGTCCTTTAGGGTATGACTGGGGCTCGACACAGTCTTTTAAGCCAGTGTACAGGCTGGTAATGTTGTACGACCGAGCCCAAAGCAGAGTCCAAGCAGGGCAAAATGTCCACAGCCTCTGAATAACAGTTCCAGGCCCAAACAAGGGCTCCAGTAACGGACTATGCTCCGTTACAGAGATATTCATTTTTAAAGATACATAATAACAGTACCAGATCTAAGGAAAAGCTGGACCTCAGGATGCATATGTGGTGCCATTCTCCAGATGAGAGAATTTTATGATTCTAAGGGCCGCCAAAGAAAAAAAAAAAAACAAAAAAAAACAACAGCCGACAGCTGTTTCATAAGACCTATGAAAAAAGCTCCCCAGAGCAATTCAAAGGTGTGCGGTACTGCTAACTGACGATTAATAGATACATTAGCAGATAGTCCAAGTGAAACTCTGGCAACATTAACCCCTGGAAAGCCAAGATAGCACACAAACAATGCCCATGCCCCACAAATAAGTATCAGACAAGTTACAAAACCCCAGCAACACCACTGGGCCAAGGGCTACAAAAGACATACAGATACAAAACATCACATTATGGCATGGAACAACAGATGTTAACACTCAACACTTACACATGTCAATCTAAAACAACACAAGCTGACCTGTGCAACATCATCAGCCCATCTAGACAACCTGTACCTCCCAACGTATCACGGTGCCCGTGCTTTCCTGTCACTCTCTGTGCTGGTGCTCGTCCATTGGAGGAAGCTGATTGGCCCGCCTAGGGTGTCCCTTTATTATTGGGTCTATGGCACCTGTCAGGTGCCCTTTCGTGGTGTTCCTGTTCCTGCGCTATTTTTGCTGTGATCCTGTATTCCTGTGTACCGACTCAGCTCGTCTGACTACTCTGCTGTTCCTGCTCCGTGATTGACCCGGTTCTGGCTGACGTTCCTGCTCCGTGATTGCCCCGGTTCTGGCTGACCTCCCCCTCCATGATTGACCCGGTTCTGGCTGACGTTCCTGCTCCGTGATTGACCCGGTTCTGGCTGACTTCCTGCTCCGTGATTGACCCGGTTCTGGCTGACGTTCCTGCTCCGTGATCAACCCGGTTCTGGCTGACTTCCTGCTCTGTGAATAAACTGGTTCCGGCTTCTCGTATCAGCCTGGCGACATTCTGAGCCTGCTCGCAGCTAGCACTGACTGATCACACATCGTTACTCTGTGGCCTCCGTTACTGAGCCTGTTGGTTGCCTCCATTTTCTGAGCCTGTGAGAGATTACTACCGAGCTGTGGCCGTTGTTTCAGAGCCTGTCTAGAACAGTTGCTGTGCCGGTTGCCTCCATTACCGAGCCCGTTGCATACACCTGCCAAGCTTATTGCCTCCCATACTGAGCCACATTAAAACTTGTTGAGCTATTGCTTACCATACCGAGCCTAGCTATTACCACTGCAGAGCTGTACACCTAGTTTGGTGCCCGTTTACCAGGAGTTGTTGCACTGTGCGGTGCAAAGGGAATTCCGATACTCTGGCAGTGTGAGCTCCGTGTCGGCACCGGAAGGGTGCTTTGGCTCTGGTCCATTCTCGCTCACTGTGTTGTTCCATCCACCCGCACTTGGTAGTGCGTTGGCTCTAGTATTCAGCTTGGGCAGTGTTTCCTCCAATACAGCACCTAAGGGGTGCTAGGCTCAGGTCCCATTGGCTCACGCAGTGTTCCTCTCCTACCGCACCAGGGGTGCTTCCTATTCTGGCTCCAGTGGCTCTGGTAGTTTCTCTCCTTCGTTGCTACACCCCTGTAGGGGTATTGGCTCCTGCTACAGTTGGTTATTCTAAACTCTTGGGCATTTCCAGACCGTGTGCTGGTTGTGATTCAGTTCAGTTGCTCTGCTTGAGCTAGCTAGCTGAACTACTACTACTGGGACTGTTGATGTACCGGGTGTTGGCTAATCACCACCACAGAGACTGACTACCAGCTTGAGTGTTAACCCTTACCCGTGTTTATGCTATATTCTACCTGACCCTGCTATATTGAGCCTGTATATTACTCATTACTGTAATACCGATTCTGGCCCTCAGGGGCGCTATTCCTTATTTCATTTTAATAAAACTGTGTTTTATTTCTAACCCTGGTCTGAGTGTCTGAAAACCGTAACAGTACGAAAGGGCCATGACCTCAGACGTTAAGGGTGACGGTAATACACAGAACCTCCATTGGAGGATGGATGTCCATGAGCAACGCTTGGACCAGTTGGCACTGGCCATGCAGACCTTATTGGAACGAATGGTACACCTCGATAAACCTAACCAAAATCCGGTGGTCCCCCCAGTTCCGACACCGGACAATCATGCTGGGCAATTTGCTGCACCTTCCAGAATTTTAACGGCGGCGGTGCCGTTACCGTTAAGATACAATGGCAAACCCACACTGTGCAGGGGGTTTATTAACCAATTAGATATATTCTTAGAACTGACACCTCATGCCTTCCCGAATGACCGTAACAAGGTGGGGTTCATGATGTCTCTATTAACTGGTAAGGCCTTCGCGTGGGCCAACCCCTTATGGGAGAATGCCAACCCATGCACTCTGAACTTCAATGAGTTTATAAAAAAGTTTTGGAGAGTATTCGAGTTACCTGGGAGAGCCGCCTCTGCTGCCAAGAGATTGATGGAGATATAAATGGGCGATCGTGCGGTAGGCGATTACGCCATAGAGTTTCGTATACTGGCAGCAGAGGTAGGCTGGAATAATGAGGCTCTGGTGGTAGCCTTTGCCCAGGGGTTGTTGGATTCTATTAAGGATGAAATTGCTGCCAGAGATGTACCTAGTGACCTAGACGAGTATATCGATTATGTTATGCTCACTGACTCTCGCATGCGCGAGAGGCGCTTGGCTAAAAGAACAAAATCCAGAAGCTATGGGCAAGGTAGTCCTTTGAACCCACCCTCGCCTCCCAATCCCCTTGACCGAGTATCCGAACCAAGTGAGCCTATGCAACTCGGGTTCACCAGACTTTCTAAGGAGGAGCGGGCACACCGTAAAAGGCAGGGTTTATGCCTATATTGTGGCAAAGATGGGCACGTATTGCGCACATGCCCGGTACTTCCGGGAAACGAACGCACCTAGGGTACCTTGGGGGACAGGCCCTAGGTGGTGTACAATCGTCCCCAGACTCCTGTACGCAAAAACCCACCATCCAGGTGAGTTTTTTTTGGGGCGACCAAGTTGTGGAGGTACTAGCTCTGGTAGACTCAGGCGCAGCAAGTTATTTCATGGACCGTGCTTTCGATGAACGGTATAATATTCCTTTGTCTAAAAGAGATACTCCACTAGCCATTGAGGCCATCGATGGCAGACCTCTAGAGCCAGCTTTCATTACTATGGAAACAACTCCTATCAATACGTCAATTGGGGCTCTCCACAGGGAGGAGGTGTGTTTCCAGATCATACACTCACCCCATCACGCGATCATTCTGGGGTTCCCATGGTTATTACTCCACAACCCCCAGTTTGACTGGCAAAGGTGCGAGGTTAAGTTGTGGTCTGAATACTGCACTGGTCACTGTTTGTCACATCCGGTTAAGATCATGTGTACCTCTCCCTCTGTGCCAACTGAATTTAGCAGGTTCAGTGACGTATTCAGTAAGGGAGAGGCTAGCGCATTGCCGCAACATAGGTCCTATGATTGCGCTATTAATTTGACCCTGGGGGTGGTGCCACCGAGGGGCAGGACATACCCTTTGTCCTGTGAGGAAAACAAGGCCATGGAGGAATACATTGAGGATGCCCTCAAAAGGGGAATCATTCGCAAATCATCCTCTCCGGCAGGTGCAGGGTTCGTTTTTGTGAAAAAGAAAAACGGCGAATTACGACCTTGTATTGATTACCGGGGACTAAATAAGCTCATGGCTAAGAATGCGTACCCCATACCACTCATTACTGAGTTGTTTGATAGGTTGAAGGGCTCTTCCATATTTACTAAACTCGATTTATGGGCTGCCTACAACCTGATAAGGATCAGGGCCGGAAATGAGTGGAAAACGGCATTCAATACTAGGTCAGGACACTATGAATATTTAGTGATGCCTTTTGGATTATGTAATGCACCTGCCGTATTTCAAGAGTTCATCAATGATATCCTCCGCGACATGCTACAGTCCTGTGTAGTTGTATACCTTGACGATATATTGATTCACTCTGCTAACCTAACCCAGCACATCCAGGATGTGTCAGAAGTCCTGCTCCACTTACGCAAGAACAAATTGTTCTGTAAATTAGAAAAATGTGAATTTCATAGTTCCAAAGTACCCTTCCTGGGGTTTGTGATTTCTAAGGATGGCATTGCCATGGACCAAGAAAAATTGGCCGCAGTCCTACAATGGCCAAGGCCCAAAGGGTTAAAAGCTATCCAACGATTCTTGGGCTTTGCCAATTATTACAGAAAATTCATTCAGAATTTTTCTACCATTGTAAAACACCTGTCTGACCTCACGCACAAGGGCACTAATCCCTCTCAGTGGACTGAGGCAGCTCAAAGCCTTTATGAGATTGGTGATAGGGAACTATTGGCTATCATCTTGGCTTTAAAGGAATGGCGACATTTGTTGGAAGGCACAAGAACCCCAGTGTTAATTCTTACCGACCATAAGAATCTGATTTATCTCTCAGAGGCTAAAAGGCTGTCCTCCCGTCAGGCTAGGTGGGCCCTATTCTTGTCAAGGTTCAACTTCATAGTATCCTACTTGCCTGGTTCTAAGAACGTTAGGGCAGACGCCTTATCCAGACAGTTTTGCTCTGACACTGAGAGGGATGAAGCCCCAGTACCTATTATTCAGCCAGATAGGATTCTGGCAACAGTTCGCACCAGTATCACTTCGCCACTGGGGGAGCAAATTTTGGCATCCCAAGCTCAGGCACCTCCAGAAACCCCAGTTGGCAAGTGCTTTGTTTATGAGCCTTTCCGTACCCATTTGCTCGAGACCTACCACTCATCTAAGGCAGCTGGGCATATAGGGAGGGATCAGCTGATATGGTCTCTTTCAAAAGTGTTTTGGTGGCCCTCCCCGAAATCTGATTGTTCCGCATTCACTGCTGCCTGTGCCACCTGTGCCCGCGCTAAGACCCCCAGACATCTCCCTGTGGGCCTGCTCCAACCAGTGCCTAATGGTGAACGCCCGTGGTCCCACATATCTTGATTTTTTGGGAGAATTGCCGGTATCTAAGGGCTATACGTTTATACTGATGGTGGTAGACAGGTTCTCAAAGATGGCTCACTTCGTACCCCTCTCTGGGCTTCCTTCAGCCCAGGAGCTGGCAGTAGTTTTTGCCAGAGAAGTGTTTCGCTTGCACGGGGTTCCCAGAGTGATAGTGTCAGACCGAGGGAGTCAGTTCATGTCGAGATTCTGGAGGGCATTCTGTAGCCAGATGGGCATACAACTATCCTTCTCCTCCGTCTACCATGCCCAGACCAACGGGGCCGCTGAGCGTGCCAATCAGGGACTGGAGCAGTTTCTGCGCTGCTTTGTGACTGATCATCATGATAATTGGGCCGACCTGTTGCCGTGGGAAGAGTTTGCCAGGAACTGTGCAGTTAACTCATCATCTGGGAGTTCCCCATTTCTCGTTAATTATGGGTTCCAGCCATGTCTGCTCCCGGACTCGTTTCAGTCTCAACAGATTCCGGCTCTGGACGAGCATATTGAGCAGCTGCGCTCCACTTGGGCACAGGTGCAGAGGTCCCTCAGCCAGTCCTTCCAGCGACATCAGCGGCATGCCAATCTCAGACGGCTGTCAGCGGTATCCTTCCAGGTTGGGGACAGGGTATGGCTCTCCTCCAGAAATCTCAATCTGCAAGTGCCATCCAACAAATTGGCTCCCCGGTTCATTGGTCCGTTCAAGATTATCCGTAAGGTTAACCCCGTGGTTTACGCACTGGAACTCCCGGCATCTATGAGCATTCACAATGTGTTCCATGTGTCACTATTGAAGCCCTTGGTGTGCAACCGCTATACTACCACTCCGGTGGTTCCTGGGCCGGTGGATGTTCAAGTACAGAGTATATACAGAGTATATACAGAGTATACAGAGAAGTACAGAGTATTATTGACTCCAGGAGGTTTAGAGGCAAATTGCAATATTTGGTCCACTGGAAGGGTTATGGGCCCGAAGAGCGTTCTTGGGTCGACCAGAGGGACCTTCATGCTCCAAGATTAATGCGCAATTTTCACTCTAAATATCCCCAGAAACCCAGACCCTCTGCCAGGGGAGGGGGTCTTTGAGAGGGGGGTACTATCACGGTGCCCATGCTTTCCTGTCACTGTCTGTGCTGGTGCTCGTCCATTTAGAGGAAGCTGATTGGCCCGCCCAGGGTGTCCCTTTATTATTGGGTCTATGGCACCTGTCAGGTGCCCTTTCGTGGTGTTCCTGCGCTATTGTTGCTGTGATCCTGTATTCCTGTGTACCGACTTGGCTCGTCTGACTGTTCCTGCTCCGTGATTGATCCGGTTCTGGCTGACGTTCCTGCTCCGTGATTGCCCCGGTTCTGGCTGACGTTCCTGCTCCGTGATTGCCCCGGTTCTGGCTGACGTTCCTGCTCCGTGATTGACCCGGTTCTGGCTGACGTTCCTGCTCCGTGATTGACCCGGTTCTGGCTGACGTTCCTGCTCCGTGATTGACCCGGTTCTGGCTGACGTTCCTGCTCCGTGATTGACCCGGTTCTGGCTGACGTTCCTGCTCCGTGATTGACCCGGTTCTGGCTGACGTTCCTGCTCCGTGATTGACCCGGTTCTGGCTGACGTTCCTGCTCCATGATCGACCCGGTTCTGGCTGGCTTCCTGCTTCGTGATTGAACCGGTTCTGGCTTCTCGTATCAGCCTGGCGACATTCTGAGCCTGCTCGCAGCTAGCACTGACTGATCACACATCCGTTACTCTGTGGCCTCCGTTACTGAGCTTGTTGGTTGCCTCCGTTTTCTGAGCCTGTGAGAGATTACTACTGAGCTGTGGCCGTTGATTCAGAACCTGTCTAGAACACTTGCTGTGCCGGTTGCCTCCGTTACCGAGCACGTTGCATATGCCTGCCAAGCTTGTTGCCTCCCATACTGAGCCACATTAACACTTGTTGAGCTATTGCCTACTATACTGAGCCTAGCTATTACCACTGCAGAGCTGTACACCTAGTTTGGTGCCCGTTAATCAGGAGTTGTTGCACCGCGCGGTGCAAAGGGAATTCCGATACTCTGGCAGTGTGAGCTCCGTGTCGGCACCTGAAGGGTGCTGTGGCTCTGGTCCATTCTCGCTCACTGTGTTGTTCCATCCACCCGCACTTGGTAGTGCGTTGGCTCTAGTATTCAGCTTGGGCAGTGTTTCCTCTAATACAGCACCTAAGGGGTGCTAGGTTCAGGTCCCATTGGCACACGCAGTGTTCCTCTCCTACCGCACCAGGGGTGCTTCCTATTCTGGCTCCAGTGGCTCTGGTAGTTTCTCTCCTTCGTTGCTACACCCCTGTAGGGGTATTGGCTCCTACTACAGTTGGTTATTCTAAACTCTTGGGCATTTCCAGACTGTGTGCTGGTTGTGATTCAGTTCAGTTGCTCTGCTTGAGCTAGCTAGCTGCACTACTACTACTGGGACTGTTGATGTACCGGGCGTTGGCTAATCACCACCACAAAGACTGACTACCAGCTTGAGTGTTAACCCTTACCCGTGTTTATGCTATATTCTACCTGCTCCTGCTATATTGAGCCTGTATATTACTCATTACTGTAATACCGATTCTGGCCCTCAGGGGCGCTATTCCTTATTTCATTTTAATAAAACTGTGTTTTATTTCTAACCCTGGTCTGAGTGTCTGAAAACCGTAATACAACGTCACACTCGCACCTGACAGCAACACAGCAAACAGAACACATCAGAATAAAAACAAACATACCAACAAACACATGCCTGGACAAAAAGCACTTTGCCATTGGTCATTATCTACCTCATGACCATGTCCAGACCATACCTCACCACTGTCTTAAAGGGACAGCTCACCCTCCTCAGATGTGGCGTGTTTACAGTGAGACCACTCAGGGACAGAGAGAGAGAGAGAGAGAGAACAACAATTATGTTTGCATACTTATTGATGCAAAGACTACAGAGAAGAAGGCATGCAAGGGCTAGCGATCATTATCTACTCCCAAGCGGTATCCTTTAAAAATGTTGCGCCCTAGTTGACACCCATTCAAATGGAGCATTGGAAATGTCTCACAGATCAAAAGGCCAAGATCAAAATATCTCCCTAATCAAAAGACAAGAACAAAAAGGGGGTGAGAGGGACTTGGGGGCGGAGAAGAGAGGCACCCCCCATGTACTACTCACTTCATTCACTTTTCTATCAACAAGTTATCCCAGGTTATGTATATTTGTACAGCCACAACAGCCGTACTTCAGTTATTAGATCAAATTTATATGTTGATAGGCTACATGTAAAAGTACAACAGATGATCACTCTTTTGATTACAGAAATATTTTGATCTCGCCCCTTTGATCTGCGCAACATTTCCAGTGTTCCGTTTGGATGGGTGCCAACTAGGGTGCAACATTTTTATAGTGAACCCTCCCAAGCACACCTCTTCAATACCCTTCACCTGTTGCAAGTGAGGAGGCTTTGGCTGAAGAGCCACACAGAAGCCCATCCACACCTAGAGGACCACATCTGCCAGCAGCACCACAGTTGCTGCAACAGGATGCCCTCCAGATGACACAGGGACCTCCTGCATCAGCACAGTGTTAACAGATGACCAACAAGGTGCAGAGTATACCACACAAGAATCATGCTCCTGGGAATGACTGATGATGAAGTGATAGACCACTCCAATTTGACGGTGCACAACATCATTGATGAGGTCAACCCTACATACATCCACATCCATGCCTTATCAGGATTGTAGAAACTGATGTGTGCAATACATTTCATGGCAAGGGTTGCCAGCCCTCAAAAGGAAGGCCAGCAGGTACATCCACTTCCCTACCACCAACACAGAGTGGACACATGTCAAACAGGACTTTTAAACAAGGGGATGCATGCCCAGGGTCAAGGGTGATACAGATTGCACACATGTATGCATCAGAGCTCCAATACATGAGGGACATCTCTTCATCAACAGGAAGAATTTCCACTTGATTAACGTGCAGATGGTGTGTGACTCCAATATGAGGATCAACAATGTCTGTGCAAAATATCCTGGGGGCTGTCATGATTCCTACATCCTCCAGCACTCCTCTATATACAGAGACTTCAAGAATGTAACATATTCAGGGGGATGGCTTGTGGGTGAGTTAACAATACGAAATCACAAAACATCCACGGGTGTACACACTGCTCCACATGCCCCTCACAAAACATTATCCACACAACATGTGGTCCCTCTCTCTCACCATGTCACTCACTTTCCACAGGTGATTCTGGCTATGGATGTAGACCTTGGCTCCTCTCACCAGTCGGAAATCCCCAAACAGATGCCCAGGATCGCTACAATGAGGCTCATGCGGGAACAAGGAATGCTATTGAGAGCACTTTCGGCCTGTTAAAAACAAGATTCTGATGTCTGGATCACCCTGGGGGAGCACTACAATATGAACCAGGCAAGGCTTGCGACATAATCCTGGCATGTGCAATCCTACATAACATCACTGCAGACACCATACTATTGGATGATATACAGCCCCCACCCATGCTTGATGTGCCTGTGGACATTGTCCAGGATGAAGAGACACCAAGAGGGGTGCAGATACGAGACAGGCTGATCAAGGACCATTTCAGCTGTGAGTATAACACAGACATTAACACAATCCATGTATGTCCATGATCAGCCTCTGGGAATCTGTACAAACACACTAACCACACAACACGTGGGTCTGGATTCAATTACAGGAGATAAATGTTACCTCCCGTTTTATCAAAAATGTTCCTATTGAAGTCTATGGAGAAACCTGGAGATAAAAGCAGAGATAAAAGTAGCAAATACATGTGAATCCAACCCATGATGTTCTGATTAACCCCACAGGATCAATGAGTCACAGCCCTGACATTGCCAGCAGTAAGAAACCCATGTATCATCCAATCCATGGATGTGTCATATTGAGGATGTAGATTCATCTGACGTCTGATATTCCTTCGTCCAAGCTAACATTGATACTTCAAGGATATTATACATTCCCCATGTGAACAAAGGTATAAAACATTACTCATGTTCATCACATTCCTGGGTTCAACTGACAGCAAGTAATATAAATTTCCTTGATCATAGCCATAGCAACCATGGAACACTTGGAGCGAAAGAGCTATATACAGTGCAATGCATTGGATACCACTCTGTCACATAAGGAGTTAAAGGGGCATTGGAAAGAACATGAAAACTTTAGTTGTGTATAGCTGAAAGGAGCAGCAGAGGGATGGATCTACAGTGGTAGTGTGTTTCACAGCATAAAAAGAAAAAAACAACAAATAGTCTCCTCTAAGTGCAGTATTTACTAATTATTTTCCCTTCACCTTCACCGCGTGCTCAAAGAAAGGTACTCACTTTTTTGAGAGGTTTGAACTACCTCTCAGTGATTTCAGCATTCCTGGTTTAAACCCCAGGTCGGTTTACACCACTCTGCTTTCTCGGGTTCCTTCACAGTTGTCCCCCTTTCTGGCCAGTATTCTTTCAGTGGAATCATCTCTTCCTCTCTCAATGTTAAGTCTCCTCCACCAGATACTAGTTTGCCTCAATAGCAGTGGGTGTACTAATACTTATAAGCAAGTATATTAGAGGATTTTAGTCTTACCTGTTAAATCCTTTTCTCTTAGTCCATACAGGTTACTGGTAACTCTGGGTAGGCGATCCGCCCCTTTAAGTAGGCAGGAACAATTCTAGAATTTTATGCAGGGGGTGGAGCCTACCTTCCCTCCTTCGCTGCATCTAGCCAATCAACTCCAGAAAGATTTGAGACACTAACTATTGACTAGATAGTGAAGGAAAAGAAGACTCCTGTGAGCATGACCCCGAAGGACCCCCACAGTCTGCCACAGGAGAGCCAAGCATGGTCCCTTGACAGGGTGGGAGACCAGTAACTTGTATGGACTAAGAGAAAAGGATTTAACAGGTAAAACTAAAATCCTCTTTTCTCTGTCGTCCAATACAGGTTACTGGTAACTCTGGGATGTCCAACCATTGAGTTTCCCAGAGGCAGAAAGTAAGGCAAGGACCAGTGTGCAAGGCCCCCAGAGTCACCAGTGCAGATATGAACCATCAGATCAGAGATATCCCAACAAAAACAACTGAAGTCTCAACGGACACTGAACAGGGGTAACAAAACCCCAGGAACTGTTACACAGCACACTGAACTAGAGCCAAGAGGGTTCAAAAGTGAAGGAAGACATCAAGTTCCCCCTGGTCAGATAGCATGGGTAGATATGGAAGATGCTCAGGTAGCGCCACATAGGGTGTGTGATTTACTGTGGCTGCCAGCAAGTGTAAAATGCTGAGTTTGTTTGGTAGTACCGCCCTATCAATAGCGGTATGGAATACATATGCAAATCATGTCAAGGCTTTGCATCGATTTACTTTGGCCACCCCGTTGCGGTCACTGGAATATAAAATACCCCACACTAGCTTTTCCTATTGGCACTCGGTTGGGTTGGTTCGGCTGGGTCAGATGTTCTCAGGCGGTGTGCTCAGCAATTATGAGGATTTGCAGAAGGAGTTTGGTCTTCCTAAACATGATTTCTATAAATATTTACAGGTTAGACATTTGTTAACTTCTTCTCCAGGTTCTGGAGCATGTTTGTTCTTGGGGTCTCACAGGTTGGTGCTGGCGTGTGCCGACCCTCTTCAAACCTGTAAACTATTATCCCTATGTTATGAGGAACTAGTGGTGGCGGGCTTGCCCAAGAGATTCCCATTTATGTTGGCATGGGAACGTGAGCTGGGTTGTCAATTGTCACCGAAGCAGTGGATGCAGTCGATTCGCTGTACATCTAACTTCTCGCATTGTACGAATCATATAGGATTAACTCGGAAAATGTTATACCGCTGGTACTTGGTTCCAACACGCTTGGCTCATATCTTTCCCTGGTCTTCCGCCGTTTTCTGGAGATGCTGAGTTGGTGTGGGTAATATGGAGCACGTCTGGTGGTCTTGTCCTAATTTACAGAAATACTGGAATGATGTTTTTAATCTTCTATCATGTTCGGTTGGCTTTGAATTCCTGAGGGAGCCGGAGGTAGCTCTTTTTCATATACTCCCTGAGTCCCTGCCTAGATACTTGAAAGTGTTTTCTGAACAGATTTTGGTTGCGGCTAAGCTTCTGGCCCGGGCATGGAAATCTGCCTTGGTGCCCTCATTGGCTGATCTGGAACAGTTGATCTCTACTAATCTAAATATGGAGAAAATTAATTATACACTCACCACAACAATGGGTGCTTACGATCAAATTTGGATGGCCTGGGAGAGGGGTCATGTTGTCGCTGGGGAGAAGAGAGAGTCGGTTCCGGTTGGCCAGTGAAGTCCTTCCCCTCCCTTACTTGTGTCCTCTTCCCTTTTCGCCTCTTTTTCTCTTCCTTTTCCCTTCTGCGTTTCTTCTTTCTGTTACTTTTCTTTCACATCATGGGTCTGGCTTCAGGTATTGGAGTGATGGTTTCAGTCTAGTTTTGGTACTGTTTCATTGCTGTCACATATGATACTGTATTTTGTATACATGCCATCCTTTACCTCATGTTATAATCATCATTGTTATCGTTGCCCGTGATGTGTTGTAATTCTATATAAAATCTTAATAAAAATGATATTACAAAAAAAAAAAAAAAAAAAAAAAAAAAGTGAAGGAAGCACCAAGAACCAAAGGAAATCCTAGACAGGCAAGACTGCCTCCAGGATTTTCCTCCCAAAGCTGGAGTCAGCCGATGCCAGCACATCAACATGGTAGTGCTTCGAAAAAGGTGTGCACAGACAACCAAGTGGCTGCCTTGCACAACTGATCAGCAGAGGCCTGATTCTTGTAAGCCCAAGAGGCCCCAATAGATCGAGTAGAATGAGCCGTGACCCTGAAGGGGACAGGCTTCTTCCTAAGCTCATAAGCCTTACAAATAGTGGACTTGATCCAAGAAGCAATAGTCAGCTTGGATGCATGTCTTCCTGCCCTAGGACCCTCAGAAATGACGAACAGCGCATCTGATTGCCTCATAGACTCAGTGCGATGTACATAAAACTTGAGACAACACACCATGTCTAACAAGTGGAGATTCCTTTCCTTGTCAGAGGTGGGGTCCGGGCAGAAAGAGGGCACCAAAATCTACTGATTGATGTGGAACTCAGAGACCACCTTCGAGAGAAACTCCTGAGAAGTGCAAAGCACTGCCTTGTCCTTGTGAAACATCAAATAGGGTGGTCTACATGACAGAGCATGCAACTCTGCGACGCGGTGGACAGACACAATCGCCAGGAGAAAGGCCATTTTCCACGTCAAGAGGCGTAGAGGAATAGTAGTCAAAGACTCAAATGGGGGGCGCTGACGAATGCCCAAAACCAAGTTAAGATCCCACTGAGGAGCAGGAATCTTAAAGGCAGGACGAGCGTGAGCAACTCCCTGGAAGAAAACCTTGACATCAGGAAGGTTGGCAATGAGTTTCTGAAAGAAAACAGAGCAGAAGTCTGAACCTTAAGGGAACTCAAACTGAGGCCCTTATCCACACCATCCTTCAAAAAGGCCTGGACCGTAAGCAGAATCCTGAGACAGGTCCTTGTCAGCACACCAAGACAGAAAAGTCGACCTGAGACAATGGTAGATCTTGGAAGAAACAGGTTTGCAGGCACTGAGCATAGTAGCCACCACACCAGAAGAGAACCCTTTCTTCTTCAATATGGAGGATTCAATTTCCAAGACGTCAGAGTTAGCCAATGAACATTCTCTTTCCACAGGTAAGGGAGCTGAAATGGCTCCACCACAGACAGATCCAGAAGCTCCTGAAACCAAGACTGACAAGGCCAGTACGGAGCAATCAGAATAACTGGACAATGCTCCAGCTGTAATTTCCGTAACACCCTGTGTAACATAGAGGAGGAAAGATGTAGGCCAGAGGGAAAAACCAACATTGCATCTACCGCCAGAGCCAGAGGGTCTCTCCACCGAGAGCAGAACCTTGGTACCTTCCTGTTGTGTCTTATTGCCATCAGGTCGATGTAAAAAAGACCCCATTTCTGAACAATGAGGTTGAACACCTCTGGGTGTAGCTCCCACTCTCCGCTGTCCACTGTGTGTCGACTGAGGAAGTCCGCCATGACGTTGTCTACACCAGGAATGTGCACTGCGGATATGGCAGGAATGTGTTCTTCTGCCCAGGAGAAAATAGCCTTGACCTCTAACCAAGCGGCGAGACTTCTAGTTCCGCCCTGCTTGTTGACGTAATCCACAGTCGTGGCATTGTCGGTCTCTACCTGGACCAGACAGTCTTCCAAATGAGATGTCCAATGTCGAAGGGCATGAAACACCACCCGAAGCTCCAATATGATGATCGGAAGGAAGGATTCCTCTGGAGACCACCGATCCTGAGCGCTCAAGAGAGCCAGGACCGCTCCCCAGCCAGAGAGGCTGCCATCCATCATCACCGTGGTCCAGAAGGATACCAGGAAGGACTTGCCCTTCAGCAGGTTGGAAAGGTCGAGCCACCATGACAAACTCGGTTCCACATGAAGAGGAAGAGAAACTGACATCTTCAGAAGGTCCTGTTGACCCTTGCACACCTGGATGACGAACCTCTGGAGCTCCCTGGTTTGCGCCATGGCAAACAGGACTGCTTCTTGACTGGAACTGGATCCTGAGCCAGAACTGCAAAAACCTTGTGGGCGATCTGGTGAGCCACCTCATCCAGGAGGAACACCATGCTCTTCTGAGTGTCGAAGAGAAGGCCCAGGAAGACCAAACGTTGAGATGGGATCAGATTTGCCTTGTCCAACTTGATGATCCACCCATGATGGGTGAGAGCATGAATGCATTGCTGAACCTGCTGATGAAAAAGGACCGCAGAAGGGGCTTTCAGAAGCAAGTTGCCCATGTATGGAGTAACTCTGATGCTGTTCCAGTGGAGGACAGACACTACGGCTCCCAGGACATGGGTGAAGACGTGAGGAGCTGTCGTCAGACCAAATGGAAGAGCTGAGAACTGAAAATGTCCCCTGTCTCAGGCAAACCAGAGGTACTGCCAGCTCTCTGGATGAATGGCAATGTGTAAGTACACGTCCCGAAGATCCAGAGAAGCTAGGAATTCCCCTGGAGACACAGCAGCAATCACCGTCCGTAGAGACTCCTGATGATAATGAGTCCGGGTCACAAAGGAATTGAGATCCTTCAAGTCCAAAATGGGACAACAACCGCCATCCTTCTTGGAGACCACAAAGAGGTTTGAGTAAACACCCATACCCCTGTCCTGAACTGGCACCGGCTCTAGAATATCCCTGTCCAGAAGAGCCTGAACAGTGCCATCAATCAGACAGCGTTTCTCTGCACCCTGAGGTGTGTGAGAAGGATGAAAATGAAAGGGAGAAAGAGAGACAAAAGGGATCCTGTACCCTTCCGTCACCACCTGTAAAACCCATGGATCTGCCACTGAACCCTCCCAAATGCTGTGATAGTGTCGCAGACGACCACCCACAGCAGAGTACGGACCTGGGTTCAGTGAGCCATGCCGAAGAAGGCTTGGAAGCCTTGGGCTTGGAGGAGACCTTGGGCTTCCATTGTTGTTTGGGCTTGGAGGAGGTACGTGGAGCTGAGGGAACCACCTGGTTTGCCAGATGTGTCTCATTCTGAAAGGAACGAAAATACCGATTATGTTTAAGCAGCAATTTCTTCCTGGGAACCAAGGGTAGAAGAGTACTCTTGCCCCCCTGTGGCCTCACTGATCAGATCCTTAAGATCAGGCCCAAACAAGAAGGTACCCTGAAAAGGTAGGGAGAGCAATGCTTTCTTAGAAGCAGTGTCAGCAGACCAGATCTTGAGCCAAAGAGCCACCACAGACATGGTGGAAACCCTAGCCACCAAACGGATGGCATCAAATAAGGCAGCAGAAAGATAGTGCTGTGCCTCAGAAATGTTGACGAGAAGGCGCAACTTATCCGAGGTAGGTACATCCTGACGGACAGCCTGAGTGAGCTGTTCAGTCCAGACCGCAATGGCCCGGTTCATCCATGCAGCAGCGAATGCTGGCCGCATGAAAGAACCAGCAGTGGCAAAAATGGACTTGAGGGAGACCTCAAGGTTCTTGTCAGTCCAGTCCTTCAGAGCAGAGGCATCAGAGACTGGTAAGGCAGTAGACTTAGATAGCCTGGAAACGGGAGCATCCACTTTGGGAGGATGAAGCCACAGAGTAAGCATGGCTTCAGAAAAGGGATAAAACTTGGCAAATTTCTTGGACACAGAGGGTTTCTTGTCCGGGGATTTCCACACCTCAGACACAAGGCGGTCAAGACTGGGGTTAGGTGAAAAGTAAGTAAGGGGCTTTTTAGGCTCCTGAAACACATCAGAGGGGTCAAAAGGAACCTCCTGAACTAAGGAAATGTTAAGGGAAGTTAAGACAGCCCTGATCAGGCCCTCAATGGAGGGTTTAGGATTAACCTCAAAAGGATCCCCAAAAAACTGAGAGGAGCCCAACACAGAAAATTCTTCAACATCTGAATCCACCAGCAGTTCATCTTCAGAGGAATCTGACACGTCAGCTACTCCCTGAGGTTTGGGCAGGGAAGACTTGACTGAGGAAGGGGCCTGTCAAGACTGAAAGGCCCCCTGTAACTGGGATGGAAAGAGTTGCAATGTGGACCTAAGGTCCCTAGTAGTAGCCTTGAACTCTTGCACCCAAGCTAGCTCTGATGCGTGGCTGGAGGTCCCTGGAATGCTGTCAGGGACATCAGAACATGCTGGGCATAAATGACCTGAGAATTCTCTAGGTAGCCCTGAGTGACAGGAAGAGCATTGCGCAGTGGGGGATACAGAGATCCCTGCGTCCTTAGTCTTAGGTCTGGCCCCAAGCTCCAGCGGTATAGACATTCTCACAGTGTCAAATAACCTTACTGTATAAGAAATCACCCAATTATAGTGTGTAGGATTAAAGTTTCACCGCAGAAAACGGTAAAATAAACTTATCTGGCAGGCGAAGTGTTAATCAGCAGAGGAGAGAAGGAAAGTCCAAGCCCTGCGTAGGATACTCGCTCTGGCTGCCGCGGCAGGAGCTAATCAGAAATGAGCGCGAGAAGCAAGCGCTCATGGGAAATGTAGTTTTCCCAGAAAAGTACCCCAATCAGTGCCCGAAGTCCCCTGAGCCCCCCAACACACTAGAACCATGAACCAGATGATACAGCAAGGGCAGACAAGTAAAATAAATGAGCCATTTCTGAAGTCGCTAAGTTAAACGGTTGCAGAGAAGTGAATGGAGCAATGGCGTCTATGCGGTAAAGCGCGCCTAACTCAAATTTGACAAAATTGATAGTGTAATAATAAAATGCCTAAAACAGCATTAGAACATGTTAGGAAACTCAAAACAACACTAAACCAGTAGGAAAAGTGTTAGAAAACTCCCCCAAAGAGTGCCAATCCAGCTGCTAAAGGGTTAAGTTACCACATAAACCTGCTCCAAAACACCCAGCAGATATACAGATAGACCCAATGAGTGTAGGAGTGTGCAATAGGAACTCCAAATGAAAACACCCCTCTGCGGAGGGGCACTGTGGGACAAGTGGACCTGCAGCACTCAAAGGGATGCTCACCTTTCCTGCAGATCTTCTGTCTTCAGATTACGATGTAGTAAGAAGTAATCTCCGTGGGTAACTCCTGGGGAAGCACTTGGAATCAAGATTTTCCCCCTCAGGGCTTAAGGTCCACATAAAAGCACCTGGATACTGAGCTAGCCACATCTGAGGGCATTGTCAGTTATGGTAATCCGCCTAAAGGTGGTATTCCATATCTAACAGAAAAATAAAAAAAATTCTAAAATTATAGCAGAACTGTTCTCTTGCCTGTGTTATCTTCACCAAGGAACAAATCTTTCTTTAGCTGGTTGGGTAGCTGCAGCCAAGGAATGAAGGTAGGCTCCACCCCCTGCATACAATTCTAGAATTGTTCCTGCCTACTTAAAGGGGCGGATCGCCTACCCAGAGTTACCAGTAACCTGTATTGGATGACAGAGAAAAATATATATTATATATTATAAAAGCTCTTGGGAGCTTTTGACAGTACCAAGGCACGGGTAAGTGATGGTAAATATAAATGTTTTATGCCAAATAAACAACTCTAATTTTTTAAAATAGCAATGCTACTACAACAAAAATAAAAAACAGATAATAACGCTCTATGCATTTCATAAGTCCAGCTTATTTTCTCAAGAGCCTCACAGCATAGGAGTAACAAAATGTGGATCAGGTCTCAAGGCCCACCGTGCTGACCTGTGTGTGTGTGCTCAGCAATATGACATTGTCAGACCAAAATCCTGTGTTTCATTTTTCATATTCGGCAATGTGTACATCTGATGTCCCAGTTACATATCCATATGGTTGGTTTACATCCCCTTGTTTCTATCATAATGAGCTACGTACGAGTAGACAACACATTGCAAAAAAATGTTTTGTGTACTCCCCTGTAATGCAAAAGATCAAAGGGATAATTATAGTGTAGCTGTTGCATGACAAGCAGTTAGAGGATGCTGCTAAAAATCCTATCATCCTGTCCCACAGGCATCCATAGTATGACCCATCATGGAACAGAGGATTGTCCATCTGACTAGTGAAGCCTTGACTCCACATCCATGAAGCGCAACCCTTGATGTTGTGAAGTGCTTGTGTTGGTGATGCAATGTTTAACTTTATGTTCATAGCAACCTCTACTGGAACATTCACATATCCACATAATATCCAAAAGTATGTGTTGCCTAACATCCGGGTGTCAAACCTGTACAGTAAGAATGCTCAGCCTCAGAGTTACAATACCTTGTGGACAACACATGAGCAGTTCAGTTGTGTTTCTACACTATCCTTTATTTTGGTTATACGTATCTTTTAGTTGCCCCTACAAATCATCAATGCATATTAGTAATATTCAAGCACATGTATGTTTCAATGTAATGTTAGAGATATTAATGGAGAGCCATCTCTATCCAAGATGTGCCTGTTAAAGGGATAGTAATACTTTATTATTAAAATTCTTAAAATTCTGAATTCAAGGATACCAGAGGTATCTCTCAAGCCTTTATAGTTTCAGAGATATAAGTTTTCAAAGTTCCCTCTTTTTTGCCTTTCCCCTGACGTCAGCATTCTAGCTGACAGCCGGGGAATCCTCTCAGTGAGCAAACGGCAGCTCTGCAGGAGTCCTGAGATCGTGTTATAGAAACAGAAATCCTTCACTAAAATGGTTTTCTACTTGGTTTGCAAGCACACATGGAAGACCATTTTAGTGAAGGATTTCTGTTTCTATAACAAGATCTCAGCACTGCTGCAGAGCCGCCGCCTGACCCGGGACTGGAATCCCTTTCTCTCAGCTAGAAAGCTGACGTCAGGGGAAAGACAAAAAGAGGGAACTTTGAAAGAGGATATCTCTCAAACCATAAAGGTTTGAGAGATGCCGCTGGTATAGTTGAATTCAGAATTTTAAGGGCTACAACATGGGGGATAGTAATAATGAAGTATTACTATCCCTTTAAATGTAATGTTGGATTAAACATATCTCAAAATGGAAACATACGTGTGGCTTGAGTATCCCTTATACAAAGGAAGGCATGGCCTTAATGATAGGAGTCAACTAATTGTTTTACCATGAGTGGACTTGGTGATGTATTGATGCAAGGAGATGATGGCAGTGATACAATAAGGTGTGTTGGGAGGTGATAAACAGGTGATACAGGGACATAACTTCCTCAGTAATCTAATGTCCCCAGTTCCAATATTAATCAATGAAACCATTGTACTAAGATTGCTCTAGTTTGATATATCCCGCTATATAGGCTCCATTGGCACACATACAAACAGAAAAAGTGATGTCACTGGAGAGGTCAGCTTCAAGCTTATTAACTCATTAACACACCGTACTGGATAACAGATGATGTTCTCCCTGCTTGGTGTAATCAACTGACCACAATAGTGGCTTCTTCATGTCTTCTATCCAAACACAACATTGACCCCAAAGATCAGCCTAACATTTCAATGAGTGGGATGCATGCTTCCCTATCAGAGTGAATCACAGCCTATTTTGGGAGATGATCTATCTATCTTGTATATTACTTAGCTAATAACCCCTTTAAACCACAACAACAGATGGAACTGAATATTAACCGTGTTGCACCTGTTATGCTAAGGGATAGGTGACAGTTGTTCAAGTTCAACTCACATCATGGCCAAACAACACTGTCATGTTATTTGGCTTCAGTAGATGGATTGGGAGTTGGAACTGGACAACATTGTGTGTGCTAACCTATGTTACAACACTTTTCATCCAGGTAACCTGGGCAAGAGTTGTGTTCACTGCATTCCTTTTGCAATGAGTTGAAGACATCTCTACCACATAACCTGTCAATAACCATAAACCTTCTCAGATAGGACTGAGATGCAGAAATACTTTTTGTATTTTTGGAAAAATATAACAAATGGAGCTTTTTATTCATTTCTTTTATTGGGGGTACTTCAGAGGTGGATGCCCTGGTTGATTGCCTTGTCACCAAGGGTATTCGGGCTATTGGTGCAGGAGTCACACTGGAGGGGAAGGTTGTTGCAGTGGACCCCTCCGTGATTTGCTGCTCCCTATTCATGCTCAGGTTATCCCTGCAATTCAGTTCCCTTAGTTCCAGCAGCAGTTGTCCCATCATGTCTATCATGCCAGTTCTGTATTGGCTGATGGTGAGGCTGCTGCTGGCGTGGGGTGGCTGCTGCTGGTGAGATGGCTGCTGGTGCTGAGTATGGCTGATCCCTCCGCTGTGTCCCAGCATATGTGGATCCTGATGATGGCTGTGTCCCCACCACATCTAGGGAATCTGAGCTTGCCACAGATGTTTGGCCCTCCTGTTATAAATGTGGTGGGGGTGTAAAGTCTTCTTGTTGTTGAGAGTGCTGGGGCTCCCCAATCAGACCCAGATAGTCATAATCCAGTGGCCACGGGTCATACCGTGGCCACTGTTAGCTGTTTCCCTCCCACCATGGGTCATACCTAAGCCTGTGCTGGGGAGCCATCCAGGATGGTAGTTGTTGGCGTGATGTGGGACCATATGCCCCATATTGTGGTGTGCTATAAGCAAATGTGGGAAAAAGAAATCCCAAACAAACAGAAGCCCTTTAATGAGGCACTCAATCACAAGTCAAAATAACAACAAAATGTATTTTTATTGATAGGTAAATAAACAGAGTATAGGATCAGACACACATCTAAAACATAAATAAAATCACAAGAGGAGGTCATGTGAGGAGCTAAATACAACCACAAGTTTATATGTCACATGTCTCTACATTGTATTGAACACTAATAAACAAATAAGTACATATAATGAAGAAGAGACATCAAAATAACAAGATACCTGGACCTCAAGAAATAATAAACAAAAAAGCAAAATCTACCAATTCACAAAAAAGTATACCAAGTGTATTGTAACCACTGAAATAGCTTAAAGTGCGTTAGATAAGGTGCAAAACTGTGTCAACAATATCTATACTTATCAGATAAGAATCAAAAAGATATGGTCACAGGCAATTATTAAAACACCTCACGAGTGTCTCCTCGCGCCCACACTACCCAACGCATATCACCCAAAGGCTTCATCAGGGCCTACACTGGTTAGCAATTCTTGTAGACTACGTTGTGAATATGACGTAAAACATATATTATTAACGAACATTGGCTTTTTTCTTTACTGTAACGCAGGTTTTACCAGCCTTCTTTATGTCAAGCCCTAAATATCTGTTGCCACCCATTTGGCAGTTTCTTGACTAGCATCCAGGAGAAAAAAAGTAATTTCAGTGTGTAATATAGGTTAAAGATGGTACTGTATTAGCCTTGAAAAAAGCAGGAGATGACTGGCAGAGTAAAAGTGATACTTTTATTGACTTGGTAGCTTTAGAGTGCAAGCTTTCAAGATAACTTAAGCCTGTTTGTCAAGCATGTACAGCTTGATGAAGACCTTTGTTGACTTGAAAGCTTGCACTCCAAAGCTACTCAGTTAGCCAATAAAGGTATTACTTTTAGTCTATCAGTCCAATGCTCATGAAAGCAGTAGAAAAGTGGTAAAGCCTTTAAAATGATATCCCACTGGTGCTCAACGTGTGCTGTATTTAAACCTGGATGTTGTTTTTTGTCTTGTGGGAAAACTTGTAGCTAGAGTTAATAATAGTGTTCCTAATTTATCAATAACATGACAGAGCAGATTGTATGCTCAGGGAATAGCACTTAACCCTTTGAGTGCTGGGAGGGGGTTGACTGTCGAGCCCAGGGGATGACACTTAAATGCAGAGGATGACACTTCAACCCAGGGATGAATGGTAGCCTAGGCCTATATACTCATTGAAAGCAGAATAGTGTTTAGAACGGTACGCTCAGGGGATACCACTTAAGTCCTGGGGGTTGACTTTTGAGCCCAGGGGATGACACTTCAACCAGGGGATGAATGTTAGCCTAGCAAATGACACTTCAGCATGAAAACGGAGAACAACACCTTAGCATGGGGATGAACGTTAAGCCTGGAGAGATACTTGAAACCCGTGGAAGGCGACACCTCCCTGGTCGAGGGCCCTTTCCCTGGTGGCAGGTTCTCCCTGATACAAACCCCAACCCCCCCAGCCCAGAATATGGAAGGGGGTAGGGGGAAGAGGTGTGTTCTGGAGCTGGGGTAATTACCAGGAAGGGCCCATCTTAGTACAGTTTTGCCACCACCTCCCGTGCTTCTACCCCTACCTCCAGTGAAGTTAGGGGGAGGTGAAGGAGTGGAGCTTCATCCAGCCACTGCGAATGCTCAGCCCAACTTACCTTAGCAGAGGCCAGCACACCTGATAAAATAATGTAATAGTTATAAAACATGTAGGGTTTGGATAGCTACTATAATAATTTTACTACTACAGTACATGTACTTCTGTATATTTTAATTGATTCTATTTATACTTACTTGTTAGATTTTTTTGTAATAAACCCTTTATATACAAATACATTTTTTCTTATTTTCTTGCTATATTGCTAAGGTATTACCATTAACATCTTAATACTTGGAAGACTTTTACAGCTGGAGATCTCAGTTTGTGCAGTTTGCCTTTCCTGGTGGCTTAATCCAGGACATGTTGTTCACCACCTGAGGCAGCATTTTTGTCTCTATATCATGTGAGTACCCTTTATTTCTACTCCAGGGTGATTCTTGGTGGTAGTCATTGGCGCCTGCATTAATTTTCCGGGTAGGAGGCAAAATGTTATCTCTACCCACAATACACCCATTTCTACTGTGGTCACAAAAGGGTGAGGCATAGGCCAAAACACAAATCCAGACTCTACTAGAAACCATGTTTGGTTTTAGCAACAACAAATTAAAGACATTTAAAATATATAACCAAACTGTTTAATTTGAGATTTGTTAACTTAAATATGATTTGAAATATTTTAACTTAAATATCTTAACATAAATAAATACTGCATATTAACCATTTAATGACCCATAACGTACATGTACGTCACAGGGTGGATGTCCCTAAAGGACCAAGGACATACATGTACGTCATGGAATTCAGGGCTCCCTGCGTGGCTTCATGCCGTTTGGGGAGCCCTGAATCCGATCGCAAAAAAAAAAGGCCGTGGTCCTTAAGTGCCAGCCGCGTGCGTGGCCGGTCCTTAAGGGGTTAAATTAAATATTCATAATGAACAAAATATATGTCAACCAAGTTACAGATATAGTATAAAATAAGCCCTGCTTATGCTTAAAATTTTTTATATATTTTGTGTGAGGTTATAACAAATGAATTAGAGGAAAAACGTGGTTAAACAAAAGGAATACTAAAAAGGCCAAAATTGCTTTTATCCTCTAGTGTAAAACAAGGCCTGGTCCTTAAGGGATTAAGTCTTTGAGTGCCATAGGGGTATGCAACCCATTGTTTTGCAATGCATTGCGTACCCCTCTGGCACTCAAAGGGTTAAGAGAGCAAGTCAGGAAGCTAAAGAGCCAGAGATGTGATTCTGGAGCAAACCAGCTGCCCAGAAGGGAAGAAATTAATATACCCAATGATTTAAATTGAGGTTCTAAACCCCACGTTCCAAATATCTCTATTTTGAATGTTCCAAATAAATCAATGGGAATTTGAGGAATCTATATTTGTTCCCCATAGCGCAGTTGGTTTGCATCAGATTTTCACCTCTTTACCTTACTGAATTGTATCTTCAGGGTAGGTTTTAACCTTTGAGTATCAGAGCTTTGCTATGTGATATGCACCCCCCTGGCACCAAAAGGGTTAAATTAAGAATATGATTAGGGTTTTTACAGTATGTATTTAGGGTTAACACATGGGATGCTCAGAGATACAAAAAGAATTGGAGAGTGGAGATATAGGTGAGTGGCCTAAAAGGAGGTGGGGGTTAGACAGTAGGTGGCAATACTAAGAGAAGGAGACAGGCGGCTGGGAAAGGATGGGCGGATAAAAGCAGACTCCCTGAAAGCACATAGAGAACAGTATGTTTGGGATCACTACCTGTATACAGTCCTGCACATCCCTATAGTATAGTGATAGGTGGGATAATTTTTACCTGGGTAGGAGAGGGGGTGGCTAAACCTTTCCCCTGTGCAGGAGGGAGGTGATTTGGCTAATACTGTGGTGCTCTGGTAAAAAGGAGGGTGTCATGTTCAAGGGAGGGAAGGGCTAACCCTGCACTGAGTGGGAGCTGGGGAGAGATGAGACAGCCCTGGCCAATATTTAGGGCTAACTCTGCACTGAGTGGGATCTAGGGAGGGATGAGACAGACTTGGCCAATATTTAAGGCTAACTCTTCACTGAGTGGGAGCTAGGGAAGGATGACTCAGACTTGGCCAATGCTTAGGGCTAAACCTTCACTAAGTGGGAGCTAGAGTGGGATGAGACTTGGTCATTATTACACTGGGAAAGAAAAGCATTGTGGGCCATTCAGGGAGCCCAACTGGTCCATAACTGCACAGCCCACTGGGTGATACCCAATTCCTTAGGGTTTTTCTGGCAGTGCTCCACTTGTTTGTGTCTTCAGTCAGGATTGCCACCAGAAATCATAGGGCCTGGGACAAGTGTCAGGAAGGAAAAATGCACTGCTCACTCTCCCCTATATTTAAATTAGACTTTTAACCTTTAGAATGCTACAGGGGTCTCCAACGCTTTGTGTAGCTGTGTTGAAGACCCTGCTAGCATTCTAGGGGTTAAACACCTTATTTAATCAGTGTGTATTTTGGAAATGTTTATTCTCCCTATTTCAGTTGGTTTGCTCCAAAACAGATCCACTTTGGCTAAGTTAGGAAACGCTCAATGATCTTGTGTATAAAGGCAAAGTGACATAATTATAGATAAAACTAACTGAACAATAGGGGGAAAATAAGAAGGCCTTTCTAGCATTCTAGGGGTTAAAAGCCCAATCGAAATGTGAATTTTGGAAATATTAAAGGGGATCTATCACCCCTATACAACTTTGTGCAAATAGTTTTTTATATAGTGAATATGCTTTAAAGCAGCGGTTCTCAACCTGTGGGTCGCGACCCCGTCGGGGGTCGAATGACAATTTGCCAGGGGTCGCCGAAAGGGTACACCTTAGTAAAGCTCCAACATGTAAGTGACTGGTGGTCTCGCTCTCAAATGATTTGACAGTGACTGAGGCAGGCAGCCACTGTGAGCGACAGGCAGCAGTGCAGGAGACCTGGAGAGACGGAGCCCACTCACTCACATGATGATGTCAGGCACGCGCGCACACACGTACCGCAGCCAGAAGATGCAGGGAGAGCAGCGTGAGCGTGAGCAGAGACAGAATGCTGCAAGTGAAAGAGTGAGTCTGACAATGATGCTGGGAATTGGGACGGGTTGTTGTATATGCTGTACTGTACTGGACAGGCAATGTGGAGATGATGGGGCAAGTTGGAGCTGATGGGGTGCAAGCTGGAGCTGATGGTGGCAAGTTGGAGCTGATGGGGGCAAGATGGAGCAGATCAGGGCAAGTTGGAGCTGATCAGGCCAAGTTGGAGCTGATGGGGGGCAATGTGGAGCTGATGGGGCAATATGGAGCTGATGGGGGCAAGTTGGAGCTGATGGTGGCAAGTTGGAGCAGATCAGGGCAAGTTGGAGCTGATGGGGGCAAGATGGAGCAGATCAGGGCAAGTTGGAGCTGATCAGGGCAAGTTGGAGCTGATGGGGGGCAATGTGGAGCTGATGGGGCAATATGGAGCTGATGGGGGGCAATGTGGAGATGAGGGGGCAAGTTGGAGCTGATGGGGGTAAGTTGGAGCAGATCAGGGCAAGTTGGAGCTGATCAGGGCAATATGGAGCTGATGGGGCAATATGGAGCTGAAGGGGGCAAGTTGGAACTGATGGGGGGCAATGTGAGGGCAATATGGAGCTGATGGGGCAATGTGGAGATGAGGGGGCAAGTTGGAGCTGATGGGGGCAAGTTGGAAATGATGGGGGCAATGTGAGGGCAATATGGAGATCAGGGAGCAAGCTGGAGCTGAAGGGGCAATATGGAGCTGATGGGGGCAATGTGAGGGCAATATGGAGCTGATCAGGACAAGTTGGAGCTGATCAGGGCAAGTTGGAGCTGATGGAGGGCAATGTGAGGATAATATGGAGCTGCTGGGGGCAACGTGGAGCTGATGGGGGGAAATGTGAGGGCAATGTGGAGATGATGGGGGGGCAACTTGAGTGCATGCATGCAACAGTAATAGAGACAAAGACACATGAAACAGACATACACACAGACACAGAAACTCCCACACACATGCACTGACATACATAGAGTGAGACAGACACACTCATACATGCAATGATACACACACACGTATAGAGATTGACAATCTTGACTTGACCCCTGCCTAAAACCATTAGAAATTGGTTTTTTTGTAACATAACAGTAGCAGAATTACAGCGATGAAGGAGCAACGAAAATAATTTTACTGTCAGGGGTCCCCGCGACTTGGGAAATTTTATTAAAGGGTCACGGCGCTAGAAAGATTGAGAACCACTCCTTTAAAGTGTATTTTTTATTTAATTTTTTTTGGCAGAAATTAAAAGAATAAATACAGCCCTGTGCCTACTTCCGGGCACACTGAAGTTACCTGATCCTTGCCGCAGCCAGTTGCTCTGCCTTTCTCTATCCAGCCTCCTCCGATGACAGAGGCTTTCTGTCTGTAAGCAGGAGCTCTCTCATTGGCCAGAAATCGATCTCTGCTAATGAGAAGCAAGGGACGATGGGAGAAAAGGCATAAGGGAGCAACAAAGTGGCATATGGGGCAACTGATTGGCAAATATGGGGCAAAAGAGAGGTACTAGAGAAGCAAATGGAGGGTCCAAATGCTTGATACAGCTGTCTGCTCTTTAAGTGAGGTGAGGTCTTCTCTAGAGTCATTGTTTCCCCTTTCATTACCTGTACTCAGCACTCCCCCATTTCCCCCGACCCCATTGACTTCATTGTTTTAAAGGGATAGTAAAACTTAATATATAGTAAAATATATATTGTAGGGTTTAGCCCCCTGAGTACAAGGGTACTTCCACAGCTGAAAGGTGTTTTATTCAAAAGTGATTGCAGCTCAAACTTGAATTTTTAGTTGCAGTATCTCAATGGCCCGAAATGTTACAGTGGTGCTGTTGCTACACAATCCTATGGAGGTTTATAGTCAATTGACTAGAGCTTTCCATAGGAGTATGTAGCAAGAGCACCAATGTAAAATGTCAGGCCATTGAGATACTGCACCTAATAAAAATTCAAGTTAGAGCTCTAATAACTTTTGAATAAAATACCTTTTAGCAGTTGGAGTACCCTTATTTTACTCAGGAAGATAAACCCAACAATATATTTGTTTATAGATATCAAATGTTACTATCCCTTTAAAAAGTGTCCTGCTCTTTGTGCAGGCAGCTATCTGCTCAATGTTTCTATGCCTGCATGGGGTGTGGAGACTCATCTAACTGCAAGCTAATCAATCCAGCAGACAGAATTCATGCAAATATAGAAACACTCAGCAGAGAGCTGCTGTTGCAAATGTTCTACTAGTACATGCACATACATCAGCTGAATAGTACCTTTCTCTCTCTGTGATCTATCCAGACCAATGAAATTATTCTGCTCCTCCTCTGCTGCAATGAGTCCTCAGCCTGCTCCCTCTCTGGCTTGGCTGTGGAAGCTCCCAGCCCAGAAGCAGGTTGCATGACCTATTTTTCACCCCACCATCATGCACTCCCTTTCTCCTGCCTCATTCTGACTGGTGCCCTTCTGGGGGGGTGGAGTGCCCCCTCTTGCCTCCCCCCCCACGGACGCCCATGCTAGTAGACAGAGAACCCCATGTACACTGCCTGGCCCCCAGACTTGTTCCCTTGCCGACTGGTAGACAGAGAACCCCATGTACACTGCCTGGCCCCCAGACTTGTTCCCTTGCCCACTGGTAGCCACAGATCTCCATGTACACTGTCTGACCCCCCCCCCCCTGTTTACTGGTAGTTACAAATCCACATGGGCACTACCTGGGCAAGGTAACAAGGCTGGGAGGTGTCAGACAGTGTATGTTGGGTTAACACACAATGGTGATATTCCCCATGCCCTCCCCTAGTAAACTCAGACATGCTAACTGCCCCTATAAACTCCAACATGATGCCCCACATAGTAAACACTGACATGCTACCCTTCCCCTATAAACTTCATGATGCCCCTCCAGTAAATTCTGACATAAAGTGCCCCCATACAGTTAACACTTTGAGTGCCAGAGGGGTATGCAACACATTGCTTTGCGTACCCCTCTGGCACTCAAAGGATTTATGCCCAACATATGCTGCCTCATAACTCTTAATGCTTGTTAAAAAAAAAATGATAAGCTTGAGTAGGAGGATCCTCAAAACCCACTTGCATCATGTGAGTCTTGATGATCCTCCTACTCAAGTTGATCATTCATAGAATGACGGCTTGACTAGGAGGTACTATTAGAAGTCAGTGATAGCCTTCCTGGTCGAAGCAGGTGATCAATGTGCCAGGGGGACATCAGGAGGGGTCCTGATTCCCGCTTTGAGGTCTGAGTTTATTTAATAATTATTAAGAAAAAACAGACCAGTGCTGAGTTTTATTTTTTTTTTAATACGATATAAGCCTTATGGGGCAGCAAACATTATGCACTAACCCTTTAAATGCCAGAGGGGTACAGAACATTTTCAGAATGCGTTGTATGCCCCCGACACTCAAAAGATTAATTGAGTGGGGACATCATGTCGGAGGTTATAGGGGGAGGGCAGCAAGTCATTTTACTGAGGGGCATCAAGCCAGAGTTTATAGTGGGAGGGCAGGGGGCAACATAACATCAGTGTTTATGGGGGGGAAGCATATTGAGTTTACAGGGAGAGGACAGCATGTCTGAGTTATAAGGGGGAGGGCAGCATGTCAGAGGTTACTAAGGGGGGCATCATGCTGGAGTGTATGGGGAGTGCAGCAAGTGTTTACTGGGGGGGGATCATGTCAGAGTGTATATGGGGAGGGCAGCAAGTCGGAGTTTACTGGGGGGTTTCATGTCAGAGTGTATAGGGAGAGGGCAGCGTGTCGGAGTTTATGGGGGGCATCATGCCAGAGTTTATAGGGGACAGCAGCATATCGGAATTCACTGGGTCATCATGTCAGAGTTTATAGGGTGGCAGCCTGTTGGAGTTTATAGGGAGAGGGCAGCATGTTTCAGTTTATAGGTGAAGGGAAGCATGTCGGAGGTTACTAAAGGGGGCATCATGTTGGAGTGTATAGGGGAGGGCAGCATGTCAGTTTATGGGGGGGTATCATGACAGTTTATAGGGGAAGGGCAACATATCGGAATTCACGGAAAAGTTATGTCTGAGTTTATAGGTGAGGCAGCATATCAGAGTTTACTGGGGGGGGGCAGCATGGTGGAGTTTAATGGGGGAGATGGGGAAGGCAGCATGTCAAAGTTTATTAGGTGAGGGCAGCATGGCAGTTTGCTGTGGGCAGCATGTCAGCATTTACTAAGGGGGGCATCATGTCAGAATTTATAGGGTGAGGGGAGCATGTCAGGTGTTTACTAGGGGAGGCCAGTATGTCAGATTTCTACATTGTGGTGCAGAATGCTGGATTTCTATATTGTGTGGCAACATGGGGAGTCACCATTGTCTGTTAGCCCACATACACTGCCAAACACCCATCAGCCTTGTTCCCTTGCACAGAAAATGATGCCCATGGGGACCTGTGGCTATCAGTAGGCAAGGGAAGAAGTCTGGGGGCCAGGTTGTGTACACTGGACTCTGTGGCTACCAGTGAAGAAGGCTGGGGGGGGCAGCTGGTAATCAAAATTCCCAATGGATGCTGCCTGAACCCCAGCCTTGTTTCCTTGGGAGTGCACAAAGTGTATGAAAGGATGACATTACTGATATTTCATTTTCTTCTGTTTGTGTATTCAACAATGGGCTTTATATGGGCTTTATATCCATCCTCCAGCTGGTAGGACCTAACCAATTCTATTTCTAAGGAAGCTCCACCCTCTCCACTCTAGTTATACTCTCTCATGGTTGAGGTGTGCCGTGGACAGACACAGAAGAAAAGGAAATACCTTTAAAGCGGAACTTTTATCCTAACACAATTGCCCCAGAATAGATTACTAACCTAGCGATATGCAAAGTTATACTATCCTTAAGCGAGCGGTACTGAAGAAAAAAAACACATCTTCCGTAGGCATCGGGCTGCACAGAGCTTACAAGAGAATCTCTGTGTGCCTGCACGGTCAGTCCCTTCCAGTGCCTTAAGGCACCAAGGAATGTCACCACCAGTGCTGACAGTGAACAGGACAGACAGCGCAGACTCAGAGGTACATCTCCTTTAAGATGTCTGCACTGTCTGTCCTCTGGTTCCTGCCGAAGATCTGGTTTTTCTTCAATACCGCTGACTTATTGCGCTTAAGGATAGTTTAACTTTTACATATCGCTAAGTTAGTAATCTATTTGGAGGCAATTTTATTAGGATGAAAGTTCCGCTTTAAGTAAATTTCATCCTTTCTTCTGTGTCCTCCATGGCAATATTTAACAATGGGATATACCTAAGCAATCAAAACAGGGTGGGAACAATAAACCCAAAACCCTCAAAAGCAAATTGCAAGAACACTGCTATCATTAATTCCAGGCTGAGACTGAACGCTCCGAGACCGGGCCGTTCAGTCTCAGCCCTTCTTACGTGTGTCGGGTCATGTGATCGACGTAGCAGCGATCACATGTACCGGCATTCTGAGTGACAGAGGCAGTACACAAAGCATACTGCCTCTATGTCTCTCCTCTGCCTCCCTTGCTATCAATAAGGGAGAGAGAAGCAGAGAGGAGACACCTAGTGGAAAAAGAAAATATAGCAGCTGGGGGTATTAACCCCTTCACTGCTGGAGGCTGGCTATATGCAGGTCAATTTCTGACCTGCAATTATACACTTTTTTTTTTTTTTTTACAAAAAAATATTTTATTAAAAAAAAAAAAACATCTCATTAAAGAAAACTGGGAGTGTGACTGTTGTGGAGCCATGTAATACACTTATACACACCGCCAAATATCATAGATAAAAATAAAAGTGGGAACATAGGGTGGGGAAAAAGGAACATGGGGATTTTCACCCATAGGGGACAGTGGCCACTTTGAACTGCGCATTTTGTAGGTATGACTGACCAGTCATACCTTTCATGCAGTTTCCATAAAAACTTAACACTTTGTGCCCAATTGATCCCAAGAGAAAAAACAAAAATGGTGGGGTTTTTTTTTGCCTTTTTTTTAATTTTAGTAAAGTAAATGGTGGGTTATCCATAGAAGTGGGGTATCAAAAGAAAGCCCTATTTGTGTTTAAAAACAAAAAAAACAGTATATAATTTACGGGGGTGGAATAAAAGACTTAGAGGGAAAACACTGTTGAACAAAGACATAGTCAAAAAGGTCAGAATTGCTCCAGTCCGTAAGTGAAAACTACCTCAGATTTTCCCGGTCCTTAAAGGGTTAAATAGAAAGAAATAACACCCATGTGCAAACAAGGAAATATACTTCCTACTTGGTTATTGTTAAATCACCACCTGTAGGACTTTTTTTCCAAATGATGCTGCTGCCAAAGATCTGACATCCAATCTGTAATGCTTGATAAAGGTGGAAGCAGACTCCGATGTTGCAGCTTTGCAAAATTCTTCTGTGGTTGCCATGACATTACATGCCCAAGATGTTGACACTGCTCGAGTTGAATGGGCCTTCCTATTAACCCCTTAAGGACCCATGACGTGCCAGGACCGTTCTGCACTTAAGGACCAGTGACAGTCCTGGAACACCATGGCATTCAGGGGTCCCCCTGAATCCAATGAAGAAAAATAAAAGTTCAGTGGTCCTTAACTGCTGGAGGTTCCACTTTAGCCTCAGTATATGCAGTCTTAATACACTGTGAAATCCATCTAGCAATAGAAGACTTTGATGCTAATGTTCCATTAAATTTTCCTTGAAAATGAATGAAGTATCAGAATTTGTAAATTACTTGGTTCTATTTAGACAGATATGCATCTGACTAGAGCCAAAGAATGTAGTAATTTCTTCTTTGAGTTTTGTGGATTAGGACAAAATGAAGGTAAATTGATCTGATTAAAGCAGTCGTTTCACCTATATTGAAGGTAGCCTGTATGTCTACCTGTTGTCCCTGTATCAACAAATATTTGTTTTTATTACTTAGTAAAGCGATATTTAGCCCATTGTAAGTGCAGTGACAGGCACTGTGGGAAAAGTGTCCTGCCGAGCTTCACAGGTCCTTCAAGAAGGCAATCAATCCAGCCAATCTTACAGATACATACTTACGTGCACTATGTTGCTTGAGCAGCACGCTCTGCTAAAGGAAAAAAGGTGACTCCCACTGAACGAGAGGGAGCTGCCACTAATGCTACCTCACAGACATGGCACTGCTCTACCTCTCTGATACGGACAGAATGAAAGGTACTTTATTGCTTCTCAGGACTATTTTATACATCTTTAATAACAAAAATGAACTTTCACATATTGCTAAAGCTATGTAGGATTACTATGATATAGGTGAAAGTTCTGCTTTAAGATGAAGGGTTCATAATGACAACAACTTATTAACCCTTTGTGATGGTAGTGAGAAATATGATTTTTCCAGGTCAAGTTTTTGATAGGGATCTGCTCCAGAAGCTCAAATTCACTAGAATCAGCTAGCTTAGTACCAAGATTAAATCCCATTCCAGAACTATGTTTCTAATTCTAGACCTAACTTTTTCAACTGCTCTGATAAATAATTTAACAATGTCCTCTACTGCAAAACGTTAAACAAAAACAGCTGATAATTTTGAAAGTTGCACTTTGAGAGATGCTGCATTAAGTCCAGAATTAAAAATCTTTCCGGGGGAATTCTAAAATAGAAGTTGAGTTAACTGTATATTGTTCTGTATAAATCAAGTTCTGAATCTTACAAACACTGTTTTAGACTTTAGAAGTTGAGGATTTCCATTCATTGCCTGATTTCCAGTCTGGATTATGTTCCCTGTGTTGCTCTTAAATTCCATAGTCCTCCATTTCCCCGGGGACTGGCATCTGTATTTATTACTTCCAACTGGAAATCCAACAGGGATGTGCCTTCTTCAAATTCTTGTTCTTTGTCCACCAAGCTAATCCAGTATGTCATTTTATTTACATAACACTGTATACACTTCCAAAATTATTATAACAGTATATTCTGGGGGCAATCTTATTCTAATGTTTCTTAGTGGATCTGGCCAACCTACTGCAAACTATTACACAGTAGCCATTTGCCTGTAAAGTTAGAATAACCTTTGGAAGCCATACAGTACAATCACAGAAGTAATAGGGAGAGATCAGATTGATAACAATTTTAGATCATTGACATTTATATTTAGCTAGCATAGCTGACACCTGCAAAGCCAGTTGTTTATTGTGTGTGTAGGGAAGTCTGCACATGAATGCTGTGGAATGCATTGGTGTCCATTGCAAGCATGTATAGAAAATTCACAATAATGTTGTTCTGAAATGGTCATTGTGTGCCATTGATCTGTAATTATAAGTTAACATTTGCATTGCTGTCTGGTAAGTTTTCCTTCTGTTTCTCGTGTCTGTTGTTCTAGTACATCTTCGATGTTTCTGTTTAAAAATTGCATTGTCTGCATGGTGGTACTAAGGCGTGGTCTTCACCTGTTGGAATAGTCACTCTTGTGAAAATCCTGACAGAACAAGGCAGCATACACCACTTTGGATTGAGTAATTGGCTGGTCTTTACTGTCCACGGTTATATTAACACTTGCTGCAGAGTTCTGTGCAGACATGATTTTGTCACTATACTCTCTATGGTATATTTTACACTAATATAATTACATTATCATTGTGTTGCTATATCCATACATTATTACTATTGCTAAGCATTATAATATGGTAATGCAAATTTTAACTGTGAAGTGTATTTCATTACTCTGTGTTACATCCAGAGGTATGCATATTGAAAACAGCAGATAGTTAAATTCTGTTTCATCTGTGTCCTATCCCCACCTCTGTACAATGGGTATTATCTCCGCCCACTTGCTGGGGTAGGACCAATCAAAAAAGACAATATAAGGAAGCCCCTCTCCACAGCAGACAGTCTTTTTGGTCCTACCAAGCTGGGTGTAGGGCTGTTAGCCTTGCTCCGCTTGTTAGGAGTAAGCTTCTTTTAAAAGTTTTCAGTTTGTTTGCAGGTTTGTTAATTTTGATCCTACCTGGGCCGCAGTACAGTGCCACCTTTCCAGAGGCTGATTCCCTCTAATGCAACCCGTCTCTGCCTCAAACGCCAGAAGTGGGTGTCTGGATGTGTCATCCGTTTGGTCTCCATACAGTGCAGAACCACCTGGAAGGACCGGAAGTGAGCCAGGACGCTTTCTCGCATGCTCCTCCCTTGTGCGTTCCATGATTGAAACGCATCCCATTTGGGACTGCTGCATACCTCCATAGATGCTCGTGCAGAGACCAGTAGTACAGGTAAGTGCTTAATTTATAATTTCATCACTGTATCGGTCTTCTGGGGAATTATGAGACATGGCTATTTTCATTGGACTTGTGAGTTCTTCAGAGAGGATCTGGGAAGAAATGATCAGGCTGAGGCTTTGATCCTTTCATCTAGCCTATTCATGTTTTGGATACAGACTGTTCAGAACGGCAGTACGTTAACCTTATACATTCCAAGGGAGTGTGTACTGGTTTGCTTGACAGCCTATAATCCCTACGCCATATTCTAGTCCTTGCCCCTTTGAGTGTAAGGGGGATATGTAGCGCAGCATCATAAGCAATGCATTACGTGCCCTTTGGGACTCACTGGGAACAAATGTAACATTATCCCCTAGCCTTCTATTCTGATTTCATCCTGATACAAGTATGTTAGGGCTTCTGGATAACATGAGTGTTCTATAAAACTTAGGTTTAATTGGTATATTTCCCCTGCCAATACCTCTTCCTAGCTAAACCTTTCCCCAGAGGTGAATTCTTATATTGTGTCTAGCCCAAACTTATCTAGAGTGCCTCAGGAAGGCTGCAGGGCAAGGGATGCCCATACTGTTCATATATGTTTGGACAAGGATATACAATATTGATACGTTTCGACATGCTCCAGGCCTCAACCCCTGCAACATAATGTACAAGGATGTTGGATCAAAAGTTTGCATTACTTCTGACGTATGGAGTGAATCCATTTAAAGATAATCTGAAATTATATAAGCGGTACATTGACGATATTTTAATTATTTGGGATGGAGAGGAGGACTTTTGTTGAGACTTTTTATAGATGACCTGAATGATAATAAGTTTAATTTAAAATTTACAGCACATTTTAATAGGACCTGTATTGAGTTTTTAGATATTATTTTATTTCATGAAGAGGGTAAGATTCTGACTAAAAATTATCGTAAGAAAGTGGATTGTAACGGATACATACATATTAAAAGTAATCATTTGAAAAAGTGGAAAGAAAATATTCCCCTTGGACAACTACAGAGGGTGAAACGGAATTGCAGTAGAAAGGAGGATTTTGAGATAGAGGCGGAGATAGTAGTGGGTAAATTTGTGGAAAAAGGGTATGATATGGAGGTTTGTACCAAAGCATTGGAGAGGGTTGGAAAAATGGAAAGAAAGGATTTGATTAGGTACAAAGAAAAGAAAAATAAAGAGGAGGAAGTGAAGCTTCCCTATTTTACGACTAATTATAGTATGGGTGCATTACAAATAAAACATGCCTTGGGAAAATATTGGCACATTATTCAGAATGATCCCATTTTGGGGCCTTATGCTAGAGAGAAACCTAATGTGTCATTTAGGAAGAGTATGAATATCAAAAACATGATAGCTCCGAGCGATATAGGAGGTAGGGAAGCTGGGAGAAAGGAAGGTATTTTGGAGCCAAGGGTATGTTTAAATGTGGAAGGAAAGGTTGTAAAGTTTGTATATGTGGAATGAATGGTAATAACTTCACTTCAAAGGTAACAGGGAAGGAATATAAATTAAGGACATTGATGAACTGCAATTCCAATTATGTAGTATATCTCTTGAGTTGTCCCTGTGGCTTACAATATGTGGGGCGGACTGTGCGAAAATTAAGGACCAGATTTATGGAACATCTATGGAATATTCATCTGGGGGTACTTACGCACAGTGTATCTAAACATTTTGTTGAATGCCATGATGGGAAACCAGATGGAATTTCAGTTATGGCAATAGAACAAGTCCATATGAGTAGGAGAGGAGGGGATAGATTTTTAGGATTAAGGAAAAGAGAGACCTTCTGGATTCATGAGTTAAAATATCTGAGTCCGGGAGGTCTCAATATAGATATAGACATAGCAGCTTTTACTCTTTAGTAGATGCATGTGCTTGTTGCATCATTTTAGGAGGTGAATAAGGGTATTTGATATGTGTGTATCCGTTGCATCCCTTTAGGAGGAGGTGGATAAGGATGGTACAGGGAAATCTGTAATAGTGTTAAAGTGCATCTTTTGCAAGTGATGAAGGAGAGATATATATATGAAAAGAAATAGGTAGTGAGAAAGAGGCATGTGAGAGAAGGATTATATAATGGTTAAAGGGTTACAAGATTAGATAATTTTAATTTAAATTTATTTTATTTCATTTTATATTAAGGAGGAGGTAATATAGAGTTGGAGGCTGATACATATATGTTTTTATAAATATATTTTGATGAATATGTTTATACGTTCTTATATGCTTTTAAGATTGTGATAAGTGAAAATTGTGAGGGTAAATATATTATATATAAGGTGGGCTAGAATGTGACTCTGTAATGCCCTGAGGAAGTGGACAGTAGAAGTCCACAATACGCGTTTGAAAAAGGAAAGGAGGAGGGTTGCATGCTTGGTACCTCCTGGTCACGCCCCCCCCCCTTTGAGGAAGCCCGCTTCTTAGAGTGTGCGGTTGAACACAGGCTCCGATCCGGGAGATTAGCGATAGAGCTGGTGAGAGTTCAGCGAAATTGGAGGAGACGCTCAATAAGGAGCGGAGTCATATTGGAAGGCTTGGAGTATCTAAATACATTGGAATGTATTGGATTATCTTGAACTGAAACTGCTGGTGGGCTGAGACGCGGTGAATACCGGTGGTGGTGGCAGAATGAACCGGGAGGGAGAGAGGCTTGTATATCACTTCCATCTTGTAAGTTTTTAATATATGTGTGTTTGTCCTGCTGAATAAACACTGCTTTTAGATTTCTTTTTCTTGCGCTTTTATTTTGTTTGTGTTCACAGAAAAAGAGTGAGTTTCACATTGGACAGGACCCTTCCAAGTTATATGGGAATAATCCCTTGGCCTATCTCACTCTTACTGAAGTTGGGAGTTTCATATGGGCCTTTATGGGGTATAAATAGCTTATTCAGTATTTTCATATCAATCATCCTATTTCTGATATATCTATTTTGTAGAAAGGGGACATCGGTACTGGTATGACCAGATAATTTCCCTTCTGAACCCTTTACTAAAAGAGGACATTTATCAGCTATAACCCTCCAATCATTCACATCCATTGTTTTCTTAAAGGACCATTATTTTCCCATAGGAAAAGGTTATTTTCTTAGGAGGTGATAGTACAGGGAAATTGAGTTAGCCTTTTTTATCCATTTTCTGTCAGTGGTTAGTGTTTGAAGTTAGTTTTCTGCACTGGGCCTGCATTGCTGGAGCCATCTATATGGCTTAAGTGAAGTAGGAGGTTGCATCTATCTAGGAAGCAGTTAGCCTTTACTATAATGCCTCATATAGTCTTTATAAGACTTGCGGCTAGGTCATCAGTGTTTTCCATCACAGTAGTGAGTGTTGTAGCTGTAATCATTGGTTGTGGACACCTCTGTCAGATGAGAATTTGTCGCACTTCTCTTCCAGGAGGCAGAACAAGATGGGGCAGTTGGTTATTGTACCAGCTGTAGAATCTAATTAGGCACAAGGTCACAGGTCTAGTTCCGGCAAGGTCAGCTTAGCTTCTCTTCCCTGTGGGGTAGATAAAGGAGTCCAGGACATACTTTGATATGAGAATCTGTATCTGTGTATTCTTACTGGTGATCTACTTCAGCAGACCCAGATCCTGCTGGGTAGATCTGTCGGATGTAAGACAAGAAGTTGTATAGCTTCTATCAGAGAAGGCAGTTATCCACTCAGTCGTCCCTTTTTGAAATTTAATGCTATTGAAGTAGACCGGACTCTGATTCTAGTCCCAGTGGGGCTTCAGTCTGGCATCTTTTCTTCTATTTTTATCATCAGAATCCACTCCAGGACCGATGGGTTCACCAGATATGGGAATCTAGGTAGCCTCTGTAGTTAGACCACTTTCTTCCTTATATCAGGCCCTGTCAATGTTCTGGAGCCCCGCATTAGTGGTCAAGATTCTGTTTAGTCAGAGGGTGGTAAACCGGTTCCTCTGTCAGAAGAGCTTTGGGAGTTATTCCTTATTGCTCTTTTCAAGTTTTGGGGGGATTCAAACTATTTGGTTTTCAAGATCCTAAATGCCCTTGACAAGCTTCGGCCTTTCAAAGAGAATCTGCAAACCTTAGTTTTTAGGCAGTTCCACTAGATGAATCCATATTGATTGTAGACTTTAAAATGCTTATTATCTTTCCAGTTGGGTATCTGAAGTTTATACTGGAAGGTTTCACTTACAATTCAGCAGCATCCAGAGTCTTCTCCAGGTATTGGCAAGTGTGTCTACAAACTTTAAGGTCAAGCCTTATATCGGTTCCCTATTTGAATAACTAAAAGTCACTCTGTTCAGAATCTCAAATTTTGGTCATACCCAGGGCAAGTTGTATTGCACAGAGGATTCCTTTCTCTTCTATATAAGAAGAGTCTTCTGTGGTGATTAATTTCATTTAGCCATCTCCCTCAGTCGTGACTAGTTCGCTTGCACTAAGGTGCTAGAAATAAGGGTGGTAGCTACTGGTCTGAAGCCTTTTCAGAACCCAGCTATATATATCTATCTATCTAGGTCCACTCATACAACACTGCAGCTGTTACACTCATATACAGTTAGAGAGGTATCAGGAGAGTATCCTCATAAGAAGGGGAAAAGAGCTTACATTGGCTCAGATAGAATCTGAGCCATCATGTCCTCTCACATTACGAGAAGACTAAATCCACAAGCAGTTTTCTGGACAGAACACATCTGGACCATTAGTGGGGTTCATATATCTGAGGTAGATCTGATAGCTACCAGCAAATTGGCAGTCCTCTCTGCTCTGGGGCAGAATGCCCCAGTCCAATCATGGACTTTCCTCTGGCCTACATTTTTTCCTCTTATTTTCATGATCCACTAACCCTATGGCTTAATCCCAGACAGATTAAAAGATCACTTTTATCTTCTGCACTGGTCAGGAGATCTTGTTACTGTAACTTAATCAAGTTGTCAGTGTATCATCCCATGTCCCTACCTCTCAGACAGGATCTGTGGTCTCGGAGACCTCTATCTCTTCCTAAAAACACCAACTTCTTAGTCTGAGGGTTGAAGGTTGAGAGAGAGTTCTCTAGTATAAACTGTCAGAACCAGTAGTCTTACTGTTTGTCTCTGGGAAGAAAGCTTTTATATCTACTAGCTTCTGCAAAATTGATAAGTTCTTAGGAACTGGGGTCCTAAAGATCCTTGAATTTGGCTAGCATCATAAGGGGTTCAGAATTGCTGAAGTCTGCTTCCATCAGATAGACTATATGTATTTGTCCAGGAAACCTGTGCAAATGGATGAATGGGGCTGACAGAGACGAGAATTAATATTCCTTATATAGCGCCAACTAATTCCGCAGAGCTGAACAATTGGGAATAGGCATACAGAGGTAGTAAATATTGCACTCAAATATGGAGAACAGAAGGCCCTGATCGCTAGAGCTTACAGTCTAGAGGAATGTAGGTTTGACAGAAGGCATAACTTCTGTTGGTTATAGTACCTCCTGCCACATGAGCTTAATTGAATCCAGCCCTTGTATTAATAGATTTCCAGATGGCACTTCTATATAGGTTTTAAGCAGATATCTAGTGCTATTGTTTTTCAGCCTTTGTTGGGCACCTACAACCCCAAGGCTTTGACATATAAAACTTATTAACAGCTTCTTTTGCTAGGAAGGAGGGTGAGCTGCAAGCCTTAACCAGTAATCACTGTAGTTGGTCATCCAATAGCCTAACGTGGTATCCAGGATTATACCCTCCTTTAAGTTCATAGGTGAGTCTTCATTCTATCTTGAGTCAGGAACTTATCCATCTCTCCTTTTTGGAACTAACTTTAGAAATACAGTTCCATAACCCTGATCTAGTACTCTGTATCACTTGTAATTGGGGAGGAACAGAGAAGTACACTAGATAGGCTCCTTATATTTTATCCTCTGGTGCTTTTAGGGATCCTCAAACTCTTTATGGCTAGAAGGACCTCTCAATTTAATGGAATTTGCTACTAGGAGGTTAGATTTCTTCCTCCACTCGGATCAAGGTTCTTTCCAGAGGTCGCTGTCCATGTCTCTGGCAGGTATGTTTTCTCTCCGGAGGATACGTGTAACACTGCTGCCTGGTCATCCTTATCAAAATTCACCAGGACATACTATTAAGGCCCAGGCCTCGGCAGAAGCCAGGGCCAGGAGACAAGTCATTCATGGGTCATCCCTGACTAAACTGATAGAATTCCTTTTTATCAATCTCTATAGCCTATTTGCAGTACTTAGGATATATCCCCTCCCTCTCTGTGTTTTATACTGCTTTGATATAACCCATTGTACAGAGCCAGAGATAGGACACAGAAGAAAACGGCTCACCCTACCCTTGTAGCTATAATATTCTCCAGCTCTGACAAAAGTAAGACTGTCTGCCTCTGGCCACCTATAGGCAATGTTTAACCCTATACGTGCTGGTATGTTATCTATTTTATCATATTCTAGTTTCTTTGTGCTATATATCAGTCTAGGACTTGGTTACATTAAGATACGTTATTAAGATACGTCAATTTTGTATACCTATATGTTCCAATTCTCTGATTGTATTTTATATATCCCATTTTATTTATCCTTAAATAAATTTACATATATTGTTTCACAAATGAGAAATTGATTGATGATTTTTTTTTTTTATCAATTCTGTTACCTGTGAAAAAGTGTGTCATACCCAAGACTCTGTACAAGATCTCAAATTTATTTATATTTTGTTTATTTTATGCAATATGTACAGTGCCTGGTCTTCTGTTTCTTTTGTATAACCTGGACAACTAATAATGGCTGTGATTGAATCGTTTATGATTTATTTTTTTTTAAACTGATCAACCAACCTCAACTTGAGAAGTAGTTGATCACCAAATTGGTGGGACTTGTGGTTTAGCTTCCTGTTTGAGCAATAATAAGAATGTCATCTAGCTCTGGTATTCAGGTAATACCTTACTCTCAGAAGATACTATGGACATCCCTATGCCATTCAAAGAGTTAAGGTAATTATTTTGTTCATGGCACAGACAGTATCCTCTCCACTCTCCTACTAGCCCAGAGGAGGAGCAGAAAGAATTCACTCATACTTCCTTATGGTCATACTGCTGGGGATGCACGAGAGAGGGTATCCCTTCCACATGGGCAACCCAGGCTGCAAATGGTAACTCTCACCTCACATTCCTAAGTTTTAGTGCATAGGACAATGTGTGTCTACATCGAAATATCAATGAGCCACCAAAATCATATCGCCACAACCTCTAGCTTTAGAGAATCTGCCCCAAGGTTCACGGTCTTGCTGCCCAGTCATTGTTATCTTCGCAACATAGCATAGTTCATCTGGCAATATACATAGTAAATAACCAGCATCAATTTCTACAATGCGTACTATGCACGAGTTCCTTTTTATTTTATGGCAATCGATTAGGCTTTATTTGTGCCATTTCATTATTGGCTCATTTTTACTGGAATCGTTCTACCTTTATCTTGTCATATTACTTCATATACATGGCAGCTTAGTAAGAGAATGCTCTATAGGATGTAACTCAAAACACATTGTATTGCGATGCACAATTTTACTTTCCATGTTAACAGCAAATGACACCTCTCAGCTAATTCCTGTTTATAAGGCATTTTTCTCATTAACCTGTATTTTTTACTTTACACAATAAAAAGAAATATGTACATTCTCTTCTCCCCCCCCCCCCCCCAGTATATGCACTTGCAATCTATAGTGGTTTCATATTTAGATCATTATACCCCAAGTAATAATTTTAAGTATATAACTGTATCCATGATTTTAAACTTATGGTTTATCTAAAGGAACTCTTGCTGTTATCTTGGCTCATAAGATATAGGACATATTTTAAGGGCACCTTTGAGTGATCGTACTCTAATGGGACGCATTCAAGAGTATGAAGTTATGGAACACAGGAGTGTTGCAACACTATATGAGAGTTGCTGTCCAGTGATAAGCCACTGATACAAAGCAACCCCATATCAACTTGTATTCAAATCCATCATATGTTGTCACTGTTCTTAAAGTTTATCAATACACTTCGCTTACATTCTGAGAAATATATCACACCAACTATGCCTTACTGTTCGACGATCTGCATTTGTTTGACCTCTCATCAGTCTAGGTTCTTTTGTAGGTTTTTGTTTGTCGGGGGTTGTCTCAACCATTGCAGTGGCTTAACATTTATATCATCAGTGTGGGAGAGCTATGCTCTGTCTAGACTGAAATTATAATACAGCCTAATATAAAATATTTACATTCACATTTTGTTATTGCTCGTATGCCCACACACATTCTTTTCTCCACCTCTCATTAGATGGTCATTAGGGGGACTGCTATAAAGTATTAGGGGTATGTATATGCATACTTTTCTTTAACCTTGCCAAAAGGCCCAGTAAGGGTGGTAACTAACATTAGTAATAAAAGGATCACAAATGTTGATCTACTTTCAAGTGCGGCTGTTTCTTCAAGTCTACAATACACTTTCTACAATTAACTGGCATACCATTTAGTGAGGGCCTAAAGAGTTTTTTTTTGTTTTTTTTTAAATTAAGAGTCTAAAAGAACCACATTCAAATCAGTTTTATTTATAGCCAGTGGTGGAAAACGGGTGTTTAGATCCAGACATGGTGAATTAGAAACAGATATCAAAGTGAAACCAGTATAGAACAATCATACAGCTTAAGCTACTATGTAACTGTATTAATAAAATAAGTTTAAACAATTAAAGATATATAGAGAAACCCAGTAAAAAAAAAAAAATGTATCTTTTTTTTAGGCTTTTTTTTTCCCTCCATATTAAAATCCAGTAAAACCTTTACTATGAAAAGAAGTTTTGCCCTAAAGTAATTTTTTTTTTTTTTTTTTTAAACACACCAGTGCCACCTCCTGTGCAAACTGTTCAACTAGCTTATTTGGTGTCCACACAGTTACCCTCCCTATTGCATTACATCTCTGAAGCTATGGCCTGGCTACAGTTCAATAGAATGCGGCCAACAGATGTATCACTGACTGTTTTAAAGATAACTTGATTAAAAGCAACGGCCAACAACAGAAGTATCCTTTATTGAGCAAGAAAACCCAAACAATGTTTTTACATAATACAGGTGCAGTAATCTTATAGCCAATGGATAATCTAGTGAACAACATGTTTTATAAAATATGAATTACTGAAATGAAAACATTTAGCATATGAGCTACAGCTGGGGAAAAGAGGAAAAAAAAACAAAAAAAAAAAAACAGCTGCAGTTTCTAACTCTTGCCTTTTAATTACTTTAAATGCTGCTACTATAGGTGCTAGAAAATGTAAATTGACAACAGACATAAAAACAAAGTAAACAAAGAAGTCTCACACTAGGTAATCAAGAAAAACCAGGTTCAAGCTAAAAATTAAAGTACTCCTTCCTAATAAGACAATTCTGCTTTAGTGTGAGGGGTGCACACAATACATTAGCAGGTGTGCGATTTTATAGATTTAACACAAGTATACACACAAGTGGATTTTGTCAGAGCTTCTTTATAAACTGGTTATCCAAAGATAAGAATATAAAACAGAAAAATCCTGGACGGCTCACTCTTATTACTAAAGTAATAATTAAAATAACCTATTGTGTTTAAAATATTTAGTAGTACAGACCACAGAAAAAGTATCTAACATGTTTCACGGTGTGTATAACATCAAATCAAAGACTGGGTCTAGAACAAAGGACTGTAAACCCAATATTTTATTGTTTTAATAAATACTTTGGTAATCAGAGTAAGCCATCCGGGATTCTTCTGTTTATATCAATCTCTTTGGATTACAGGTGTCGAAACCACTGCATCCAAGCAGAGGAATATTTCTTCTCAGAATGCCTGTCAGGCCTGAGATGCACTGCCAACTCCACATGTTATTATATAAGTATTGATTTTTGTAAAATTACTGCACAATTGGGCGCCCACTGTTTTTATTTTCTACGTGTCATTTGAGCAGCTGGGAGCGTAAAGACGGTACAGCCCATTTGGAGCCGTGTTGGGACAGCTTAGAATTCCCAACAAGTGTTTCTGCAGTTTTCCATGTAGGGGGCTGGCAACAATTATTAATGAGAGTGTAACTAAGAGGTGTTTTCTGACGGTGGTTTTGATACCAAGAAGATTCAGCACTAGGGGCACCCTTTGTTTCTTCTCCCTTTATTTTTTTTCCCTTTAATTATGAGAGATAAAAAATAGGGGGAAGTGGTAACATTGGATGAAACACGGAACAAGAAGGTGGGCAGCACACATGGGGACTTGTTTGCAACAATCTGTCACCAACACATGATCAACGTTTTGGTCTTTTAACCGAAATGACCATGTTTGTTCTTGATGTTGCCAATAAAAGTTTTCAATCATCATGTCCCACAGGTGCTGCCCACCTTATTTTTTATATATGTATATAGTGATGTAAATTGTGTATATACATATTTACACACATAAACTGAAGAACCAGCCCCCTCAGGACATTATGAACAGGATAAGATTTTTTTGAAGACATGTTTTTCGAGATTGTCACCTAATACTGTGAACTATTTATAAGCCGCAAACACACTAAAAGTCCAACATATGTAGAGCGCGAGCAGTCGAGAAAAGAGTGCACAGACAAGCGGAGAGCAAGAATACAGTAATAGTTGTGCAATAGCATAGGGAGTGCTCTGCACCAACACCCTACACACTGCTTAACTTTTACTCTACAGCAAAAGCCAAAGAGCATCAGCACAGCTGTAAGAGAAGCATATACAGAAAGACGTAAAAGGGTAAGCCAGAGAAACTAGAAGGCCTGTTCACATCATTCAGAAAGCTGTATGTGGTCTACTAGCTTCATTTTGTCCTTGAGGGACCAGGGCCACATGAAACTCCCTTAGAGATTAATGTGTTAAGCATTTCTAACTTCTAGTCTAACCTATTCATATTTTTTTTTTTTAAAGGGGAATCTAGCCTATTAATAAATAATTCTGCATTTGCTGTAGAATTAATAGCCACTATGAATCAATTCAGCATGGACGGGTTGCTCAAAAAGGAATAATTATATCCACAGAGGGGGGATAACTTTTGTTGCAGGATGCTAGGACACCAAATTTCTCTCACTAAAGAGCTTATTAGTTGTAGGAGTTATGATGCTAGGAACGAACACCTCTAAAAAGGAAGTACCCTCTACCTGTTGCTGCCATCTGTAAAAATGTACTATTTGCCAAAGTTTAAAAATCCAGTCTTACATATGCTCTACGCAAGAACCCATTCATGCATTTCCCTGACTTCCTTAAATTGATGTTAGAAGTGATAATGCTCTAGTCAGTAAAACACCCAAGATAAGGTAATTTAAGAGTGGAGTGTACACAATACAAACAAAACAAACAGTTTAATGACCATAGGGATGCACAAGTCATTGCTTCCAATGCACTGTATGATCGAGTTCTTCAACTAAATGAAGTTTATAGGATTGGCTCTAGCTGCATTAAAATGCAAGTTTAGGACTATTTTTTTTAATGATTTAACAATGTCATTTTTTATAGTCTGTATGGAAGTACATGATAAAAAGGAGTATACACTATAAAGTTACCACAGAATGTTTAGGGAGCTAGTGTAGGGGATGGATGTATACAAAATACTCCCACAAGTAAACAGCCAGAAGTTTCAAGAGACCAGGTAAAGATCTCAAGTGATAGTTTGCAGACATTACTGCACTGCCATATAAGAAAGAAGCCTGCCATCAAAAAAGCGATCGATTAGTGATCACTAACAATATAACAAAACATGCCAGATGTTAGTTAATACCTACACACTGTAGTGGTGGGGGGACCCACAATCAAACAATATCTCAAGATTTTGTCAAAACACTCATCACACTGACTATTAACAGTTTATACTGCACAATGCAACACCGTTAGAAGCAAATGTATGCCTTCACCGGATGGAGAATGCAACACTGTTCCTCTGCCTGTTGGCACAATGCCAGCCAGCATCTCAGTAGACATGCTGGTTCCAGAAGTCTTGAAAAAGTAGGGGCTCACTCTGTACTCACTTTTTGTTCTTCACGATTCCTTCGGGCCTTGGATATTTAATAGTGTTTCTGTAAGGCTGACTTGATAAACAAAGGAAGGGTCTAAAACACTGCCTTTCAATCATTTATGGTTTGATAAGCTGAAAATGACCCAAGAATGCAGATTAATATGATAGTCAATTTAATCAAATAAATAACCTTTCCTGACAAATGTGAAGGCGGCAGTGTTATGCACCTGGCTGTTGCTTGTGGGTCTGATCACACTAGAACAGCTCAGCTACTGAACAGAGAAAGCATCTGTCGTTTCTAGTATAAAAATATATTGCATTAAACTTGTATTGTGTCATAATATATAACTCCTACTCTGCTATCAAAGCTACAGGTCATTTTGTTTTTTCTCTGTATAGCAGCACTGCTGTATTTTAAACAGCCAGCACCAAGGGCCAGGCCAGATGAAGTCAACTCACAGACAGCTGTTCTACACTTTAAAAGGGACAATACCCCACCACCACCCAATCATAGCATGAAAAGGATAGTAATAGATTGAAATAAATGGAGCCTATATTCATCTGTACATCTTTTACTTATGCTCATTGAAGATTGTCCCTCGCTGTGCTCCATCTGGACCGGCGTTAGAGGCAGCGTGACGCAAGTATAGGGGCGAGATCTTTTATAAAGCAACTCGAACTACAATTCAGATAGGACTGACAGTGCTGTACATGCTGCAACAAATATACAGATGAATATAAGCTCTGTTTATTTCTATTAATATCCTTTTAAAGCACATTATACCTGCTTAACAGAATATTAACACCTCCCAATGGCCGCTGGGAAAAAAAAAAAAAAAAAAATATGGATTGCTCCGCCAAAATTGATCCAATTTGTGCTTGATACCTTGTCTGTGGGTGCAGATAGGTTTCTTTTTGCAATGCTCTTGCACTCAATCCCTCCCACTGAACTCTTTAGGAAGCTCTCATAAGGAGAGGTGTGTTTCTACGAGTCCTGCAATAAAAACAGTCTGCCTCAATGAACATGAAATGCAATAGTAATTAAAGCATCAATTTTTAACCAGGGTGCCATGTCACTTTGGTGTGCCACAAGCATCTACTCAGGGTGCCCCATCTTTTCTATAAAGACTTTTGGAAAGACAATCCACAATTGATTCAAAGTGGCTATTAAAAAGTAAGTGACATTAAAGATTTTTCTTCTTTTTAAAGCCAGGTAACTGCTTACTGGAGGTGGGAAAGCTGAATTTTCCTCACCTCCCTGAATGCAGCCCTTATAACCTCACTTCTGTCTACTCAAACTGCAACCCCACCCAATGAAATCACATACCATGCTCCAGCCAAGCGACAGTACCTAAGAACTTAGTAACTTTAATACATTTTGGATGCAGCATAAGGCTGGGGCAAGCTTTTCCTGCCTCACGCTACTTTCAATACATATTACAACTGCTTACTTCTCATACATCACTTAGAAAAAATGTGGTGCATAAGGTCACACAGGTACCTGTGAACAGCAAATTCCCAGTGCTTCCCAAACCCCCTCAAAGCTCTACCTACTGGCTGGTGACACAACCAACCACAACAAGAGGTAAATTAAAACTAAAGATTGTGGCGTTATGGAATACATACTGTTAAAGCTATTTGCTTTGATACTTTTTTTGTAAGGTGTGTCAACTTGGAGTAAATTCAGTTTAAATGGATAGAGCCCAATTTCTCCTGAGAGAAATGACAAAGTCTCCAGTTACGCTGTTAACGAATGAACTGACCAAGAATAATCTGTTTAAATAAACATGGAAAATGTAAAACATATTACGAATATACTGTTGATAATGAAAAATTGCCTTGGTCTTAAATGTTGATAAAATGCAGTTATCTCTGAGCACAATATCACATTCGGCGCGGGTAGCTTGAGTGAAGTTGTGCCGCACGCAAGTAATCACTGTATGAAGCATACTGCGAGTAATCAGACGGTTCTGAAGTGCGACGGAAGTCCATCTGAGATCTGGGTGGAGATCGGCTGTAGGCAGCCTCAGACTCTGTTAAACGGCGGTAATCGGATAACTCAGAATATCGACGATCAGAAGCAAACCTGCGATCAAGACATAAGGGGAAACTTTAATGGGAGAGAGAAAATAGAGATGAAAGTAATCACTACAAAAACATCCAGGGTAGATTTAAACAAAATGTTTATCAGATACATTTATAAGTATAAGTTTATCTAAAAAGTTTTTAAGTTGTTCGCAGGGTAAAATAGAGATGCAGATTGGTGTACTTAAACTGTGGTGACGGGAACATGTCAAAGCTGCTCTCCATATAACTCTTTGCAACTTGACACCAAGTATGTTAAAGGGAAACCATGGACTGCCTGTGGGTGGGACCAGACTGATATGAATATGGAAATTTTCTCTCTGCAATGGAACATGGGAGCAAAAAACGTGACTTGAGCAGCACCTGAGGGGCCACACATGCCTTGAGCAATCTACTTTATTTTGCTCTCTCTCGGTGTGCGCTCGTCACATTCTTTTCGTTTGTTGTCTCCCTAAGTGGAAGGGTATCCCAGGCATGGGCCCTTGCTTCTGTGTGCCTAGAGGGGAACAGCTGCATCCCACTGACGAGGTCCACATAGACCGAAACGTACGTCTGGGGTTGTGCTGTTTCTCTCGTGCGGAGAGGATTTGCCTGACATTTCGGGGCTGGACTGCCTGTGGGTGGGACCAGACTGATATGAATATGGAAATTTTCTCTCTGCAATGGCACATGGGAGCAAAAAACGTGACTTGAGCAGCACCTGAGGGGCCACACATGCCTTGAGCAATCTACTTTATTTTGCTCTCTCTCGGTGTGCGCTCGTCACATTCTTTTCGTTTGTTGTCTCCCTAAGTGGAAGGGTATCCCAGGCATGGGCCCTTGCTTCTGTGTGCCTAGAGGGGAACAGCTGCATCCCACTGACGAGGTCCACATAGACCGAAACGTACGTCTGGGGTTGTGCTGTCTCTCGTGCGGAGAGGATTTGCCTGACATTTCGGGGCTGGACTGCCTGTGGGTGGGACCAGACTGATATGAATATGGAAATTTTCTCTCTGCAATGGCACATGGGAGCGAAAAACGTGACTTGAGCAGCACCTGAGGGGCCACACATGCCTTGAGCAATCTACTTTATTTTGCTCTCTCGGTGTGCGCTTGTCACATTCTTTTCGTTTAAAGGGAAACCATACCTTTGAGAAAACATGCTCTGATTTGACCATACAGCAGGTTATCTTGTACATGTGAAACTTGCATATAGAGTGGAAAAACTGCAACACATTCTCACAACCAAACATATACAAGTCTGAATGTGTTATATGACTCAAAATAAACTCCCACTTATACAGCTCTGTGGTACCATGCAGATATTCACCTGTAAAATCAATGTTAGCTAGAAGATTTAACGTGGAGTTTAAATGCTTAATTTGCTGTTGGCAAAAAAAGCGTAGCAGTTAACATTTCAATGTGTTCTAGCTAGAGTTACTGAGATGTGGAAGCAATATAAAACTCAGCATTCAGAATTAGAAAAAGCTAAGCGCAAAAATAAGTGATACAATAAGATAGAACTTTGTGTAGTTAAATTTACTGTAGGAAAAAGAAAATTAACAATCACAACCTAGTGTAAATTACAATATTCCCTGAATTGCGATTGGTACTGGGGTGGAGGTTATGTATTCAAATTTGTGTACCTGAAAACTTAAAAATCACCTGTGTGTCATGCGAGTCAAATGACCAGTAGACAGATCGTTTAGGAGATATTTTTATTCCGGTTATGGAGAGCACTTCAAGTGTGGTATCCTAAGAATTTATGGTAATTATGCTTTTCAGTATGGTTTCATGTGCTAATTAAAGCATGGTAACTTTTGAAGTTTCCTGACTACGCTCACACGCAGGCGGAGGAGGAGTGGGGGGGCGCGCGCTCACACGCAGGCGGAGGAGGAGTGGGGGGGGCGCGCGCTCACACGCAGGCGGAGGAGGAGTGGGGGGGGCGCGCGCTCACACGCAGGCGGAGGAGGAGTGGGGGGGCGCGCGCTCACACGCAGGCGGAGGAGGAGTGGGGGGGCGCGCGCTCACACGCAGGCGGAGGAGGAGTGGGGGGGCGCGCGCTCACACGCAGGCGGAGGAGGAGTGGGGGGGCGCGCGCTCACACGCAGGCGGAGGAGGAGTGGGGGGGGCGCGCTCACACGCAGGCGGAGGAGGAGTGGGGGGGGGGCGCGCTCACACGCAGACGGAGGGGGGGGGGGCGCTCACACGCAGACGGAGGGGGGGGGGCGCTCACACGCAGACGGAGGGGGGGGGGGCGCTCACACGCAGACGGAGGGGGGGGCGCTCACACGCAGACGGAGGGGGGGGGTGCTCACACGCAGACGGAGGGGGGGGGCGCTCACACGCAGACGGAGGGGGGGGCGCTCACACGCAGACAGAGGAGGGGGGGCGCTCAGAGAGACGTGCAAAGAGTTAAATACATTTCGACTTGTTACCCATAATGACTTGCATGCAAAACTTTAATTCTGATACAATGTTAACCCCTTTGATACTAGACCCCCAGCGTACTGTAAAGCAGATTAAAGAAACAGGCCTTAACCCCTTAAGTACCAGCAGAGCACCAGCACACGTGACTTGTTTTGTGTGTACTGGTACGACGAGCAGGGGTCTGAGAGAAACGCTCCTGTCTTTAAGTGGTCAATTTCAGACCCTGCTTTTACTTACAACACTCCCATAGGATTGCTGTAAGTAACAAGTATGTGACGTGCTATGACTGTTACTGGTCCTTAAGAGTATAAAAATGGGCAACTGTTCTGGCACATCACCAGTCCAGCCTTAAGGGGTTAAGCTTTGCTTACAAAGCAAGCTTAATTCTGAGGAACTGAAAATGTATCAATGTCAAAATATTCAACACTTTATTGCAGATATGCTCTATTTTCCATTCCTGCAAAGAATGCCCTTCCCAACCATAACAGTCTACATACCTTTTAAGACTGTCTGATGAATTCTTGTAGCCATCTGAAAGAGAGGTCCGTGGTGGGGACAGACGGGTGCGCTCGTACATTGGCATACCTGAAGCCAGAGACGAATATGCAGATGACTGTCCAAGTGAGGACTCTAAAGCAGAGCTCTGTTGCCGAAGGGTGCTGGCCAATGCAGAGGACGCATAAGGAGAACTAGCAGAAAGGCCTGCCTGACTGCCATAAGATGAAACCAGGGAAGACGCTTGTGTGCCAAAGGGAGAAGCTCTTTGAGCGCCGTACGAGCCGACAGGTTCTGTTCCGTAGGCAGAGTTCTCTCTGCCGTAAGATGACTGGCTACTATAGGCAGAAGACAATGCCGAAGACTGATTTCCATATACAGAGGCCAACACAGATGCCTTACTCCCATAAGCAGATGCAAGGGCAGCTTCTGATCCATATGTCGCTGCCTGAGAGCGGTACTTAGATACAAGGACGGCGGACGCCGCTGCTGAATAGGCTGATCTGCTGGGTGATCGGCGCATGGGACTCCTGTCCCTTGAATAGTACAGTGGAGACGGTGGACGGGGTCTGCTTTCAAAAGAGTCATAGCGTGAGGTTTCTGCTGAATATCGCTCGTAAGGGGACTTCAGAGCATAGGAGGCATAGGCTGCCTCAGTGGCCCTCCTTTGGTCATACATCTCCTCACGTCCCTGTGGCATGCCACGATAATCGTTAGACCTGTGTGAACGGCCGCTGTAAGAGCTACCATTAGAGGCTAAAGGCTTCTGTATTTTGTTGGAGAGTTCCACATTAATCCGCTTTCCTTTAAGCTCCTTTCCATTCAAATTTTCAATCGCCTCCCTAGCATCACTTTCTCTTTCCATGTGAACAAACGCATAGTCTAATGAGGTGAACAAGCACAAGAACAGAAAAAAAAAAAGTTAACAAAGTATTCTTTGGAACATAGAAAAATAAAACCTAAAAAAAGGAGTTCTGATACATAACAATGCACAAATGACATACAAACCTGTAGTACCACCACAAATACATAGTTTGCAGTAGTTGCAGCTTCCTGAAAGGATGCAGTCATGCAATATAAAAAGATACATATACCCTTAAAATAATGCTGATCACCAACTAAATGGAAACTCCCACCAAGGACAATTTCATAATACATGCGTACTGATGAAGAACAAGTGTGGCATACTTCTACTAAATTGAAGTGAAACCAAGTAATAAGTGGCTCTTAATTTAAGAGATGCAAATGCATTATTTGGAGTCATACATAAGGAAGCCCAGCGTCTGACAACTAAAATGTGACCTGGCACCTAGACATAGGGTCCATAGGATGCAGGCCCAATGAGTGCCAGTGGTGTGCAGAAAGTACTAAAGTCTCTTCTGGCACTTATAAGGTTTGGTCATCAGCACAAAACATCCCAACAGGAGAGCGTGCAGGTAGAAAGACCTAAAGTAAGTCCCTATCCAAATGAACTTGTTGATGACCGAGACAAAACGACAAAAGTACAAATAGCAAATATTTTATTGCACTGACCCTTAACTCAGGGATGAGAAAAAGCACTACAAACTAAGGAGCCAAAAAAATGTAGACACCATCTAGGTGTTTAGGAGCTAGTAAAGGAGTGCATGTATATAAAATAGCCCCCAAAATTGGTAACCAGCTCTTTGCATCCCAGGCTTAACACCTTTTAACTAACTGAATTAACTGCTGTGTATTCAGCACTTTACTAGCATGCAAAAGGTTAAACCAGCAACATTATGGTATAACACTGCAAGCTGGCACTTTGCTTTTATTCAGATTCCTTCCAGACTCCAAAATATTTCACAGAGTAAGCATCTTAAGATGAACCCATGGCTCTGAATTCTTGATTTTATGTACATGCACAATCAACCCTTTACGGCCCCTAAAAAATTGGGTGTTTCCAAAAATGTGAATATATTTTTGACCACTCTTGTAAGAAGTCCTTAAAGGGGAACTTGGCTCCTATAAAGTAGTACTTATTTCATGCTTTCTCCAGAATACAAGTTGAATTTTAATTCAAAAATGCTAGTTTTATGGAGAAAAAAATCTTCTACAGTATTACCACATGATGTTACATCAGGCCTCGCTGTGGTACAGCTCTATATCGCAGGCTGTCAATCTGTTGTGCCTGGTTCCAGCATCCTTGTCTGATGCTAGAATCCTCCATGTGACCTGGCGTGCTGTCACTGGCAATAATGGGGGAAGGGGTGATCCTCATACCCCCTCCCCCCGAGAAAGCCAGGCTATATTTTTTTTGTACATATTTTTTTTTTTTTTAAATGTGGCCACTGCATGCTGGTTAAACCGGCTTATGCAGTGACCACATTTAAAGGGATACTAATGTTTCATAATAAAAGCAGCTCCAGTTAATCTTCATAGTATTTGGGCCCTGGATAGTGTTATTTCAGTACTATCAGAGTTGTAGTTCAAGAGTAACTGAATGATAACGTACCCCCCTTTTACTGAGGTAACACTGCTCAGCTCAGAGCAGCAGGGTGGTGTCTAAGTGAATTGCAGAGAAGGACAGTCTTCAATTAACATAAGTGAAAAACCCATCAACTGGGGCTAGGCTTTCGCTGTTTACACGGTAAGATTGTCCCTTGCTGCAAGCTGTCTGGTCTGTGGACCAGATTCCACATCTGAGGGGAGGTGGCTTACACTACGCAAAAGGGGCAGGAAGGGGGATCTATCATTCAATTACTCTTGAACTACAACTGACAGTATTGAAATAACACCCTGTATGGTGCTTTTAAATACAGTGTGTTGCCTTTCCAAAAATGCATATGCAAATGACACTGGCAGCTCTATGTGTTTACCCTTTGAGTGCCAGAAGTATGCAAAGCAATGCGTACCAATCTCGCACTCAAAGGGTTAAAATGATAATGCCAAATATTATAAGTATATTTCTAAAATTATTTACCTGCATATCCTTCTTGCAAACGTCATAAAGTAGTGAAAAGGGGCGGCAACTGGTTTTGCAGTAAGACTGCAGTTAAGCGATTTCAAAAAGATACTTTACATTATACAAAAAAAATTTAAATGGCCCACTATCGATTTGACATTACTATCCCTTTAGCTATCAAGCCCCGGAACCGGAACTGCACGGAGTTCCATTGAATTCATACACTAGTTTGGCAAACTGAGTAAGGGCCTCTATACTGGTATGAGGGGATCTTAGGAATTTTATTCTAATAAAGTCGCATTATTTCTAGATATTTAGTTTTAAGACTGGATTTTTGCCAAGTTTGAGATAAAGGATTTTTTTAATCTTCTAGACAGGGTATGGGCAACGCGAGGCCTTCTAATAGTTGCCACACCATTCCCATCATGCAGCGGCTGGAGAGGAGTAACGTGCACTTAAGCAAATAAAAGCCCCATTCTACGAAGGCGTCTCGCACACAAGATGTTAAATTAAGAGCCACTTACACACTAACCGTTCCCATTAACCCACTGAGTGCCAGATACGTATGTAGAGCACTACAAGATAGTTTAGGTTGATAGTTGCATTAATACTGCAACGCGGTCTTCAAGCGAGACGCGCGAACCCGAACATAATCTATTTCTTGCTTGTCACGTTTGCATCGATCTCAGAGCTACAAGCTGTCTTGATCGCTCGGTCAATGATGAATCACATCGCATGTGAGAATTTAAGCCTGAAACGTCCGTTGCAAAAAATGTACACGTTTCTAAACGGCAACCATTGTGTATGCACCCACGTACATCAAATATAATCTTGATGCTGCTGCATCGGCCATGTGACCGTCGTCAGCCATGTTACAACAGCCACTTAGCCGCCATTTTACCACAATTGAGAGAGTTATTAACCTGTACTCCCACTGTATAATCCTGCGATCTTAACACACTTCTAAATAACATGGATATCGTCTTGAGACCTTAAATCATTGAGTGCCAAAGGGAATATGCGCTTGGCGCTACACAACCTTATAACACTCAATTCCCAGTTTTACAGTGTAACAGACAAACGCACTCTGTAGACTTGACCCGATTACCTTTCACTATGTCGCACTCCACCACCCTCCCGTAGGTTTCAAACATGCTGCGGAGCTCAGAGGCGTCGCACGCAGTGCCGACATTGCCTACGAATATTTTCCATGTATGTTGTGGCCTTGGTTTGGACAGTTCTACCACCATCTTCTTGCCATGGAGTTCCCGGCCGTTCAATTCCTGTATTGCTTTCATCGCTCGATCCTTGCCTTTCATGTGCACGAAGGCGTATTGTTTCATGACGGCGCAGCTCGCCACGGTACCGTAACGCTCAAACAATTCGAGCAATTCCTCCTGAGTGGTCCGGTCATCCACATTTCCAACGAAGATCTTCAATTTATCGTGCTCGTATCTCGACATTTTACACGTACTCAAAACAAACACTTGTGGTGTGCGCGGGAGAAAAGCGTCGAGCGGCGCAAGCTTTTTGCACGGCTCCAATAAAAAAAAGGCCACAGTAGCGAAAAAACACGAAAAAAAATTCTGCAAACTAGTCTTCTCGTGAGACGAGATCTTTTGTTAGTTTAAAGTAACACAGCTTTATCGTCAGAATACGTTTCGTCGACAAAAAAAACCCACAACCCTTATCTATGTCACCACACGCCGCGCAGCAAAAACAAATAAGCGAGGTGTTTGCGCTAGAAAAGGCCTTTATTACACAACACCAACCAAACGTTCCCCGGATACATCCGTATATTTCCGGTTTCGCCTATTTTGACGTCACACAATCATATGACTTGTTCCCCGCCTCATAGCTCTATACTCTATAGAGGAAGAGGGTGGGGGCGGTTTCCTGTGGCAAAAAGAAAAAATACGTGCATCGTCAAATTAATCGTTGACTGCTGTTATTATAAAGTCAATGGGCCTTACGAATACAGGCAAAGTGAGCGAACCAAGTACTGCATTAAATATGCGTTTATAAATCTTGATGGATTTTAATGGGGTTTTTAAACCATTGAGTGCGCTCTGGCACTCAAATGGTTAAACCGCTGCCAACTTTTGCTGAGCAAACTTGAATTACTCAGGTCAGACCCTGAATAGTAATACTTGCAAATTACTAATCCCCATAGTGTAGCTTTGTTAAAAAGAAAGTTATTGCCTCCAAGTGTCATATCTCAAACCCTTATGGTTAGGGTTGCCACCCAGCCAGTATTTTACTGGCAGGCTGGTAAACAATTGGCTTCTGTCCAATGTTAAGTCTATGGAGGGAATGCCATGGCCAGTATTTTTTTTAAGAAAAGGTGGCAACCCTACTTATGCTTTGAGAGATGATAGCGCTCAAAGTTCCCCTTCCCTGACTGAATGCTGACTGCAGGGGAAGTTGTCTTAGGACAGTCTTATGTGCATCTAGGTGCAGGCTTTTAGTGTTTTAACTGTATCAATTGTTTTTTACAATAAATACATTTTATATTGATACATAGTTTTGTCCTGCCTGACATTTTGATAGAAGGAATCTACAATATGTGTAAGTCCCGAACGGACACGGGTTAATTCCTCCGTAAGCCTGTCTGTCAGTGGACTCTGGTATCGGAGCTCTGACCACGTTAAATGTGAGTATAATTTATACTTAATATATCGTAATATTTTAAGTTACTGGACTTCACTATTGGCACCCCTTGTTTGGTTTTTGTGTTTCTTCATGCTATGCCGAGGAGGGTGATCCTGTCACTTTAAGTGAGCAGCCAGATATTACGGTCTCATTCAAAGTCGAATGGTTTGGAGATAGGAATTTTCTCCATCATGCCTGTTTTGTCGGTTCCGGTATAAGCCGCCACTGACACAGGCCCATTGTGAGTGTACACAAGTTGAAGGTGCTCCACCTGTATTTGTGGGAGGGGCTACAGGCCTTAAATACAGGCAGCAGCCCCTTCCACTGGAGCTCAATTCGCGTTGAGCTCACCTCATGCTGCACGACTGACGTACATCAGTTTTACTCCATCCGCTTTCGTCACCTCCGGTACTTTTTCCCGCTCAGATCTAACGTTCACATTGTCTCCCGTAAGTTTTCACCTTGTTTCCCATCAGCACCAGTCTCACCTGTCAAGCACTAGTTCATCCACCGCCCTCACCCTGCCAAACCTTTGTCATATCCTATTTTCCCTATTCACTTTTGTTATTTCACCCTTTTCCCGCTATCGCCTCCTCCGCCGGTTCGTTTCAGTCTACTTTCACTATTCAGGATCTCTCTTCTTCCCTCCGATCGGTCCCTTCCTCGTGCTTTCACCATCTGAGCCTTGTTTTCAGTTCCGTCGTCCCTTAGTTCATCCGCTCATTTCCACCCGGTTCACTCTATGTCATTCTTTCACTCTAACTCATTACCCTCACCTTTCCCCGCCTCCAGCAGCCGTCAACCTGTTTCCTTCAGTCAGCTTTGCTTTTCTCTCACATCATCACTGCTCCCGTCACCTCTCATGGCCGGTTCCCTCTGTTATCTGTTGTTGCCTCGACCACAAAATAGCTTTTAAATTCCTGAACGCTATGGCTAGGAATGATGTGGAGACCTCTGTAATATTCAAAGGGTTAAACATCCCATTTAAGATAAAGGAAATTTTCACTTGTCCCCACTTCACATAACACATCCCTCCTGCTTGTCACCATGTCACCTTACTCCTCTCCACCTTCCACAGTACCACTGCTCTTACTCCTTCTTGTATCCTTTCCCCTCTCACGTCCATGCCATTGTCCCCCCCCCCCTTCCCCTTATCCAGCGGCATTAGTGTGTGTGTGTGTGTGTGTGTAAAAAAAAATAAAAAAAAAAACCCACAAGGAATAAATACTTGCAGTAAATAGTTTGTTTGGGCCTTAAATGGACAGTATCTTATATTGTTTTATAAACACACAGTGCAATTAGAGGTTTTACACTGTAAAGAACTCTTAATATCACAATGTCATGCTGAACTGGTACTCATAGGCTTAAGTTAACTGGCGTTCGTCCCACACCGGCCTTAAACAAAGCATGCAGGGAGTAATGAGTAACGGTGCCCCTGTGCAAGCAACATTGAATTCAATGCATCAGATATTTAGAAGGTCATCCAAATGAAAACCACACAGGTACATAGTCACGTCATACAGCCATTTCCTTCTCATACCAACTCACTGGGTTACGTATCTATACTGACTCCATCAACCCCTTAAAAAAAAAAAAAAAAAATGATGAGCATATCGGTCAGCGTTGCGACGCGTTAGTTCCCCACAATGCTATTAATCACATTCAACATCACCTAGACAACTAGGATATTCCCATTCCTTATTCCGAGTCCAGTCTCCCTTCACTCGCTAGGCACCCTGTTTAAAGCATAATATAGGGTATAATGTGATGAATATATTATACTTCTTAAACATCTAGCTCTTCCGATTCATGACTATCATGTTCGCTAATAGCGTACTATGCATAAGCACTAGCCCCCTGTGCTTACTTTAATTTTGTTCCCCTCTCAACAGTATACTGCTACTAATTCTATTCTAACTTGTCCACTAATACATCCACATCGCTCAGATAGGCTTACAGGCACTGACCAAGTGCGCTACATTACGCAGCACAGTGCAGCAAGCTCTACTCTCCTACCCTGACCGCCTCCCCATGCAATCAAACATACCTGTCTTCCGACTCAATAGTCTTTGTAGGTGGTTTCCCTTCCAGCCGAACACACGCTGCTACATCAGGTCGCATACCAGTGTCCTATTATCTCGCGTACCATGTGCCACACCAAATCTCGCTCCCATGTTACGCTAGATACTGCAGTAGCAATGCCACCAATCATTCTCCTCCACATTTACACACTATCAAGCGGTTATCCACGCAAGTATCCCCTCTTCTTTATACACCATCTCCCTACAAGCCAGACTTTCTCCTCATCGCATACATACCTCCCCTGGTTAATACCACAACCTCACTATATACATTATACTTGTGTTAAGGAATTTCATGTTAGTACTTCATCCAGCCAGTACCTTGATTCCACGTCTATCTTCATGCGTACATAGTTCCATGGTTTCAGTGCCCTGATTCCACGCTCTATCCGCATGTACACATAGTTCATCGTTCAGTGTGATGAGTCCACGTTCTATCTGACTTTCATACTTAGTTACATTGTTTAGTGTCCGCCAGTGTAAACAGCGTCCAGTTACACATACGGAAGGCACCATACAACTTTCCCATTATACAGGTACACATGCCTTGTACCATTTATCCAGTTATGCCATACTGTATGTACATTCCATCATTCCTTTTGTACCAACTCAGTTACCCCATACTGTTGTGCCAACACATATTGCCATTCATACACGTCCAGCTACCAACTGTAGGTGCCGATACAGCATTACTTTTGTAACCTATGTCATCAATCTATTGTACAATGTCCAGGTACACCATAGTGCACGTACCAAGGCACATTCCATTATATCAGTGTCTAGTTACACCATACCGAGTTTGCAACTACAACATGCCTATTGTAATACGTCCACTTACATCATACTGCACACAACATTATCACATGCCTATCGTAGCAGCGTCCAGTTTTTTACACAGCAGGACCACCAATGTCAGTTACATTATACTGCATGTACCATACAACTTGCCTAGTAACCAACGCCCAGTTCATATTATACCAGGTACCACTATACTTTCCTATGGTAACCATGTCCAGTTTCACCATACCGTAGGTACCATACCATATTCTTATATTAACCAGAGTTCGGTGACACCACACTATAATGTAGTAATACAAATTCATATCATAACCACGCCCAGCCATTCAATACTGTATGTACAAGGCAATCATTTTCATCATACCTTTGCCAGTTGACCATAATGTATTCACCATACAACTTCCCTAATAACCAACGTCCAGTCGCTCTATACCGTATGCACCAATACTACCTCCCTATCGTAATCATTGTCAGTTATAACATACCGTATGTACTACATCAGAATGCCTATTGTAACCAACATCCAGTTTTCCTCTGACTGCTACATCCAGGTTCACCATATCGTACGCACTAACACAACATTCCTAGTATAACAACGTCCAGTTCTTCATTCCTAGTACCACTACAACATTCCTATCGTAACACACCCAGTCATATAATACAGAGTGCACCGGTACAACATTCACATGGTAACAACGTCCATTTACACCACTCTGCTTGTATCCTTACTACATTCCATTGTAACCATCGCCCACTTTCACCATACTGTATGTACCATACAATTACCATTGTAACCATCGTCCAGTTACACCACACTGCCCGCACCAAACAACTTCCCCATTATAACCAACATCCAGTTACACCACACCGTATCTACCATACAACATTTCCATTGAAACTACATTCCCATTGTAAAGTCTCCCATTGTGCATTACGACGGGCCGTCCGCCACCCATTTTACCGCCTTCCAAGCAATCATGCTACTCCTACATGCTAACTCCCCATTGCTCCTTAACTTTCGCCAAGCTGCAGGATCACAGTTGCCCCCCATTTCAGTAGAATTCGCAGCAGTCCCCTCCCCCCCCCGCAGCCCCTAACCTTTATTATGCCAGCAGTGCCCCACCACTCCTCTTTGCCAGACGGATTCCAGCAGCGGTCACTCCATACCTCTTCACAGAGGCCGACGGACCTCAGTCACCCCATACCTCTTCGCAGAGGCCGACGGACCTCAGTCACCCCATACCTCTTCGCAGAGGCCGACGGACTCCAGTCACTCCATACCTCTTCGCAGAGGCCGATGGACCCAGTCACTCCATAACTCTTCGCAGAGGCCGGTGGACCCCAGTTACTCCATACCTCTTCTCAGAGGCCGATGGACCCCAGTCACTCCATACCACTTCACAGAGGCCGATGAACCCCAGTCACTCCATACCTCTGCACAGAGGCCGATGGACCCCAGTCACTCCATATCTCTTCACAGAGGCCGATGGACCCCTGTCACTCCATACCTCTTCGTAGAGGCCGATGGACCCCAGGCACTCCGGCCGACGGACCCCAGCCATACCTCTTCGCAGAGGCTGACGGACCCCAGCCATACCTCTTCGCAGAGGCCAACGGACCCCAGCCATACCTCTTCGCAGAGGCCGACGGATCCCAGCCATACCTCTTCGCGGAGGCCGACACACCCCAGCCATACCTCTTTGCGGAGGCCGACGGACCCCAGCCATACCTCTTTGCGGAGGCCGACGGACCCCAGCCATACCTCTTTGCGGAGGCCGACGGTCCCCAGCCATACCTCTTCGCGGAGGCCGACGGTCCCCAGCCATACCTCTTTGCGGAGGCCGACGGTCCCCAGCCATACCTCTTTGCGGAGGCCGACGGTCCCCAGCCATACCTCTTCGCGGAGGCCGACGGTCCCCAGCCATACCTCTTCGCGGAGGCCGACGGTCCCCAGCCATACCTCTTCGCGGAGGCCGACGGACCCCAGCCATACCTCTTCGCGGAGGCCGACGGACCCCAGCCATACCTCTTCGCGGAGGCCGACGGACCCCAGCCATACCTCTTCACGGAGGCCAACGGACCCCAGCCATTCCATACCTCTTTGCTGAGGTTGATGGATCGCAGCCATACCTCTTTGCAGAAGCCGACGGACCTCAGCAGCTCCTTTGGAGGAAGCTGAGGCTATAAATAACTGGATCACCTCATCCCACGTCTCATATGTTGCACCTTTCCTTCTCTAAACGGATCAATTCAGAAAGACTAGACTTACCTTTCTATCCCGCCTAGACAGATGATGTCTTATGTCAGCCCTGCAAGCTATCTCTATCCATCTCATCTCACCAGCGGTTAGCCACTACTTACCCTATCTGATGGTCCACTTTCAACCTGCAACTTCAGTAAATATTTATGCATCTTCTCCCTTGGTTAAGTCTCTATCACGCCTGGGCCTCAATCCAGAACATTACACTGGCCTTTCATTTAGAATTGGTGCCACGACTGCGGCATCAAGTAACGGCTTTCCAGCTCACATCATTCAAGATGGGCCGCTGGCGCTCCTCATGCTACACACGTTATATTCCCAATCCTCGATCAGAAATTCAACATTCTCCGGTATCATCGACTCATAATGATGGTTCCCAATAAATGGTTTTGCCTCTTTTCTTTTGGCCTCTTACAGGTTAACCGTATCGACGCACCCCCTGGGGGCCCCGATAGGCCCGGGGGGCTGGCAGTCCTACACCAAGCATCTCCTCAGCATATCACAGCCGTAAGCCCCGACCACAAGTTGAAGGTGCTCCACCTGTATTTTTGGGAGGGGCTGCAGGCCTTAGATACAGGCAGCAGCCCCTTCCACTGGAGCTCAATTCGCGTTGAGCCCCCCCCATATACCCCCCCCTTCTTTCAGGGGTTTCATTCAGGTTGGCCCTCTTACAGGTTAACCGTATCAACGCACCCCCTGGGGGCCCCGATAGGCCCGGGGGGCTGGCAACCCTACACCAAGCATCTCCTCAGCATATCACAGCCGTGAGCCCAGACCACAATTGGGTGTGGTGGTGGTGGTATCACTACTTGAGAAAATATTGGTACGCACAGGGGAGCCCCTTGTTGCTTTTCCCCTTTCTTCTTGTTCTACAGCTCAATGATATATAGTTTTTCATACAATGTAATAGAAACTGCTAAGTCACGTACTGTCAGAACTCTCAGGAAGTAAATGCACTGTAAATTCACTTTCTGATTATTTGAACTTATATATATTCTGAATAAAACAACTGACAGCAGTGGGCTTGCCCTTGTTTTACTTAGCAGGAAAAGTTCTATAATACAGGTTTTCATTAATAAACAAAAAAAAGTTTGCTGCTCCTTTAAATGCCCATCCAATGTCCTGGGCAGCCCCTTCTGGGACACTACAAAGTCTCAGAATGAAGACTCCAGAGAACAGTTATAAATACTAGACGGAGAACTGCCTATTGCCTATGGGAACTGAAAGTGATGCCTCTGCTGGGCTACAAGAAAATAACCTGCAGGCAGAGAACTGAGGCTTGATCCTGACATTTAGGGTTGCCACCCAGCCGGTATTTTACATGCAGGCCGGTAAAAAATTGGCTTCTTTCCAATGTTAAGTCTATGGAGGGAATGCCTTGGCCGGTATGTTTTTGAAGAAAAGTTGGCAACCCTAATGACATTAGAGTAGCTAGTTTAAGGCTGTGGATGTGATGTATATTATCTTGTAGCCCACCATTGTCATCACTTTACGTTCCAGCAGTCAATGGGCAGCTCTATACCTAGTATTTGGCACTCTGTGCTGCCCCCCTCCTTTTGTCTCCTGATCCTTCCTCCTTCTGCCTCTTTTTTTTTTCTCTCTCTTGACCTCCTCTCTGCCTCTTTCTTCACCCCATCTTGCCTCTATTGATCTGCCTTACCCTCCTCTGGCAGGTGCTTGCTGTTCTCTCGCGAGCCCCGGCAGAGGTCAGCGTTGGAGCATTGCCATGGTAACCCACGGCAATGCTCCGACGCTGCGGGAGGGAGAGAGGCGACCGGGGAGCACTGTGAGCAGCTCCCCGGGCTCCCTCTCTGCAGCACTGACCCTGACACAGGGTATCGGTGCTGGCATCAGCCGCATTTGCACGAGTACGAGTACTCGCACAAATGCCGGTATCAGCACCGATACCAGTATTGGTATTGGTGCAACCCTACTTTTCATACCTTCTGCAGAGCTGCCTTAGAGCTGAGGGCAAGTACTCCCATGCAAGGGAGACACATAAAATACGTAAGAGTTAACATTCCGCTTGCCAGAGGGGTCTCACCTCTAGGACTGAAAGAGTTAAGTGAGGATACTGTGGCAGAGTTCTGTTAAGTGTTAGCAAAATTATTTTAACCTCTTGTCACCTGGTTCAAAGAAGAGACAGGATTGGAGAAGTGACAGACAGGACGCCTCTTTATTTGGAATAAAAGAGAACATAGCATGAAGTTAGGAACGACTGTTCTGAAAAACTATAGCCAGAGGTGGTACCAAATATACTAGTACCACACCTTGAAACATAAAGCATTTTGGGTAATAACATGATGCATTATGGTCTAAAACAAAACTACAAGCATTGTACATTTGTAGTCCAATAGCCAAACAACATTATTACATTCCCACCCCCTTAGCATCTATCCCACATCCTATATAATAATTCGCTAAATTGTGTGTAACGCCCGACATGCGCAGTAGACACTGCTGCAGTCTTGCGCAGTACAGACTGTCCACGTCGCGCTGATACAGAGCTGGGCGCTCCGAAGGTGCGTCCAGCTCTGTATCAGCCGTGGCGCGGACAGTCTCTACTGCGTGTGACTGCCCCGCAACCGGGTGGCAGTGGCACTGTGGCCCGTGTAACGGGCTGTTCAACTGGTGATTATATATCCACCCAATCATGTATATTCACCCAATTATTGTACTATCCCAATCACTAATCCCTAGCTAGCAAAAATGTCTTATCAATATCTGTACCGAAAGATGCCCAGCCTAGAATGTACTTCACCTCATACCAGGCGGTGGCGCTTGAAGTGCCATCTGATGGTTAACGTAAGCCACGGCCATGGCATTGTCTGATTGGGCTTGTTCTGGATGACCCTTTAACTAAGAGGTGCAGTACACCAGAGCAAGGCAGATCACCCTGAACTCCAGAACACTGATGGTCTAAAGAGATTCCTCCACAGTCCACCTGCTCTGGACCCTCAGGTAACCTAGCACCACATCCCAGCCGCTCATACTGGCATCCGTGGTGACCATGGTCCATTACAGGATCACAAATGGCTTCCCCTGGTCCAGGTTGCATTGCTGCAACCACCACTGCAGATCCTATCTGTGTACCTCAGAGTAGGGTACCACTTCTATGGTAGACACTAGGCAGCCCAGAACCCTCATGTACTCCCTGACCGGGGCTGAGGGCCACTCCACAGATCCTGTATAATCTGAAGGATCTTGTCCTCTGGCAAAAAACCTTTCCCAGGCTGGTGTTGAACCTCATTCCCAGGAATATCAGCTCCTTGGAAGGCACTGGGGAGCACTTTGACATGTGCAGAATCCGCCCATGGTGAACCAGAAACTGAGCACATTCCTGGACCTGTTGAACCAAGAGTTCCTCTGAAGGAGCCTTGAGCAAAAGATCATCCAGATAAGGGTTCATATGAATGCCCCGGGTGTGAATGAAAGTTGACAAACACCCATTACTTTGGTGAGTACCTGAGGCGCAGAGGCCAGCCCAAAGGGCAAAGCAGTGAACTTGTAGTGCTCCAAGTCAAAGACAAAACGCAGATAGCATTGACTGTCAGGATATATTGGGATGTGCAGGTACGCATCCTGAAGATCTAGGGATGCCAGGTACTCCGCTGGGCACATAGCTGCAGTTGACAGAACGAAGGACTCCATCTTGAAGTGAGCAATCTCCACATACAAGTTGAGCTGCTTGAGATCCAGGATGGGACGGCATCCGCTGTCCTTCTTTGAGACCACAAACAGGTTGAAATAAAAACCTGAATCTTTCTTGAGGATGTACTGGAACTAGAACTCTCTGCACTGCCTCTCTGAACATCCACAATTTTTCCAGGGCCATGGGGACCATGGACAGAAAAAAACTAAAAGGAAGAAGGGACTTGAACTTTATTCTGTACCCTTCTGAGATCACCCACAAAACCCACTGGTCCGCAACAAAATCATCCCATGCATCCCTGAAGAGGCAAAGAACATCCACCTACAGGAGCCTGTGGACCAGGATTCTGCGATTCATGTGGAGCTGGCTTGCCAGACTTACACCTTTCAGTAGTTCGCTTGGTCTGCCACTGCTGTTTGGGCTTGACGGGGAGGGTGCTGGGAAAAGGCGAGACTTGCTCCGTTTGGCAGGCACAAAAAAGATGTAGTCTCCAGCCATAGTAGGGTGTTTGGAGGACATCTGAGGTAGCAGGGTTGTCTTGCCCCAGTAGAATCACTGATGATCTGCTTCAGGACAAAAAACAGATTTGTCCTGAAAGGGTAAAGAAACCAGAGACTTCTTGGAAGATTGGTCTGCAGACCAAAACTTAAGCCAGATGGTGCGTTGCTATCACGGTGCCCGTGATTGCTGCAATTCAGTGTCTATCACATGTAGGGGGCTGCCATTGGCTGTCTGCCTTCAGCCCGCCTCACATTGCCTTTTTAAACTCAGTCTGGGCACCCTTTGGTTGCCCTTTCGTGGTATCTTTGACAGCATCCACTTCCTCCTTACTGCAGTAGCTGATTGGGCCTGTTGCTGAGTTCCTGAGTTCCTGAATCGACCTGTTCCTGAGTTCCTGCCTGCTTTGTCAGTTCCAGTCCGGTTCCGGTTGTTCTCATCAGTAGCTGATGTTCCTTTTGCCAGCCTGCTTGGCCGCACTTGATCCGGTTGATCTTCACTGCTGGTTCCTGTTGTTTCCTGCTTCCAGTTCCTGCATCTGTGGCGACATTGTTCTTCAATCGCTTCGGCGACATTTCCTCCTGTTGGTTCCAGCATGCGGACGCTGGTTTGCTTCAATAAGCCTTGCGGCTCACATTCAGCCTGTTGGTTCCAACGTGCGGACGCTGGTTTGCTTCACTAAGCCTTGTGGCTCACATTCAGCCTGTTGGTTCCAGCGTGCAGATGCTGGTTTGCTCCATTAGCCTTGCGGCTCACATTACAGTCTGTTGGTCCCAGTGTGCGGACGCTGGTTTGCTCCATTAGGCTTGCGGCTCACATTACAGTCTGTTGGTCCCAGCGTGTGCACGCTGGTTTGCTCCATTAGCCTTGCGGCTTACATTACAGTCTGTTGTTCCCAGCGTGCGGACGCTGGTTTGCTCCATTAGCCTTGCGGCTCTCATTACAGTCTGTTGGTCCCAGCATGTGGACGCTGGTTTGCTCCATTAGCCTTACGGCTCACATTACAGTCTGTTGGTCCCAGCGTGCGGACGCTGGTTTGCTCCATTAACTTGCGGCTCACATTACAGTCTGTTGGTCCCAGCGTGCGCACGCTGGTTCGCTCCATTAGCCTTGCGGCTCTCATTACAGTCTGTTGGTCCCAGCGTGCGGACGCTGGTTCGCTCCATTAGCCTTGCGACTCACATTACAGTCTGTTGGTCCCAGCGTGCGGACGCTGGTTTGCTCCATTAGCCTTGCGGCTCACATTACAGTCCGTTGGTCCCAGCGTGCGGACGCTGGTTTGCTCCACTAGCCTTGCGGCTCACATTACAGTCTGTTGGCCCCAGCGTGCGGACACTGGTTTGCTCCACTAGCCTTACGGCTCTCATTCTGCCTGTGTGTTCCTAACGTAGAGCGCTGGTTTACTCCCTGACTTGCAGTCGGGTACTTGATGGTTCCGAGTGCGCTGTCCAGTCCTAACAGCACTGATTCCTACAGTATATGGGCACGAGAGTTTCTGATTACAGTGAAACCACTTGACCTGGTAACCTCTATATTCCATCTTACTGTCAATATCATCTGATAGTCATTAGGTCACTGTGGTTGTCACCTTCCTTTGGGCTGCCTTGCCCGGTATATTTCGTAAGGCTGGTAGAACATTTTACGTTGCCACCTTATGGTTGCCTTACCCAGTATTGGCAAGGCCGGTAGAGCCTACTCATTGGTATTCCGTCAGGCTGCCTTGCCCGGTATATTGGTAAGGCCGGTAGAACCGCATACTATTCCATCTTATGGTTGCCTTACCCAGTATTGGCAAGGCCGGTAGAGCCTACTACACTGGTATCCCGTTAGGCTGCCCAGCCCGGTATATTGGCTGGGCCTGTAGAGCCTCTTGTTCCAGACTCGCCAGGGTTGCTTTGCCCGGTATATTGGCAAGGCCAGTAGAACCTATTTGCTATTGTCATTATCTTCTATGTATTGTTTGTATGTGTATGAAAACCCTATGGGATTGCCTTTAACTTTTCAATAAAGTTATGTTTTTACCTAAACCTTACGTCTGAGAGTCTTAACAAACCGTGACAGTATGAAAGGGCCATGACCTCAGACAATAAGAGTGACGGTAATACACAGAATATCCATTGGAGGATGGATATGCTTGATCAACGTTTGGATCAATTGGCGGTTGCAATCCAAACTATCCTTGAACGCACTGTACTTGCTGACAAGTCTGGTTCTAGCCCGGTGGTCTCACCAAGTCAGACACCGGAGAGTGATACTAGGCCCTCAGGGGCCGCAGTCAAAGGGTTAACGGCTTCTGCACCCTTGCCGTTATGACGGTGACCCTCATCTCTGCAGTGTTCATCAACCAACTTGAAATATTTATGGAATTGACGGCACACGCGTTTCCCAATGACCATAGTAAGGTTGGGTTCATGATATCCCTGCTGACTGGTAGAGCTTTCGCTTGGGCTAACCCATTGTGGGAAAATGCTAAACCTTGCACTAAGAGTTTCAGTGAATTTGTGCAATCCTTTCGGAGAGTGTTTGAGCCTCATGGTAGAACCACATCTGCTGCTAAACGTCTTATGGAGATACAACAGGGCAGGCGCACGGTGGGCGACTATGCCATTGAATTCCGCACCTTGGCAGCAGAGGTAGGGTGGAATAACGAGGCTTTGTTGGCAGCCTTTGCCCAGGGCCTGAGTGACCAAATTAAAGATGAAATTGCAGCAAAAGATTTGCCTACTGACCTAGATGATTATATTGAGTATGTTATTCTAATTGACTCCAGAATACGTGAGAGATTAACCGCCAGAGATCGTAGAATACGGTCTAAAAATAATGGGTCTAGTAGCATAGTTTCCCCACCCATCCCTCCCCTGGACTCTAAGCCTAGTGAACCAGTACGGGAACCAGATGAACCTATGCAAGTAGGTTTCACTAGGCTAACCAAGGAGGAAAGACTATATCGCAGGAAGCAAGGGTTGTGTTTGTACTGCGGTAAAAATGGGCATTTGCTAAGATCCTGTCCTGTACGTCCGGGAAATGAACACACCTAGGGTACCTTGGGGGACAGGCCCTAGGTGGTGTCCAATCATCCCCAGTGTTGGGCACACTAAACCCCACCATACAGGTGGTACTATCTTGGGCACAACGCTCAGTGGAGGTTTTGGCCCTGGTTGATTCTGGTGCAGCTGGATATTTTATGGATAATACCTTTGCTGAATTACATGGGGTACCACGCATTGAAAGAGAAACCCCTCTTGCTATTGACCCTTGGAACCCGCTCAAGTTACATTTGAAACTATGCCGTTATCCATGACTATTGGGGCTCTCCATAAAGAAGAGCAGCAGTTTCAACTTATTAACTCTCCTCACCATGCCATAATATTGGGTTTTCCTTGGTTACAGTTGCATAATCCACAATTTGATTGGCAAAAATGCGAAATCTCTGCTTGGTCTCAGTTCTGTATGGATAAGTGCGTCACCCATCCAGTTAAGGTCTTGTGCACCTCCCCTTCACTACCTGACGTATACCAGCAGTTTAGCGATGTTTTCAGTAAGGGAGAGGCCGGCGCCTTATCTCAGTACAGACCATTTGATTGTTGCATCGAGTTAACTCCTGGAGCGGTGCCCCCTAGAGGACGCACATACCCATTGTCTTGTGAGAAAAACCAAGCTATGGAAGAATACATTTCTGATGCCCTTAATAGAGGGATCATAAGGAAATCTACCTCTCCGGCTGGGGCCGGGTTCTTTTTTGTTAAGAAGAAAAATGGCGAACTGAGACCATGCATCGATTATCGTGGGTTAAATAAGCTTATGGCAAAGAAAGCTTATCCGATACCATTCATCACTGAGCTTTTTGACAGACTCAAGGGTTCCTCGATTTCCACCAAATTGGACCTACGGGCGGCATACAATTTGATACGTATCAGAGCTGGTGATGAGTGGAAAACTGCCTTTAATACGAGATTTGGGCATTATGAATATCTAGTCATGCCATTTGGCCTGTGTAATGCACCCGCAGTATTTCAAGAACTGATCAATGACGTTCTCAGAAATATGTTACAGTCATGTGTCGTGGTCTACCTTGACGATATACTTATTCACTCCAAAGACTTGTCGCAACACATCAAGGATGTGTCTGAAGTATTGCTACGATTACGTAAAAATAAATTATTCTGTAAATTGGAAAAATGTGAGTTTCACAGAACCAGTGTACCATTCCTGGGGTTCATAATTGGCAAAGAAGGCATCGCCATGGACAAGGAAAAGTTAACAGCAGTCATACAATGGCCCAGGCCTAAGAGTCTGAAAGCTATCCAGCGATTTCTGGGCTTCGCCAATTATTATAGGAAGTTTATTAAGAACTTCTCTTCCATTGTTAAACCCCTGTCGGACCTCACACATAAGGGCGCTAATCCATCTCTCTGGCCAGTGGCTGCAGAGGAGGTCTTTGAAAAACTGAAAGTAGCTTTTGCTAATGCTCCTGTGTTATCCCACCCCAACCCATTACTCCCGTTCACCTTAGAGGTTGACGCCTCAGATATTGAGGTTGGGGCAGTGCTTTCTCAACGGCACATCAAAGGTGGAACACTTAGACCCTGTGGGTTCTTTTCTAAAAAGTTGACCGGAGCTCAAAGCCATTATGAGATAGGGGACAGAGAATTATTGGCCATTATCCTCGCTCTTAAGGAATGGCGTCACTTACTTGAAGGCACTAAAAATCCTGTTTTAATCCTGACGGATCATAAAAATCTGACTTATCTCTCTGAGGCCAAGAGATTGTCCTCTCGCCAGGCCAGATGGGCATTGTTCCTGTCCCGATTCAATTTCATTGTATCATATTTGCCGGGATCCAAGAATGTTAGGGCTGACGCTCTGTCAAAACAATTTGAGGCTGAAATTGACAGAGAAAAAGCACCAGCACTTATCATTCAGCCTGATCGAATATTGGCTACCATATGTACCAGTATCACTTCACCACTAGGGGAAGAAATTGTGGCCTCCCAGGCCTCCGCTCCCCATGAAACCCCGCTGGGCAAATGTTTTGTTGCTGAACCATTCCGTATTCGATTACTTGAAACCTACCATTCCTCTAAAGCTGCGGGACATATTGGTAGAGACCAATTGTTATGGTCCCTCTCTGCGTTATTCTGGTGGCCTTCTATGAGATCAGATTGTGCCGATTTTACTAATGCCTGCGCCACCTGTGCCCGTGCTAAAACCCCTAGACATCTCCCGGTGGGCTTGCTTCAGCCGGTACCTAATGGTGAATGCCCCTGGTCTCATGTAGTGAGGAAACTGGCCAAACTGTGGAGTCCATGTGGGTAGAAATCGAGACTAAATGTGGTGTGAAAGGTAAAAAAAAGTTGTTGGTGGGCATATGCTACAAACCACCAAATATCGATGACAATGATGAGGCCCAACTGCTAGTGCAAATGGGGAAAGCTGCCCAGTTTGGGCATACTATAATTATGGGAGATTTTAATTATCCAGATATCAGCTGGAAAAATGAGACCTGTCAGAGTGCTAAGGGTAGCAGGTTTTTGAACACACTTCGTGAAAGCTACATGTCACAAATGGTGGAAGCGCCGACAAGAAATAACAATGTATTGGACCTAGTGATCACTAATAACACAGAAATGGTATCCAATATTAAGGTAAGAGAACATTTGGGAAACAGTGATCACAACATGGTTACATTTGACATCAGTCTGGCAAAGCAAAAATGTATAGGTTCAACCAAAACTCTTAATTTTAAAAAAGCGAACTTCAAATGGTTAAGGGCCTCAATGCAACACATAGACTGGGATATTTTATTTAAAGGCAAAAATACTGAGGAAAAATGGTCAGAATTCAAATTTAGGTTGCAGAAATGTACCCAACAGTATATACCAATGGGGAACAAGTGCAAAAGAAGTAAGTCACAGCCAATGTGGTTAACTGCACATGTAAAGAACGAAATGGCAAGGAAAAAAAACGCATTCAAATTATTTAAGTCAGAAGGAACTGAACAATCTTTCTTAAAATACAGGGAGTGCAACAAAGAGTGAAAAAAGCCAATTAGCGTTGCAAAAATAGATAACGAAACTCGAATTGCAAGGGAAAGCAAGACTAATCCAAAAAAGTTTTTTAAATATATAAATAGCAAAAAATTTAAGAGGGAGTGCATTGGACCATTCAAAAATGAGATGGGTGAGTTTGTTAGTGAGGATAAGGAAAAGGCCGATGTTTTAAACACTTTCTTTGCATCAGTATATACAAGGGAGCAAGGAATGGTAGAAGAGCCTCCGCAAGTAACAAATAAAACAATACAATTAATAGATATTGGGTTAACTCAAGGAGATGTCATGGGAAGACTGAACAAAATTAAGACCGACAAAGCACCGGGTCCTGATGGTATACATCCTAGGGTTCTTCGGGAACTCAGTGCAGTATTAGCAAAACCCCTATATTTACTCTTTAAAGATTCTATTACCACAGGCTCAGTGCCACAGGATTGGCGAAGAGCTAACATAGTGCCTCTATTTAAGAAGGGAACTAAAACAGAACCTGGGAATTATAGACCAGTGAGTCTGACCTCTGTAGTGGGAAAACTATTAGAAGGGATAATAAGGGACTATATTCAGGATTACAACACAAAAAATAAGATCATTAGCACGAATCAACATGGTTTTATGAAGAATAGATCATGCCAAACTAATCTTTTCAGCTTCTATGAGGAGGTAAGCAGTAACCTTGACAATGGCAAGTCAGCAGATGTAGTATATCTAGACTTTGCAAAGGCATTTGATACAGTACCACACAGAAGGCTGGTGTATAAAATAAGGAAATTGGGGCTAGGAGATAACCTTTGCAATTGGATACAAAACTAGCTGAAGGATAGGGAACAGTGTGTGGTTGTAAATGGAAAATTCTCCAGTACAGTTAAAGTGGAGAGTGGCGTACCTCAGGGTTCAGTATTGGGTCCGCTGCTTTTTAACATGTTTATAAATGACCTGGAAATTGATTTAGAAAGCAAAATATCAATATTTGCAGATTATACTAAATTATGCAAAGTCATTAATTCAGAACAGGATATTTTCTCTCTACAGAGGGACTTACATACAATGTCAGATTGGGCAAACGTGGAATATGAAGTTTAATGTGGGGAAGTGTAAAGTCATGCATTTGGGAGGAAACAATCCCAAGGCTACTTATAAACTTAATGGAATAATTTTAGGTGACTCGTTGCTAGAAAAAGACCTGGGTATCCTTGTCAATTACAAACTTGGAAACAGTGACCAGTGTCAAACAGCAGTAGCAAAGGCAAACAAAGTCCTGTCTTGCATAAAAAGAGGTATTGAAGCAAGAGTGGATAATTATTTTGCCATTATACAAATCATTATACAAATCATTGGTAAGACCTCACCTTGAGTATGCAGTGCAATTTTGGGCACCGGTTCTGAAAAAGGATATACTAGAACTAGAGCGTACAGCGGAGAGCAACAAAATTAATTAAGGGAATGGAGGACTTGACATATGAGGAACGACTAAACAAACTTGGTTTATTTACTCTAGAGAAAAGACGACTAAGAGGAGACCTTATCACATTGTACAAGTATATGAGAGGTCAATACAAGGATCTCTGCGGTGAGCTATTTATTCCAAGGCCTGATCAGGTGACCAGGGGACACCCCTTGAGATTAGAGGAAAGGAGGTTTAAACTTCAGCAGAGGAAGGGTTTTTTTATGGTAAGGTCTGTCAAATTGTGGAATTCATTGCCCAGGGAGGTAGTTATGGCAGATACAATGGATACATTTAAGAGAAGATTAGATACATTTCTTTCAAAAGGTAACATACAGAGTTATACTGTTTATCAGTAGGCTGATCAGGAAGGTCTGATAAAGACTAATTTAATTGGTAGCAGGAAAGCTATAAAATTCTCAGTTACTGAGGTATGAGGCGAAGGTTGAACTTGATGGACTTGTGTCTTTTTTCAACCTAATTTACTATTCCATTGATTTTATGGAAGAATTGCCCATGTCTACATGGTATTCCTTCATATTGATGGTGGTGGACAGGTTTTCTAAAATGGCTCACTTCGTGCCCCTCCGTGGCCTTCCCTCGGCTAAAGAATTGGCAATGGTGTTTGCTAAAGAGGTGTTTCGGTTGCATGGAGTACCCAGGGTACTGGTGTCCGACAGGGGGATCCAGTTTGTGTCCAGGTTCTGGAGGACATTTTGTGAACAGATGGGCATACAGCTATCTTTCTTCTCTGCGTATCACCCCCAGACTAATGGGGCCGCTGAACGTGCCGGTAGAGCCTATTCATTGGTATTCAGTCAGGCTGCCTTGCCCGGTATATTGGTAAGGCCGGTAGAACCGCATACTGTTCCATCTTAAGGTTGCCTTACCCGGTATTGGCAAGGCCGGTAGAGCCTACTACACTGGTATCCCGTTAGGCTGCCCAGCCCGGTATATTGGCTGGGCCGGTAGAGCCTCTTTTTCCAGACTTGCCTGGGTTGCTTTGCCCGGTATATTGGCAAGGCCGGTAGAACCTACTTGCTATTGTCATTATCTTCTATGTATTGTTTGTATGTGTATGAAAACCCTATGGGATTGCCTTTAACTTTTCAATAAAGTTATGTTTTTACCTAAACCTTAAGTCTGAGAGTCTTAACAAACCGTGACAGTTGCTCAGTAACAGTAAAGCCTGAGGCCTTGGCCAACAATCTGACCGCCTCAAACAGGGAATCTGAAACATACATGTTAGCCTCTGTCATGTTAGCTAAAATTGCCAATAGATCCTCCTTGGAGCATCTGCATGGAGAGCATCCATAAGTTATTCACCCCAGACTGCAACAGCTCTGCTGACCGAGGCAGAGACAAAAATAGGCTTTAACACAGCAAGAAGAAAGAACTGAAAACTCCTGTGAGCAGTGAACCCAAAAGGACTCCGATGTCCATCCACAGGAGACCGAGCATGGTCCATTTCAGTGGATGGGAGTCCTGTATGTCATATGCACTAAGAAAAAGGATTTGACAGGTAAGACTAAAATCCTCTTTTCTCTGTCGTCCAATATGACATACAGGAACCATGGAGATGTACCAACATTGAGCTCCCAGGGGTGGGAAGAGAAGGAAAGGACCAAGCGCCAGTCCCCATGATACCAGAGTTCCCATGGACTATCCAGGACACGGGTCAGCTCAAAGTAACTAAGTGTCAACGGACACTGATAAACAATCCACTGCACAAAAGAACAACAGCCAATAGGGCTCAAACAGTTAAAGAGCTATAAGGCACAGGAAATGAAAGTCCTAGAGAGGCAAAACTGCCTCCAGGACTTTCCTGCCGAAGCCAGAACATCAACACGGTAGTGTTTAACAAAGGTGCGCATGGAAGACCAAGTGGTCACCTTGCACAGCTTTTCTGCAGAGGACTGATTCTTGTAGGCCCAGGAGGCCCCATCAGACCTGGTGGAGTGTGCTGTAATGCGGAAGGGAACAGGTTTCACTCTGAGCTCATAAGCCTTGCTGATGGTAGACTAAATCCAGGATGCAATAGTCACCTTGGACGCAGTCAAACCATCCATGGGACCCTCAGAGATGACAAACAAGGCATACGTCTTGTGGATGGACAGAACTTGAGGCAAAGTACCACATCCAACAAGTGGAGATCCCTGTCCTTGTCAGATTTTGGGTAAGGACAGAAGGAAGGTACAACAATCTCCTGAATAATGTGGAACTCAGAGACCACCTTAGGAAGAAATTCCTGGGAGGTACAGAGAACAGCCCTATCCTTGTGAAACACCAGGAAAGATGATTTGCAGGACAAGGCCTGCAACTCTGTGGACAGAAAACACTGCCAAGTGAAAAGCCATCTTCCACGTCAAAAGACAAAGAGGAATGGTCACCAAAGATTCAAAAGGAGGCCGCTGCAATACTCCCAGAACCAAGTTAAGGTCCCTCTGGGGAGTGGAAACCTTATAGGCTGGGAAAGCATGAGCGACACCCTAAAAGGAGACTTTGACATCTGCCAACATGGCAATACGTCTCTAGTGTCACGGTGTGACTAAGAAATTAATACACTGACAAGTACAGATGAACTTAAATAAAACTTTATTAAGTACAATGAGACAGGTAGTAATGAAATAGACTGGTGGCAACAAATGACAACAGTAATTAGATTATGACACAAAGTGGCAGTAGAGTGTAGCACCTTCACGAGACCAGGGAGGAACAGTAAACTCACTTTCCTCACCCTTCACCAGGCAGGTGAGTAGAATGGAATGGCCCTTGGACTACCAGGTATATTCGAGGATAGTGTGGGTACACCGCATACACGGAAAGAATGGCACACCTTCACGAGACCATGGAGGACTAGTGAACTCACTATCCTCACCCTTCACTAGGCAGATGAGCGAAAATGGAAAGGCCCAGGGACTCACACAGGTAGATGGAATAATAGTGTGAGCATGCAACTTTTATGTCTGGATAATACACCTTCAGGAGACCAGGTAGGAACAGTGGACTCACTTTCCTCACCCTTCACCAGGCAGGTGAACCGTAACAGAATATCCCTTGGACTACATGGTAGATGTGAGGGCAGTGCAGAGCACGCCACACACACACACAGTCGACAAGAAATGAAAACTGGGATGGCCACAGGAGGTCAAACACACGGTATAATCGAAAAGCCCCGCTAACAGAAGCGGGAGCAGAGCGGAAGGCACAGGCAACACGGAAAACAAAACAGAGACCCGGAGTGGTAACGGAGCGCAACAAATGGAGAGAGTAACCCAAGAGGTAGTGTCACGGTTTGTTTTGACTCTCAGACACAGAGTAAGATAAAAATCAAACTTTATTGAAAAGTTTAATGGGGAACCCTCACGGTTCCTGAACATACACATAAATCACATGTACACAATGGGTTCAAACAGTAGTTATTGCAAGATACACATGGTAGGCTCTACCGGCCTTGCCAATATACAGAGCAAGGCAGCCTGGAGGTTTGCACGAAAAGCTGATTATGGCTCTACCGGCCTTGCCAATATACCGGGCAAGGCAGCCTGGAAGTTTACATGACAATTTGATTGTGGCTCTACCGGCCTTGCCAATATACCAGCAAAGCAGCCTGGAGGTTTGCACGAAAAGCTGATTATGGCTCTACCAGCCTTGCCAATATACCGGGCAAGGCAGCCTGGAAGTTTACATGACAATTTGATTGTGGCTCTACCAGCCTTGCCAATATACCGGGCAAGGCAGCCTGAAAGATGGCACAAATGAATGGATACAGGCTCTACCAGTCTTTCCAATATACCGGACAAGACAGCCAGGAGGTCAGAAGGACAGCTCCACTAATGCTGAATAGATGGAGCAGCAGCATAAGATGGAACAGTGGAGCAAACCAGTTTCCCAACCAGGGAGACCAAACCGGTGCAATAACAGAGGCAGCAGCAACCGGTGAATGAAGGGTTAACCAGTACCGTGTACAGGACAACAGTATAGCTCAACCGGTTCTACACTAGCAGGATTAGCAACCGGTGGATGTGGAGTAAACTAGTACCGCGTACTGGATAACAATAGAGCTCAACCGGCTCTATACTAGCAAAATCTGCAGCCGGTGTAGGTGGAGTAAACCAGTACCGCGTACTGGATAACAATAGCGCTCAACCAGCTCTATACTAGCGGAATCAGCAGCCGGTGTATATGGAGTAAACCAGTAATGAGTACTGGACAACGGTAGCACTCAACCGGCTCTATACTAGCGGAATCAGCAGCCGGTGTATGTGGAGTAAACCAGTACCGCGTACTGGACAACAATAGTGCTCAACCGGCTCTATACTAGCGGAATCAGCAGCCGGTGTATGTGGAGTGAACCAGTACCGCATACTGGACAACAGTAGCACTGAACTGGCTCTATACTAGCGGAATCAGCAGCGGGTGTATGTGGAGTAAACCAGTACAGCATACTGGACAACAGTAGCGCTCAACTGGCTCTATACTAGCGGAATCAGCAGCCGGTGTATGTGGAGTAAACCAGTACCGCGTGCTGGACAGCAATAGCGCTCAACCGGTTCTATACAAACTGGATCAGCAACTGGTGAAGGTGGAGTAAACCAGTACCGCGTACTGGACTAACGTAACGCCCAACCTTTTCTATACTAACGGGATCAGCAACCGGTGAACATGGAGTAAACGGAGATCAGAATGTCGCCCAAGCGACCCAGCAGCCAGAAGGATGTCAAACAGGATACAGCAGCAGAAACAGCAGACAAGTCAGGAACACCACAGGAAAGACAGAACCGCCAACCAGATCAGGAACGGAGTAGGAACAACGGCAGCACGGGATCAGGAATGGAAGCAGGAACAACAGCTCAACCAGATCTGGAACGGAGGCAGGAACCCCGCAGGAGAGGCACTGTCTGCTGGAGCAACGCTGACACTGGTAGCAGAGCGAAACAGGCCCAAGGAATAGATACAGGCAGGTGACTGCTAGACATAGAGACACCTCGAAAGGGCAACCAAAGGGTGCCTCAGCCCAGTCTATAAAGGCAATACTGGGCGGGCAAAAGATAGGTGGCCAATGGAGAGTACACACACCTGACTGACAGCAGAAGTCAGCAATCACGGGCACAGTGATAGTACCACCCTCTCAAAGACCCCCCCTTCTGGAAGAGGAACCTGGCTTCTGGGGGTACTTGGAATGAAAAATTTGCAGTAATGTGGAAGCATGAAGGTCCTTACTATCCACCCAGGATCGGTCCTCAGGACAATAACCCTTCCAATGTACCAAATACTGCAATTTTCCTCTAAATCTGCGAGAATCAATGATACTCTGAACTTCGTACTCCTCCTGGCCCTCTACCTCTATAGGCCCTGGCACCACAGGGTTAGTAGTATAACGGTTGCATACAAGAGGTTTGAGGAGAGATACGTGGAACACATTCTGAATGCGCATGGACGCAGGGATATCCAAGGCATACGAAACAGGGTTAATTTTACGGATCACCCTATACGGACCAATAAACCGGGGAGCCAATTTATTAGATGGGACTTGTAACTTGAGGTTTCTGGAGGATAGCCATACCCTGTCCCCAACCTGGAAAGAGACTGCTGGCAGCCGTCTACGATTAGCGTGGCGCTGATGACGCTGAAAAGACTGACTGAGTTCCCTTTGAACCTGTGCCCATGTGGAGTGGAGCTGCTCAATATGCTCATCCAGAGCTGGAATCTGTTGAGACTGAAATGAATCCGGGAGCAAGCACGGCTGGAACCCGTAGTTGATAAGAAACAGGGAGCTCCTGGATGAAGAGTTAACCGCACAGTTCCTGGCGAACTCTGCCCAAGGCAACAGGTCGGCCCAGTTATCATGATGGTCAGTCACAAAACAGCGCAGGAACTGTTCTATTCCCTGATTGGCCCGCTCAGCAGCCCCATTGGTCTGGGGGTGGTATGCAGAGGAAAAGGACAATTGGATGCCCATCTGTTCACAAAAGGCTCTCCAAAATCTAGACATGAACTGGCTACCCCGGTCGGACACCAGAACTCTGGGTACCCCGTGCAACCGGAATACTTCCTTAGTGAAAACCATCGCTAATTCTTTGGCAGAGGGAAGGCCACGGAGGGGCAGGAAATGAGCCATTTTAGAAAACCTGTCCACAACCATAAGTATGAAGGAATATCCCCTAGACACTGGCAATTCTCCCATAAAATAAATAGATACGTGAGACCAGGGACGTTCGCCATTAGGCACTGGTTGAAGTAGGCCCACAGGGAGATGTCTAGGGGTCTTGGCACGAGCACAGGTGGCACAGGCATTGGTAAACGCAGCACAATCTGCCCTCAAGGAGGGCCACCAGAAAACTTGTGAGAGTGACCATATTAATTGATCCCTACCAATGTGCCCAGCAGCCTTCGAAGAATGGTAGGTTTCAAGTAGTGTAGTGCAGAATGGCTCATCGACAAAACACTTGCCCACTGGGGTTTCTGGGGGAGCAGTACCCTGGGTAGCCAGAATCTCTTCCTCCAGTGGCGAAGTGATACTAGTGTGTAACGTGGCCAATATAAGATCAGGCTGTATAATAGGTGCTGGGACCTCACCCCTGTCGGTCTCAGGCTCAAATTGTCTCGACAGGGCATCAGCCCTAACGTTCTTGGAACCTGGCAAGTAGGATACAATAAAGTTAAATCGGGAAAGGAACAACGCCCATCTGGCCTGGCGAGAAGACAATCTTTTAGCTTCTGAAAGATAAGTCAGATTTTTATGGTCTGTGAGAATCAATACAGGATTTCTGGTACCTTCCAATAAATGACACCACTCCTTAAGAGCGAGAATGATAGCCAGTAGTTCTCTGTCACCTATCTCATAGTGACTCTGGGCAGCAGACAGTTTTTTTCAGAAAAACCCACAAGGTCTGAGGGTATTCCCTTTTACTGGTCTTTGAGAGAGTACTGCCCAACCCCAATCTCTGAGGCATCGACCTCCAAAGTAAATTGGAGAGCTGGGTGGGGTGGGATAACACTGGAGCAGTGGCAAAGGCAGATTTCAAAGTCTCAAAAGCACATTCAGCCGCCTCAGACCATTGGGAAGGATTAGCGCCCTTATGAGTAAGGTCAGACAATGGTTTAACAATCGAGGAAAAGGTCTTAATAAACTTTCTGTAATAATTAGCGAAGCCCAGAAATCGCTGAATCGCTTTTAGGCCTTTAGGTCGTGACCATTGCAAAACTGCCGCCAGTTTCTCCTGATCCATGGCAATACCCTCTTTGGCAATCACGAACCCCAAGAAGGGCACACTGGATATGAAACTCGCATTTTTCCAGTCTGCAATACAATTTGTTCTTACGTAGGCGGAGCAACACCTCTGACACATCCTTGATGTGTTGTGACAAGTCATCTGAGTGAATAAGTATATCGTCCAAGTAAACTACCACACAGGACTGCAGCATATCTCTGAGGATATCATTGATTAGTTCTTGGAACACAGCAGGTGCATTACAGAAACCAAACGGCATTACTAGATATTCATAGTGCCCGGATCTAGTGTTAAAAGCCTTCTTCCACTCATCACCAGCTCTGATTCGAATCAGGTTATATGCTGAACGTAGGTCCAATTTTGTGAAAATAGAGGAACCTTTTAACCTGTCAAATAGTTCGGTGATGAGTGGTATCGGATACGCATTCTTAGGCATCAACTTATTTAGACCACGGTAATCAATGCATGGTCTTAAGAAACCGGTGGATGTGGAGTAAACCAGTACCGCGTACTGGACAACAATAGCGCTCCACCGGCTCTATACTAGCGGAATCAGCAGCCGGTGTATGTGGAGTAAACCAGTACCGCGTACTGGACAACAATAGCGCTCACCCGGCTCTATACTAGCGGAATCAGCAGCCGTTAAAGGTGGAGTAAACCAGAACCGCGTACTGGACAACAATAGCGCTCAACCGGCTCTATACTAGCGGAATCAGCAGCCAGTGTATGTGGAGTAAACCAGTACCGCGTACTGGACAACAATATCGCTCAACCGGTTCTATACAAACGGGATCAGCAACCGGTGAAGGTGGAGTAAACCAGTACCACGTACTGGACAAACGTAATGCCCAACCTGTTCTATACTAATGGGATCAGCAACCGGTGAACGTGGAGTAAACGGAGATCAGAATGTTGCCCAGGCTACCCAGCAGCCAGACGGATGTCAAACAGGATACAGCAGCAGAAACAGCAGACAAGTCAGGACCAGCAGGAACGACAGAACCGCCAACCAGGTCAGGAACAGAGCAGGAACAAATGGCAGCACGGGATCAGGAACGGGAGCAGGAACGACAGCTCAACCGGATCTGGAACGGAGGCAGGAACCCTGCAGGAGAGGCACTGTCTGCTGGAGCAACGCTGACACTGGTAGCAGAGCGAAACAGGCCCAAGGAATAGATACAGGCAGGTGACTGCTAGACATAGAGACACCTCGAAAGGGCAACCAAAGGGTGCCTCAGCCCAGTCTATAAAGGCAATACTGGGAGGGCAAAAGATAGGTGGCCAATGGAGAGTACACACACCTGACTGACAGCAGAAGTCAGCAATCACGGGCACAGTGATAGGTAGCCAATGGTCAGAACCGGATCGGGTAGTCAGACGTCGCCAGCGGTCGTAGCCGGAGCGGGTAGTCAGACGTAGCCAGGGGTCAGAGCCGGAACGGGATAGTCAGACGTAGCCAAGAGTCAGAACCGGAACGGGTAGTCAGACGTAGCCAGGAGTCAGAGTCGGAACGGGTAGTCAGACGTAGCCAGGTAATGCACAGGAACGGTAATGGACCAACACAGCAATAAGCTCAGGTACACCACGAAAGGGCAAAGGTAATGTCACAGACTGTGGTTTAAAAACCCTGACAGGTGGGTGGACGATGACCTCACCAACAAGTAGACCTATAAGAATAGTGACACAGTGAGAGCGACAGTTCAGGAAGTAAACAATGTTGCACATAGACAATGCTGCGAGAGGCAATCACGGGCACCATGATATCTAGTAGAAGGCCGAGAGAGCTGAGGTCTGAACCTTCATTGAACCAAGGCTAAGGCCCTTGTTCACTCCATCCTGCAAAAAGGACAAGATAGATGGAAGATCATACTCCTGTGAGGACAGATCCCTGTCTGCACACCAAGAATGGAAGGTAGACCAAACCCTGTGGCAGGCCTTAGAGGACACTTCCTGGCCTGGATCGTGGTGGAAACCACCTCAGGAGAAAAGCCTTTCCTCCTTAAGATGGAGGCTTCAACAGCCATACCGTCAAAGCCAGACTGTCTGCATCCTCTCTCCAGAGGTAATCCTGGAAGAGGAGATCCAGTCTGGGTGGCAGAGGAAACGGGTCCTGAGCAGACAGTGCAAACAGCACTGGAAACCAAGGTTACCTGGTCCAATAAGGAGCAATCAGAATGACTGACGCACTGTCCATACAAATCTTTCTCAGCACCCTGGGTATGAGAGGAAAAGGAGGAAAAATGTAGGGTAGATGAAAAAGCCAAGGAATGGGCAAGGAGTCCACCGCAAACGCCAGAGGATCCCCCCAGCAACAGCAGAACCTTCCTGTTGTCCCTGGTAGCCCTCAAGTCTATTCAGGGACGCCTTCATTTCTGGACCAACAGATCAAATATGTTCAGATGGAGCTCCCACTCCCTGGGGTCCACTGTCTGGCAATTGAGGAAGTCCACCAGAATGTTTTCCATGCCTGGAATGTGCATGAAGGAGATGGCAGGAACGTGTTCTTCTACCCAGGCTAAAATAGCCTTGACCTCTAACCAAGTGGAAGTGCTTCTTGTGCCTCCTTGCTTGTTGATGTAAGCCACGGCCATGGAGTTTTCTGACTGGACACGGACTGGACAGTCCCTCAGTGGAGAGGACCAATAGACCAGAGCATGATTAATCTCTCTGAGCTCCAGAATGTTAATGGGGAGGAGGGTCTCCTCCGCAGTTCATCTGCCCTGAACCCCCAAGTGACCCATGACAGCTCCCCAGCCGTAAAAGCTGGTGTCCATCATTACCAGAGTCCAATACTGGACAATAAAGGGTTTCCCTTTCCTCAGGCTGGAACTATTCATCCACCATAGGAGGTCTTGCCTTACTTCCAGAGGAAGAGCGACTAGATGATCCAGGAGTTCTGGGTTCCCCCGGTAAGCCCTGAAAGTGAACCTCTGAAGTTCCCTGGTGTGCGCCATGGAGTACGGAAACGCTTCCATGGTGGATATCATGTTGCCCACAAGGGACGAGAACCTGCAAACTGGAGTTAAGGTCCACTCGAGAGCATGGGACACCTTGCTCATGATCTGCTGAACATAGTCCTCCGTCAGATAGACTATATCCTGACAGGTGATGAACCGGAGACCCAGGAAGACCAGATTCTGAGAAGGAACTGGAGCAGATCTGTCCATGTTCAGAATCCATTCATGCTGGAAGAGGATCTGGGCATATTCCTGGACTAGGAGGTCCCTGGAGGGACCTTCAGCAGAAGGTCTTCCCTTTGGTGTGCAGGAAGGCAATCAAGGCACCCAAGACACGTGGCAACACCTGAGGAGCAGTGGTGGGTCCAAAGGGGAAGGCGGTAAACTGAAAGTTTCCCAGAGCGCAAGCAAATCTGACATACTTCTGACTTTCCCGATGAATGAGGATGTGCAGGTAAGCATCCTTTAGATCCAGAGGCCAGACATTCCCCAGGACACATTGCAGTGATGACAGAGAGCAAGGAATCCATCTTGTAGTGAGTATGGACCACAAACGAATTGAGGTGCTTGAGGTCCAGGATGGGACAGCTACCCCCATCCATTTTGGGAACTACAAATAGATTGGAATAAAAACCTTGACCTCTCTCTTGCAGAGGAACCGGAATCAGGACTCCCTTGTCCAAGGGAGCCTGCACCGCCCTGTTGAAGAGACTTAAAGTGATAGTAATGTTTCATAAAAAAAGCAGCTCCAATTAATCTATATAGTATTCGGGCCATGGAGAGTGTTATTTCAGTACTGTCAGAATTGTAGTTCAAGAGTAATTGAATGATAAAGTATCCCTCTCCCACCCCTTTTACCTAGTATAAGACGCCTCCACTCAGATGTGGAATTTGGTCACTTGACTGGACAGCTCACAGCAAGGGACAATCTTCTTACTGTGATCATAAGGAAAACCCCTTATGTTAATTGAAGAATGTCCCTCTCTGCAATCCACTTGGACATCACCCTGCTGCTCTGAGGTGAGCAGTGTTACATCAGTAAACGGGGTGGGAGGGGGATACTTTATCATTCAATTACTTTTGAACTACGACTCTGACAGTATTGAAATTACACTCTCCATGGCCCAAATACTATGAAGATTAATCGGAGCTGATTTTATTGTGACACATTACTATGCCTTTAACCTTCCATGAGTCTGAGAAGGGTAGACTTGTGCACGGAAACACTTTTCGGTAGGATTTGATTTCGGACTAATTTTTTTTTTTTTTTTTTTGGTCATTCAGAGGATCCACATTTCGGACCAGACCTGTTTGACTCAGTCAAAATTCGTCAACAGTCCGAATTATCGGCCGACTTTAACATACTTTAACAAAAATGACTCTCCCTTGCAGTGGCAATAAGGTACTAGGCCTGCTTGCCTGCCTGCCTACGCAAGGAACAACGATGACTCTCCCTTGTAGTGGCAATAAGGTACTAATGCTGGCAGCCTGCCTATGCTATCTGCCTGCATACACAACAACTGGACACTCTCTATCACTTTCTGTTCTCTCTGAGCTCCAACAACGAACTAACAGGAAATTCAGGCTCTGGGTGTCTGAAGTGTCATTAGTCCAATCCCCATCATGAAACGAAGAAGCTAATTGGACTAGAGAGGGTAGCCGTTGTCCGAATTTCTGAAATTTACTCCGAAGATTCTGACCATGGCTGTTCGGATTCAGTTTAAAAAATGAACAACATTTACCTTTCGGACAGCCCGAATGACGCCAAATGACCCTTACCCATCCGAAATCGGCTGAACGATTTGCACAAGTCTAGAGAAGGGAAGAATCTGTAGGGAGGCAGGGATGTGAAGGGAATCCTGTAGCCTCCTGAAACCACTTGTAATACCCACTGATCCACAACAGGGAGGAGGGGTCCACCTAAGGAGGTGTAGCCCACTGAGCCAAAGCTGTATCAGTGAAGGGGAAAAGCTTAGAGAATCTCTAGGAAAGAGCAAGGTGCTTGTCTGGAGTCTTCCACTCATCCAGGATAATCTGATCAAGAGTGGGATTAGGCGGAAGCATGATACTGGACTTCTTGTGTCTTTGAAAGACGTCAGAAGTAGACTGAGACTCTACAGGGTTAACAGGAATGTTAAAGGGGATGTATCACCTCTATATAACTTAGTCTAAATAGTTAGGTTATATATCGAATATCACTAAAAGTGTAATAATTTTTTAAAGCTTTATTTGGTGTAAATTGAAGTTATAAAGTCTGGGCTGCAGCTACTTCCACATAGACTGTGGTTACCTGCTCTGTAACCGCAGTGTGTCACTCTGCCTCTACTCCCCTCCCTCTGTCCAGCCTCCTCCGATGACGGAGGCTATCTGTTTGTAAGCTGGAGTGGTCTCATTGGCTAGGTATCGATCTCTGTCAATGACACCGCTCCAGCTTACAGGCACAAAGCCACAGTCATCGGAGGAGGCTGGACAGAGGGAGGGGAGCAGAGGCAGAGTGACGGACTGCATTTACAGAGAAGGTACCCGCAGTCTATGCGGAAGTAGCTGCAACCCAGATTTTATAACTTCAATTTACACCAAATAAATCTTAAAAAAATTATGACACTTTTATTGATATTCCATATATATAAGTTATATAAAGGTGATACATCGCCTTTAAGGGTAGTCAAAACCGCCTTAATGAGATCATCAGCAGAGGGTTCAGGGTCAGCCTCAAAGGGGTTGCCATAGGTATGGAATGAGGCCCTTTCTGCACATTCACCATCCTCAGACTCCTCAAAAGAATCCTCCTCAAAGGAATCGGAGAGATCAGGAATGCTAGGGGCCTTAGGATTTTAAGTCCTTGACCCAAAGTGCATCTTGTTCATGGCTGGAGGGCCCTTGCAGAGAAGCAGGGGCTACAGCACATGAGGGGTATAAGTGACCTGAGTACTCTCTGGGAAGCCCCGCTTGGCATGAGGAACAGTAAGCAAGGGAATTCAGAGACGCCCCTGAGTCCTTAGCCTTAGGTCTAAACCCATGTCCCTTTTGATCCACCATCCTAACAGGAGAAAGCGTCTTACAGTATAAGGTAACCCAAATACTGTCACCCAGATTAATAAAATCACCCCAGAAAGCCTAAAAAAATACTTATCTGGCAAGCAAAGAGTCAACCTAAGGAGGAGAGTAGAGGAAACCCATATAGGATACTCATTCAGGAGAGAAAGAAAATGTTGTCCAAATTCTGAGCCAATGAAAGAAAAACCAGCGAAACGGGCATCGTGAGAAAGGTAGTTTCTCACCCAAAAGTACCCAAAAAACAGAACTCAGGCCCCACAAAAACCCCCAAGACACTGTATAGGTGAACCGGATAATAGGAGACAAGAAGAATGAGCCCTCTCTCAACTCAGTATGTGGAGCGGTTGCAAAGCGCGCCCTTAAAGGAGCAGAATTCAAATTAACTGTCTAAAATAAAAATGTCTAAAAAGTGTAAAAACATATAGACCACAGAATAAATGTGAACAAACACAAAATGTAACCCATTCAGGACCGGGAAAATCTGATGTCGTTTTCCCTTAAGGACCAGAGCAATTTTGACTTTTTTGACTATGTCTTTGTTCAACCACATTTTCTCTTTAATTCCTTTTGTACACCCACACAAATTATATACTGTTTTTTTAAGCACAAGTAGGGCTTTCTTTTGATACCACAATTATATGAATTCCTCATTGTTTAATTTGATTAAAATAGAAAAAAATAGGGAAAAAAAAAAAACATTTTGCTTACATTTTTCTGTCAGGATTTGCATACTATTAGTTAATGACAAAAAATACCCCTAAATATATTCATTTGCTTCTCCTGAATATAAGAGTACCCCATATGCCTAGTATTTCAATCCCTTCCTCACATTTACAAGGTAAAATTACAAGATGGATGCCATTATTTCCAACTTGTAATTTCTCAACAATTGGCATGTGAGCATCATAGCTTAGTTGATAGTGCCAGAACCAAAAATGTCCCACAAAGGTATATCTTTCTGAAAACTAGACAACATAAGGTAAATAATCAGGAGAATTTTGAAGTTTTTTATGCAGCTATTTTTCCAGAAAAAAAATTTCAAAATTGTGGAAAAATTTTGTTTTTTTGCAGCTTTCACACTTACATTTCAATATTACTGTTGATATCAAGCACGGGATAGTTGAAAATTTAAAAATTAAAAATTTCTGGGAGCTACGGGGCCCAAATTGGAACATGCGCGTTTCCAGTTTCACACTTTGAATTTTCACAGCTTGCATCACTGGTGCCATGTCTCATTTGGGGCTGTGTAACAGTGCTCCACTCTAAGATTTCCCCCCAAAAGTGTATATTTTTGGAAAGTAGACACCCCAGGCTTTCATTTTATGTAAGTTTTCAATTTTTTTACGCAGCCATTTTACCATGAATCCTTCATAAATCTTGATGTAAGTAAAAAATTCAGCGTTTTTCACACTTAGGTTTCAATGTTGGCGTGAATTTCAAGCACAAGATTGGTGAAGATTTTTAAAAATGCTTTGTTTAGTGTTCAGCTCCTTCTCCTGAGTACGGCAATACCCCATATTCATAGGTTTCTCAAGGTTTGGGGGAGCTACGGGGCCCAAATTGGAACATACGTGTTTCTAGTTTCACACTTTGAATTTTCACAGCTTGCATCACTGGTGCCATGTCTTATTTGGGGCTGTGTAACAGTGCGCCATTCTAAGATTTTCCCCCAAAAGTGTATATTTTTAGAAAGTAGACATCCCAGGCTTTCATTTTATATAAGTTTTCACATTTTTTACGCAGCCATTTTACCACGAATCCTTCGTAAATCCTGATGTAAGTAAAAAATTCAGCGTTTTTCACACTTAGGTTTCAATGTTGGTGTGAATTTCAAGCACAGGATAGATGAAGATTTTTAAAAATGCATTGTTTAGTGTTCATCTCCTTCTTCTGAGTACGGCAATACCCCATATTCATAGGTTTCTCAAGATTTCTGGGAGCTACGGGGCCCAAATTGCAACATGTGCGTTTCCAGTTTCACACTTTGAATTTTCACAGCTTGCATCACTGGTGCCATGTCTCATTTGGGGCTGTGTAACAGTGCTCCACTCTAAGATTTCCCCCCAAAACTGTATATTTTTGGAAAGTAGACACCCCAGGCTTTCATTTTATGTAAGTTTTCAATTTTTTTACGCAGCCATTTTACCGCGAATCCTTCGTAAATCTTGATGTAAGTAAAAAATTCAGCGTTTTTCACACTTAGGTTTCAATGTTGGTGTGAATTTCAAGCACAAGATAGGTGAAGATTTTTAAAAATGCATTGTTTAGTGTTCAGCTCCTTCTTCTGAGTACGGCAATACCCCATATTCATAGGTTTCTCAAGGTTTGGGGGAGCTACGGGGCCCAAATTAGAACATGCGTGTTTCTAGTTTCACACTTTGAATTTTCACAGCTTGCATCACTGGTGCCATGTCTTATTTGGGGCTGTGTAACAGTGTGCCACTCTAAGATTTCCCCCCAAAAGTGTATATTTTTGTAAAGTAGACATCCCAGGGTTTCATTTTATGTAAGTTTTCAAGTTTTTTACGCAGCCATTTTACCACGAATCCTTCGTAAATCCTGATGTAGCACAGAATAGGTGAAGATTTTTAAAACTGCATTGTTTAGCGTTCGGCTTCTTCTTCTGAGTACGGCAATACCCCATATGCATAGGTTTCTCAAGGTTTGGGGGAGATACAGGACCGAAATTGGAACATGTGCATTTACAGGTTCACACTTTGAATTTTCACAGCTTGTGTTACTGGTGCCATGTCTCATTTGTCTGTGTAACAGTGCTCTTTTTTAAGATTTTCCCCCAAAAGTGTATATTTTTGGAAAGTAGACACCCCAGGCTTTTGTTTTAGGTGTGTTTTCAAATTTTGTACACAGCCATTTTACCACTAATCCTGTGAAAACTTGACGTAAGTAAAAAAAAAATCAGCGTTTTTCACACTTAGACGTCAATGTTGATGTGAATTTCAATTACAGAATAGGTGAAGATTTTATAAACTGCATTGATTACTGTTTGGCTCCTTCTTCTGAGTACAGCAATGCCCCATATGCAACGGTTTGTCAGGGTTTGGGGGAGATACTGGGCCCAGTTGGAACATGTGAGTTTCCTTTTACAGACATGCCATTTTTACAGCTGGTGCCTTGTCTCATTTCGGACTGTTTGGCAATACTGCAATGAATTTTACCCCTAAAAGTATATGTTGTAGAAGAGTAGACAACCCTGGTTTTCATTCTATTTGCATTTTTTCAATTTTTTCGCTGCCACTGTATCAGCAATCCCTCCCAAAACCTGCAGTAAGGCAGAGAAACACCATTTTTTCACACTTATATTTTAGTGTTGCTCTGGATTTCAATCAGATGATATTTGCAGATTTTTTAAGTGCTTTACATTAGTGGTGAGTTACATCGTCTAAGTACGTCAATGCCCCATATGCATAGGTTTGTCAGGGTTTGGGGGAACTACTGGACCCAGTAGGGAACATGTGCGCTTCCATTATCAGAGATGGAAAAAACTTAGGGGGCTTTGCTTCACATTATATTTTGATAGTGTTAGATCTAAGGAGGGATGTGTTTTGAAAAATAAAAAAACAGGATATTTCAGGGGGGGAAAAGTGGCCAAATAATTAAATAAACTTCACAGCACTACTGCACATTCTTTCATGGTATTGCTTGAAGCAGTCACCCATGCAGAGGCCAGGTTTGGAAGGGCAGTCAGGATGTAAGTGGAGGTTTCTCTCCGTATTCCCTTGCTGTAGCAAACCCTGCAGCGCTTTTGTGGATTTTTCTTTTGGGGGGTTGGGGGAATTTTATAAATAAAATGTACTACTCCAGGTTTTTTGGGAATTATTTCTGTTGCCCCTTGAAACAAAATTCGGAGATAAGATGGAACTGATACTGCAGAAAAGTAAGTTTTAGGGTGGGGTTTGCCAATTTGAAAATCAAAAAAGAATTGTATGCTGCAGTCTGCATCATGTAAATGGCAACCTTTTTGTACCATGCCCTACACTTTTGCATGGTGAGGTACGGCTGCATGAGTTGATCACACAGATCAACTCCCCCCATGTTCTTGTTGTAGTCTTTGATGCAGACTGGCTTTCTTAGTACCCCCTCCTGCCACGAACAGAGACTGCCACAGTTTTGTCCTCATGCATGGTGGACAGCATGTAGACATCTTTTCTGTCCTTGAACTTAACTGCCAGCAGCTCTTGTTGGCATAAAGCTGAGGACATCCCGGTTTTAAGTTTTTTTTCTACCAGTTCTTTGGGCATCTCCCTGCAGTTGCGCCTGACAGTGCCACAGGCTACGGTGTCAAAATAAAAAAGTGACTTAAATAAAAGGGGGCTGGTATAATAATTGTCAACATATAAATTATATCCTTTATTTAACAAGGGGTAAATCAGATCCCAAACTATCTTCTCATTTATTCCCAGAGATTCAGGGCACCCAGGAGGATCAAGCTGGCAGTCCTTGCCCTCATAAATTCTAAAAGCCTGGGTGTAGCCTGTGGCACTTTCACACAATTTATAAAATTTTACACCAAATTTGGAACGCTTTGAGGGGATGTACTGCTTGAACCCTAACCTGCCTTTGTATTTCATTAGGGATTCATCTACACTAATTTCTTTTTGGGGAATATACACTTGGGCAAATGTTTTCTGTAAATGGGTTATTAGGGGCCGAATTTTGAACAGTCTGTCATACTGGGGGTGTTCTTTTGGGAGGCACAGGGTATTATCACTAAAGTGCAGAAAGCGCAAAATCATTTCGTATCTAGTCCTGGTCATTGTTTTGGCGAATATAGGGGTATCATATATGGGGTTTTTACTCCAGTATGATCTAATACTTGGTTTTTTAACTATTCCCATTGTCATTGTAATGGCCCAGAAATTCTTAAATTCTAAAAGGTCTGTGGGATGCTATATTTCTTGCTTGGAAATGAATGCTGATGGGTTGGCGGCAAGATATTGGTCTGCGTATAAATTTGTTTGCGACACGATTTCCCCAAAAATTTCTTCCCCCAAAAATAAATAAAAAAAATGAACATGGGTAAATCCTACCACATCCACTTGAATTCCTGGGTTGCCTGTGAATTCAGGAATTTGTGGGCATAAATTGGCTGGTGATACCCATTCATCAGCAGGAGTGGCAGTACTTGTGGCAGGTCTTCGGGCAGTACTTGTGGCAGGTCTTGGGGCAGCTCTTGGGGCATTACTTAGGGCAGCTCTTGGGGCTTTTCTTAGGGCAGCTCTTGGTGCAGTTGCTGGGGCAGCTCTTGGGGCAGTGCGTCTTTTTTTCACAGAAGGCCCTGCGTCATCACTACTAGAGCTCTCACTCTCAGAAAACTGAGTGACGTCAAAGTCTGACGCAGTGTCTGTGGCTTCAGAGTCAGACGCCAAATAGGAATACGCTTCTTCTAACGTATACCTCCTCTGCATCTTATACACCTACTCTAAACTAAATAAATGACTAACTTCTATAACTAACTATACCTAAACTTAAATCTATCCCTAAGCCTTACCCTAACACACGTAGGGCTAGATTTAAAGGCAGCCGTTAAACCAGCCGCTAAGTGAAAAAGGCACATCGCTCGCAAATAATACAGGAGTTACGGCAGATTCAATAGCTACTCTACGAGAATAGCTATCGAGCGTAGGCACACAAAAAACACGTAACACAAAAGCCGTTGTCGCTCATGTTAATGCACAACGGGCGGCCAAATCACACGATAACAGCTCTCAAAACAACATCTAACATAACAGTTGCCGTTGTCTAGCAACCATGATTGATGCAAAAACAAATTCAAACACACAGACAATCACAAAGCCCCAATGTATCAAAATACTTCAAATACACCTATATATACCCAAAAATAACCATCACACACTGTCTGTTATCAAGTTCTTCAGAGCCAGATATCAGGACCCAGGAGCGGAGGATAGTGATTAGAGAGAGGGAGACAGGAGCGTACATTGGAGGTAGAGGAGTTTTGGAGTTTGGAGAGAGGAGAGAGGTGCACTAAATATACACATATCACACATTTGCACATATTACATACACACATACAAACACATACACATACATAAATATAGTCCTTTTATTTTATAACACCTTACACATTTTACATTTTATTTTTACAGTGTGAATCTGTGAGTGAAAGTGTGTTACAGAGAGTGAGTGGATCGAGTGTGTCTGTGAGTGGGTGAATGATGGCAAGGACAGGAGAGAGGGATGGGGAGAGTAGTGGAGGAGGAGGAAGGTCAGGAGGGTATCCCTCAGCAGAGCAGGGGTGGGAGAGGGAGATCCGCAGGGCGGAGGGGGACCCGGCCAGTGAGAGCAGGCACACACAGGACAGGGACAGAACCTGCAGTGGGACGAGGGGTAGTTGCTGGGGAGCACCCCACACAGTCATGGTCAGACCAGGCAGGGCACTCCGGCTCAGAATCCTCCCATGCCGGAGCTGACGTGGGCAGGATCAGGGACCCCAAATACACAGAGAAGGAGAACACGGCTATCGTGGAGGCTGTCCTGGAGAGGCAGAGTGTTCTCCACCTGACAGCGAAGGTCCCTGGCCTGTCAGCGAGGAGGAAAGCAGCCTGGAACCAGATCTGCAGCCGGGTCAACGCGGTGGCTCCATGCAGGCGGGACGTGGAGTCCATCAAAAACAGATGGGGCGACTGCTGGAGGGTCGTCAATAACAAGATGACCAAGCTCGCCAAGCACGCCCGAGGCACTGGAGGTGGACCAGCAGTCCCTATCACCTTCTGCGGCTGGGAGGAGATGGTGTGGCAGACACTGGGGATGAGAGGAGCTTCCACACTACCGGTAAGTGCAACACTACAGAACAACACACTACAGCAACCAACACCAGCTGAACACACAGTCAGACCTCAAAACATGTCCATCACTCAGCCATACAACTGCACCAATACAGCACCCTGAGGGTTAAAAAAAGGACACAACACCAGGACAAATGGCAAGGTACAACTTGGGACAAAACTGTCAAAGTCCTACTTCAACCCTCCTGTCGCTGTGCTCATCACACACAATACACAAACCGTTATGTTCAAAATGTCGTCTGTTAAATATCATCACTGTTCACACACAATGTCACCCATGTCCCCACCCCCACCCTAACCCCTTGAGTGCTAGAGGGATCATCAATGCATCGATCAACAATGCGTTGGCAACTAATCTGGGACTCAAGGGGTTAACCAGACAACAAACAAGTCAATAGGTCATCCATCACATGCTACACAGGGGACATTCACTAAGCGGTGACAGAGAGATGGTGGACACAAAGTAACCCTCACACACCCTCACTTCACCAATACCAGTGTTAGTCCATGGAGAATATGCACAAACAAAAATCAAGTTTATAAGGTCCCATTGTACAGACTCCATGGAAAACACTGGAAATGGGGAAAGGAGATCACTGGAGAAGTCACCATCATGTTCACTTCATCAGTTCAACATCACCGCTTACTGAATCACAAAAAGGGGGCATCAGGTCACACATCACAGTGTCCCACAGAATAAATGCTTGTAGGTGCAACACACAGGCTGAAAACTATTCCACAGATTTCAAGCTGGAAAAAGTAGGCATTGGTGTTGTGGCTGCAATCATTTACTCTGACTTGAAATGACATATCCCATATCTGATTCCCACATGGATCCACAGGGGTGCTGATGCCATGGATGGATGGTACACCAGCCGCTCTTTGCAGGATACACATGGGAAACAAATAGCAAACATTGTACCTTGGTCACCAACAGGCCATGACTGATGGATATCTACACAGAAGGATGGATGGGCTCATACACAAAAAACAGGCCTCAATCAAAGATATCCCTCACTACTGGCTGGATTGTTGCCCTTAGGATTCAAATGTTACTAAATATGTTCCAATACGATGTGAACACAGAGATCAGTTCACCGGATGTGATTGCCTTACTGGCCAGATAGATATGTGCACCCATCACAAATCAACCTACATTGCTATCATCCAAATACACATACATAGTATATCACACTCTACGTAGATGGGATATACGAGGTATGTTCATATCCATCATATCAATCCAATGTATTGTTGGATAGGTGCACATATATAGCCAGTAAGACAATCACACCTACTGAACTGCTCTCTGGCTTCACATCTTGGAAGGATATTACTGTATCCATATGAAGGGTACATATCCACATACATATATGACCATTTCTACTTGTGTGTGACTGTAATGGGATAGCAATGGGTAATGTCATCATGATGTCTTATCATTGTCATCGTTAACAGATGTGTCTTGATCTAAGTCCCATCCCTCCAACACTCATGGTTATACAGATATTGCTCTATGTGACAGGTGGAGATATCTATCATTTGACCACATGGAGGCTCTTCAGCAGAGCCAAAGTCGCAACATTTCGAGATAAATACCTCTTTGGAATGGTCCACAGAGTGTGCTTGCAAACCATGCACACTCTGTACACCATTCCAATTAAGTATTGTGGGGTGATTTGGGCTCTTCTGAAAAGCCCTCGTGTGGACAAATGACTGAAATTTACATCTGTCACATAGAGCAATATCTGAACAACCATGAGGGTAGGAGGGATAGGACTAACAGCGAACAACATCTGTTTTCACAATGTCTACAATATGACATCAAGGTGGACTTAACCTTTGCCATCCCCCTGGAGGGATAGCCATCCCTACAATTTGTGAAGATAAATATATGTTGTTGGATTCACCCCCCCCCCCCCGAGTTAAACATTGGTATTCCTACTGCTGAAAGGTGTGTTGATTCAAAAGGTATCACAGCTCAGACATGGATATGTCAGGGGCAATACCCCAGTGGCCTGAAATTGTACACTGGTGCTGTTACTACACAATCATATGGACAGCTCTGGTACAGGGACCAGATATCTACATGGGAGGGTGTTGCAACAGCCCCACTGTACTATTTCGGCCCACTGTGATATTGCACCTCAAAATGAAACCTTCACCTGTAATAACTCAAACAACACCTTTCAGCAGTGGGTGTACCGTTGTTTACCCAGGGGGATTAACACAAACACATATATTTTTCTTCACCACATATCAAAGTATAACTGTCTCCACAAACATATGGCTAAGGTCACTAATCACAACATCTTATTTCTCCACACAGCTTACGGCCCTCAAGCCCAGCGGGAGACAGTGGAGGAGGCAATGTCACCCCCCAGTGAGGAGTACACAGAGGAGGGGACCAGCCGGTGGTCACCTTACCCACCATCACCATCCCCTCCAACACAGGCTGCACCACCACCTACTGCACCCCTTCAAGCTGGACCACCACAGGCTTAACCCCTTCAAGCTGGACCACCACCTACTGCACCCCTTCAAGCTGGACCACCACAGGCTGCACCCCTTCAAGCTGCACCTCCCCACTACAGTGGCTGGATGCAACAGGAGGAGAGGTGGACCTATCCAGCCACCTCCACCAGCTACTACCCTCCATCAGCAGCACCACCACCGCCAGGGAGGCAATGGCTGCCAGGGACAGTGGCCACCACCCAATATGGGCCATATGCCTCCCAGTTAAACCCACCCTCCTGGATGGCTCCACAGCATGCCCCATGGTATGATCCCAGGTGGGGTCCAAGCACCTATCAGTGGCCACCATATGACCCTTGGCCACTGGACTACCCACACCTGGGCCTGATTGGTGAGCCAGGGACATTTTCACACCTCCACCAGCACACACATCATTGGGCAGCTCGGAGTCACTTGATGTGGTGGGCATATGCCCATCATCTGCACCAGCCACTCCAACAGCTGTCACAGCAGCCACAGCACCTCCAGCAGCAGCAGAGCAAACAGCACCCTCAGCAGCAGAGCAAACAGCACCCTCAGCAGCAGAGGAAACAGCACCCTTGGCAGCAGAGGAAACAGCACCCTCGGCAGCAGAAGACTCAGCACCCTCAGCAGCAGAGGAAACAGCAGCACCAGAGACACCGGGCACATCCACCTCCAGCACTGCACGCCTCACAGGGATGGAGGCGGAGTGTATGGCCCTGCAGAGGAGACTACTCCGGTCGAGCAGGAGTACTGACAACAACATTACAAGGAGCAGGAGGCAATCCAGGAGGAACATTGCCCAATTGGAGACCAGGATCCAAGCCCTGGAGTCGGAGGTGGCCAGGGGGAACACACTACTCCAGCAGCTCAGGACTGGTCTCATGGACATGTTAACACAGGTCCTTGTGGAGTTGAGGGAGATAAACCGCAGGGAGAACCTGAGGATGGAGAGGGAGAACTTGCGTTCCACTGAAGGGTCTACTGCAACCACCACCCCCTCCAGTGTTACCCCTGAAGCCACACCTAGGGGGCAGAGGGTTACCAGGAGTTCAACAAGGGCATCCACCTCTGGCACCCAGGCTAAGGCCCCCCACCCAAAAAGGAAAAAATGAAAGGCCCAACCTGTCAACTTTCCCCTCAATAAAAAAAACTTTTTTTGGATTCCTGTCTGATCTGGTGTGTCTTCAGTTATGGACTGGGTGGCAGGGTTGTCTCCAATGCATTGCCATGCAATGCAGTGAACACAACCTCTGCCTGGGTGAAATGTTAGTGGGATGCTACAACATGGGTTCACACACACACACCGTTGTACACATTCAACTTGTAATACATCCCTGGAGCCATATTACACCACTGTGTTATATGGCGATGTTGTGTGTTGAATTTGAACAACAAAACATACCCCTTAGCACAACAAATGGTACAACATTGAACATTCGTGTACATCATATGTTGTGTTTAACCCTTTGAGTGCCAGAGTGGTAGGCAACGCATTGCAAAGAAATGCATTGGGGACCACTCTTGCACTCAGTGGGTTAATGGGATAACCAGACAAACAGCTCTGTGACTTAGCGGGGACATTACAAGCAGGACAGATAAATGGGACATGTATCAATATTGTCTTGGATTCACACACTCATTGTGAAACTGACTTACTGGGGAAGCCAATGTTTTTAACCTAGGATTTCAGTGTGTAGCACACACATTGATATCCTGGGGTGAGCATTGGTGTCTCCAGTAAGTTGAGTTGCTGTTTCCCTAAGGGTGTAACAGACTTCACCAGTGATAACACATGTCCACTTAGTCTGTTTGTTCGTTGATATAGCCCATGTACTGAGATATGTCAAAGTGGAGCAAAATCTCAGAACATTGATTATACTGAGCAATACAGAAACTGTGGATAGGTATTCACTGTGGAAGTATGTCCCCTGTATCACCTCTTTATCACTCCCACTACACATTGGTGCATCACTGCCACCATCATCTGTTTGCATGGATACATCACAGAGTCCACTCACTGGCAAACAAGTGGTGGACTCCTGTGATGTGGGTGATGCCTTTCCATGTATGGGGGATACTCTATCCTGGGTGTGGTTACACATTGACAAATGTGTTCTCAAATATATCCTCCTACAGACACAGATAGAATGGTGATGGTTATAATAATAATAATAATTTGTGATTTTTATAGCGCTTCCCTGTGAGACTCAAAGCGCTTTACAAATCTATAAACAGACATAAAATTTAAGGGTTCCTTATGGTCACATGAGTTGACTGAATGCCTGATAAAAGAGATGGGTCTTTAGCTTTTTTTTGAAAGTCTGTAATGATGGTGCCTCTCTGATTGAGGACAGTAAAGAGTTCCAGAATGTGGGGGCAGCGTGGCTGAATGCCCGGGAACCTGAGGTTGTCTTTATTCTGGGCACTGACAGGAGGGATCTGTTGGCTGACCGTAGTGAGCGGGATTGAATATAGGGTGTCAGGAGTTCTTTCAGGTACTGTGGGCCTTGATTATGTAAGGCTTTGGTTCATCTTTATTGTGTCTCAAAGTACATTAGAATGTACATGTGTTTTCTGTGTGTATTGCCTATATGCATTTAACACCTGTATGAGAACACTAAATGTACTTTGAAACTAAATTGTACTACTTCAGTAACACTGCTGCCCTGCTCATGTGTTGTCCACAAGGTTTGACAACTCTGTAGCTGAGCATCCTAACTGTACAGGTTATAACATTCAAGAATTTGTGTTTTCTGTGTCTGTATTAGAATGTTCCAGTAGAGGTTTGTGTGAACCTCAGGTCAAACATTGCATCACCAACAACATCACCATAAACAGCAAGGGGTGATCTTCATGAAGGTGTTGTCAAGACATCAATCCACTCACATGGAAGATCTTCAGTTCAAGGATGGATCATGTTACGGATGCCTGTGGGACAAGAGGACAGGATTTGGAGCAGTAGACCTGAACTGATCATCAAGCAACAACAATTTAGTCTTTTTAATCCCCTCAATCTTCTTGATTACAGGTGAGTACACAAACCATTGCTTGACAATGTGTTGTGTACTCATCTGTAACCAATTCTGTGGGGAACTTAGGACATGCGCACTAGCCCTATGGATATGTGCCCCTGACATGTATACACACATTAACAAGTGTTCTGAGAGCTCCATGGAGGTAATGACATTGTACTGCCACTGTGAAAGTGACAGTGGCAGCCCAATGTCATTTGTTCCATGGAACTGTTAGGACATATTTGTTGATGTGTGTATTCATGTCGGGGGCACATATGTCTGCACACTCACAGGTCAGCATGGAGTCCCTGGTAACCTGATCTACGTCTCATGACCTCTACATTGTGTGACCATACCACTGTACATCCTTCCCTGTGCTGCTCTTCTCAGCTCTAGCACAGTACAGGTCCCATATTGAGTCCAATGTCCCTTTAACCCCTGATGTGCCTGAGTATTATCCAATGCATATCATTAGATGATACTCTTTCACTACTGGGCTAGCATGGTTGTTCAGGCTATAATCATGGCATATCCAGTTAGTTGCTGTCAATCAAGGCCTGTAAGGTGATGAACATGGGTAATATGTTGTACCTTGTTTCTCCTGGGGGTGTGTGTGATATCCTTGGGGTCTGTATGTCAACGTGGAGAGTGGAATGGAGGATGGTTTTTGAGTCCACACACACAATTTGCCACGTCCACTGCCAGTGCAGTGCTGTGTCACTGTTCCTGTGGGGTGAGAGAACAAAATGTGCAGTGTGGTTAGTGTCACAGGACTGATGGGGGACTTGCATGGATTGTTTGCATGCGTGTGTTATACTCACAGGTGAAGTGTTTCGTGATGAGCCTGTCTCTGATCTGTGCCCCTCTCCTGGTCTCCTCCACATGCCCAATGTCCATGGCCACTTCCTGTATGGGGGGGTCCGGGATGTGATCCAGCAGCCTGGTGTCCACTGCGATGTTGTGCAGTATTGCGCACGCTACAATGATGTCACACACCTTAGCCGGTGCATACTGCAGTGCTCCCCCAGAGTGGTCCAGACATCGGAATCTTGACTTGAGGAGCCCATATGTCCGCTCAATAGCATTCCTCGTTCTGGCATGAGCCTGGTTGTACCTTTCCTGGGCATGTGTTTGGGGATTGGCCACAGGGGTCAGTAGCCAGGACTTGCATCCATAGCCAGCATCACCTGTGTAATGTGAGTGACATGGTGAGACAGGGAGCATATGGTGTGTGAATGATGTTTTGTGTGGTGGAAGTAGTAGTTGTGGGTCAGGTGCATGCTGAGCAGCGTGGTGTGTACGCCTGTGTATGTGGTGTGATTTTGTTTTGTGAACTCACCCACTAGGCATCCCCCTGTAAACGTTCCATTCTCAAAATCTCTGTGTACTGAGGAGTTTTGTAGAATGTATGCATCATGTGAGCTGCCAGGATATTTTGCACAGACATTCATTATCCTCATGTTGCTGTCACACACCATCTGCACGTTGATGGAGTGGAAGTTCTTCCTGTTGATGAATAGCTGTGCGTCACGTGCTGAGGCCTTAATCCGGACATGAGTGCAATCTATAGCACCCATGACCCTGGGCATGCCTCCCCTTGCATAAAAGGCCTGCTTGACATGTATCCAGTCCATGTCGGTGGTGGGAAAATGTATATAGGTACTGGCCTTGCTTTTGAGGGCTGGCAGGACCTGGGCCAGCACCCTGCAGAATGTGGCCTGTGACATGCCAGATGCGTAACCCTCAGTGGACTAGAAGGCCCCACTTGCCATGAAGTGTATGGCACAGAGTAGTTTCTACAGGCCTGTTAGGGCATGGTTGTGGATGTAGATGGGATCCACCTGCTCCTTGATGACCTCATACAAGGCAATGATGCTGTCAGGCCTCAACCTGTAGCGATCAATGACCTAGTCATCAGTCATTCCAAAGAGGGTGACCCTTGGGTGGTATACCCTGGGCCTTGGTGGTCGTCAATACATCCTCTGCCCTCCAGGTGGGGATGGACTCCTGTGTGGCTGCTGAGCCAGAGCCTCCTCACTTACAACAGGTGAAGGCTGTTGATCAGGCGTGCTTGGAGGTTGCTGATGTTCCCTAGCTCTCTCCCTTGCACGCCTTCTCCGCATTTCGCAACAATATGTAACCCAACATACTGTTTGCTCTCTCTATCTGTCTCTTGTCTCTCTCTCTCTATATCTCTCTCTCCCTCCCTGAGTGGAAAACAAGCCACAAGTGAGTGTGTTGAGTTGTCCCTTTAAGTACTTGATAGGGCTTTGTGTAGGTGTGGTGATGAGGTGAGTGCTAACCAATGGTGAGTTGTTTTTGTCCAGGTAAGTGTTTGCAGGTGTGTGTGTGTGTGTTATAAGATGTGGTGTGTTGTGCTTGTTATGTGTGTGCCATTTGCGGGCGTGCAGTTGTGGGGTGCAGGTCGCGTGTTGATGTTGCCCAGGTGAGCTTCTATTTGCTGGTGTCCGCTTTGTGTGATAACCCCCATTGTTCCGTGCCATGTTGTTTTTTTCTGTGTCGTTGTCCCTGTGGTGTTGGTTGTTGTTGTTGTGTGTGGAGTGATTGTGTTGTGTGTGCATGTTTTTGTGTTGTTTTGGCATTGCACGGGTTAATTTTTCCATTTACATGGTTGCGCGGTAAGCATTTTGTGTATTTTCCTATGTAACGGGTGTTTTGTTTTGCCCATTAAGTGTCTAACGGCTAAGAAAAGTGGGTCTTACCTTTTTGCCGTTAGGTGTGTCTTTTTTTCAGCCGTTACCAGTACCGCAAGCCTTTGAATAGCTATGGGGTATGTTGTTGAATGCGTCTGAATGCACGTAAGTGTATCGGCCGTTAGGATTCTGCAACTGCCGTTAGCTGTTCTTTAGACGGATCTTTGAATTGCAACATGACACTTAACACACCCGTTAGTGATTTTTTTACTAACGGCTGCCTTTAAATCTAGCCCGTAGTCCCTGAACCTACCCACACCAACTACCTATCTAAACTAGCTTATAATATAGAATAAAGTTTTTAATAAAAGTTTTTTTTGGGGATTTTTTTTCCCCTACACTACTCCTAAACTTAAATCTATCCCTAAGCCTTACCCTAACACACGTAGGGCTCGATTCAAATGTTGGAGTTAAAACTAGCGTGAAGAAAAAAACTGGCTTCGCGAGTTAAACCAAACTGGGTAACATGAGATTCAAATGTTCCATACCCAAAAGAGTTAACGCGCGACGGCCTACAAAACACACGAAGACTACAAAACTGGAGTCGCCAAATATTTGACCTCATCGTCGACGCCAAACACGCGAGAAACGTCTCCAAAAGCAAAAAACAAGCGAAACGTCCAACGTTATCAAGCGCTCCAGCCAATCACAGCACCCCAAAGTATCAAGTTGAGTCGAAAAAAACTATAAATAGACCCAAAATCACCTACGCACCTTTGTCTGTTATCGAGTTCACAGAGCTAGATCTCAGGACCCAAGGAGTGGAGGTTAGTTTTACAGAGTGAGAGGTAGAGAGGAGCACAGCACACAGATAGGAGTTGGAGAACATTGGGACACCATAATAATACACATAAAACACTTTTGCACATATCCATCACACACATCCAAACACAAACACACATACACACACATAGCTCATTTTTATTTTGATAACACATCACACTTTTATTTTTTTTTTTGACAGTGTGAGTCTGTGAGTACAAGTGAGTGACAGAGAGTGAGTGAGTGAGTGTGTGAGGGCCTGAGTGAGTGCCTGGGTGTGAGTGTGTGAGAGCAATGGAGAGGAGAGAGGGGTGGGGAGTGGAGGAGGAGAGGAGGAGGAGGAGGAGATGCAGGGGGGCATCCCTGGTCAGGGTAGGGGAGGGAGAAGGAGATCTCTGGGGCGGAGGGACAGCCACCTGAGAGCAGGCACATCCAGTGCAGGGGCAGAGACAGTGGGATGAGGGGTAGACCCCCTGCACCATACACAGCCAGGGTCAGTGCAGGCAGGGCTGGAGAGCCACAGCCAAGGCTCTCAACAAACTGTTGGTGGTGAGGAGGAGGAAAGGGCGAGAGAGCCCAGGTTCTCTGAGGAGGAGAACCTTGTCCTCTGTGAGGCTGTTGTTGCAAGGGAGAGGGTCCTGTTCTCCAAAGGGCCTCTTGCTGGTTTGAGCTCCAGGAGGAAGGCAGCCTGGAAGGAGGTCGTGGCTGCGGTTAATGCCATATCCAGCCGCAGCCGGTCAGTGGAGTCCGTGAAAAAAAGGTGGACAGACTGCAAGGCCAAGGTAAGATAGTAACATAGTAACACAGTAATTCATGTTGAGAATAGACTTGTGTACATCTAGTTCAACCCTTTTCCCATTTCTGTCTCCCATTGTGAAGGTGAAGAGGAAGATGGGTGAGCAGGCCTTGCATGCTGCTGGTACAGGAGGTGGTCCGCCCCTGCGTGTGGAATATACCCAGTGGGAGGAGGCTGTACGCAGGACAATCTCCGCCATCACGGTCCATGGTGTTCCTGGATGGAGTGACACTGGGGATGAAAGAAGCCTCCAGTCCACTGGTACGTGCATCAAGGCCCACACACATCACACAAAACTGACACCTAACAGACAGAGGCCAACACAGTGACACCTGAACACATGGACACCATTCCACACCACAATCCAGCCACTCAGCTTGGAGGGATGTCAAACAAGGACAGAATACTTGACTAACCCAGCCAGAATGGTAATGCTAAAGACCCTATTGAACCCTCTTCATGCTGTCCAAAACAACATCATGCACAGCACAAATCCAATGCACACTGTCATGTGTCAGTCACAGATCTAAATGTTATGTGTATCACAATGTCATACATAGAGTGACAAAGAGGTCAGCACACAACCCCTTGAGTGCCACAGGGATAAGCAATGCATTGTTCAACAAAACACTGGCTAGTCCCCTGGCACCCAAAGGGTTATCAGAGAGTAGCAAGGAGGGGAATTGGTGTGTTTCATATTGTATTGTTACTGCATGTCAGAGCTAGGTGTTGAACATGTAGGTAGTTAGTACAAGTGGAAGTTTCAGCATTCTGCATCATATGTAGACTGCAGGGTGTGGCTGGCCAGGGGACATTCCCCACCATCACCACTCTGCAGGACATATGTGATTCACAAGGCTAAATCCTGATGGGGGGGGGGGCATTCACTAGGGTGTCAGAAAGAGGTGGCAATGTGTACATGACAACAACAGTGTCATCACACCTGCAATCCCTGTGTTATCCTTGGGAGCCAATGCACTGAGATCTAAACAACATGTGATACACCAGTGCTTAGGCTCAACATCATTACATAGGAAAACAAAGAAGTAACCCCTAATAGTACAGCATAACCATGCACATGTTTGCTGTGTGTTATGATTATGTCTGTCCTGGGTTGTGTTTGTGTGTCCTCCAGCTGATTAGGTTGTTGGGTACCACAGATCATGTTGCTTGTTGTGCTTGGTGTGTTCATGTTGCTGACACCATCGGTTGGACTCTGTAGTCATCGTTCACCACTGGTGCATTGTTGTGTTAAGAGGTCACAGTGTTTCTGTTGTTGAAGCCAAGTGTATGACATGCAATGGGTTTGTGTCACTCAAGGTGTTATGTTTTATTTTTGGTCACCACATGTATTATGATGAATGGGGATAGCAAGGAGGTATATGCCTTGCCATCCCCACTGCTCAGGATACACATGATGACCAAATCTACAACACTGTAGGTTAGAAGAATCAATGTATGGGATCACATCAAGCTAAGCAATGTGTGTCAGGATGGTAACCAATGCATTGCAAAGCTATGCAATGGATACTATCCTGCCACTCAACGGTTCACATGTCATTGTAACAGTAGTGCAGCACTCCTGTCACGGCTCAAATCACTAATTCCATCATGTCATTTGCCCCCACAGCTTACCAATCATCCAGAGCAGAGGAGTCCGGTGAAACCTCCTGTGAGGAGGCCACCACCTCAAGAGTGCTGCCACCACCACCACAGCAGCAACCACAACAGCAGCGGCCCCAGCAAGGCCCCCAGCAGCAGCAGCAGTGGCCCCAGCAAGGCCCCCAGCAGCAGCAGCAGTGGCTCCAGCAAGGCCCCCAGCAGTGGCCCCAGCAAGGCCCCCAGCAGCAGCAGCAGTGGCCCCAGCAAGGCCCCCAGCAGTGGCCCCAGCAAGGCCCCCAGCAGTGGCCCCAGCATGATCCTGGCGTCCATGTGTCTCCACCACTGCAGCCTATGGCGAGGCACAGAATTCCACAGGCTGTCCAGATGCCAGGACATGCAGAGTCCAGCATGTGGGCTAGGCCTCAGCCCCCCCTGAGGAGATCCGTAAGCCAGGAGGCATCCATGATGTGGCCCCTGGACTACCAACACATTGGGCTGATCGGGGAGCCACAGCAGCCACAGGGGCGCACAGATTTCACCCCACCACCACGACCAACGCCATCACCCCCAACCACACTAACAGATGTGCCCCATCCTGAGGCTGCAGTAACAGAGGGTAGTGAGGGGTCCGGGGATCGGTTCTCCACATCCCCCCACAGCCTCCATGTTGCAGTCTCTCCTGAGGCACCCCATGGTCGCCCGCTCCCACCACCACCTCCGCCAGCCTCCATGCCCACCACGCCTGTGTCACCTGCGCCCACAGCAGCCCTCGACGTGGCATGTGTGGCTGTCCAGGGGGAGCAGGTCACAGTTTTACGGAGGTGTGCCCGATCCCTGCGTAGGATCGAGCTGAATATAGGGAGGATCATGGGGTGCCTCCGGGCCATGGAGGCACAACAGGTAGTCGCCAACACACAGCAGGCGCAATTTAACACCGGCATGATGGAGGTGCTGGGACACATGCTGGTTGAGATGCGTGAAACAAACAGGCGGGAAAACCAGCGCCACAACATGGGCCAGCTATCACAACAGGGGTCCAGTAATGCATCTCCAGCCAGCAGTGATCCACCACCACCACCAGACACCCACGGGTAACCCGCCGCAGTCAGAGGCAATCCACCTCTGCAGCCCCCCCCCCCCTTATCCTCCCAAGAAAAAGAAGTAAGGCCAACCTTCTTCAGGCCCGTTTAATAAATGTTTGCACTTTTTCATTACATCTGTGTCCATGCATGTTTCTCATCCAATATGTGGTTTGTTTGGCCGAGTTGTCTCCAGTGCATTGCAAAGCTATGCAGTGAATACAACTCATTCACATCTAACATGGGTGTCAGGGAATGAGTTGTCTCCAATGCATTGCAAAGCTTTGCAGTGAACACAACTCATGCACGATGAATGGAGTCACAAGCTTTTACAGCAGGGGTGAACACACACATCACATACACACGTTTGTCCGAGTTCAAATCACAGACATTTGAAAGTCAAACAACATCAGGATGTTGTTCCATGATGTGACTTGAACTTGAACAACATGAACACATTACATACATTAACAACATGATCGCAATTAAGGGGATAGTAATGCTTGGAATGTGTCATGACATATGTAGTTGGGTTCACCACCCTGATTGGAACAAGGGAACTCCCACTGCTGAAAGGTGTCTCATTCCAAGGTTATCCGAGCTCAGAGCTTGAAGTCATGGATCAAATATTACATTGTCCTGAAGGTGTCAAATGGCGCTGTTGCTACTTCATCCTATGGGGATTCATGGTGCAGGGACCGGAGCTGTCCATAAGATGTTGTATCAACAGCGCCATATAACACATTCAGGCCACTGTGATATTGGATCTATGAATGTAAACTTTGAGCTGTAACCACTTTGGAATAAAACACCTGTCAGCAAGGAAGTTCACTTGTTTTACTCAGGGTGATAAACCCTACTACATGGATTTTCAAACATTACAAGTATCACTATCATCTATCTGTTTGAAACCCTGATGGGAAAGGTAATCAGTGACACAAGATAGATAGTCATATCACATGTTTTATTGACATCAACACGAACAGATGATCCTCATGGACGTCGAGTCAACATGTCACCGGAACAAACTGCTGGACCATGAGGAATCATGCCATAGATGCCTGCAGAGAGTGAAAACGAGATTTGTAGATGCACTATCAACACAACAGTCATGCTATTGCTTTACCACCATCATGCCCTTGAGGTACACAACACATTGATCAACAATGCTTTTTAGACCTTACTGGCACTCCACGGTGACAGCTTTGTTATGTGACAGAGAGAACAATCCATTTGTTGTCAAGGTGTTGTGTAGCCATCATGACCTTATTTTTTTTGTATCAAGGGGTTGGCTAGCAGACATATGTATATGTGTGTGGACACACATCATATCGTAAACCAAGCCTATTTCATGGACCTCGATCTACATACTGATGAGGTGTGTGTGCTCAGGGTCTGTGTCACATACATACATATGTCTGCTTGCCATCCCCTTGATGAACACCTCATATGGTCATAACACATGGACAACACACATTGTCAAACAATGGAATGGAATATTCATTGTGCTATATACACACACACAAACATGTCAGCATGGCAGGCCTTGCAACCTGACTAACGGATCATTACTGCCATACCTTAGCCAACACCACACACAACCACCATCCCCATTCAGCTACATTGGGCATTGCTCACATTCTAGCTAAGTCTGATCCATTATCCCCTGAACCAATCGAGTGACAGAGGGGTACACAACTGATTGCCTTGTAATGTTTTGTGTGCACCTATGGCCCTCAAGGGGTTAAAACATGGTATTGCTATGTGGCATCCATTGCATGTCATTGCATTGGGTATTCCTCTGTGACTCACAGGGTTCCACATGTGTCATGGCTTTGCTCAACTTGGTAGATGTAGTTTCACATCAGTACAACTCAGTATGTGATGTACATGGACCATATGGTTTACCTTTGATGCGAGGATGAAGGATGATGTCGGACTATGTTGTTGGGTCATCCTGTGGAGTGGAACAGATAATCATTGTTGGTTTACATGTTTGCATGCATTCCACAAGTACATCCACAATCACACATGCATGGTACTCACAGGTGAAGTAGTCCCTGATGAGCCTGTTTCACATCTGTGTCCCTGTCAACAGATCCTCCCCTCCATCAGTGGGAACAGGGACCTCCACAGGCTGGTGTGGCTGCACATCCTCCACGAGACGTGTGTCCACAGCTATGTTATGCAACAAGGCACATGCCTGGACGATGTCACATACCTTAGCAGGTGTATACTGCAGAGCACCCCCAGACTGATCCAGGCAACGGAACCTGGATTTGAGCTGGCCAAATGTGCGCTCAATGACATTCCTGGTCCGGACATGTGCCTCATTGTAGCGCTCCTCAGCAGGTGTCTGTGGATTGGCGATTGGTGTGAGCAGCCAACACTTGCACCCATAGCCAGCATCACCTGTAGATGAGTAGTAACATGGTGTCATGTTACATGGATGATGTATTCATGGGGGGGAGTCACAAAGCAGTGATGTAGAGGTGAAGTGATGGAGATGACTTCTCTGGTCCATCACTTCTCCAAATTCCATGTTATTCTATGGAGCCTATGCACAGAGATGTCCACAGTTGAAGGGACGTGGGCACATGACCAACATGTCATTACATGGAAGGTGCAGACGTGATGACATGGTACAGTCATCTGATCTTCATCACCTCTTCATCAACACTTGGTGTGTCCCCCCCCCTTTGTGTCATGCACATACTGAAATGGGTGTGTACATGCGTCATGTGCATGCACCTGTGGATGTGGGTGTGTGTGTTCTCTGTTGACTCACCCAACAGCCATCCTCCTGTATGTGTACCGTTCTCAAAATCCCTGTGTACAGAGGAGTTGGTGAGGATGTGTGAGTCGTGCACACACATTGGTAATCCTCATCCCAGCATCACACACACATCTGTACATTGATTGAGTGGTAACTCTTCCTGTTGACATAGAGATGTGGATGATGTGCAGGGGCTCTTAATCGGATGTGTGTGCAATCAATGGCCCCCATGACCCTGGGCATTCCTCCCCTGAAGTAGAAGGCCTGCTTAACCTGTGCCCGCTGCATGTTTGTTGTAGGGAAGTGGACGTAGGCACTTGCCTTCCTCTTCAGTGCTGTCAACACCTGTGTCAGTGCCCTGGAGCAGGTGGACTGGGACATTCCAGACACATATCCCTCTGTGGATTGGAATGATCCACTTGCCATGAAGTGGATGGAAAACATAAGTTTCTGCAGTCCTGTCAGGGCACGGTTTGCATAGTAAACAGGGTCTATGTCATCTTTAATCACCTGATACAGGTTTAGCAGGCTCTCAGATGTCAGCCTGTATCTGTCCCTGACTTCTTCCTCAGTCATTTCCAGCAGCGTTACCCTTGTGCGATATATCCGTGGCCTGGCCATTTGTCTGCCAGCCCTCTGCTGCTCCACAGGTCCCTGTGGCAGCTGGGGGGCATCCTGTCGTTGCAGCTGGGGTGCTGCTGGTAGGTGCTGTCCTCCAGGTGGGGATGGCTCTTCAGCTGGATCATGAACAGCTGCAGGAGGTGACGGCTGTTGCACAGGGTTGCTTGTAGGGGGATGGAGAGCCCTAGCCCTTTCACGCCTTCGCCTCCGCTGTCGCCTCAGGTAAAGGTATGTATACATACTGTTGTTCTGTTCTGTTCTCTTCTGTTGTGTTGTGTTGTGTTGTTTGTTGTTGTTTTTTTTCTCTCTCTCTCCATCTGAGAAGGGTGGGCTGTAACTTTTAAACAGCAGTAGGGTGTTGTCAATGAGCAGTCATGTGGTTAGAATGGACTAATGATAAGGTGTGTGTGTTATCCAGGTAATTGTTTTCTGGTGTGTCTGTGGTTAGTGGTGTGATTATTTGTAATTGGTATGTAGCTGTCAGGTGTGTGTTTTGTCTCCATGTACTGCTAAGGTTACATTGGTGAGCTGATTTGATGTTGGAGTGACAGGTGTGCATGTGGTGTTGTGTGTTAACCCCTGTTGGTCCAAGGTGTTTTGGGATGTCTTATGTTGTGCTGCTTTGTGTTCCCCTTGTCCCTGTGGAGTTGCTAGATTGTTATTGTTTGTCTGTGACTTGTTTGTATGGTGTAGGCCAGTGGTTCACAAGCAGGGTGTCATGTGATGTTGGTGTGCCATGTGTACCAGCTCAGGGTGTGTCACTTTTCCATGTTGTTATGTTCTGCATTGGTGTTTGATGATATTGATTTTACACATTTTTGGGTAGATGTGCATATGTGACATTTGAGACACCATTTCTCCACATTGTCATTGACACAGTGGGACCTGATGTTGGGCATATGTTATTTTTATTTGGGTATTCCCTTGTGCCCTCAGGGGATGCCCTGGAATATCCAGATTGCATGTTAGGTGTGTCTTGGGTGGAGGGGTTGTGTAGCACTGTTGTGGGCCTTGTTGTATTTGCTAGGCATTGCAGGGGTTAATATTGACTTCTGTATGCTTGGCTTCTGTCCTTGAATGACCTGCTTCTCTCTTTTATTTTCAGCGACGGTGGTTTTCTAGTCTGAGTTGTGTGTTTTTCTCCAAAAAAAATAGGCGTTAGATTTCTGGAGAGAAATGTTACAATTTAACGCGCGTAAGCCCTAACTCCAACATTTGAATGGCTTTTGGCGTCGCTTGTACATTATCCTCTATGGGTGAGATCTTGCTGTTCTGGCGACGGGCAACGTGTGTTTCAGAACTGGCGTCGCTTGTTACTAGTGGAACATTTGCATTGCTCAGTTGACGTTAAAACCAGCGTCGCCAGTTTTTTCTGGCGACGCCAACATTTGAATCGAGCCCGTAGTCCCTGAACCTATCCAACCCAACTACCTATCTAAACTAACTTATAATATAGAATAATTTTTTAAATAAAATAAACTTTTTTTTGGATTTTTTTTATTTATTTTCCTTACGCTACCCCTAAACCTAAATCTAACCCTAAACCTTACCCTAAACCACGTATACCCTGAACCTACCTAACCCAAGTACACCACCTATCTATACTATATATATATTTTTTTTTTGTTGTTGTTTTTTTTTCCCTAAACCTAAATCTAACCCTTAACCTTTCCGTAACACACGTCTACACTAAACCTACCCACCTACCTACCTAAACTATCTAAACTATAGCTTTAAATCAATTTTTATTAAAAAAATAAAATAAAAAAAAATTTAAAAAAAAATTTAAAAAAATACAAGTGGGATGGGAGGGTGTCCCACAGATCAGCAAACACTGATCTGCAGCAAATTGATCACTCCAAGACTGATCAGATGGGGGGAACATATTGATCACTGCAAACCAGTGATCAAATGGTTAATTTTTAGTGTTGAGCGAGCACCCCGATGCTCGGGTGCTCTGACCGAGCACCCCCTGAGGCTCGAGTGCTCGGCCGAGCACCCGAGCCCCATTGAAATGCATGGGGCGACACGAGCATTACACCAGGCACCCCCTGCTCTGATGAGGGGAGGGTGCCTGGTCAATGCCCCCCTTCATCTCCGCTATGCCCCCTTCATCTCCGAATGCCCCCTTCATCTCCGCAATGTCCCCCTTCATCTCCGCTATGCCCCCTTCATCTCCGAATGCCCCCTTCATCTCCGCAATGTCCCCCTTCATCTCCGCTATGCCCCCTTCATCTCCGCTATGCCCCTCTTCCACAATGTCCCCCTTCATCTCCGCTATGCCCCTCTTCCACAATGTCCCCCTTCATCTCCTCTATGCCATAGAGGAGATGAAGGGGGACATTGTGGAAGAGGGGCATAGCGGAGATGAAGGGGGACATTGTGGAAGAGGGGCATAGAGGAGATGAAGGGGGACATTGTGGAAGAGGGGCATAGCGGAGATGAAGGGGGACATTGTGGAAGAGGGGCATAGACTCTATGCCCCTCTTCCACAATGTCCCCCTTCATCTCCGCTATGCCCCTCTTCCACAATGTCCCCCTTCATCTCCGCAATGCCCCCTTCATCTCCGCAATGCCCCCGTACCTCCAGTCCCTGGTGGTCCAGCGGAGCGTCTTCAGATCTGTGCCTCTTCCGGCACAGATCCCCGCCACCCGAACATGGCGGGCGAGCACATGGCGGTACTCGACGAGTACCGCCATGTGCCGAGCAGAGCGATGCTCGAGCCGATCCGAGCATCGGCCGAGCACGCTCGCTCAACACTATTAATTTTATCTTTTTTAAGACTTTTTTTCACAGGAACACTCTGCAACGCTGGAACAGGATCTGACACAAAGTCTCTCTGTCTCTCTCCACCTCAGCAGTGTGCAAGATGGAGGGAGGCAGAGAGATATGACAGGGACAGTATTTACAAATACTGTCCCTGTCATTCAGCATTTGCAACATGGGATTCGCTCATCAAGCGAATCGCATGTTGCAACAAAGTTTCTATTGGTTGTTACTAAGTGTCCCGGTACCGGGACACTTAGTAACAAGCAGCCCGCGCTCTCCCATCGCTCCGTTCGGCCACAATGGGAGAGTTTAACCCATGACGGTGCAGGACTGTCATGGGTCCTTAACGGGATTGCAACCCATGACGGTCCTGCATCGTCATGGGTCTTTAAGGTGTTAAGAAAAGTGAGAAAAAAGTCCTTCAACTGACCAAAGACTGACAGGGAAGGGGATAATTACCACAAAATGGCCCAAAATTCTCCAAAGACACCCAAAACAGAGATATAAAATACCCAACATGAGTGTAGGAGTTATAAAGAACTCAAAGAAACCCCTGTGCGGAAGGGAACTGTGGGACAAGTGGACCATGGCACTCAAAGGGTTGCTCACCTTTTTTGCAGATCTTCTTTTCTTCAGATTACCACTAAAAATAAAGACGCCTCAGGGAGACTCCCTCTGGAAAGAGAGACATGGGCTGCATGATTCTCTCCCAGGCACTGCAAGGGTCCACAGACAGCACCTGTAAACTGGGCAAAATGACGTGCAAGTCCCCCCTGCACGGGAACACCAGCTAACCCCCGACGTACGTTTTGGCCTTGTTGGTCCTAGTCAGGAGGGTGCAGTTGGATTCCCTAGGCACTGAGAGCAAGGAGTCCATGTCTGGATTACCCTTCACTCTTAGGGAGACCCCCTAAGAGTATTTAAAATAAGCATACAAAATGTGAGAGGCTTCTGAGAACGAACAATAGCACAATGGCCTGTTCTATGGCTAGTTACCGCTCAGAAGCATCATGTTTTAGCTCTCTAGTACCATTACAGAGGAGAAAATTTCACATACATATTAGACTAATCCCACCCAAGAGGGAGGTCCAGTTTCAAAATGACGGGCAAGTTCCCCCTGCACGGGAGCACCAGCTAACCCTTGACGTACGTTTTGGCCTTGTTGGGCCTCATCAGGAGGGTACAGCTGAATTGCCTAGGCACCGAGAGCAATGGGTCCACGTCTGGATTATCCTTCACTCTAAAGGAGACCCCCTAAGAGTATTCAGAATATGCATACAAAATATGAGAGGCTTCTGAGGACAAACAACAGCAGAATGTCCTGTTCTACGGCTAGTCACCGCTCAGAAGCATCACATTTTAGCTCTCTAGTGCCATTAAGGAAGAGAAAGCCTCTCACATTTTGTACGCTTATTTTAAATACTCTTAGGGGATCTACCTAAGAGTGAAGGGTAATCCAGATGTGGACTCCTTGATATCAGTGCCTAGGGAATCCAACTGCACCCTCCTGACTAGGACCAACATGGCCAAAACGTACGTCTGGGGTTAGCTGGTATTCCCGTGCAGAGGGGACTTTCCTGTCTTTTTGAAACTGGACCTCCCTCTTGGGTGGGATTAGTCTAATATGTATGTGAAAAATTCTCCTCTGAAATGGCACTAGAGAGCTAAACATGATGCTTCTGAGCGGTAACTAGCCGTAGAACAGGCCATTGTGCTATTGTTCGTTCTCAGAAGCCTCTCACATTTTGTATACTTATTTTAAATACTCTTAGGGGGTCTCCCTAAGAGTGAAGGGTAATCCAGATGTGGACCCCTTGCTCTCGGTGCCTAGGGAATCCATCTGGACACTCCTGATGAGGCCCAACAAGGCCGAAACGTAGGACGAAGGTTAGCTGGTGTTCCCGTGCAGGGGGACTTTCCTGTCATTTTGGAAATGGACCGCCCTCTTGGGAGCGATTAGTCTAATATGTATGTGGAAATTTCTCCTATGTAATGGCACTAGAGAGCTAAAATGTGATGCTTCTGAGCGGTAACTAGCCGTAGAACAGGCCATTGTGGTATTGTTCGTTCTCAGAAGCCTCTCACATTTTGTATGCAATCCTCCAGGGTAAGCCAGTAATAGTAATCCACCTAAGACTAAGACTTTGGGCACATATCTAATCAAAAATAATGCTTCCATCCATACTCCACAACCCAGGGAAAGAACAGAAATAACATACCCAACATGAGTGCAAAAGCCCTCCTGTATGAAGGGGCACAAGGAGGAACAAGGTGAATCAGGGCACTCAAAGAGTTACTCACCAATCTTCATCTTCTGTCTTCAGGTTACCATTGTGAAGAAGCAGAGTCTCAGAGAGGTCCAGCTGGGAGTGAACACTTGGTTTGCAAGATTCTCTCCACAGGGCTGTAAAGGGTTCACATAGCACATGAACACTGGCCAATCCTCCAGGGTAAGCCAGTAACGGTAACCCGCCACCTGGGGGAATTGTGACAGCCCCATATCTAAAGAAAATAAAAATAAGCTAAAACTAAGCAATGTTCCATGCCATGTGCAGTTTAGTCAGGAACATATCAAAAACTGGAGACAGGGCCTGCAGAAGGGGAGGGAAGGCTCCACCCTGAAGACCTTGTCTTCTGATTTGTTCCGCCTTCCAAAGGAAGATCAGTCCCTCATGGTACCTGTATTCCATATAGGACAAAAGAGAAAAAGGCATGGGGTGTGATCTCATCATGTGTTCTATGTGTTTGAAGGCATGTGATGTCATCAGTGTGTGTGTTGTGATTGACAAAAATCCATTCCATGGCATCAGCAGCTGTTCATTACGGTGAGCTTTGTACTTGTTATGTTCAAGCAGGCATTTTCCAGGCTGGAGGGTTAGGTGGATACCAGTCATCCTGTGGAGTGAAACATATCATTAAGCATTGTGTGACTGTGTTTCCACACATTCCCCATGGGCAATCACGGTTATACATGCATTGTGTTTGATTCATGCATTGTAGTCACAAGTAAAAAAGTCCCAGATAAGGATATCCCGTGTCTCCACCCCTCTCAGGGTCTCCTCATCCTCTGGCTTGGGAACTATTCTCATCCCCCAATAAAGGCATATTAACTGCAATATTATGGAGTTATGGAGTATGACACACGCAAGGATGATATCACACACTTTTGGGGTTATCCAGAGACTGAAATCTTATCTTCTGGAGTAAGAGGTGCATTCAGTTGCATTCCTGGTCCTCACGTGAGCATCATTGTACCAGTGCTGTGCTGTGCTGTGCTGAAGATTCAGGACAGGTATCAGGAGCCATGGTTTGCAACCAGATCCTGCATCTCCTGTGCAAAAGAGGTGACATCTTGACACATGTACCACATGGTTATGTGGATGATGTAATGGGAACATACGTCTTGTGTCTAATGACCATGCTAAGCTAGCGATTTCATTGATTGAGTGACTCTGTGTATGCTATCTGATGTGATGTGTACATTGGTCACTTACCCAACAGTCATCATGCTGTATAGGTCCCATTCTCAAAGTCATGGTAGATGGAAGAGTGCCTGAGGATGTAGGAGTCATGAGAACTGCCAGGATATGAAGCACAGACATGTGCGATCCTCATGTTGTCATCACACACCATCTGAGCATTGATCAAGTAGAAATGTTTCCTGTTGATGAACACGTCCCTCATGCGGAGGAGCTCTTATGCACACATCTGTGCAGTCAATGACCCCCATGACTCTGAGTATGCCTCCACTTGTATATAACTGCTGCTTGACATGTGCCTACTAGCTGTCCTCCTCAGAGCTGTCAGAACCTGACCCAACACCCTGGAACATGTAGACTGGAACATCCCAGATCCATATCACTCAGTGGACTTAGCTTAATCTTCATGTCTCCGCCGATTGGTGCAGCCTCGAGGGCGGCGGAGACACAGATGAGCAGCATAGTGCCCTTCAGTCCTGCACAGGCTGATGCCCGTAGCACACTGAGGGAACTGGAAGTGAGCCTTCCTTTATATATGGGCAGTCTCACTTCCATTTGCCTCATAGCCATTGGCTGGGATGTTCTTACGCACATCCCAGACAATCAGTTTAAAGAACAGCCGCTAAAATCTGATTGGCTGGGATATGTGCAAGAACATCCCGCAACTCCAATTGCAAGCACTCAGGATGTGATTCAGATGAAAGGGCATGATAATACAAGATGAATGAGCCCACTGTGAATACTGTATGACAAACAATTGCACATATATGTCCCAGAGAAGTTCTCCCATAGAGGTCAATGGCGCAAAGATGGCTGCGGTGTGGGAAGCTTGTCTTAAAGGCGCCATGTACCCAAAAAATTGAAAATTTTAAAAATGACCAAAAACACCCAAAGACCCCAGGGTACATGAGGGGGGTAATAAAAATACACAATCCTGAAGGGAAAAGTCCAGGAAAATCCCCTAACCCAGAAAAACCAGCAGGGAAGGAGTTAACAACTACTATTGCAGCCATCCATACTCCATAACCCAGGGAAAGAACAGGAATAGAATATCCAACATGATTGGAAGAGCCCAAAGGCTCAGAGACAAACCCTTTATGGAGGGGCACAAGTTGGGACAAAGTGGACCAAGGGTTACACACCAACCTTCACATCGTCTGTTTTCAGGTTACCATTGCGAAGAAGCAAAGTCTCAGAGAGGCCCTGCTGAGAGTGAAAACTTGGGTTGCAAGATTCTCTCCACAGGGCTGTAAAGGGTCCACAACAGCACATGTACACTGGACAATTCTCCAGGGGAAGCCAATAATGGTAACCCTCCTAATGGGGGAATTGTGACAGCCCCATATCTAAAAAAAAAATAAGCTAAAATTAAGCCGCAATGTTCCAAGCCATGTCCAGTTCAGTCAGGAACACATCAAAACTGGAGGCAGAGACTGAGTCAGCCTGTACAGGGAGGGAAGGCTCCTTCTGATATGTTATACCTTCTAAAGGAAGATCACCTCCCATGGTACCCGTATATAGGGCGAAAAAGAAACTTATTTTGAAAAGGGAGAGGTTGAAGGACAAGGAGTCCAAACCTAAAGAAACGTGTTTAGCTGGAACTCATCAGGGTATAAAATTAATCGATCTTTATTGATTATCATTAAAATAAGAGAAGAAAAAAAATGGAGGTGGGGAGGAGACAGAAAAAGGTTAAAATATATTCTGTCTATAAAGACATAAAATACCTAGGAACAGAACTGTGCAGGCACTCTGACTTCAGAGTGCATGTACAATCACCTTATGATTGGTGACTGGAGAGGATCTGATTTGATTTGTTATGACAGGTGCGTTCTGTACTGGACCACACAAGCTAGTATAGAAGGCTTACACCTTATTGCGGTGGTATGACCTGAAGGCAAACAGTGTATGTGTCTTATCTCAGATTATTAGGATCAATTAACAGAAGTAGTACTTCATTCTTTATAAGTACAATAAATAGCTGTAGTACTGTGCTCCAGAAAACCCCATCATTAGAAAATCAATGTTTATGATCCTAGACTAATATCAATATATTTAGCTTACTGCTAAAACTAACGAGTTGAAGCTAGCTAATTAACATCACAGGGCAACAATATTCTTTTTTGTGTAGAAACCAGCCTTATTTGTAAATATGCCAGTAGCAGTGGAGAACTGAAGCAGAGCTTAATGTATTAGCAACTATTATTAGATATACATGCTGGACTAACAAATATGGTTTTACTGGATCATTCACATTAAAGTTCATGTTGATAAATAGGATGAAGTACTAAGAGATAATAACTCTAGTATTAATGCATTATGCCTATAATTTTAAGTTGAACACAATCAAATTAAGTGTACTGTGGGAATGGGGAAAGGAGTGTTGATGGTGTGGGCTATAGTCCCTGATTTCCTCCTGTACTGCTGCTATTGAGTTTGCTACTGGAACTTTCAGTTAAACACTTACTGATTGATATCAGAGGTGCAACAATGGTCTTTATTATATAGAGACCTGACCCGTTAGTATGTTGAATGTCTGGAGTATTCTGGAAATATAGGCTGCTGAGGCCAATTAGTTATTACATTTAGTTAACAGAAGTGGTAAAGGTCTACAACCTCCATTATTTATCATTGCAAGCTGGGCTAGTTATCTCTCTGTCTCTGCAGTTTTGTTTTTTTATTTTATTGTACCTTGACATCTTACTCATTCTGTCAATGACATATTAGGGTCTAATTGGGGATAAAAGGAAGTCAGAGGTGATGCTCCGTAGAGGGATACCAATTTAACTTTTCCCCTGAACTATACTGAATGGGTTTGGAATAAATCAGCGGGGTGTGTAGACACTCTAGATAACTAGCCCTGTCTGCTATGATGAGCATAACATGAAAAGCAGAATACAGACTTTGCTAAGGGCTTAATAAGTTAATATTTTTTCTCCGAACTCTATCAGGATTTGTATAAGGCAAATAAGTGTTATATACTCATCTATTTTACTAATACAAAGCTTAATGGGAATGATCTTGTAAGGTCAAAATTATACCAGCTCAGCACAGATTTCTCTTATCTATCATAGAGAAGCATTTGCTAAACTACCCAGCTCTGTTTCTATTCCCTACTGCTATAAATAATAATAAAGACCAGTGTTGTGCCTTGGATAGCAATCAGTAAATTTTTACCTGTAAGTTCCAGCAGCAAGCTCAATAGCAGCAGTACAAGGATGTGCTTATGGCAGATACAATGTATATTTAAGAGATTGAATAAATTTTTTTCAAAAGGGAATATACAGAGTTATACTGCGTATTAGTTGGCAAAACAGGAAGGTCTGAGAAGTGCCAACTTATCTGGCAGCAGGAAATATATATAATTCTCATGTCTCTGGGTTATGAGGAATAGGTGGAACTTCATGGACTTGGGTCTTTTTTCAACCTAATTTACTATGTTACATGAGGAAATCAACTATAGCCCAAACAGGGCGTTGATCTAAACCAGGGCTGTCCAAGTTCAGTCTTCAAGGGCCACTAACAGGCCAGGATTTCCCTGATGAAGCACAAGTGAGTTAATCAAAATGTATAAGCCATTGATGAACTCACCTGTGCTTAATCGGGGATATCTTTACATAGTAACATAGTTGACAATGCTGAAAAAAGAGACATGCATCAAGTCCAGCCCATGCCAAAACAACCCTGTTGATCCAAAGGAAGAAAAAAAAAAAAAGCTGAAGCCATTTCCAATTTAGCCCCAGGTGGGTAAAAAAAAAAAAAATTCCTTCCTGACTCTAAATGGCAGTCAGATAGTTCCCAGAATCAACAACCTATCTGCATTGAAGCCATCTGTCATAATTTTCAATATTGTACTGTGCTAGATAGGCATCCACTGCTTTTTTGAAAACAGTTATATTAGCTGCAAGTACAACATCCCGAGGCAAAGAATTCCAGAGCATTTCCGCTCTTACTGTAAAAAAACCTTGCCTTTGTTTTAGTTCTTAGCTCAGCTCTTTGCATAAATAATTCATTGGATAGTTATTTTTATTGACCTTGAATCTATTTGTAAATGGTAATCATATCACCCCTTAGACGTCTCTTCAATAATATAAACAAATCCAGTTTGGCTAGTCTCTCTTTATAACGCAGATACTTTAATCCCTTTATCAGTTTTGTTGCATGTCTCTGCACTTTTTCCAGTTCAACAATGTCTTTTTTTTTTTAAGAACTGAGTCCTTCAACAGATAGATCATAGTCTGGGAGTGTCGAACTGGAGGCTGAGAAAAAAAAATCAGGTTCTGGGAGGGAACCGGATCTGACCTGTCCATATTCAAGATCCAACCAAGCTGGAGGAGAATCTGAAGGCACTCCTGGACCTGACTGTCTAGGAGTTTCCTGGAAGGGGATTTCAGGAGAAGGTCATCCATGTATGGCGTCTCCTGAATCCCTTTGGTGTGTAGAAGGGCACTCAGGGCCCCTAAGACCGGGCTGTAGTAAGCCCAAAGGGTGGAGCAGAGAACTGGAAGTGTCCCATATTGCAAGTGCACCTGAGGTACTTCTGAATGTCTGGATGAACAAGGATGTGTCGTATGCATCCTGCAGATCTAAAGACATCAGATTTTGCGCTGGACATAGCGCTGCAATGACTGAGTGCAAGGACTCCTGTTTGTAGTGAGTCGATCACAAACAAATTGAGAACCGTAGGTCCAGGATAGGACGGCAGCCGCCATCCTTCTTCGAAACCACAAATAGGTTGGAATAAAAGCCAGAACCTATGTCTGGCTGGGGAACCTGTTCTAGGATGCCCTTGTCCAAGAGAGCCTGAACTGCACCATTGAAAAGCTTGAGCTTTTCCAGTCACTGAGGGGTGCGAGAAGGGAAGAACCTGAAGGGAGACAAGGATTTGAAGGGAATCCTGTAACCTTCGGAAACCACCTGTAATACCCACTGATCCGCAACAGAGCCTGTCCAGGTACTCAAAAAGGCAGGCGACCATCCACAGGTGCTTGCAGACCATGGCTCGGCAAGTCATGCCGAAGAAGATTAGGTGGGTGAGGACTTATCACGGTGCCTGTGCTTTGCTGGCGACATTTTGACAAGTGCTACTTCCTAATACCTTTTTATTGGCTAACGTTATGTTGCTCCTCCCAGTGACAGCCCTTAAATACTCAGCCCTGTCACTTCTGCAGTGCCCTTTCGTGGTGTTCCTGTTGCTAGCACTTGTTCCGTTATTTCGTATGATTCCAGTGTATGACCCGGACTGCCTGACTACTCTGCCTGTTTACGTTCCTGCTCTGTGTACCGACCCGGATTGGCTGATGTTCCTGCTCTGTGTACTGACCAGGATTGGCTGATGTTCCTGCTCTGTGTACCGACCCAGCTTGGCTGACGTTCCTGCTCTGTGTACCAACCCGGATTGGCTGATGTTCCTGCTCTGTGTACCGACCCGGCTTGGCTGACGTTCCTGCTCTGTGTACTGACCCGGATTGGCTGACGTTCCTGCTCTGAATACCGACCCGGATTGGCTACTTTCCTGCTCTGTGTGTCACCACCCGGTTCTCACTCATTCTGGTGATCCAGTTTGGGGGCTGTGTCCAGTGCTATCTCTCTGTTTTGTACAGACCTCCGGTTGCCTCGGTTACTGCTCAGGCAGTTCGATACTGTGATCCGATCACTCCATAGTGCCTTGTCCTCTCTCACTCCGGTGTGCAGATCCCGGTTGCACCACGGTACGCTTGGCCTGTTTACTGCCTTCATCTGAGGTTGGGTTACTCTTGGGCACCTCAGTCTGTCTATACTATCTAGCAGTTGCCCTCAGGCAGGAGCGTTCGTTTACCCCTTGCGGGGAGGTGCTGTGCACTTGGGTCACAGTCTATTGCAGTCTCGGTTTGGCGTTACACTGCACCTCCGGTTGCAGCCTACCTTTGTTGTTCCAGTAGCCAGTTGCATATCCTGGGCTCCGCTTGTTCCTTTGTGGCTACAGTCGCTATTGTATCACTCTCTGCGTAGAGAGTGTACTGTGGGCCTTCCACTATTAGGGCCTGTCCGCTACTCCTGACCTAATAGTACCATTCTGCCATTGTCTCACTGAATCATACGAACTGTAACCTGACCTGTGTCAGTATTGTATATTGTTTCACATATACTGGACCTGTGTGGGTTATTATTATCACTGTAACCTGTCCTGTGTCAGTATTATAATTGTATTTATATGCTGGACCCGCGAGGGTTATTATTATTCTGTGTGATTTAATAAAACTGTGTTTTACCAAAACCTTCCATCTCTGAGTGTACATAAAACCATTACAGGACTTGGTGGAGGAATGCATAGGCCTCCACTGCTGTGTGGGCTTGGTGGAGGAACGCGGTGCCTGGAGGTACCACCAGGTTCGTCCTTTGCACTTCACCGTGGTGGGTACGAAAATGACAACATCTCTGTGCCTGAGGATTGTGCTTAGGGACACCAAGGGTAACAATGTATTCTTGTCCCCAGTAGCCTCGCTAATTATATTTTTCAATTAGGGGCCAAAAAGAGATGTAACATGAAAAGGAAAAGAAAATTGATCTCTAAGAGATCAGGTCAGCAGACCAGATCTTAAGCCATAGCGAGCGCCTAGCAACCACAGAGAAGGCAGAGGCCTTTGCCTCAAGCCTAACAGCATCAAATAGGACATCAGTAACATAGTGCTGAGCCTCAGATATATTAGCCAAAAGTGCCAAAAGGTCAGCCTTAGGGGCATGTCACGGTATTCAGACAAAGAAGGACATATATAATATAAAATGTAACCACCTTTATTAAGAATATATACAGCAATAATAGTATAGCCCACACAACCCCAGACCACAGGATGATAGGACCCTGGCTCCTACCCAGGGCTGCACACTGTGCTGTGCACTTCACTACTCACAAACCGAGACTAGGAAAGAGGATCAAGTAGAACACCAGAGTGAACAGTGTATATAGCGTAAGTCACCACTCCGGGTCTCAGAACCGGAGGCAACAGGGAGCAAGAGCAGGCTAGAGCCACGGAACACAGAGGCTACAGATCAGGCAGGCTAGGAGTGCACGGAGCGAGTAGGCTGCCAAAACCACAGGTCAGACAAACCGGGGACTACACGGAGCAAGTCAGTAGCCAGAGCCAGGAGGACAGACAAGCCGTGGACTACACGGAGCGAGTAAATAGCCAGAGCCAGGAGGACAGATAAACCGGGGTCTACACCGAGCGAGTTAGTCAGCCAGAGCCACAGGTCAGAACAGATGTGGGTAGTCAGACAAGCCTGGATCATACACGGAGTGAGTGTTACAGCTTACCTTGGTGTCAGCATCATCTACAGGTGCGAGGCTTCAAGCATACAGCAGGCCTCTGTTTTATGTGTTTGCTTCCTGTAGTCTCCTCCTACCAACTTCCTACTTACTCCCTCTGAGTTGCCCCTCCTACTTCCTTTGGAGGGGTTTAAAGGGCAGACTGAGGCCTGACTCAGTTGCCCTTGCTTTGTTGTTCATAGCAGTTCTGTTACCTTGGGCTCCGTGTATGACCTGGCTAGTCTTCCATCCATTCTAGTACTGAACTGTAGCTCTGTCTGACTATTCTTTTGCCTAACCCCTAATAGTGGACATCCAATCTGGTGAAATCTTGTGGCTCTGGCTGACTACCTGAACTGTGTATGACCCGGCTTGTTTGACTACCCCCTCTGGTGCTGACTTGTGGCTCTGTCTGACTATTCTTTCTTCTTTTCCCCTGATGATCAGACACCCAATCTACTGTGGGCCTGGGGCTCTGGTAGACTTGCATAGCTGACTGCAGGCGTGAGTCAGTTTTCACCTTACTTCTACTGACTGCAGGAGTGAGTCAGTATTCGCTCCTACTGACTGCAGACGTGAGTCAGTATTCGCTCCTACTAACTGCAGGTGTGAGTCAGTATTCACCCTTACTGGCTCCAGGTGTGAGTCAGTGATATTTCCTTCTGACTGCAGGCTGAGTCAGACCTCATTCCTCTTCGGATCAAGATCCTGGGTGCCTGTTCCAGTTCCTGTTCCTGGTTCCAGCTGAGACATCCAGTGGCTAAGGCCTAGTCTCCAGCACAGTGGTTTAGCATTGCAACCTATTATTTCTGATAGCAGGCTTGCTGGCTATTACCCTGTACTTATTCCTATTGTATATATTGTATATATCTTCTTTATGTGATTTGTTAATAAATTGCATTAACTAAACCGTATTGACTCCTGAACTTCTCTGGGTAACTGTGACAGTACAAAAGGGCCATGAGTTCAGAGGGTGATGGTAATGTAGTTTTCCAAACCATCCTGGATAGGATGGAGACACTGAGTCAACAACTGGACCAGTTGTCTTTAGCCATGCAGACTGTTTCGCAGCGTACTGCGAATCTTGAACAGATTTGTACCCAGCTGGTGGCTCTTCCTGACCCTCCTCGGGCACCAGTTCTCCCCACCTCGGTTGACGCAGGCATGGTCAAGAGGTTGACGGGTTCCGCTCAGCTCCCACAGCGGTATGGTGGGGATCCAGATGGTTGCCGTGGCTTCTTTAATCAGTTGGGTATATACTTCGAGTTGGTACCCTATGCGTTTCCGAATGAGTGCAGTAAAGTTGGCTTTTTGATCTTTCTCCTCATTGTTAGAGCATTGGTGTAGGCCAATCCGTTATGGGAGACAAATAAAACAATTGTGCATAATTTCTCGGAATTCGTGAATTCCTTTAAACAAGTTTTTGACAGACCAGGCCGCGTGGTGCTGGCTTCCAAACACTTGATGACCCTGCATCAGGGTATACGCACAGTGGCTGACTACACCATAGAATTCCATACTCAGACGGCTGAGGTGGATTGGAATAATGAAGCCTTGATGGGCGTGTTTTTCCAAGGGCTACGCGATACAATGAAAGATGAGATTGCGGCATGCAACCTTTCTAACGAATTGGACAGGTTAATAGAGTTCTGTATTCTGATACATACCAGAAACAGAGAGCGTCCCTCTTGTAAGGAATACATGCGGAGGTCCTCTGGCAAGGGACCTGGCCGTTTTTCAGGCCCACCCTATCCTCCTTCGCCTCCCATGCCTCCTAGGTTCGTCCCGGACGAGATGGAGCCGATGCAGGTTGATGCTGTGGTCCGAGGGAGGCCTGTGGTAGAGGAGTATTCACGTAGACCTCTGAGTGAGGTATCCGCTCCTATCTCTGACCCTCCCTATCCTCCCTCTCCACCCATGCCTCCTGACCTAGTCTCTGAGATTGGCGAACCTAGTATGTTTGGGGCCACCCGTTTGTCCCGGGAGGAGAGGGCCTTTAGGAGGAGGGAAGGTATCTGTCTGTATTGTGGGAGATCTGGACACTTGTTGCCTTCCTGTCCAGCACGACTGGAGAGACGCTCAAATTTTCGACCCGGTAAGGGGCAAATGATTGGCGAAATCTCCTTGACCCAGTAGAATTTTCTGGACAAGCCCATGTTGAAGGCCTGTATTTACTGGGCTAATAAATCGGTGTCAGTTCCAGCTTTACTGGACACGGGGGCTGTTGGCTGTTTTATAGATGCGGAGTTTGCAGCCAGCAGGAATATTCCATTGTTGCCTTTGGAATCCCCTTTGGCATTTGAAGCCATTGATGGTAGGCTGTTTCAGCCCTCACATATTACGCATGAAACAGTATTGTTAACCCTGAGAATCGGAAACCTACATACGGAAACCCTGAAATTCTAGGTGATTAATTCTCCACATCATGCCATTGTCCTGGGATTTCCATGGGTACAAAAATACAATCCCAGGATGGACTGGCAAATGTGCGAGGTGCTATCTTGGTCCTCACATTGTTCAAAGTCTTGTCTGACTTGTCCTGTACTGGCCACTCTGGCCTCTAGTTCACTCCTTCCGGAGGAGTACTCATTCTTTACTGACGTCTTCAGCGAAAGCCAGGCTGAGGGTCTACCTCCACACAGACCTTACGATTGTGCCTTAGATCTACACCTCCTAGGGGTCGTGTATATCCCATGTCTTTGGAGGAGAACAAAGTTATGGAGGAATGTGTGTCTGATGCACTGGCAAGAGACATTATTCGGAAGTACACATCCCCTGCTGGTGCTGGATTCTTTTTTGTTAAAAAGGACAGTGTCCTACGTCCATGTATTGACTTCAGTGGCCTAAACAAATTGTTGGTAAAAAACGCTTATCCTATTCCATTGATTACTGAACTCTTCGACCGAGTCAGAGGGTCAAAAATATTTACTAAATTGGATCTAAGGGCAGCATAAATCTGGTACGCATTAAGGAGGGAGACGAGTGGAAGACAGATTTTAATGCCCAGAGTGGACATTATGAATATTTAGTGATGCCTTTTGGTCTATGCAATGCTCCAGCTGTCTTCCAGAAATTTATAAACAATGTTTTGAGAGAACTTTTACAAAGTTGTGTGGTGTTATACATGGACGATATCTTGATACATTCTCCTACCCTGGAGACACACCAGGCTGATGTATCTAAGGTAATGAGTTTCTTAAGAGAGAACAAGGTTTTCTGCAAGCTTGAGAAATGTGAATTTCACAAACCCCAGGTGATATTCCTTGGCTATATTATTTCCACTGCTGGATTTCCCATGGATCCTCAAAAATTGTCGGCCATTCTCAATTGGCCTCGCCCAATGGGCCTTAAAGCAATCCAAAGATTCCTAGCATTTGCTAATTATTATCGGAAATTTATTAACAATTTTTCTTCCATTGTCAAACCTCTCACTGAAATGATTTGTAAAGGAGCCAAAACTACGGAATGGTCACAGGAGGCTATTGAAGCATTTGATAAATTGAAAGCCGTCTACAGCTCCAATTCTAGCACATTCCGATCCCACTGTTACAGTTTTCAGACACTCAGAAAGAGGGTTTGATAAAACACAGTTTTATTGACAAAAAATAATGAACAATATCGCCCTCAACAGGCACACAGTGAGTAGTAAGGAATAGGTGCATAGACCCTCACAGGGCCAGTATACTGGATACAGACTGTGGATATATTGACATAGGACAGATACAACTAGAGACAAGCAATCAATAGTTAACACTTAAAGCTCGTCAGTCTCTGTTGTGGTGTTGGCATGCCCAAGGTAATAATAAGGCTGTACAAGTGTAAGGAGTTCAACACTGGTAGTCTGTAGGAGAGCAAGCGGCTTGCTAAGGGCAGAGATTGACCCAGAACGCTTAGAGCAATAGCGAATAGCCCCCACGGGCGTATAACGGATACCACCAGTACTATGGAAGCGTGAGTCGTTAGCCCCCACGGGCGTATAACGGAGACTACTAAGCTGCAAGAGCGACACTCGTTAGCCCCCACGGGTGTAAAAGGAAACCAACCGAAATGATAGCTAGTGCCAAGTAGCCCCCACGGGCGTATAACGAATCCACCAGTGCAAAGTGCGCGAGCCAAGAGACCACCGGTACAGAACCGGAACAACTACTCTGCTACGGATGGAATATATGAGCCGCCGTCTATCTAGGCCCAAGCGGCCGGCTCAGCAGGAGTAGTATAGCTCTGCAAGGGTTAAATCACGGCACCTGGTTGGAGATAGGCACAGCAAGAAATCGGCTCAGCGATCGGTATCGCCCTGATGGTACAGCTCTGCAACTTAAAAGGAGACTCAGCTAGTAGTATAGCTCAGAAAGCGTTAGCAGCGATACAGCGGCCCAAGGGTTAAGGTCAGTCTCAAGCTCTAGCGCGACTACTGGAATCAGAATGTCGCCCAGTGGTACAGCAGCGGGAACGTAGCCAGACCGGAACCAGGAACAGTGGAGAATCGTAGACAAGCCGGATCAGCAACAAGCAGGAACATCAGCCAGGCCGGGTCGGACAACAGAGCAGGTTCGCAGACAAGCTGGATCAGCAACAAGCAGGAACGTCAGCCAGGCTGGGTCGGATAACAGAGCAGGTTTGCAGACAAGCCGGATCAGCAACAAGCAGGAACGTCAGCCAGGCCGGGTCGGATAACAGAGCAGGTTCGCAGACAAGCTGGATCAGCAAAGGGCAGGAACACAGAAGAGTCGTCAATGCAGGCCAAGTCGGTACACCGGAAATCAGGAACACAGCGAACAGCAGCATAGGCTCAGGAACACCACGAAAGGGCACCTGACAGGTGCCAGTGGCCAGAATAAAACAGGTAACCAGGGGCGGGCCAACACAGCTCAACCAATCAGGGAGCAGCACAGTAGAGAGTGACAGAAAGGATCACGGGGATCGTGATACCCTCCTTACCGTTCACTTTGGAGGTTGACACCTCAGAGATAGGAGTAGTTGCCTTGTTGTCACAGCGTTCGGCTCCTGCAGAGGCTCTGCGTCCCTGTGGATATTTTTCAAAAAAGTTGTCCAAGGCAGAGAGATTATACCAGATTGGGGACAGAGAGTTGTTGGCCATAATCCTTGCTCTCAAAGAGTGGAGACACCTCCTGAAAGGTACGAAGTCTCCTATCCTAATCCTGATGGATCATAAAAATTTGATCTATCTCTCAGAGGCTAAGCGCCTGTCTGCAAGACAAGCTCATTGGGCACTATTCTTGTCACAATTCAATTTCGTAGTCTCCTCTACCTTCCGGGGTCCAAAAATGTCAAGGCAGACGCGTTGTCTCGCCAGTTCTGTTCTCCAACAAGAGAAGAGGATCCTCCCTCTCAGATCATTCCTGCTGATCGTATTCTTGCTACGATTCATACCTGGATCACCTCTCCTCTGGGTGAGGAGATTTTGGCTGCCCAAGCTGCTGCTCCTGTTGAGAGACCCGAGGGTTGTTGTTTGTGCCAGCGCAATTGCGCATTAAATTGCTGGAAAAGTACCACGCTTCTAAAGTAGCTGGTCACATTGGTCGGGACCAATTGATATGGTCCTTGTCACGAGTCTTCTGGTGGCCTAGTCTGAGAGCCGACTGTACTGCTTTTACTGCAGCCTGCAAACTTGTGCCCAAAATAAATCTCCACGACAATTACCAGTGGGTTTGTTGCAGCCAGTGGCCAACGGGGAATGCCCTTGGAAACACTTATCTATTGACTTCATGGTGGAACTTCCGAGCTCCAGGGGTTGTACAGTCATCCTGATGATTGTAGACAAAATCTCTAAAATGGCTCACTTTGTGCCACTTAAGGGCTTACCTTCTGCTAAGGAGTTGGCAGTGGTTTTTGCCAGAGATGTCTTCCGACCACAATGGCATTCCTAAGGTCATTGTATCCGATAGAGGAAGACAATTCGTATCCCGGTTCTGGAGGAGTTTCTGTGCTCAAATGGGAATTCAGTTGGCATTTTCATCCACATATCACCTGCATTCTAATGGCACTGCAGAGAGAGCCAGTTAAGCCCTGGAGCAATTTCTCCAATGCTATCACCACAATAATTGGGCTGACCTGTTGCCCTGGGCGGAATTTGCTCGGAATAGTGCAGTTAACTCCTTGACTAGTAATTCTCCTTTTCTGATTAATTATGGGTTTCAACCAGCAGCCCTGCCTGAGACTTTCCAAGCACAGTCCATTCCGGCTCTGGACGAGCATTTGAGGGCCCTCCGTGCATCTTGGGTTAAGGTGCAGCAAACCTTACGTGGTTCCATGCAGCGACAAAATAGGCAGGCGGACCGGAGGCGCTTGCCGGCTCCCAGTTTTCAAGTGGGTGACAGAGTTTGGTTGTCTTCCCGTAACTTACACCTTCAAGTTCCCTGTGGCAAGTTAGCACCTAGATTCATTGGGCCTTTCTGTGTGTTGCGCAAAATTAATCCGGTGGCCTACTCTTTGGAATTGCCTGCCAGTATGCTGATACATAATGTGTTCCAAGTTTCCCTACTGAAGCCCTTGGTCTGCAACCGTCCTGCTCCCGTGAGAGTTGCAGATCACGTATGGCCCGAGGGCACCTACAGTACTTCATTCACTGGAAGGGTTTTGGTCCTGAGGAGCGCTCCTGGGTTCCAGAAGTTAACGTTCATGCTTCTGTCTTGGTACGCAGGTTTTACGCATGTTTTCCTGACAAACCCCAGCCGGATCCGAGGGGGAGGGGCCTTTAAGGAGGGGGTACTGTTACAGATTACCTTGGTGTCAGCATCATCTACAGGTGTGAGGCTTCAAGCATGCAGCAGGCCTCTGTTTTATGTGTTTGTTTCCTGTAGTCTCTTCCTACCAACTTCCTACTTACTCCCTCCTACTGCCTGTGGAGAGGTTTAAAGGGCAGACTGAGGCCAGACTCAGTTGACCTTGCATTGTTGTTCATAGCAGTTCTGTTACCTTGGGCTCCGTGTATGACCTGGCTAGTCTTACATCCATTCTAGTGCTGGCCTGTGGCTCTGTCTGACTATTCTTTTGCCTAACTCCTCATAGTGGACATCCAGTCTGGTGCAGACTTGTGGCTCTGGCTGACTACCTGAACTGTGTATGACCTGGCTTGTTTGACTACCCCCTCTGGTGCTGACTTGTGGCTCTGTCTGACTATTCTTTTGTCTTTTCCCCTGGTGATCAGACACCCAATCTAGTGCGGGCCTGGGGCTCTGGTAGACTTGCATAGCTGACTGCAGGCGTGAGTCAGGCTTTCACCTTACTTCTACTGACTGCAGACATGAGTCAGTATTCGCTCCTACTGACTGCAGGCGTGAGTCAGTATTCACTCCTACTGACTGCAGGCGTGAGTCAGTACTTACCCTTACTGGCTCCAAGTGTGAGTCAGTGATATTTCCTTCTGACTGCAGGCTGAGTCAGACCTCATTCCTCGTTGGATCAAGATCCTGGGTTCCAGTTCCTGTTCCTGGTTCCAGCTGAGACTTCCAGTTGCTAAGGCCTAGTCTCCAGCACAGTGGTTTAGCATTGCAACCTATTATTTCTGATAGCAGGCTTGCTGGCTATTACCCTGTGCTTATTCCTCTTGTATATATTGTATATATCTATCACGGTGCCCGTGATTGCTCGCCCTTGCTGTCAGTCAGATGTGTGTATTCCCCATTGGCCGCCTGTTTAACGCCCGCCTAGCACTGCCTATTTAAACCAGCCTGAGGCACCCTTTGGTTGCCCTTTCGGGGTGTCTCTGCACCTGCAGTCACCTGTCTGATGTTTCCTTGGGCCTGTGTATCTGCTACCAGTGTCAGCGTTTCTCCACTGTCAGAGCTGCTGCTGCATGGTTCCTGTCCTCGTTCCAGATCCGGTTGTCTTTTGTTCCTGATCCTGTTTCTGCTCCGGTCTTGGTGTTGTTCCTGCTTCCGTTCCTGATCCGGTTGGCCGTCCTGCCGTTCCCATGGTTGTCCAGGAGGGTAACCTGTTCCTGTGCTGTATCCTGATTCACTGCTCCTGGCTGCATTTTCATCATGGTGTTTACTCCAGATACCGGTTGCTGATTCCGATGCACTAGAACCAGTTGGACATTCCATTTGCTCCAGTACGCGGTACTTGTTTACTCCGTATACCGGTTGCTGATCCCGCTGCACTAGAACCGGTTGGGCGTTCCGTTTTGCTCCAGTATGCGGTACTGGTTTACTCCATATACCGGTTGTTGACTCCATTGCATAGAACCGGTTGGGCGTTCCATTTGCTCAGTACGCGGTACTGGTTTACTCCATATACCAGTTGCTGATCCCATTGCACTTGAACCGGTTGGGCGTTCCGTTTTGCTCCAGTACGCTGTACTGGTTTACTCCATATACCGGTTGCTCACTCCATTGCATAGAACCGGTTGGGTGTTCCATTTGCTCCAGTATGCGGTACTGGTTTACTCCATATACCGGTTGCTGATCCCATTGTATAGAACCGGTTGGGCATTCCATTTGCTCCAGTACGCGGTACTGGTTTACTCCATATACCGGTTTCTGATTCCGTTGCAAGAACCGGTTGGGCGTTCCTTAGCTCCAGTACACGGTGCTGGTTTACTCTACTTGCCGGTTGCTTACCCGTTGCACAGTACCGGTTGGGTATTCTGTTGCTCCAGTACGTGGTACTAGTTTACTCCACACACCGGTTGTATATTCCGTTGCGAACTGGTTGGGCTATTTCACTGTTATTGCTTGTAATCTGTTTGCTCCACTCTTCTCTCTGGGCTGTTGCCTTACCATCTCAGCCTTAGTGGAGCTGTCCTCATATTTCTACTGGCTGCCTTGCCCGGTATATTGGCAGGGCCGGTAGAGCCTATTTACTCTCAGTTGTACCATCTTACTGGCTGCCTTGCCCGGTATATTGGCAAGGCCGGTAGAGCCTATTTACATTCCGTTGTACCATCTTACTGGCTGCCTTGCCCGGTATATTGGCAAGGCCGGTAGAGCCTATTTACATTCCGTTGTACCATCTTACTGGCTGCCTTGCCGGTATATTGGCAAATCCGGTAGAGCCTATTTACATTCTGGTGTACCATCTTACTGGCTGCCTTGCCCGGTATATTGGCAAGGCCGGTAGAGCCTATTTACATTCTGTTGTACCATCTTACTGGCTGCCTTGCCCGGTATATTGGCAAGGCCGATAAAGCCTATACTGCTGTATCTTGCTACTACTGTTTGCACCCAGATTGTGTATTGACATATGTGTAGGTACTAGACCCGTGGGGGTTCCCATTAAACTTTTCAATAAAGTTTGATTTTTATCTTACTGTGTCTGAGAGTCATAACAAACCGTGACAGTACTAAAGGGTCATGACCTCAGACAGTAAGAGTGAAAGTAACGCACAGAACATCCATTGGAGGATGGATGTACATGAGCAGCGTTTGGATCAGTTGGCATTGGCCATCCAAACTATTCTTGAGCGTACAGTACTTACTGATAAGTCTGTTTCAAGTCCGGTGGTCTCCCCAGTTTCGACACCGGAGAATGATACTATTAACTCTGTGGCTGCAGTTAAAGGGCTATCCACTTCTGCACCATTGCCACTCAGATATGATGGCGAACCCAGTTTGTGCAGAGGGTTTATCAACCAACTTGAGATATTTCTGGAATTGACCTCTCCTGCATTCCCCAATGATCGCAGCAAAGTGGGGTTTATGATATCTTTATTGACCGGGCGTGCTCTGGCATGGGCCAATCCCTTATGGGAAAATGCTAAACCTTGCACTAAGAATTTCAGAGAATTTGTGCAAACATTTCGGAGAGTATTCGAGATCCCTGGTAGGACCACCTCTGCTGCTAAATGTCTAATGGAAATCCAAAAGGGCAAACGGACTGTGGGCGAGTATGCCATAGAATTCCGTACACTAGCAGAAGAGGTAGGTTGGAATAATGACACGGTCTTTAGCCATAAGCCTGTCCCGAATCCGAGTGTCAATTAGGAAAACAGAATCAATATATTCATTCAAATCATTAGACAGCTCCCTGGCTGCCTTTGCTCAAGGCCTGGGCGATTATATCAAAGATGAAATTGCAGCCAGGGAGCTGTCTAATGATTTGGATGAATATATTGATTCTGTTTTCCTAATTGACACTCGGATTCGGGACAGGCTTATGGCTAAAGACCGTAAGGGACAGTCAAAAAGCACTGGTCCTAGCAGTTCATTTTTCCCACCCACCCATCCCTCATTGCCTATACCCATAAACCATGCACGGGAACCTGGTGAACCTATGCAAGTAGGGTTCACCAGGCTAACCAAAGAAGAACGAGCACTTCGCAGGAGGCAAGGGTTATGTTTATACTGTGGCAAATCTGGGCACTTGCTACGTAATTGTCCTATTCGTCCGGGAAACGAACACACCTAGGGTACCTTGGGGGACAGGCCCTAGGTGGTGTTCATCCGTCCCCAGGTTTGAGCATACAAATACCCACCGTCCAGGTGGTACTTTCATGGGCAGATCGCTCGGTGGAGGTTCTGGCCCTGTTTGACTCCGGTGCTGCTGGTTATTTCATGGATAATGCCTTTGCTGAGCAGCATAAGATCCAGTTGGTAATGAGAGAAACTCCTCTGGCTATAGAGGCTATTGATGGCAGACCACTGCAGCCTGCACAGGTGACCTTTGAAACAATGCCACTTCCCATGACTATTGGGGCATTACACAAAGAGGAATAACAGTTTCAGATAATCAGTTCTCCTCATCATGCGGTTATTTTGGGGTTCCCTTGGTTGCATTTACATAATCCCCAGTTTGATTGGCAAAAGTGTGAGATTTCTGCCCGGTCGTAATATTGTATGGAGCATTGTGTGTCTCATCCGGTAAAGATCGTGTGTACCTCCTCTTCATTGCCAGATGAGTACCAACAATTCAGTGATGTGTTCAGCAAAGGGGAGGCTGGCACCTTGCCTCAGCATAGACCCTACAATTGTGCCATTGAGCTGTCCTAGGGGGTGGTGCCCCCTAGGGGTCGTACTTATCCTTTGTCTTGCGAAGAGAATCAAGCTATGGAAGAATATATTTCAGATGCCCTCAAGAGAGGGATAATCAGGAAATCCACCTCACCAGCGGGGGATGAGTTCTTTTTTGTGAAAAAGAAAAGTGTCGAATTAAGACCATGCATTGACTACCATGGCCTAAATAAGTTGATGCCTAAGAATGCGTATCCGATACCTCTAATCACCGAACAATTTGACAGACTAAAGGGTTCTTCAATTTTCACAAAATTGGATCTATGGGCAGCTTATAACCTGGTTTGGATCAGAGCTGGTGATGAGTGGAAAATGGCTTTTAACACTAGATCCGGACACTATGAATATCTAGTAATGCCGTTTGGTCTCTGTAATGCACCCACAGTGTTCCAGGAAATAATTAATGACATCCTCAGGGATATGTTGCAGTCCTGTGTGGTGGTCTACCTGGACGATATACTTATTCACTCTAATGACTTGTCACAACACATCAAGGATGTATCAGAAGTATTACTCTGCCTACGTAAGAACAAATTATATTGCAAATTGGAAAAATGCGCGTTTCATAGATCCAATGTGCCCTTTTTGGGGTTTGTGATTGGCAAAGAGGGTATTGCCATGGATCAGGAGAAACTTGCGGCTGTTTTGCAATGGCCACGGCCTAAAGGTTTAAAAGCTATTCAGCGATTTCTGGGCTTTGCCAATTATTATAGGAAATTTATCAAGAACTTTTCCTCGATTGTTAAACCATTGTCTGATTTGACTCATAAGGGCGCTAATCCTTCCCAATGGTCTGAGGCAGCTGAATTTGCTTTTGAGACATTGAAATCCGCTTTTGCAGCTGCTCCAGTATTATCCCACCCCAACCCAGCCCTTCTGTTTACGTTGGAGGTCGATGCCTCAGAAATCGGGGTTGGGGCAGTACTGTCCCAAAGACCAGAAAAGGGCAGTACACTCAGACCTTGTGGAGTTTTCTCAAACAAACTGTCGGTTCCCCAGAGCCATTATGAGATAGGTGAAAGAGAATTACTGGCTATCATTCTCGCTCTTAAGGAATGGCGTCACTTATTGGAAGGTACCAGAAATCCTGTATTAATTCTCACAGACCATAAAAACCTGATTTATGTATCAGAAGCTAAAAGATTGTCTTCTCGTCAGGCCAGATGGGCACTGTTTCTTTCCCGATTTAACTTCATTGTCTCTTACCTGCCGGGTTCCAAGAACGTTAGGGCCGATGCCCTGTCGAGACAATTTGAGCCTGAGACCGACAGGAGCGAGGTCCCAGCACCTATCATACAGCCTGATTGTATATTGACAACTTTATGCACCAGTATCACTTCTCCACTGGGGGAAGAAATATTGGCCACCCAGGCTACTGCCCCTCCAGACACCCCAGTGGACAAGTGTTATGTGGACGAGCCTTTCCGCACTAGACTACTCGAAACCTACCACTCCTCTAAGGCTGCTGGGCATTTTGGTAGGGATCAATTGATATGGTCTCTCTCGCAAGTGTTCTGGTGGCCTTCCTTGAGAGCAGATTGTGCTGCATTTACCAATGCCTGTGCCACCTGTGCCTGTGCCAAGACCCCTAGAACCTCCCTGTGGGCCTACTCCAACCAGTGCCCAATGTTGAACGCCCCCTGGTCCCACGTTTCTATTGATTTTATGTGTGAGTTGCCAGTGTCTAGGGGGTACTCCTTTATACTTATGGTGGTGGACAGGTTTTCTAAAATGGCTCATTTCGTGCCCCTCCGTGGCCTTCCCTCTGCCAAAGAATTAGCACTGGTTTTCGCTAAAGAAGTATTCCGGTTACACAGGGTACCCAGAGTTCTGGTGTCTTCTGGTTCTTCTGCGTGCCATCCCCAGACCAATGGGGCTGCTGAGCGGGCCAATCAGGGACTGGAGCAGTTCCTGCACTGTTTTGTTACGGACCATCATGACAATTGGGCCGACCTGTTGCCGTGGGCAGAGTTCGCCTGGAACTGTGCAGTTAACCCTTCATCCGGGAGTTCCCTGTTTGTTATAAACTACGGGTTTCAGCCGTGCTTGCTCCCGGATTCATTTCAGTCTCAACAGATTCCAACTCTGGATGAGCATATTGAGCAGCTCCGCTCCACATGGGCACAGGTTCAGAGGGCACTCAGTCAGTCTTTTCAGCGTCATCAACGTCATGCTAATCGTAGACGGCTGCCAGCAGTCTCCTTCCAGGTTGGGGACAGGGTATGGTTATCCTCCAGAAACCTTAAGCTACAACTCCCGTCTAATAAATTGGCTCCCCGGTTTATTGGTCCATACAGGGTGATCTGCAAAATCAACCCTGTTTCTTATGCATTGGACATCCCTGCATCCATGCGCATTCACAATGTGTTCCATGTATCTCTCCTCAAACCTCTGGTATGTAACCGCTATACTACTAATCCTGTGGTGCCAGGACCGATTGAGGTAGAGGGCCAGGAGGAGTACTTATTATTATTGATTCTCGCAGATTTAGAGGGAAGCTGCAGTATTTGGTACATTGGAAAGGTTATGGTCCTGAGGATCGATCCTGGGTGGATAGTAAGGACCTTCATGCTTCCAAATTACTGTGGATCTTTCACTCTAGGTACCTCAAAAAGCCAGGTCCCTCTTCCAGAAGGGGGGGATCTTTAAGAGGGGGGTACTGTCACGGTGCCCATGATTGCTCGCCCTTGCTGTCAGTCAGATGTGTGTATTCCCCATTGGCCGCCTGTTTAACGCCCGCCTAGCACTGTTTCCTTGGGCCTGTGTATCTGCTACCAGTGTCAGCGTTTCTCCACTGTCAGAGCTGCTGCTACATGGTTCCTGTCCTCGTTCCAGATCCGGTTGTCTATTGTTCCTGATCCTGCTTCTGCTCTGGTCTTGGCGTTGTTCCCGCTTCTGTTCCTGATCCGGTTGGCCGTCCTGCCGTTCCCGTGGTTGTCCAGGAGGGCAATCTGTTCCTGTGCTGTATCCTGATTCACTGCTTCTGGCTGCCTGTCGCCTGGGCGACATTTTCATCATGGGGTTTACTGCAGATACCGGTTGCTGATTCCGATGCACTAGACCCGGTTGGGCATTCCATTTGCTCCAGTACGCGGTACTGGTTTACTCCATATACCGGTTGCTGATCCTGTTGCACTAGAACCGGTTGGGCATTCCATTTTGCTCCAGTACGCAATACTGGTTTACGCCATATACTGGTTGCTGACTCCATTGCATAGAACCGGTTGGGCGTTCCATTTGCTCCAGTACGCGGTACTGGTTTACTCCGTATACCGGTTGCTGATCCTGTTGCACTAGAACCAGTTGGGCGTTCCGTTTTGCTCCAGTATGTGGTACTGGTTTACTCCATATACCGGTTGTTGACTCCATTGCATAGAACCAGTTGGGCGTTCCATTTGCTCAGTACGCGGTACTGGTTTACTCCATATACCAGTTGCTGATCCCGTTGCACTTGAACCGGTTGGGCGTTCCGTTTTGCTGCAGTACGCGGTACTGTTTTACTCCATATACCGGTTGCTCACTCCATTGCATAGAACCGGTTGGGTGTTCCATTTGCTCCAGTATGCGGTACTGGTTTACTCCATATACCGGTTGCTGATCCCAATGCATAAGAACCGGTTGGGTGTTCCATTTGCTCCAGTACACGGTACAGGTTTACTCCATATACCGGTTGCTGATCCCATTGTAAAGAACCGGTTGGGCGTTCCATTTGCTCCAGTACGCGGTACTGGTTTACTCCATATACCAGTTGCTGATTCCGTTGCAAGAACCGGTTGGGCGTTCCTTAGCTCCAGTACACGGTGCTGGTTTACTCTATTTGCCGGGTGCTTACCCGTTGCATAGTACCGGTTGGGTATTCTGTTGCTCCAGTACTTGGTACTAGTTTACTCCACACACCGGTTGTATATTCCGTTGCGAACTGGTTGGGCTATTTCACTGTCATTGCTTGTAATCGGTTTGCTCCACTCTCCTCTCTGGGCTGTTGCCTTACCATCTCAGCCTTAGTGGAGCTATCCTCATATTCCTACAGGCTGCCTTGCCCGGTATATTGGCAGGGCCGGTAGAGCCTATTTACTCTTAGTTGTACCATCTTACTGGCTGCCTTGCCCGGTATATTGGCAAGGCCGGTAGAGCCTATTTACATTCCGTTGTACCATCTTACTGGCTGCCTTGCCGGTATATTGGCAAGGCCGGTAGAGCCTATTTACATTCTGTTGTACCATCTTACTGGCTGCCTTGCCCGGTATATTGGCAAGGCCGGTAGAGCCTATACCGCTGTATCTTGCTACTACTGTTTGCACCCAGATTGTGTATTGACATATGTGTAGGTACTAGACCCGTGGGGGTTCCCATTAAACTTTTCAATAAAGTTTGATTTTTATCTTACTCTGTGTCTGAGAGTCATAACAAACCTTGACAATATCTTCTTTATGTCATTTGTTAATAAATTGCATTAACTAAACCGTACTGACTCCTGAACTTCTCTGGGTAACCGTGACAGCCAGCAGGTCAGGTCAGGTTAGAACCGATATGGGTAGTCAGACAACTCGGGGTCATACACAGAGCAAGTTAGTAAGCCAGAGCCACAGGTCAGAAAGGATGTGGGTAGTCAGACAAGTCAGGGTCATACACGGAGCGGATTCTCAGATAGGCACGGGTCACAACAGAGAGCAAGAGATACTAGCAGAAACACCACGTAAGGGCAATGACTGCTAATCCCAAGGAGGTATATAAAGGAGGAAGCGGGACCCAATTAGGCAAAACAGAATAGGCCCATAAACAGGCATCCGTGTCAGTGCCTGTTTCCTGATGTCAGCAATGAGGAAGTAGCCGCAATCATGCCTGCCAACACGCCACAGAGGAAGGAAGCACAGGATTGGTTAGGCCTCTAAGGGAGACTATGATAAGGCACCGTTACGGACAGCGTCAGTCAGCTGTTCAATCCAAACAGCAAAGGCTCTCTTAACCAATGCAAAAGTCAAGCTAGGTCGCAATGACACACCTGTGACTGTGAATGTAGCCCTTAAAATAGCTTAAGGCTTCCTATCAGTTAAGTCCTTAAGAGCTGAAGCATCCACTACAGGTAATGCAGTGGATTTAGAAAATCTGGAAATAGGGGCAATCAATCATATGAGGTATAGCCTTCTGAGCCAAGGCCGCTTCAGAAAATGGACACAGCTTAGAGCAGTGGTTCTCAACCTGTGGGTCGGGACCCCTTTGGGGGTCGAATGACGATTTGCCAGGGGTCGCCTAAAACCATCAGATATTTATATTTTGATTCATAACAGTAGCAAAATTACAGCGATGAAGGAGCAACAAAAATAATTTTACTGTTAGGGGTCTCCACAACTTGGGAAATTTTATCAAAGGGTCGCGGCACTAGAGAGGTTGACAACCGCTGGCTTAGAGAATCTCTTAGACAGAGAAAAGCTTATCAGGGGTCTTACACTCACCAAGTATGATCTGATCTAGAGTGGGGTTAGGCGGAAAAACAGTGCAAGACTTCTTGTGCCTTTGAAAGACGTCAGAAGTAGACTGAGGTGCTACAGTAGTAGTATGAATGTTTAAGGTTTTTTAAAAACCTCCTTAATGAGACCCTCAGCAGAGGATTCAGGGTCAGCTTCAAAGAGGTCGCCATAAAAGTGGTAAGCCCCTTCTGAACACACACCATCCTCTGAATCTTCCAGGGATTCCTCCACTGAGGAATCAGATAAGTCAGGAATGCCTGGTGGCTTGGGAGCCACAAACCTGAACAGGGTGGGGGGCTTCCAAGATTGGAGAACCCCCTGAAGGTGCAGAGGAAACTGTGCCATAGAGGACTTTAAGTACTTGACCCAATGTGGCTCTTGTTCATGGCTGGAAGGCCCTGGCGGAGACGCAGGGGCCACAGCACACGAAGGGCATAAATGTCCTGAATACTCTCTTTAGCATAAGAAAAAATAATCAGTGGGGGTCAAAGATGCCCCAGAACCATTAGCCTCAGGCCTAGTCCCATGTCCCAATGGATCTGACATCCTAACATGAGAAAAGTGCCTAATAGTAAAAGGAAGCACCAAATACTGTAACCTAGATTAAAGAATCACCCCTGAAAAGGCTAAAATACAGTTATGTGGCAAGGAAAAGGGTTAACCTGAGGAGGAGAGTAGAGGAGTCCAAGCCCTGCATATGACACATGTGTAAAGGAGACAGAAAAATGGGAACCGAAGCAGAAGCCAATCAAAGAATAGCCTGCAAAACAGGCAGTCATGGGAAATGTAGTTTCCCTTTACAAAGTATCAAACGGTAGAACCAAATCCCCCCAAGACTCCCAAGACACTTAGGATGTGTGCCGGAGTGTAAGGCAACAGGAGAGAAGAAGAAGAATGAGCCATCTCTCATCTGTTTACATGAAGCAGTTGCAGAGATATGTCCCAAAATGTCTATCCCCATAGAGATCAATGTAGCATTACAGCTAAGCAGTAAAACGCGCCTTAAAGGAACAGAACTCAAATAAAACTAAAAAGTGTTAAAAGACATAGGGAACAACAGCTGAGAAAGAAAAAAATCACATAATCCCAAGGAAAAGTGATAAAAATGTCCCCAACCCATTATAGCTTGGCAAGGAGGATGTTAATCACCGCAGACAACCCAAATGCTCTACAGACTCTGAAGAGAGGATAAAAGAAAACCCAACGTGAGAGCAGGAGTTATGAAGGAACATCAGAGAAGTTCCTGTGCGGAGGGGAACAGTGGGATAAGTGGACCATGGCACTCAAAGGGTTGCTCACTTTTTTTGCAGGTCTTCTTACTTCAGTTTACCATGAGATAAGGAAGGAGCCACAGAGAGACTCCTTCAGGAGAGAAGACATAGCATGCAAGGTTCTCTCCCCAGGGCTGGACGGTCCATAGACAGCACCTGATAACTAGTCAATCCCCCATTGGGAAGCCAGTAATGGTAATCCGCCTAATGGGGGATTTCTACACCCCATGTCTAAATTGATAATAATAAAATAATTAAAACTAAGCAGAACTGTTCTCAAGCCTCTTACTCCTACAAGGAACAAATCTATCTGGAGAGGGGAGGAGCTAGTAGCTAGCTATGGAGGAGAGGAAGGCTCCACCCTGCATGCTTTACAAAAATTGTTCCTGCCCATTTAAAGGGGCTGTTGCCTTCCCATGGTACCTGTAAGCTATATTGGACGAGCGAGAAAAGTTGTTTTTATAAACATGGATTTGGATATTGAAGTGCCATTCTTTTGCAAGTCAATGATCCAGTAAAACCATATTTGTTAGTCCAGTATAGATATTTCCTGTATATGAAGCAGAAACATTTGCTAAAACATTAATATCTGCTTCAATTCTCCACCACTCCTACTGCATTTACAAATAAGGCAGGTTTCTACACAAAAAATACTGTTGCCCTGTGATTTTAATTAGCTAGCTTCATCTCGTTAGTTTTAGCAGTAAGCTAAATAGATTAATTTTACGTCCTGATGAGTGCCAGCTAAACAGGCTTCTTTAGGTTGGGACTCCTTGTCCTTCAATCTCTCCCTTTTCAAAATGGGTAAAGAGCCTGTCGGTGTTGAGAGAGGCCTTCTGCAGAGTTTTAGTTCATTGTGTGTAGTCTGCAGTGAGAGATTGTGAGAGCCTGGCCCACTTGAGGTGTGGAACTCTCTGGATTACTTTAGACTAAAGTATGTTTTAGGATAAGGTTTCTGGTTTGTAATTGTTAATACTGATATGTGTGAATTTATTTTTTACACTAACAGAAGTGAGGCTCTGCTTATAGGATAAACACAATATTAGTAGATCCAAATTGGGATAGTGTTTCTACTTGAAGCCCCATACCCACTTTTCTGAGGAAGTTGAGGTTTGTACAATGATCCTTCTTCTGTCCGGTGAGCTTGCTTCTTGGATACATAAGTCTCCTACAAGGACACAGCCCTCTGTTTACTGACCCGTCCTCTTTTTTTTTTCCCGAGTCTATGGCTGCCATGTATGAAATCCCCATAGAACATCCACAGCAGAAGCAATCATTCGTTCCCTTGAGCAGAGCAGGGCAGGATACCACCAGAGGTATAGGCTTACGAATTCCACCACTGGCCTTCTGCTACTCAGTGGACTGAAACTGCTCTGAAGGATCAGTTCCAATTGGGGTTATCCAATTCCTTGAAGGATGAGCCGGCCCATGTAGGGGTACCTGAATCTCTAGAAGCTTTCATCATCCTATCCATACAAATTGACGACTCAGACAATGATGTCAGGAAAGGACTCTCTCTGGCTCCGGAGTGATAGATTCCACCATCTATGGAGGGGACTTCTTCACTATAAGGCACCAGTGAATGGATGCAAATCAGTGTGACTCATGGTGTCCTAACTGCAGAAGAGAGGTACCAGAGGAGCAGTTTTAACCTCTGCTTATCCTGTGGCAAAGATGGCCATCTACTCTGTCCATCCTCAGAAAAGCATGCACAGGGTTCCTCGGGAGATCACTCCTCATTCTACTGGCAATACTAGTGTTCCGCTTTCTCACAATTTTGTCTTTTCAGTTGAGGTCAAAGGTCATCCCACTTTTTATGATATGTAGATAAGTGGTGCACTACCTCCTAGTATTCTGGGGTGTTTATAGGGAATATGCTAGGATAAATATTAAAGTGATAGTAATGTTTCATAATAAAAGCAGCTCTAACTAATCATCATAGTATTTGGGCCATGGAGAGTGTTATTTCAGTTCTGGTCAGAGTTGTAGTTTAGGAGTAATTCAATGATAAAGTATCCCCCTCCCGCCCCTAATGTAACACTGCTCAGCCAGAGCAGAAGGGAGGTGCCCAGGTAGACTGCAGAGAGGGACAATCTTCAATTAAGATAAGGGAAAAAACTGAAAAACTAGTCAATGGGGGCAGGGCTTTCATTGTTCTAATAGGAAGAAGAGTGTCCCCTTCTGTTATCTGTCTGGTCTATGGACTGCATTCCACATCTGAGAAGAGATGGCTTACACTAGGTAAAAGGGGCGGGAGGGGGAAACTTTGCTTGTGAATATCTCTTAAACCATAAAGGTTTGAGAGATAAGACTTATATTGTTCTTCATGTTTTTTTTAATGCCTACAAAATAAAATAAAGATAAAACAAAGTATTACTATCCCTTTAAATAGATAAAGAAATAGAGAAAAAAGAAAATCCTATAACAGCACCAGACCCTACCCCTTACAACCCTAAGGTGGATAATTCTATACCAAGGCATGTATTAGGAGAATCACTAAATGGTTAAAAACACAAATATAAAAATTAAACCTTTATTAAGTAAATATTAAAAACCAGACTAATTATAAAAGCAAAAAGGTCTCTCGTGTCTTATGTATATTATTTAATGGGGCTCATGAAAAGAAAGACTTGTAATAAAGTGTAATTCACACAGATTCTAGAGGTATTCTACAAGAGCTTAATGTGAAGGAGTAATCAGTCTCAAAAGTTATTGTGGATTGATTATTGCGGTATTCTCTTCCAGAATTACCCAGTATGTTCTCTCCACCTGAAATATTGAGGAGTTAATTAGTTTTGTTAACTCCCAGTCAATAGTAAATACTTTTAGATACAGAGTTGCCCAAATTAACACGTATATGTGTGCAGTTAATCCTTCATGCTACCACACAGTATTATGTTAGGACCTAATACAAGTAGTCCTATTGTATGTAATCTATAGGACTGAACACACTAGAAAGTGATACTCCGATACAATCTGATATCTACTGAGTCTTTTTGAGATAATCAGAGCATCTCAATTATATTGACTACCGAATGAGCACTATGGCTTGAAACACCACTCATTTGAAATGATTATAGAAGTATGTACAGGGATAGTATGTTACTTAAGCTATGTTATATCTCACAGCCAGAATTTCCCAATAACTCCTTCACTTCTGGGCTCTCTTCTGCCTCACAGCTTATTACTTGTACATCTGTGTTTAAGGTAGTTCCTATGTGTTCATAGATGATGAGTTACTTGTTTTGCGATATTTCCTCACACCAGATAATAATTAAAGTAACCCTTTCAAATCCGGGCTTATTTAATGTCCCATTAAAGCGATTCAATCACTGTATCGTAGTAAATTCTTAGAGGTTAAGTATGCAGTACTAGACATACTGAAGGGGGGTTTAGAGATACTTGTAACTGAATACAATGTCCTTTATAGACAATCACTGTATCTTAGCATTCATTCTGATGGCCACACACTGCATATACTTTCTGTGAAGCCAACAGAGATCTGGGTTGGAGTAACTACACATAAATCGCTGGTTAATACAGATTCCACTGACTTCCACTGACTTCTTAGTAATCCCGTAAGACCTGGGATAAATCCAAACCCCAGATTACGTAGTGTTTTAAATGACGGTATCTGCAGTAACCCCTTAAAACCCGGGTTTATTTTATGACTCGTTTGGAATGGTTCTTATTTGAGTAATATTCAAGGATAAATATAGTATGTCGATGGAACATGAGTTACTCGTTAGTTCATTAAATGTAGTAATGACTCGCAGCTGCTACTTAATATGGGCACAGTAACCCTTTCAGTCCCGGGCTGCTTTATGCCCCATTGCATACATACTTAGTTGCAGGGCCGGATTTACCATAAGGCAGAGTAGGCATCTGCCTACAGGCACACCCCACAGAGGGGCGCCTGTCATTGAAATAAAAAAAAAAAAAAAAAAAAATATATATATATATGTATATATATTTTTGTTCACAGCGCTGCACGCTGTGCACAGTAACAACCTGCCCACTGCATGGTAAGGTCCGTGCCTTCTTCTGCTCAGACAGAAGGCACAGACCTGTAGCTGCTGTTACTCCCTCGTTGGCTCTAATGCAGAACGCAAGGAGATGACATCATCTCCCATCGCTCTGCATTTTTAAAGAGACAGCACGGGAGCAACAGCAACTACAGAAGGAGGCACAGACATCTGCTGCTGGAGCACCAGGGAGGTAGGAAATGTATGCGGGAGGCAAAGTGGAGGCAATGTGAAGATAATGTGGGCAATGTGGAGCTGATGGCAATGACAGGGCAAGTTGAAGCTGATATAGTGGCAATGTGGAGAAGATGGGGGTAATGTGAGGGCAAGCTGGAGTTGATGGGGCAAAGTGGAGATGATGGGGGCAACTTGTAGATGATGGGGCAAAGTGGAGATGATGGGGCAAGTTGGAGCTGATGGGGGCAATGTGAGGGCAATATGGAGCTGATGGGAGATAAGTTGGAGCTAATGGAAATATGGAGCTGATGGGGGATAAGTTGGAGCTGATTGCAATATGGAGCTGATGGGGGGCAATGTGAGGGCTATATGGATATGGGGGGTAATGTGGAGATTTGGAGCATTGTGGAGGTGTCCAGTGGAGATGGCAAATGGGGGGGGGGGGTGCTTCAGATTTCTGTGCCTACAGGCTCCTGAGATGTAAGTCCAGCCCGGCTTAGTTGTGGAAATCCTAGTGTGCTTGCTAGTACAAAAGTCTTGCCCCCAAACACAGAAGATCTTATACTCAATTACAAGTTACAAGTTTCCTATTCGTGGGTTATCTTATGCCCTGTTGCATTTGAAACTATTGTAGAGTAATACGGTAGGCAGCATATTATCAGAGCACAATCAAAGAGCTAATCTAGCTTGTAGTTTGGGATCTCTTATGCCCCATTCTCTCTATCTAAAACCAGTATTGAGAGATCGTAGTTAGGAGACATGATATTTCATGCTTCCATTCCCTAACACGTGTTTCACCTTTCTGCAGCTTTCTCAAAGGGTCTACCTTAAGGGAACTACCTTAAACACAGTTGTACAAGTAATAAGCGGTAAGGCAGAAGTGAGCCCAGAAGTGAAGGAGTTATTGGGAAATTCTGCCTGTGAGATAGAACATAGCTTAAACTGAATAACGTACTATCCCCGTACATACTTCTATAATAATTTCAAATGAGTGGTGTTTCAAGTCATAGTACTCATTTGGTAGTCAATATAATTCGTGGATTTTCCTAACTTCTGTGATGGAAAGTCAGAATTTTATTAAAGACACAGAGGCAAATGTTATGCTCTATCTCCTTCACTGCAAACCCTCAGCAGCAAAGCAAATTTATTTGAATTACACAAATAATGCAAGAAAAACGTGTTAGATATCATATCCAGCAATCCACCAATCATGTAACATCTAGTCCATCAAACTGCACAGCAACCAGGAACTCCTCCTCTTCTTAGGCTGCGACCAGATATCCACACAACGGTTGTAGATAATCCATAAACAGGAACAGAACGCCATAATTTCAGCAAACTCGGAAACACAAATATCCAGAATCAACCTGCAACAAAATAGAAAACAGGTAACAGGGAGGGTCACATGGGAGGGATAATATTCGCCTACGTGTCTTTAATAAAATTCTGACTTTCCATCACAGAAGTTAGGAAAATCCACAAATTTTTCTTTCAGAACAGAGGCTTCATATTATGCTAGTTCAAAGCTGATCTACAACTTGACTAGCCACATGTACAATAGGCTTAAAATAGAAATCTCTAAAAGTGGACTCCCTTGACCAATCCGCTGCTCGAAGCACATCCTCCAAACGACCACCAACCTGCATGGCCATAGATGCCATAGCGCCTCTGGAAGAATGCGCTCCAAACAGGGAGACGTCAATACCTGATAATTGCATTACCCAATGCACCCATCTCGCCAAAGTGGCTGAAGACACCAGGAGATGCGGTTTGAGAAAGGAAATCAACAATTGGGTCCAACCTGGACTCCTCAAAGGGGCTGTCCATCACTCATATTCCTGGAGGCATTGAACAACACACAACTGCCGTTGCTCCGGAAAGGCAGGATAGGTCACCACCCTTGCACCAGTTTTAGTGCGCCTGTGAATGACAAATCGTACCCCCTCCGGAGTGAAAGTCCTAGAGTGAAGGTCCAAAGCATGAACATCAGACACCCTCTTGAAGGAAATAAGGCAAAGCAGCATCGTCAGTTTGGCAGATAACGGTTTCAAAAATAACAGAGCATTTGGGGGTCAGGATGCCAAAAATTCAAGGACAATATTAACATCCCATAGGGTGTGATATCGAGACTGCGGCAGTCTGGAAAACCGGATACCAAGCAGCAGACAGCAAACAAGGGAGCACTGTCCAATCGGAGCACCCTCAACAAAGCTATGGCCTGCCCAGTGCAGGCCCAAGACATTGTGCTGCCTGGGTCCAACAATGAAATGCTGCCCCCCAACCACGCCCACCAAAACACGCCCACATCCACAAGAGAACCTATTGGTGGCACTCATCAGGGTATCTGGAATCATATAATCTTTATTAGAAGTCATAAAATAAAAGACAAAAAACAAAACACATGTGGAGAACAAAGTATCAAAATTTAAAATTAGCTAATTTCTAGGGCTTATGAATTGTTTTGAATAGTTCCAAAAGGTCTGTGATGTTGTTCAATATCCCTTTAAAGTGCTAGTACTGTTGCACTAAGAATATACTTTAACTGTCACGGATATACTTTCAAATATAGTTTTCAAATGTTCAATTTATATGTTTGTAAGCAACTGTCAATGCAGTGATTATATTTCTCTATTTTAAATACATATATAGGCATGCTTAATTATGTATATCTTCACAGAATATAATTTCAGTGTTGGTCATATGGTATGGTAACTTGGTTTTCATTAATTACATCCTATGAAACGTTAATACCACAGTGTGTAATTAATGAAAACCAAGTTACCATACCATATAACCAACACTGAAATTATATTCTGTGAAGATATACATAATTAAGCGTGTCTATATATGTATATAAAATAGAGAAATAATCACAGCATTGGCAGTTGCTTATAAACATAAAAATTGAACAGTTGAAAACTATATTTGAAAGTATATCTGTGACAGTTAAAGTATATCCTTCGTGCAACAGTACTAACACTATAAAGGGATATTGAACAACATCACAGACCTTTTGGAACTATTCAAAACAATTCATAAGCCCACCTAGATTGATATATTTATTCTCAACCTATAAACTACAACCCTAGAAATTAGCTAATTTTAAATTTTGATACTTTGTTTTCCACATGTGTTTTGTTTTTTGTCTTTTATTTTATGACTTCTAATAAAGATTATATGATTTCAGATACCCTGATGAGTGCCACCAAATTGGTTCTCTTTCTCTTAAGTTCTCTCTTTTTTTTCTTTAGAATAAAAAGTTTAAGCAAATTACCTATAGGCACCATCACAAAACTAATGTTGTATACTCAGTTAATATAAGGGGTTAATTCTTGGTGCCACCAACAATTAACCCCTTATATTAACCGAGTATACAACATTAGTTCTGTGATGGTGCCTATAAGTAATTTGCTTAAACTTTTTATACTGAAGAACTTGGTGCATAGACTTAAAGTCTACTCACAGTTTCAGGCTCCAGCTCAGAAGTTCCAGTCGTCCGTCATCGCCTCGTCCGGGTTACTGGGGTCAGTCACACAGCCAGGCCAGCCACAGATGCACTAGGCATCTACCAGTCTGGAACACATATATACAGTGCAGTTCGACTCCCCGTTGTCTCACACACTGCACTGTAAGCTCTCGAGCACCCCAGCCATCCAGCCAATGAGGATGCCAGTCTGTGAGTGAGCCTGTGGATTGGCTGCGCCGCACAGGCAACACACTCCGGTGCCTGCGTGAGGTGTCAATATAATGAGACATCTGAGTGACTGTCTATGTGTCAGGGGCGGCCGCTGACAGTGTGACATGACACTCAATGTCACACTTGTCACTGTGTACAGGCAGCCCAGCCCTGACTCACAGCAGGTGCACAGTAGGGAGTCAAAACTCTTTCAACTCTTTGTCCAGGTGTGTGGACACAGACCTGGTGGCTGGCTGGCGAAAAAAAAAAACAACATACCTTGGACGGCAAATTGCCGCCCCTGTCAAAGTGCCACCTGGGGCCATGGCCCCACCGGGACCCATGTTAGGGCCGGCCCTGGGCCTGCCGAAATAGCCGAACAATGTGTATGAATTGTCCTATAGGCCTTACCGGAATCGAACAGGGAGGATAAGAAATTTACCACCTGCACTGGAGATGCTGAAACGGGATCCAAACCCCGTTCCAAACACCAACGAACCCAAGCTGACCAAGAGGACTGGTACATAGCTCTGGTACCAGGCGCCGATGCCTCTTCCAGAAGGAACTGAGCCGACGCCGAAAACTGAGAGGCTCCGCCAGAACCCCCGACAGGAGCCACACCATCAACTGAAGAGTGCCTGCCACAGTCAACTCGTGAGGGACACCTTCCGGATTCACCAGGAGGGTTGTAAACAGAGGTAACAATCGAGGCACATTGCAAGACAGTTCCAGTAAAGGAGGGAACCACGGTTGAGCTGGCCAAAACGGTGTCACCAAAGCCACCGTGGCCCCCTGCCGTCTGATCATAAGAAGAGTCCTGGAAATCATTGCAAAAGGAGGAAACGCATACAGTTGCCCCCTCCCCCAAGACTGGAGAAAGCTTAGACTGCCAGAGCCTCCGGATCTGGTCGCCAACTGAAAAACCGTGGCACCTGACAATTGAGACGGGACGCAAACAGGTCCACTTCGAATGGACCCCAAAGGTCCGAAACACGGGAGAAAACCTTGCGATGCAACATCCAATCGCTGCGGTTCACCAAATACCGGGAGTGCCAATCGGCCACCGCGTTGGATAACCCAGGAAGGTATTCTGCCTGAAGCGAAATGTTCCAATCCAAGCAAAAATGCCCAAAAGTCCTGGGCCATGTCTGCCAATGGCTTGGACTTCATCCTCCCCAGGCGGTTGATGTACTGAACGGCGGACACATTGTCCATGCGAAGCAGAACACAACAATTCACCTGACCTTTGGCCAAACTCTTGAGGGCGAATGACCCTGCCAAAAGTTCCAGACAGTTGATGTGAAGCTCCGCCTCCGAAGCGGACCATTTTCCACCGGTAGAGACCGAACCACATCTGGCCCCCCAGCCCACAAGACTGGCGTCGGACTCTATAATGACGACTGGTGCCGTTCCAAAAATGGCTTTGCCGTTCCAGGCGTCTAAATGTTTGAGCCACCAGACCAATTCTTCGCGGGCATCTGACGACAAAGCGACGACGTTGGTGTAACTTAGACCGCGAAGCAGATGCCTCGCTTTCAACCTCTGCAGGGCCCGGTATCACGGTGCCCGTGATCAGGCGACATTCTGACCATCTTGCTATTGCTGCCTTCCCATTGGCTGCGCTGTACTGCTCCTCCCAGTGACAGCCTTTTTAAACCCTGGGCTGTCACTCTGAAGTTGCCCTTTCATGGTGTACCTGATGCCTAGCGCTAGTTTTGATTTCCTGATACCAGTGTATGACCCCGGACTGCCTGACCACGCCATTGTTTCTGTTCCTGATTCTGCGTACTGATTCGGATTGGCTGACGTTCATGCTTCCTGTTCTGACCGGGCCTGGCTGACGTTCCTGCTACGTGTACCGACCCGGCGAGACTGTTGATCCTGCTCCGTGTACCGACCCAGCTAGACTGACGTTCCTGCTCCGTGTACCGACCCAGCTTGGCTGACATTCCTGTGCTGTGTACCGAATCGGCTTGGCGGTGGTTCCTGCTTTCTCAGGGCCCGGCTGGGCGAATACCGTGCAGTTCCTGCTGCTGACTACCTTGCACAGTTCTCGTGTTACTGTGTCTCTCTGTGTCACGGTACTCCGGTACCTTGCTCTATCCAGTCCGTGGGTCCAGAGTCTCAGTGTGCCAGTGCTCCTCCACACCTTGCTAGTGATCGCTTGGTCTTACACTTTGGTTCAGTTGGGCGCATCCGGTTGACTTGTCCCAGTTGATAAGGAACCCGAGCGATGCCAACAGTCGAATGGTCAACTTGATATGATCCAGGAGAACGGATCGATCCTGGGACATGAGAAGCATGTCGTCCAGATAAATGATGATCCTGACCCCACGGGATTTGAGGAAGTGCCCAACCGGCTTTAAGAGCTTCGTAAAGCAACATGGCGCCGAAGAGAGGCCAAAGGGAAGGCAAGAACTGCCATTTCTGGCCTCGCCACATAAACTGGAGGAAAATCTGAGACGCAGGGTCCACGGGAACCGTGAGATACGCATCCTTCAGATCTATTTTAGCAAGCCAATCCCCCTGAAGGAGAAGGTAGCGAAGACAATGAATTCCCTCCATTTTGAAATGGCGGTACAACACAAATTCGTTCAGGAAGATGTTGCTGACGAAGCCACTTAGACCCATAGGAGCCAAAGCTATTGCTCGCTTTCGAAGGAGTTCTGAAATCTCATGGTCCACCAGCAGATCGTCTGCTCAGGAAAACAGGAAAGGGGTAGGAAGTAGTTCCTGCATTGGAGGAGAGTACAACTCTATTTGATAGCCCATTACCGTCTGGAGAACCCACAGATCGGAAGAGATGGCTGCCCATGGAAGGGAAAAATGGGAGAGTCTGCCCCCCACTTTCCCAGAAGAAACCCTGTGAGGGACTGAAACACTTACTGGAATAAGGTCTTGACTTAACGGATCCTCTGGAACCCTTGGCCCGCCAGGGCCTGCCACAAGAGGGAAAGAAAGGATCCCCATATCTCTGGTCTTGAGGAGGTTGGCCCCGATACATCAGGGCATTGGCGGTCTAGAACCTGTGTTGCGGGGGTGCATATCGGCCGGGGGAGCGACCTCTGCCTCGCCTGGTCCTGGCAAAAACCTTTGGCTGGAATACTTTCTTTAGAGAAGATTGGGCCTTAACCAGGGCAGTAAAGGTAGAAACGAATTTACGCAGCTCCTTAATGAAGCTATCTCCAAAAAGCAGGCCTGAAGCGGCAGGACCCGGTTCGGTATGCGCCATATCGGCCAACTTAGGGTCAAGCTATCACGGTGCCCGTGATTGCTGCCTTTGTGTGTCTATCACCTGTAGGGGGCTCCCACTGGCTGTCTGCCTTCAGCCCGCCTCACTTTCAAATTGGAAAAATGTGAGTTTCACAGAACTAGTGTGCCATTCTTGGGTTTTGTAATTGGCAAAGAGGGCATTGCCATGGACAAAGAGAAGTTAACGGCAGTCTTACAATGGCCACGGCCTAAGAGTCTTAAAGCCATCCAACGATTTTTGGGCTTCGCTAATTATTATAGGAAGTTTATTAAGAACTTCTCTTCCATTGTTAAACCGCTGTCTGACCTTACGAATAAGGGCGCTAACCCATCTCTTTGGCCAGTGGCTGCGGAGGAGGCCTTTGAGAAACTGAAATTGGCTTTTGCTAATGCTCCTGTGTTATCTCTCCCCAACCCATTGCTCCCGTTTACATTGGAGGTTGACGCCTTGGATATTGGGGTTGGAGCAGTGCTTTCTCAACGACCTATTAAAGGTGGAACGCTCAGACCCTGTGGGATTTTTTCTAAAAAATTGACCGGAGCCCAAAGCCATTATGAGATAGGGGACAGAGAGTTATTGGCCATTATCCTCGCTCTTAAGGAATGGCGTCACTTACTTGAAGGCACAAAAAACCCTGTCTTAATCTTGACTGATCACAAAAACCTGACTTATCTCTCCAAGGCCAAGAGATTGTCTTCATGTCAGGCCAGATGGGCACTGTTCCTGTCCCGATTCGATTTCATTGTATCATATTTGCCGGGATCTAAGAATGTTAGGGCTGATGCACTGTCAAGACATTTGAGGCTGAAATTGACAGAGAAGAGGTACCAGCACCTATCATTCAACCCGATCGAATTTTGGCTACTATACGTACTAGTATCACTTCACCACTTGGGGAAGAGATTTTGGCCTCTCAGGCCTCTGCTCCTCATGAAACCCCGGTGGGCAAGTGTTATGTTGCTGAGCCATTCCATACTCGATTACTTGAAACTTACCATTTCTCTAAGGCCGCGGGACATATTGGCAGGGACCAGTTGTTATGGTCCCTTTCTCAGATATTTTGGTGGCCTTCTATGAGAACAGATTGAGCCGATTTTACTAATGCCTGTGCTACCTGTGCCCGTGTCAAAACCCCTAGACACCTTCCGGTGGGCTTGCTTCAGCCGGTACCTAACGTGAACACCCCTGGTCTCACATCTCCATTGATTTCATGGGAGAATTGCCCATGTCTAGAGGGTATTCCTTCATACTGATGGTGGTGGACAGGTTTTCTAAAATGGCTCATTTCGTGCCCCTCCGTGGCCTTCTCTCTGCTAAAGAATTGGCGATGGTGTTTGCTAAAGAGGTATTTCGGTTGCATGGAGTACCCAGAGTGCTGGTGTCCGACAGGGGGAGCCAGTTTGTGTCCAGGTTTTGGAGGGCATTTTGTGAACAGATGGGCATACAACTATCCTTTTCCTCCGCTTATCACCCCCAAACCAATGGGGCCGCTGAGCGTGCCAATCAAGGTTTGGAACAGTTCCTGCGCTGTTTCGTTACTGACCATCATGACAATTGGTCCGACTTGTTGCCTTGGGCGGAGTTTGCCAGGAACTGTGCGGTTAACTCCTCATCTGGGAGCTCCCCGTTTCTGATCAATTATGGGTTCCAGCCCTGTTTGCTCCCGGATTCCTTCCAGATACAACAGATTCCAGCTCTGGATGAGCATATCGAGCAACTCCGTTCCACATGGGCACAAGTTCAGAGGGCACTTGGTCAGTCATTCCAGCGCCACCAGCGCCATGCTAATCGCAGAAGACTGCCATCGGTTTCCTTTCAGGTTGGGGACAGAGTGTGGCTTTCTATCACGGTGCCCGTGATTGCTGCTTTTTCTTGTCTATCACCAGTAGATGATAACCTGGATTGGGCACCCCTTGGTTGCCCTTTCGTGGTGTCTCTGACCACATTTCGCTTTCACCATGTCCAGTAGTCATTTGGGCCTTTTTGCTATGTTCCTGAGTTCCTGATTGCATCTGGTTCCAGTGCTTCCTTTCTGCAGAGTTGTTCCAGTCCTGGTTCCGGCCTAGTCTCCTGAGGTTGCTGTTTCCTGCTGACCGTCTTCACTGCTCTTTCCTGACCCGGCTGTTCGTCCTGCTGGATCCTGTCATCTCCTGGCCTGTCTCCTGTGTTCCTGGCAACCTTCTGCTCGGTCGCGTAGGCGACATTCCTTGTCAGTCCCAGCGTGCGGGCGCTGGTTTGCTCCTAAGCCTTGTGGCTATACGATTCCCTTGTTGGTCCCAGCGTGCGGACGCTGGTTTTCTCCAAAGCCTTGCGGCTATATGATTCACTTGTTGGTCCCAGCGTGCGGACGCTGGTTTGCTCCAAAAGCCTTGCGGCTATACGATACGTATTGTTAGTCCCAGCATGCGGACGTTGGGTTACTCCAAAGCCTTGCGGCTATACGATTCCCTTGTTGGTCCCAGTGTGCGGACGCTGGTTTGCTCCAAAGCCTTGCGGCTATACGATACATGTTGTTGGTCCCAGCGTGCGGACGCTGGTTTGCTCCAAAGCCTTGCGGCTATACGATACATGTTGTTGGTCCCAGCGTGCGGACGCTGGTTTGCTCCAAAGCCTTGCGGCTATACGATTCACTTGTTGGTCCCAGCGTGCGGACGCTGGTTTGCTCCAAAGCCTTGCTGCTATACGATTATATTGTTAGCCCCAGCGTGTGGACGTTGGGTTATTTCTAGCCTTGCGGCTACACGATTCCCTTGTTTGTCCCAGCGTGTGGACGCTGGTTTGCTCCAAAGTCTTTAGGCTACTCTCTGTCGGCAGATCCTTAAGTGTTGCTGACATTGAGCGCTGTCCAGTCCTAACAGCGGCGTTCTGGCCTTTCCTGTTGTGACAGGGTACCATTTGCCTAGGTCATTCCCTGATCTGGCTACTCACTGAGTTACTACTGTCATTGTCACCTGACAGCATTTGGGACCTTGTCCGACTCCACGTATCCTTGGGCTGCCTTGCCCGGTATTGGCAAGGCCGGTAGAGCCTACACCGTTGTGTTTACTTGGGCTGCCTTGCCCGGTATTGGTAAGGCCGGTAGAATCTTGCACCTCAGTCCATCTGGAGGTTGCCTTACCCGGTATTGGCAAGGCCGGTAGAGCCTACACCGTTGTGTTCATTTGGGCTGCCTTGCCCGGTATTTCGGTAAGGCCGGTAGAACCTTGTACATTATTCCATCTGAAGGTTGCCTTACCCGGTATTGGCAAGGCCGGTAGAGCCTCTTACTCCTGATTACCCAGGCTGTCTTGCCCGGTATTTGGCAAGACCGGTAGAGTCTGAATTATTCGTATTTACCATTCATTCTATGTATATATGTATGTGTTCACAATCCTAAGGGATAATCTTAATTATTTCAATAAAGTTGTGTTTTTACCTAAACCTTGTGTCTGAGAGTCGTAACAAACCGTGACACTTTCCTCCAGGAATCTTAAGCTTCAAGTCCCATCTAATAAGTTGGCTCCTCGGTTCATTGGTCCTTACAGAGTTATTTGCAAAATTAACCCTGTTTCCTATGCTTTGGACATCCCTGCGTCCATGCGCATTCATAATGTGTTCCATGTGTCTCTCCTCACACCGCTCGTATGCAAGTGTTATACTACTAACCCTGTGGTGCCAGGGCCTATCGAGGTTGAAGGTCAGGAGGAGTATGAGGTTCAGAGTATCACTGATTTCCGCAGGCTTAGAGGAAGGGTGCAGTATTTAGTGCATTGGAAAGGTTATGGTTCTGAAGAACGATCTTGAGTGGATAGCAAGGACCTTCATGCACCTAAACTACTGCAAATTTTCCATTCCAAATACCCTCAGAAACCCAGACCCTCTTCTAGGAGAGGGGGTCTTGGGGAAGAGAGTACTATCACGGTGCCCGTGATTACTGCCTGTGTGTGTCTATCACCTGTAGGGGGCTCCCATTGGCTGTCTGCCTTCAGCCCGCCTCACTTTGCCTATTTTAAAATGATTTTGGGCACCCTTTGGTTGCCCTTTCGTGGTGTCTCTGGCTGCCTCCACTTTCATTATGTTACTGAAGCTTTATGGGCCTTTAGCTGTGTTCCTGTTATCCTGAGTGCATCTAGTTCCTGAGTCTCCTGATCAGCTGTGCCTGTTCCCATGCCTGTTCCGGTTGGAGTCGCCCGACGTTGCTGCTTCCTGCTACCAGTCCCAGTTGCTATTCCTGATCCAGTGGTTCATCGTAGTGCTGGTTCCTGTTCATCTTCTGCGTCCAGTTTCCTTTCAGCTGTGGCGACTTTGATCTTCGGCCGCTTAGACGACATACCTACCCTGTTGGTTCCCAGTGCGCGGGCGCTGGTTCTCTCCACTGCCTCACGGCTTACTATACATTTAGCCTGTTGGTTCCCAGCACGCGGGCGCTGGTTCGCTCCACTGCTTTACTATACATCTAGTCTGTTGGTTTCCAGCATGCGGGCGCTGGTTCGCTACACTGCCTTATGGCTTACTATACATCTAGTCTGTTGGTTTCCAGCGTGCGGGCGTTGGTTCGCTCCACTGCCTCACGGCTTACTATCTTTGAGTCTGTTGGTTCTCAGCGCGTGGGCGCTGGTTCGCTCCATTGCCTTACGGCTTACTATACATTTAACCTGTTGGTTCCCAGCGCGCGGGCGCTGGTTTGCTCCACGGTCTTACGGCCTAATATACAGTTGATTGTTGGTTCCCAGAGCGCGGGCGCTGGTTCGCTCCTTTGCCTCACGGTTTCATTATTACTGACGGTCCCTGGTATGCGGACATTGGTTCACTGCACGCTGTCCAGTCCTAGACAGCTAGTTATTCTTCCAGTACATGGGTGCTGGTGTGTGCAGAATACCTGGTATTACCACTAGTTCTCATAGCCTCTATATACCATCTCCATACTGTCATTGTCATCTGACAGGCATTGAGGCCATAGTAGTTGGCACCATCTCCTCTAGGCTGCCTTGCCCGGTATATTGGTAAGGCCGGTAGAACCTCTCAGCCGTTTCCACTTTGGGGTTGCCTTACCCGGTATTGGCAAGGCCGGTAGAGTCTATATCTTATGGTGTTCCGTTAGGCTGCCTTGCCCGGTATATTGGCAGGGCCGGTAGAGCCTGTATCATATGGTGATTCGTTAGGTTGCTTTGCCCGGTATATTGGCAGGGCCGGTAGAGCCTGAATACTCCTGATAGTCTAATAGGCTGCCTTGCCCGGTATATTGGTAAGGCCGGGACAGCCAGTTCCTCCTTGTAATCTTATAGGCTACCTTGCACGGTATATTGGCAGGGTCGGTAGAGCCACCTTTCCATTGCTTGCCCAGGCTGCCTTGCCCGGTATATTGGCAGGGCCGGTAGAGCCTTACTCGCTATTATTACTACTTTCCTGTCATTGCTATGTATGTGTATGTATATGTATGAGATCCTATGGGATTATCTTAAACTTTTCAATAAAGTTGTGTTTTTACCTAACTTTGCGTCTGAGAGTCTTAACAAACCGTGACACAACCTTCATCAAAATGGCCCTACGCCTCTCGGCCGAGAGAGCAGAGTTAGTGTTTCCAAGGAATCAAATCACCCGTTGAGTCCAACCCCGAAGGACCTGAACATCCACAGGGGTATCAGACGTTAGTGCACTGTCAGCTCAAAGATTTTTGTTAAGGGGCCAAAAATGTCTAAAAGTTTGTCCTGACAGGACTTAAGGGATCGATCAATGCCCTTTCTAGGGTCTTTCCCTGATTTGCTGAGAAACTGCACTAATTTGGCATCTAAAGCCTTATTAGCTACAGAAGGGCGAGGACACTCGGCCCGTAGTTTAGTGAAGGTTTCCTTGGATAAAGGTTTACGCACCCGTTGCTCCACATATTTAGAGACATGGTCCATAGGGGACCACTCTGAGGAACGAGTGTGTCAAATGGCCTCCGGGTCAAATAGAGGGCACCCCTGCACGTCTAAAACCGCGGGGGGATCCCCCCAGACCAACCGGGAATCTCCTCTAAAACAGGGTGTTCGACAACCTCCTCCTCAGAGCAAGACTGACGAGGAGAGGAGAGAACCCAGTCCTCATCAGGGGAATCAGGGGAGGAGCAGTAAGAGTCTGGCTTGGCTATGCGAGCCTTCTTTTCCCTCAGTTGTACTTCCTGCTGAGGCAAGGGTCTGTGAAGTGGGACGGAGCCGCACAAGTCAATACCGCCTGTGTTTTGCGGTGGTATAACAGGCACCATGCCTGAACTGTCATTAGAATGCCATGTGGCAGAAATGCTAGCCTGAGACTCAGAAGTCACCATGTGTTTGCGTTTAGCAGAACGTTTACCTCCAGTGTGAGTGATGGCCGTCTGAGAGATGGCCTGCGTAGGCATGATGGGTGCATCACACGCAGTACTTCCCACTGCCAGGGTCAGAGGAGTCATTTTAGAGGATACAGACTCCATAAAAGATGCAGACATCTTAGCAATCATGGCTTGCATTGACTGTTCCATCACAGTCTGAAAGGTAGCAGTCTGAGCGCTGACAATGGAGGAGAGCGCCAACCCAGGGTTGTCCGCAGAACCCCCCAAGCTGGAAATCCCCCCAGTCCTAGCAGACAGAGGACCAGAAAAGGCGGGCTGAGAAGCAACAGACAAGGAGGGGTTAACCCATTCATCACTGGAGGACTGCATCTTAGTTAGAATAGATATACAAGACACGTGGTCAGATGAATATTTATGTCCATTAAGGACTATAGAAAATAAGGCTGATAAGTATACAAACCCTAAGAACTTATAGAAAATAAGACTGATAAGTGTATAAATACAATTTATAAGTTTTAGGGTAAAATAGTATAAACAGATTTTATTTCACTTTAGCAAGCAGTCACTGGAATTGAACCCAGGACTGCTGTGTAAAGGGCCTGAGTCCTAACCACTACTTTACAGACTCAGATTAACACACAGAGAAAAGACAACCTAAAGTACCTGTAAAGGGAAAAACAGAGGCCAACAAACACCCCACACACCGAATGCAGCAGATCCGCGAGAAGCTCCACAAAATGGATGCCACCTCGTGGATATGCCGCGCTCATTGGAGAATGAGGAAAAAAACAAAGAAAATGACAACGGATGAGGAAACAACGGGCTGCGCATGCGCAACGCTGCTGTACAAACAGGGAACCAGCTGTGTCAGGAGAAAGGGCAGGATTCAAATGTGACAGAGCGCATGCGCAAAGCAACGGCCCAGAAAACCAACGAAACCCCGCAACCAAGTGGGAAAAAATAAAACGTTGCACAGTAAAAGGAGGAAAGAAAGGGCGAAAAATGCCCCAGACACAAGGACAGGGAGGGAAAAAAGGGGGGGGGGGACACCAAAGGGAGGGGGATAAAACCACAGAGACTGAGACGTTTCACAGGAACAATAAACTCCAATACTGGCAGGCAGTTACAAACAAGAGACAAAAGCTAAATAAGGAAATAAAAATCAATCAATACATAAGAGCAAGAAAAAAAAAACTAGAAAATAACAGTAATACAATTAGAAAACTGTAGAGAAAAATAACATGATCTGTATCCTTGAGGGAGCAGCAAAGAAGAGGAGGAGTTCCTGGCTGCTGTGCAGTTTGATGGACTAGATGTTACATGATTGGTGGATTGCTGGATATGATATCTAACAAGTTTTTCTTGCATTATTTGTGTAATTCAAATAAACTTGCTTTGCTGCTGAGGGTTTGCAGTGAAGGAGATAGAGCATAATATGAAGCCTCCGTTCTGAAATAAAATTGAGATGCTCTGATTATCTCAAAACGACTCAGTAGATATCATATTGTATCTATCACTTTCCTGTGTGTTCAGTCCTATAGATTACATATAATAGGACCACTTGTATTAGGTCTTAGCATAATACTGTGTGGTAGCATGAAGGATTAACTGCACAAGTATACGTGTTAATCTGGGCAATTCTGTCTCTATGAATATTTACTATTGACTGGGAGTTAACAAAACTAACTCCTCAATATATCATGCGGAGAGAACATACTGGTTAATTGTGGAAGAGACTAATCAATCCACAAAAGCTTTTGAGATTGATTACTCCTTCACATTAAGATCTTGTAGAATACATCTAGAATCTGTGTGAATCACTCTTTATTACAAGTCTTTCTCTTCATGAGCCCCATGAAATAATATACACAAGACACGAGAGACCTTTTTGCTTTTATAATTAGTCTGGTTTTTAATATGTATTCAATAAAGGTTTAAATTTTATATTTGCGTTTTTAACAATTTAGTGATTCTCCTAGTAAATCACTTGGTATAGAATTATCCACCTTAGCATTGTAAGGGGTAGGTATCACAGTGCCTGTGATTCCTGTCACTCTCTGTTGTGGATATCACTGATTTGCTGACTGAGTTTGACCCGCCTCCTGATGACCTTTTTATACCTGGCCATCTCTCTGGTCAGTTGCCCTTTCGTGGTGTTCCTGAGCCAGTAGTGCTTTTGCTGTGTTCCTGTGTTCTGAGTTCCTGTGTACCGATTCGGCTTGTCCTGACTATTCTCCAGTGTTCCTGCCTGTGTATGATTCGGCTTGTCCTGACTATTCTCCAGTGTTCCTGCCTGTGTATGACTCGGCTCGTCTGCGGACCACCCTTGGATCCTGACCCGGCTAGTCTGACGTTCCTGCCTGTGTATGACCCGGTCCGGCTGACTTCCTGCTCCGAAGATCGACTTCCAGCTTGTTCCAGTGACCTGCGTTCCAGTTGTCGCCGTTGCAACATTTTCCAGTCCTTGCTGCCCACGAGTGTGCCATTGCCTAGCCTGGTGATTCCTTCGATAGTGCTGTGTCTCGTTCTAGTGCAGAGCTGTGTGTATTCTGTGGGCCTTCCTCTCCTTGCAGAGCCTGACCGTAGCGTTGTAGCCTCGAGTAACGTTACAGAGCCTTGCAGTAGCGCTGAAGCCTCGAGTAAACGTGCATTTTAACTCTTGCAGTGCTGCCTCATATTCACTCTCTATATCTCCAGTACAAGCCTTGTTACAAGTGATACTGCTGCTGAGTTGGCCGCTCTCCGTCGGCAACTCTAGTCTTACGTTGCAGAGTGTTCACGAAGCTTGGGCCGTTTGGGCGCTAAAGGCTCTCCGGTGTTGGTTACCGACGAGATCGTATACCCAGAGTGTTGGCAGAGAGGTTCAGTGTTGGCTGTTCGGTACTAAGCCCGAGGGGGCTAGTGGTTCTGGCTCTAGCATTACTGCATTCGATTACACTTGAGGAGGCTCTTAGCTCTTGCATTGCAGGCCGATTTCCATATTGCCCTAAGGGGCTATTCGCACTTGCACATACTAAAGCAGTTCCTGTAGCTACGCCCGTGGGGGCTAAGTTGTTACCCATTCTGCTTATCATTTACCACCTTGGCAAGGCAGCTCGTTCCTCTGCACCTGATGAACTTCGTCTGTACAGCACAGCCTATTTAACATCAAGGGCGTGTCAAACTTCCACATCTGAGACTGAGTATATTTGGACTTTAACCCCTTTGGGGCCTATACCATCCTAGGGCATACTGACTTGCATTTATGTCCATAATACTATTTTCCTTGTATTCTCTCAGTTTACATTATCTGTATATTACCTACCGCCTCTAGAGGGCGTGAGTATCATTATTCACTTTAATAAAGTGTGTTTTATTTTCACTTATTGGTCTGAGTGTCATAAAAACCGTAACAGTAGGGTCTGGTGTTGTTATAAGATTTTTTTTTTTCTCTATTTTTTGATCACTTTTTATGATGAATTAAGGTTATAATAGGACTGGCAAGTTGGAAGAGCCCCGACATCCTTGATTAGATCTTTCCTGGCAAACCGGATATGACCCAGTATTTATTGCGCTTGATTTAATACTTTTGAATTGGGTGTTTGTATCACACTGATTCTTGGCAAACCGGAAATGCCCCTGTATTTTTTTCTGTAACGTGTGCTATAATAGGCTCAGATTAGATTTTTTTTTTCCTGGCAAGCCGGATATGTCCCGGTATTTATTTAATACTTTACTATTGGTGGGTACTTTGTTCAGTTGTGCCACCTGAGTTTGTGCCACACTGACCTCTGGCAAGTCGGATATGCCCCAGCAATTTTCTTTACTTGTTCATTATAATAGATTAACAGTGTTGGCTTCAGCCACTTTATATATATTTTTTGGGGAGTCTGCTTAAGCCTTGATAAACTGTAGTTTTAGTGCCTATTATATCTGTGGGGCTAGCTGATAGTGCATCCATAAATTAGATCTATTGGCAAGCCGGAATAGCACCAGTACTTTAGAAATTACATATGCCTAATAGATTTATTTTCTATCTATAACCACTTCATGCTGTATATTTATATAGCTGACAGTGCACCCATACATTTGATCTATTGGCAAGGTGGAATAGCCCCGGTACTTTAGAAACTAATGGATGCCTATTAAGTTTATTTCTGATCTATAACAGCTTTATGCTGTATATTTATATGATTTAGGCAATTTGATTAACGGGGGATCGGGGTTTAATCACTAAATTCCCCATTGTATTAATCTTTTTTGTGTGTGTATTATATATCTGTCATTGATACGTTGGCTGAAATCTAAGCAGTATAGACAGCCGTAATCATATCACCCCAACAACAGAGACTGCTCTATTACCTTAATTTAGGTCTTTCATTTTTGTACCTACATTTGGTGAGCCATTTTAAAGTATAGACCGAAAACTCCTTCGTAACACGGCGTAAGGGTTATAGTATTAGACTAGCCGGGTTAAGTCTCGGATATATTAAACACCTGTTTTATATTTCATATAGATTAGGCATTTGAAACTCGTTAAGGCAAACCGGAAGCAGCCCCAGCAGTACATGACATCTGTTCTGTTACATCTCGCACACTTTAACACATTGATTAATATCTTAGGGTTGCACTATAATTATTTGTGGGCAGGTACTGTACAATTTACCTACTGATATGTTACTGACTTTTCAGTCCTGTGCTTGTATTTACTTTTGTGTCCTTATATTTTAAGTGGACACAATTATTTTAATTTCAGTTTCCCCACTACATTTTAATATATATCTAATAAATGTTAATTTTTAGGATTTCCCACCTTTTAGACCTATTATAATCTGTGGTTTGAGCCTAGTGAGTGTGCTAGTACAGCAGGGTTTCCCTTTCTTTCTTATTACATCCCGCTTACAGCCCTTATTGACTCCAGAGCTACTACCAGTTTCTTTGACTTATAGCTAAGACTCATCCTCTACAAATACAAGTATTTGATGGAACTACTATGCATTGGGGTTTGGTCATTTATGAATCTACTGCCTGACCATGAACAGTGCGAATGGTTGAGATTTGATGTGGTTCAGTCTTCCTTATTCCCTATAGTGTTTGGTCTGCTGTGGCTACACCTTCACAACCCCAGTATTGACTGGCCTACTAGTCGAGTCACTTTCCTATTTCTCTACTGTTGCCAGAGGTGTGTCTCATCACCTAGGACCTCCAGATTCAAACCCTTTATCACATCAGTATCTATGGATTCTGCCTCCAAGGCTTACAGGGACTGCTGATGTCTCCAGGTGGGGGAGGAATTGTGTTTGTGGAGAAAAAAAAAAATGGCCACTCAGACCCTGTTTTGACTACAGGGAACTTTGCAAGACCACTATTAAGATCCAGTATCTTGTTCTTTTAATTCCAGAGCTATTGGATTGCTTGATCTCCACCACCATTTTCACCAGATTGGATCTACACAGATTTTATGATCTGATATGAATCTGTGAAGGCAATGAATGGAATACAGCATTCCAAACTTGCTATAGGTATTTTAAATACCTGGCGCTGCCTTTTGACCTGTGCACCACTCCAGGGACTGTCCATTACATCTTTCATGAACTTCCAGACCAGTTTGTAGTCATTTATTTAGAAGACATCCTCATTTTCTCCTCATTCCTGGAGGTACACCATTCTCATGTTCCGAAAATCATATCTTGTCTTCACCTACACCTACTCTTTGCTAAATTGCAGAAATTCACCTTTGAAACCTCAATCATAGAATTACAAAGGATTACAGGAAAGTGTCTGCCATGCTTGACTGCCCAATTTCCAAAGAGCATAAATATCTGCAATGGTTAGCAGGCTTTGCTAAATTTAACAGAGGTTTATCCAAAACTACTCTAGTATTTAGTTCACTTTCCCATTTAACCAGTTCCAAGTCTCTATGGTCTGATCCTGCCGAGGCAGCTTTCAAGCTCCTCCAAACTCTAGCATTCTCATACAGATTACATTTTATTCTTGCAGAGGATGACTTTAAAACTGATTTTGGAGCTGTGCTGTCTCAACAGGTTGGTCCAAAGTATTTACTGCACCCACTGGCTTTGTGTTCTCTTACATGGTCTCTTTAGAAAGGAATAACTGTATCAGTGACAGAACTTCTGGATATCGAATTGAGCCATTGGTTAGAAGGTGCTCAACACCCTTTTACATCTTCACCAACCATCAGAACTTGGAATACCTCAGAACAGTTAAGAGATTACACCTGTCAGGCCAGATGGGTTATATTCTTTTCCAATTTCTGGTTTTATATTACATACCATTTACATTAATAAAATAGAAAGGCTGATGCACTGTCTCAGTTCCCTGGGGATCACCCAGTCTCTAAAGACACAAATGTTGTCTCCTGGCCAAATTCTTCTCACTTGCATGAATAACTATGCCCAGATCAAATTCTGCCCTGTAGCCAAGACAGAATTTCCCAAGCAACCGTTGCACTCCAAGGATGGTCTTTTGCTCCCCCAAGATCATGCATTTTTTCCTGCTGCTCTACAGATAGAGGTTCTGAAGCTCTTCCACAACACTCCCTTGTCAGGTCACCCTGGCATTTGCCAGACCAAAGACCTTGTCATTATTTTTAGTGGCCTTATACGATGTCTTACATAGACAATTATGCTCAGTCCTGTACAGTTTGTGCCATGTCCAAAAGCACACACCAAACTGGCAGATGATGAACTAATGCCACTGTCTATTCCAACAGGCTCCTTGGACTTCATTGTGGAACTACCTTAATCCTACACAACCGTCCTAGTGTTCAGCATAAGTGACTAAAACATCCGGTTTTGTTCCCACCAACTGCTGCAGAAATTGCTTCCTTGTTTATTCAAGATGTGATCTGTCTTCATGGCATTCCAGAAGTCATATCAGACAGGGGTTAACATATCACCTTGAGGTTCTGGAAGGGATTCGGTTAGTCTCTGCATAGCCAAGTCTCCCTGTTCGGCCTTTCACCTGCAGTCCAACAGCCAGACAGCGCTAGACAACCAGACCCTGGAACAGTACGCGAGATGCTTTACATTATACCAAAAGGATGATTTATTTTCTTCCACTTACTGAATGCTCATACAACAATCACATCCATGCTTTTACATGTATTTTATGTCAAATATGCTATGCACCTTGCTTCCTTTCCTGGATCTATACGCACACCACAGGTCCCAGAGACAACACACACAAGTATTCATTTTATTGGCCCTTATTGACTCCTGCAGTGCCTCAATCTTGTAAATGTGGAGCTTCCTCCTTATGTCCATATTCTCCCAGTTTTTTCACATCTCCTGTTGCTCCCGACCTTGCTCCTGGACTTATTCCTACTCCTTCTATGTCTCTGGTTGATGTCCAAGTGTAATATGAAATTGAATCCGATCTGGCTTGCCATGTAAGTAGGGGTCACATAGTATTTGGTGCAATGGAAGGGTTATTTCTAGAAATTCCTGGGGGATGTTTTTTTTCCCCTCACTGTACTGCTCTTTTTTGGGCATTTCACAGCTCTCAACGACAAGGGTGCCCAAAATGGGTGGAGAGGGCAGGCCCACAGTCAGTCCTTTGGAGTTATATCTCCCTGAGCTTGAATAGGCAACCTTTGGGTTATGGGTCCTACAACATCCATCACTGCCCCTAGAGGACCTTTTATCATCTACAGGCTATTCTGGAGCAGCATTCTCTCCCCCACCCCATCTTCCTGACCTCCAGCTATACTTTTTTTTTTTTTTTTTTCTTTTTAGAGCACCCAGTGCCCCTTTGTTATCCCTGGTAGCGAAAGCTCAGTTTCCTGCATCCTGTTTACTGTATTTGATTCTCTTGCAGAGGTCAACTTGAACCTTGACTTCACTTGGACTCTCGCCGGCCTTGACCAAAGCCAGGACCCTGACTTCATATGACCTCCAACCACCTTGACTTATTGGCTTACCTCAACTACATCTTAGTCTCCCACTCTGGTTGCCCTGACTACCACTGTCCAACCCCTGGCTTAACTGGGTAAGGTGGAGTATCTCACTTCTCAGACAGCTTATCAGCCCGCTGTCCCCACCATCAGGATCCAGTCTCTGGTATCACCAACAGGGGGTAAAATGGAGTAGGGAGGGAGTCTTCACTTCCAGAGATCTATTATTATGCAAGTGTCCAGCACTCCTGTAGGAGGAGACTTGAGCCCATGGTTTCTGTATGCCACAGTGGACTAAAGAGAACATACTATAAAAATTTTCACTAGAGACTAATAGGATTTTAGTCTTAGCTTGTTAATCCCTTTTCTCTTAGTCCACATGAAATACAGGTATCATGGGAGCAGACTTCCTTCCTTAGTAGGGTGGAACATTTCAAAAGGACAAGGGCTTGGAGGTGGAGCCTTCCCTTCTCATCAGGCTACCCTAGCCCCATCTATCCAGTCTTTATAGGACATCAACTCAATAGCTAGGACAGAGAGGGAAGAAAAAGATAAGCTCCTTTCATATGGACTAACAAAAAGAATTAACAAGGTAAAACTAAAATCCTATTTTCTCTGGATAGTCCAATATGAAATACAGGTACCATGGGATATAAAGACAGTAGGCTCGCAGAAGTGGGAAGTAAAAGAAAGGACCTAGAACTGGTCCCCATGATACCAGAGTTCCCTAGAACTATCCAGGACTAGGAACAGCCCAAAGATAAGTGTCAATGGACACTGAAAATACAATAGCACAGTACAAAAGAACAAGAGCCAAACAGATAAAGAACAGTAAGGCACAGCAAAGGAGTAGGCCCTTAGACCGACAAAACTGCCTGAAGGACCTTCCTGCCAAAACTGGCTTCGGCCAAAGCCAGATCATCAAAGGTGTGCATGGAGGATCAAGTTGCAGCCTTGCACAGCTAGTCAGCAGAGGCCTTATTCTTGTAGGCCCCAATAGACCTGGAGTGTGCTGTAACAAGAAAGAGAATGGGTTTCTTCCCAAGTTCGTAAGCCTCGAGAATGGCAGACTTAATCCAGGATGCAATAGTGACCTTGGACGCACCCCTAGGACCTCCAGGGATGACAAACAAGGCATAAGTCTAATGTAAAAACTCAGTACAGTGCACATAAACTTGAGACAGCACATCACACCCAACAAGTGGAATCCTGTAGGGTCAGGACAAAATGAAGCCACAACAAATCTCCTGATTGATGTGGAACCACCTTAGGAAGGAATTCTTGAGAGGTTTGAAGAACAGCTTTGTCCTTGTTAAAGACTAGGAAAGGGGTCTTGCAAGACAAAACCTTCAGCTCAGCAACTCTGCGCACAGAGATCACAACAGAGGGGACTTGCCCATCATTATGTAACTAGACCGCCTTTTTGGGTGGGATTGGGCTAATACGTACGTGGAAATTTCTCCTCTGTAATTGCACTAGAAAGCTAGCATGTGATGCACTCAGCAGTGACTAGCCGCAGAACATGCAACATTGCTTTTGTTCATTCTCAGAGCCGTCATATCTCTTGGCTTGTTGCACAGAGACCACAGCCAGAAGAAAAGTCATCTTCCACATCAAAAGACGTAAAGGAATGGTAACAAGGGACTCAAATAGAGGCCACCGTAAAACACCCAAAACCAAATTAAGGTCCAACGGGAGTGTGGGAGCCTTGTAGGCAGGGAAAGCATGAGCAACCCCCCGCAAGAATACCTTAACATCTGGCAACATAGCAAAGAGTCTGGAAAACACACAGAGCAGAAGTCTGAATCTTCAAGGAACTCTGACTGAGTCCTTTGTTCACACCATCCTGCAAAAAGGACAGGACCACCGGAAGGTCAAGCACCTGTGAAACAATCCCTGTCTACACACCAAGAATGAAAAGTGTGCCAAACCCTGTGGTAGGCCTTAATGGAGACAGGGTTACTAGCTTGGATCACAGAGAAGATAACCTCAGAGAAGAAACACTTTTTCCCCAGAAAGGAGGCTTCAATACCCACGCTATCAAAGCCAACCGTTCCACATCTTCCTTCCAGAGGTATGCCTGGAAGAAGAGGTCCGGTCTGAGTGGCAGTGGAATTGGATCCCAAATGGAGAGACAAACCAGTTCAGGGAACCATGCCCTTCTGGACCAATAGGGAGCAATCTTTATGACCACCGGACCATCCATCTGAATCATCTGAAGCACTCTGGGGATGAGAGGAATTGGAGAGAAGATGTAAGCACCACAAAATAGACAAGGTGTCCATGGCAAATACAAGAGAATCCCCACCCACACAAGAACAAAACATTGGAACTTTCCTGCTTCTTGTGGCCAACAGATCTATCTGAGGAAGACCCCACCAACAAGTCAAAAACATCTGAATGGTGCTCCCACTCTCCAGGGTCCTCTGTTTGGAGACTGAGGAAGTCTACCAGGGTGTTGCCTACCCCTGGAATATGCACATCAGAGCTAGCCAGAACATGATCTTCTGCCCAAACCAAGATAGACCACCTCTGACCAAGTGGGAGTGCTTCGAGTGCCACCCTGCTTGCTGTTGCAGGCCATGTCCGTGAAGTTGTCCAACTGGATGACCCCTCAACTGAATAGACCGGTACACAAGCACGAACCAGATCGCCCTGAGCTCCAGAACATTGATGGACTGAAGGGACTCCATGGTCCATCTACCCTGGATGCCCAAGTGACCCAGAACCACACGCCAGCCCCTCAGGCTGGCATCTGTCGTGACAAAGATCCACTCCGGGATCACAGTTTCCTCTGCTCCAGGTTTCTCCTGTTCAACCACCAATTGAGATCCTGTTGTGCTTCCTGAGTAAGGGAGACCCTCAAATCTAGGAGATCTGGATTCTTGTGCCAAGCGCAGATGCGGAGTCCCTGGAGTGGGTCATTGAGTAAGGTACCACCTCCATGGTGGAGACCATGCAACCCGCAAGTATCATGAACTTCCGGATCAGAGCAGAGGGCCACTCCAGAGCTTGGAACACCAGAGGCATAATTTGCTGAATGGAGTCCTCTGTGTAAGAAAGTCAAATTGATCAAATATGACATAACAGGGGTTTGTCTTGAGATGTATATGTGTGTGTTTACGCATGCATACGTGTCTGTATCTATCTGGATATAGACATGTATATATGCATGTGTTTGTGTATTTATGTATGTAGCTATGAATAAAGGTGTATAAATAATTATCTGTATTATGGCTTAAGAGATACCATGTGGATTCTGTTTCCTTAATTAAGAATTCAAGGCAATTTCAGCCTTCCCAAACTCCAGGGGAACAAACCGTGAAATCAATAAATAGGGCTTCAAAGGGTTTGACAAGATGTCCTTCCTTAGGTGTTTGAGAACTCAAATGAAGGTTTCTCCTAGGTAAATATGAAAGAAGTGAGGACAGATGACCAAATAATCTTTTTGTTTGTCAACAAAGAGTTCAGATAGAAGAACAAATGCTTCACATCTGATAACTTCTTCCTGGAGTCTTCCCCCTATCACTACTAGCCCTTTGAAGCCAGCAGGAAATTGCAGGTGGGTGTGGTGAGAACAGGCCAGTTGAGATGCATCTTATTATGATGAGCTGACAAATTTTCACCAGATCTGACTGATAGGAAAAATGGTATAAAAGATGAGTATTTTTTGGGGGAAAGAGAGAACAAAATGACGGGGCAGCAAGAGAAGAGCAGCCTGGGATGTGAACCCAGCAGAGAAGCAGACCAGAAACCAAGATGAGTGCTGGAGGGTGTGAGGAGATTTTCATCATATTATTTACTGGTATCCGTATCATTCCATTTTTCTCATTTCTGTGACACCATTGTTTGATTCATGTATATACCATCCAAATTGTAACAGTATTTTGATTTTGTACATAATACAATCATCTTTATTATCCCTTATCTGTGTGTTTTCTTAGTCACATCTACCCCAAAGAATAATTGCAGCCTTGGTAAGAGAGGCTATTTAGATTTTCTTACATCTGTCAAAGACCTTCCCCTGACAGGTATCAAACCTGAGTCCAAGGAAGACCAAATCCTGAGAGAGAGAACCAGAGAAGACTTTGACATGTGGCGAATACATCCATGGTGGAGCAGAATGATGGAGCCTTCAGTAGGTCTTCCATGTAAGGAGTTACCTGAATCCCTTGGGTGTGAATGAAGGCAATCAGGGGCCCCAGCACACTGGCAAACACCTGAGGAGCGGCGGTAAGCCCAGAAGAGCAGAGCGGTGAACTGGTAGTGCTCCAAAGGCAAATCTGCTTTTGCTCAGGATCAAAAACACTTGCCCTGAAAGGGGCGAGAAACCAGTGACTTCTTAGAGAAGAGATCCGCAGAACAAATCTTGAGCAACAAGGTGCGTTGTGCCGTAACAAAAAAGGCAGAGGCCTTGGCAGACAGCATCAAAAAGAGCATCAGTGACATATGTCTGAGCCTCAGACATGTTAGCAAAGACGGCTAAAAGATCTTCCTTGGGGCGCCGTTTGACAGCCTCAGGAAGGTTTTCACCTCATATAGCAATAGCTGTGGTGACCCAGGCCGAGGCCAGAATAGGCCTCAACATAATGCCAATGGCAGCAAAATTGGACTTTAGGATATCTTCAAACTTCCTATCTGTTGTGCCCTTAAAAGCAGTAGCATCTGCCATGGACAGAGCTGTAGACTTAGAGCCTGGATATAGAGGAACAACAAAGGGGGAGACACCCACTCTGCCTCAGAAAAGAGTACAGCATAGAGAATCTCTTAGAGATAGGGGGCTGTCTATCAGGCATTTTCCACTCATCCAAAAAAACTTGATCCAGAGTGGCATTGGGTGGAAAGACTGTTGAAGACTTCAGGGGGTAGATTAAAAGGCAGGTGTTAAAGCCGGTAGGGCCAAAGTGAATACCGGCTGTTAAACTAACATGTCTAATGCAGTATTCAAAGGCCCTACCAGCCAAAACCCCAAAAGACGTTAAGCCACAAAAACAGTCTTGTGGCTGAACGTCCGTTTTGGGAGTAAAGTTCCCAAAACTCCACTAAAAAGCAGAGATATTGGGAAATTCACAGTAAAATACAATTAACTATCGATGCTTGACATACCGCCAAGCTAAACGATCGTTAACTGATCCATGTTACACTTACCTGTCATCCACTGTCCTTCTGTCTTCTCTTCTTTCATCTGCCTTCTCACAGTCTTCTTTCTTCTCGCTTCTGTCTGTAAAAGAAAAGAGCATATTAAATACCAAGCATGAACAAAGACATTGTTTAACCCTTTGAGTGGCAGGGGGTACGCAACATATTGCAAAGCAATGCGTCGCATACCTCACTGGCACTCAAAGAGTTAAATGGTATTGTGCCATAAATATTCCCATAGTACATGCCTCTATGTAATGCCCAAAAGTATTAACATTCCAATAAATAATATGATCCATAGAGATTGCATTAATGGATGACATTTATTTCTAAGTAAGAGAACTTAGCTCAGTTCTCCAAGTCTCTGCCGCAGAGACACAAATATCCAATGTGGCTCCCCTTCAGCTCTGTATGGGCCGATGCCCGTCACACACTGATGGTATTGGAAGTGAGTCTGCCTTTATATATGGGCAGGCTCACTTCAATTTCCCTCAGAGCCATTGGTTGGAATGTGAAGAACATCCCAGCCAATGGCTGTGAGGGAAACTGAAGTGAGCCTGCCCATATATAAAGGCAGGCTCACTTCCAATGCCTTCAGTGTGTTACGGACATCGGCCCGTACAGAGCTGAAGGGGAACCACATTGGGCATTTATCTCCGCTGCCGCCCTCACGGCCACTCCAAGCTGCGGCGACATGAACAACTGAGCCAAGTTCTCTTACTTTGCATTAATGGACGATATTTATTTCTGTCTATATGGATCATATTATTTCCTGGCATGTTTATACTTTTGGCCATTACATAGAAGCATGTAATATGGGAATATTTATGGCGCAATACCATTTAACCCTTTGAGTGCCAGTGAGGTACACAACGCATTGCAAGTGTTACATACCACTCTGCCACTCAAAGGCTTAAACAATGTCTAAGTTCATGCTTGGTATTTAATATGTTTTCTTTTCTTTTACAGACAGAAGAAAGACTGTGAGAAGGCAGAAGAAAGAAGAGAAGATAGAAGGATAGATGACGACCAGGAAGCTGTGGACTCCTCTGGACATCAGGATTAATGGTAAATGTTAATGCATTGTTTCTTTACTTAGTTGGGTTAACCCTATGGATGCCGGCGGGGTAATTATACCCCACTGGCACTCATAGGGTTAATCTTACTAACTTTGGACACGTTTTAGGTACTTTGGATGTATTGATATGGGGACCCATATCAATACATCCACTGAGGACTGTTTTGTTAGTTAACAGGTGCTTGAGCTGGCAAAAGATCCAATAAGGGACTTTACGACTAACAAAACTGGGTCTTAAGTTTTATGCGGTGAGTCCCTTATTGGATCTTTTTTCAGCTAACACAGTGCTTTGAATGGCAAACTGGAGTGCCCCCCCCAAATATGCCAAAACACACGTTTGTGTAGCGGCCGTACTACTAGATGAATTGCCGTTAGCAGTTCATTACATGTCCCTTTGAATGGCTTACTACATGTTAAAAAAAAAAAAAAAAAAAAAAAGCCAATGGGTGTTTTTTTTTTTTTTTTTTAATAAGCTTAACTCCTGCCTTTAAATCTACCCCTAGGCCTCTGAAACACATCAGATGAACAAATTGTATCCCACAATAATAATTCAGATTGGAGAAGTCCAAAAAGGTACTTATCTGGCAGATGAAGGGTTAATCTGAGTAGGATAAGCAAGGAGGAATAAAATTGTATCTGTAAAACCAGCCAATCGGAAGAAAAGCTGGGAAACTGTCATTCTGGGAGTTGGTCTTTCCCAGTTGCTATATTCTAGCACTGCCTGAATCTGTACTTGTGGGGCCCCTGAGACACTGGGCATATGAGCCCGATGCTAGGGCATGAGGAGACAAGAAGAATGAGTCCTCCCTCAACTCTGTATGATAAACAGTTGCAGAAATATATGTCCCAAAGCAGTTTGTCCAATAGACGTCAATGGCGCAAGTGCGGACATGGCAGAAGTGTGCTTTAATGGCTCCACACACCAAAAATTTTAAAATTTCTAAAAAGTTACCAGAACACCCAAGGGGACATGTGAGGGGGTAATAAAACACTTAACTCTAAAGGGAAAAAGCACCAAGCCCAGTAAAGCCAGCAGGGAAGGGACCTACAAAATACAGCCATCCATGCTCCAGAAAACCAGGGACAAACCAGAATAATTTACCCAACATGCATGCATGCAAGATTTATAGACTCCAAGATAACCCTGTAGGAAGGGGACTAAGTGGGCCATGGCACTCAGGTTACCATTATGATGAACCAGAGCCTCAGAGACCCAGCTGGGAGAGAGAAACTTGGGCTGCAAGTTTCTCTCCACAGGGCTGCAAGGGTCCACAGCAGCACCTGTATTCTGGAAAATCCTCCAGGTTACTGGTAACTTTGGGTAGGCGATCTGCCCCTTTAAGTAGGCAGGAACAATTCTAGAAATTACTGCAGGGGGTGGAGCCTACCTTCCCTCCTTGGCTGCAGCTAGCCAACCAGCTCAAGAAAGATTTGAGACACTAACTACGACTAGATTGTGGAAGGGAAGAAGACTCCTGGGAGCGTGACCCCGAAGGACCCCCCACGGTCTGCCACAGGAGAGCCAAGCATGTTCACTTGACAGGGTAGGAGACCAGTAACCTGTATGGACAAAGAGAAAAGGATTTAACTGGTAAGACTAAAATCCTCTTTTCTTTGTCATCCAATACAGGTTACTGGTAACTCTGGGATGTCAAACCATTAAGTTTCCCAGAGGTGGGAAGGCAAGGACCAGGCGCAAGGCCCCAAAGTCACCAGAACATATATGAACCATCAGATCAGAGATAGCCCAACAACAAAAAAGTGTCAACTGACACTGAACAGGGGTAACACCACCACAAACTGTTACACAGCACACTGAACTAGAGCCAACAGGGCTCAAAGTGAAGAAAGCACCAGGAACCCAAGAAAATCCTACAAAGGCAAAACTGCCTCCGGGATTTTCCTCCGAAACCTGGCATCAGCCGATGCCAACACATCAACACGGTAGTGTTTCGAAAAAGGTGTGCATAGACGACCAGGTGGCAGCCTTGCACAACTGATCAGCAGAGGCCTGATTCTTGTAAGCCCAAGAGGCCCCAATACATAGAGTAGAATGAGCCGTGATCCTGAAAGGGACAAGCTTCTTCCTCAGCTCATAAGCCTTACGAATAGTGAACTTGATCCAAGAAGCAATAGTCACTTTGGATGCAGGTCTTCCTGCCTTGGGACCCTCAGGAATGATGAACAGCATGTCCGATTGCCTGATAGAGTCCGTGCGATGTAAATAAAACTTGAGACAACGCACCACGTCTAACAAGTGGAGATCCTTCTCCTTATCAGAGGTGGGGTCAGGGCAGAAAGAGGGCACCGCAATCTCCTGATTGATGTGGAACTCAAAGACCACCTTCAGGAGAAACTCCTGAGAAGTGCGAAGCACCGCCTTGTCCTTGTGAAACACCAAAAATGGTGGTCTACAGAACAGAGCAAGCAACTCTGCGACACGGCGAACATACACGATCGCCAAAAGAAAGGCCATTTTCCACTTCAGAAGGCGTAGAGGAATAGTAGCCAAGGACTCAAAGGGAGGGTGCTGAAGGATACCCAGAAACAGATTAAGATCCGACTGAGGAGCAGGAGCCTTAAAGACAGGGCAAGTATGGGCAACGCCCTGGAAAAACACCTTGACATCAGGAAGGATAGCAATGTGCCACTGAAAGAAAACAGAGAGCAGAAGTCCGAACCTTAAGGGAACTCAGAGGCCCTTATCCACACCTTCCTGCAAGAAGGCCAGGACCGTGGGCAGATCTAAATCCTGAGAGAAGTCCCTGTCGGCACACCAAGATAGGAAGGTCGACCAGGCACAATGGTAGGCCTTTGAGGAAGCTGGCTTCCGAGCACTAAGCATGGTAGCCACCACACTGGAAGGAAAACCTCTCTTCAATATTGAGGATTCAATTTCCAAGCCGTCAAAGCTAGACTAACATCCTCCTTCCACAGGTAACCCTGGAGAAGATTTGGACAGGAGGGGAGTCGGAAAGGCTCCTCCACTGACAGATCCAGAAGCTCTGGAAACCAAATTTGTTGAGGCCAGTACGGAGCACCCAGAATGACTGGACATCGCTCCAGTCTCCATTTCCATAACACACTGTGCAACATAGGAAGGGGAAGGAAGATATAAGCCAGAGGAAATAACCATGGAATGGACATGGAATCCACTGCCAAAGCTAGAGGATCCCTCCAGCGAGAGCAGGACCATGGAACCTTCTGGTTGTGTCTTGTCGCCATCAGGTCGATGCAAGGAAGACCCCACTTCTGAACAATGAGGGTGAACACCTCTGCATACAGTTCCCACTATCCGCTGTCCACTGTGTGTCGACTGATGAAGTCTGCCATGACGTTGTCTACACCTGGAATGTGCACTGCGGATATAGCAGGAATGTGTTCTTCTGCCCAGGACAAAATAGCCTTGACCTCTAACCAAGCATCGAGACTTCTTGTTTCTCTTTGCTTGTTGATGTAAGCCACAGCAGTGGCGTTGGACTGAACCCAGACTGGGCATTCTTCCAGCTGGGGCATCCAGTGACGAATGGCATGAAATATCGCATGAAGTTCCAATACATTGATGGGAAGGAGAGATTCCTCTGGAGACCACCGTTCCTGAGCACTCAGGTGACCCAGGACAGCTCCCCAGCCGGAAAGGCTGGCATCTGTCCTCACGGTGTTCCAGAAGGATATCAGGAAGGACTTGCCCTTCAGCAGATTGGAGAGGTCAAGCCACCATGATAAACTCAGTTCCACATGAAGAGGGAGGGATACTGACGTCTGCAGAAGGTCCGGCTGACCCTTGCATACCTGGATCACAAACCGCTGGAGCTCCCTGGTGTCAGCCATGGCAAAGGGGACTGCTTCCATGGTGGAGATTAATTTCCCCACCAGAGAGGATAGCTTCTTGGCTGGAACTAGATCTTGAGCTGTAACAGCCGAAACCCTGCGTGCAATCTGGTGAGCCACTTCCTCCGTGAGAAACACCATGCTCTGCTGAGTGTCGAAGAGAAGGCCCAGGAAAACCAGACGCTGGGACGGGACAAGATCCGACTTGTCCAAGTTGATGATCCACCCATGATGGGTGAGAGCATGAATGCAGTCCTGAACCTGCTGACGAAGTTCCGCAGAGGGGGCTTTCAGAAGCAGGTTGTCCATTTATGGAGTAACCCTGATGCCGTCCCAGTGGAGGATGGACGCTAAGGCTCCCAGGACACGGTTGAAGACCCGAGGGGCTATAGTCAGACCAAAAGGGAAGAGCTGAGAACTGAAAATGGCCTTGGTCGCAGGCAAATCTGAGGTACTGCCAGCTCTCTGGATGAATGGGGATATGTAAAATATGCATCCTGAAGGTCCAGAGAAGCAAGAAATTACCCCAGAATCATAGCAGCAATCACAGTCCTCATGGACTGCCAGTGATAATGAGACCGAATCACAAAGGAATTGAGATCCTTCAAGTCCAAAATTGGACGACAACTCCCATCCTTCTTGGACACTATGAAGAGGTTTGAGTAAAAACCTGTACCTCTGTCCTGAACTGGAACAGGTTCCAGAACATCCTTGTCCAGAAGAGACTGGATAGCGCCGTTGAAGAAACCGCGTTTTTCCATGCCCTGAGGTGTATGAGAGAGGAAAAAGCGAAAAGGAGGCAGAGAGGCAAAAGGGATCCTGTACCCTTCTGCCACTACTTGTAAAACCCACGGGTCCACCACTGAATCCTCCCAAATGAATGGGGATCCGGGTTTGGCGAGTCATGCAGGAGAAGTCTTGGAAGCCTTGGGCTTGGAGAAGATCTTGGGCTTCCATTGCTGCTTGGGTTTGGAGAAGGCACATGGAGCTGAGGGAACCGCCTGATTCGCCGGACGCATCTCAGTCTGAAAGGGACTAAACTTTTTACGCTTGAGAGGAGGTTTCTTCCAGGGGACCAAGGGGAGATGAATACTCTTACCCCCAGTGGCCTCACTGATCAGATCCTTAAGATCTGGCCCAAATAAGGATGTACCCTGAAAGGGCAAGGACAGCAAGGCTTTCTTAAAAGCTGTGTCAGCAGACCAGATCTTGAGCCAAAGAGCTTGTCTGGCAACCAAAGACATGGTGGAAATCCTTGCCACCAGACTGATAGCATCATATAAGGAAGCAGAAACAGTGCAAGGACTCAGATATGTTGGCAAAGAGCTGCAACATATCTGAAGAAGAATCACCCCAACGTACAGCTAGGGTGAGTTCAGTCCAGACCGCAATGGCCCGGTTAACCCATGCCGCAGCGAATGCTGGACGCATGGCATTACCAGCATTGGCAAAAATGGACATGAGGGAAACCTCAAGCTTCTTGTCAGTCCAGTTCAGAGAGGACGCATCAGCAACTGGTAAGGCAGTAGACTTAGATAGCCTTGAGACAGGAGCCTCCAACTTAGGGGGATGAACCCATTGAGCAAGCTCCACCTCAGAAAAGGGGTAAAGCTTAGCAAACTTCTTGGAGACAGAAGGCTTTCTGTCCAGAGATTTCCACTCATCAGCCACTAGGCGGTGCAGAGTGGTGTTAGGTGGAAAACAAGTATGGGACTTTATAGGCTCCTGAAATACAGCAGAGGGATCTGAGGAAACCTCCTTAACCGGGGGAATGTTTAGCGTGATTAAGACTGCCCTGATCAGGCCCTTAGCCTAGGGTTCTGGATCAAGCTCAAAAGGATTCCCAAAAAACTGAGAGAACCCCATAGCAGAACATTCTTCAACATCTGAATCCACCAACAGTTCCTCTTCAGAGGAATCTGAAATGTCAGGTACTCCTTGCGGTTTGGGAAGGGAAAATCTGACTGAGGAGGAAGGGGTCTGCCAGGAATGAAAGACCCCTGTAACTGGGATGGAAAGAGTTGCAACATAGACCTGAGGTCCCTAGTAGCAGCCTTGAACTCTTGCACCCAAACTGGCTCTAATGCATGGCTGGAGGTCCCTGGGATATACTCAGGGAGATCAGAACATGCTGGGCATAAATGACCTGAGAATTCTTTAGGCAACCCTGTATGATATGAGGAGCAATGCGCATTGGGGGATACAGAGACACCAGCATCCTTTGTCTTAGGCTTGGCCCCAAGCTCCAACGGAGTAGACATTCTCACAGTGTCAACAATGTCCAGAATAATCACCCAATTTACAGTGTGTAAGATTAAAATTTCACCCCAGAAATCTCTAAAATGCACTTATGTGGCAGGCAAGGGTTAATCCGCAAAGGAAAGAAGGAGAGTCCAAGCCCTGTGTAGGATACTCATTCTGTAAAGCTCACAAAATGGCTGCCGCAGCAGGAGCAAATCAGAAACGAGCACGAGAAGCAAGCGCTCATGGGAAATGTCGTTTTCCCGGAAAAAGTAACCCAACAGTGCCCGAAGCCCCCAAACACACTTGTAATGCGAACCGGATGATAGAGCAAGGTTGCAGAGATATGTCCCAAACAGTACAGTCCCATAGAAGTGAATGGAGCAATGGCGTCCATGCGGTAACTCTCGCAAACTCAATTTTGTCAAAATTAGACCTGAGAAATAAAAATACATGAAACATCACTAGAACATGTAATCAGACCCAAAAAATGCTGAACCCTGTAGGGAAAGTGCCAATAACCACCCCAAAAGATGCCAACCAGCAATTAAAGAGTTAATTTACCACAAAGTTGCTCCAAACACTGACGGACATAAACGGAAAGACCCAGTGACTGCAGAAGTGTGCAATAAGAACTCCCAGGAATAACCCCTGTGCAGAGGGGCACTGTGGAACAAGTGGACCTGCAGCACTCAAAGGGTTGCTCACCTTTCCTGCAGATCTTCTGTCTTCAGATTATCATGTAGTAAGAAGTAACCTCAGTGGGTAACTCCTGGGGAAGCACTTGGAATCAAGATTTTCCCCCTCAGGGCCTAAGGTCCACAAAAAGCACCTGGATACTGAGCTAGCCACATCTAAGGGCATTGTCAGTTATGATAATCCGCCTAATGGTGGTATTCCATATAACAGAAAAATAAGTGTTTCTAAAACTATAGCAGAACTGTTCTCTTGCCTGTGTTATCTTCACCAAGGAACAAATCTTTCTGGAGCTGGTTGGCTAGCTGCAGCCAAGGAGAGAAGTTAGGCTCCACCCCCTGCAGTCATTTCTAGAATTGTTCCTGCCTACTTAAAGGGGCAGATCGACTACCCAAAGTTACCAGTAACCTGTATTGGACAACAGAGAAAATAGGATTTTAGTCTTACCTGTTAAATCCTTTTCACTTAGTCCATACAGGTCACTGGTACCCTGGGAGGCGATCCGCCCCTTTAATAGGCAGGAACATTCATTCAAATGTATGCAGGGGGTGGAGCCTCCCCTCCTACTTAAGCTGCCTTCAGGCCAGAGCCAAGCTAGATTGATTTGAGACACTTAAACTGACCAGAGGTAAGCAAGAAAAGGAAGACTCCTGTGAGCATGCCCCGAAGGTCTCCCACTGAATGCCATAAGAGAGCCAAGCATGGTCCCTTGACAGGGTGGGAGACCAGTGACCTGTATGGACTAAGTGAAAAGGATTTAACAGGTAAGACTAAAATCCTATTTTCACTGTCGTCCAGTACAGGTCACTGGTACACTGGGATGTACAAACATTGAGCTGTCCCAGAGGCTGGAAGTAAGGCAAGGACCAGGCGTAAGGCCCAAGTCACTAGAACTGCTATGAACCAGTTAATCATATAGCCCAGTAACAGAAGTGTCAACAGACACCAACCAGGGGGGAAAAGTATAGACCCCCGAACTAACACAGCACACTGAACTAGAGCCAACCGGGCTCAACAGTAAGGAAGCACTAGGAATCACGAAGTAGAAGTCCTAAACAGGCAAAACTGCCTCCAGGACCTTCCTCCCAAAGCTGGCATCAGCCGAGGCCAGAACATCAACATGGTAGTGCTTCGAGAAGGTGTGCACAGAGGACCAAGTGGCCGCTTTGCACAGCTGATCAGCAGATGCCTGATTCTTATAGGACCAAGAGGCCCCAATAGATCTGGTGGAATGAGCAGTAACCCTGAAGGGAACATGCTTATTCCACAATTTGTAGGCTTCACGGATGGTAGATTTAATCCAAGAGGAAATAGTTACCTTGGATGCCGGTCTCCCTGCCCTAGGCCCCTCAGGAATGACGAACAGTGCGTCAGACTTCCTGATAGACTCAGTGCGATGAACATAAAATCTTAGACAACGCACAACATCCAACAAATGGAGATCTCTTTCCTTGTCAGAGGAAGGGTTAGGGCAGAAAGAGGGAACCACAATCTCCTGATTGATGTGAAATTCGGATACAAACTTGGATAAAAACTCCTTGGAAGTGCGAAGCTCTGCCTTATCTTTGTGAAACACCAAGTAAGGAGGTTTACAAGACAGAGCTTGTAACTCTGCTACCCGGCGAACTGAGACAATAGCCAAAAGAAAAGCCATCTTCCAGGTCAAGAGATGCAAAGGAATAGAAGCCAAGGATTCAAACGGGGGTCTCTGGAGACCCCCAGCACCAAATTGAGGTCCCACTGGGGAGCAGGAATCTTGAAGGCAGGCCGAACATGAGCCACACCTTGGAAGAAAACCTTAACATCAGGAAGAATAGCAATCCTTTCCTGGAAAAACACAGACAGAGCTGAAGTCTGAACCTTGAGAGAACTCAGGCTGAGTCCCTTCTCAACCCCATCCTGTAAAAAGGCTAGGACGGTGGGAAGATGGAAATCTAGAGACAGATCCTTAGCAGTACACCATGCTACAAAGGTGGACCATATGCGATGATAGATCTTGGAAGACACAGGTTTGCGAGCTCTAAGCATCGTAGACACCACTGAAGAGGAAAACCCTTTCTTCTTTAGAATTGAGGATTCAACCTCCAAGCCATCAAATGGAGATGCTGAACATCCTCCTTCCACAGATATCCCTGAAGAAGCAGATCTGGACGAGCAGGAAGCGGGACAGGATCAGTCACAGACATGGCTAGCAGTTCCGGATACCAGGACTGACGAGGCCAATTTGGAGTGATCAGGATGACAGGACAACGCTCCACCTTCAGCTTCTGGATGACTCGGATCAACAGAGGAAGAGGAGGGAAGATGTAAGCCAGAGGAAACGTCCAAGGGATTGACAAGGCATCCACTGCCAGAGCAAGAAAGTCCCTCCACCGGGAGCAAAATACTGGCACCTTCCTGTTGTCTCTGGTTGCATCAGATCCACTACTGGCACCCCCCACATCTGGGTGAGAAGGTGAAACACTTCGGGATGAAGCGCCCATTCTCCGCTGTCGACTGTGTGACGACTGCCATGACGTTGTCTACGCCTGGAATGTGAACCGCTGAGATGACGGGCACATGATCTTCTGCCAAAGACAAAATGGCCTTGACCTCTAACCAGGCGGTGAGGCTTTTCGTGCCGCCTTGTCTGTTGATGTAGGCCACTGCCGTGGCGTTGTCGGACTCCACTCTAACTGGACAACCTTCCAGCTGAGATTCCCAGTGCCTCAGGGCAAGAAAGATGGCACGAAGTTCCAGAACATTGATGGAAAGAGATTAGATTCTTCCAGACCCCATTTCCCCTGAGCACTGAAACGACTCAACACTGCCCCCCAACCCCGGAGGCTGGCATCCGTCGTGACTGTGGTCCAATAGGGAACTCGAAAGGATCTCCCTTTCAGGAGATGAGACAGGTCCAACCACCACTCCAGGCTCAGCTCTACATGAGGGGGCAACGATACAGAGAGATGCTGGTGATCTGGATGAGATCTGCAAGTCTGAATCACAAACCTCTGAAGCTCCCTGGGGTGTGCCATGGCAAAAGGCACCGCCTCTATTGTGGAAATGAACTTCCCCACCAGAGAAGACAACCTTGGTACTGGAACCCTGTCCATTTCCAGGATCCTGGCCACCCAGACAGCAATCTGATGAGCCACTTCCTCCGGCAAAAACACCATGCACTGCTGAGTGTCGAACAGGAGACCCAGGAAGAGGAGCCGTTGAGATGGGACCAAGTCTGACTTGTCCAGATTCACAATCCAGCCGTGGCGATTGAGTGTCTGTATGTACAACTGCAGCTGCTGGTGAAGGATCTCCGCAGATGAGGCTTTCAGGAGCAAATCGTCCATGTAAGGAGTCACCATGACTCCATCTCGATGAATCACAGCAATCAAAGCTCCCAAAACCCTCTGAAAGACCTGAGGAGCTGAAGTCAGACCAAAGAGAAGAGCTGAAAACTGAAAGTGGCCTTTGTGACAGGCAAATCTGAGATACCGTCTGCTCTCTGGATGAATAGGGATGTGAAGGTATGCATCCTGAAGGTCCAGGGAGGCAAGGAACTCCCCTGGAGACATTGCTGCTATCACTGAACGCAGAGATTCCTGACGAAAGTGGGAACTCACAACAAAGGAATTGAGATCCTTGAGATCCAAAATAGGACGAGCACCTCCGTCCTTTTTGGCCACAACGAACAGGTTGGAATAGAATCCTGAACCTGTGTCTTCTGGTGGAACCAATTCCAGGACTTCTTTGTCCAAAAGATCCTGAATAGCGTCGTCGAACGGATGTCTTTTTGTAGGTTCCTGAGAAGGACGAGTAAAATGGAACCGAAAAGGAGGAAGGGAAGAGAAAGGGATCCTGTATCCCTCTGATACCACCTGAACAACCCAAGGGTCTGCCACAGACTCCTCCCAAACCCGGCGAAAGATGTGGAGATGTCCACCTACAGCCGGATGCGGACCCGGGTTCGGCGAGTCATGCCGAAGCAGTCTTGGAGGTCTTGGCCTTAGGGTCAACTTTGGGCTTCCAGGACTGTTTGGGCTTGGAGGAGGAGCGCGTGGAAGACTGACCTGTTTGGGGCGTGGAACGTGTCTCAGTTTGGAAAGAACGAAAGGACCGATTGCGTTTGGCTGTAAACTTCTTCTTGAACACAGATGGCAGAAGAGTACTTTTGCCACCAGTGGCCTCACTAATCATCTCCTTAAGTTCAGATCCAAACAGTAAGGACCCCTGAAAGGGCAAAGAAAGCAAGGCTTTCTTAGATGCAGTGTCAGCAGACCAAATCTTCAACCAAAGAGTACGTCTAGCTACTATGGAGGAGGTAGAGGACCTCGCCATCATGAGCACAGCATCAAAAGCAGCATCAGCAACATAATTTTGAGCTTCTAACATATTAGCAAGAAGCTGCAACTGCTCAGACACCGGAGCATCCTGGCGAACCGCCTCAGCCAATTGCTCAGTCCAGGCCGCAATGGCCCTATTAACCCACGCCACTGCAAAAGTTGGACGCATGGCAGTGCCAACAGAGGCAAAAATGGATTTAAGACAAATCTCTAACTTTTTGTCCCTCCAATCTTGCAGGGCCGAAGCATCAGACACAGCTAAGGCAGTAGATTTGGATAACCTAGAAATAGGAGCATCCACTTTAGGAGGATGAACCCATTTTGCCAGTTCAGTCTCAGGAAAAGGATAAAGTTTAGCAAACTTTTTGGACACAGAAGAGGATTTTTCAGGGTTCTTCCATGCGTCTGAGACTAAACAGGCAAGGGTAGGGTTAGTAGGAAAACAAACCACAGCCTTTGATGGTTTTTGGAAAACATCAGTAGGATCATGAGTAGATTCCTGAGTCAAAGGAAGGTTGAGCGTAGTAAGTACAGCTCTGATCAAACCCTCAGCCGAAACTTCAGGGTCACTTTCATAAGGGTCACCAATGGACCGATTAGATTCAATAACAGTGCCTTCCTCAGCATCAGAATCTTGTAAAAGTTCTTCTTCAGAAGAATCAGACACATCAGGAGCCCCCTGTGGCTTAGGCAGGGAGGTCCTGATTGAGGAGGGGGTCTGCCAGACTTGCAGAGCCCCCTGAACCTGAGAGGGAAAGAGTTGAAGAGTGGATCTGAGATCCCTAGTGGCAGCTTTAAACTCTTTTACCCAAGTTGGCTCAATAGCATGGCTGGGAAGCCCAGGGTTGCTATCCTGACTTTCTGCACATTTTGGGCATAAATGACCTGAAAATTCTCTAGGCAGCCCAGAGTGACAAGAGGAGCAAAACGCAATGGGGGAAATGGTCACCCCAGCCTCTTTGGTCTTGGGTCTAGCCCCTGACTCCAGTGGAGTAGACATGCTCACAACGTCAGATATACACCACCTAATAAAACCACCCAGTAAAAGTGTTAAAGATTAAAGTTTCACCCCAGAAATGCCTAAAATCGGACTTATCTGGCCAGCGAAGGGTTAATCTGCTGAGAGGAGAGAAGGCTCGGTCCCTGCGTAGTATACTCGCTGAGAAAAACACCACAAAATGGCTGCCGCGACGGGAGCCAATCAGAAAACGAGCGCGAAGCGGGCGCTCATGGGAAACGTAGTTTTCCTCAGAAGTACCCCTAAACAGTGCCCGAAGCCCCCCCAAACCCCCAACACACTGAATCTGGTCACGGATGATAGAGCAGGGGAAGACCAACAAAATGAGCCTTCTCTGAAGTCTGAAGACAAGCGGTTCCAGAGAAACGTCCCACACTGTGAAATCTCATAGAGAGTAAAGGAGCAATGGAGTCTATGCGGGAAAACGCGCGCTTAAAGGCACGGAACACTAAATCTGAACAAAGTATACTAAAAGTAAAAAGTACACCAAACACTTTTTTGACATGGAAAACATGAGAGAATAAGGACCCAATGCTCCAAAACCCAGGGAATACCACAAACATTGCATAAATACAAGCAATATTAATAAAAACACCCTATGAGTGCTGGAGTGCAGAAAGCTTAAACTCCCAAATACAAGCCCAGAGAAGGGACACTGTGGGGACAAGTGGACCTACAGCACTCAAAGGGTGGCTCACCTTTCTGCAGGACTTCTGTCTTCAGGTAACCATGTTAAAAGGAGATTAACCAGAGGAAAATCCCCCCAGCAGGGAAGCTGCTTGACTCAAGCTGTTCCCTCTTCAGGGCATAAGGTCCACCAGAAAATCCCTGGAAAGCTGCACTAGCCACTTTGGAGAGGGCAATTCACAGCCATGGTCACCCGCCTAATGGTGGTATTCCATATTTGAAAGAAAACAATAAAAAAACTAAAGTTGAATGAGAGATGTTCTCCACCTGGTGTGCTCAGCACACAGGAACAAATCAATCTAGCTTGGCTCTGGCCTGAAGGCAGCTTAAGTAGGAGGGGAGGCTCCACCCCCTGCATACATTTGAATGAGTGTTCCTGCCTATTAAAGGGGCGGATCGCCTTCCAGTGTACCAGTGACCTGTATTGGACGACAGTGAAATATAGATTGTGTGTGAGAGGGGGTTGTTAATACATGTCCAAGTTTATTGCCCATCTATCATCAGACCACATTCACCACTTGCCTCCATTATCCCAGATCCCCTCTACAGTTGCTAGTTTCTGAAGTGCATTTCCGATGCCTTTGAACTGTGCAACCTCTCACAGCGGCTCAATCACATGACAAGTCCACTGCTGCTGGGTCAGAGCTTACTGTGCTCTGACCTGCAAGCACAGAGGTGTATATCACGTGATAAAATCTTGTGTGCATATACATATATGGGATAAGATTCCTTACAAACAAACAAACAAAAAAAAAACTAAAAATGTAGGCAAGTTTTAAACCACTCTAATAATCACTTGTTTTATATCATGATGGGTCTGCTTTAAAGGGGAGATAAGAATGAGTAGGAAATAATCACATCCTAAACTCAGAAAGGATGGTAGACTGTCACCCTCAAAGAAAAGACCACTTGAACATCCAAACTATTTACAACCAATATTATATATTAAAAAAGCTGGTGATGAGAGAGAGGGAGAGACTAAAGATGAGAGAACATAAGCAACACTTAAAATAAAGTTAAAAATTAAGTAATTTTTTTTTTTATTGTTTTGAATATCACAGCAACTGACAGACATCCAATCACGCACAAAAGTCTAACAGGAACTGTATTAAACCTTTGAGTGCCATAGGGGTATGTATAGCATTTCATACCCCTCTGGCAATAAAGGGGTTCATGAAAATATATATTATATTATATATATCCTTTTATACCTTGAGGCGATTCAAAAGTTAAGACTTAGGCAGAGAGGCTCAGTGAAATTTAAAAGCCGCATCTGTACATATTTTCTCACAGTACTTCTTTCCCCCTTCAAGATAAGTGTGTGTGTGTGTGTGTGTGTGTGTGTGTGTGTGTGTGTGTGTGTGTGTGTGTGTGTGTGTGTGTGTGTGTGTGTGTGTGTGTGTGTGTGTGTGTGTGTGTGTGTTTTTGTTTGTTTGTTTGTTTGTTTGTTTCAAAGTGTTGAATAATGTACACTGGAAAGCCACCAGAGTTCCATACCGACAAACATATGTTATAAGAGTAAACAGTAAAGTGCCACATCCAAACTAACAGTTTACTTTAACCCTCTGGGCGCCAGATTGGTGGCCAAAGCATTATAAAAAAAGCTTGTTTGGCACCTCCTATGGCATTCAAAGGGTTACAAAATCTACTAAAAATGACTGTTTAGACTGTAAATCATTGCAAGATTGGATGGCCTATTTTGCGGCATGGATATTATTTTGGCCTTTTCAATCCACATAATGTGTAGAAAGTAGCCAGTGTTCTAACTCATTTGAGAATTTAAGCATATCTAAATGGGGGCATCTTCCTGGTACCTATATGGTCAACAAGGCACATAGCGGCCATTGTATCACAGCTCTCTCATTAACAGCACTCTGGTTATGCAAGATGGTATTAAGATTAGAACAGTTCTACAAGAAACATGTACAAGCTAATAAAAAAAATTATACAAAAATATTGGATTAAGAATTCCTGCCTTCCCCATGCAGCTTTACAATACTATTTTACACACAACCTACAGTACATACAAATAGCACAGCCCTCTTCTCCCAGCAGATGTTACATGCGACGCTGATAGCTAGCGTGAAGTTGTGCTGCACGTATGTAATCATTGTAGGAGACATACTGAGAATAATCAGTATGAGATTGTAGCATTTGTTGGTAGTCCATCTGAGACTTGGGTGGAGATCTGCGGTAGGGGGCTTGCGACTCTGCTAAACGACGGTATTCTGATAATTCGGAAGAACGACGGTCAGAGGTGAGCCTGTAGTGAAGACATAAGGAGAAATTTTAATGGGGGTGAGGATGTAAAATTCAAGGCAATTTGGGGGGGGGGGGGGGACAAAACACACAAAAGTGTTTTACTAGTTCGTCAGAAAGCACAGTGATAGTGCTCTAAAACAGTGGTATCTAAACATGTTCTTAAGATCAGTATACACTTGTTTAAGTATAGGCAATTTAAAGAGTGGCTCTTTCATTCTGATAACGCCAAGGGATACCTTTTTTTTTTTTTTTTTTTTTTTTAAATAAAAATCGACTTCTATGCAGCCCTCAATTAGGCTTGGACAGGAACTCTCCATATAGTGTGCCACACTGAATAGCATTCTCTCATAGTTGTTGGCTGATAAATACAGTATTTCTAGTAACATCTCATATACTATAAATAGTATTTCATTTGAATAAACTCCCAAAACGGGTTAACTATACCACAATACAGAATTCACTTATACTGCAAAAGTACCCATGACCATTCATGTTGAAAAGAGTAATATGCAAGAGCAAATTGCTTTTATGAGAAAGGACATTCATTTTAGTATGCAAACCCACCTTATATTTTTTTACTGTTTTAAGATGATCTACTGATATTTTTCAGCAGTGAGGACAAATTTTCATAGACAGACATATTATATATTACACACACAGTTTAGGATTTAGACTTCAGTTGAATCTCTACTGGTATTGTTACTATAAATTAAGTCAAAGACTTAATTGAAGTCCATGTGGTCCAACCATCCTACCCCGCTTCAGATTTCTAACCCCCTATAACAGGATACAGGAGTCATAATAGAGAAGCACAGCTAACTTAGCCCCAATTTACCAAGTTTGCTTCTATTGCAGCAGAGCTATGAACTTACGATAGTTTCCTCTTAAAGGATAGCAATGTTCCCAAACAACTTGAGCTTTGATCATTCTTCAAAGTTTTCTACTGTGCAGAGCTATATTACAATGCCATACAGTGTATAATTCATGTGTAATTAATTTATAAAGTGTCCCACTCCGTCCCCTTTTACCTATGTAACATTGCCTCCCCTCAGATCTCGAATATGGCCATCAGACCAGATAGATCGCAGTGAGAGACAATCGTCTGGCAGTCCATATAAGGAAAACCCTGCCCCTCTTGATGAAGGAGGGCATATTTTTCCCTATGCTCACAGAAGATTGTCCCTTGTTGAAATCCATTCAGATGGTCTTGCTGCTCTGAGGAGAGGCAGTATCACTAGGATAAAAGGGGTGGGAGGAGGACACTTTATAATTTAATTACACAAACTATACACCATATGGCATTGGCAGAAAAACATTTAAGAATGATCAAAGCTTAAAGGGGAACTCACCTACAGTAAAGTCCTTCTTTTATGTATCTTCCATGACAAAAAAAAAAAAAAAAAATTTGAAAACATATTAAGTTTTATTGAGAAGAATAGGGGTACATACAAAATTAGCGAAGGTATGATACATGAACAGAGATACCAGCAGAAAAGACATATACAATAATGCCAATATTCCAGTAAAGCATATACATTGTAATATGCGAACAACTAGGTCATGCAGCTTTAAAGAAAAACTCTAGCAAGATTAATAATACCTTAGAGGCATACATAACACAGCCGCTAGCAAAGACCAATCAGCCCCCAGCCAGCAACCTTGGGCTGTGGGAATATGTGTAGTCGTATAACGTATAAAAGATAGAAACGCAAGAAACAAGATTAAAACAGAGTGTGAGAGAAGGAAACGAGAGGGAAACAAAGTGCGGAAAAAGAACGGGGGGGGGGGGGGGTTAGACCATCAAATATCCACTGTGTTCCAGGACATACCTCCTAGACTACCGAAGAAGGCAGGTAGAGAGACCCAGTGCCATGGCTCCACAGCTTCCAAGTATCTTCCACACACTACCTAAACCTGAGGTGAGGGAGGCAGAAAATGAATGCAAGCGATAAACAGCTGCAACCCTAGCGAACCACTGAGACCCCAAGAGAGAAATGGCTGACCTCGAGTGTAGCTAGATCAAAGACCTTGCTGCTCTCGTGAGAACAACTTTAGGGAAGCAGGAGAAGATGCTATGTCAGAAGGAATCCCATGAGTAAGCAAAAGTAGAAACAGGTCTTTGGGGGTCCAAAACATTAACCAAGGATTCTATTAACTCAAACCATAGGGCATAGCCACCAGAGATGGAGCATAAAGCAGAGATCCCTACCACACTCCAGCACATGGGCACGTTGGAGGGAAAACCCTGGTGAGATACTGAGTGATACGGTACCATCTAGCTCCTTTTGTGTCTACAGCCCTCTCATGTATCAAACCTTTTTCTCTCATCGCTCCTTATCTATGGAATGCTCTACCTCCCACTATGCGCCTTTGCACCTCTCTCATGGTCTTCAAATCACAATTGAAACTACACTTCCTTAACAAAACGTAAACATGCTACATGGCACTCACACTGTATAACTTAGGCTCTTTATAAATTATTTACTTTATGTCCCCTATCCTAATTAGAACTCTGGCACTGTATCCAGCACTTGACCCTTATGTCTCCCATTACCACTTTAGATTGTAAGCTTTCGGGCAGGGACCTCACTTCCAGTGTTTCACTTTGCAAAGCACTTCATCTAGTTAAGAGTTTGCAATTGCACACCCTGGAGGGAGTGTCAAAAGGGACAAGTGACAAACGCTTGTGAATAAGAGACCACTGCTCAAGAGATAGGGATACATAGAGAACTCCCTTTCCTATAAATGCTTGATAGGGAGTGTTAAAGATTGCAACAATGATTTCCAAGTGGATGGATGAGCTCAGAAGAAGCTTTTCACAAGAGGTATGTTTATAGGCAACGAAGCCATGCTTAAGCAAATCTTGTAAAAACGTTCTTAATTGCAAATATTTCCAATGAGAGCCCCCATTCCCTGGCCAAGTTTTCAAAGGGAGTTATTGAGAAGTCAGACAGGAGTTTGTCTAGGGTAGAACTTTGTTTTTTAATGTAAGAGCAAGACTTCAATTCAGGACAGGTTGCGGTATACAGCTCTGTACCACAGCCTGTCAATATTCACCTCTTCTCCTCCACAGTTGCTCCCAGTTACCACCACCTCCGATGGAGGAGGAATCCAGAATGTGGCCTAGCTCACTCTTGCCAATGTATTCTCATAATGATTAACCACCATTACCAAAAGCCTATAGCTATGAATGGGCATGCTGTTAACAATTTTATGGCTCATGGAAACCCACCTTTTACATTCGTAAACTAAGTTTATTCATTCTTTAATTATAATGAACGCATTATTGGCTAACTTTGAATCGCTTATTTGACAGTTTCCTTGCTGTGTGATGTCATGGAGACATGAGATTGGGACTGCACCAAAGGATACCTAATACATAATTATAATTATGACAAATACTCACAACTACATTATTCCATTTGTCACTAGGGACTAGTTGACCTTTGGAGCCAATACCATTCAGGCAGTACCGGCAACCAGGGTTCATACATATTTCCAGTGTATGCTCTTGCAAGCATTTGTGTTTTTGCTCTCTATTATTTAGAATTTTTTTTTTTTTTTTTTTTTTTTTTACAGTGCAACTAGATGCCCATATGACGTCATCAGGGGACTACGACAATAGTGTCAGAACACCGCATTCTGGGGATCATTTGTTATTTGTCAGGATTTAGTTTTTAAGCCCAGGCATCAAAATCGCTCAGGATGCCATGAGGAAGGTCAAGGCTTGAACCAAAAACATTTGGCCAATGACAGATAATTTTCATAAATGTATCCTTTTTTCTGCTATAACCTGTGACGTGCTGTCTCTCCTTGGAACATCCAGGATGAGTATTTGTTTATTTTTTTGGTACCCATACCAGTAGGTTTTTTTATATTATGTATGTGTATATGTATTTATATCTCTCTGTCAATATATATCCCTCACTGCCTGGGTGCCATTTCAAATCTAAAATTGTATACAGTCCTAAGGAAGGTTGGGGTTGAGTTTTTTTGGGGAGGGATATTGCAGGGTGATGTTCTAGCAATTAATTATTTACTAGCTAACATAACTAGCTGATGACAAATTAACAGTACTTTAAAGTAGGGCTTGTAAAATAAAAGTTCAGCCTTCTAATGCAGTCCCACTAAGAGGAACAGCAATTGAAGTCTATGCAGTGGCTCAACCATCTGAGGTAATTTTGTCTCCTCTAATCCACTCTAGCACAGCCTTCACTAAATGGAAGGTAATCAGAAGAATTATAGAAAAAGACGTTTTTCAAAACCCTGCAGAAAGATGAGATGATCACACTGACTGATACTGCTTCTAACTGCTAAATTGAAGAAAGTGCTACATCCAGATTATATCAGGTTGAGGGGCCAGCTCACTGGAAATCAGGATTGGCCAGAGATAAAATGCAGCACAGAAACTAGAGATTCACAGGCTATTGCAATAATCAGTCACAGATTTCACCAACGAAGCTGTCCCTCCACTTCATGCCAGGATTATATTGGCTATTCTGTGCATCTGTCCTTCGCTCTGTACCCTTTTACATAGTGCCCCTTCCCACTTTCCCTGCTGAAAGCATGCTTAACAGACTGTTCAATCAAAAGACTTCAATGAAAATATGAAAAGGGCTGCTTGTTGTTCAGATACCATTTGAACAGTTCCATTAGTAGGTTTTAATCCAAATGTCATGAACCATGTACTTTTCAGTTAATTTTAAATTTGTCACAAATGTGTAGGTGTGCACAGTACACCGACACGCTGGATTAAGGTCACTACTGCTAGGTTACAATAAGGAAAAAAAAAAAAAAAAAAAAAAAAAAAAGGAAAAAAAAGTCAGCTCACCAAATACATATGTACAAACACATTAATCCATTACATATCAGTGCCTCTACAATGAAGTTCCTCATTAGAATGACTTTGAAATTCTTTGGGGAAATGTCCTGGGGGAGGTCTAAGAGTGGGCCAAGTTTTATGTAACTTAAATGAATAATCTTGCTCAAATGGCAGTCCATCAAAGGAGGTAGGGGCCTTCCCTATTGAAAATAGTGCTGAATTAGAAAAGAAGGCAGAGTCTGCTGATGACAGATGGCCGCATGCTAGGGTAGCTCCTGGGCTAAGCATTTATTTTCCATTTTTTACCCAGCCTTCCCCCTTCTTCTTCTGAAGTGACTCTACCCACCCGAATGCCTAACAAGAAGCACAAGAGAGGGGGAGCCTTTTCAAGTACTTCAGTTACGCCAAGCTCGGCAGACCCCTTTCTGTGCCAATTTTACCTCCAAGCGCAAAAGACCTCTGACTTCCCTACTGAGGCTACAGCTTTGACACGTGACTACTACTCTTCCCTCTTCTATTACCCGCATGGAGTTTGCTATGGAACCCAGACCCTTTTTGGTGCCCTTGACAGCGCTAGCTTCCTTTTCCACCAAGGAAGATATCGGACTCATGGCAGATCAAGGCTGCTCTACACAAGGAGGTTGCGGAGCTCAGTAGGAACTTGCAACAGCTGTCCCAAGTCGTGGATCTAGTGGAAGACGCAAACACTGAAATTTCTGACCAACTACACAATCTGGAATAACTCATGGTGAAACAGCAAAATACTACTGATGCACTCAACCTGCGGCTAAATGACAGACAATCACAGTATGTGCAATTATATCTGACTGTGCAACGTTCCACAGGCCAGAAAAACCTACCCGCCTTCCTACAGTCATTTTTGCCACAGTACTCAAGAGAAAAGGAACAATCATACCAGGTAGGGCCCATCGAGCACTCAAACCCAGAGGCACCCTAGGTGATCAGCCCCACAGATTTCACCATTATTCAGATAAGGATGCTATTGTTGCTGCATGTCCACCATGTTAAGGATCCCACTGGCGCCAAGGTCTTCACATGCAAAGCTATTACAGATGCATTCGCTACTTTGCCACCGCTATACAAGCCTTCCTTGACAAAACCAGAATACTCTGTCTCCCTCCTGAAGCGGTATTGTCCCTTGATAGGCCATTTACAGAGGAGGTGGTGTCTGCCCTCAAACATGCTCCCTATGGTAAATGCCCTGGCCCAGATGGCCTCCCGGTCTTATATTATAAAAGTTTCCAGTCTCTTCTTGCACCCCACATGGTTTTATATGGGAGGTATACAGTCAACTTCCTGCTGTGAGAGGGAATCTCTAGAGGTCTTTATTGATCAATGGAATGAGAACAAGAGTGAAATACTCACTGTGCTGAAGAGGAAAAGTTTCGGGTTGAGTACTAAAGTGTGTGTCACGCCGTTCGCCCGCTCACCGTTGCTTCGGTGCGGCGCCTCCAGGTTTGGCGCGTCGTGATGGTGACGTCATTTGGCGGTGCCCATATCCAGGCACGCTTCCAGACGCCCGGTGCACTGACACAGTGTTCCGTGTACGTCTGGGTGCCTGTTCCTGAGCATGCACATTCCTGTTTGGATACCTAGTGCTCCAGATCCCTGAACCTCTCCTGCAGAACAGTCTCCTCGCTCGTCTTCTGACCTTAAAGCGGTCATCTGATCTAGCATCCTCCTCCAGTCTCCTTTGTCCCTGCTGGCTGTTTCCTGTTCCATGTAGCCAGACATCTAAACGTAGATCCCAGGCTCCTGATTCTGCTTCCAGCGGACCGGTAGGAGATCCTACAGACCCTTCTTATATTCAGGTCTGTTCCTATTTCTCTGGGGTGTGTTCTTAGTACTGGGGAGTTATTGCTACTGAGTGGCCCACGTACTCCATCCACGATCCCTAGCCAGCGCTCCCTAGCCTGCGCTCCCCCCTGCAGGAGAGATTGTACTGTGTACGGTGGGATCATCCTGGTCTAGGTCCCCGCTCAACCGGGATCGGACATCTGGCTTCGCGGCCAGCACCTTTATCCGGATTTAACAGGCAACACTAAAATCATCTTTTCTCTGTCATCCAATATAACTTACAGGTAACTTTGGGATGTACCAACATTGAGTTTCCCCAGAGGCGGGAATGAAGGCAAGGACCAGACGCTGGTCTCCAAAATCTACAGAGCATATATGAACTAATCAGATCATAAAACAGCCCTTATATTGAATACTGTGTCAACGGACACTAAACTGGAGTATAACACGCCAGAAACTGACACAGCACACAGAACTAGAGCCAACAGGGCTCAACAAGGTAATGAAGAAAACCCTAGACAGGCAAGACTGCCTTTAGGATCTTCCTACCCAGGCTGGCATCAGCCAATGCCAGGACATCACCACGGTAGTGTTTAGAGAAGGTGTGCACAGATGACCAAGTGGCAGCCTTGCACAAATTATTAACTGAGGACCGATTCTTATAGGCCCAAGAGGCCCCAATAGACCTAGTGGAATGAGCCGTGACACGAAATGGAACAGGCTTCTTCCTAACTTAAGCCTTACGAACAGTTGATTTAATCCAGGAGGCTATGGTAACCTTGGACACCAATTTACCTGCCCTAGGACCCTCAGGAATGACAGAGTGCGTCAGACTGACGAACAGACTCAGTACGGTGCACATTGAACTTAAGGCAGCGCACCACATCCAACAAGTGAAGATTGTAACGGAAGCTTAGCCATCTTTCTGTGTCTCTCCCTCCTGGATGCGGCTAGAAGTGGGTAGCCTGGCCAGTGAAGCAAGATGAAAGCTGACTGGAACTCTTGGAGAGCTGGAAATATAAAATGAGCTGTGGAAACAAACATTCACTGGAAATCTGCAGATGAAGAACCCACTGGAAATGCTGGAACAGGAGACTCTTGAATGGGAGGCAAAGGGGCCCCTTTCTACCATTCAGAATAAGGACTCAGTACTCCTGCTTAGTTCAGAACAACTAACTGCACTTTATTTGAAACCACATCTTATTTATACAGTTAACTTGGGCAGTGCAGGAGACAGGATTCAATCACAGTACATGGTGAAGACATAACACAATAGGCGTATTCATAGGGATAATGCAATCACAACACCTCAACTACAGAAGACATAATACAATCACAGTGGATACAACAGGTCATAGCAAATGGTGAAGACATAACACAATGGGAGTATTCACAGGGATAATGTAATCACAACACCTAATACAAAGGAACCAACAACAGATGGCTCAGGGATACACAATAAGGCAGACATAATTACATTAATAGACAAAGGGCTTGGTCTAGGGGTGACAATAGCCAAAAAGGCTTGAGGGTCTGGAATACCACATTCTAGGAAACACGTATTGCGCAGTCTCCTTGAACCCATGGCTACTCTGCGAATCGCTGATGCTCCTACAACTGGGCAGTTCTGTGGATTTAGTCCTTTTCACCACCGCTGCCTACCGACATGATGTCTTAAAAGTTCTCCTAGTCTGTGATAAGGGACTGTACATACGTACGCCCAGGGAAGGCTTCCAGTAACTGACTATGGTCCGTTACAAAGATCCCTTTCCTTGTCAGAAGAAGGGTCAGAACAGAAGGAGGGCACAACAATTTCCTGATTGATATGGAACTCCGAGACCACCTTCGGGAAAAATTCCTGAGAAGTGCGAAGAACCACCATGTCCTTGTGAAATACCAAAAAAGGTGGTTTACAGGACAAGGCGTGCAACTCAGCGAACAGACACCATCGCTAAGAGAAAAGCCATCTTCCAAGTCAGCAGGCAGAGAGGAATATTAGCCAAAGACTCAAAAGGGAGGGCACTGAAGGACTCCCAAAACCAAATTAAGATCCCATTGACAAGCGGTGTTCTTAAAGGCAGGAAGTGCATGATCCACGCCTAGCAAAAAACCTTAGCACCAAGAAGAATGGCGATGCATCTCTGAAATAAAACAGAGCGCAGAAGTTTGAACCTTTAAGGAACTCAGGCTGAGCCCCCTGTCAACTCAGTCCTGTAAAAAAGACGGGACCATAGGAAGGTGGAAGTCCTGCGATGGAAGATCCTTATCAGCACATCAAGAAAGAATGTTATACCAGACTATCGTATGGCTTAGAGAATACAGGTTTCCGAGCACTAAGCATAGTGGGCACTACGCCTGAAGAGAAACCCTCTCTCATCAATACTGAGGATTCAACCGCCATGAAGTCAAACCCAGACAGTCCACGTCCTCCTTCCAAAGATAACCCTGTAGAAGAAGGTCCAGCCTGTGGGGAAGCTGAAAGGGCTCTGCCACAGAGATCCAGGAGCTCCAGAAATCACGCCTGGCGAGGACAGTACAGAGCGATCAGAATAACTGGAGAGCCCTCCAGACGTAGCTTCCTCAACACCCTGTGAAGAATGGGGATGGGAGGAAAAATGTACACCAGGGGAAAAAGCCAAGGAATCGACTTGGTGTCCACTGCCAGAGCAAGAGGATCTCTCCAGCAAGAGCAGAGCACTGGAACCTTCCGATTGTGCCTGGTCGCCATCCGGTCAATGCAAGGAAGTCCGCATTTCCGGACAGTGAGATTGAACACTTCTTGGTTCAGTTCCCACTCTCCGCTGACCACTGTGTGACGACTTAGGAAGTCTGCTAGAACGTGGTCTATGCCAGGAACATGAACGGCAGAAACATGTTCTTCTGCCCAAGACAAAATAGCTTTGACCTCCAACCAAGCTGCAAGACTTCTTGTTCCACCTTGCTTGTTGATGTAAGCGACAGCGGTGGCATTTTTGGACTGGACTCAAACAGGGCATCCTTCCAGCTTGAGTGTCCAGTACCGGAGAGCATGAAATATCGCTCAAAGCTCCAGAGTGTTGATAGGAAGGAGATACTCCTCCGCCGCACACCACCTGCCCTGGGCGTTCAGGTGACCCAGGACCGCTGTCCAGCTGGAGAGGCTGGCATCCGTTGTCCAGAAGGATACCACAAAGGAACTGCCCATCAGGAGACTGGATAGGTCGAGCCACCAAGACAGACTCAGCAGCACATGAAGAGATAGAGGAACTGACATCTTCAGGCGATCCGTCTTGCCCTTTCAGACCTGGATCAAAAACCTATGAAGTTCTCTCCTGTGAGCCAATGCAAATGGAACCACCTCCATAGTGAATATGAACTTCCCCACTAGGAAGGTTAACTTCTTTGTCGGGATTGGATCACAAGCCAGGACTGCAGACACCTTGTGGGTTATCTGGTGAGCCACCTAGTCTGAGAGAAACACCATGCCCTTCAGGGTGTCGAAGAGAAGAACCAGAAAAATCAGTTGAGATGGAATCAGATCAGATTTGTCCATGTTCAGAATCCACCCATGATGGACGAGAGAGTGAATAAAGTCCTTGACCTGAAGATGGGAGTTCCAGAGAGGGGGCCTTCAAGAGCAAGCTGTCCATGTATGGAGTAACTCTGATGCCATCCCTATGCAGGGGAAAAACTAAGGCACCCAGGATAAAATTGAAGACCTGGGGGGCCATAGTCAGACCAAACTGAAGAGCAGAAAACTGGAAGTGCCCTTGGTAGCAAGCAAACCTGAGGTACTGCCGGCTCTCCGGATGGATGGCTATATGCAGATAGGCATCCTGAAGGTCCAGAGAAGCAAGAAATTTAAAAGGACACATGACCACAATCACCGTCCTTAGAGACTCCTGGTGATGAGTTTTGACCACAAAGGAAAACCACAAACAGGTTGGAATAGAAACCCGCACCCTTTTCCAGCTCAGGAACCAGTTTCAGGACTTTGTCCAAAAGGGTCTGAATGGTGCTGTTGAAGAGACTGCCCTTTTCTACTCCCTGAGATGTGTGCAAAGGAAAGAACCTGAAAGGAGGAAAACAGGTGAAGGGAATCCTGTACCCCTCTGAGACTAACTGTAAAACCCAAGGATCCGTCATGGTGTCTGTCCAGACACTGAGGAAATGTCACAGATGGCCACCCACAGGCACGTGAGGTCCGGCGAGTCATGCAGAAGATTTGGTGGTCTTGGGCTTGTTGGAGGACTGCTTGGGCCTCCACTGCTGTTTGGGATTGGAGGAGGAACGTTTAGCCTAGGGAATGCCTGGGATGTGGCATGCTCCTGAGCCTGAAAAGGGTTGAAAAAGCCTATTCCGTCTGACCTCAGGCTTCCTCCTGGAAACCAAGGGCAAGAGGGTGCACTCTTGCCCCCAGTGGCCTCAATGATGAGGTCCTTAAGCTCTGGTCCAAATAAGGACATTCCAAAAGAGGGCAACGAAACTAAGGGTTTCTTAGAGATGGTATCCATGGACCAGATCTTAACCCAGAGAGCTCTTCTAGGAACCATGGATAAGGTAGAAACCCTAGAAACCAAATAGAAAGCATCAAAGAATAGCTGCAGAAATAACATGGAGCTTCAGATATTTTGACCAAACGCCACAACGTCAGAGGTAGGAGCACCCTGACATACTGCCACATTAAGGTGTTCAGTCCAGACAGCAATGGCCCTGTTCACCCAAAGCAGCAGTGAATGACGGACATAGGGATATGCCCTAAGTAGCAAAGATAGCCTTTAGAAAATCCTCAAGTTTCCTATCAGTCCAATCCTTGAGAACAGAAGCATCTGCCACAGGCAGAGCTGTGGATTTAGAAAGTCTAGAAACAGGGGCATCCACCTTAGGGGTATGAGCCCACTAAACCAGGGCCCGCTTCAGAAAAGGGATATAGCTTAGCAAACTTCCTAGACAAAGTAGATTTCTTGTCAGGGTTTTTCCACTCATCAAGCACCAGCTGATCAAGGGTGGGATTAGGTGGAAAAAAGGTACTCTGCTTCTTACGTATGCGAAACACATCAGAAGGGTCCTTAGGAACTTCAGAAACAAGAGGAATGTCAAGAGTATTGAGAACTGCCCTGACTAGACCTCAGCTGAGGGTTCAGGGTCAGCCTCAAAGGGGTCCCCAAAGAACTGAGAGGAAACCTTCCTCAGAACATCTACCCTCACCTGAGACCACCAATAATTCCTCTTCAGAGGAATCTGAGAGATCAGGTACACCTTGCGTTTGGGCACTGAGGACCAGAATGAAGCAGGGGGCTGCCAAGTCTGGAAGACCCCCTGCAATTGTGTGGGAAGAAGTTGTAAAGTAGACCTTAACTCTTTAGTAGCAGACAAACTCCTGCATCCACAGTGGCTCTAGTGGATGGCTGGAGGTCCCTGGAGGAAAGGCAGGGGCAGCAGCGCATGAAGGGCATAAATGAGCCGAGTATTCTCTAGGAAGCCCTGCTTGACATGAGAAGCAATGTGAATTGGGGGCCACAGACACCCCGGTATCCTTAGTCTTAGGCCTAGCCCCAAGTCCCAACTGGTCTGGCATCTTAACAGGGTATAAACATCTGAATGTTAGGTAAAGTCCAAATACAGTGGCTTAGATTAATATTTCACCCCAGAAATAGCAAATATACACTTAACTGGCAGGCGAAGGGCTAATCTGCTGAGAAGAGAAGGAGAGTCCAAGCGCTGCGTGGGATAGCCGTGAAGGGAAAGGAGAAAATGGCGTCCACGACGACAGCCAAACAAGCAAGACGGTAGCTTCCCTTCAAGTACTCCAAAAACAGTGCCCGAAGCCCCCTGAAGCCCCAAAACGTTAACTGGATGACAGGACAAGGGTAGACAAACAGAAAGAGCCGCCTCTGAAGTCGCTACGTTGAGCAGATATAGAGATATGTCCCTAAGTGTAAAGTCCCATAGAGGTGAATGGAGCATGGAGTCTATGTGGTAAAGAAACTCAAATAATGCAAAATAAGCAAAGCAAGTCTAAAAGTAGAAAAACACATAAGAATCACCAGAATAAGAGTAAATAACACTGAACTCAGTAGGGAAAGTGTAATAAACGCCATAAAAGTGCTAAAAATGGCAAACAAAGGGTAAGTTTGCCACAGAAACCCCAGTGCTCCAAACCCCAATGGACATACATATAAACACGAGTGCAGAAGTATGTAGTAGGAAATCCAAAGGAGACCCCTGTGTGGAGGGGAAACGTGTGACAAGTGGACCTCAGCACTCAAAGGGTTGCTCACCTTTTTAGCAGGTCTTCTGATTACAGTTTGTAAAGAAGCAGCCTCGGTGGGCTTCTCCTAGGGAAAAAACATGCTACACAAGATTTTCCCCTCAAGACCGGAAGGTCCACAACAGCACTCCCACCATTGGGACGTGAGTAATGGTAATCCGCCTAATGGCGGGTATTCCCTATCTAACAGAAAACAATAAATATAACTAAAAACTATAGCAGAACTGTTCTCATGCCTTGCTTGATCAAGGAACAAATCTTACTGGATGGGGATTGGCTGGAAACCAGCTAAGAAGAAAGGATGGCTCCACCCTGCAGTTCTTTTCAAAAATTGTTCCTGCCTATTTAACCCTTTGCGTGCCAGAGGGATACAGAACGCATTGCAAAGCAATGCGTTCCGTATCCTTCTGGCACTCAAAAGAAGGGGCGGTCACTTTCCTAAAGTAACCTGTAACCTATTCTGGACGACAAGACAGGGTTTTTTTTGTTTTGTTTTATTTATTTATTTTTTTTGGGGGGGGGGGGGGGGGAGACAAAGGTCTTGCTTCCACATCTTAATGACTCCCTTAATAGATGTACAAATACAGATGTACCAGAAATTAGACTTTTAACCCATGCAGTATCCTGGTCAGAGGAAGGGGGCCTGGAATTTAATGCATAGTGCTCACAGAACAATAGAGACATAATGCAGAAGCCCGATTCCTGGGGTGACTAGTCTGAAAAGGGAACAAAGGGGTACTAAAACTCCTGAATCCCTGGAGGACTTAGAATCTCCCATATCTTCATTGTGCCAAGACAAAGCAAGGAAGCCTACCAATGAGAAATACAGTGAATAAGAATATTAAAAAAGACAAAAAAAACAAAAAAACAAAAAACAAAAAAAAAAAAAACAAACAAACTTATCTGTGGTGGGGTATAGGTTTAGGTAAGTGTTCCTAGCACCCACATATTGTATGTTAACCCACACATATGGGCTACTATTTTTCTCATGTTGGCAGCAGGTACTGAATACAGCAGGAGATGTTATGGTTTTCAAACATTTTAGTATCTTTGAAGTGGTGGAAATATAAAAACAACATGTATTTATTACTATAGTGCCACCTTTTGGAAATAATTGTGCACATCAGCCCGGTGGTAGAAAGGCAAGCGACCCCTTATTTCATGCGGGTGAATGTCTACTTTCCAAAATGGTATACGTATACCTTTCCTTCATGTCTCTACAAGTTATGAACATTTTAGTACAAGTAGCCATTTCCAAAGAAGAAAACAGATAGGCGTTTTGTGCTTCTGGCACCACTACGGTATGTCAACTCATACCAACGGGGTGCCATTTTTCTCCTAAGTGCATTAGCTCATGAATTCATTTGGAAATGCCATGGTTTTCACAGATTTCACTACATTTCAAGGGCAGAAATGTAGGAAAATGCCTTTTTCATAACGCAACATTCTGGAGGCATTTGTGCACACCAGACTTGGGGTTAAACAAGGCAAGTCACCCCTCATTAGATTAGGCAGGGTGTCTTCTTTCTAAAATGGTATGGTTTGTGTAGCCTTTGCAATAGGTGTAGTTTTGTTCTTGTAAACTCATACCAATGAGGTGTCATTTTTCTCCAAAGAGCACTAGCTAATGAATACAGTTGGAAATTACATGGTTTTCACAGATTTCAGTACAGTTGAAGGGGTAAAAATGTAAGAAAATGCAATTTTTTCATGTAGTGCCACCTTCTAGAAGCATTTGGGCACAACAGGCTTGGAGCAAGAAGGCAAGTTATACCTCATTAGATGCGGCAGGTTGTGTACTTTTCAGAAATTTATAATTTTATATAGTAATTCCACTGTTTTATGGTAGCTTTACCACAAAAGCCCTAGAATGCACATATTAGTTCATAAAGTTGAAAATGCCATTTTGCGCTGCTGGTGATTAGCGCGGATGTAGGTAAAACTATACAAATTTGTTTGTTTTTTGTTTTTTTTTACTTGGAGGACTCAGGGCTTTTTCAAATAATTGAGACTTTTGCAATCAAGGTACCTTTTTTTGATACACAGTATGTGATTTTAGCAAAATAAGTACATTTTCACTTTTTTTGACATTATGACGACATTTTGCATCGTGCAAAAAGCTCTCATCACGTAAGGTGCCACGAGAAAGCTCAGTTCGTTATGAAGAGAAAAAAAAAAAAAAAAAAAAAAAAAAAAAAAAACACAAAAAAACAATATATTAGTTTTCCATATGTAACTAGAAATTCCCAGAGTAAATCAAGCCGAAACAGAAGGCTAGCAAAAAAAGCTGAAAAAGTGTGCAGGGCATAGTGCAGGGTATAGGAAATGGCCCAAGCCTCTGGCACTGAAGGGGTTAAAGGAAAGATTTTTAACACCACCTGTTCAGGTAATCCTAAGTACCCTGCTGGTCTTAAAGGGATATTAATGTTTCACAAAAAAAAAAGCAGCTCCAATTAGTCTTCATAGTAGTTACGCCATGGAGAGTGTTATTTCACTACAGTCCAAGTTGTAGTTCGAGTAATTGAATGATAAAATATCCGCCTCCCACCCCTTTTACCTACTGTGTAAGCTACCTCCCCTCAGATGTGGAATCTGGTCTCTTGACCAGACAGCTCACAGTAGTGACATTCTTAACGTGAGCATAAGTAAAACCCTGCCCCCTTGACAGGTTTTTCCCCTCGCTGCGATCCATCTGGACAGTCTTACTGCTCTGAGGGGAGCAGTGTTACATCAGTAAATGGGATGGGAGGGGGATACTTTATCATTCAATTACTTTTGAACTACAACCCTGACAGTATTGATATAAATAACTTCTCTATGGAGAAGTATAGGAGCTTGAACTACCTCCAATCAAATTGTATATAATCACATTGTATATTCTGGGATTTCATCTGCCCTGTTCCAACAAAACATTTATGACATTTTGCTACATCTGCACCAGTGGGAAGAGAGCACCCAAATAAAGCCCTGTACTATGCAGCTCCAAATGTTGGACAGAAAACTGATTGCTGCAACTGGCAGGAGGCTTGGGCTTTACTTTAAAGGAAAGTGTTCCATGGCTTGTCCATTTTTTTTGGGGGGGGGCACTGCTGCTATTGCAGTCAGTGGGTGGCTTTGTTACTGACATTAACAAGTCAAGGAATTAAAGCACATAACATGTGGTTTTGTAATGTTTTAACTTCTGATAAACTATACAGTTTTTTTATAATAAATTATCCTTTCCATGCAAGTAACAGTTTGCTTGTGGTAATGAATTTCTATTAGGCGTATGAAAGACTTGAGTGCTAACTGTGCAACTTTCTGATCAGAGTTATCTGTTTTCATGGAGACAGATCTGTACAACATGGTAATTGTCTTCTCATTCCTTAAAGGGGAAAATGTACTTTAGGAAGAAGCGGCTGATAATTTGTTGAACCATTTGAATGCCAGAGTGGTGTGCAGTGCGCATATCCCTCTGGCACACAAAGGCTTTACATGTAGGTAGGTGTCCTTCATACAACAGTAAGGTATGCCATCTATTTTTTCATTATATCTCCAGATTCCTGTATGTAGTGATGTCTGTCTCTAGGTCACATTTTCTCTCAATAAAACAAATTTTTTATATATATATATATATATATATATATATATATATATATATATATATATATATATATATACATATACACACATACATACATACATATATATATATATACATACATACATACATATACACACACACACACACATACATACATCAGTCCTAAATTGAAACAAATAGCACTTATCTACAAGATACAAATGTTGAAAAATACATAGATATACCAGACTACCGTGGGAAGGACACTTTCCCAGGTAAATCTTTCTGTTAAACAAAATAGGCTCTTATTAATAGGGTAAATTTCTCATTTAAGGATTATTTTAGAGAAGCATCTATAAAAGCAAATACCAGGAATAATATAATTAACCAGATACGCAAATACATATACACAAAATAAAGGACAATATGAAACAGTGGAAAATACACTAAACAGGCACACAGCCTATTTTTAGGCACAAAGGGCTATTTCTAGATGTAAACTGTGCTCTGTGAATGCTTTATACATAAGTTTTGAGGTATGGCAGAGATCGATATCTAGCCAGTGAGATCGCTCCAGCTCACAAACAGAAAGCCTCTATCATCGGAGGAGGCTGGATAGAGGGAGGGGAGCAGAGACAGAGCGACAGACTGCGGTACAGAGCAGGTAACCACAATCTTCCAGCAGTAGGGTGTAGGGCACTCTTTAAATATTCATTTCCGCCCAAATAACAATTTGAAGAAAAAAAAAAAAAAAATTTCAAATTAATACAATTTTAACCCCTTAACAACCCTTGACGGTCATAGTACCATCAAGGGTCGATCTGACTGAACGACCCATGACGTACTATGACCGTCATGGAGTTCCGGGCTCCCCCCGCGGCTGCACGCCGTTCAGGGAGTCCGGAACCAGGAGAAAGAAGAAAAAAAAAAAAAAAAAAAATGCTCTGTGGTCCTTAAGTCGCGTCGCCAATCATTAAGGGGTTAAATATATTTGCTAAATAATCTAACGTAATAAGACTAACTTGTATAGGGGTGACAGATCCCCTTTAAACACTGACAAAACAGCCAATGGCATTTGGTACAAAGCACAAACTACATAATCTCAGGAATACCCACCTATCCATTGTAAGAGTCTAACTGTAATTTGCCCTGGTGGACTCCTACAAATATCTTGGAATAAGGCTTGACCCCAACCTCACTTTTGGTCATCCTATTGATAAGTTAGAAACAAATCCTGCTTAAGTCTCCTGGTAAGAAAAGGTTTTCTTCAACAGATGTTAATGCCAGTCAGACTACCGGGAAGTAGTATATGCTCCAGCACCGCAAATCCATCTTGGTAAACTTGACACTGTATAACTCATTATGTCACTTTATCCTCCAATGTTATTACACTACTCATCAAGTAACCACTTCTACACGTGCCCTTCACCTTTATTGTTTAGCATACAACTACTTCTCTGGAGAGCTATCCATATTAAACTATAACATCTGCTCCACTACTACCAACTCACTGGAGTATACCACAGTACAAGAAGCCAGTAAATCTGCCTTTTCCTTCAGCGATTCGAAAGCCTGGAATAACCTGCCCGAAGAAAATTAGATCTTCTCCCAGTCTAATATCTTTAAAAATAACTGCTTCTTAATACCTAAAAACAATATGCAACTGTATATAAATTGTCAGAATGTATGTCTATGTGCATATATATAATCTCTCTGTGTAAATATGTAACTATTTATTGTAAGCTCTCCAGGACATACTTGAAAAGGAAAGAAATCCACGTCCCTCTCATGATAAAATATTTTCTAAATAAATATTCAGGGTCAACAAACAAATAACTCATCAAGGAACTATTTACTCAAATACAAGAGATAATCCATTAAGACTAGAGGAAAGGCGTTCAACTAAAACAAAAAGGCAAGAATTTTATTTATTTTTTTTTTTTTTTCGGTAAGGGCAGTAAAGCTATGGAATTCTTTGCCTCATGATGTGCTTACAGATACGGGTAATTGCTTTAAAAAAGAAAAAAGTAATGGATACCAGTCTAGCTCAAAACAATATTGAAAATTATGACAGTTGACTTCGAAGCAAACAGGATGTTAACCCTTTGAGTGCCAGAGAGGTGTGCAATGCATTGCTTCACAATGTGTTGTATACACCCTGACAAAGGTTTAATATCTGACTGCCATATTTAGTCAAGGAGGATTTTTTTTACCCACTTACTATAGTAACAGTTGATGAGGCTGTTAAAAGGTAAGACATAAAATGGCAGATGGATATTTCCCAGGATCAACAATTCTACCTGCTTCGAAGCAAACTGTTATAATTCTCATTACTGTTCTTTGGGCTTAATTGAAAAGGGCTTCAATTTGTTTTTTCTTCTTTTACCTTCCTCTCAGTCAACAGGGGTGATGTGGCATAGGCTGACCTGGGACATAGTTTTCATACTCAACTATGTTACTATGTTTTTCCCCTTTTCCTTTGTTTCATAGTGCTGTGATGCTCCAGTTGCGTTGTTTGCAGATTTAAAGCTCTGCTGGTCTCGTATTGATGCAAATATCTATTGGCCTCTCTAATGTTAATAATGCACTTGCAATTAGAGTCCTATCAAGTAACTAAGACTGGAGGTGTGCACTGCATAGGTAGATTAAAAAAAAAAAAAAAAAATTAAACTTTTGCACTGAAAGCCACAGTGCACAGAAGCAGCTCTACATATATATCTCAACTCTTACTTTATAAAATTGATTCTCATCTATTCAACCTGGCGGGATGAATTAGGAATAAATGCTTATTCCCCTCCTGGAAATAGTTAATAAGGAGCGAATAATTGTCTCTACAGGGACTGTCCATTTTTTCCCCTTTTAGGAAGGACATAACACTGAAAAGGAGCAGAGCCAATTGTTAAGTTAGAGAGACAGAGACTTAAGATGCACTACCCAAAAAACACACACCAGCACCAACAAAAACAGAGCAACATTAACCATATGGTCCATGTCCCCCACAGTATGATAGAGAAATTAGGAAAGCCCTACAGCTAGGTTAAAGTGAGACAGAAACAGGATGTTTGGACAACGATTCAGTGTCAATGTTTTGTAATACTTTTTTTTTTTTTTTACATTGATAAAAAGTGTGTAACTTGATCCTTCTATATAGGTAACTAAAGTTTATATATTGTATAATGGTGCACTAAAGTATAAAGATAAAAACCATACTGATCGGATCTGTCACTGTATTGATTTTCATAATGTAGTTTAAGATGGTTTTCGGTTGCAACTCTGACTACTATTGAATGCAACATTTAGTCTTAGGGTGCATTTGCAGTCTCAACACATTCACCAATTCAAGAGGAATCCAGGTTTCACCAGTACAGGAGGCCGAGATAAACCTGTTTACACTACCATGATCTTCTCTCCACCGGTGCCTTGTTTGCCCTTAGCTCAACCATGAACACATCTGAAAACACTCCTATATCACTCTAAACCCACGTACCTTTTAAGACTGTCTGGTGGTTTCTTGTTTCCTTCAGAGTTAGGGTTGTGCTGTGGGGAGATAGGAGTGCGATCATAGACCAAAGTGTCAGCTGCCACAGATGACAGAGCAGAATAAGCAGCCTGCTGGCTAAGGGCAGAAAGTTGAGAGGCATCATAGGCAGAGCTCTGCTGCTGCCGATACGCATTCAGCGTGGATGGCGACGCATAGGGAGAAGTGACTGATGACTGTGAGGAGTAGGGATTGGAAGAAGTTTGGGTATTGTAGGGTGATGTTAGTGCAGAGACTTGAGAACCACAGGCTGCTGATATTGTGGAACCTTGGGTCCCATACAAAGAAGCTTGAGTGCTATAAGAAACTGCTCCTTCTGTTCCATAAGCAGAGGGTTGTGCTCCGTAAGCAGAAGTTGGGTTGCCATAAGCAGCTGCTAGTGCTGCAGCAACTGCTTGATTTCCATAGGCTGAAGCAAGTGCAGAGGCCTGACTCCCATATGCAGAAGCCAGGGCTGAAGCCTGGTTTCCATAGGCAGAAGCCAATGCTGCAGAGGCCTGGTTTCCATAGGCTGATGCCAACGCAGCTTGGGAGCCATAGGCTGCTGCTTGCGAACGGTATTGTGATGCCAAGGCAGCAGATGTTTGTGCTGCAACATAAGTGGACCTGTTGGGAGACTGCCTCATCGGACTCCTGTCTCTTGTGTAACAGAGTGAGGAAGGTGGATGGGGCCGATTTTCATAGGCACCATATCTAGCGGCTTCCGTTGCGTAAGGCTCATAGGGGGCTGTTAATGCATAGGAGGTATAAGCTGCTTCAGTGGTCCTCCTGGGGTCACACGCCTCAGTACGGTCCTGAGACATTACATGGTAATCAAGTGCCCTACGAGAGCATTCACTTTGAGAACAACCATTTGTACTCAACTTCTTCTGTATTTTATTGGATATTTCCACATTTATCCGCATGTCTTTCGGATCCTTTCCGTTGAGATTCTCAGCATCCCTAGCTTCACCTTCTCTCTCCATGTGAGCAAACGTGTAGTCTGATAAAGCAGTATACAGAAGGAAGGGAGAAAAAAAAAAAAAAAAAAAAAGTTATAAAAAAAACAGCAATGTCAAAACAGAAAATCATGTAAACGTGATTGAAAATAGGGCACACATCTTTAAAGACATTAAAAAGGTCATTAAGTACACAAAAGCAAATGGTTTCCATGGTCTAACAGGATACTTTGAACACGAATGGGCAACTGAGGAGGATTTGGGAAGAAATTAAGACTAAGAAAAATAACCTGTTATAAGCATCCATTACCAAATCACTAAGTAGTATAGTAGTGTAATATTAACTATGTTAACACCTATGCTTAAACATTCACCAACAGCAGAAAAATAGCAAAGCACACACAAACACTCAGCATCCCATCTTATTAAGTATTCCCACACACAAAGCCCTATTTTTGCTAGTCTTTTGAACTGTGAATGGTACAGAATAAAATCAACATTAGTATCTTGCAGTTTCCATGTGCCTAGTTTTGGTGGCAGAGTCAGATCTGGCTATGGTAGAGGTGTGTATCCTTTTAAAATGTCACATTTAAAAAACAGTGTGGTTACATGCTGCATTAAGCATGTCGCAGTGAGGGCGACATGAGAATGTCATCCTGCAAAACGTGCAAGATTCTCATGTCGTGTCCTTAAATGGCACAACATTGCCCACATACTAGGTCTAAAAGAGCCTGGCTGGTAAAACCCCTTCGATACTGGAGATTGCACTGAATTACAAAGAAAATTTTAACCATTGCCTTTTCATATTAGCCATGCTATTGCTGCTGCCTGTAGGAGAGATTAAAATAATCAGTATTGTACCATAAAATTCACTGACACAAAAATACCCACAGCTGCCTCATGTGAAACAATTGTTCCACTGTTCTCCCAATGAGTGCTAGCACTCAGAATTTAACATGCTTAACCCTTTGAGTGCCAGAGAGGTCCCAATCATTGAGAACCTCTATGACACTCAAAAGGTTACGCTACATATCTAACAAAGGACTCAAAATAGGTTTGTTACATATGTAGCTTAATCCTTTGCGTATCAGAGAGGTCCCAATGATTTACCCATGCTAAATTCTGACAACTAGCACTCATTGGGAGAGCAGTAGTGAAGAGTGGAGGTAGCTGTGGAGGTTTTCGTTTTCTGAATTTCATGGTCCAATACAGATAATTTGAGTCCCTCCTACAGGCAGCGGCAATAGCATGGCTAATATGAAAGGGCAACGGTTAAAAGTTTCTTTGATGTTCAGTGCAGTCTCCAATATCGGAGGGGTTTTTACCAGCCAGGCTCTTTTAGATCTAGTATGCGGGCAATGTTGCTCTATTTAAAAGCACAACATGAGAATCTCACACTTTTATGCAGGGCGAGGTTCTCATGTCACCCTTTTCATCACGACATGCTTAAAGGGGAACTTTCACCCCGCAATAACTAAATCTCCACTTACTGCTCACCTGGCGACTAGCTGCTTAGTAGCGCTAGTCGCCAGAAATCTTACCCGGTTCTCAAGATTTCGGCGTTTTACAGGAGCAGGAAGCACGGACGTCTCTTCACAGTGACGTCCGTGCGCCTGCGCTGTCAGTCCCTTGTGCACCGTACGGTGCACAAGGGACTGACAGCGCAGGCGCACGGACGTCACTGTGAAGAGACGTCCGTGCTTCCTGCTCCTGTAAAACGCCGAAATCTTGAGAACCGGGTAAGATTTCTGGCGACTAGCGCTACTAAGCAGCTAGTCGCCAGGTGAGCAGTAAGTGGAGATTTAGTTATTGCGGGGTGAAAGTTCCCCTTTAATGTGGCATGTAGCCTCACAAGGTTTTAAATGCAACGTTTTAAAAGTGAACCAGATATGTGCAGGCCGGGGGGTGAGCTTAAGACATGGGAAAACAGTTGAACAAGAATGGGATTTGACAGTGTGAGTGATTTTGGCTACCAGTAGCACAGGGCTGGGGAAGCACACAGTGTTTGGAGGGGTTCTGTGGACACCAGTAGAGAATGAAACAAGACCTGGATGTCAGACAGTGCATACCTATGTAACTACCAGTGAAAGGAGAGAGAGAAAAGAGATCAGAGTGTAATTTTTTAATTTTTATTATGTAACCGGGTTACCTGATCCGCTCCTGGATCCATGACAGCCATTCCCTTGGACTGACACTGAGATTCATTAGATGTGGGAGGAAACTAGTAGAGCAAAAGTGACACCTTTACTGACTTTGTGGCTCTACTCAATTAGCCAGTTACTCTACCAGTCTCCTGCCAACACAGTACCACCTTTTATATGTTAGATGTGGGGGCACAGCAGCCACTGCCAAAGTGACTTTTGCATGCATTAATCAAACCATTTCCTGCAAGATATGTGACTCAGACAGTGAATGCTTTCAGAAATGCATCTACAGTGATGCGCAGATGTTTTAGGCAGGTGTGAAAAAAATGCCATATAGTAAAAAGGCTTTCAAATATATATGTTAATAGTTTATTTTTATCAGTTAACAAAATGCAAAGTGAGCGAACATAAGAAAATCAAATATTTGGTGTGACCACCCTTTGTCTTCAAAACAGCATCAGTTCTTCTAGGTACACTTGCACACAGTTTAAGGAAATCTGCAGGTAGGTTGTTTCAAACATCTTTGAGAACTAACCAGTTCTTCTGTGGATTTAGGCAGCCTCAGTTGCTTCTCTTCATGTAATCGCAGACAAACTCTATGATGTGGAGGTCAGGGCTGTGTGGTGGCCATACCATCACTTATAGGACTTCTTGTTCTTTACGCTGAAGATAGTTCTTAATGACTTTGGTCGCAGTGAGGGCAACATGATTGTTGGGATTGTTGTCATGCCACAGAATAAATTTGGGGCCAATTGCATGAAGGATAACTATATGCCTGTACTTATCAGCATTTAGGATACCATTAAATCTGACTAAATCCTCAACTCCATTTGCAGAAATGCAGCTACAAACTTGCAAAGAACCTCTAACCATACTTCACTGTTGCCTGCAGACACTCATTCTTGTACCGCTCTCCAGCCCTTCGGCGAACAATGTGCCTTCTGCTACTTCAAATTTTGACTCATCAGTCCAAAGCACCTGCTGCCATTTTTCTGCACCCCAGTTCCTGTTTTCATGCATAGTTGAGTGCTTGGCCTTGTTTCCACGGCAGAGGTATGACTTTTGGGTCACAAGTCTTCCATGAAGACTTCTGGGCAGTAGATGGGTGTATGTAGAAATAAAGGTGAGATGCTCAACTAGGCTCATGAGCTAGCAAATACATGCAATAAGCTCACTGGGACTGTGTCCTCGCGCCCAGGGTGCAATCTCTTTTAGCTCATCAGTGCCATACACAGAGAGGAAATCTTCTGAAGCATATCATACCGGTCCTGCCAAATAACAGTCCAGCCACAAAATGCCAGACAGCTAGCCCCAGACGTACGTTTCGACCAGACGTGGACCCCTTGCTCACAGTGCCTAGAGGGATAAGCTGCACCTCGCTGACGAGGCCCAAGAAGGTCGAAACATACGTCTGGGGCTAGCTGTTTCCCTTGTTCAGAGAGGAATTGTCTGGCATTTCGTGGCTGGACTGTCATTTGGCAGGACCAGTATGATATGCTTCAGAAGGTTTCCTCTCTGTGTATGGCACTGATGAGCTAAAAGAGATTGCACCCTGGGCACGAGGACACAGTCCCAGTGAGCTTCTTAGATGTATTTGCTAGCTCAAGCCTAGTTGAGCATCTCTCACCTTTCTTTCTACAGTAGATGGGTGTACCAGGGTCCCACTGTTTTCTGACAATTCTGAGCTGATGGCACTGCTGGACATCTAACCACTGTGTCTACTGTCCTCAACATTGTCCATTTCTTTGTGCTTTAACCCCTTAAGGACCATTGCCGTACAAGGACCATCACGGCGCTCCGGCACTGAAGGACCAGTGACGGTCCTGGTACGTCATGGAGTTCAGGGCTCCCGGCGCGGCTGCACTCCGCTCCAGAAGCCCTGAACCAGAATTGGGAAAAAAAAAAAAAAAAAAAAAAAAAAAGCCCCGTGGTCCTCAAATGCCGGCTGCGCGTGCGCACACCGGTCCTTAAGGTGTTAGAGAGCTTGGACAGCATCTGGAAACCCGTCTGCCTTGAAATTTCTGTCTGGGAGAGACCTTGCTGGAGCAGTATAACCACCTTGTGTCTTGTTGCTGTGATCTATCTTGCTGTGTATAACTTGACATTAAACTCTCTTCAGCAACCTCACCTTTTTAGAGTTTGGCTGTTCCTTACCCAGTTTTATTCCTCCAACGCAGCTGTTTCAGATACTTATTGTGTTTCAATCTACATGTTAAAATTTATCATTAGCACCTGTTTGGTATTATTGTTTAATAATAATACACCTGACTATATGCCTACAAAATCCCTGGCTTTGTGCAAATATACCTACAAGAATAGACGCGGTTTTGAAGGCAAAGGCTGGTCACACCAAATACTTTATTTAGATTTTTCTTCTGTTCACTCACTATACATTTTGTTAATTGATGAAAATAAAACCATTAACATGTCTATTTTTGAAAGCATTCTTACTTTATAGCATTTTTTCACACATTACTGTAGGTTAGAATGGAGGCGCTATGTCCTGCTTCTCAGGATACTATGCATTGGCTTTTCTGCAGACTAGCAATTGCCATCCACTCTGGTTTCACTGGGCCTCTCTCTAGTCGATATCAGGATTGCAAGGATAAATAATGCAGTTTATTATGCTTAAAAACAGCTTAAATTATTGTCCAACATATTTTGTAGTTTTCACACCACAGAGGACACACAGATTATATATTCTCATCTTTTAGATGCGGTGCTCACTTTATTGTGCCACCAACAGCAAGTCTTTCTAGACCATGCCTCCCAAATAACTCATTTTATTGATCTTAAATAGTTTTCAACCATTACCTCTCATTGAACTGCTTTTTAAAAATTAGGAACAATTCCTTAAATATCCAGCTGAAGTTTCTGGAGCATTTGCAAATATGGTTTCTTAAACAGTTTTTGAATTTGCAATTGCATAGAACAGAATAGTACCTTAAGAGGAAAGAGGAGTGCTAATCTGTATTTCTGGACAGATAATTGCCATTACTACATATGGTTAAATATACTGTTTGGGCAGTACCACTGATAAATACTCAACTTTAGCAAGTGATATTGACTACCTGGGCCAAGGAGAAATTTTGAAACAACTCATAGAAAGAAGGTATTAAAAAGAGACAGCAGAAAGACATGATTTTGAATAGGGAAACAATACTAAACATAAGGGAAAATAAAAAATGCATGGTCTGTCTAGTCACAAACCTTTTCTTTAATGTGAGCTACTTTTAATCTATGAAAGATGTACTGAACTACAATTGTACTTGTTACAAAAAACAAACATTCTCTTTCCAATTACGAAATTTCCAGAATGTCTAAATAAGGTAATTTATAATTTGTGATACTAGACATGTCTTATCTAAAGAGACTGGAATAAAAGCTGTAAGAACAATGATGGTATAAATATCCTATATAATAATTTGCTAGGATGTTTGTCACAATGCAGTCAAGCGCAGTAGAGACTGCCCACGTTTGGGAAGTCTCTACTGCTCATGACTGCATTGCAAGAGTAAGGCAACGCAACACTGCATAGTGCGGAGCAACGAGGTAGCGGCTGCTTAAACCTTTTGAGTGCCAGAGGGCTACGCAACACATTGCAAAGCAATATCACCCAGACCTTGGCCCGTGTACATGGGCTTTTACACTAGTAATTCTATAGAATACATATATAAAAATTACATAAACTTCATCCCAACAGCGTCCAAATGGGAGCATCAAGGAGTTTAAAGTGAGAGTTATCAAAACAATAGAAGTTACTACTCCAAACAGAATAGATTAATTAGTAGGTAATATCGTTGATATTTAAAGGGATAATGTATTTATAAAAAAAATATATATACACACACACACACACACACACACACACACACACACACACACTAAATGATCCCAGTCCCATCTCTCAAACCTTTATAAGTAAAGCAGACACCAGGAGATTCGTGTCAGCTGACTTGAGGCAGCTCTTCAGCAGAACTGAAATCTAAAAAGAAATGCCTCACTGGAATGGTCTACAAAGTGTGCTTGAAAGCCAGCCACACTTTGTAGACCGTTCCAATTAAGTATTTCTTTTTAGATTTCGGTATTTCGTCTCTGCTGAAGAGCTACCTGCCAGCCCCGGGACCAAGATCTCCTGCTGTCAGCTTAAGTCAATGAAAGGGGAGGGATGGGGAAACTTTAACACATTCTCTCTCTCAAACCATAAAAGTGTGAGAGATGGGTCTGGGATCATTATTTTTTTAATAGCTACAATGTTTTGTTTTCCTTTACAAAGACACTGCCAACCCGTTAAGTACTATGAGCCCTAGAGGTTTAAATGAATAAGTTGATATTCAGGGTCTAGTATAATTCAAGGGAGGAGGGGATTTGCTTATCAATACTTCCTTTTCTTCTGTGTCCCTCCACTGGAATGAAAAACGGGTCAACTCCCTGCCTTTAGCCAAGTCAACTCACCTGGTCTCCTCAGTTACTTGTTTATGTTTTCTTACAACTTGGACAAATAAGAAAAGGAAATATAGGTAAGAACATTTCAGTCTCTTCTGTATCCTGCTCTGGATCAGTGAAAATGGGACATAGCATAGTAGTATACCAGAAGGGAGAGAGAACCTTGTGAGATAGAAAATAACCATAGACTGCAGAAAACAAGACACGTTAGAAAAGGCATGAAAGGAAAGGTAGTATATGGCATACTACCATCTCAATCAGATCAAATGCCTGCATGACTTCTCCAAAACTTTGTTTCTGATGAAGCTTGAACATCCACTTGATTATGTTTAATAAAAGTTGATAGACTATTTTGCAGCAGCTTTGCAAGTCTCTTCTGGGAGATGCTGAAGTCTTACATTTCCAAGTTGTAGAAAGACCTCAAAGAATGAGATTTAATAAGATACAAAGATGAAATTTACGCTCAGATATTTGTTTTTCCTCTGTGTCCTTCCACAACATTCCAAGTATTGACTTTGCCTCCCAGCTGGCAAGACCAAATAGTAAACTTAAGAGATCAGTCCAGACACCACTTTACCAGTTATTTTGTTGTCTCAGCTGTGAAATAGAGTAATTAGTAGTCATACAGATGCAAACAACAAAACTTGCATAATATAACCACCAAGGAACCTTGAAAACACATTCTGAACTATAACATGCATCTTGGGAGGGAGTGCAGTGGAAAAACAAGTATCGGTGAGAAAATTTCAAATTTTCTTCTGTATCCTCTCCACAGCATAACAAATGGAACCTATCATTTTTTTTCCTCTCTTTTTTTGGTAATGTTGGGTAAGATCCTACACTTACACCGTAACCGCCACCTGTAGCACCTTTCTTCTGTATTTTGGATCAGAGGAAGCTTGGGTGTCCAGGTTGTAATGCTTAATGAAGGTTGACAGGGAGACCATGTTGCAAAATTTCTTCAGGAGGTGGCTACTGCTTTTTGTGCCCAAGACGTGTTCACTTGCCTGGTAGAATGAGCATGCATACTCCTGGTATATTTCTACTGGCTAACATGTAGGCTCAAGCAATACAGTTTCATATTCACCTATTGAAGCTTTGGAAACTGCTGTTCCTGTGTGTTTGCCAAAGATAGACAGAAAAAAAAAAAATCCACACATTTTGAATTATTTTGTTCTTTTAAAGTAGGTTGACAAACACCTCACTAAATCTAGGTTGTGCAGCTCCTGCCCTTTAGTGTTAGAAAGATTGGAACAAAAGTAAGGTAAACCAATCTCTTGATTGTGATGGAATACTGACACTACTTTCATTCTGAGAGATGTTTTAGTCCTCAGAACCACTTTATACTGGTGGAAAGAAATTTGGAGACACACACAAGAGTTTGTAACTCCCCAATCCTTCCGGCTGACATTACTGGTGTCATTATTATAGTTTTTATTGTTAGGTTCCTTAAGGAAATTGTCTGCAGAGGCTCAAAGCCTGAATGGGTTGAAAGTTGCTGAAGTACCAAATTAAATCCATGCAGGAATCACTTTTGATACTTGGTTTAATTTTTGAAAATCACTTTAATATGTTTCTTTATCAAGGAGTTCGCTGCAAAAGGGTGTAGATATCACTGCTGACAATGCAGACAGTTGCACCTTTATAGATGCTGGTTTCAACCCTGCTGCAGAAAATCAAATACTTTGCAGAGATAGCTCTCCTAGCCAGACCTTTTTCCTGACACCATTTGTTGAATATACAGACCAAGTTCTGTAATATGTTTTAGAAGAGGACTATTTTCTTCCCTGGATAATTGTATTGGCTACCAATTCTGAGAAACTAATTTTAGAGAGCTACTCTTAGCATCTAGAAGTTTGGATGGAATGGCGAATGGAACCCTGAGATAATAGGTCCACTATTGCTGGAAGATGAATGGGGGGGGGGGGGGGGGAATTCTCACCAAATCTGCGTACCAAGTTTTTCTTGGCCAACCTGGGGCTACCAGAGTTACACTTGCCTTGTCACCACTTCCTGAAGCAGAGGTATGGGAGGGAAGATATTCTGATTTTCAGGTCATCCTGTCCTAGGGCTTTGCTGTTGTCCCTTCTGGACAGAAAGATACAGCATTTTGCATTTGCCTCCATGGCCATGAGGCATACCACTGGCCTTCCTAGAAGAGCTGATGTCCCAGAATCTCTCCTTTTAGGGATCATACCCCTGGATCTAACCTCTTCCTGCAGAAAATCCTCTTGACAGCTTGAAATTCATGAGATTTGAGCTGCTGAAAGAGCCACCGGGCTCTTTTCTGCCCATAAAAAATTTAGGGTAAGGCTGCTGAGAGCCTAACTCCTTGTGCCTCCCCAATTCAGTAGGTATCTCACTATACTCATGTCTGACCTAATCAGTACTGCCTTTCCTGATAGATTGGACTTGAGTCAGACAACACCAAACTGCTTTTAATTCCAACAGATTGATGTGAAGCTTTGAGTTTTGCTTGCTCTGGAGACCCTGAACCAATCTGCTTCACCATATGCCTCCCTGACCTTTCTGACTTCTGTGGTGAGGTTCTTCCAATTCAGTCCCTCTGTGCAGATTTCAGTTTTAACACCCAGGTGAGCTCCTTTCATGAGGATTCTAGAAATGGTATTTTTCTGAAGTAGTCCAAAATGATCCTTCTTCCAGAACCTCAGGAAATTGTCCTGAGTTTTCCTGAAGTGACTTAGAGCCCACGGAATTCACTTGTATGGCTGAGAACAGATTCCCCAGAAGTCTTGAAAACTGTAATCTAGATACGTAGGATTACATTTTTTTTTTTCTTCTTCCAAATCTGTCAGCCATAAAAACATAGTTCTCACTACACAGAATATAGATGTGGCCATATTCAAGTTATGTCCTCATCTTTTAAAAATAAACCTTTCCTCGTTCCTTAAACATGATAAATGAAATGGGACCATAAAAATAGGAATCTCTTTCATATTCCATAACACCCAGCAGCTTTTGAGTTTCCGTTACACCCAAACTCTTCCTGAAAACCTTCTGGAAATGACATTTAACAGAATAAAATAACCAGATTCTTCAGTTATTTCACCCTCATCTTGAGAGAGATTAGACCGATTCCATATACTGGAAGCTAGCTTCTCTTCTTCCATAAAAATGATAGAACCCTAACCTGGTTCATCTAAACGTTGCTTTTTTGGGGGGGAACTGCAGCTTCATCCACAGCAGATAAGATTTTTGCATGACCGATTTCATTCAGGTCAAGAATCCCTGAAACTGTGAAGGCATCTCTTGTCCAGCTGCCTTCAAGCATTCTGAGCAAAGTCTGGAAGAATCTGTTGCCGGTATCTTCCTATCCTGTACAAGCTCTAGTCTTTAGTAACTTTTCCTCCTTACTGCCAGAGTCTGTAAGAGTCCTCTCTCTATCAAAAAAGTCTTTGGAGCTGCTGCTAACATGTTAATTTAACCTTTTGAGTGCCAGAGAGGTACGGAATGCATTACACTCAAAGGGGGAAAAAAACATGCCTGTATAACTAGTGTTCTCTTGACTCCAGAGTATATACCCCATCACTGCCAGAAAGTCATGCATCATCGCTTTACTTTGACGAGCCCTGAATGTTGAGAAAATTGCTTTATATACTTTTCCTTCCTGTCAAGCACTGAACACGACGAATCGGGAACCATGACATTTTCCAAATTAATGCAATACCAGGATGGCTGGCATCAAGTTGCTGCTGGTCCAGAAACACATAAGCCCCTAAACATCACAAAAATCCCTAGGGGAAGAAAAAAAAAAAAATCCAGTCATTTAGTCACATGGATGAGTCCAACCTCCAGCAGGGTAGGACCAAAGTAACTTCGGCGTCCTTGTGAGACTTTACTAATGAACCGATTGGTGCTACCAGCTAGAGAGGGGAGTTAAACCTTACTGAAAGGAAAGCTTTATACACATCACTGCCTTCATTTTTGTTAAACAAATAAACACCCTTTCCTCTAATCTTTATGGAGGACCTTCTCTTTGCTCAGCTCTTTGAGTAAATAGTAACTTAGAGTTCTATGTATTGACCTTGAATGTTTGTAAACAGTAAATCACCACATAGGCGCCTCTTTTCTAATTTAATAAATCATACTTTGTCTAGTCTCTCTTTACAGCTCAGATCCCCCAATCCCTTTACCAGTTTTGTTGTATGTCTCAACACTTTAGTGTTCATTAATCTATTTAAGAACTGGAACCCAAAACAGCACTCCATATTCTAGATAAGGCCTTACAAAGGATTTAAAATAGGTAGAATTATATTCCCCTCTCGTGCATTTATAACCCTTTTTATAAAGAATAGTACCCCACTGGCTCTTGCAGAGGTTAAACTGAACTGCATGTTGCAGTGATATCTATTAGTACTCCTAAATCTTTCTAACAAGGACTCCCCAAGTATTTGTCCCATTTAAAGGAGCAGTAAGCTTTTTTTAAATGAAAGCCTATGTTATAAGGCTTTTACTGCTAAGTAAAACAAGGGCACCTCCACTGTTGTCAGTTTTGTTCAAATGTTATACCAGTTCAAATAACCAGGAAGTGAATTTAATGTGTGTTTAATTCCTGAAAGTTCTAACTGACAGCTTGCATCAGCATTTTCTGTTACATTTCTAGAGAGCCGCTTGTTTCAACTTTAATACATTTGTGTCTCTCAGAAGTGGGAGTACTTACTTTATTCAACAGTAAAAAGCACTACAATGATTTTTTTTTTTTTTTTTCATAAAAAAGTTTGTCCCTTTAAATGTATATGTAGTACGTGTTTCTGCAGCACAAATGCACAATCATACATTTATTTATATTAAACATCAACTCCCACTTTTTCGCCTAACACAAATATTTCTACAGAAGAAAAATTAAAAACATTTCCTGTATTTCCTTACAAAGCTTAGTATCATCAGCAAAGATTGAGACACTACTTTCAATACCAGCTGCCAAATCATTAACAAGCTAAAAAGCATTGGGCCTAGGACTGAACCCCGTGGCATACCACATACAACTGTAGACCAACTTGAAAAGGTTTCCATTACAAATTCTCTCTGCCATCATTTAACCAGTTCTCCATCCATGCACATATATCACATCCCAAATCAAAGCATTTTAATTTATGCAGTAACCTGTTGAAGCACTGTATGAAAGGCTTTTGCAAAATTCAAGTATACTACATCAACTGCAATACTCTTGTCCAAGCCATTACTTTCCCTTTCAGTAAAATGTAAGCAGGTTTGACATATCTATCGTATATAATAAATTGCCAAATATTTATTTAGAAAATGTTTTACTAGATAGAATACACTCATTTTCAAGTATGTCCTGGATAGTGTTCAGTAAAGGGTTACATATTTACACAAATTGTGAAACATTATAAACATACATATACATTAATATACACACTTAAAGCGATAGTAATAATTGAACATTTTATTTTATACTGTAGCCCTTAGAAAAGCATGAAAAATTATACAAGTCTAAAGGTTTGGGAGATATTCACAAGTTCCCTTTTCCTGGTTGTTTCAGCCAAGTCTGCCATCTAGTGGACAGATTTGGAATCCGGTCCACAGATCAACCGGCAGCTCTTTAGCAGTGCCAAGATCACGATCTTTAAAAAGAACTACTTAACTGGAACTGTGTACAAAGTGTGCCTGGCTTGCAAGCACACTTTGTAAACCATTCCAATGAAGAAATTATTTTTAAAGATCGTGATCTTGGCACTTCTGGAGAGCCGCGGCCAGTCAAGGAACCGGATTCCAGATCTAAAGGCTAGAGCAGTGACGTCACTCCAGGGGAAACTTTACTTGTTAAGACATATCATTTTTCATGTTTTTTAAGGGCTACAAAATAAAATAAAATTATTTTCAAGTATTACTATCCCTTTAAATACTTAAATTATATACAGTTAAACACTTTCGGTATAAAGAAGCATTTGCTTTTAAGGATTTTAGATTGGGAGCAGATATGATTATTTCAAGCAGATTGTTCCAGATTTTTGGAGCTCTGAAGGAAAAAGCAGATTGTCCGCTTCTTTCTTGTATTGTGGTATACGCAGTGAGTTGTTAGTAGTGGCGCGAAGGTTATAGTTAGTATGGAGAGCTGGAGTGAGCATACTGCTCAGGTAGTCTGGTAGTTTTCCAGAGAAGTGGTTGTGTACTAAGCAGGAAAGGTGAAGGTTACATCTAGGGTTGCACCGATACCGATACTGGTATCGGTGGAGATACCAGCATTTGCGCGAGTACTTGTACTCGCGCAAATGCGGCCGATGCCAGCACCGATACCCTGTGTCAGGGTCGGTGCTGCAGTGAGGGAGCCCGGGGAGCTGCTCCCCGGTCACCTCTCTCACTCCTGCAGCGTCGGAGCATTGCCGCGGGTTACCATGGCAACACTCCGACGCTGACCTCTGCCGGGGCTCGCGAGAGAACAGCGAGCACCCGGCAGAGGAGAGTAAGGGAGGCAAGATGGGGCAGGGGGTGGTGAGAGGCAGAGAGTGGGGTCAAGAGGGAGATAAAGTCAAAAGGAGGAAGGATCAGGAGACCAAAGGAGGGGGGCCAAGAAGAGGCAAAAGGAGGGGTGATCAGGAGGGAGAGAGAGGCAAAAGGGTGAGTCAAGGAGGAGTGGGAGAAAGGGGGATCAAAAGCCAAGACAAAAGAAGGGGGCTCAAGAGGGATAGAATGAAGCAAAAGGTGGGAATCAAGAGGGGGAGAAAGTCAAAAGGGGAGAATCAAGAGGTGGTGTGTGTGTGTGTCTATATATTTATTTATTTTTTCAAGTACTCACCAATACAAAATTACCAATACTTTTTTTTTTGCGGTCATTTGCCAGTTTTCCAAGCACCTAAAACATGTAGGTACTTAGAAAACTGGCAAATGACTGCAAAAAAAAAAAAAAAAAAAAAGGTATCAGTGAGTACTTGAAAAAGTATCGGTACTCGTACGGTATCGGTGCATCTCTAGTTACATCTAGATTTGAGTGTTAGCCAGTTTAGTTCTTTAAGCATCTCACAATGATGGGTAGTGTAATTACATTGGAGGATAAAGCGGCATAATGAATTATATACAGTTTCAAGTTTACTAAGATGGAGTTCTGGCGCTGGAGCATATACTACGTCACCATAGTCTATGACTGGCAGCAACATTTGTTGTACAATACGTTTTCTCACCAGGGTACTTAAACAGGATTTGATTATTTTGTAATTATTTTGGGATAAAGTTTGGAGTATGTTTGTCAGAAGCAGTCATGCGCAGTAGAGACAGCTGTGCGTGCTGCAGTTATGCGCACTACAGACTGCCTGCACCTGATAAAGGAGTGGGGCGCTCCAAATTCAGACCATAGTTCTCCTTGCGCACCTTCCTGGGGGGGTCCCAGAAAGGTGCCCAGAGAGGACTATGGTCTGAATTCAGAGCGCCCGCTCCATTATCAGCCGCGGCACGCTCGGGCAGTCAGTACTGCACATGACTGCAGCACGGCCAACAGGATCCGGCCACTAGCCGAAGTTGCTGGGTGGCACTGTGTACACAGGCTTTTAAACTAGTTCTTTATAAAACCCATGTTGGCTACTAATAACATTGTAATGAATACTATTAACAAACAACTTCCTCTTACACACTACTGACGTCAACTCCCGGATCTATATAGTTTTCTGATTTCGAGCTTGCCCCCTTTTTTGAAAAATACTAAATATCACTGAGCACTATACCTGATGCTAATGACTGAATAACTATTTAAAAGTACACAGTCTTGGTAGTTCCTTGAACCCTTGGGTGTATTAGATCAGATCCTTTATTCACCATAATCTTTTCCAGGCTCTTTTGGGCTTTAGCCTAATTAAGCCATTTATGACTGAGGAAATTCTGTGGTTTTCTCTGTTTGCACTTACCCTGCCATTGTTGCTTCCTTTGTATATACATGAGTAGAGAATGTATAAGGTGTCAACCATAACTTTACCCTCATAAATTAGTTCACCTATCTCCGTTTTAAGAGGAACAGTATCAGAGTTAATAGTTTTCATTAAATATACTTTGACAATTGTTTAGGAGCTGTCTTGCTTTCTTTTGCAATAAGTCATTTTCAAGCTTTATCTAGCCCAATTGCTTGTTTGTATATTGTAGTATTTATTTATTTTTTAATGATGCATCTGACCTGACTTAAAAACCAGGCTTTTCAGCTATTTTCACATTTCAGTGCAAACCTCTATTAAAGTTGCAACGTTATTAATTTACTCCTCTTGTATTTATCCTCCAATTGTAAATATTGACATGTATATATATCCAAGATCATTTTATCCCCTTAACAACCCGCCGCACAGGCACGCGGCGGTCACTAAAGGACCACGGAGCTTTTTTTTTTTCCCCCCCTGGATTCCGGACTCCCCGAATGGCATGCAGCCGCGGGGGGGGGGGGGGGCCGGAATTCCATGGGACATTAACTCAGATCGACTCATGATGTATTATGACCGTCAAGGGTCATTAAGGGGTTAAGGACCAGGAAAATCTGAGTTGGATTTCACTTATGGCCTGGAGAAATTCTGACCTTTTTGATTATGTCTTTATTCAACAGTGTTTTCCCTCCAAGTACTTTATTTTACCCATGCAAATTATATACTTTTTTTCCAGCACAAGCAGGGCTTTATTTTCATATCATACTTATATGGATAGCCCACCGGTTCATTAAAATTAAAGATCATTTGGGCGCAATGGGTTTAATTTTTATGGAGACAGCATGAAAGGTATGACCGGTCAGCCATACCTACAAAATGGGCAGTTTTAAGTGGGCACTGTTCCCCCTGTGTGAAAATACCAATGTCCCTCTATCCCACCCTACTTTCCCATATTTTTAGTGATGAGAATTGGTGGTGTGTATAAGTGTACTACATGGCTCCACAACAATCAAACTCCCAATATTGTTTCTTGAAACTGTTTTTTTTTGTTTTTTTTTTAAATAAAAGCTGTTATTTTTAAGACAAATGTATTCTGGGGTTTTTTTATATTTTAAATTTAAAAAGTGTCTTAGCAGGTCAGAAATGGACCTGCATCCAGCCGGCCTCCAGCAGTGAAGGGGTTAATACTCCCAGATACTGCATTTTTTGACCACTAGATTTCTCATCTCTGCCCCTTACTTTGATAGTAAGGCAGAGAGGCATAGATTAGACACAAAGTCAGTGTGCTTGTAACACTGCCTTTTCTAATCTAAATGCCATTACATGTGATCTCGCCTAGAGCGATCTTGTGTACCAGCAGAAGAGACACGGACTGAAACAGAGTGCTCCGGTACCAGAGAATTCAGTTTCAGCTTGAACTCAATGATAGCAGCGCGTCTCCATGCACGCTGCTATCATTTAACACATGACGTGCCAGGACCATCATGGGTCCTTAAGGGACGTTTACCCAAGACAGTCCTGGCATGTCATGGGTCGTTAAGGGGTTAAACAAATTCCCTCTCTCTTATGCATTCTCTCTCTACATATTACATTACAGTCAATGTACTTTAATACTAAATTTAGCACTGTAAAATTAGCCTTTTTAAAGCCGAATGTTTTGGTTAAGCCTCTGTTAACCCCCTAACGTACATGTATGCCACGAGGTGGGTGTGCCCTAAAAGGACCAAGGGCATACATGTACGTCATGGAATTCTGAGCAGCTGCAAGCCGTTCGGGGAGTCCGAAAGCGGATGAGGAGAAAAGAGGAAAACACTCCATGATCTGTAACGGCTGCATGCAGCTGGTAATTAAGGGGTTAAAAATGGATCATTAAAACTTATTTTAAAAGGGACAGTAATGTCCAAAAAAAAAAAAACTAAAATAATAATATGCGCCAAACCTGATCTCTCAAACCGCTATGGTTTGAGAGAGATAGGGATTCAGAGTTTGCCCCTCTCTCCTGACATCAATGTCTAGATGACAGCAGGAGATCCCAGTCAGGGGACCAGCAGGCGGCTCTGCAGCAGAGCCAAGATCTCGTTATCTATAAAGAACTCATTCACTGGAAAGGTCTACAAAGTGTGCTTGCAAACCAGGCACACAATTCTTTATAGATAAATGCGATCTCTGCTCTACTGCAGAGCCTCCTCGAGTAGTACGACTACTGGATTTTTTTTGAGACATTACTGTCCCTTTAATATTGTAGCTATTCAAAAAAAAAAAAAAAAAAAAAGTAATTGAGGCCAGTTTTAGCTCTCAAAACTCTGTAATGAATATTTTTCAGATAATAAAGTTCGTCCTTCTCTCCCCATTCCCTGATGTCAACGCTATTAGAGCAGGAGACTCTTCAGCAGAGGAGAGATAGCGAAACAAAAAAACCAAACAAAAACAAAACAAAAAAAAAAAAAACATACTTAATTTGGTCTACAAGCACAATTTGTACACCAGTCAAATTAAGTATTTGTTTTTTGATCTTGGCTCTACCGAAGAGCCTCGTCCGTTGCCAGGATCTCCTGCTCTAAGACAGAGCTCTGACGTCAGGGAAAGGTGTGTGTGTGTGTGTGGGGGGGGGGGGCTTTATAATCTAATATCTCTCAAACTATAAATGTTTGAGAGATAAAACTGGCCTCAATTAATACTGTAGAAATCCATCAGAATTGTTTGATATTAGGTCCAGCAAGTTGTTACCTCTACTTCTTCAGACATGAAATGGTCATTAACCAGACTTTAAAATGATTTTCCTTTGCTGTTCTCCAGTCTCAGAGTTCTTGAGATATCCCATTATGTCTGAAAAGCCTAATCTATTTGAGTTATAGTTGAGCTTCTTCAAACTCCCCAATATCAAGTGTCTTGTAGAACATGCTTTACATATAGGCATAACGCCATCCCTCCTAAAGATAACACTTTAGACTGACCGCCAAGTCACGTGTATCATCTACCCCCAATCAGATCATACAGCTCATTTATTGCAATCAGTTCCATCATTTTAGTAGCCAGAAGACAAACATTTACTGCATTGTAGTTTTGAAGAATCACATTCTTTGAGATAGTTGCCTTTTTATCAGGCTGTAATAGTCACCTCCCTATTAGATGAGCTAGCCTATTAACACTTTCCACTTTCATGCCCTCCAATACTACCATTTCTTTGTTTACACTGCTTACACCATTCTCTGGGATATCACCCCCACCCCTTTTCTAAGTTAAGCAGCTGATACAATCTTCTAACTATCCTAACCCTTAGCACAGCAGACCCCTTCCCACCAAGGCGCAATCCATCATTACTATAAAAATTGCCCCCAAGGGAAGAGAGAGCCCAGTTCTCTGACACCTCTAGTTATCCGTTCCTCATTTGGTGGAATGGAAGAGTGGTGAAAGATCAGTGTCAGAAGTGTTGCATGGGGATTTAAAGGGATACTACTGTCTCACTTTAAATTAAGACCATTATTCCTCATTGTTTGTAATAACGATCTGTACCGGCAATGTTCTTAATGGTGTAGTTTTTGTGTCATTAGATCATAAAATTTACCTTTCATCCCTTCCTTATCTCACCTCTGAGCAAAAAGCTGGTCCTAACGGATCACGATGAGAGATAATCTTGTAACAGAATAAGGAAAAATCTGCCATCCTTCATCAAGGGAGGCAGGGTTTTCCATATAGATAGCCACAATATTGTTCCTCGTTGAAATCTGTCTGTTCAAGACGACAGATTTCAGATCTGAGGGAAGGCAGCGTGAACTCTGTAAAAGGGGAAGGAGGAGCAATATTTATAATATAAAATCACACAAAAACGACACCGTTAAGAACACTGACAACAGTACAGGTCATTATTACAAGTTATAATGAATAATTGAATCTAAAGTTATAAAGAGATATTACGATCTTTAAGAGTCTTGTCAGCTATGTGAAATGCCTACAAATGGTGGGCAATTTGAATAATTGTGTTAAGTAATGGAAAAAAAATATAAATAAAAATTAATCTTGTACTAATTAAATATATATTTTACAATGATAGGTCCACTAAGCTGTATGGCTATGAAATTATGGAAAATATTAACTTCGCTTGCACAGTAAAGAAAAAAACATGTACTTGGGGAAATCAGTAATCTGCCATGTTATTTTTTTCACCATTTATGTATTCTAGAAAAAGTGATATTTTAACCAGCAATAACTTCTGATCAGACTGAGGGGACTCCACTGCAAAAAAATATTAACAGCTACATCTCAGACCTCAACCTGGTTAATGATCTATGCCTGGGACCAAGCAATCACAACCTAGATTTGCCAAAAGCTGGTTGAAGCGGGGTGCCCCCTCAGCTACAAGATACTGAATTCTCAAATACTACTTACTTTTTTGGGGGTATGTATACCTGCTGTATTCATTAAACAAAGCCAAGTTTTGTTTTTTGACCAGACTCAAATTGTGTGTGTGCGTTATGTCAGCAGACTGCCAAGGAGGGCAGTTGCCGGTTCAACTTCCCCGTGCTCCCACATTGTCAAAATAACTGTGTATGATGTGTTCTAAAAAACGACCGGACAGGCACCCCTCTGGGTTGAGAGACATGAGATGTAGGAAGGTTGGCTGATTAAAGGGATATTAATGTTTCACAAAAACAGCAGCTCCAATTAATCATCATAGTATTTGAGCCTTAGAGAGTGTTATTTTAATACTGTCAAGAGTAATTGAATGATAAATTATCCCCCTCCCACCCCTTTTACTGATGTAACACCTCAGCGCAAGACTGTCCAGATGGATCTCAGAGAGGTACACTCTTCAGTTAGCATAAGGGAAAAACCTGCCAAGAGGGGCATGGTTTTCCTTATGCTCACACTAAGAAGATTGTCCCTTGCTGTGAGCTCCACATCTGAGGGGAGGCAGCTTACACTAAGTACAAGGGGTATACTGATCATTCAGTTACTCTTGAACTACAACTCTGACAGTACTGAAATAACACTCTCCATGGCCCAAATAAGATGATTAATTGGAGCTGCTTTTGTTTTGAAACATTACTATCCCTTTAATCAGCCAACCTTCCTACTTCTCATGTCACTCAGTCCCAGAGTTGCGTCTGTCTGGTTGTTCTCTTAGAACACATCATACGCAAATTTGGAAGTAACATCACAGTCAAAGCGGTGGAAGAATTCAACACACACACACACACACACACACACACACACACACCGATCACGTCCAATAGTAATAAATGGAGTAGAAAAGTTTTACTATCAAGCGTTTTGTTGGATTTGGGCTAGTGCAGTGGTATTTAAACACACGTAATGCCCTACCCCCATTTTCACTAAGCTTTGATGCTTCTTGCTTAGTTTATTGAAATAAATGGAACACTTTGCATGCTTTTTTCATTCAGACATGCTTTAATATATAACTTTTCAAAAAAAAATATATTTTTTATATACATACACATGTACAAACAGGGCCAACAGGGCTGTCCATACAGCTGCTCTGTTAATCAGCCTGCCACAGATGTGTATTCTTTACAATAAATACTGTTATGTTGCATCACCAAAGTTTGGTACAAAAAAGTTTTCACATACCTCCACTTTGGGGAAACAGTGGGATAAAAAACAAATATTGAGTTGTTATTATTATGAAAGAAGTAATGTTCTGAGAGTATATAGGGATTTTAACATGCATGTGCAAAATAGATTGTAAACTAACAAGATCACCCTATCCACTATAATACCATAACTCTTATCTAATAAATTCACATACTAAATATCTGACGATGCCTTAGAGCCAAGACAGTTATAACAAAGTACAAGCACAAATCACTGCAGTATTTCCTATTCAGCAACAAACTTTTAAGAAGTCACTGCACAATAAGGCTGGGCAACCAATAGTTTTGAGGTTTAGGGGAGGGGGCTTCCCAACCCTGCTCTACATCACCAGGAAACATTAGTCACAATGTCCCTTATAGCAAGTTATTTTAGCAAGCCATTGCTGCTAATTTATTGCTAAACGTACCCGTTTCACTGCACAAAAGAAAGCAGTTATCAACCCGTTAGCTTTCGGTACATGGGACTCAAACACCACCCTCCCATAGACCTCGATCATGCTGCAGAGCTCGAATGTGTTGCAAGTAGAGATACCATTGCACCACCATCTTGTGTTCAGCTCGCCGATTTCCTTCATAAACCGATACTCATGCACCTGTACGAAAGCTTCGTGATGGCGCAGCTCATTACGTAGTGGCTAAGAGGACTTCAGTTCAGGCTGGGTAGTTCGGTCGTCCACTTTCCAATAAAGCGATACTAATTTTCTCGGGTCGCAACCGTGTCTCGGATTAAAATTTAAAGAAGAGAATGCACGACGTTCAGTTAATTCATTTCTAAACATGAATTACCCTTTCAGCGCCAGGTGATAGCTAAACCGTGCGTTGGAAAAGCCTCCGGCACCCAAAGGGTTAAAAGAGCCGGCGATGTCCAACTGACCGGCCACGACGCTGGAGCTCTGCTGGTAAGCGGACAAATCTGTCAAAAAGAAACAAAACAGATCTGCGAATTAAACCGTTTTATATAAACACAGGGCCGACTTCCAACCCCTATATGAGATAATGCAAGTACAAAAACCACATACAACTGGAAATTCAAATATAAATAACGTTTAAGTTCTACATCTCTAACCGTTTTTTGCCCATACGAAGACTGTTCGCAACTTACCACAAACACCGTATAATTGTATTACCTACGTAGGTTGAATCTTTACTCCCTGATGTATTCGTTTGCTATTCTCCCACCTTCTCTTCTTTACAGACTGCAGGAAGGAGGAGGAAGATCAGTAAATGTTGCTCTTATTACTTAAAACGTCATTTCCGCTTTACGATGCTAAAATTGAGACCTCTGTTGTTTCTTCTAGGAGTGTAAACTTTTAGACATATTGTACTAGAGTAGACTGACAATATTTCGAGTACATCAAGACAACGCTGGCGGGCAAATTAAAGACAAAAAGTTATCTTAAAAATGCGATTTTTTTTTGTCTATGACAAAATGTCATACTTTAGCAAGTTCAAAAGATTTTACAGTAAATATGTTTTGGGTTCACGTGGTGCAAATAAGTTTTGAAAGGCACACGTTTATTTATACATATAAGCAGTCAATTTGTACATGAATGTACTAACTTATATACATTTATGCAACTATTTTTATACGTCTTAATCAGTGTCCTAAAGTAATATGAAGACGGAACTGAACCTTTCTTCTGATACCAACTCAGAAAGGGCAGCAGCCATTGTTTTATATTATTATATTAATGTCTAGATCAGGGGTGGACATCCCTGGTCCTCATGAGCTATATCCAATGCATGTTTTCAGTAAATTCCTGATAGAGCACAGAGAGGGCACGTGAAGGCGCTCTGGATCTATAACAAAAATAGAGTTCCCAAATTAAGAATTATATCTCGATATTATAATGTTTCAATTGCACCTCGTCTAAAGAACAATTAGGTCTTGTGGCTCCAAACTCTCCCGCTATTCCTCCTTCTCCACACCAGCAAAGCAAACCAAATGTATGGCTGAAGCGCTGACCTTGCCTTTATTACTGCCAACCTCAGACTGTAAGGTACCAGCAGCGCTTCCCTGGTACCTTACAGTCTAAGGTCGGCAATAATAAAGGCAAGGTCAGCGCTTCAGCCATACATGTAAGAGCGAGCGACTGCGTGCTTTCCCCCAGGCACGCTAAAAATGGCGGCTGTGGGTGGTCCAGCATGCAGGGGGGGGGAGAGACAAAGGATGAGGCATGCTGGGCCCGCCGTGGCCGGCGGGAAAGGTAGTGGGGTGGGGTTTTTCACACCTGCGAGGTGAGGGTGTATAAAGGTGAGGCCAGCTAGGCTGGCCTCACATCATTACTAACCTTGTTTTGTGCTTGTATCTTTGCAGGAGCAGCAATCATGGATCAAGAGAAGGTGTTGCCTCGCCGTTGAATTTCCCTCCCAAAGCGGTATCGCCAAGGGCCCAAGGCGGCCCTGGTTTCCAGGCCACGGCGCAAGCGTCTGTCTTTAGCTTCCTCTTCTGGGTCCCTTCCTTTGTCTGATGCTTCTCTGTCCTCTCCGCTTCCATCTTATGCTGTGTCCGCCCCATCTGTGGGGCTTGTTGAGCTCCCCACTGTCCTTGGGCCTTCTCTGGTAGGCGCGTCCCTGCTGCTTATCCCTCCAGTTTCCTCGGTTGCGGCGGTCATGTCCCCCGCTGTATTAAAGTGGGTTTGTGGGAGGGGACGCTTTCCCCATAGGCTGGGGGTTGGAGGTGGCGAGGGAATGGGCTGCCAGGAAGGGTAGTAGGAGGGAAGATGGACTCATCACCGCCTCGGACTCTGGGTCCGGTGATGAGTACGCGGCCGCCATGGAGGAGGAGAGAATGCCCTTGTCCTCTTCTTCTGGCACTTTTATGTAGAAACCGGATGTCACACCAGTAATGACTTCCAGTTCTCTGGTGGATGCTGCCGGCACATGCGCAGAGCAGCATCCACGAAACATGGCGGCAAATTTAAACTGGGTGCCCACTCCTTTGGCAAGAGGGGAGCTCCAGCGGCTATGGAGCAAGCTATGCGTCGCAGGAGGGAGGAGGTAGGGAGGCTGGGCAGTCAGGTGGGCATGGGGAGTCAAGGGCTGGGGGAGTGCAATAGGGGGAATGGGGGTGCAGGTCCTTCGTCAGGCTTGTCTCCTGGGTGGTTTGGTCCTTGGGGTGGTGGTGGCTCTCATATGGGGGGTAATTTTGCATCCCATGCGCAGTTGCAGGGAGAGGGTGGTCCATTTAGAGGTGGGGGTGGTGGTAATGGTCCCTGGCAGGGTTGGCCTCAACCGGGCCAGATGGGAGTTTGGCCCCTTTTGGGCCCCCTGGGGGGATATGGGCCAGGAGGAAGTGGAGGTTGGGTTTTTGGGGGTTCATGCTCTTGGGGAATGGGGGGGGTAATTCCCTTGTTTGTTCGGGAGAACAAGCTCAAGGGGGGGATAGCTAGTCGGGGGGATAGGAGTAAAGCAGTTAAGGTGCAGTCTCTTAATGCTGTGGCATGTGTGTCAGACCAGATTCTTGGGACGCAGGAGGCAGCTCGGATGAGTTCCAAGACTCAGGAGGACAAGGTGGAGCAGAAGCAGGAGTCAGCAGAGAATAGCGGTCAGCAGGAGGCGGATATCAGAGGTAATGGTGAGTCTATACCTATTGTTAAAAAGTGTTAAATAGGATGGAGGACTCATCCTCTGAGGAGTCAGATTCGTCTGATTCATCAGACAATGACTCTGAGGAGGGTGGGGTGGTTAAAATTCATGAGAAAATGTGTTAAAGGTGTGAAGACAAAAAAAAAAGGGGGGGATACTAGGAAACAGGTCAATTTAGCAACAGCAGGGGACACTTATGCCTGTGTAATTACTGCTTTGCATGCGCATGTTAAAGATAATGTTCAGCAGAGAATAGGGGCAGGCAAGTATGTCCGTGTCTTTGATTTTACTAGAAAAGCAGTGAGAGAGAAGCAGGGGAAAGGTAATAAGGAGGAAAAAGGTTTATAAGGGGATTTTGCAGTGGGTAAGGGTTTTTTGCGGTTTATGCAAGTGTGTATTTGGAGTTTAAGCCAGAGGAGGCTCAGAATTTATGGAAATATAGTGAGCTAATCGTTGGTTTGGGTACTAAGCATGGTGGGTCTGTCTGGTTGGAGTATGATAGAGAGTTCAGGACTAAGATGGCGGAGTGTATGTCATTAACCTTTGGCCAGAAGGATACGGATATATGGACTAATGTGGTGATGGGGGCAGCTAACAAGAAGGTGTCAAGCCAGGCTGTGGTGTAGGCGAGGCAGGGGACAGCAGCTGGAGCTGGATTTAAATCTGCATACTGGGCTTACAAGGAGAAGAAGTGCACTAGGGGTTTTTCTTGTAGATTCAGGCATGCATGTAAGGTATGTGGGGGTACCCACTCGGTGATCGATTGCAGGCGGGGGGGCGCAGCGACAATAAGCAGTCCTTTCATAATCCTGGAACGGGCGAAGTCGCCAGTGCGGGTAGGTGAGTTGGCTGAACTTTTCAAGGAGTACCCTGATAGGGCTAGGGCGGAATTGTTGTTGAAGGGTTTTGCAGAAGGTTGTTTTGTTCCAGTTAATGAGGCAGTTTGAAGGTGAGCAAGGTTAGGAATTTGAAGTCGGATTATATGCATGCGGCAATTTTGCAGGAAAAATTAATAATGAGGTGGATTTGGGTAGGATGCAGGGCCGTTTGACAGTAGTCCAATTGAGGGTTTAGTGGTGTCCCCGGTGGGGCTGGTACCCAAGAAAGAGGCAAGAAAGTTTAGATTGATGCAACATTTGTCATATATTTGGGGGGGGGGGGTCAGTGAATGATGCTCTGGAAGAGGAAGTGTGTAGCGTGCAGTACCAGATTTTTGATGCAGCTTTGGACATAGTGAAAGGGGTGGGCCCAGGGGGCAATGTTGGCGAAGTCAGCATTTAGGTTGCTGCCACTGAATCCTCAGAGCATTTAAGTACACAGGTTGTTGTGTTAAGGGGAAGTTTTTATGTGGATAAGTGTTTGCCTATGGGCTGCGCAGTGTCTTGTGCATATTTTGAGGCATTTAGTTCATTTGTGCATTGGGCGTTGGTAAAGCGGGCGAAGGTGGGGTTAGTGGCACATTATTTGGATTAATTTTTGTTGATAGGGAAACCTGGGTCAGGGATGTGCAAAGGTCTGCTGGATGAGTTTATTAGCCCTGTTATGTCAACTGGGGTTGCCGGTAGCGGAAGACAAGACAGTATGGCCATGGACTAGGTTGTCATTCTTTGGTATTGAGATAGATACCAGAGAGGAGAAGTGTAGGCTTCCTGCCGAGAAGGTGGAAAAGCCAGGCAGTTGGTGCGGCAGGCCAAGGAGGCGAATAAACTGGAGCTCTGTAAGGTTCAGGAGTTGTTGGGGGTTTTGAACTTTGCTGGCAGGGTGATTTCAATGGGCAGGGTGTTTAATAGGAGACTGGAGAAGGCGACAGCAGGAGTGACAATTTGGCATTTTAAGATTAGGATGATGCGGCAGTTAAGAGCAGACTTAGAGGTGTGGGACAGGTTCTTGCGGGATTTTAATGGGGTCTGTCTGTGGCGGGGCCCCGAGCAATCCAATGAGAGGTTACAGTTGTTCACGGATGCAGCAGAGGAGGTGGGTTTTGGAGCTTACTTTGAGGGCTGCTGGTGTGCGCAGCAGTGGCTGGCGCAGGGTGGGGGGCTGACAAAGAATATGAGTTTTTGTTTGGAATTATTCCCCATTGTGGTAGCTTTGGCACTATGGTGGCAGAAGATGGAAAATAGGGCGGTGAGGTTTTGGTCTGATAATGAGTGTGGTGCATGCGGTTAACAATTTATACCTGGAGATGCAGTATAAGGAGGGGCGGTTTAGGGCTAGGGTACAGGGGGCATTAGCATTTTTTTTTTTTTCCAAGGTGAGGGGAGGAGGCGATCCTAAAAAGGATTTCGCTGTGTCCAGGATAATGAGGGGCTGGGGGAAAGAGGAAATGGTAAAGACAGACAATAGGCACTAGGGACAGGTTGGCAAGATTAGCGGGTGCATTGGGAGTAGTTTGCAGGGACCGCTTTGAAACTGTGCTGTTTAGGACAGCGTGTACTCTAGCTTTTGCAGGGGCATTTAGGTTAACGTAGCTGGTGGCATCCTCTGCTAAAACAGAGGGACATGGCCTGCTGTATAAATTGGTGCAATGTTCAGACGATGTGGTGATGTGTTGTATGCACCGTCCTAGGACGGATCAGAGGGCAAGGGGCAAGTGGTTGTCACTGGTATCGGCTGGTGGCAGGACATGCCCAGTGGTGGCAGTTAAAGATTATATGGCGGTTCGGCCAATGGGGGAAATTTGTTTTTGGTGCATGGGAATAGTCTGCCCCAACTATGTTTCAGTTCAGGGCAGTGTGAGGAAGGCATTGGAGGAGGCAGGTTTTGACCCAGTGGTGTTTGGATCACATTCATTTAGGATTGGAGCAGCCGCTGGGGGAGCCAGGGCTGGTATGAGCGGGGAGGAGATTAAGAGGGTGGGCCACTGGAAATCGGGAGTATATACGAAATATATTAGACCTGTAGTGGAATGATGGGTAACTTAAATTTTGTATTTGCGGAACGATGTCAGAGCGTCGGTTTTGATTATGGGGCACTCATTTGTACACTGGGCAGAAAAGAGGGCCGAGGCTAGAAATTACGGTACGCAGCTGGACTTGCCAAGAGAACACACAGACATTCGGTGGCTCGGGGAAAGGGGAATGAGGCTGAGAGATTGGCCATTGTTGATCCAGACTGCTCAGAGCTGATGTGGTAAGCAAGACCTCGTCATTATACACACTGGGGGCAATGACTTGACCGATTTGAAATCATTGGATTTGGCCTTTGCACTGCAGAAGGCGGTTGAAGGGGTGCAGTCAAAATGGCCAGTAGTATGGTCCAGTATTGTCCCCAGGTTGGTTTGGAGAGGCATGCACCCCATTAAAAAGCATTGAGCGTGTTAGGAGGAGGGTGAATAGAGCTATGGAAAGGTTTGTTTGTTCTCATGGGGGTTTTGCGGTATCACACACTGAGTTGCACCATAGCTGTAGAGGGCTGTACAGGGGGGATGGAGTGCACCCATCTGAGATAGGTTTAGATAATTTTAATTCAGGTTTGCAGGATGCAATTGAGAAGTGGCAAATAGGTTGGCGGTAAAAGTCGGCAGAGGGGCAGACCTCTGCCTGCTTTTGGGTGGCGGCAATGCAGCATTCCCTGAGCCACAGGGGAGGAGAGAGCACCCCAGAAGCTTATGTGTTTTTGAGGGCCTAGCTGGGAACTGACTTTGTGGTCAGGCTCGGCGCTGGCAGGAAGGGCGCAGGCCTAGCCACCAGGTTGGGTTACGCTACAGCAGCAGGCACTGACTTTGTGGTCAGGCGTGCTCAAGGGCCAGAGGGAAGGTGGCTAGCGCCAGGTATGCGCAGGACAAGGGGGGTGCGGAGCACAGGGCTCCATCAGCGCGGGCAGCTGGACGCGGTTGGGTTACGGTGTTGCGAGGTCCGGCTGCATTGGTGGCCAAGTGCAGGCAGGGCTTGGCTACCGGCCTCTGGCTTGGAAGGGAATGCCGCATTGGGGTTGGTGCATTTGCACCATTTAGTCTGTAAAATGAGGTTTTAATAAATTGACTTCTTCTATTTGCCACAATTATTGGTTCATGTGTGTTTATTTAATGTTGTGGGGAGGAAGTAACTGTGGGGCTGAGCACCTTATTGGCTTGACAGAGCACAGTTACATAAATTAAAGCGACTAAGCTACTAATTATTCCAGATGGGGTATCCTGAAATATACCTCCCACCATTTCAAATGGCCACAGAGGAATGCATTGGTTTTTAGGAGTGGGCCATTCCTGAAGATTTTTATGTTATTTTGTGACCTATTGACACCTTTGCGTGTAACTGAATAAATGATTTAGAGCAACGCCAAAGTATTTTATTTACACTGAATAATTTAAAAAAATGCAAAGACTGAAGTTTAAACAAGTATTTATGTGATTTTTATTGCTCTGGGACGATGTGATACACATATTCATACTTTGACCTGAGTAATCCATGGACATGATGGAGGAAATTCTGTGGTTTTGTCTACTTGCCCATAGCCTGATATTGTTCCTTCCTTTGTATATACTGAAGCAAAAAATGTATTTAGGGCGTCAGCCTTAGTCTTATCCTCACTAATCAATTAATCTAATTCAACCTTGAAAGGACCAATATCAACCTTCATTTTTTTGTTAATAATATACATGTTAAATAGTGTATTATTTTTCTTGCTCTCATTTGCCATATTTCTCTAATTTTCAAATTGATTTTCTTTCCCATACTCTTCATAGAATCCAAGGAGTAAAGCAAGGTCTTTAGGTATTGGTGGTGATTTCTGCCTCCTTTTAGGCCTTTGTATCGAGATAGGCAGATTATTAACCTGTCTCGAAAGGCTAGAACATTATTTGCCTCTTTCCAGCTTTATGATGTTCTGAGGTTTTTACACCCACTGGAGTAAGTATTTTTTCCCACTTACATACTTCATATTCATTTATAGATTTTCCCCTCACTGACAATCATCTTCTTCAGGAGTTCTAGAAATCTGACATTCGGTTAATAATGTGCTCTGATCATGTTCACATTTTCTTGAACTAACCAATAAAAATCCCTATGAAGGTAGGAGAACTTGAAGACTTAATGAATCCCTTATAAAAAACCCATTATTTTTGTATACAGTTAGTACCATCTGCTTGACTTTTTCACTAATACCTCCACACCAGGGCCCTCACTTATGATGGTCTAGCTATCTCCCAAAGCAGTTATTAGGAGTCTCTTTTTAAAAATGGCCTTGACTCATAAAAAGCAAAATCTGTCTCAACCTTTTAGATATGCTGAAACAACTTCAAACACTATCACCAGAAAACTTTGTCTGACACGTCAAAGCAAATCTTGGCAATTAAAACTCAGCTCAACATCTTACTAGTAAGTGTGGAATTTACAATGCAAAATAATTAAACAGCAATTTTAATATAAAGGTTATAATGCTTACAGTTTGATGGCAAACAAGTTGAGAGCCCAGACCACGAGAAAAAGAATCTCACAGATTAAATTATCTAACTCTGATCTTAAAATGTATTCTAAACTGCTTACTGCGCATCTTGCCCCCTTGCTTCCCAGTTTGATATCACTGGACCAGGTGGGATTTATAAGTGGCAGACAAGCTCCTGACACTACAAGAAGGATTATTAATCTTAAATCTGTTGCTTCTTCCTTTTGCTTGCCTTTCCTTTTACTTTCAGTAGATGCAGAGAAACCATTTGATAGGCTCCACTGGCTGTTCCTGCTACAGGTCCTTGTTAAAGCAGACATATCAGGCTGGTTCCAACAGGCTATAAGGAGCATCTATACTACATGTACTTCTTTAGTTATGGCCAAATGCTTTCTCTCTCCCTCATTACCTATCACAAATGGCACTGGACAGGACTGCTGTTTTTCACCTTTAATTTTTTTGCTATGATCATGGAGCCTTTGGCAGAGGTCATTAAACAATCATAGATTTTTATGGAGTGATGGTGGGTCAGTCATCAAATAAAATTGCAGTCTTTGCAGATTATGTTATGCTCCCTCTTACTAATCCTCAGGTATCTCTTCCAAATTTTCAGCTGATTCTTAGACAATTTAGTAAAGTGTTAATTAATCCAAATCATAAGTTCTATCTGTTGGTATTTCTAAATTATGTATTCTTTCTTCTATTCTTTCTTCTATTCTTTTTCTTAATGATATCCTTTCTTTCTAATAGGCTAGCCCTATTATATGCACTAATCAATAACCTTTTCTTTATATCCTCTTCCTCTAAATTTATTTTTAACATTTTACTTTTAATCTGGAAATCAGTCGCTGCAATTCCTCCTAACACGATGGAATTGTCCAAAAGGAATATCGGACAGCATTTTGTAGTAATGTACACTATCAGCATGTAGATATTTATTAATTGCTACTTTCTTCTTATAAAGACTGCTACTAATAGTTCCATATGGATTTTCTCTCAAAACAATATTTATGAATTCTATACTATGATTCTGTACATTAGAGGTAAATTTAACTCCTCTTGAATTCGTATTGAGACTAGAAATCATATAATGTATTTATTTTTTGTTTAAATATTCTTTTTGACCAAGAAAAAACAATACAAGAGAAAACATGTGATTACATAGGTTACTCTTAAAAGAAAATACAGTTGAGGCTAGGAGACTCAACTTTTACTGATGAATCAGCATCCCAGAAACCCCAAAACAGGCCACGGGAAGCTTACACAAGTCCCTCTTGTGGCCAGAAGTCCAATTAGCATATATGGTAGGGAAATAAAATAGCCCTGGATCATGTATAAGGGGCAACTTAAAGGCCTCACTTGGTAACCACATTGTGTCAAGTAGTTCAAGATCAGAGAGATTGAGACAGGAAAAGTATGGGTAAAGGGTAGGTCGGGAGACCAGGTAAAGGGATACAAGGAAGAGAAGTAAAGGGTGGCGATTAGGGGACATGAGGAGAAATAGTAGGGGGGGGAGGGAAGGAGTTATTGGTGAAGGGCCCTGTGTCTTTAACTAAATCCCCCTGGTGGGAGGAATGCTGAGAAATTTAAGGAAGTTGCTGCTGCCTGCCCCAGGTACCAGTCAGGAGAAAGAAATCAAGAGGACAAAGCCGAGCGTTCCCAATGTGTCCAGGTTTCCTTATATGTTGCCCGTTTATGCATACTGAATGCATGGAGTTTCTTCATTGTCCTATATTTATTGACCCTAGTTCTCCACAGCTCCAGTGATGGCATGGAGCCCTGTCTCCAATGGGCAGAGATTTTCAGCCTCGCCGCTTACAGAATGGAGTGCAGTAGTTGGAATTTCCCCAGGGGGAATTGAGCGTGATAGGAAAAAAGGAGCAGCAAAGGATCCAGGGGAACTGGATAGCCCAGTGCCTGTTCTATTGGTTTTCTGATCTGCGACCAATATTCAGCTATCACCAGGCAGGTCCACCATATACGCAACTTGACCCCCACACCAGCTTTCACATCTCCAGCAGACATCTTTCTCTCTGAAGGGAAACTTAGAGCTTGGTGTAAGGTACCAACGGGTCAGCAATTTATAGTAGCCTTTCTGAAATGCCACATGCAGCAGGAGAGAATGAGCCATCCAAAAGATGGTCATCCACATTTCCCTCCACTCCAAGAGTGGACAAGTGAGTTCCAAGCTCCATTTTCTGGCACTGGAAGGTAGATCATCTGAGACATCCTGTTGTAAGATATTGTAGAGCTTCAATAAGGTCTTAACCCCGTTTAGTGGAGACTGCAAAAATAGCTCCATGTCTGTCAATGGCCTCCTCAATGTACCAGCCCTGAAAACTGTAGAAGCATAGTGGCGTAATTGAATATATCTCCAGGCTTCCCGTGGGTGTAGACCTCCCAGAGCTGCCAGATCTTCAAATGAATGAGGACGATCGTTATTGGTGAGGGAAGTAAGTGTCGCGAGACTTGCACAGTCCCAAGCTCTAAAAAGCACCCCTACTCAGGAAACCCAGATTTCCAGCCAGAACTATTTCCAGGAGCTGTGTGGGGTAGGGGATCCATTCTCTAGGGTTCCGATGCTGTAGCCACAGACTGAGAATACCACCAGAATAGGACCCTTGAGTAGGCCCCCTGGGATCTTACTCCTTGGGGCTAATAGTATCTTTCTTGGGGGAAACAGAGGCACTAGCTTCCAGCTCAACTTGCACCCAGTCCTCACTGTGGGGGGTGAGCACCATATCCACCAACCCAGACAGCACAGCTGCCTTGTAGTATACACTGAAATCTGGGAGACAAGCCCAACCCCTACTTCTTGGGGACATGAGCAGCTGAGTGCTACATCTAGGTCTCCTACCTCTCCATACAAATGTATTGATCCTACCCTGTAGGTCCCATAAGAAAGACTGTGGGATATGGATTGGGAGAGCCTGAAATAAGTACAATATTTAAGGGAGGATGACCGTTTTGATGAGATTCATCTGGCTGAACCAGGAGATCTTCAAGTCTGCTGACATCTTTTCCAAGAGAAGATGCTGATTAAGCCTGAGCAGGTGCTTCATAGATGTGCTAGTCTGAACCCCAAGTAGGTTATTGAGTCCGAGGGCCATGCCAATGAGATGTGTGACTGCAGAGTGCAAATTAATGTTAAAGGGATAGTAATACTTCGTTTTAACTTTATTTTATTTTGTAGGCATTAAAAAAACATGAAGAATGATATAAGTCTTATCTCTCAAACCTTTATGGCTTAAGAGATATTCACAAGCAAAGTGTCCCCCTCCCGCCCCTTTTACTGATGTAACACTTTTCAGCCAGGACAGAAGGGAGCTGCCCAGGTAGACTGCAGAGAGGGACAATCTTCAATTAAGATAAGGGAAAAACCTGAAAAGCTTGTCAAGGGGGGCAGGATTTCATTGTTTTCATAGGAATAAGAGTGTCCCCTTCTGTTATCTGTCCAGTCTATGGACTGCATTCCACATCTGAGAAGAGATTGTTTACAGTAGGTAAAAGGGGCGGGAGGGGTAAACTTTACTTGTGAATATCTTATAAACCATAAAGGTTTGAGAGATAAGACTTATATCATTCTTCATGTTTTTTTAATGCCTACAAAATAAAATAAAGTTAAAACGAAGTATTACTATCCCTTTAACTGTAAAAACAAAAGAAAACATCCAAGTGTATTAACGTAATGGTAAAAAACGTTAATATCGTAGGAACTAGCCCCTACGATATACGTTTTTTGGTATTTATTTTTTATTACATCTATCCCGTTTTTTACGGACTTTTATGGATCTGCGGCTCTATTCCCAGGTAGACTAGGAATTCCTGATTGAGCTATCCAATCAGATACCATGAGACATGGTTTAATATGTATCTGTTTGTAACCGTTCTGGTCTTGCTAATATTGGCATTTTTGTATACTGATATTAAGGGTTTGATAAAGCAGCTACTGCTGTGAAATGTGTACCCTTTCTAGTGCTTTTTATTAATAAAATTGTATTATTCATCAGTCCAGAACGGTTCCTTTTTTATTTTTTGTTTTTATTATTTTTATGGTCATATCGACATATAGTATTCCTTTTTTCCTGTTTGGATTTCTGTGGAGTATCATTGGAGTTCCAGTTCCTGTAATTTGGAGATTGGTTCCGATGGAGGACGTTAACAGTGGACATCATATACCTTTACAGGGACGGGTAAAGTACCCTGCAGGCTTTTTACGTTGGTGACAGGTATAAGCCTGATTACTAACATTTATTAAATGTGAGTTGATCCATTGTGTATATACACTCTGCCATCCTACCAACTCTGGTAATACACTATAGGCGCCTCTCCTGTTTTTTCTTTCTTTGCAAATTAATGTTAAGTTTCCTTGACTTCAACTCGTTCACCCGAGCATCTGAGAGTGACCCATATTCATGCACGAGCAATATAATTGCTGGCAGGGAGACCTCGGGGTCCGTGAGCGTTAGCGACACATCATCTGAAAAACCTGAGACCTTATATTCCCGGTGTGGTTCAGGGATACCTCTACTATCCAGTTGAAAATCTGATTGCGTTCAGTAGCAGCTCCAGGGACAGGGCACACCCCTGCCTGGTCCCACTTGAGATCGGAAAAGCATCCGAGAGTGCCCTATTTACTTTAACCCTGGCCGTAGGATTCTGATATAGTGTCTCTATGCACTGGAGGGCCCTAGAACCCAGCCCCAGGGAGCCTAGGACTCCAAAAAGGAAATCCCAGTGGACCCTGTCAAAAGCTTTATCCAAGTCTAATGAAAGCAAAATGGTGGGAATACCCATCTTTGAGGCTTAGTATATGAGGGCAACAATTGTTAGATTTGTCTCTTGCCTGGTGGCCACTGACAAACCCCACTTGGTCCTGATGGACCAAAGTGGGGAGCAGGGGTTGTAATTGGAGAGCCATGATCTTCACATAGAGTTTTAGGTCTACATTGTGGAGGGAAATTGGCCTGTAATTGGCGCAGACTGCAGGATCTTTGCTCTCCTTTGGTATAACCATAATGTGTGCCTCCATTGTCTGGGAGGGGAACACCACAGAATATGAGATGGGGTTAAATACCAGAGCCATCCTCGGAATGAGGGTCTACAAAAAATGTTTATAATACGAGGATGGTAGTCCATCAGGTCCTGGACTTTTCCCTTTAGATATGGAGCTCAGTTCCCTCTGTATCTCCTCCGTGTGAAATCCCCCTCCAGGGAGGCAAAAGCAGAGTCCGAGGGGTGCTCTGAAACGTGCCGACTCAGGCTGTGAGGCATTCAGTATAGTCCTCCCCAGCCATACCCAGCTTACCTAGATGTGCACTGTATAGGTCCGCATAGAAAGACCATAAGGATCTCGCTATGTTGTTCAGCAGCAGATGTCTGCCCATTTGCTCCCCATATTTTGATGATGTGCATGTGCATCCATCTGACTAGGTTGGCCAGCAGCTTACCCAACTTATTCACTCAAGTAAACCCTGTAGCTGCCTTCATGTGAGTGGAGATGTGAGAGAAAAGCTGGGCCAATTCCCGCCCCTTGGCCTCCGACAGAAAGCTCCAGCTCCCGGAGTCTGGGGAGCATTGTATCAAGGAGTTTATCCCTCTCCTTCTTCTTGAAATAGCCCAACTTGAGCAACTGCCCCCTAACCACTGCCTTGTGAGCCTCCAGACTGTTAGGTCAGGCACCTCACAGGCGCTGTTGAGGCAAAAATATTTTTCCAGTGTTCAAGACACCTTCTCCACCACATCCTTGTCCTCCAAGAGAGTCTCATTCAATCACCATGTTTGAACGCCCACAAACCAACCCGGGAGATGTATCTCCACAAAGAACAGACAATGGTCCGACCATTTGATGTTGTCAAGTGAGGACCCCTAGACAAATTCAAAGGAATACTGATTGCAGAGGAACAGTTCTATGAGGGAGTACTTTTTATGAAGGTGTGAGAAGTAAGTATAATCCCTATCACTTGGAAATCATACAATTTAAATCGATGACACTCCCCCCTCCAAATGAGAAGGACGCTGTTGATGAAACGGCCAAAGTATATCAAGTGCTGCACGAGAAATTTGACCATAAATACAGATATTCAAAATACCCCATAGACAAACTGGCATAGGAGGGAGAAAACTTGGTATCCATTGTGTTTCCCCTAATTGGCAGGTAATATTCATCCTGAAACACAAAAACTATGTTCCAACTTGAACAAAGTGCATTTAAAGGGGAACATTCATATGTGAAAAAGTTTTGCCCATGGGCTTAAATTGGCCCAACTACATTAGCCTTGGTATTTTTTTCAATTTTACCTACTATTTAAGCTATAGAGAATTGAAATGTGCCACTTCTGCGTTGTGTGGCACACTGGATGTGCTGCACAATGGAGAAGGACTTCCCACCTCCCTCCCAGCTGCCCCAGGGAGCGCATTCGCACTTCCCTTCATAGTTGTATTTATGTGGGCTAATGTTACAGCAAGCTCCGTTTACCATGCTACTGAGCTTGCGAGCTCAGTCTTAATCCTCTAGGGACTAAGGGCAGTCAGTAAGTCAAAAAGCATTACCTAAAGTTAGCTATGTCTGTCTAGACAGCTATGCAATAAGTCATCTATAGAATGTTCAATGAGAATAGGCTGCACAAACACACATAGCCTCATAACTTGCATTGCTCTTTTTTTACCACACCATGTATTCATTTCAGTGGCTAAACAACACAAGATACATCAAAAAGACCTCCATTTACTTTGTAAGGGTGAAAGTAGGCAGCCTTCTGATTGGCCGCCTACAGTACTGAGTAGAGTAGGTGGCTTCCTGATTGGTTGCCTGCTCTGCCATGTTAAAAAGTTAATTATGCTTGACCCGGGTAATTTCATCTCCTAGGGAAAACAATTGCCTGGGTCCTGATTGGGTGCTTGTCGCTTGTCACTCCAATTCCTAAAGGATAGGAATTGGAACGGCAAGATTAAATTAGCCAAAGGCGCATCCATGTCTGCTGTCCCTTTGTTCATGTGTACGCAACATCCCCAGGGATCCCACTGTATTGCAAGCCCATCCACCAACAGTCCATTGTACCCATTGTTTACAGCCCATTGTGTATTGTGTTACTATTTTTGAATGTTTCCCAAAAACTGTATAAAAAAGAGCTGACTTTTACAATAAAGGTTAGAAGTCGTTTTGGACTTGAACTGTGTCCTGTGTCTTCATTCCTGGAGGGTTTAAAGGGTCCCCTTTGACCCCCATTCAGGAGACCAGCGTTCCAGTTGCCAACTTTCCAGTGTTCCAGTTTCCTGCACACCAGCCAGCTACAGTAATGCAGTCTTTTGTGGTACAGCTACCAGCCTGCTTCATTCTGCTACCCATCTTGTAGCTGACATCAGATTCCAATATTTACAGTAGATGCTTCCAGCTTGTGTTTGGAGGTTCTCAGAGCTACAGCACAGGACCCTGGAGTGGAGGATCGACATAACGACAGAGAAAGAGGAGCAGATACTGGAGACAGTTAGACTTGGAGTGGGGAGTAAAGAGAATTGCATTAACCCCTTCGCGTCCTGTGACGTACCCGGACCGTCACGCTGGTCCGGCACTTAAGGACCAGTGACGGTCCTGGTACGTCACGTACTTTTACTCACCGCGCTCCTGCAGGAGCGCGGTGAGTAATACCGTGGACTGAAATTGATCGCTCCAAGACGGGTGCGATCTCTTTCAGTCCTCCTTTCGATGTGCCGCCCCACGTGATCAGTCACGTCGAACGCGTCTATCTGGTCCTTAAAGGACCAGACACCGCGGGATCGTCGGACCCTAAGGGGTTAAATAAAATACACTTTGGCACATATTACACACATCTTTGTTTTTGCACACACAACATTTTTATTTTTAGTTTGTACAGTTTGATTTAGTGAGTGCAAGGGAGTGCCAGAGAGTAAGGGTAACTATGCGCCTCAGTGAGTGACTGGATGTGAGTGGCTGTGTGAGGGAGCTAGGAGAGTGATAGTCAGATGGCAGGGAGATGAGTGAAGGCTGGAGGGATGGGAAGAGGTACAGGAGAGGATGAGAGACCAGAGGATCCCCCATCAGGGAAGATGGGGGAGACCAGGGGGGCAGAGGGGTACTGTCATGGTTTTTTGATGAACACTCAGACAGAACGGTAAGGTTAAAATAACTTTATTAGAATAAAGTGCATACACGAGTGTAGGCCCTAAGACCCACAATACAGGACAGGTAAATGTATACAATGGGTTACAGCAATAAGGACCAGAATAGGTAATCAGGATGAACTTGTAACAATATATATAATATATATTTATAGCAGGCAGAACCAGAGAGGTTGAAGGTACACAGTCCCAGAACTGACGGCAAGATGCCAACACAGGAGGTCCACTAATAGGATATGAACAACCCAGACGCCTGGGTACTGGAACCCGTAAGGGCAATCGGAATGGACTGGGAACCAACTGACAGTGAAGACCTCTGGCAGAACTGGCAATGTAAAGGGTACACAGCCCAGGAACAACAACAGGACTACAGTGGCATGAAGTCCACTAGAGGAGAACTGGCACAACCCAGACGCCTGGGTACTGACCCAAGTGGAGCGAGGCAACACTGACCAAGGCCCTAGACCGCTGGCAGGAGGCAACCGAATATATGCAGTCTAACCCTGGAAGGGTTACAGGAGACCTAGGCAGCTGCTACTGGATAACCCTAGAACGCTAGGGGTGGATCGATTTATATGGTAAGTAATAGGAACGCAACCAGTGTCCCCTCAACCTGCAAGGTGGAATATGCAATGCTGGCTCTTGAGCCCAAGGCTCTGCAGAAAGGAAGGGTAGTGCTCTTACCTGGAAGCTCCAGGTACATACAGGGTTAATGGTCAATGCCCAGAGAGTAACTGCAACTCCCAGAGGGAGTGAGCCCAGCGCTACTAGGGAGGCAGACACAGAGAGTGATCAGAGTAACTCAGTCAGTGTGATAAAACACTGTACCGGTACTTCGATTGTACACACCACCTTAGGCTGTTAATAGAGTAGCTCGAGCACAGGGCTCAGCCTTTGGTCGACAGATAACAGCGCCCTGTAAACCGGTGACCTCACGGGGTCACCAAGTGGCACAGACACACATGGTAGTAATGTGGAAAGGAATCCACGGTCGGCAACAGCGTGGTAGACAGCCAGATACGGTCAGCAACGGAATGGTGCAATGGCCAGATGCAGACAGCAATGGAGCAGGTTCTCAGCCAGCTACAATAAGCAATGGAGCGGGTTCTTCAGCCAGATACGGTCAGCAACGGAGCGAGTTCTCAGCCGGATACAGTCAGCAACAGAACAGCAGCAACAGGAACTCAGGAACGTAGTCAGGCAGGCCAGGTCATACACGAATAAGTGATAGTACAAAATAGACTCGGGAACTCGTACACCATGAAAGGGCGCCTAAGGGAGGACATTCCAGGGTATAGAAAGGCAAGCCCTAGTAGAAGCAATTATGACTAGCCAATCAGAGAACAGCAATGATAACAATGTCGCCGTTCAGAACAGGAAGCCCGGGCACCGTGATAGGTACCCAGCAACAGCCAGATACACAGCAGCTATGGACACACACGGCAGTGGGAACCGGAGGGGATATAGTACAGGTACAGTGTTCTGCTACATTCCAGACTGCATTGGTGGAGGACAGAGTGCTGAACCCCATATACTCCCACAAGGAGAACATGGCCCTGGTTCAGAGCATCCTCGACAGGGAGCACATACTCTTCATTGCCAAAGACTCCATCAAGAAGTGTTGGAGGGACTGCAAGCGCAAAGTCAAAAACAAGATGGGAGACCTGGCCCTGCATGCAAGAGGCACCAGAGATGGTCCACCAGCAAACATTGCCTTCACCACGACTGCTGTTGTCAGACAATCCTAGGTCATACACGGTGAGGTCCAAAGAAATAAACAACTGCATCAGACACCAGCGTAAGGGCAACTAGACTGCCTGTCCTTCACCCTTTTAAATCCACCCAGGAAGTAGCAAGGAGGAGTCTCAGTTAACCCCAGGTATAAGGAGCGTCAATCAAACTGACACACGCCTGCATATCACGCGGCAGAACGAACAATGTGTTGTGACCAGTGTCATCATGAACATCCGCACTGCTTGGGAAAAGGATACAGCCGGCCGTGGGAGGCACCAGGCACGGTCCGGCCACAGGCACGGCAAGACGTGGGTAGTGACGCCGAAGCGCCACTCCTGGACCCAGTTCCTCAGCAGCGCCCACCAAAGACCCCTCCTCTGCAGACAGGGTGGTGGTTTCTCAGGAAAGCAAGTATGAAATTTACGCAGCAGGATTGGAGCATGCACATCTCTGGATGGTATCCAGAAGAGCTCCTCTGGACTGTACCCCCTCCAATGTATCAGATACTGTAACTGCCCCCTGCACCACCGAGAATCCATTATGCTCTGTACCACATATTCTTCATGACACTCAACCCGAACGGGTGCCGGCCAGACTGTAGAGGAGGTGTAACGGTTACAAATCAAGGGTTTGAGCAACGAGCCATGAAAAACATTGTGTATGCGCATAGAGGCCAGCAGATCAAGAGCATATGCCACAGGGTTAATTCTCCACAAGACACGGAAGGGACCAATGAACCGAGGAGCCAGTTTCTTACAGGGAACCTGGAGGTTGAGGTTACGGGAAGACAGCCATACTCTCTCCCCCACATCCCCAAACGTCTACGGTCAGCCTGCCTTTTTTGTCGTTGTTCAGAATCACATAGGGTATTCTGTACCCGCACCCAGGAGGAACGGAGAGCCCTTAGATGCTTGTCAAGAGCCGGTATAGCTTGTGCCTCGAAAGCCTCAGGAAGAACAGAGGGTTGGAACCCATAATTGATAAGGAACGGATAACTCTGTGAGGGAGAGTTCATAGCACAATTCCAGGCAAACTCCGCTCAAGGTAACAAGGTACTCCAATCGTCGTGATGTTCAGAAACGTAACAACGGAGAAATTGTTCTAAGGCTTGGTTCGACCTTTCTGCTGCACCATTAGACTGTGGGTGGTAGGCGGAAGAGAATGGTAGCTGAATTCCCATCTGAGCACAAAAGCATCTCCAGAAACGAGACACGAACGGGCTCCCACTGTCCGATACAATAACCCTGGGTAAGCCATAGAGTTCAAAGATCTCTCTAGCGAAAACCATTGCCAACTCCTGCACAGATGGTAATTTCTTGAGTGTTACAAAGTGGGCCATCTTAGAAAATTTGTCCACAACCATCAGGATGACTGTGAAATCCCGAGATGCGGGAAGAGCAACAATAAAATCGATGGACAAATGTGACCAAGGTCGTTCCCCATTTGCCACTGGTTGTAGGAGACCTACCGGTAAATGTTGAGGTGATTTATTCTGAGCACATATCGTGCATGCGGCTGTAAAAGCAGAACAGTCAGATCTGAGAGACGGCCATCAGAATAGACTAGACATGGACCAAATCAATTGGTCTCTGTAAGGAGCGCTTACCTTGCCAACCGCCAGACCCTGTAGGCGGCTGGCTTCCTTCATCGCGGCATGCCGCACTCCCTGGGAGTACCGGTACGCGCTGGATTCCCTCCAGGCGACCGGTCTCCTAGTTGCTCCCCCTAGCAGCCTCCAGCCGCATCTGAACTCGGGCGCACGTCTCAGGGATTCCGTGAAGATGTTGCGACCCAGTTCTTTAAGTGACAGTTTAGTTTTTGCTCCACCACTTGGGGTGGAACAAGTTGTTCATAAGCTGCCTGGACGCCACTTCAGTTGCCCTTTTGTGGTGGTCCAGTGCAGTTGTGTTTTGGGTTCTGTGCATACTGGTTTGGCTGACTATCTGTTCTGGTGTTGACCTTTGGCCCTGTCTGACTACCCGCTCTGTGTATGACTTCTAGCGTGTCGGACATCCAATCTGGTGCAACCCTGGGGCTCTGGCTGACTAACCATTCTGTGTATGACCTAGGCTTGTCTGAGTACCCGATCTGGTGTTGTCCTGTGGCTCTGTCTGACTACCTGCTCCATGTATGACCCTTGGCGTATCTGACATCCAATCTGGTGCAAACCTGTGGGTCTGGTTCCGTTTTCGCTCCATCCCATTCCGACTTGTCTGACCAACCACCTTGGTGTTGTCCGGGGTTATCCACTGCGCACCCAGCATACCAACGCTCCAGTGGATAACTTTGTGGGTGCCCTTGGTGGCTCTGGAGGACTTCCTCTCGCCTTATACCTCTGTGACATTCAGGTGCGGACCTGTAGTGCAGTGGGTTTCTCTGGGAGTGTTGTCTATACAGGTGCGGACCTGGAGTTATCCTCTGGTGCAGTACTGGGACAGTTTCCCTTATCTGCCTTCTGGAACTAGTCCATACCATTTCAACAACGGGATCTTTCCTGACGTTCTCTACTTTGCCTGTATTATTGCTGTGTTACATTGTCCTGTATGTTGTGCGCCTTAATAAAGATTGTGTTACCTTAGTACTGGTCCAAGTCCTCTTTATTGAGTCCGTGACAGTCTCGCCCAATGTGGCCAGCTATCTTAGAAGCATGGTATTGTCACGGAGTGACTAGGAAATAACAACACTTGACAAGTACAGATAAAATTTAAAATAAACTTTATTTTAAACACAACAGTGGCAGTAAAGAATAGTACACTCTCACAAGTCCAGGGAAGAACAGTACACACTTTCTTCACCCTTCACTAGGCAAGTGTGGTAACTCTCGCCTGTACCCTAACGCTAGAGTACCCAGGCAACAGGAGAGAGTATCTCCAGAACTCTGAAGCAACACAGTAGCGACTAACTCCACCACCTTCTTGAGGCCAGGTGTGAGGACAGTGCAAGACACTTCCTCAACCCTTCACTAGGCAGGTGTAGCAGTAACCGAACAGCCCTAGGTAACCTTCGCAGCTGGGTAGAGGGGCAGTGTATGGCAATTCCCTAGTCACACCAAGCAGGTGACTCGTAGTGCAACTATAACCTACCGCTAGGGTATACCTATGCAAGGCAAAACGGCACCTAGTAGGCTAGGTGAGGCAACACTGGGACCGAACAGAACACAGGAGAACAGTGACACGGACTGACCGAGGCAAGCGCCCAAACTAGACAGATCACGGGAGGTCAGTGACACGGACTGACTAACAAGCACTGCGAACGGGTAGCGATCGCGAAAAGGTAGGCCCAGACAGCAAGGATCACAGTAGCCGGGCTGGGTAGCCGAGGCTAGCAATCGTAAGTGGAACGCAACAGAGGGAGAGTAGCCAGACGTAGCCAAGAGTGAAAGCCGGATCGGGTAGTCGGACGTAGCCAGGAGTCAGAGCCAGATCGGGTAGCCGTACGTAGCCAGAAGTCGGAGCCGGATCGGGTATTTGGACGTAGCAAGGAGTCAGAGCTGGATTGAGTAGTCAGACGGAGTAATACAAAGTAATACACAGGAACAGCAATGGACCAACACAGCACTAGGCTCAGGTACACCACGAAAGGGCACAGGTAATAGCACATGCTAAGGTTTAAAAGGCCTGGCAGATGGGCGGAGAGATGACATCACAACCACAGTGACCTATAAGAACAGCGACTTGCATAGAACGACAGCCAGGAAGTAACAATGTCTCTGGAGGCAATCACGGGTACCATGATAGTACCCCCCACTCAATGATCTCCCCCCCCCTCAAAGGAGACCACACTTTATTGGGAAATTTTGCATGGTATCTGCGCAGCAATCTGGGAGCATGAATATCATTCTGATTTACCCAGGAACTCTCCTCTGGACCATAACCTTTCCAATGGACAAAATATTGGATGCTCCCCCGGACCTTGCGGGAGTATCATGGTGCCCGTGATTCCTTGTTTTTTATTTTTCTGTCAGTTATCCTGTATGAGGTCCTCATTGGTTGCCCTGTGTTTAGCCCGCCCAGTATTGCCTTTATACACTGGGCTCCTGCACCTTGTCACTGCCCTTTCGTGGTGTTCCTGTGCCAGTTCTACGTTTGTATTGAGGTTTCCAGCGTACCGACTTGACTTGTCTGACTACTCTCCTGTTCCTGTGCCTGTGTACCGACCCCCACTGCCTGACTTCTCTCCTGTGAGTGTTGCTGTGTACCGACCCGGCCTTGCTGACGTTCCTGCTCCTGTGTACCGCCCAGGATTGGCTGACGTTCCTGCTCCTGTGTCCTGACCCGGCCTGGCTGACGTTCCTGCTCCTGGATCCCGACTTGGCAGTTCCCTGTTGTGGTACTAGTCGCCTCAACGACATTCTGACTTCCGGTGCCTTACTGTTTGGCACCTCTGCCTTGCAGGCTTCCCTGTCTTCCATTTGCTCAGAGCACCTCTGGTCTAGTCCTCCGTTCCATACCGGTTGCCAGTGTTGCCGCCGTGAGTGCAACGGTATTCTGCCATTGGTTGCTCTTCTCTGTCTACACTGGTTGCTGTGTTGCCTCCGTAATTGCACCGGTATACCGCTATTGGTTTGCTCCACTCAGTCTAAACCAGTTGCAAGTGTTGCCTCCGTGATAGCACCGGTACATTGCCATTGGCTACGTTCTGTCTACCTGGTTGCAAGTGTTGCCTGACTGTTCCCCATTTACCGCCACCTGTGCCAGTGCCAAGACCCCTAGACACCTCCCGGTGGGCCTACTCCAACCAGTGCCCAATGGTGAACGTCCCTGGTCCCACGTATCCATTGATTTCATGGGAGAATTGCCAGTATCTAGAGGGTATTCATTCATACTGATGGTGGTTGACAGGTTTTCTAAAATGGCTAATTTCATGCCCCTCCATGGCCTTCCCTCTGCCCAGGAATTGGCTGTTTTCGCTAAAGAGGTGTTTTGGTTGCATGGGGTACCTAGAGTTCTGGTGTCCGACCGTGGGAGCCAGTTTGTGTCCAGATTTTGGAGAGCGCTTTGTGAACAAATGGGCATTCAACTGTCCTTCTCCTCTGCCTACCACCCCCAGACCAGTGGGGCCGCTGTGCGTGCCAGTCAGGGACTGGAGCAATTCCTGCACTGTTTTGTCACAGATCATAATGACAACTGGGCCGACCTGTTGCCATGGGCAGAGTTCGCCAGGAACTGTGCGGTTAATTCATCGTCCGGGAACTCCCCTTTTCTTATCAACTACAGGTTCCAGCCTTGTTTGCTCCTGGACTCCTTCCAGTCACAACAGATTCCAGCTCTGGACGAGCACATAGAGCAACTCCGCTTCACTTGGGCACAGGTTCAGAAGAGGAAAAGAAAGAGAACGAATGTTAAGTACGGCTCAGGTAAAAGAACAATAATTTCAAGAGAGAAAAACAGAGCCTGAAGACAGAAAAGTAGTAGAAACTTTACGTGGACAAAGTAGTAGGGTAAGTACCCCCTCACTATATTAAGCGTTTTATTGTAATATATCTACAATTAGTACATCTACTATGTAGGCATCTGTAATTCTCTACTGGGGCATTGCTGTTAAAAATGCCCCTGTTATCAGAAGCAAATGCACCAGTAGGGAATTACAAATGCCTACATAGTAGATGTACTAATTTTAGGAAGCACTGAATTGTGCTGTGGAGGTTTGGAACATCCAGAGAGAGGAGGCTCCTTGCCTTCCATAGTGCTTCATTGCGTCCATTACGGAGCATAGAGAGGCATCCCGGTCACCATGGTGACATCCAGGACGAGGTGGAGGGACCGGAATGAGGCATGGATCTAGCCACCAGTACGTGTTGTCTCAGCCTTGCTCTGGTTGGAACGTGGAGGCGGGAATGCGGCTCTCGTCTATTGCGGTAAGATGATTGTGTTTCACATATAATGTATAAATACAAGTTACTGTTCAATGTGTATTTTAACCCCCTGATGAAGTGGAGTATATTCATGAAACGCGTAGAGCAAACTGAATATTTTAATACAAAAAAGTATTTTATTAACCCATTCTGATCTACCCCGTCTGATTGTGGTTACATCAAGCCGGGTCAGGCTTCATTTATAGACACACCTCAAGCATTCATCTGGTGAGTTCCTCCAACTATAGGGGCTAGCTTTGGTATCACTGCCATACAGTGTTACACTTAGAGGAAGTTTCTCTCCCTTTACTCTGTACAGATATCTATCTCTATACAAAGCTGGCAAGAAATGGAGTGGAACTCTAAGGATTAAAGAGAACCAGAACCACTGATTATATCGTTATATGGGCATTACTTACAAGAAATTATCTTGTAAGTAGAATCACTTGCTTTTTCTTCTTGACATGTATATATACAGATTGCTGTCAGATGGTGTGCTCTTTCTCCCATCTTTTCTTTTCTTAGTCTTACGTAAAGTGAAAGGTGCTACTGAGGACACTAGGGAGTACAGCTGCAACCTAGAGACTTCTAATATTTATCATTATATATGGTGATTTGTTCTTTTTGGACTTGCCAACAAAATAATAATAATTTTTACTTTGGACTTGTAAGCATTAGTGTGCAGAGTGCTATAAGTGTATATATTTTTTGTAACCCTCTGATTGTGCCCGCATCAGGAGCGGTATGAGCTACCGGTGCCAGGGAAGGAGTGAGGGTGGCCACCGGCTGTGGGTTAAGGCGTTCCAAGTGTGCGGTTTGATTGAACAAGGTCTGCATGGCCAAGGATAATTGATCAATGTGTTGATCTTGAACCTCCATCCTACCCAGAATGTTCTGAAAAGGTGGATTACCAGTAACGTCTATGGTCATGGCCCTTACGTATTGTCACGGATACAAGAAATACACCAGTAGTCAGTACTGTAATAGTAAAACCACTTTTATTGACTGGTAATATATAATAGATAATAAAATAACAACAAGGTGCAGAGTGTACCAGAAGAAGCCAGCCCTTCCTACCAGAAATAGGAGGCCGCTTGGGGTAACCTCTCTGCAAGAGACTAGGCAGACTGCCAGAGGTAGTCTTGGAGTAGTGAGTAAGACAACCACAAGAGCACGGCAACAGAGTACTCCTACAGGATAAGGACAAGGGAGACTCTTACTGACTCACACCTGCAGTCAGTGTACTTGGTAGAGACCTCAAGGGGAGAAACAGAGCTGATGTTCAGCCAGAGATGATAGGAAGGTTGAGCGGTCCCTTGGAGACGTCCGCCAGAGCCACAGGTCTGCACCAGATTGGGTGTCTACTATTCCAAAGGATAATTCAGGAAGAATAGTCAGACAGAGCCACAGGTCAGCACCAGGATGGATGGTCAGACAAGCCTAGGTCATACACGGTGAGGTCCAAAGAAATAAACAACTGTATCAGACACCAACGTAAGGGCGACTGGGCTGCCTGTCTTTTGCCCTTTTAAATCCACCCAGGAAGTGGCAAGGAGGAGTCGCAGGTAACCCCAGGTATAAGGAGCACTAGCGTCAATCAAACTGATGCGCGTCTGCATATGATACAGCGGAACTAACTGTGTCGTGACCAGTGTCATCATGAACATCCGCACTGCTTGGGAAAAGGACACAGCCAGCCATGGGAGGCAACAGACGCGGTCCAGCCACAGGCACGGCGAGACGCGGGTAGTGACACTGGAGCGCCACTTCCGGACCCAGTTCCCCAGCAGCACCCAGCCAGAAGACGCTGGGACTAAGGTAGGCACAATATTCAAGCTGAAATGATCTCCTTCCCGCCCCTTCTTGCCGCCTTCCCTTAGAGCTGCAATCCGGTCATGGAACCGGACGGATGCAGCGGGGAACAATCCTCAGTCAATAAGTATAAGGAAAACCCTGCCCCCCTTAACAAAGGAGGGCAGGATTTTCCTTTTGCTTACTGAAGATTGTCCCTCGCCGCTCTACATCTGGACCACACTTAGAGGCAGAGTGATGAGGCCAAACTACAAAACTGTAAGTACTTAAACATAGCACTGCATGTTATAAAAACAACATAAAAGACTTGGAGCTAAACAGTACCATGAGCATCAGAAGCCATCAATGGTTAATTAGATGTCCAGAAATATCCATCAGTGGGGTAGGAGAGCAAGTAAAGAAGGAGGGACAGGTGGGTCAGGAGCGGTGAACACTTGTCCTCAAAAGCTGCCAGGTTTGCGGAGGAGCATGCATGCAGCCGTTCTATATCCCAAAGACAGCAAAGTCTGGACCTCCACTGCGAAATTGGTGGGGGGAGGTTAATCAGAAAATACTTCAGAATCAGCGATTTGGCCATATTTAATAGGAGATGCAGTAGAGCCTTAACGAGACTGCTAATCTGAATGGGAGTGGTGTCAAGATCGGGCTAGAGGTTTAACAGGAAAACTTCAGGGATAAGAGGCAGGCAGATTTGTGAGCCAGTTAAAGATGTCGCGTTGAACATTTGTCCAATAAGGGACAATTTGAAGGCAGTCCCACCAAATGTGCAGAACAGTACCTACTTGGTTAAGGCAGCACCAATACAATCAGGAAATGTCTGTCCCTATAGTGGCCAATAGGTGCGGGCGTTCTATACCACCCAGTGATTATTTTGTAGTTTAATTCCCTTGTTGCCATGTCAGACAGGAGCAACAGACTGAGTTTAAAGATCTTTTTCCATAGTATTGGAGACCAGTCAGTGTTCAGGACAGATTCCTAGCATACAACGAAAGAGGGTCACCCCAGTGGGGAGAGATCAGAGCGAAATTAGTACAGCTTAGAGAGTGGCCATTTGTGTAGGTTAGGGGACCAAAACAGGGACTCAAAGGCTGTAAAGTCTTGGGCGGTAGCCTTTAGTCACCAGCCCTAGAAGACAGTGACAGATCTGCCTGTATTTCAACGTTTTGCTCATCCTAAGCCTAATTGCATAGTACAGAGTCAAGTGTGTTTATTCCAGTATCTAGTATCTGATATTGGATAGTGGAGAGGCCCTTCAGTTCCCAGTCTGAAGTGCAGTCGACCCCAGTCCTGGGGGAAAGTCAGGATTCCCCCGGATCGATAGGTTAGGAGATGGGAAAGGAGATAAGCCATACTTCTTATTCCAGAGTTTCCAGACCTCCAGTAACCCACGCAGGATGACATGGTTGTGGGCCAGCCAAGGGAAAGCAGTGGTTCGCAAGTAGAAAAACTGAGGTAAGCTAATTCCACCACACACACATAGGAACAGGTGTTTGCCCATTCCTTGGGAGTAGAGGAACAGAGATATAGGGTCCTTGCTAAGAACATTGCTACCCAGTAAGTCTGGATATTAGGCAGGCAGATCCCATCACATTCTGGGTCTCTGTAAAGGGTTGCAGAATGCGGAGAGTTTGACAGAGGTAAAGCAGTTTGGGGAGTATAACCATCTTCACCAGGTTGGTCCGGCCAAACCAAGAGACATAGAGAGGGTGCCACTGCTGAAGGGATTGTTTTGATGGAATCCAAGACTAGAGGGCAGTTGGCTATAAAAAGATCCTGAGGAGACGGGGGGGGGGGGTCTTGGTGAGATAGATTCCTAGGTATTTAATCAGACTCTGGGTATTTAATCGGACTCTGGGACCAATGAAATGGGAACAAACGGGATTTCCTCTTTAACCAGTGTGGGGGGAGAGAGAGATATTGAGAATTTCTGATTTCTTAAAGTTAATTTTAAAGAGATAGCTTACTATATGAGGCAAGGACATCAAGTAGTGCGGGAATTGATGACTCTGGTTTACTAATGAAAAACAGGATGTCTTCTGCGAAACGTGCAAATTTTTCAGAATGCAAGACAACCGATATACCATGGATTAGCGTAAGGGATCTGTTAGTGGTAATAAATGGCACCAGAGACAACACAAACAGTAGCGGGGACAAAGGGCAACCCTGTCTTGTGCCATTTGTTATAGCAAAGCAGCTGTCACCCGTGCACTCGGGAAAGAGTACAAACTAAAGATAAAGGTAAAAAAACGTCAGTCTTATTCCGTTGTTGCGTAAGGATTCCTCAAGAAACAACCACTGAACACTGTTGAACGCCTTCTCGGCGTTGATCGAAAGAAGGAGAGATGGGATATTTCTATGAATTGCCAGCTGGATCAATGAGACTACGTTACATGTGTTATTTTATGCCTCCCGGCCTCTGACAGCTCCTTCCTGGTTCAGGTGTATCAGGGCAGGAGTAGGGGGTTAAGTCTAGTTGCCAGCATCTTGGCCCAGAGGTTAATGTCAACATTAAGGAGCGAGATAGGCCTGTAGCTGCTACAGACTGACAGATCCTTTCATGGTTTGGGGATGATCGAGACAAAAGCCTCTAGGGACAGGGGGGCCAGTCTCGCTCCGGATTGGACCTGGTTAATAGGCAGAAGCATGTGGGGTGCTAGGACATCTTTATATAGTTTATAACATGAAGCAGGGAGTCCATCAGGGCCAGGACTTTTCCCGTTAGGTGTGGCAGCTATTGCTTTATTAATTTTCTCTTGCGTAAAAGGCTTCTCTAGTTTAAACAAAGAACCAGAAGGGGCACAAACCAAATTCAATAGCAGGTATAATACACCACTTGAGTGAAATAAGCTCACCTTAAATATCAAACTAGTTATAAAGACACAACCGGTTAAAGCAAACAGGGAATATGAATCCGCCCCACTTTGGATAACACTCCTCCAAGTGATCAAAAATCCTCTGTAGTGAAACTTAATAATATTTACTAAAAAAAGATGTATGTATAAGAATTCAGTATATGCCTAAGAGATCAACACGTTTCAAGGCACCAAGGCCTCTTCATCAGGACCCAAACTTGGGTTACACAATAAAAATAACATATATGAAAGTTGCTCAACGTTGAACAACTTTCATATATGCAATTTTTATTGTGCAAAACTCTGTACTATGTTATGATGTTATAATTCTTTTTTTGCCAACTTTTTGTCCTGATGAAGAGGCCTTGGTGCCTTGAAATGCATTGACCTCTTAGGCATATATTGAATTGTTATACATACATCTTTTTTTATTAAATATTATTAAGTTTCACTACAGAGGATTTTTGATCACTTGGAGGAGTGTTATTTAAATCGGGGTTGATTCATATTCCCCGTTTGCTTTGATCCGTTGTGTCTTTATAACCGGTTTGATATATAAAGTGAACTTATTTCACTGAAGAGGTGCACTATACCTGCTATTGAATGTGGTTTGCGTCCCTTCTAGTTCTTTGTATTCGCTTCAAGGGTCCCCTTTATGCCCTTGATATATTGAGGTGGAGCTGCAGCAATCTTCATTTGAGAGATCAACAGAGATGGGGCTGTCTTGAATCCCTCACTGGCCTCATTGTCCACTGAGAGTGGAATTGTAGATTGCAAGTATGGTGTTGAAGTGGTGGTGGTACAAGTGCATAGCTGAGGTCTGGATTTTAGAAATGTGCAAAGTAGCACGTTTTATTTTCACTAGCCTCACCAGCTTAGCACCACATTTATCACCGGAAATATACTTACGGTAGTTGTACCACATATAGGATCTCTGCATAAGACTTCGGTAGATCTCAACCAGCTCCTCCCTGGACGAACGCAAGTGTTATAAGTCTGAGGAAGAGAGAGAAAGTTTATGATGCACCTGAAATGCCGAGATCGTCGTCAACAAGCTATTTATCTTCTGGTTCTGTAGGTGTTTCTTATAAGCCTCTAACTTAATACATTCTCCTCTGATCTTGCATTTGTGCTCTTCCCAGACAATAGGGCTAGAAGTTTCCTCCTAGTTGGTGAAATAGTCAGTAAGGGTATTGTGCACTTGGGTTATCTTGACTAGGGATACAAGGAGGGAGTCGTTCAGCTTCCAGATGGAAATAGGGGCAAGCCGCTGAGGGAAATCAGTATGTATGACGAGAGGCACATGGCCAGATTATGTCATAGGAGTGATCTCTGATTTGCTAAGGGTATGAATTAAGTACTGAGGCAAGAAAAAAATCAATGTGCAAGTAGCTGCCATGCACTCCCGATAAAAACATATACTCTTTATCTGAGGGATGCAGGGCGCACCATGTATCCACAAATTGTGAATTTGCCAAAAGAGACACAGGCCTCAAGGATGACCAACAGGAGGAACAATCTATTTCTGGATGCAAAGCGATATTAAAATCACCTCCAAAGATGAGCCTACCCTGGGCAAATTTGTCTAGATTCTGTAAGGTGGCTCTGAGTAATGTGAGTATAGTGATAGGTGAATAAACATTAGCTAATGTGACTAAAGAAACATGGAGGAGACCACTGAGAAAGAGAAATATCCCCTCCTTATCTATTTTAATACCAATTGTCTCCCAGTGAAGGTTCTTGTGACAAAAGATAGCAACTCCCTTAGTTTTAGAGTACGCAGAGGAGGTGGCTGAGACCTAAACTTTAATATAAACATTACTATCCCTTTAACGGATGAAAATCTAGACCCAGTTTTTCTGACCATACACCACACAACGGATCACAAAAACCACTGTCAGACAAAATAAAGCAGAGAAACAGCAGCTCATACAATGCATAGCACATAACACAAGCACACCAATGGCAATATTAACCCCTGCAAAGCCAAGCAAACTCATAAATAATGCCCATGGCCTACAAACAAGTCCCTGACAAATCACAAAAACCTGTCAACACACCAGGGACAAGGTGTTGGCAAAGCAACAAAACACAATCCCACACACAACAAAACATATGTACACACAAAATGCATACTTGTCAAGCCCAAAGCAACCCAAGTTCACCTGCGCAACATCAACAGCCAATGGAAAACACAAAATGCACCTGTCAGGTGCTGACAGGTACACATAAAGTAGAACTAATCAGGCAAACAAAATATCCACACCACACAAAATTATGACCAATATGTTTGCATAGCTATTCCTGTGAAGACATAGGCGATAAAGGGATGTGGCTAGAGATCACAATCAACCCTCAAGCACATCTACTAAACAGACTTCACCTGTTGCAAGCAATGATGCACCGGCTGAAGAGCGAGCCAGAAACCCATCCCAACCTGAAGAACAACACCTGGCAGCAGCACCCCAGCTTCTGCAACAGGATGTCCCACAGCTGCAACGGGGACCTGTGGAGCAGCACAGGGATGACAGATGACCACCAAGACCCAGGATATACCGCACAAGAGTCATGCTACTCAGAATGACCGACACTGAAGTCAGAGACTGCTACAGGTTGAAGTCGCAAAGCATCATCAACCTATATGAGGTGATCAAAGATGACACTGGCCCCATTTACAGCACCAACCGTGCCCTATTCGGCATGTAGAAGCAGATATGTGCCATCCATTTCATGGCAAGTGGATCCTTCCAGTCCACAGAAGGCTATGCATCTTGAATGTCCCTGGCCAAATGTTCAAGGGCACTGGCTCAGGTGTTGAGAACCCTCAAGAAGAAGGCCACATGTCAAGCAGGGCTTTTACACAAGGGGAGGCATGCCCAGGACCATATAAAATAAGCTGCTCCAATGTTTCAACGGAACTTCAATATTGAATCAGATGTCTAAATAATAAACTGCAGCACCTCATAATTATAACCATGAGAGTGTACTCACAGTCTGCCGGTCTAGGGCTCTCTCTACCCTTACATAAACATCAAAGTTGAAGTATGACCGCACCAAAAGAAAACACAACTTGTGGAGTTAATAAAAACATCAATTTGTACCTTTATTGATCTTGTAATAAAACCACGATGAGGTAAATGATGGGCTGTATGGCAAAGCTATACACTGGTGTATCTGACAGAGAGAGGTGCCCCAACGTTCCAATCAACGCTTTTCGCGTGTAAAACGCTTGATCTCTATCTCACGTCTACAACTTCCGTCTTTTTGAAATCACAACAGCCTATCAGAGGAACTACCTCTTGCTCACATGATTTTAACCGTCAAAGCCAACAAGGGAAACTTCCCATCGTATCTCAAATTCAAAATCCAATACTTTAATTAAAGGCAACTCTCCTTAAAGGCAATGCAGGCTCAAAGCTTGTGCATATATAACCTCCGTTATCGTACCAGAGTCAGAAAAAATACTAAATCTTATTCCGAACTCTACCATTGATATGCTTCAAGTGCTATATCAAAAAGACGGAAGTTGATAACTAGCCCCAAAATAAGTTATTACACGTATATTGCATACATCGTACAATACATAATAAAATCATCATAATGATACCAAAGCAAGAAACAAATCATCTCATATCAACCCAAATTATTGAATGCCTCTGTATTTAGGATTATCCTCATATCCCATATAAAGAACTCCTGATGACATTTTAAAAAAATATTCCCACATATCATTAGTATAATATTTAAATAATATTATCATATATTTTTAATCTAAAGTTCACTCAGTATTATACCCAAAGAATACCTCTATCAGCTTCAATTGGAGAAAATTTCTAAACATAACAGGAAACATCATAACTCTTATTTAAACCCCCAGGGGATCTGGTACCCAAGGTGAATATCCAGTATGCTTCTCGACGTAACAACTTAGCATCCAGATCTCCACCTCGTTTACCGAGTGTCACTCTCTCAATCCCCTGTATACTCAAAGAGTCTGTACTTCCAGTATGAATTTCTTTAAAGTGATTGGCTACAGAGGATTTAAAACCTGGGTTCCTTATATCACTCAAGTGTTCATTTAAACGTTCTCGTAACACTCTAAGGGTTTTTCCCACATATTGGAGTCCACAGGTATTACAAGACAACAGATATACTATACCTTTAGTGGCACAGTTGATGTACATTCGCATCTTATATTTTTTACCATTTATTGCAGAATAAAATTCTTTCGTAATATTCATAAAATTACAACAATTACATCTGTTGCTGCCACACCTGTAATTTCCAATCGTGGATAACCAATTCCCTGAGTTCTGTTTCCTATCACTTACATACATACTTGGTGATAAAAGGTTCCCCAGGGTTAATCCTCTCCTCGCAACAAATTTGAAACCTTCCAAAACCACTTTTTGTAGTTCTAAATCTGCACTCAAAACAGGTATATGTTCCTTTAAAATATTCTTAATCTTATTAAATTCCAAACTGTATTGAGTAGAAAATACTACCGATGATCTATTGACTTGACTTCTTATCTTTGGTTTATATTTTATCAATTCCTTCCTTTCTTTCTGATCTACTATTTGCTTGGCTTTATCCAACATTCACCTAGGATATCCCCTTTGTATAAATCTTCTATAAAGTGCAGCTGATTGCTTCTCAAATTGTTTCTCAGAAGAACAATTACGTTTTAAACGCATAAATTGTCCAACTGGGATACCTCTAATGGTGTGGGCAGGATGACAACTATCTGCCCTAAGTAGACTATTCCCTGCTATAGGTTTTTGATAGACATCTGTATGAATTTCTCCCGTAGCTACATCTCCTATTAATGTAAGATCCAAAAAAATGAATAGTAGTCTCATGGCATTCATAAGTGAAATTCAGATTTTTCTCAGGATCTTCTATATAATCAAAAAATGACATCGCCTCAAGTTTAGTGCCTTTCCAAACAAATAGGAGATCATCAATAAAACGATTATATACAACAATATTATTCCTATAGGGGTTATCACATCCAAAGCCGCGGGACTCCTCCCACCAACCCATAAAAAGGTTTGCATTGGAGGGCGCAAACTTTGCGTCCATTGAAGTCCCGCGTCTTTGGAGGTAAAACTCCCCATCAAACAAAAAATAATTGTGAGTCAACAGGTACCAAATAGCTTCCAATAAAAAACCCTTCAGATTTTCTCCATTTGAGCTATAGGCATCTAGATGGTAACGTAATGCTTGCATCCCATATCTGTGTGGGATGGACAAATAAAGCGAACTCACATCACATGAGAGCCAGACCAATTGTTCAGATCAGCACACATGTTGCAATATCTGCTAAATATTGGTAGTATCTTTGATGTAGCTAAACAGTCTGGTGACAAGGGGCTGTAAATGTAGGTCAACCCACTCCCCTAAAGCCTCATTCAACGATACTATGCCCGATACTATGGGCCTGTCCTTAACTTCAATCAGGGACTTATGTACCTTAGGGAGATGATGGAATATAGGAGAAACTGGTTTCATAACCTTAAGATATTCAGTATCTTTCTTTTCCATCACTCCCAAGGAAACTCCCTCATCAATAAATTTGTGGATCTGTTTTTTAAAGGCCTCAGTAGGGTCATGGGTCAACCTTTCATACGCCCCCTGATCTCCCAACTGTCTAATAGCTTCATCATAATAATAGCTAGTATCTAAAACCACAACTGATCCGCCTTTATCTGCTCTCTTAATCACTATTTCGTCCATCCCACTCAGATGATGCAATGACTGCCTCTCCACTATACTCAAATTATGGGTCATAGGTTCATTACGTAAATTGGAATGCAAAATCATCAAATCTCGCTCCACCAATTGTTGGAAGCTATCTATAACTGCTCCCCTACAATTAATGGGGTAAAAGTATGAAGTAGAAGTAAGTTTCAAATTAAGTTTTTCTATTTCTGGACCACTGTTTATTCTCACATCTCCTTCATTTTGTATATTATTAAGATCTAATAAACAACAATGATCTCTAAATAGAAAAACCTCCATATTAGATTGTTCAACTGTATTATCATTAAAGTTGATCAAATTATCACTAGTTTCCATAGGCAACGTTAATTTTCTAACAAATTTGTTCACATCTATTAAAGTATCAAAGAGACTGAAATGCCTAGTGGGAACAAAATTCAAACCACGTTCCAAAAATCTCAGCTCCACTGGGGAGAGAGAATACTTAGACAAATTTACTACTGATACTATTTCCTCTGTTTGTTCTTCTTCTTGCGATGTTTTTGGGTTTTGTTTACGGTATTTAACTCTTCCTCCTCTTCTTGTCTTTTTTCTTTTTGTTTTGACACTCGTGACCGCGATGACGTTCTCCTTAAAGGTAGATCTTTCCTGCTCGTTTCCATAAACACTGTGGCCAGTTTGTCCTCCCTCTTCAGGGATAAAAAAGAAGACGAGGATGATGACACATTATCCAGATTATCAGTAGACAAAGCGAGGTTTTTTATATCTGTACTTTCAACCATTTCCGTATCCGTACTATTAAAGCTCACTCTTTTCAAACTGGATTTCAATATAGATCTCTGCCTCCTATTATATTCTGGACCATACATCAATTTTTTTCATTTATAAATTTTCCCAGACTCATAGTCTTCTTTATCACGTTGGAATTTCTTGCTTTTAATGTCCATTATAGTTGTTTCCAATTTCTCCAAGTGTGTAGCTAGTTCGGCATCCAAAATAACAAAATCAGGAGTACCTTTATATTTGACTACCGTATTTTGTTTCTACTTAATTTCAATCTGTAATCTTGATAAAATATCCAACTTATATTTAATAATTAACTCCATCAGGGTGTTGGAACATTCCGTGAGAGTTCTATTCCATTCCTCCATAAATATTTCATCTTCATTGATTTTGAATTTGAGATATGACGGGAAGTTTCCCTTGTTGGCTTTGACGGTTCGAATTATGTGAGCAAGAGGTAGTTCCTCTGATAGGCTGTTGTGATTTCAAAAAGATGGAAGTTGTAGACATGAGATAGAGATCAAGATTAAGCGTTTTACATGCGAAACGCGTTGATCGGAACGTTGGGGCACCTCTGTCTGTCAGATACACTAGTGTATAGCTTTGCCATACAGCCCATCATTTACCTCATAGTGGTTTTATTACAAGATCAATAAAGGTATGAATTGATGTTTTTATTAACTCCACGAGTTGTGTTTTCTTTTGGTGCGGTCATACTTCAACTTGGATGTTTATGTAAGGGTAGAGAGAGCCCTAGACCGGCACACTGTGAGTACACTCTCATGGTTATAATTATGAGGTGCTGCAGTTTATTATTTAGACATCTGATTCAATATTGAAGTTCCGTTGAAACATTGGAGCCGCTTATTTTATATGGTGCTGCACATAAATCTCTTGATGGCAGAGCTCACTGTAAACAGGAACTTTTTTGAAATGTTGATTTGATTTCATGATAGAAGTCTTATAGATTCATGGCACATTTCTTTGGAATATATGCTATTATACGATTTTTTGACTGCAGATTAAACTGACTGGACTGTTATTGAAGATGGAAGAAGTAATTATGGAGAGTGACACTGGTGTAAGAGAGAGCAGATGCCTACGCCCAACTGATGATACTAAAGAAAGAATATCTAATCTAAACAAATTATTTGTTGATGCTACTGAGAAGCAAGAGCCTGAAGATATCCCAAGTCTGTCGGGTCTGTTTTTGGAACTAGAATCATTGATGATAAAGGAAACAAAAACTTGGTGGGAGATAAATACCCTACAACAATATATACAGTATATATTGTTGTAGGGTATTTATCTCCCACCAAGTTTTTGTTTCCTTTATCATCAATGATTCTAGTTCCAAAAACAGACCCGACAGACTTGGGATATCTTCAGGCTCTTGCTTCTCAGTAGCATCAACAAATAATTTGTTTAGATTAGATATTCTTTCTTTAGTATCATCAGTTGGGCGTAGGCATCTGCTCTCTCTTACACCAGTGTCACTCTCCATAATTACTTCTTCCATCTTCAATAACAGTCCAGTCAGTTTAATCTGCAGTCAAAAAATCGTATAATAGCATATATTCCAAAGAAATGTGCCATGAATCTATAAGACTTCTATCATGAAATCAAATCAACATTTCAAAAAAGTTCCTGTTTACAGTGAGCTCTGCCATCAAGAGATTTATGTGCAGCACCATATAAAATAAGCTGCTCCAATGTTTCAACGGAATTTCAATATTGAATCAGATGTCTAAATAATAAACTGCAGCACCTCATAATTATAACCATGAGAGTGTACTCACAGTATGCCGGTCTAGGGCTCTCTCTACCCTTACATAAACATCCAAGTTGAAGTATGACCGCACCAAAAGAAAACACAACTCGTGGAGTTAATAAAAACATCAATTCATACCTTTATTGATCTTGTAATAAAACCACTATGAGGTAAATGATGGGCTGTATGGCAAAGCTATACACTGGTGTATCTGACAGAGAGAGGTGCCCCAACGTTCCGATCAACGCGTTTCGCATGTAAAACTCTTAATCTTGATCTCTATCTCACGTCTACAACTTCCATCTTTTTGAAATCACAACAGCCTATCAGAGGAACTACCTCTTGCTCACATAATTCGAACCGTCAAAGCCAACAAGGGAAACTTCCCGTCATATCTCAAATTCAAAATCAATGAAGATGAAATATTTATGGAGGAATGGAATAGAACTCTCACGGAATGTTCCAACACCCTGATGGAGTTAATTATTAAATATAAGTTGGATATTTTATCAAGATTACAGATTGAAATTAAGGAGAAACAAAATACGGTAGTCAAATATAAAGGTACTCCTGATTTTGATATTTTGGATGCCGAACTAGCTACACACTTGGAGAAATTGGAAACAACTATAATGGACATTAAAAGCAAGAAATTCCAACGTGATAAAGAAGACTATGAGTCTGGGAAAATTTATAAATGAAAAGAATTGATGTATGGTCCAGAATATAATAGGAGGCAGAGATCTATATTGAAATCCAGTTTGAAAAGAGCAAGGTTTAATAGTACGGATATGGAAATGGTTGAAAGTACAGATATAAAAAACCTCGCTTTGTCTACTGATAATCTGGATAATGTGTCAACATCCTCGTCTTCTTTTTTATCCCCGAAGAGGGAGGACAAACTGGCCACAGTGTTTATGGAAACGAGCAGGAAAGATCTTCCGTTAAGTAGAACGTCATCGCGGTCACAAGTGTCGAAACAAAAAGAAAAAAGAAAAGAAGAGGAGGAAGAGCTAAATACCATAAACAAAACCCAAAAACATCGCAAGAAGAAGAACAAACAGAGGAAATAGTATCAGTAGTAAATTTGTCTAAGTATTCTCTCTCCCCAGTGGAGCTGAGATTTTTGGAACGTGGTTTGAATTTTGTTCCCACTAGGCATTTCAGTCTCTTTGATACTTTAATAGATGTGAACAAATTTGTTAGAAAATTAACGTTGCCTATGGAAACTAGTGATAATTTGATCAACTTTAATGATAATACAGTTGAACAATCTAATATGGAGGTTTTTCTATTTAGAGATCATTGTTGTTTATTAGATCTTAATAATATACAAAATGAAGGAGATGTGAGAATAAACAGTGGTCCAGAAATAGAAAAACTTAATTTGAAACTTACTTCTACTTCATACTTTTACCCCATTAATTGTAGGGGAGCAGTTATAGATAGCTTCCAACAATTGGTGGAGCGAGATTTGATGATTTTGCATTCCAATTTACGTAATGAACCTATGACCCATAATTTGAGTATAGTGGAGAGGCAGTCATTGCATCATCTGAGTGGGATGGACGAAATAGTGATTAAGAGAGCAGATAAAGGCGGATCAGTTGTGGTTTTAGATACTAGCTATTATTATGATGAAGCTATTAGACAGTTTGGAGATCATGGGGTGTATGAAAGGTTGACCCATGACCCTACTGAGGCCTTTAAAAAACAGATCCACAAATTTATTGATGAGGGAGTTTCCTTGGGAGTGATGGAAAAGAAACATGCTGAATATCTTAAGGTTATGAAACCAGTTTCTCCTATATTCCATCATCTCCCTAAGGTACATAAGTCCCTGATTGAAGTTAAGGGCAGGCCCATAGTATCGGGCAAAGTATCGTTGAATGAGGCTTTAGGGGAGTGGGTTGACCTACATTTACAGCCCCTTGTCACCAGACTGTTTAGCTACATCAAAGATACTACCAATATTTTGCAGATATTGCAACATGTGTGCTGATCTGAACAATTGGTCTGGCTCTCATGTGATGTGAGTTCGCTTTATTTGTCCATCCCACACAGATATGGGATGCAAGCATTATGTTACCATCTAGATGCCTATAGCTCAAATGGAGAAAATCTGAAGGGTTTTTTATTGGAAGCTATTTGGTACCTGTTGACTCACAATTATTTTTTGTTTGATGGGGAGTTTTACCTCCAAAGACGCGGGACATCAATGGGTGCAAAGTTTGCGCCCTCCTACGCAAACCTTTTTATGAGTTGGTGGGAGGAGTCCCGCTTCTTTGGATGTGATAACCCCTATAGGAATAATATTGTTGTATATAATCGTTTTATTGATGATCTCCTATTTGTTTTGAAAGGCACTAAACATGAGGCGATGTCATTTGTTGATTATATAGAAGATCCTGAGAAAAATCTGAATTTCACTTATGAATGCCATGAGACTACTATTCATTTTTTGGATCTTACATTAATAGGAGATGTAGCTACGGGAGAAATTCATACAGATGTCTATCGAAAACCTATAGCAGGGAATAGTCTACTTAGGGCAGATAGTTGTCATCCTGTCCTACACCTTAGAGGTATCCCAGTTGGACAATTTATGCGTTTAAAACGTAATTGTTCTTCTGAGAAACAATTTGAGAAGCAATCAGCTGCACTTTATAGAAGATTTATACAAAGGGGATATCCTAGGTGGATGTTGGATAAAGCCAAGCAAATAGTAGATCAGAAAGAAAGGAAGAAATTGATAAAATATAAACCAAAGATAAGAACTCAAGTCAATAGATCATCGGTAGTATTTTCTACTCAATACAGTTTGGAATTTAATAAGATTAAGAATATTTTAAAGGAACATATACCTGTTTTGAGTGCAGATTTAGAACTACAAAAAGTGGTTTTGGAAGGTTTCAAATTTGTTGCAAGGAGAGGATTAATCCTGGGGAACCTTTTATCACCAAGTATGTATGTAAGTGATAGGAAACAGAACTCAGGGAATTGGTTATCCATGATTGGAAATTACAGGTGTGGCAGCAACAGATGTAATTGTTGTAATTTTATGAATATTCCGAAAGAATTTTATTCTGCAATAAATGGTAAAAAATATAAGATGCGAATGTACATCAACTGTGCCACTAAAGGTATAGTATATCTGTTGTCTTGTAATACCTGTGGACTCCAATATGTGGGAAAAACCCTTAGAGTGTTACGAGAACGTTTAAATGAACACTTGAGTGATATAAGGAACCCAGGTTTTAAATCCTCTGTAGCCAATCACTTTAAAGAAATTCATACTGGAAGTACAGACTCTTTGAGTATACAGGGGATTGAGAGAGTGACACTCGGTAAACGAGGTGGAGATCTGGATGCTAAGTTGTTACGTCGAGAAGCATACTGGATATTCACCTTGGGTACCAGATCCCCTGGGGGTTTAAATAAGAGTTATGATGTTTCCTGTTATGTTTAGAAATTTTCTCCAATTGAAGCTGATAGAGGTATTCTTTGGGTATAATACTGAGTGAACTTTAGATTAAAAATATATGATAATATTATTTAAATATTATACTAATGATATGTGGGAATATTTTTTTAAAATGTCATCAGGAGTTCTTTGTATGGGATATGAGGATAATCCTAAATACAGAGGCATTCAATAATTTGGGTTGATATGAGATGATTTGTTTCTTGCTTTGGTATCATTATGATGATTTTATTATGTATTGTATGATGTATGCAATATACGTGTAATAACTTATTTTGGGGCTAGTTATCAACTTCCGTCTTTTTGATATAGCACTTGAAGCATATCAGTAGTAGAGTTCGGAATAAGATTTAGTATTTTTTCTGACTCTGGTACGATAACGGAAGTTATATATGCACAAGCTTTGAGCCTGCATTGCCTTTAAGGAGAGTTGCCTTTAATTAAGGTATTGGATTTTGAATTTGAGATATGACGGGAAGTTTCCCTTGTTGGCTTTGACAGTTAAAATCATGTGAGCAAGAGGTAGTTCCTCTGATAGGCTGTTGTGATTTCAAAAAGATGGAAGTTGTAGACGTGAGATAGAGATCAAGATTAAGCGTTTTACACGTGAAACGCGTTGATCGGAACGTTGGGGCACCTCTCTCTGTCAGATACACCAGTGTATAGCTTTGCCATACAGCCCATCATTTACCTCATTGTGGTTTTATTACAAGATCAATAAAGGTACAAATTGATGTTTTTATTAACTCCACGAGTTGTGTTTTCTTTTAGTGCGGTCATACTTCAACTTGGAGGGTCATGGGTGCCATAGACTGCACACAGGTGCGAATAAGAGCTCTAGCACAAGAGGCACATCTATACATCAACAGGAAGAATTTCCATTTCGTCAACGTACGGTTGGTGTATTTGATGCCACAATGAGGATAACCCATGTTTGTGCCTCCAATCCTGGCAGTTGTCATGATTCCTACATCCTCAGACATGCCAACATCCACATAGGTTATAGGCACTTTAATTAATAAAGGGGGCACTTGTCGCCCCCATGCTAGGGGGGTGTCATGAGGGGTCATGATACCCCTCTTGAGGTCTGAAGTACTTTTTTAATACAAATTACATATATAATTTAAAAAAAGAAAATCATTGTTACACATGAATTAATTATTTAATTAAATTTTCACACAAATTACATATATAATAAAAACAAACATATATATATATATATATATATATATATATATATACATATACAGGTTGCCTATTAACCCTATGTGTACCAGAGGGGTAGCAAACACATTACAATACCTCTTTGGTACTCATAGGGTTAATCTTGCAATACAAAATATGAGGGCATGTCGAATATAATAAGAGAAGAAAAATGTCCGATAAAAATGGTGAAAGAAAATCATGGGAGCACTGTAGTCGACTTTTCAAGGGGGAGGGGGGTTTAAATGTCAGATGTATAATATTCGTCAAATTAATATGGTGAAAGAAAGCACTGTAAGTCAGATGTGGAAGGGGAAGAGTTAATTGTCAACTATGAACAATATTTGTCGGATTAATGTGGTGAAAGAAAGCACTGTAATTCAACTTTGGAAGGGGAAGGGTTAATTGTCGACTATGAACAATATTTGTCGGATTAATGTGGTGAAAGAAAGCACTGTAAGTCGACTTTTAAAAGGGGTGGTTAATATGTTGAGGGGGGCACCCTGTCGGATTTTGTTATGTGGAGAAGACATCTAACACTGAACTTGATCTTTCTGTTGTCAAATGTACGCCTATTTCTTTGGACTTTGACATTTTGAGAGTTTTTTGTAGGCGGTAGTCGGAAAAAAGCAGACATCGCCAGTTTTGTTACTACTCTGAAAAATGCTGTCTATGCCAGTTTTGTTTTACTGTGGTTCTGCAATAGAATACCGACTTAACATATGTTTGCAATATTTGTGCTACTTGTTTTTCTTGTAACACCAGTTTTAGTGTGGGTAATAGAATCAAGCCCACAATCTCCAGGTGCCTCAGGAAAGGTCTAATCATATATAAGGAGACAGACTCAGAAATTCCCCTGGTTTTTCCTACGTCCTCTATCTTCTAAATCAGTCATCTTAGTGTCAAGTGATTCTATTGTTAGATTTAAGGCTTTGATCTGATCTTTGGCTGTCTGGACTTCATGCTCTAGTTTAATTATACTATCTTTGTTCTCCTAGACCTTATGCCCTAGGTTCATCATGTCCTCTTTTTTTTCTCTAAGAAGATTTTTTAGTTGTAGGAGTAGTTGTAAATCTAGACTTTTCTGCAAATATTCCTATATAATCCAAGTGAGCTGTGTTCCCAGGCAGCTAGGGACCTGTGATGTAACACAGACAATTTCAGAATCCAATCTGACTGCAGATTTGTCTAGTTGAATGGATTTATCCATATGAGGGGGCTTATCCATTCTTTCTTTAGAATTCATACTTTGGGGTGAGAAGAGGGAAGCTATCGACTTATCACCCATTGATTGACAATCTGATTTTTTTCTCCTTCTTTGAGGAGTGTAATTTCTGTTTTCCCTCTTTAAATTCACTTTTAATTAAAAAAAAACCCTGATCTCTCTCTCTGCTTATCTTTTTAAGCAGGTAGGTCCTTTTACTAGTCAGTTAAATGTATTCAGATTATTACACAATACAAATTCAAGTACAGAGCTTCACTATCAAAGTACTGCTCCACTATATCATTACAGGTCCTTCGGTAGACTCTAATCAGAACCCCTTTTAGTCCCAATTACTTAGTGCTTGATCGGGCAGTAGTAATATTCAGTTTACAGTTCAATAAACACTTTTTGAAGTCTCAATTGTGTCTGTATGCTGGACTCCAGTTAAGAGGGCTAATTCTTTTTTAATACCTACAAGATGAACATTTGACAAAACAAAGAATTACTATCCCTTTAAAGATACCTCTGAAGGAGCCTTGAGTAAAAGGTTGCCTAGGTAGGGGTCAAAGAGATCTCCTTTGCGCAGGTGCAAGCCACCAAGGTAGACATGACCTTTAGGAAGACCATTGGAGCAGACACCAGACCAAATGGAAGGGCAGTGAACTGAAAGTGACTGCCCTGAAACGCAGAAAGCAGGAAATAGAAGTGAGTGTCCTGCAAATCCAGGGAGGAAAAAACTCCCCTAGATACATATGTCCAGAGTAAGACATAATCTGCCAGATTGTTTTGGGAACAATTAAAAATATTTGAGTAGCTCTTGTGAAATGCTCCTTTGGAGGAACTGGGACCAACTTCTGTTTTTATATCAAGGAGGAAACTGCATTTAGAAATAAAAAAATAGAAAGAGGCCTAAGGTATCCTGCGCTTCCGTCCTCTGTGGTGTGTCGGCCAGCATGATTGCGGTTACTTCCGTATTGCTGACATCATGAAACAGGCACTGGTATGGAAGTCTGTTTATGGGCCTGTTCTGTTTTGCCTTATTGGGTCCCACCTTCTTCTGCTCCTTTATTAACCTTCTTGGTCCTAGGAGTCACTGCCCTTATGTGTTGTTTCTTCTAGTTCTTCTTGTTCTCTGTTGTGACCTGTGCCTATCTGAGAATCAGCTCCGTGTATGACCCTGGCTTGTCTGACTACCCACATCGGTTATGACTTGTGGCTCTGGCTGACTACCTCGCTCCATGTATGACCCCGGCTTGTCTGACTACCACATCGGTTCTGACCTGAGGTTCTGGTTGACTAACTTGCTCCATGTAGTCCCCAGTCTGTCTGACCTCTGGCTCTGGCTTCCTACTCGCTCCTTGCATTCATAGCTTACCTGAACTGTAGTCTCCATGTTCCGTGGCTCTGGCCTGCTCTCACTCTCTTTTGCCTCCGGTAGTGGGACCGAAGTGTGACTTAAGCATATTAGCCGCTTCATACTGGCGTTGCAATCGAGCCTCTTTCCTAGTCTCGGTAGCTCGCAGCAGTGCAGTGCACAGCACAGTGCGCTGCGATATTCTGTCGTGGTCTTCACAGTGTAGAAGGTCTTGCCTTCAGCAGCCTACCAGAATATTGTGTACCTCTACCTCATTACCTGCTGAGTACCAATCCTACAAAGAGGTATTTAATAAGGTAGAGGCCAGTACGTTACCGCCACATAGGCCTTACGATTGTACTGTTGATCTGTTACCAGGGGCCAGACCTCCTAGGAGCAGAGTATATCCCTTGTCTGTGGAGGAGAACAAGGCCATGGAGAATTATGTGGCTGACGCCTTGTCCAGGGGTATTATCCGAAAGTCTTCCTCTCCTGCAGGCGCTGGTTTCTTTTTTGTTAAGAAAAAGGATGGGGAGCGCAGACCATGCATTGATTTCAGGGGTCTGAATAAACTGATGGTAAAGAACGCTTATCCGATTTCATTGATCACGGAGCTATTTGATTGTATCAAAGACTCTACTGTTTTTACAAAACTTGACTTGAGGGCCGCGTATAATTTGGTACGAATAAAAGAAGGCCATGAGCGGAAGACGGTGTTTAAGAGAGCAGACACTATGAATATTTGGTGATGCCTTTCGGATTGTGCAACACTCCCGCTGACTTCTAGGAATTCATTAATAATGTTTTGAGAGACCTACTACAGAGTTGTGTTGTACTACATTTGGACGATATTCTCATCCATTCTCCTACTTTGGAGGCACATAGAGCAGATGTAGCCCGGGTCCTACAACTGCTAAGGGAGAACAACTTGTTCTGCAAGCTTGAAGAATGTGAATTCCACAAATCTCAGGTGACTTTCTTAGGTTACATTATTTCATTCTCTGGCTTAGTCATGGACCTGCAAAAAACTGTCTGCCGTCTTACATTGGTCACTTCCAGTGGGGCTAAGGTCCATACAGAGGTTCCTGGGCTTCACGAATTACTACAGGAAGTTCATATGAAACGTCTCCATAGTAGTCAAACCTCTCACTGACATGACACTGAAGGATGCTAACCCTTCAGAATGAGCACCAGAGGCCTTACAGGCATTTGAAGACTTAAAGTCGGTTTTTGCAAAAGCCCTGATATTGTCCTACCCGAATCCCGCCCTACCGTTCACCCTGGAGGTTGATGCCTCACAATCTGGAGAAGGCGCTTTTCTGTCCCAGCATGCGGGCCCTGGGAAACCTTTGCTTCCGTGTGGGTTTTTCTCTAAAAAATTGTCTAAGGCTGAGAGTTTACATGATGTGGGTGATCATGAATTACTCGCCATCATCCTTACTTTGATGGAATGGTGTTATCTGTTGGAGGCCTCTACTGTTCCTATCCTAATACTGACTGATCATAAGAACCTCACATACTTATCTGAGGCTAAGAGATTGTCTCCACGTCAGGCCAGATGGGTTATATTCCTTTCAAGGTTTAATTTTGTGGTTTCCTACCTCCCTGGTACAAAAAACATTAGAGCAGATGCTCTTTCTCGACAATTTGGGACTGATTCCCAGGAGGAGTCTGCTCTGGTCCCTATTATTCCTCCTAACTGCATCTTGGCTACGATACGTACCAGTATTACATCTCCACTGGGTGAGAAGATTTTGGCTTCTGCCCCAGTGGATAAGCCTAACAGGAAGTGTTTTGTGCCTGAATCCCTCCATAACAGACTGCTAGAGACGTACCATTCCTTGAAGGCAGCAGGGCACGTTGGGAGAGACCAACTAATATGGTCTTTGACCAGACTCTTTTGGCTGCCCAGCCTGAAGGCAGATTGCTTTGCATTTGTTGCCGCATGTTCCACTTGTGCGCGGACTAAGACTCCAAGACATCTTCCGGTTGGCCTCCTGCAATCCATTCCATGGTCGCACCTATCAATTGACTTTATGGTGAAGTTGCCTGTCTCACACAGTCATCCACATGATTGTGGATAGATTTTCCAAGATGGCCCATTTTGTGCCACCGAAGGGACTCCCCTTCTCCAAGGAGTTGGCCGAAATCTTTGCCAAGGAGGTGGTCCATCTCCATGGTATAGCCAAAGTGGTGGTCTCCAATCGTGGGAGCCAGTTTGTATAGAGTTTTTGGAGAACATTTTCCGGACAGATGGGTATCCAGCTCTCATTGTCCTCGGCTTACCATCCACAGTCTAATGGTGCTGCAGAGAGGTCTAATCAGGTGCTGGAATAGTTTCTCCTTTGTTTTATCTCTGACCATCATGATAATCGGGCAAACCTGTTACCGTGGGCAGAGCATGCCAGAAATAGTGCTGTCAATTCCTCCTCTCGGAACTCTCCCTTTGTGATTAACTACGGGTTTCAACCTTCTCTCCTACCTGAGTCCTTTGAGGCTCAGAGTATTCGTGCTCTAGGAGCACTTGAGGGCACTCCACTCCACATGGGTACAGGTTCAGAGATCCCTGCAGAGTTCCACATTGCGCTATAAGAGAACAAGCAGACCATAGGCATTTAATGGCTCCAGTTTTCCAGGTGGGAGAGAGAGTATGGCTGTCCTCACGCAATCTCCATCTCTAGGTGCCTTGTAAAAAGCTGGCTCCATGATTTGTGGGCCCCTTTCGGGTTCTCCGTAGGATTAACCCTATAACCTATGCTCTTGAACTCCCTGCTAATATGCATATTTCTAATGCGTTTCATGTATCGCTACTGAAACCATTGGTCTGTAACAGATATACTACTGCTCCTGTCCATCCCAGACCTGTCCAAGTAGGGGGTCATGAAGAATATGAGGTGCAGAGTATCCTGGATGCTTGCAGGGTCAGAGGCCAGGTACAATATCTGGTGCATTGGAAAGGGTATGGGCCTGAGGAGCGTTCCTGGGTTGCTAAAAAAGATCCACATGCACCAGCCCTTCTCTGTGAGTTCAACTCCCGCACCACCTCTAGTGCTGGCCCTCTTCCGTGGGGAAGAGGTCGTTAAGGGTGGGTACTATCACAGTCTTTCTTAGAGGCCTAAGGTATCCTGCACTTCCTTCCTCTGTGGTGGCATGATTGTAGTTACTTCCACAATGCTGACATCCTGAAACAGGCACTGGCACGGACGCCTGTTTATGGGCCTATTCTGTTTTGCTTCCTTGGGCCTAGGAGTCATTGCCCTTATGTGGTGTTTCTGTTAGTTCTTCTTGCGCTCCGTTGTGACCTGTCCCTGTCTGAGAATCCACTCTGTATATGACCCTGGCTTGTCTGACTACCCACATCGGTTCTGACCTGTGTCTATGGCTGACTAACTCGCTCCATGTATGACCCCGGCTTGTCTGACTACTCACATCGTGTCTGACCTGTGGCTGTGGCTGACTTTGCGGTCAAACACGCTATTCCTTTGCTACCTCACTCTGCTCCATTGGCGATCAAAGCCATTGACGGCAGACCCCTACAGCCGGCACAATTAGGCTGGATCCTACAGGAGAGTGAGTGCTAGTATACTTAGTCTACAGAGCGGTGTGGGTGACTGTAGGCTACAACTGCTTGACAGTGCTGCGGACTCAGTCAAATAAAGGTGCCAGCTGCAAAGCTGGATAGCACCCACTAGAGACCTTAAGCTCCTACAAAATGGCCCTAATAAGTCTCTCAGCTGAGTGGCTAAATTCGTCCTTATAGTAATCCCCCCTATGATAGAGACAGGCGTCCAAATTATATCCACCAATCTCACCTTCCTCAGCTGAGGAATCTCCAATGATTTGTATGTGAACCCCATAAGACAGAATACTCCATAGGAAACCCAGTTTGGCATGAGGAGAAATGGGTTAAAGCGGTCAGGGGGACCACAGAATATTTAGCCTTGGACTTGCCCATGTGTCTTTTGGTTTCTGACATGGACAGAAGACTCCACAAAGTAAGTAGCAAAATAGTCAAAAGAGTAGGAAAATACAAGAAAAATACTTATATGACTGCAAAGGGTTAAATTGACCAGCAGAAGGGAGAGGCGAGACTCTGAGCAGCATGCAGAATTGACAAGGAAGGGAAGTACTCAAAGACCACACCCTCCTAGAAAGCCGGGATAGTATTCTGGCAGATTTTTTCTTAACCCTTTCAGTGCCAGAGGCTTGGTGTTGTTTTTTTGTACCCTGCTGGCCGGACCCATTTTGAGCTTTTTTGCTATTCAGCTGTTTAGGTATCATTGCTATTGGTAACTTTTAACTATATATGTATATTTTTTTTTCCAGAACAAATTCAGCTTTTCTGAATTCTGCATTGTGCAACAAGCTAAGATGCCAAAAATACAAAAAATAAATACATTACTTAATTTACCAATATCGTAAACTATATATCAAAAACATTTATGTTGCTTTTGACAGTTTCAAGTATTTTAAATATGTGAATTCTCCAGTACAACAATACCAAATATGTATAGTTTTACCAACATTCATGGCCTGCACAGGCACTCAAAATAGGATTTTAGTGTTCTTACCTGTTGAATCCTTTTCTCTTTCGTTAATATGGAACACAGGTAACATGGGGTTGAGTCCCTTCTCCTGGAAGGCAGAGCACATCACAAAACACAGGGTCTTTAGGGTGGCGACTGCCTCCTCCAGCTCATCTCCCTGTCTACAATCTCCCAGAATTCATGGGACAAAAAAAAACAGAAGTAAAGAAAATAAGAGTGTAAGAAGAAAATCTCCCTTGACTAAGGCCCTAAGAGGACTCCTCTGTCTGGGAAAGCCACACAGAATTGTTTTTTTTTCCAGGTGATAGACCTGTGTTCCATATGGACTGAAGAGAAAAGGATTTAACAGGTAAGAATACTAAAATCCTATTTTTTATTACGTCCAATATGGAACACATACCATGGGGATACAGTAAAGCTAGTATTCCTGGGGAGGGGAAGGAAAAAAACCTCTCATGTTCCTTAGAAACTGAATAATCCAACGTCAATGGACACTAAACTAGCATAGCACACCAAAAATGAGCCAACAGGTCTCAAAGAACTACTGAATAACAACAGGCAGTAAAAAAGGAATAAACAGATCCTTAAACAGGCAAAATTGCCTGAAGGACCTTCCGGACAAAGCTGGTCTCAGCCAAGGCCAAGACTTTGAAGTGCAGTGTTTGGTGAAAGTATACAAGGAGAACCAAGTCGCAGCCTTGCTCAGCTGTTTAGCCGAGGCCTGGTTCTAGTAGTGCCCACTCAAAGGTTGGATAAGTTCAACACTGAGATTGAATTGTATAGATTGTCACGCAAATTACATTTGCGGGATTATTTTAAAGATGAAACATATGTGAATAAACATCGGAAGGACCCCTTTAAAGTCAAAAGTCATTTTGACCCTAGTACAACTAATCCCTCGATCAAGACGTTTAACAAAGTTGTGCACTATGATGTGATGGAGCACATTGAACACAGTTATCCCAAATACTCCAACATGTCGGGAATTGAGAGAGCTGCTTTGAGAAAACTGAAATGGAACCGGGATATTATCATCCATCCGGCCGACAAGGGCGGAGGGGTTGTGGTCCAGGACTATCAGAAATATAGAGAGGAGGTAAGGAGGCAATTGGGGGATGAAACCTGTTACAGAGTGCTAACATGCAATCCCACACACACATTTAAAATGGAGGTTGATTACTATTTAGACAAGGGTGTGGAAGTGGGAGCTTTGGATCTCAGGCTAGCGGAGCTCTTAAAGGTACGATACCCCATTATGCCCGTACTATATTGCCTGCCTAAAATTCACAAGACATTGACCAACCCCCCTGGAAGGCCCAAAGTTTCGGCAAGAGGTTCTCTACTTTATACTGTAGCGCAATATGTGGACAGTATTTTACAGCCATATGTGAGATCTATACCGTCTTTCATCAAAGACACAACAGATTTTTTTGAATTCGCTTAAGCGGATTGATTGTGGGGTGGAGGAATTGCTACTGGTGACTTTGGACATAACCAGCTTGTACACATGTATTCCGCATGAGGAGGGAAAAGCTGCGGTTTGGCAGCTGTTGGAAGAGAGCAATGATTTCAGTATGGAAGACATTGATTACATAGTGGGACTCATTGATTTGATTTTGAAGCATAACTCCTTTAAATTCGAGAAAGAGATATATATTCAGCTTACAGGGACGGCCATGGGGTCTCCAATGGCTCCGTCCTATGCGAATACATATATGTGGAAATATGAACGAACTCATATAATGCAGTCACAATATTGGTCTTTCATTCAACATTATGTGAGATTTATTGATGATCTCTTTTTGGTGTGGTCTGGAGGTGTAGATCTGTTAATGTCTTTTATTAACCAACTGAATGAGTTGCCCACACCGATTAAGTTCACACTCAACTACAGCACTATTGAGATCAATTATTTGGATGTTATGATAAAAAAGGCAAATGGGGGGGTTGTGACAACGTTGTTTGTCAAACCCGCGGACCGCAATGCATTGCTCAATGCCCGCAGTCAGCACCCGGCATCCCTCAAGAAAGCGCTGCCCAGGTCACAGTTTATGAGGGTGAGGCGGATAGTGTCCGATCCTGAGGACCTTAAGGTGCAAATGAGAAAAATGGGAGAGAGATTTTATGCAAGGGGGTATAAACAAGCGGACATTGAGCAATGCATACAACAGGTCAGTGGGATGGATAGAAATGCTTTGCTTGAAGGGAGTGTTAAAAATGAATTGACTAATGAAGACCGTATGATAGTGACTGCTACGTATTCGGATGTAGCGCATGTATTTAAAGAAACCACTTTGAAACATTGGGAAATACTTCAGAAGGATACTGAGATTGGTCATTTATTCAGACAACCCCCCATGTTTGCATATAAGAAGGGGAGGAGTATTAGAGATGAATTGGTCAGGTCGGATCCTACTGACAAGTATACACCAATAGAAGGTTCACACAAAAAAAAGGGGTCTTCAAATGCGGAGGTTGTTACCTGTTCACATATGATTACGGGCCCTAATTTCTTGGTTCCGCAGGTGAACCTTGAAATTAGGGTAAGAGATTTCATTACTTGTACAACTTCGTATGTGATTTATTTGTTGATGTGTTCTTGCCCCAGGGGGTATGTCGGTAAAACGACACGACCCTTTAGGGAAAGATTGAGGGAGCATAGATCTCTGATATGGCGAGGATTGAACAATAGTGCAAGTGAACAGCAACTTAATAGATCCCCAGTGGCGAGACACTTCATAGAGGCGAAACATGGTATAAGGGATTTGAAATGTTTTGAAGTGGTTAAGCAATCGCCACGGGGGGGGGGGGGGTGACAGAGAAAGCTGGCTGTCTAAACGAGAAATGTATTGGGTGTATCGTTTGCAAACACTGTCTCCGTTGGGAATGAATGAGCAATTTAGTCTGGTCCATTACATATAGAGTATTGATTATGAAATAGTATGGGCTATTGAATATAAAATTTTCAAGTCTGTAGTGTCATCTGAATTGCTCTATGTTTCTAACAGATTCACCCGTCCATGGTTTGACGTCAGGTGAGTTGGTGGGCATGACCAGGGAGGGGTGAATCAGGTGAGGTAATATAAGGTGAAACTGTTCGGATTGTGTTTAGTATGTGTATAGTTGTCCCTGAAGAAAGTCCCAGACAGGACTGAAACGTTGGACTGTAACCGACAGTTCATTTTACTCTTTGTATCTTAATAAAATAATAGTGAATTTTTAAGTATGGAGTGCCCGGCTTATGTCGTAGTATGCACTGGTTCTAGTAGGCCCATGAGACTTGCACTAGATCTGTGGGTGTCTCATGGGCCTACTAGAACCAGGTTTAGTCCTGATCTCATGTTTGGTGCATGGTAGCTTTGTTTGGTGCATGTTAACTTTGATCCAAGAGGCAATGGTTACTTTGGAAGCAGCCTAACCCCCTCTGGGACCCTCCAGGATGACAGAGTCATGCTCACAAAAAGGCTCATTACAGTGCACATAGAACTTAGGGCAGCTCGCCACATCTAACAGATGGAGATCTCTCTCCTGAGCAGACATAGGGTCAGAACAGAAGGAAGGCACAACAATCTCCTGATTGATGTGGAAGTCGGAGAAAATCTACTTTCCAAATGCCTTTCATACCTTTCCTTCATATCTCTAATAGTTCTGACCATTTTAATGCAGGCAGCCTGTTTCCAAAAAAGAAAATTGGTAGGTGTAGTTTTGGGCTTCAGGCACCCCATACAGTATGTCAACTGATACCCATGGTGTGCATTGTTCTCGTAAGAGCAGTAGTTAATGTGAGCATTAGAGGATAATATAAAGCTATTTGAATTGTAAAACCAAGCATGAGTGATAGCAGGTTAGCCAGTCTCACGCAGTGCACATCTTGTCACATGTTTGAACATTTGGAGCAGTAGTTGCAGGGGTCATACTGCTGTGCCAAATGTGAGCATATTTTCTCTTTAGAGTCTAAGATATTGGATTTGGAAAGAAATATTGCAACATTGTGAGACATTGGACATTGAGTTTAGAACTCACAGAGCAGGTAGTATGTGGGGTTAGTGGTGAAGAAGGTGGAGTTGTAGATGAGGAGCGACAGGTAGGCAGCTAGGTAACAGTAAGGAGGGGAGGTAGTGGGCAGAGGAAGAGGAAGTCCAGTTTTGAGTTGACTCAGTCCAACAGATTTGCAAGATTGTGTGAAGATGTTGATGAGAATTGCTCAGAATTGGCAACACTGGAGAGGGCTGATTCCTCTAGCAGCCAGGGGAACAGTCCTCCTTCCAGGCTAGATGGGATGCAGAGCAGGCAGTAACCAAGGCAGGTGGTGGTAATAGAGGACTCTATTATTAGGAGGGTAGATAGGGTAATCTGCAGCCAGGAACGTGAATGCCAAACAGCATGCTGTCTCCCGGGTGCTCGGGTTCAGCATGTTGCGGACAGGGCTGACAGATTATTGGGAGGAGCTGGAAGAGATCCAGCTGTCTTGGTACATATTTGTACCAATGACAAAGTAGGAGGAAGATGGCGGTCCCTAAAGAATGATTTCAGGGATTTAGGGGCAAGCTCAAGGCAAGGACCTCTAAGGTAGTATTTTCTGAAATACTACCTGTGCCATGCGCCAGTGCAGGTAGGCAGAGGGAGCTCAGGGAGCTTAATGCATGGCTCAAGCAATGGTGTAGGAAGGAGGGTTTGGGGTTTTTAGAACACTGGGCAGACTTTGCTCTTGGGTACAATCTATATGGAAGAGATGGATTGCACCTAAATGGTAGATGAGCCTCTGTGCTTGGGGAGAGAATGCTAGGAAGCTTGGAGGAGCTTTTAAACTAGGAAAGGGGGGTGGGTATAGATAGCAAAAATGGGGTAGATAGAGCAGATAGGAACCGGGTCCAAGTAAATGACCAGGGGGGTGGAGAAAGGGTGGGGATAAGTTTAGTCAATAGGGAGGAACTCCTAGTAAATGAAGGTGTAGAAAAAAAGCACATAGGGATTAATATATGTAAAGACTTCAAAATTAATTGTATGCTAGCAAATGCAAGAAGTATGGTAGATAAAATAGGAGAACTAGAATTGCTGGCGGTTAATGAGCAATTGGACATAATTGGAATAACAGAAACATGGTGGAATGATGCACATGACTGGGCTGTAAATATACAGTGCTATTCCCTGTTTAGAAGAGACAGAATTAATAGAAAAGTGGGAGGTGTGTGCTTATACTTGAAAACAGAGCTAAATCCAGTTTTGCGGGGTGATATTAGTGAGGAAACTGGGCAAATTGTGGAGTCCATGTGGGTAGAAATAGAGACTAAGGGCTCGATCCAAATGTTGGCGTTAAAACCAACGTGAAGAAAAAAACTGCCTTCGCTCCTTAAGCAAGACCAGGTAACGTGAGATTCAAATCTTCCTTACCCAGAAAGCCTAAGGAGCGATAACCAACAAAATACACGTTAACCTTAAACCTGCGTCGCATAGAAAATCTTACCTAAAAACACACGATAAAAATGTTACCTAGCACCACAGCCAATCACAGCACTGCAAAGTATCAAGTTCAGTCAGAAAATCCAAAACCCACGTCTCCAGTTCTGAATAGCTTTCTCTGTGCTTCCCTACCCAGCCACTAGGGGAACACAGAGAAGGCTTTCAGCACCATGGACAGCTTTGAATGCCATAGGGATGTGCACTGCTCACCCCTGTGGCATTCAAAGGGTTAAAATCAATAAAACTAGTACACTAAGCACTACACAATGCCCCCTTCCACATCCCCCCCCCTTAGTATGTCACATATATTGCATATATGGGACATACTAACCCCATCCACATCCACCTCATGGACTTCCATGTAGCGGACAAATCTGTCTTTTATTCCACAATTAACCCTTTGAGTACCAGAGAGGTAGGAAAGCATTGCTTAGCATGTTTCCTACCCCTCTGGTACCCAAAGGGTTAATAGGCAACGTATGGACTACATACCTTGCCTATATATATATATATGTGTGTTTGTGTGTGTTTCAAACTTTTTTTTTAAATTAAAATAGTATTATTAGACAGTTTAACTTAGATCTCATTCATTGTTAACCCCCTACCTCCTGTGTCCCATTGCTATTAGTACTTTTGCTCCACTCTTCTTCAAACTGAGAGTGGAGCAAAAGTACTAAAAGCAAAGGGACACAGTAAGTAGGGCATCATTAATGGTTGAGATCTAAGTTAACCCTTTGAGTGCCAGAGTGGTACGCAACGCATTGCAAAGCAATGCGTTGAGTACCACTCTGGCACTCAAAGGGTTAACATACAACTGAGGGAGCAGGCTGCACTGTGAGTGCAGTGCTCCCCTCATCTATATTTATGAATGATTACTTTATTAATAATTCCCTTGCTGCGGGCAGCTGTGAAGCCCGCAGCATAATAAAACCCCTAGGCATTGGAGAAAGCGGGAGGAGGGGACAGAGACATTGGAGGAAGCGGGTGGTAGACTTGTACGTGCTGCCCACTTCCTCCAATACCTCTCCTCACGCGTTGGCTTTGTGCCCAGCTGCCTGGTCGCCTTGTGCAAATCGTCCCTTTTCACAAGGCGTTGTAATTGTACAACGCCTTGTGAAAAGGGACGATTTGCACAAGGCGACCAGGCAGCTGGGCACAAAGCCAACGCGTGAGGAGAGGTATTGGAGGAAGCGGGCAGCAAGTACAAGTCTACCACCCGCTTCCTCCAATGTCTCTGTCCCCTCCTCCCGCTTTCTCCAATGCCTAGGGGTTTTATTATGCTGCGGGCTTCACAGCCGCCCGCAGCAAGGGAATTATTAATAAAGTAATCATTCATAAATATAGATGAGGGGAGCGCTGCACTCACAGTGCAGCCTGCTCCCTCAGTTGTATGTTAACCCTTTGAGTGCCAGAGTGGTACTCAACGCATTGCTTTGCAATGCGTTGCGTACCACTCTGGCACTCAAAGGGTTAACTTAGATCTCAACCATTAATGATGCCCTACTTACTGTGTCCCTTTGCTTTTAGTACTTTTGCTCCACTCTCAGTTTGAAGAAGAGTGGAGCAAAAGTACTAATAGCAATGGGACACAGGAGGTAGGGGGTTAACAATGAATGAGATCTAAGTTAAACTGTCTAATAATACTATTTTAATTAAAAAAAAGTTTAAAACACACACAAACACACATATATATATATATATATATAGGCAAGGTATGTAGTCCATACGTTGCCTATTAACCCTTTGGGTACCAGAGGGGTAGGAAACATGCTAAGCAATGCTTTCCTACTTCTCTCGTACTCAAAGGGTTAATTGTGGAATAAAAGACAGACTTGTCCACTACATGGAAGTCCATGAGGTGGATGTGGATGGGGTTAGTATGTCCCATATATGCAATATATGTGACATACTAAGGGGGGGGATGTGGAAGGGGGCATTGTGTAGTGCTTAGTGTACTAGTTTTATTGATTTTAACCCTTTGAATGCCACAGGGGTGAGCAGTGCACATCCCTATGGCATTCAAAGCTGTCCATGGTGCTGAAAGCCTTCTCTGTGTTCCCCTAGTGGCTGGGTAGGGAAAAGCACAGAGAATGCTGTTCAGAACTGGAGACGTGGGTTTTCTACTCTTACTTGTGTGCTGTACTCCAAAAAAAATAGGCGTTAGATTTCTGGAGAGAAATGTTGCAATTTAACGCGAGTTAGCCCTAACTCCAACATTTGAATAGCTTTTGGCGTCGTTTGTATATTATCCTCTATGGGTGAAATCTTGCTGTTCTGGCGACGGGCGATGTCTGTTTCAGAACTGGCGTCTCTTGTTTCTAGTAGAAAATTTGCATTGCTCAATTGACGTTAAAACCAGCGTCTCCAGTTTTTTCTGGCGACGCCAACATTTGGATCGAGCCCTAAATGTGGTGTAAAAGGTAAAAAAAAGGTTTTGGTGGGCATATGCTACAAATCACCAAATATCGATGACAATGTTGAGGCCCAGCTGCTATTGCAAATGAGGAAAGCTGCCCAGTTTGGGCATATTATAATTATGGGAGATTTTAATTATCCAGATATCAGCTGGAAAAATGAGGCCTGTCAGAGCGCTAAGGGTAGCAGGGTTTTTGAACACACTTCGTGAAAGCTACATGTCACAAATGGTGGAAGTGCTGACAAGAAATAACAATATATTGGACCTAGTGATAACTAATAACACAGAAATGGTATCCAATATTAAGGTAAGAGAACATTTGGGAAACAGTGATCACAACACGGTTACATTTGAGATCAGTCTGGCAAAGCAAAAATGTATAGGTTCAACCAAAACTCTTAATTTTAAAAAAGCTAACTTCAAATTGTTAAGGGCTTCAATGTAACACATAGACTGGGATATTTTATTTACATGCATAAATACTGAGGAAAAATGGTCAGAATTCAAATTTAGGTTGCAGAAATGTACCCAACAGTATATACCAATGGGGAACAAATGCAAAGAAGTAAGTCACAGCCAATGTGGTTAACTGCACATGTAAAGAAGGAAATGGCAAGGAAAAAAAACACATTCAAATTATTTAAGTCTGAAGGAACTGAACAATCTTTCTTAAAATACAGGGAGTGCAACAAAGATTGCAAAAAGCCAATTAGGGTAGCAAAAATAGATAATTAAACTCGAATTGCAAGGGAAAGCAAGACTAATCCAAAAAAGTTTTTCAAATACATAAATAGCAAAAAACTTAAGAGAGAGTGCACTGGACCATTCAAAAATTAGATGGGTGAGTTGGTTAGTGAGGATAAGGAAAAGGCCGAGGTTTTAAACACTTTCTTTGCATCAGTATATACAAGGGAGCAAGGAATGGTAGAAGAGTCTCCGCAAGTAACTAATAAAACAATACAATTAACAGATATTGGGTTAACTCAAGAAGATGTCATGGGAAGACTGAACAAAATTAAGACCGACAAAGCACCGGGTCCTGATTATATAGATCCAAGGGTTCTTTAGGAACTCAGTGCAGTGTTAGCAAGACTCCTTTTTTTATTCTTTAAAGATTCTCTCACCACAGGCTCGGTGCCACAGGATTGGCGAAGAGCTAACATAGTGACTAAAACAGAACCTGGGAATTATAGACCAGTGAGTTTGACCTCTGTAGTGGGAAAACTGCTAGAAGGGATAATAAGGGACTATATTCGGGATTACAACACAAAAAATAAAATCATTAGCACGAATCAACATGGTTTTATGAAGAATAGATCATGCCAAACTAATCTTTTCAGCTTCTATAAGGAGGTAAGCAGCAACCTTGACAATGGCAAGGCAGTAGATGTAGTATATCTAGACTTTGCAAAGGCATTTGATACAGTGCCACACAGAAGGCTGGTGTATAAAATTAGGAAATTGGGGCTAGGAGATAACCTTTGCAATAGGATATGAAACTGGCTGAAGGATAGAGAACAGTGTGTGGTTGTAAATGGAAAATTCTCCAGTACAGTTAAAGTGGAGAGTGGAGTACCTCAGGGTTCAGTATTAGGTCAGCTGCTTTTTAACATGTTTATAAATGACCTGGAAATAGATATAGAAAGCAAAATATCAATATTTGCAGATGATACTAAATTATGCAAGGTCATTAATTCAGAACAGGATATTTTCTCTCTACAGAAGGACTGACATACAATGTCGGATTGGGAAAACATATAGAATATGAAATTTAATGTGGGGAAGTGTAAAGTCATGCATTTGGGAGGAAACAATCCCAAGGCTACTTATAAACTTAATGGAATAATTTTAGGTGACTCATTGCTAGAGAAAGACCTGGGTATCCTTGTCAACTACAAACTTGGAAACAGTGACCAGTGTCAAACAGCAGTAGCAAAGGCAAACAAAATCCTGTCTTGCATAAAAAGAGGTATCGAAGCAAGAGTGGATAACATTATTTTGCCATTATACAAATCATTGGTAAGACCTCACCTTGAGTATGCAGTGCAATTTTGGGCACCGGTTCTGAAAAAGGTTATACTGGAACTAGAGAGGGTACAGCGGAGAGCAACAAAATTAATTAAGGGAATGGAGGACTTGACATATGAGGAACCACTAAACAAAATTGGTTTATTTACTAGAGAAAAGACAACTAAGAGGAGACTTTATCACATTGTACAAGTATATGAGAGGTCAATATAAGGATCTCTGTGGTGAGCTATTTATTCCAAGGCCTGATCAGGTGACCAGGGGACAGCCCTTGAGATTAGAGGAAAGGAGGTTTAAACTTCAGCAGAGGAAGGGATTTTTTATGGGAAGGTATGTTAAATTGTGGAATTCATTGCCCAGGGAGGTGGTTATGGCAAATACAATGGATACATTTAAGAGAAGATTAGATACATTTCTTTCTAAAGGGAACATACAGAGTTATACTGTTTATCAGTAGGCTGATCAGGAAGGTCTGATAAAGACTAATTTAATTGGTAGCAGGAATGCTATAAAATTCTCAGTTACTGGGGTATGAGGTGAAGGTTGAACTTGATGGACTTTTTTGTCTTTTTTCAACCTAATTTACTACTCTGTTACTAATATAGTAAGACATTTTCAATGATTCCAGTACATTTAAAAGGGGTAGAGATGTAAAAAATTATGAATTGTTTTAGCTTTTGCACCAGCTTCTGGAAATATCTGTAGGGGAAAAGAGAAAGAAAGAAAGAAAGAGAAAGAAAAAAGGCACTTGTAGTATAATATCAATAAAATAGGTTGACATTCTCCAGTTCCCGTCACAAAGATAGGAAATCTACTCAAAAGAGTATTGCACAGTGCAATACCTATGTGCTCACTGAGATCAAAGCAGAAGGGATCTTTATATTGACCCAGCTACTGTGTAGATGGTCATCCGCTGGCTGTGATACTCTACCGCAATACATCTGTCCAGAAGTAGAATATAGGTAAGAACTCACACAAGATGGTGCTCAGTAGTGCCTATTAACCAACGAACTGGTAAGTAGAAATATACTCCATAATACTCACAATTGTAGTGGTTGACAAGGGGCATATACCACCTCTCAACAACAAGAGCCTCCAGAGAAATTACTCTTTTCTCTGCTCAGGTAGCCAAGGTAAATGTTGTAGAAATCAAGTTGCTGCTTGTAATCTTCATGCAAAAAAAGTTGTTTATCAAAATCTAATGGCAATCTCTAACACAAAGAGGCTTAAAACAAAGCAGCACCAAACATACCTAACTTTAAATACCCTGCCCTATCTGCTCATTGGTTGACTGAGATATGCATTAAAAAAGCCAGTTTACCTTTATAATACAAAATCTGAGCTACAAGCTTCAAGAGAATACAAGAAGAAGAAGATTTAATTTATGTTGCAAAACAACAAATGTAATAATAGCATAACATTTGGAAATTTTTAAAAGCCGGAAGTAGTGTTATTAGAATCCATAAAATGGAAGTTCTGTTACCATGCATCAAAAAGCCGGTATAGCCCAGAAGAATTACTATTTGCTGTTTTGGTCCGTAAAACAGAAGTTCCAACATGAAAGGGACTGGTTTGAATAAGGAACCCAGGAGCAGGGCCAGGATACCCCTAAGAGACCTAGAGAATATATAAGAGACTCCTCCAACAAGGGCAGGTGGAGAGCAGCTAGGGAGCGACGCTAGGGCGCAGAGCTTGAGGTTGTAGGCCCCTCTATAGTGGGTTGTGCTGCAGCCGAAGCCGAGTAAAGATGCTGCCCGTGAAGCCAGATGACCCCCTTCAGTTGAGCTGAAGAAGGTCCTGGATAACACAACACAAAGGGGACTAACACCACCTGCCCCAGGGAGAGTCTAAACCAAAGTAATGAGTAGTTAGAACTCACCAAGAAGCAGAAGAGAAAACAGCAGGCTGAGGGCTGAGCGCAGGTAGGTGGGTGCAGAAGCAGTAGATCCGGGGTCCAGCTGAGAGATCAGAGATGGTAGTCAGGAATCCAGGTAGCCAGAGCAACTGTAGGCCAGAAGGAGAAGTACAGGCCACAAGCAGGAACAAGGGCTGAGGAAAGGCAACAGAGGACAAGGACAGGCTGGAAGGCCAATGGAGAGCCAAAGGTGTGAGGAGAAGCTGTAGGGCGAAGAGGCAGGAGAAATCCCAGGAACACAATGGGCAGGAACGGGCTGCAGGACAAAGGCAGGAACACCAGATGAGAGCAAGGACAGCTCTCACTCACTGGAAGAACGCCGAATACTGAGCACCGAGCTCAGCCGGGCACCCGAGAAAACCCGGAAGAAGCGCCATGATGCTGACGTAACCAGACGGCAGATGCGCCGAAGAAGGCAAAGCGGGCACCAAGGACCTGCCCGCTCGGCGCCCCGGACCGGGCGGGTAGCGACACAACACTATGTATAGCTAAACAAATATCACAAATAAACAGACTGGTATAACCCGAAAGTACAACTATCAGTACGGGTCAGCAAACAGATATATTCCACCATTTCCTGAAAACATATGGAGTCGGAAGTAGTTTCTAGACCTCAACAACATATAAAATACACTATAATAGACCCTATCTCAACAAATGTGTGCAAATATGGAGATAAATAGAATCCCCTTATCTACCAGCATTTCCATGGGAAAAACACCATATTAATACCCAGAATGTGGTTATTAAATGTGACACAAACCTATTCAAATAAATAAATTAACTTAACGTATATAGGAATTGGCCATGTCACAGTGAACGTACATAAATCTAAGATAAATGCCAAAATTAAATCCGACTTAAAAATGTATACATAAATACAATAATGTCCAATAAGAAATCTTTGATGTGACATTGTTAATATGCAAAATAAGAGAGGAGAAGAAGAGCCATCCTCTGCATAATATAATCAATGAAGGAGTAAGTTGGCAGCCAAATTGCCTCCCATCCATTCAGCAAAAAGCCCGGGAACCGGAGGATTCTGGGCAATGTAGTTTTTACCATATAACTTATACTAACTAAAAAGTGTCTCCCTCGCCACAAAACTGGGCAAATACATTGCACTGGAGATTAAGCATGCTGGCCACGCAATAGAACATGGTCAATGGTGAAGAAAGAGCCCACTTTGCCCCTTGTGCCATAAACAGGTGTAGAGATTTGTCTCACACAACCTTCCACATTGATGTCTATGAGGCTAAGTTAACTGCCACATGGGATCCCATTCTTAAATGGGCCATGTACCCAAATCTAACGTAATATGAAAAAGTAAGAGTTACAAAAAAACAAACAATGCTACACATAAGAAGTTATGAAAAATAACCTAGCAATAATTCTTAGAAGTGTAGGTGAAGAAATAAGGCATCAGATAGTCTATAAAAAGTTATAAACTCACCATAAAAGTGTTACTAAGAGGAATAAAGTAATGCAGCCACCTTTAGGACATAGAACCGTGAGGGGAAGGAGATACAAGAAAGAAAGGGGTGACAATAATATCCACTGAAAGTGGATGTCAGAGAATAGTGGGATATAATAGAGTAGGGCCATGACACTCAAAGGGTTAACTTGCCAGTCTTCTTTCTTCAGGCTTGCATTTTTAGAAAGCAGTTCTTCAGAGAAGTTCAGCAGTGAGGAACAGACATGTTAAAGGGATAGTAATACTTAAAATGTAAAAAAAAATATGTTGTAGGGTTTATCCCCCGAGTAAAACAAGAGTACTCCCACTGCTGAAAGGTGTTTCATTCAAAAGTTATTAATTTTCAAAGTTGAATTTTTTAGGTGCAATATCACAGTGGCCTGAAATTGTACAGTGGTTCTGTTGCTGCATGATCCTATGGAGAGCTCTGGTCCCGGGACGATAAATATCCATAGGATGGTGTAGCGACAGAGCCACTGTACAATTTCAGGCCACTGTGATATTGCACCTAAAAAATTCAACTTTAAAAATTTTATAACTTTTGAATGAAACACCTTTCAGCAGTGAGAGTACTCTTGTTTTACTCAGGGGGATAAACCCTACAACATATATTTTTTTACATTTTAAGTATTACTATCCCTTTAAAGTCAACCTTCACAGGGAAATGGTCCATGAATACAACTTTGAAATGAGCAATTCAACTCCAGGGAAGCCAGTAAAAGGAGCATGCCTAATGGAGGATGTAAAATATAAGATAAACAATAAGAAGTAGACCTAAAAACTAAGGGCTTGATTCAATTGCCCTACAGGCTAAAAGCACAACAGACGTTGGGCCACTGAAAATATCTTGCGGCGAAATGTCCTTTTTATGAGTTTAGTTCCCAAAACGCAGCTCAATAGTGGCAATAATGGGAACATCAAAGGAAAAAAGCTAACTATCGGTGTCTGACATACTGTCAAGCACCGATCATTCGCTAATCTGTTTTAAAGTTATCTGTCATCCACTGTCTCCTTCTATCTTCCTTCTTTTTTCTCTTTTCTTTTCTCTTCCTTCCTTCTTTTTTCTTCCTCTGTCTTCGGTCCTCTGTTCTTGTAGCTGTAAAAAAAAAATCCATAAATAACCTGAACATCAATACATAGTTTAACCCCTTGAGTGCCAGAGGTGGACACAGCACCTTGCAGTGCAATGCATTGCATACCTCTCTGGGACTCCAAGGGTGCCCAGCTGATTAGCCAATGGCTGTGAAGGAAATGGAACAGAGACTGCCCATATATAAAGGCAGTCTCTGTTCAAATTCCCTCATTGTGGAACAGGCATCGGCCCATAAGGTATGAGGGGGGGGGGGGGGGATCTTTTGCAACTCACTTTCTCCATCTCCACCGCGGCCACACACATTGGTGGAGAAATGGAACAGGCCATGAATATTTTTATTAAGAATAATTTGGATTTTTAAGAAACATGGGCACAAATTCTTAACCACTTGGGGCAAGTTATTAACTAATTACCCAAACACCTATACATAGTTCAGCCCTTGGAGTCCCAGAGAGGTATGCAACGCATTGCTCTGCATAGATGTGTGGGTTATTTTCAGGGAACATTTATTTATGGATCTTTTTTTTTTCACAGCTAGAAGAAAAGAAGACGGAAGAAAGAAGACAGAAGAAAGAAGGACAGTAGTTGACCAGGATGCTGAAGACTCCTCTGGACATCTGGAATAATGGTGTTATTTTGCAGGGGCTGTTGCATTGTTCCTTTGTCGGGTTAACCCTATGAGTGTCAGTGGGGTAATTTTACCCCACTGGCACTCAGACTGTTACTACTAACACTGGACAAATTTTGTTTGTACTTTGGATGTATTAATATGGGGCTTAGGGACCCATAACAATACATCGACCAGGGACTTCGTTTTTAAAAAAAATTTTTTTTTTTAATTTCAATTGCTGTGTCGACTGTTTAAAGATCCGATTAGGAACTCTGGTAAAAAAAATCCCTGTATCTTAAATTTCCAGCGATAAAGTGAGTCCCTTATCACATCTTAAGGTCTAATGCAGTCAACTTGAATTGCATCTTTTGTCCTTTAAGGACCAAGTCATGATCATATCTAAAGGGTGCAACGCACAGCCATTTATTAGGTTTTACTGTTGTGATTCAACATAGGATAGGAGATCAGTGTTACAAGAATTTAGGTAAATGGCGGCTGTTCTGTCTTCATACACGTTCATACTGTGTGTACTCTGACATTCAGCTTGACCATTCCTGAGTTCCAAATAAGAAGACTGTTTTCTGTAATCTAACTTGTTTATTGGTCATAAAGTTGTGAAATGTTGAACAAGATGGACGATTGGAAAACAGGAGTTGATGTGAAACACAGGAGTAGATTGTGTATATGGTAAAACTATAAAATACAAATGACATACATAAGTACATGAACTGCATGTATATTACATTACATAACAGAATGACTGCTACACATAACATTGCATAGCTAGCTAACATACATGGAGGCACATGCTAAGATGGCTGCCTAGACATAAGATGCTGACTAGCAACTGACACTACCTCCCTGAGTATTAAAGCAACTAAACAGCACTGATTGCATAGTGTCCCCAAACAATGATAGACAGCTTACCAGATATGCTTTTCTAAAGGATGGTGGAAGTTTAGAAGGAGAAATGCACAGAACAGTTGGACTGCTGCTGTCCTGTGGGCTTAAAACTCTGTACTGGGCTTCTTCTACCCAGGATGCCTTGCAAAGGCTCACAATACAATAATCTTTCTTAAACAAATACACAAGGTGCAATACAACTTTATACCATCACAAATGAGTTCAATGATATAAAAATAGACAGAACGTGACTTACAAAGATATTAACAACCTTGCTGGGCAGAACACTCCCCGTCTGGCGTCATCAGATGCCACTGTTGGGTCTCTCAGGTGAAAACAACAAAACAAGTTCTGCTACCGGCCGGAGGAATAGCTTGCATTCACCAAGCTTCCACACTTTAACCTCGGCTTTGCGTACATTCCCATCCTTGCTTGGGAATGTGTTAGTGATGAGGCCCAATGGCCACTCATTCCGGTGTGACTGGCTGTCTTTCATGAGCACGACATCCCCTGGTCTGATGTTCAACTTGTTGGTTTGCCACTTCCTTCTTGTTTGTAAGGTAGAGATATACTGCTTCCTCCACCTATCCCAGAAGGCATTAGAAAGACTTTGCACCTGCCTCCATTGTCATCTGTAGAGGTCTTTATCATTGAATTCTCCAAGAGGGGCACTCGGAATGTTGGTCTTCTGCGTGAGCAACATAGCAGGAGTGAGGATGGTGAAATCTTCAGGGTCACTGGAGAGGGTAGTCAACGGTCTTGCATTCATGATAGCTGAAACCTCTGCCAAGAAGGTGGTCAAACTTTCATGTGTGAGTCTTGTACTCCCCACTTGCAAGAAGATAGAATCCAAGATTTTCCTTGCTATCCCAATCATCCTTTCCCAGACACCGCCCATATGAGAAGAATGAGGTGGGTTAAAGGTCCAGGTGCATCCTTGTTCATTCAGGTACCTTTCCACATTGGTAGGGTCCCCGTTGGAAGGGATTTGAAGTTCCTTCACTGCCCCAACAAAATTTGTGCCTCTGTCTGAACGAATATGCTTCACGGGCCCTCTGATGGCAATAAAACGTCGAAGTGCGTTTATGAAACTTGAAGTGTCCATGGATTCGACCACTTCGATATGGACAGCTCTGCTGGACATACAAGTAAACATGACTGCCCATCGTTTTGCGCTGTCGTGAATACCTCTAGTGTGTCGCGTAGCCACTGACCAAGGACCAAATACATCCAGACCGACGTTGGTGAATGGAGGATCTGTACTGAGCCTCTCAGTTGGGAGACTGGCCATCTTTGGGTTCTGGAACATGCCACGAAGTTTGCGACAGGTGACACAGTTGAAGATAAGCTTGCACACACATCTCTTAGCTCCAACTATCCATAGTCCTGCAGCCCGTAGATTCTCTTCGGTAAACAATCGGCCTTGATGTTTCACTTGTACATGGTGGTGTCGCACAAGCAGAGTCGTGACATGATGATGTCCTGGAATTATTATAGGATGTTTCTCCGCGAATTCAATTTTAGCTTCTTGAAGACGGCCTCCTATTCTTAGTAACCCTTTCGCATCAATGATGGGATCAAGCTTCTTCAAAGCGCTATCTTTGGAGACTGTTAGGCCTTTGCTAAGGTAGTCTATTTCTTTGGCATAACATTCTCGTTGTATTGTGCGAATGATCAGGTTCTTGGAATTTTCTAGATTAGTAGCAGTAAAGGCGTGTCTGCAGTGATGCCAACCTTCGCAGGGCTTTTGACTTATTGGTAATGTCGACTTGTAAGACTGAACTACATGGGTTAAACAGGCTATAGCACGAACAAGCGACATCCAGGTGGAGAACCTGTCAAACTGATGAGATTTGAGCTGTTGGTCTGAAGTCATTGTATGTAGAACAGATATTTCAGGTCGGATATCTTCATCTGCTTCTGGGTCTACCAATTCAAATGAGTCTGATTCGACGCTGCAGGACGTTGGACGGTACAGGAACGCAGGTCCTGTGAACCATGTTATGTCCTTAAGGTGGCTTGCTGCGACGGATCTAGTTGCGTGGTCCGCCGGATTATGTTGTGTGGACACGTAGTGCCACTGCTTAGGACAAGTGGATCTCCTGATCCTTAGCACCCGATTGCTTACGTAGACATAGAAGCGTCTTGTTTCGTTGCAGATATATCCTAGGACTACCTTGCTGTCTGTGTGGAACTCCACATCCTTGATATCCAGATTCATTCCTGATGTTATAAGTTCAGCCAACTCCACTGCAAGCACAGCAGCGCAGAGTTCCAGTCTGGGTATCGTGTGTTCACGTAGTGGCGCTAATTTAGTCCGACTCATAACAAAACCCACATGACATTGCTTTTTGACGTCTATGGTCTTTAGGTATGCTATGGCCGCGATTGCCTTGACTGAAGCGTCACAGAAGATATGCAGTCTTTGCATCTTGACTTCAGTTGATGGCATGGGAGCATACTGTCGTGCCACATGAAGGCTGGACAAGGCTTCAAGAGACTTCTTCCAACCTGTCCACAGGTCTTTTTTCTCCCTGGGAAGTGGATCATCCCAATCAGACGTCTCTGTGGTGAAGTCCCTTAGCATCATTTTACCTTGGATGGTAACAGGTGCTACGAATCCCAGAGGATCATATAAGCTGTTTATGGTGGACAGAACTCCTCTTCGAGTGAAAGGCTTTTCTTCTTTGCTAATTTGGAAGGTGAATGTGTCTGCCTTTAAGTCCCAGAGCAAACCAAGGCTCCGCTGCATGGGAAGGGAGTCAGTGCTGAGATCCAAGTCTTTTAGATCACTTGAGTGGTCTTGGGGTGAGAAGGCCTCCATTAACTCACGGCTGTTGGAGGCGATTTTGTGTAACCTCAAGTTAGATAGGGCGAGCATTTCTTGAGCTCTTTTCAGGAGACTGATTGCGGTCTCATTCGTAGGTGTAGATTTCAAACAGTCATCCACGTAGAAATCCTTTTCCACAAAGGACTTGACGTCTGACCCATACCTTGCTTCACCCGCTCTAGCTGAGTGCCTGAGACCATAGATAGCGACTGCAGGGGATGGACTGTTTCCGAAGATGTGCACTCTCATACGGTACTCCACAATGTCTTCATCGGGGTCGTTGTTGCGGTACCAGAAGAACCTCAAGTAGTTTCTGTGTTCTTCCTTGACAAGGAAGCAGTGGAACATCTGTTGTATGTCTGCCATAAATGCCACAGAATCTCTGCGGAAGCGTAGAAGTACCTCTAGAAGTCTGTTGTTGAGGTCGGGGCCAGACAGTAAGACGTCATTTAGCGAGATACCTTCACACCTGGCGCTCGAGTCGAATACCACTCTTATCTGGCCTGGTTTCTTCGGATGATAGACACCAAATATGGGTAAGTACCAACACTCCTCAGACTCTTGAGGTGCGGGTGCCATTTCTGCGTGGTTGTTCTGGAATATTCTTTCCATGAAGCTGAAGAAATGCTCTCTCATCTCTGGTGTCCTCTGAAGCTTGTGTTTGAGGGAGATAAACCGGCTGTAGACGAGTTCTTTGTTATTAGGTAAGCGTCGTCTTTGGGGTTTAAATGGTAGAGGTGCGACCCAGCTTTTTGACTTGTCTTTTACTATTCCCCGATCCATGATATCCAGGAACAGCCTGTCTTCTATGGACATTGCGATCCTGTTGTCTTCCTTTGTCCTGTGAAAAACTGTACATCCTAAGTGATCTTGTTCACCATCGCAGGAGTGATCTTCACAGGAAGGGTCGGTGAAAGGACAAGGCACGGGAGCACTGTGTGGCAATTCTTTTACCCGGAAACTGCTCTGACATGGCTGAAATAGGGAAGGACGTCCATTTTCTAGTGTATTTGTGAGCATACTGTTGACTGAGGTTGGCTTGTGTGCTCCTCCTAGACAAACGTCTCCTATGATGACCCATCCTAGGTCCAGTCTCTGGGCATATGGAGCGTTCTGGGGACCGTTAATCTGTCCTCTAGCCTTGTGAACTCTTAGTATGTCTCTTCCGAGGAGTAAGACTATCGGGGCTTCTGGGTCCAGTTCCGGTATGAGGTGAGCTATACGCCTCAGGTGAGGGTGGTATGTTGCTACTTCCGGTGTAGGTATCTCAGACCGGTTGTCGGGAATGTGATTGCACTCCAGTATGGTTGGCAGGGACATGCAGGTCTGACCATCTATGGACTCTATCTTGTATCCAGTTGCCTTCCTCCCCGCCGTCTCAACGGTACCTGCACATGTTCTTAAGGAGTAGGGAGAACCGGGCCCTACAATGTTGAAGGCGTCGAAGAAGGAGGATTTAGCTAAAGACCTGTTGCTTTGATCATCTAAGATTGTATATATCTTCATCGCCTTATCTTGATGACCTATTGGATAAACTCTGACAAGGCAGATTTTTGAGCAGGACTTCCCTCCTGTGAGACTTTTACAGATCTCTGTACACTGGGAAGTGACTACCTGGGTGTCTACGTCAGTGTCTATCTGCTCTCCATCCTGCTCCTCAGTTCTGGATGGTGCCTGAGAAGGTGGTCCAGGGTGTAAAGCTGTGTTGTGTTCTGTGCTACCGCATTCTGTGCATGTCACACTGACCTTACAGTTCCTGGCAAAGTGGGATGTTGTGGTGCAGCACCTGAAGCAGATGTTGTTTCCTTTGAGGAATTCTTTGCGGTCCTCTAAAGACTTCTCCCTGAAGGCTCTGCATTTCAGTAGAGAATGTGGTTTCTTGTGCAGGGGGCATTGTTTGGTAAGATCTTCGGGTTTGTTCCCTTCTTGAGAAGACTTGAACTGCCTATAAGAAGAACCTGTGGAGGCAACATTAGTCTTGTGGACTGCCACTGGTGTTTTATGAGGCTTGACACCAGGGGTAGTGGGGCATGACAATGCAAAGTCAAAACTGGGATCATTTCTGATCCTTGCCTGTTGAGCAACAAAGTCTACAAACACTACAAAGGGAAGAATTGGTACATTATGAACCTGTTTATAACGAGAACCATGTGTGATCCACTTCTCCTGTAGGTTATAGGGAAGTTTTTGGACTATTGGATTGACACCTCTGGCAGTGTCTAGGAATGCTAACCCTGGCAGATCTCCTTCTGCCTGAGCAACCTCTACCTCTACCAACAGGTTGCTGAGTTCCCTGAGCTTCTGGTAACCCCTGCCCATTATTCTGGGAAAATTATCAATTCTCTTATACAAAGCATTTTCAATGGCTTCTATTGACCCATAACACTCATCAAGTCTTCCCCACACCATCTTTAGGCCTCTGCTCGGATAGTTTATGTTAATGTCTCTTATTCTTTTGGCGTGTTCAGCAGACTCACTTCCAAGCCACTTTACCAAGAGATCTAACTCCTCGCTACTGGAAAGGTCTAAGTCCCTTATGGCATTCTGGAACGAGGCTCGCCATGCCCTGTAGTTCTCGGGGTGATCGGTGAACTTTATAAGTCCCTTGGTAACCAGCTCCCGTTTAGCAAAGAACTTAGCAAAGTCTATGGCGGCCTGGTTAGCACTGATACTACCTGGTGTGCAGTTGTTGTGATGCGTGTGTGGTGTATCACCATACCATTTAGGTGTTTCTGGCTTAGAGAAGTCTGTATAATACCGATCTGATGCGAAGGGTGTCCCTTTAAGTCGAAGCGAAGATGGTAGCTTTTGTTCTGCAGGGCAATAGTTGTGGTTAGCGTTGCTTTGTCGTATACCGTCCTGGTCGAGGTGCTGTGGTTCAAAGTGGGGTCTTTGATACTCTGTAACAGTTGGTTGATATGCTGGATCATAGTCTACTTCTGTCTTGGGATGTTGATGGACATATTCTGAGACGCGCTGTGCTGGATCCTGTTGATCTAAGTCTAGTCCAAGTACTTGGCTGTGTTTTTTGGATTCGGGAAACTCCATGGCTTCTAGGACCTCTGCTTTGGCTATTGCAGCTGCCGCTTCTTTCTCTGCGGCGAGTTTTTCCAGTGAAGCTTGCAGGCAGGCCTTTTCTTTCTTAAGTTGCATCTCTTGTGCAGCAAAGGAAGACTTTACTTTTGCAGCCTCAGCTTCTGCACGAGCGAGAGCAGCCATTTCTTTTATTGAAGACTTGCTAGAGCGGCTCACACGTGACCGTGTCCTGAGTGATGATGCCTGGCTAGCGGACATTGTGTGCCGGTTGTTGGTCGCTTAATGTCTCTGTGCAGACTCAGTCTAGGTAGGAACGGACTTTGGCGTGGTTTGGATCGTGCTGCGCTTGCTGGGGTTGCACTCTCGCTTCTTATGACTGTATGGCAGCCGCTGCCATCTTGTACGCAGGACCACATGTAAGATGGCGGCTCCGTTTAGTCAAATCCACTGTCGCTTGCGACTAGCATCTGTTTTACTGTTCTGTCTTCATACACGTTCATACTGTGTGTACTCTGACATTCAGCTTGACCATTCCTGAGTTCCAAATAAGAAGACTGTTTTCTGTAATCTAACTTGTTTATTGGTCATAAAGTTGTGAAATGTTGAACAAGATGGACGATTGGAAAACAGGAGTTGATGTGAAACACAGGAGTAGATTGTGTATATGGTAAAACTATAAAATACAAATGACATACATAAGTACATGAACTGCATGTATATTACATTACATAACAGAATGACTGCTACACATAACATTGCATAGCTAGCTAACATACATGGAGGCACATGCTAAGATGGCTGCCTAGACATAAGATGCTGACTAGCAACTGACACTACCTCCCTGAGTATTAAAGCAACTAAACAGCACTGATTGCATAGTGTCCCCAAACAATAGAAACATAGAAGATTGACGGCAGAAAAAGACCACCTGGTCCATCTAGTCTGCCCTTTAGTATTCCTTTATTGTTATCTTAGGATAGATACATGTTTATCCCAGGCATGTTTAAACTGTGTTACTGTGGATTTATCAACCACCTCTGCTGGAAGTTTGTTCCAAGTTTCTACTACTCTTTCAGTGAAATAATATTTTCTAATGTTTTTCTTGATTTTTCCTCCAACTAGCCTCAGATTGTGCCCCCTTGTTCTTGTATTCAGATTCTTATTAATCACACTTCCCTCCTGAACCTTGTTCAGTCCTTTAACATACTTAAAGGTTTCAATCATGTCCCCCCTTTCTCTTCTTTCCTCCAGACTATACATATTTAGATCTCTGAGTCGTTCTTGATAAGTTCTATGCTTTAGACCTTCCACCATTTTTGTAGCTCTTCTTTGAACCCGCTCAATTTTAGTTATATCCTTTTGCAGATGAGGCCTCCAGAACTGTACACAGTATTCCAGATGTGGTCTCACTAGAGCTCTATACAGAGGGATCACAATCTCCCTCTTCCTGCTTGTTATACCTCTAGCTATGCAGCCAAGCATACGATTTGCTTTCCCCACCGCCTGGTTGCATTGGTTACTCATCTTGAGGCTGTCAGAGATGACCACCCCCAAATCCTTCTCTTCTGAAGTCTTTGCTACCACAGAACTGCCAATACGATAGTCAGATTGAGGGTTTCTTGTCCCCAAGTGCATTATTTTACATTTGGAAACATTGAACTGAAGTTTCCATTGTTTTGACCACTTATCTAATAGTGCCAAATCATTCTCCATATTACAGACACCTCCTGGAACATCAACCCTATTACACACTTTTGTGTCATCAGCAAACAAGCAAACCTTCCCTGCCAAGCCTTCCCTTATGTCACTTACAAACATGTTGAACAGAACAGGGCCCAGAACAGATCCTTGTGGCACTCCACTTGTAACCAGTCTCTGCTCAGAATACACTCCATTAACAACAACCCTCTGGTTTCTGTCCTTCAGCCAACTGCAGATCCACTGAACTATCCAGGGGTTAAGTCCAATTCTTGATAATTTATCTATCAGCTCTTTATGGGGAACTGTATCGAAAGCTTTACTGAAATCCAGGTAGGCGATATCCACAGCACCACCTTCATCCAGCACTTTAGTTACATAGTCAAAGAAATCAATGAGATTAGTCTGACAGGATCGGCCCTCAGTGAAGCCATGCTGGTTTGGGTCCATCAGGTTGTTTTTTGTTAGATGGTCAATTATCTTCTTCTTTAGAAGAGTCTCCATCATTTTTACCACTACAGATGTCAGGCTGACTGGCCTGTAGTTACTAGCTTCTTCTTTACTACCCTTCTTGTGAATGGGTACAACATTGGCCATTCTCCAATCATCAGGAACTTCTCCCGTAAGAAGGGACTGGTTATACAGATTAGTCAGGGGGCCAACTATGACAGATCGGAGTTCTTTAAGAACTCTAGGGTGGATTCCATCCGGACCCATCGCTTTATTTGACTTTAGCCGGACAAGTTCCTCTAGAACATCGGCCTCTGAAAACACTGGGGCTAAAATTATACAACTAGAGGCAATGCTGTGTTCAGCCATTTTCTGATTATGAGGGCCGCCGTCTGAAAAAACTGAGCAGAAGTAGTTATTCAGATGGTCAGCGACCGCCTTTTCCTCTTCTATATACTGATTTTTTCCGTTGTTAATTTTTGTAATCCCGCAGTTTTTCTTCTTCCTGTCACTGATATATCTGAAGAAGGTTTTATTCCCCTTCTTAACAGATTTGGCCATTTCTTCCTCTTTTGAGGCTTTAGCAGCATTTATCATCTGTTTAGTCTTCTTCTGTATAGTTTTATACCCTTCTCTGTCCGCTTCACTTCCAGTCTCTTTATATCTCTTATAGGCAGACTTTTTATCTTTCACTATAGCGCTTACCTCTCTAGTAAACCATAGTGGATTTCTCTTTCTTTTCCTCTTGCTAATTTGTCTAACATGTAATCTTGTTGCCTTTAAGAGGACTTCTTTGAGTGTCTTCCACTGAGTACTCACTCTCGGTGTTTTATCCCACCCTTTTAATTCTTTCTTTACATATTCTCCCATATCCTCAAACTTCGTCTTCCTAAAGTCCAATACTTTGGTTGCAGAATGGGATTTCTCGTAGTCAGTCTGGATTCCGAACCACAAACATTGGTGGTCACTGGAACCTAGATTTTCTCCCACCTTCACCTCAGATACCAGGTCTCCATTTGTGAATACTAAGTCTAGGATATTGTCCCCTCTAGTTGGCGCCTTCACCAGCTGTTTTAGGGACATCCCCGTCAGGGCTTCTACGATGCTCCTACTTCTACATGTGGACGCACAAGGGATATTCCAATCAACATCAGGCATGTTGAAGTCTCCCATAACTACTATATCTCCCTTTACTGCCATTTGGGTAATCTCGTCCACTAGCATGTTGTCTTGCTCTTCAGATTGCCCCGGAGGCCTGTAGACTGCACCTATTCTTGTAACTGATCCCTTTTTATTCTGCAGACAGATCCAGAGAGTCTCCAACTCTTTACATGAATTCTGGATCGCTGTGGATTTTATGCTATCTTTAACATAAGTGGCTACCCCACCCCCTCTTCTCTCAGCCCTATCTTTCCTATACAACGTGTATCCCGGAATGGCTATTTCCCAGTCATTACAGTCCCTGAACCATGTCTCTGTTATTACAATCAAGTCCAATGATAGACAGCTTACCAGATATGCTTTTCTAAAGGATGGTGGAAGTTTAGAAGGAGAAATGCACAGAACAGTTGGACTGCTGCTGTCATGTGGGCTTAAAACTCTGTACTGGGCTTCTTCTACCCAGGATGCCTTGCAAAGGCTCACAATACAATAATCTTTCTTAAACAAATACACAAGGTGCAATACAACTTTATACCAGTAGATGGTGCTAAACATCACAAATGAGTTCAATGATATAAAAATAGACAGAACGTGACTTACAAAGATATTAACAACCTTGCTGGGCAGAACAGCGGCATACGTACATTGCTCAACCTTTAAACTGCAAAACAACGAATAATGAGATGCAGAACTATGTAAAGGCATCAAACAATGGTCTGTAAATGGTTACAGCTTTTCAAGGTTGGTGGGTAGCATTCCTATTAATTCTTAAATACTGGCCATATCATATCCCCCCATGGACTCATTGATGGTATAAACACTGAGATGGACTCATCAACTATATAGACTTATGCCTGTGTATTTTCATTGGTCTCTGTACAAGGGTTTTTGTAGATTATATTTAGCGTTTTGTTCATGTTTATGTAGCTTTTAATTTTTAATAGACTCAATAGGATTAAAGTATGTATTTGATGAGATGTACTGAAAGGGGTGGGTCTATATACCTGGTAAATAGTAAACAGCAATAACTATGGCATTTATCCTTAAAGTGCGAAATATCAAATGCATGGAACAGCTGTTGGCTGCTGAGATGCGGAAATGAAATCCTCATGAATATTCAAAACTCTGCAATGTTTGTAATACATTTTTAACAAGTTGCGGTGGGGAAAACTTGCCAAACACCAGAGTTACCTCAAATGTCAGAGCAAGAAGCTCTAAAGTAGACTTGAGCATGTATAAAATTTTTGGTAAAATTTGATTTCGGACAAATTTTTTTTTCCCATTTGGAGGATCCAAATTTCGGACTGGACCTGTTTGACTCGGACGAAATTAGGCAATAGTCTGAATTATTCGGCCAAATAAAAAAAAAAAAGTAAAATATTCAATAAAAAATTAAAATTAAACAAATAAAAAAAAATATACATTAAACTAAATTAATAATAATATTACATCTCTAATGAGACATGAAGGGGTATTTTATAAACCCCTACACACTTATATATGTATATGTCACATCAAATTAAAGCCCTTTCTGCCCTTTAAAAAATGATATATAATATGTGTTTGTTCAATAAATGAGAAAGATAGGAATTATGGTTAAACACATGCCAAAATTGCTTGTGTTCTTACGTGGTTAATATCTGCACTTTGCATGAACTGTAAAGTGCCTGTTTTACCAGATCTATTTTTAGCAGCATGTAGCAACATTGTAATAGTTTCATGCAGGAAAGCGCAGTGACGTCTATTTTTAGAAGCATGTAGCAACACTGTAATAGTATCAGGCGGGAAAGCGCCATCCAAATTTCTGAAATTTACAATGAAATTTTGGACTAGGTCAGTTTTGGATTCTGATTTTTTTTTGTGGGTGGATTTTGGCTTTCAGAAGGTCCGAATGATGCCGAATACGCCTTATTCGTCTGAATTCCGAAATTAGCCAAACCGAATCACACATGTCTACTCTAAAGTGTCATGGAGCTCCTTACTTGCCTCTCCGCTTGTCTCCTTCATGCTCTGTTCTGGTTCCCTTCTTCTGTCGATCAGTAAGTCCTGGTCTGTGGTGCTGATTTTAGAAGTCAATTTCTCTCTGTTGACGTGCTAAGCATTCTGTCCTTTGAGTCTGTCTTGCCGTTGTACAAGAAGAAGGAGAGCAAACACAACAATACACTCCCCTTCAGGGTATCTACTTACTAGAAGTAGTCCTATCCACTCCACTCCATCCGGGAGTTCTGGTCGCTTCCACACAGTCGATTCCTTCCGGGGACGTCACTTCCTTGGATTCGCTGGTTATGCTCCCCAAGCCTCAGTTTGGTTAGAGTCGGCTCCAAACTGTTTGGAATGTCCGTGACCACTATTCCACTAGTGAAGAAGCCACTAGACTGATCATTTGATTACAACAGTTGATAAGGTGTATAAAAAGAGAGAAGGGGAGAAAGCACCATGGGCACCCCTCTGTATATTAACCTCATTTAAAAAAAACACCACCAACACCCTTAAGTTGCGCACTCACAAGAATATTGGCTGGACAAAGGCATATACCAATACCAGCAAAAAGACAGCTGAGAATATTTTGACTGCCCCTAGATGCAGTATACATTTCCAGATTCCTGGCAATTTGCGGCTGCTCCCTCATTACATGCTCAACCAGGCGGAATAAACAATCCAAACAGCAACAAAAACTAAAAAAAAAGGAGGAAATTGAGACCAATATGCAAGATGAGACCAATAAGTGAGACCAGGTTCTAAGACAAGAACATACCCATTCTTGTTCTTGTCTGAGAACCTCATCTTGCATATTGGTCTTGCAAATATTGCCACTGAGTAGTTAATACAATGTTGTGATATAGTGTCATCACAACTGGCTAATGAATCAGACCAGTTGTAACTTGAGGGGAGGGTATTTATGTCTGTTGTGTTTGGCGGCATTGTTTACTAATAGGCTTCAGTGCTTTGATAAAGCAGCCTGCTCGCTGCGAAATGCATATAAGCCTTTTTATTATTTTTACCTATTAACCCCTTAATGACTGGCCACGCACGCACGCGGCAGTCACTAAAGGACCACGGAGCATTTTTTTTTAATTTTCCGATCCGACTCAGGGCTCCTCGAACGTTGTGAGGCCACTCAGGGAGCCCTGAATTCTCTGACGGTCCTGGCACTTCATGGGTCGCTCAGTCACTTTTACTCATGAAATACCAGGACCGTTAAGGGGTTAAAGGGTTTATAAGTATCAGTGATTGGAAGCAGCTGCCTTGTCCTCAGTTGGAGTTTGTTTGATACCTGAGTGGAGACGGGTTTAAGGTCTCCACAAGCAGTTTTTTCAGACTGTCCGGTACCAGCCATCTGACCATATGAAAATTTGAGTGAGTTTTCAATTTGTAACTATTTCACATATAATTGTAATGTTATTATACTATCGGATGCTATTTCCTCCTTTCTTTTGTTGCCATTTGGATTGATAAGGTGGAGGTGACTTCTTCATTGAACTTACTTCTCCAGTTCCTATATTTCCCTATGGAGTCCATGCCCCAATATCTTTCAAACTAGATCAATCTCAGAGCATGGGCTCCATAGAATAACATATGAACTGGAGAAGTGAGACCACTGGATAGGTTATCTCCTCTTCATCACCTCCTCATCACACCTTAGTGAATCTCCCTCATCATCTCCTATCACGGTGCCCGAGCTTCCGTTGCTGAGCGGCGACATTGTTATTATTTGCTGCCTTCTGATTGGCTGGTCTTAATTGCTAACACTGGGCTTGCCTTTATATACCCTGGAATGTCCTCCCTTAGGCACCCTTTCATGGTGTACGAGTTCCTGAGTCTATTCTGCACTTTGCTGATTAGTGTATGACCTGGCCTGCCTGACTAGGAGTTTTGTTCCTGAGTTCCTGGCTGAGAACCTGTTCCGTTGCTGACTGTATCCTGGCTGAGAACCCGCTCCGTTGCTGACGGTATCCTGGCTGAGAACCCGCTCTGTTGCTGACTGTATCTGGCTGAAGAACCCGCTCTGTTGCTGACTGTATCCTGGCTGAGAACCCGCTCCGTTGCTGACTGTATCCTGGCTGAGAACCCGCACCGTTGCTGATGGTATCCTGGCTGAGAACCCGCTCCGTTGCTGACTGTATCCTGGCTGAGAACCCGCTCCGTTGCTGACTGTATCCTGGCTGAGAACCCGCTCCGTTGCTGACTGTATCCTGGCTGAGAACCCGCTCTGTTGCTGACTGTATCCTCGCTGAGAACCTGCTCCGTTGCTGATTACATCTGGAGGTGATCTGCTCCGTGTCTGACCACATCAGACTGTGACCCGCTCCATTGTCGACTGTATCCGGCCTTTGGACCCGTTCCAGTACTGACCGCTGGTGGCGCTATTCCATTCCGTTACAGTCTCCGGTTCTGCTAACGGGCTCCGGTACCAACCGTGTCCGTTTGTGCCCTGGGTGACCCCTGGTGGCCATTGTGATACTGGGCTTTGCATTATATGTGGTGGTGCGCCGCATGTCGCTATTTCTTGTCAACCAAAGGCTAAGCTTGGGCTTAAGCTGCTCCTTAACCGCTGCTAGCGGTGTGCACATTTGAAGTACCAGTACGGGTGTTCTGACACTGACTGCGTTACTCTGATCTCTCTCTCTGTGGCCTTCCTACCTGTTACGCTGTGCTCACTCCCTCTGGGAGTTTTTCAGTAAGTCGCTGGGCGTTTACCATTAACCCTGTGGATACCTGGATAGTCCAGGAAAGGGCTTACACTGCTCTCTGCATTACCTCGAGCTACAGCCAGCGTTACACATTCCATCCTGCAGGTTGCGTGGTCACTGGCTGTGTTACAGCTGCCTATTGTCGCCTCGATCCACCCCTAGCATTCTAGGGTCTGTATCTAGCAGCTACCTTGGTCTTAGTTACCCTTCCTGAGGGTAGTGTTGCCATTCCATGGTTGCCCGGTATTTGGAGACTGAATCTGGTTCTAAGTTGCCTCGCCATACCATACAGTCTGGGTCAGAATTGCCTCGTTGCCATACCATACAGTCTGGGTCAGTGTTGCCTTGTTCCTCAGGGTTTGGTGCCCAGGCATCTGGGCAGTGTCAGTTCTGTTTCACGTGCACCTTACCTGGTCAGCTCCCCAACAGGTTGCCTTCGACCTCACTAATCCTGCCAGAGTCTCTCTACTAGCCGTTTAACTGTTGTGCTAGTCCACCTATTTTAGTACTGCAGACTTGTTGCTATTGTGTATTGTATATCACTGTGTGATTTGCCTTGTGGGCCCCAGGGCCTTATTCCTTGTATGCTCTCTTTCAATAAAGTCATTTAACCTTACCATCCTGTCTGAGTGTTCATCTAAAAACCGTGACATCTCCTTGCATCAATAGATATCAAACTCTATTCATGGCCACTGTTTAATGAACAGACCTCTGTTTTTAGGGACATGTCTTCATAAATATAATGGATACATAACTCCTAACTATTTAGCTATCTGGAGAAATGCTAATCCAACAGCAATATGAACAGATATATTTGGATTAAAGATGGGATTCCTTTAATATAGTTAATAATACATTACAGCATCAAAATGTTTATATTGTACTAAAATAAAATGAAGCCTTCTCAAGAACCCAAAGGGTATGTTTCATATAACTGGCTACTGAAGAAAAAAACTTCAGCTGCTCGTAGGTTCACCAAAAGGAATTTGAACTCTGAAGAAGAGCAGTATTGCTACCCCTCTGGAGCACATGAGGTTTTGATCAAGGGGTTGCAGAGCAGACAAATGTATGTGTGACAGGGACCTTGAGGAAACACATCATTAGTTTGTGAACCAAGCCCAATGAAAGACAGGGTGTTGGCATGGCAATGTCATTGTGCTACACACACAGGTCAGCATGGTGGCTCTTGCAACCTGACACCCATACTGTTACTCCGATGCTGTAGCCAACACTAACACAGTATATCCATCCCTATTCTGCTCCACTGGACTTTGCACAACTATTGTTCTCAGGCTAACTCCAATACCCCTTTAACACCTGGAATGCCAGAGTGTTATCCAATGCATTGCATGTTATTGCATTGGGCATAACTCTATTACACCAAAGGTTCTAGGGTTATTATGGCTATGTTCAACTCTGTAAATTTAGTTTTCTGTCAGTTGAACTGGGGGATATGATGAAGATGGGTAATGTGGTGTACCTTTGTTCACAGGGTGATGTATGATATACTTGACATGCCAATGCCATCATGTCTTAAGGAATGGCAGATGCTAGTTGTATACACACGCTCAATAAGGCACATCCATGGAACAGATGCTGCGTGGCTTAGATACTGTAACAGCTATGTGGTTGTAGCAAGCAATATGAGGACTGTGTATGTGAGTCATCCTGTGGAGTGAAACAGATTGTTATCTGTTGTGTGAGTATGTTTGCACACATTCAACAAGCCTGAACATGGTCACTCATGCATTATACTGACAGGTGAAGTAGTCCCTGATGAGACTGTTTCGTATCTGCACCCCTCTCAAAGTATCCTCATCCTCAGCAATGGGAACAGGAACCTCTATGAGGTGTTGTGGCTTCACATCCTCTACTAGACGTGTGTCTACTGCTAGGTTGTGGAATACTGCACATGCCAGGATTATGTCACATGCCTTTCCAGGTGCATATTGCAGAGCCTTCCCTGAGTGCTCCAGACAACGGAGTCAGGCTTTAAGCAGGCTAAAGGTTCTGCTCTATGGTATTCCTGGTCCTGACTTGAGCCTCATTACATTGTAGCTGTGTGTGGATTGCTTATTGGTGTGAGCCGCCATAGCACCCATAGCTAGCATCACCTGTGGACAGGGAGTGACATGGTGTGTCATGACTATGCTAAGCTGTATTTACATGAGTCGTGTGAGTGCACTTGTGGCTGTGGTGTGATGTTTGTTTTGTTGACTCACCCAAAAGTCATCCTCCTGTATAGGTCCCATTCTCAAAGTCCCTGTGGGCGGAGGAGTGAATGTAGAAGTCATGACAGTTGCCGGGATAGGAGGCACAAAGATGGGTTAACGTCATTGTGGCATCACAAACCATCTCTACACTGATGGAATGGAATATCAATGTGTTGATGTACAGAAGTCCCTCTTGTGCTGGAGGTCTTATTTGCACATATGTAGTCTATGGCACCCATGACCCTGGGCATTCCTCCTCTTGTGTAAAAGCACTGTTTGACACTCCATGTCAGTGTTGGGGAAGTGGATGCAGGTCCTGGCATTCCTCTTGAGGGCTGCCAACACCTGAGCCAGTGCCCTTGAACACATGGTCTAGGACATGCCAGATACATTGCCTTCTGTGAACTGGAACAATCCACTTGTGATGAAGTGGATGGCACATGTGAGCTTTTGCAATCTGGATAGGGCATGGTTGGTGCTGTAAATGGGGTTGATGTCATCTTTGATCACTTCATATAGGTTGATGATGCTTTGTGACGTCAACCTGTTGTGGTCTCTTACTGCAGCGAATACTTCAAACAAACAAATTCTTTTTAGCTGCTCAAACTTCTACAATGTATGAATCTTCATCCAGCTGAGTCACAATAAAGCAAAGTATAGCAATCTGGATGCAGTCTGCAATATTGGTTTGGAGCGATACAAGAGCTTCCCCATATGCTCTTGAACACAATGTAACTCTTGTAGAAAAAGCTTTCGCTCCTAAAAACACACTTGCAAGTGTTATTGAAATCAATACAAACTTTATTGATAAACAATAAAATGATAAAATCCTTAACGTACCGATATAAGAGAAGACATGGAGGAGAGATTCGGGAGGTGTTCAAATATACTCAGATAGGCATACTGCACCCGACTTGACAGATCAACGCGTTTCGCGCTGTTTGCGCTTAATCATGATCTCAAACTATGGTATCGTCCGTTAGGATTTTTAAACTGCTTCCAGCCAATCAATTCACCTCATCAATTATCTAAAGCAAATCCCATTACCATTTGAGTCTATACAACTAAGTATTCTCATGTCTATTTCAAATGGGAATTTTAACCCCCTCAGTGCCATAGTGAGTATTCCTCCAAATCAAATACAAGGCGGGATCACTCGAATTTAAAAAAAAAAGGAGACAAAGCTCCAGTATCCCACAATCCAATCCTCTCCATGACACAAAGGAACACCCCAGGCACTGAAGGCGGTTAAATGATAAAATGACGAGATCAATCGCAAAGAATGTATTCATTTCACATATTAAGTTAACCAAATACATGCGCTGGAACACAGTTAAAGCCCAAAACGGACGACTTGTTACATTACACAATACAATGAAAAGCAAAATAGAATCAAAGTTAAAAAAACAATTTATCGGGAAGATGTTAACCCTATGAGCTGTGTTTGAACTTATATTAAAAAATAGACCATGGAGAGTACATTTCTAATGCATGTTCCTTTCAAATAAATTCCTCCGATTCTAAACAAGTAATTTCACACCCTATTTGTTCGATATAAAACTTTTAAACTTCAAGTTTATAACAATTAGTGTATAAGCAAAATAATCAAAGGAGAAATATGAGCTAAAGCTGTCATTGTCAAATAAAAGCGGACAATAACTCATATTATAATGATTCCGCAATTGATGCAGATAAATCTATATTGTCATATATCATCATAAATCACAGATTATATAACTAGACATTCTCCCTCAAATAGAATAGACACGAAGTTAGATGTAACAAACAACATCATATTCCCTATTGAGGCCTCGTGGGTATCTAGTCCCCAACTCAAAAATCCAGAAGACCTCTCTTCTGGATAATCTATCATCAAGGCAACCTCCACGAGGTCCCAAAGTGACACGCTCAATGCCCTGCACAGTAAATCCAACACCACCACACGGGCCAGCCTTAAAATGAGAGGACACACCAGACCGAAAATCTTTACTTCTTATGTCACTCTGGTGTTCATTCATTCTTTCTCTCATCGTTCTAGTGGTTTTACCCACATACTGTATGTGGCACACAGAACACGTTATAAGATAAATAACTCCCTTTGTGACACAATTGGTGTATCCTCTCATCTCATAAGCTGTGTCAGTAACAGTAGAGCGAAAGGTCTTACTCACATTAATTAGTTTACAACAACCACATCGCGAACTGCCACATTTATAAGTACCTATAGTACCACCTAATGAAGTATAGTCATTTCTCCGAGGTGTTGATTGAATTCATTTTATTGGTTATAGAGTACCTCCTCACACACAACTTCTTTATGTTTGATGGTTCATTTTATCTCCAGAGACGCGGGACTTCAATGGGGGCAAAATTTGCCCCCACATATGCCAACCTTTATATGGGTTGGTGGGAGGAGTACCGCATCTTTGGAGATGTGAACCCTTGCAGGGATGAGGTTGTGTGGTTTGGTAGGTTTATTGATGACCTTTTATTCATATGGCGAGGTCCTACTGGTGAGGTACGTGAATTCTTGGCATATCTGAATCAAAATGATCTGAATTTGATCTTCACCTCGGAGGTTTCCACTGAATCTATATCTTTTCTAGATCTTAGTTTGTCAGGCAACCCATTGACAGGAAGAATTTCTTTTGATGTTTTTCGAAAACCTACTTCAGGAAACAGTCTGCTCAGGGCTGACAGTTGTCACCCTAGGCACACTGTAAGGGGTATGCCAGTGGGGCAGTTTCTCCGTCTACGACGCATTTGTTCTACGGATGCACTTTTTGAGAAAAGAGCGGGAGAGCTGTATCACAGATTTTTACAAAGAGGGTACCCCACCTGGATATTAGATAGAGCTCTAGAACGTGCTAGACAACATAATAGGTGTGATCTTTTGTACTATAAGTCACAGAAAAATGATGTCATTAACAATTCTGGAAAAAAGAAAGTGGATATGTCCTCTGAGAAGGTCATTTTCTCTACTGCATATAGTAAGGAATTCAATGACATTGTTAGAGTAATTAGACGGCACTTGCCAATTTTGTATGCGGATTCAGAATTACATAAAACTTTAGAAAATGGATTCAAGTTTGTGTCACGTAAAGCTCCAACAATCTCCTCTCGAATTTCACCTAGTTTGTTTACAACGAACACTAGAAAGTCCACTTGGATTGATACTATAGGTACTTATAAATGTGGCAGTTCGCGATGTGGTTGTTGTAAACTAATTAATGTGAGTAAGACCTTTCGCTCTACTGTTACTGACACAGCTTATGAGATGAGAGGATACACCAATTGTGTCACAAAGGGAGTTCTTTATCTTATAACGTGTTCTGTGTGCCACATACAGTATGTGGGTAAAACCACTAGAACGATGAGAGAAAGAATGAATGAACACCAGAGTGACATAAGAAGTAAAGATTTTCGGTCTGGTGTGTCCTCTCATTTTAAGGCTGGCCCGTGTGGTGGTGTTGGCTTTACTGTGCAGGGCATTGAGCGTGTCACTTTGGGACCTCGTGGATGTTGCCTTGATGATAGATTATCCAGAAGAGAGGTCTTCTGGATTTTTGAGTTGGGGACTAGATACCCACGAGGCCTCAATAGGGAATATGATGTTGTTTGTTACATCTAACTTCGTGTCTATTCTATTTGAGGGAGAATGTCTAGTTATATAATCTGTGATTTATGATGATATATGACAATATAGATTTATCTGCATCAATTGCGGAATCATTATAATATGAGTTATTGTCCGCTTTTATTTGACAATGACAGCTTTAGCTCATATTTCTCCTTTGATTATTTTGCTTATACACTAATTGTTATAAACTTGAAGTTTAAAAGTTTTATATCGAACAAATAGGGTGTGAAATTACTTGTTTAGAATCGGAGGAATTTATTTGAAAGGAACATGCATTAGAAATGTACTCTCCATGGTCTATTTTTTAATATAAGTTCAAACACAGCTCATAGGGTTAACATCTTCCCGATAAATTGGTTTTTTAACTTTGATTCTATTTTGCTTTTTATTGTATTGTATAATGTAACAAGTCGTCCGTTTTGGGCTTTAACTGTGTTCCAGCGCATGTATTTGGTTAACTTAATATGTGAAATGAATACATTCTTTGCGATTGATCTCGTCATTTTATCATTTAACCGCCTTCAGTGCCTGGGGTGTTCCTTTGTGTCATGGAGAGGATTGGATTGTGGGATATTGGAGCTTTGTCTCCTTTTTTTTTAAAATTCGAGTGATCCCGCCTTGTATTTGATTTGGAGGAATACTCACTATGGCACTGAGGGGGTTAAAATTCCCATTTGAAATAGACATGAGAATACTTAGTTGTATAGACTCAAATGGTAATGGGATTTGCTTTAGATAATTGATGAGGTGAATTGATTGGCTGGAAGCAGTTTAAAAATCCTAACGGACGATACCATAGTTTGAGATCATGATTAAGCACAAACAGCGCGAAACGCGTTGATCTGTCAAGTCGGGTGCAGTATGCCTATCTGAGTATATTTGAACACCTCCCGAATCTCTCCTCCATGTCTTCTCTTATATCGGTACGTTAAGGATTTTATCATTTTATTGTTTTTCAATGAAGTTTGTATTGATTTCAATAACACTTGCAAGTGTGTTTTTAGGAGCGAAAGCTTTTTCTACAACTCTTACTGCAGCGCCCATCATTCCAAGGAACATGACCCTTGTGTGGTATTTGCTGGTCATCTGTTATCCCTGTGCTGCTCCACAGGTCCCTGCGGCAGTTGTGGGGCATCCTTTTGAAGCAGCTGGGGTGCTGCTGCCAGATCTTGTCCTCCATGTGGGGATAGGCTTCTGTGTGGCTCTTCAGTTGGAGCATCATCACTTCCAACAGGTAAAAGCTGTTGAACAGGAGTGCTTAGCGAGGATGGTGATTCCTAGCCCTTGTACGCCTTTGTCTACGCAGTCTACCCATAAACAGGTATACAAACATACTGGTCGTGATATCTCTCTCTCTGTCTGAGTGGTCCCACTGTAAACACGACACTTCGGGGGATGCTGAAATATCCCTTTAAGACAATGGTGGAGTATTGTCCAGGGTGTCTGTTGTCCAGGTAAGTGTTTGCCGGTGCGTCTCCTGTTGTTTGTCTAATTTGTTGTACTTGCTGTGTACCTTGTCAGGTGCGTGTTGTGTTTCCGTTGGCTGATGATGTTTGCACAGGTGATTTTGGGTTGCTTTGTGATTGACAGGTTGCAAAACCAAGCAGAATTAACCCATTGTGTGCCAGAGATGTACCTCGCTGGCACTCAAAGTTTAAGACAACAAAGGACAGTTATGGACTAAAACATCAAATACTGTATATAGATATTCCAGAAGGATGTATGAAAGACTCCTATTAAGGCAAGCCCTTTTAATAAGCGTATACATATTCCTTAACTTTATGAGTACCAAAGAGCTACCATCTAATCCTTTGAATGCCAGAGGGGTGTGTAATGTATTGTTAAGGGACATCTCTCTCAATTTTCGGTGGTCTGGCAATGATATGTGCCCTTGAAGTCTTTGAAATCTACAAGTATATTCAAGGTCAATACAATCAGATCCTCTGTCAGCAGTGTCTCTTCTAGAACAAACTTAATGTGGATATTTGTAGTTTATAACGCATTTCCTCCATTCCATAAATGCATTCTGTTGCCTCCCTCTGTCTTTTTCCTAACTCCAGGATATCTTTCTTCTTAGATACGTAGCCACTACTATAGTTCATATTCTTGACGAGTGCTTAACTGTGATTTGTACAGATGTAAGAGGAATAACAAGAATTAAGAACGCTCTGCAATGCGTTGCGTACCTTGCCGGAACTCAAAAGTTAAGACAATAAAGGACAGTTATGGACTAAAACATCAAATACTATATGTGGCTATTCCAGAAGGATGCATGAAAGACTCCTATTAAGGCAAGCCCTTTTAATAAATGTATACATATTCCTTAACTTTTTCAGTACCAAACAGTCATCCAACGCACTGAGTTGCAATGCAGTGGCTACCTCTCTGGCACTCAAAGGGTGAGTTCTAGCTACTATCTAAACCTATGAATGCCAGAGGGGTGTGTAATGTATTGTTAAGGGACATCTTAATTTTCGGTGGTTTGACAATGATATGTGCCCTTGCAGTCTTTTAAATCTACAAGTATATTCAAGGTCAATACAATCAGATCCTCTGTTAGCAGTGTCTCTTCTAGAACAAATTTAATGTGGATATTTGTAGTTCATAATGCATTTCCTCCATTCCATAAATGCATTCTGTTGCCTCCCTCTGTCTTTTTCCTAACTCCAGGATAAGAGGATTTTAGTCTTACCTGTTAAATCCTTTTCTCTTAGTCCATACAGGTTACTGGTAACTCTGGGTATGCGATCCGCCCCTTTAAGTAGGCAGGAACAATTCTAGAATTGTATGCAGGGGGTGGAGCCTACCTTCCCTATTGGCTGCAGCTAGCCAACCAGCTCCAGAAAGATTTGAGACACTAACTATTGACTAAATAGTAGAAGGGAAAGAAGACTCCTGTGAGCATGACCCCGAGGGACCCTTGACAGGGTGGGGCACCAGTAACCTGTATAGACTAAGAGAAAAGGATTTAACAGGTAAGACTAAAATCCTCTTTTCTCTGTTGTCCAATACAGGTTACTGGTAACTCTGGGATGTCCAACCATTGTGTTTCCCAGAGGCGGGAAGTAAGGCAAGGACCAGACACCAGGCCCCCAAAGTCACCAGTGCAGATATGATCAGATCAGAGATAGCCCAACAAAAAACAACTGAAGTGTCAACGGACACTGAACAGGGGTAACAACACCCCAGGAACTGTTACACAGCACACTGAACTAGAGCCAACAGGGCTCAAAAGTGAAGGAAGCACCAAGAACTGAAGGAAATCCTAGACAGGCAAGACTGCCTCCAGGATTTTCCTCCCAAAGCTGGCGTCAGCCGATGCCAGCACATCAACACGGTACTGCTTCGAAAAGGTCTGCACAGACGACCAAGTGGCCGCCTTGCACAACTGATCAGCAGAGGCCTGATTCTCGTAAGCCCAAGAGGCCCCAATAGATCTTGTAGAATGAGCCGTGACCCTGAAAGGGACAGGCTTCTTCCTTAGCTCATAAGCCTTACGAATAGTGGAATTGATCCAAGAAGCAATAGTCACTTTGGATGCAGGTCTTCCTGCCCTAGACCCTTACGAATGACGAATAGTGCGTCTGATTTCCTGACAGACTCAGTGCGATGTACAAAAAACTTGAGACAAAGCACCACGTCTAACAAGTGGAGATCCCTCTCCTTATCAGAGGAGGGGTTTGGGCATAAAGAGGGCACCACAATCTCCTGATTGATGTGGAACTCAGAGACCACCTTCAGGAGAAACTCTTGAAAAATGCGAAGCACCACCTTGTCCTTATGAAACACCAAATAGGGTGGTTTACAGGACAGAGCATGTAACTCCACGACACGGCAGACAGACACAATCGCCAGGAGAAAAGCCATTTTCCAAGTCAAGAGGCGTAGAGGAATAGTAGTTAAAGACTCAAATGAGGGGCGCTGAAGGACACACAGAACCAAGTTAAGATCCCACTGAGGAGTAGGAATCTTAAAGGCACGGCGAGCATGAGCAACAACCTGGAAGAAAACCCTGACATCGGGAAGGATGGCAATGCACCTCTGAAAGAAAACAGAAAGCGCAGAAGTCTGAACCTTAAGGGAACTCAAACTGAGGCCCTTATTCACACCGTCCTGCAAGAACGCCAGGATCGTAGGCAGAACAAAATCCTGAGACAGGTCCTTGTCCGCACACCAAGACAGAAAGGTTGACCAGACACGATGGTAGATCTTGGAAGAAACAGGTTTGCGGGCACTGAGCATAGTAGCCACCACACCAATCTTCTTCAATATTGAGGATTCAATTTTCAAGCCGTCAAAGCTAGCCGATGAACATCCTCCTTCCATAGGTAACCCTGCAGAAAAAGGTCCGGACAGTAAGGAAGCCGGAATGGCTCCGCCACTGACAGATCCAGAAGCTCCAGAAACCAAGACTGATGAGGCCAGTATGGAGCAATCAGAATGACTGGACAACACTCCAGTCACAATTTCCGTAACACCCTGTGCAACACTGGTAGGGGAAAAAAGATGTAGGCCAGAAGGAATAACCAAGGAATGTAGTACCATATAGTGCCAGAGCCAGAGGGTCTTTCCACCGAAAGCAGAACCTTGGTACCTTTCTGTTGTGTCTCGTCGCCATAAGGTAGATGTAAGGAGGACCCCATTTCTGAACACCTCTGGGTGTAGCTCCCACTCTCCGCTGTCCACTGTGTGTCAACTGAGGAAGTCCGCCATGACGTTGTCTGCGCCAGGAATGTGCACTCTGGATATAGCAGAAACGTGTTCTTCTGCCCAGGACAAAATAGCCTTGACCTCTAACCAAGCAGCGAGTCTTCTTGTTCCACCTTGCTTCTTGATGTAAGCCACGGCCGTGGCGTTGTCGGACTCTACATGGACCGGACAGTCTTTCAATTGAGATGTCCAATGTCGAAGGGCATGAAATATCGCCCGAAGCTCCAATATGTTGGAAGGACCAGGAAGAACTTGCCCTTCAGCAGTTTGGAAAGGTCGAGCCATCGTGACAAACTCAGTTCCACATGAAGAGGAAGAGAAACTGACATCTTCAGAAGGTCCGGTTGACCCTTGCACACCTGGATCATGAACCTCTGGAGCTCCCTGGTGTGCGCCATGCCAAACGGGACCGCTTCTATGGTGGAGATGAATTTTCCCACTAGAGAGGATAGCTTCTGGACTGGAAATGGATCCTGAGCCAGAGCTGCAGAAACCCTGTGGGCGATTTGGTGAGCCACCTTGTCCGTGAGGAACACCATGCTCTTCTGAGTGTCGAAGAGAAGGCCCAGGAAGACCAGACTCTGAGATGGGATAAGATCTGATTTGTCCAACTTGATGATCCACCCGTGATGGGTGAGAGCATGAATGTATTGCTGAACCTGCTGATGAAGAAGTTCCGCAGAGGGGGCTTTCAGAAGCAAGTCGTCCATGTACGGAGTAACTCTGATGCCGTTCCAGTGGAGTACGGATACCAAGGTTCCCAAGGACACTGTTGAAGACCTGAGGAGCTGTCGTCAGACCAAATGGAAGAGCTGAGAACTGAAAATGTCCTCTGTCGCAGGCAAACCGGAGGTACTGCCGGCTCTCTGGATGAATGTCAATGTGAAAGTACGCGTCCTGAAGATCCAGAGAAGCAAGGAATTCCCCCGGGCACATGGCAGCAATCACCATTCGTAGAGACTCCTGGTGATAATGAGTCCAGGTCACAAAGGAATTGAGATCCTTTAAGTCCAATATGGGACAACAACCACCATCCATCTTGGAGACCACAAAGAGGTTTGAGTAAAAACCCATACCCCTGTCCTGAACTGGCACTAGCTCTAGAACATCCTTGTCCAGAAGAGCCTGAACAGCTCCGTCGAACAGACTGCGTTTCTCTGCACCCTGAGGCGTGTGAGGACAAAAATGAAAGGGAGGAAGAGAGATTGAAAGGGATCCTTTACCCTTCCGTCACCACCTGTAAAATCCATGGGTCCGCCACTGAACCCTCCCAAATGCTGTGATAGTGTCGCAGATGACCACCCACAGCAGAGCGCGGACCCAGGTTCGGCGAGTCATGCCCGGTTCACCCATGCTACTGCGAACTCTGGACGCATAGCAGAGCCAGCAGTGACAAAAATGGACTTGAGGGAAACCTCAAGTTTCTTGTCCGTCCAGTCCTTCAGAGCAGATGCATCAGAGACTGGTAAGGCAGTGGACTTGGATAGCCTGGAAACAGGAGCATCCACTTTGGAAGGATGAACCCACTGAGTAAGCGCAGCTTCAGAAAAGGGATAAAGCTTGGCAAATTTCTTGGACACAGAGGGTTTCTTGTCCGGGGATTTCCACTCCTCAGACACAAGGCGGTCAAGAGTAGGGTTAGGTGGAAAGTAAGTAAGGGGCTTTTTAGGCTCCTGGAACACATTAGAGGGGTCAGAAGGAACCTCCTGAACTATGGGAGTGTTAAGAGTAGTTAGGACAGCCCTGATCAGTCCCTCAGCGGAGGGTTCAGGATCAGCCTCAAAAGGGTCCCCAAAAAACTGAGAGGAGCCCAACACAGAACATTCCTCAACATCTGAATCCGCCAGCAGTTCCTCCTCAGAGGAATCTGACATATCAGGTACTCTCTGAGGTCTGGCCAGGGAACTTGACTGAGGAGGGGGCCTGCCAAGACTGAAAGGCCCCCTGTAACTGGGATGGAAAGAGTTGCAATGTGGACCTAAGGTGCCTGGTAGCAGCCTTGAACTCTTGCACCCAAGCTGGCACTAATGTATGGCTGGAGGTCCCTGGAATGCTGTCAGGGACATCAGAACATGCTGGGCATAAATTACCTGAGAATTCTCTAGGCAGCCCTGAGTGACAGAAGAGCAATGCGCAATGGGGGATACAGAGACCCCAGCCTCCTTAGTCTTAGGTCTGGTCCCAAGCTCCAATGGTACAGACATTCTCACAGTTTCAAATAACCTTACTGTATAAGAAATCACCCAATTATAGTGTGTAGGATTAAAGTTTCACCCCAGAAATCGCTAAACTAGACTTATCTGGCAAGGGAAGGGTTAATCAGCAGAGAAGAGAAGGAGAGTCCAAGCCCTGCGTAGGATACTCGTTCTGGAAATAGCACAAAATGGCTGCCACAGCGGGAGCCAATCAGAAATAAGCGCACGAAGCAAGTGCTCGTGGGAATTGTAGTTTTCCCAGAAAAGTACCCCAAACAGTGCCCAAAGCCCCCTGAGCTCCCCCAACACACTAGAAACATGAACCGGATGATAGAGCAAGGGCAGACAAGTAAAATGAGCCATCTCTGAAGTCGCTAGGTTAAACGGTTGCAGAGATATGTCCCAAACAGTACAGTCCCTTAGAAGTGAATGGAGCAATGGCGTCTTTGCAGTAAAGCGCCTTAAAGGCGCAGAACTCAAATTTTACAAAATTAAGAGTGTAATACTAAAATGTGTAAAACAGTATTAGAACATGTGAGGACACCCAAAAAACACTAAAACAGTAGACCCCCCCAAAAAGTGCCAATCCAGCATCTAAAGGGTTAAGTTACCACATAAACCTGCTCCAAAACACCCAACAGACATACAGATAGACCCAATGAGTGCTGGAATGTGCAACAGGAACTCCAATGAAGACACCCCTGTGCGGAGGGGCACTGTGGGACAAGTGGACCTGCAGCACTCAAAGGGTTGCTCACCTTTCCTGCAGATCTTCTGTCTTCATATTACCATGTAATGAGAAGTAACCTCAGTGGGTAACTCCTGGGGAAGCACTTGGAATCAAGATTTTCCCCCTCAGGGCTTAAGGTCCACAAAAAGCACCTGGATACTGAGCTAGCCACATCTAAGGTCATTGTCAGTTATGGTAATCTGCCTAATGGTATTCCATATCTAACAGAAAAATAAAAATGTTTCTAAAACTATTGCAGAACTGTTCTCTTGCCTGTGTCTTATCTTCACCAAGGAACAAATATTTCTGGAGCTGGTTGGCTGCAGCCAAGGAGGGAAGGTAGGCTCCACCCCCTGCATACAATTCTAGAATTGTTCCTGCCTACTTAAAGGGGCAAATCGCCTACCCAGAGTTACCAGTAACCTGTATTGGATGACAGAGAAATCTTTCTTTTCAGATACGTAGCCACTACTATGGTTCATATCCTTGATGAGTGCTTAACTGTGATTTGTACAGATGTAAGAGGAATAACAAGAATTAAGAAAATGGAAAAATGTGTAGAGAGCAATTCACCTAAATGTACATTTTTCACACAAATTGTGGTTTTCTAAACAATACAAAAGCTGAACAAATATGTATTTATTTTCTTTGCATATATCACAAAAGACAATCACATCATTTAAAATCATAAAACCCCCATTTATAAACCAGACAACTTCAAATGTGATAATGAATTTCCACTTAACAATACAAAATCATTAAATAATCACCATAAAACTAAGTTTTGAAATTAGGTACATCAAGAATATTTTGACTTAAGCAGTGATTTCAACAATTAGTATATTATTTAATGGGATAGACCCTTTAACTCAATAACTATGTTGCTGTCACAAATGTATTCTGATCTTTCCACTCACAAAACAATTAGCTTAATTCAATAGTATGACAGTTAATGCAAAGTCTCTTTGCAAAAATGTAGCTATATGGTATTTATCTTTATTTCTGTATTAGATTTTCCCCATACCAGTAAATAAAGCAATATCATTGATCACTAGGAAGCACACCACAACCACCACCACCTCATGCCAATTCTATACAGAAATAAGCCCTTTCCCCACATGGTTAGAATGTGTTTTTCCCTCTGACAATTTCTCATTTCACATTGCAGTTTATATGTTATACCATATAATACACTACTTTGATATGATGATTACATATATTTTAAGCCACTTTATTACTGTGTTACAATGACCCATTTAGTTCCAGGATATTTGACTGTGAGTCAGATATGTGGGTTATGCAGATGAGTAATACTTTATTAAGGGAAATTATATAACAATAAGTGGCCCTTCATTCGATTAACAAAGGAGATACATAAGTAGAAGTCCTCCACACAGCTGCCTGGTAAATATATTTATTTTTGTATAAATTTTGTCTGCTTTTAGTTCACACTTGCTTAAAATAGATTGCCCTGATTAAGCACCATACCTGGGAACTCTCTGGATTTTCCCCGAGGGTTTTTGAGAGTGCATTACCGGGTCTCTGGGGCAGAGGCCGATTCTCCGGATGTGGGGAGTTATTTTTAAAACTATGCCCATTTCTACTCCTTCCCACCCAGTTCCTCCCACTTTTCCTCCCTCCCCACCCAGTTCATCCCACTTGTGTGATGCCCTGGAAAGCCCTGTCTTATTCAGGGCAAACCCCACCCATTTTTGCTGTGATTTGCGGCAATTAAACTACCCAGAGGCATCAGAGGAGTCCCCTCTGGGGACCCCACAAATGAAAGTTCCCAGGTATGTTAAGCAAAGGTGTGTTAATTTGTGGATCATTCATTTTGATTGGCTCACCTGTGCTTAAGCAGGGAAACCATTGAATCCTGTACTGTAGGTGGCCCTTGAGGAACGAACTTGGACAACCCTGCTAATATCATATAAAGAACAGCCCCCACACGTTTTGATTTTTCTTTGGTCTTTGTCCAAAAGTAATATGAAAATAACTAGCAGAGATCACAAAAAGGTGTATAGAACTGTAATGTAACACAAAAGACAATGGATAAGTACTCATATGAAATCAGCTTCTTGCCTCCTTTGAAGACAAATGATATCAGGTAATCAGCTGAACAGGATCAGGAATACCATCTATTCATGCATTACTAGCACATTCTCAAGGCAACAATTGTGTGCTGGTTAGACACAAAACAGATTTTGGCAAGATATTTGTGTTGGTGTTCTCAGCTGACATCAAGTTACACTGTCTAAATTATTGTCCAGTGCCTACCAAATTCCACTGCTTGCTGTTGTGTAAGTATGTAGATCTACCTAACTGCTATAAGAAGGACATCTACTAAGGTAAATGCTTTTGTTAAACACATTAGAAGCCATGTAGTTAAAGGTTAGCAGGAGGGTTGTGCAGGGTCTTCCTGCCTGGTCCAGCTATGGGGAAGTCTCTCTCCTCCCAAATGGTCACTCCATCACAAGAGCAAATCTGTTTATCATTCTCAAAGAGACCAGCTGAGCGAGCAATGATACCGCATGCTAACCTGCAGAAATGAGATAACAGTGAGGAAATGAAACAAGGAAATTATGGAGTCAAGGATCTGTAAACCCCCCCCCCAAAAAACAAAAAAAAACAAAAAAACAAATGGAGCAAAGGGGAATTAGAAATTGGAAGAAAGAGAAAGCAGACAGGGGGGAATATAAAATGAAATTAGGGTCAGTAATGTCCGATTATAATTTCATGTTATAATGTAGATATTAAAAAAATAAATTATCTGGAGCAAGTCCTGTCTCTCAAACATTTATAGTTTGAGAGATATAACGTTTTAAAGTTCTCCCCTCCCTCACTTTGCACTGATGTCAGTTGTATAGGAGACAGAAGGAGATCCTGGTCCTGGGACCAGCTGGCGGCTCTTCAGCAGAGCCGAAGTACTGCAATCTAAAAATAAATACTTAATTGGAATGGTCTACAAAGCGTGCTTGCAAACTTGTAGACCATTCCAATTAAGTATTTTTTTTAGATAGCAGCATTTCGGCTCTGCTGAAGAGCCACTGTCAAATCGCATGATATCCTTTTGTCAGCTTTAGAGCGAACATCAGTGAAAGGGGAGGGGGGGGACTTTAAAATGTTATATCTCTCAAACTATAAATATTTGAGAGACGGGACATGCTCCAGATAATTTAATTTTTTAATATCTACAATATAATATGAAATTATAATCGGACATTACTAACCCGTTAAGGAATAGATGACAGGGAAACTGAGAAATACATAGAAACTAGTACTAGAGAGAGGGAAGGGTGTATGAAAGGATAGCAGTGAAAGAATGGTAGGTATTGGCCATTACTCATTAAGCAGTACAGGAACATTTGGAACACACATTAGGCATTCAGTGTTATTTCATAGAAACATACGGCTAAATCAATTGAATCATATGGATTTCTTGGAAAATTTGGAATACTGGAGGAAAAGTGATTTATCTAGAAAAAAAAATGTTCACTTTCCTTCAAGTGCATAGCTATTATAAAAAGAACATGGACTGGTAGAGACAAAGGGTGCCGTTCTTAAGTTTTTATGCTTAACCTTTTGAGTGCCAGTGCAAAGCAATGCGTTCCGTACCCCTCTGGCACTCAAAGGGTTAAAGCTCCAGGTCCTATTGACAGCTTGGGGCATGCAATGGTTCTAATCTTGCCAATAGTAATAGAATAACTGGACTGTATGGTCCAATATAGGTCGACCCAGACACCAGGGGGAAAGGCACTAAGTTTCGATGCAATGTCAATGTGTGGTGATCACATCACCTTGGTGATGGAGGCACACATTGTCACATGCACTAAGAGTTATTGATGCAACGGGAGGTGGGGGCAGAATCTCCTCATCAGCATGCAGGGTTGTTGAACTAGTCTCAATGTGTAAGGGATGCCCTCCTTTTCGCATCGCCAGCCGTCTGAAAACCCTGAAACCTGAGCACATCCTCTCTGCATCTCCACTTACCCAGTGGTAGAGGGGAGAGGATCCTCTCTGATGTCAGCACCACAAAGAGCATCACTACCTTAACCATTTAAGTGTCAAAAGGCTGTGGATTGCATACCTTTGTGGCACTGAAAGGGTACAAAATTAGAGAATGGCAGAGAAGCTATATTTCACAGCTTCTCTGCCCTTCTCTACTCACTAAAACAGCTGAGCCGGCTATCTGCCAATCAGCTGATTCAAGTCAACACAGGAGTCAAAGATACTCATGGTATGTCCCCTTACAACCAACTTCTCCCATCCCTACTCATTTGTAACATAACTTTTAACCTTTTCACTGCCATATGAGCCAGCAACACAATTCTCATCAATGCGTACTGACACTTCTGGCACTAAATGAGCTGCCTTATCATACAAGTCTACTTCTCTAGAGTTGTTTCGCACCCACCCCTCCTCATTGAAAGCACAATGTAGTATTTCTTCTGCTGGTCAAACAATAACATTTTTTGGGGGTCAGAGACAAGCTACACCACCAGAAAAACTCAGAATATGTGGAAGCCCATTCTCACTATTCTGTGTACTTCACTCGGATTTCCTGCACACCAGGTCACTTTCCCATTTAGTGCATATGTGGCATGCTTGTTTCTACAAGACAAATTAATATTATACTTATTTATGTTACACATCATCTGTAACTTTTCTGTCCATTCTCACAGGTTATGCAAATATTTCTGCTGAGAAAAACATTGGTTTGTGTCATCAAGGATACTGCATTCAATACCCATTTCAGGACAATCAAATCAAAAAGAATTGGGCTCTGGATTGAACCCCAAGGCATTCCACTTTCAACTATAGACCAAACAACTCACTACATTCTATCCAAACACACACACATACCGTCTCCTGAGCAGATTCCTTTCTATTTACACATACACAGTATGTACACAGTACTTTAGGTTGAAAAAAAAACTTGCGTCCAACAAGTTCAACCCTGTTCCTATTCCTGTTTACCATCGTTGATCCTCCTCAGTACAGCAATTTCAAATTCTGCTTTGAATGGGGGAAAAAAATCCTTCTTGATTCCAAACAGCAATCAGATTTATCCTTGGATCAACAAGCAATAAATAAGTATTAATCCCATTACTAACATATATAGCCCTCTATATTCTGCTCTTTTAAAAAGGTATCCAGGTCTTTTTTTAAAGGCATCTAATGTATTCGATAGCACCACCTCCTCAGGCAGTGAATTCAATACCTTTATTGTCCTTACCGTAAAGAATCCCTTTCCTGTGTTGTAGACAAAATCTCCTTTCCTCAAGTCTAAGCAGATGACCCCTTGTCCTTTTTACTGTTCTGTTAATGAACAGGTCTTTGGAGAGGCCTTTGTATGGGCCCTGAAAATATTTATATAATGTTATCATATCCCCTCTAAGATGCTGTTTCTCTAGTGTGTACACTAGACACATAACTAAACCTTTCCATTCCCCTTATTAGTTTTGTAGCCCTCCTCTGCACTTTCTCTAGTTCCATAATGTCCTTTTTCAGAAAAGTAGCCCAGAACTGAACTACATATTCAAGGTAGGGTCTTACCATGGACCTGAAAAGAGGCAGAATAATATCTTCCTCCCGTGAGTTAATACCCCTTTTAATACATGCCTTTGCAGCTGCCAGCTGGCACTGCGAGCTACTGCTAAGCCTATTGTCTACCATTACTTCCAAATACATTTCATTAGTAGATTTCCCCAAAGAAACACCATTTATACTATATGTTGCATTTTATTATACTCAAAATGCATAACTTTATACTTGTCTATATTGAATCTCATTTGCCATTTTCCTGCCCAGCTATCCAATTTGTCCAAATCCTCTTGTAATGAAGGCACATCCAGTTCAGACTTTATTACCCTACTTAAATTTGTGTCATCGGCAAACACTGGTACATGGCTCCCTATGCCCACTGGGCGATCATTAATAAACAAATTAAAAAGAAGAGGTCCCAGGACAGATCCCTGAGGTACTGTCCAGTTGGAGAACTTCCCATTTACCACCACTCTGCATTCTATCTTTCAGCACGTTTCCAATCCATGTACAAACGTTTGCCCCTAAGCCTATTTCATGAAATATGTACAGTAACCTTTTGTGTGGAACCATATCAAATGCCTTGGAAGGCACAGTATCAAAGACTTTTCTAATATACAAGTTTACTACATCAATAGCAATACCATTGTTCAAGTTATCAGATTCAGTTTCATAGAAGGTAAGTAAATTTGTCTGACATGATATATACTTTGTAAAACCAAGTTGACTCTTACAAATAATACTGTTAGTTATCAAATAATCCTAAATATTATCTGTTAACAACCCTTCTACTATCGTACCCACTATGGAAGTCAAACAGGTCTATAGTTTCCAGGTTTGGATCTTGTACTCTTTTTGAATAATGGTGCTACTTCTGCTTTCCTACAATCATAAGGCACTGTGCCTCATAACATTGAATCAATAGGGATTAAGCATAATGGCTCCCCAAGTACATTTGGATGCATGCCATCAGGTGTAGTCTTTTTTGGACTTTGTTCTTCGTAAGCCATGCACATGGTGGACACTTTTCTCCATGTTTGTCCAAAGCCTGTCGTTGTTGCTTCTTTCACATATACCAAGGAAATCAATGTATTTGAGGTGTCAACCATCACCTTATCCGCACTAATCAATGCACCTGTCAATATTGGCCTTAATTCTTTTGCTATTTATAGTTGTAGACTTTTTAGAATTTGTCTTGCTTACGTCTACATTTTTCATTTGTCATTTTTAATTTTAGCTAGCCTAATTTCTGTTTTTGCATATTTTATTACATTTTTACGTTTAAATAATACATCTGAGCCTTCTGACAAACAATTTAAAAGCTTGCTTCTTCTTCACAATTTTACTGTGATTCTCATTGTTAAGCCACATTGGTTTAAATTTGTTCCCTAACACCAAACACTGATTATTAGATTTGTGTCACGGGGTGACTGTGGAATAACGACACCAACAAGTACAAATACAGTAAAATCAATATTTTTATTAAAATAAGAACAGAATAAATACGATTATCACTTCCCCAACCCTCACAGGACCAGGTATGAAGACAGTGCCTAAGCACTTCCCCAACCCTCACTAGCCAGGTATGGAAACAGCACAGGATCCACTGACTGTACAGAGGCTGATACCACTCTGACTATAGTATGCAGTGGTAGCAAGGATAGCAGTAGCTACTAGTGCAGGAGAAGCTGAAATGCCCAGGCAAAACGAAAGATATTCCCCTAGAACTCTAGGGTAGTACAAGGCAACAGAGACAGGAATCCCTAGAACACTAGGAAGAGTAGGCAATGGTGACTGAGTTCCCTAGAACGCTAGGGTAAACCTACAGGCAATGGTGACAGAGAACCCCAGACCGCAAGGCTAGAACAGGCAACGGTGACTGAGATCCCTAGAACGCTAGGGTATACCCAATGGCTCTAACCAGCAACAGGAATGCCAGAGACAAGGTCTGACGCAGTAACTGAGCACCGCTTGAACCGGAGGAAACAACAGAGCATGGTAAGCGCAAGCGGAGACAGTAGGCAAAGGGTAGGAAAACGATCGGATAGTCGGCCGAAGCCAGGGTCAGCACGGAGCGGGTAGTCAGCCAAAGCCAGAAGTTGGACCGGATTGGGTAGTCAGCCAAGAGTCAGACTGGATTGGGTAGCCAGCCAAAGCCAAGAATCAGACCGGATCGGGTAGTCAGCCAAAGCCAAGAAACAGACCGGAGCGGATAGTCAGACGGAGCCAAGGTTCAGGGCGGAGCAGAAGGCAACTAGTCAGGGATCAAACATAGCCAGAGTTAAACGTAGCCAGGAGTCATACACAGAATCAGAGCATCAGAATAACACAAGAGCTTAGCGCTCAGGTGCACCACGAAAGGGCAAAGGAGTACTGGCAGGCTGAGGCCTATAAGGCTTAGCCTGTAGGCGGAGACTCATTCTGGCAATTACCATCAGCCTATAAGAATAGCGAATGTGCCTAAGAGCGATAACCAGGAAGTAATGGCAATGTCGCCTGCAGCACAGCACAGTGCTCACGGAGGGCAATTACGGGCACCGTGATAATTTGTCCAAATGCATTTGAATACATTACATTTTTTTTTCTGTATTTCTGTCTTTGAGGAGTACATCCCATTGAATGCTTTCTAATGCTGATTTTAGCATTCTACTTTCTAAAGCTGAATGTTCTAGCTGATCCTTTATGAACTGATTTCTCATAAATTTCAAGGATAATTTATTAGGATCACTAATACTCAAATGCTCCCTTACTTGTTCATTGTATACCATTTACAAATAATTTGAAATCAATGGATTCCTAGCTGACTCCTCTATCAGTTGGGATAGTTATATATGAGCTTGTAGATATAATAACTTGATTCACTTATCATTCAATAGCGATGACCCGGTGCTAAAGTGAAAAGACGAGCTGACACGTCCTTATATTAAACAGAAGAAAAACCTTTATTGCACTCAATGATCCATCATTAAAACACTTCTTTATTAGAACGTTGTACACAAGACACCAGGGGTTATAGTCTCACGTGTTTCGCACTTCCGTGCTTACTCATAGACTCATTTCACATTGTCATGAGGTTACCTTTATACATCAAACACTAACGGTTCCCATTCAAATGATCCAATCCACTGCTTCCATTTAATTAAGTTATTAGATCTGTGATTCTCTACCCAATGAATGTCACTACTCCGTTTGCTATGTATCCCTATTACCTGAACATAGAAATTAACCCCATGTTGAAAATTTCAATGGAAAATTATTATGTTTTGATGGATCCGATGATTGATGTATCAAATGAACCTCATTACTCCACATATTCAATATAAAAACAAGAAATTTACCATCTATACATAAAATATAACATGACAATAAGTACATAATATTTGGGCTATATCTCATATAGATTATGCTGACTATATATTTACTGTTTATAACATACAAAGATTTCTGAGTATTTATTGTAAACCACATTGTACCCAAAATTGCAGCTTTCCTAAATTATTTTCACAACTTGACATATTACTGTTATACATATGTCAGCAAGTCAAACATCGCACTCCTATACAATGAATGGCACCGAATCTGCATAGATCGTCACATAACTGTGCGTATTTAGATATAATGTTAACCCTTCCCATGCCAAAGATTCACGTGACATCATCTTACAATGCGATGAACATGCTGAACATACTGTAAAACAACCTCCAATAATGCAGTACATCACCTCAAAAAAGAGGATTTTAGTCTTACCTGTTAAATCCTTTTCTCTTAGTCCATACAGGTTACTGGTAACTTTGGGTAGGTGATCCGCACCTTTTAGTAGGCAGGAACAATTCTAGAAGTGAATGCAGGGGGTGAAGTCTACCTTCCCTCCTTGGCTGCAGCTAGCCAATTAGCTCCAGTAAGATTTGAGACACTAACTATTGACTAGATCAGGGCTCAGAATTTGAAGTTCTGAGCTACTAGCCAGGCCTGAAAAGTTACTCGCCACCAGCTTCCATGCCTAGCTCCACCCATATCCCTGACTTTAACCCCACCCATATCCCCACCTTTAACCCCACCCATCTCAAGTTCTCTTTGATGAAATTATACTATTGTTCTAAGTTTTATTCAGCATATGGAACAGGGGACAAAACTGTGCAAAAAGTCTACAACATATTAGCCTCGCAAGCATTATAGTAGTGAAATGCTTTATTTAAATAATGTGAAAGTGTTTTTAGGACCCATGACTTCTCCCCACAACATGGTATGGTTACGCTCTCCTGATGCGTAAATTCAATTACAGCATCAGTTCCTTGTGCATTTTTTTCTACAGTGAGTGTACACGGTTGCGTGATGCCTTAATGGCACCTAATAGCATTAATACATCACACTCACAGTTTACAGTCACAATCAGTTGGTGCAAGAACCAAAATAAGATAAGACTTTAAAGGGATAGTAATACTTAAAATGTAGAAAAATATATGTTGTAGGGTTTATCCCCCTGAGTAAAACAAGAGTACTCCCACTGCTGAAAGGTGTTTCATTCAAAAGTTATTAATTTTCAAAGCTGAATTTTTTAGGTGCAATATCACAGTGGCCTGAAATTGTACAGTGGCGCTGTTGCTACACCATCCTATGGAGATTTATGGTCCCGGGACCAGAGCTGTCCATAGGATGGTGTAGCAACAGCGCCACCGTAAACCCTACAACATATTTTTTTTACATTTTAAGTATTACTATCCCTTTAACTCTAGGGGCCTTATGTATCAAGATAAAGATGTGCAATTTTGGAACACACAACTGAGAGCATAGGGTTAAACTGAAAATTCTGCAAATTCCTAATGATATAAATGGGGCTTTTAACCCCCATGAATGCTAGAAAGGTCCCCAATGCATTACTTTACAATGCATTCTCTAGCATTCAAAGGGTTAAAAGCCTCATTTAAATAAATTTACAGTTTCACTTCTCCCCTTCGGTGCTACAGAATTGCACTTAGCTTGATAAACATGTTATCCTTGCTAAATCCTCAACAATGACAGGCAAATAAAAGATACCACAGATGGATTTGTGTGCCTGTGTGTGTGTATACATATGTGGAAGTCATGGACCTAGGACGTGGGGGGTAGTTCCCCCACAGAATCAATGGGGCAGAACTGCTGAGGTCCGTGGCATCACTGCCAGTATCACTGTTCTCCTGCTGACAGTAATCCTGGATAACTGTAGTGGTTCAGCCTGCGTACAGACATTTCATCTATCTCCTTGTTGGAATTATATTACCTTTTTGAGTGCCATACAGGTGTGCAACACATTGCAATGCATTGGGAACCTCTCTGACACTAAAAAGGTTACATTGTAGACTGAATGAGGGTGTCCAATGTATTGCAATGCTTTGGACACCTTCTGGCACGCAAATGGTTAATGTCAGAAACACGGAATTGCATATACCAGCTAGGACCAGGCTGGGCTCTGCTTATCAGGGCTCCTGTTACTTAGCTGGATGCTTCCACCAGACGCAGAGATTTATTACAACATGTGTAGCTTATTGTTTGAAAAACGTTTAATTGCAGAGCTTGGACTGACCTGCTATCAGGAGGAGCGGTGATCTTAGTCGCTGGAGCCCTGAGAAACAGAGCACTGCTGGCTCCAACTAGGAGTCGGTGTGAAAAAGGGATAAATATTATCAGCCTGCCCACACCAGTCCCTCCTGCCACTTAAAACAGGATTTTAGTCTTACCTGTTAAATCCTTTTCACTTAGTCCATACAGGTTACTGGTACACTGGGAGGTGATCCGCCCCTTTAAGTAGGCAGGAACGTTCATCTAAATGTATGCAGGGGGCGGAGCCTCCCCTCCCTCTTAGGCTGCACCTCAGTCAGAACAAGCCAGAATGATTTGAGACACTAACACTGACCAGAGAGAAGAGAGAAGAAGAAGGCCCCTGTGAGCATGCCCCAAGGACTCCCACAGCGTGCCACAGGAGAGCCAAGCATGGTCCCTTGACAGGGTGGGAGACCAGTAACCTGTATGGACTAAGTGAAAAGGATTTAACAGGTAAGACTAAAATCCTATTTTCACTGTCGTCCAATACAGGTTACTGGTATACTGGGATGTCCAAACATTGAGTTTACCCAGAGGCGGGAAGAAGGCAAGGACCAGGCGCAAGGCCCCTAAAGTCACAGAACCTCTATGAACCAACCGGGCACATATCCCAACTAGCAGAAGTGTCAACGGACACCAACTAGGGGTAAGAACAAACCCCAAGAACAAAATACAGCACACTGAACCGAGCCAACAGGGCTCAACAGTAAGGAAGCACTGAGAAACTCAGAAGAAGATCCTAGACAGGCTAAACTGCCTCCAGGACCTTCCTCCCAAAGCTGGCATCAGCCGAGGCCAGCACAGCCACACGGTAGTGCTTTGAAAGCGTGTGCACAGAGGACCAAGTGGCCGCCCGGCACAGCTGATCAGCAGACGCTTGATTTTTATAGGCCCAAGAGGCCCCAATTGATCTGGTGGAATGAGCAGTGACCCGAAAAGGCACATGTTTATTCCACAATTCGTAAGCCTTATGAATAGTAGACTTTATCCAAGATGCAATTGTCACCTTGGATGCCTGTCTCCCTGCCCTAGGTCCCTCAGGAATGACAAACAGAGCGTTGGACTTCCTGATAGACTCAGTGCGATGAACATAAAATTTGAGACAACGCACTACATCCAGCAAATGAAGATCCCTCTCCTTGTCAGAGGAAGAAAGAGGGCACCACAATCTCCTGATTGATGTGAAATTCGGAGACAACCTTAGGTAAGAATTCCTTGGAAGTGCGAAGCACAGCACTATCCTTGTGAAACACCATTTAAGGAGGTTTACAAGACAAGGCTTGTAACTCTGCCACCCGGCGAACTGAGACAATGGCCAAAAGGAAGGCCATCTTCCAAGTCAAAAGGCGTAAAGGAATAGTAGCTAAGGACTCAAATGGGGGACGCTGAAGGACCCCCAGAACCAGATTGAGGTCCCACTGAGGGGCTGGACTCCTGAAGGTGGGCCGAACATGAGCCACACCCTGGAAGAAAACTTTGACATCAGGGAGAATGGCAATGCGCTCCTGAAAAAAGACAGACAGAGCAGACTTCTGAACCTTGAGAGAACTAAGGCTGAGCCCTTTCTCTACACTGTCCTGTAGAAAGGCCAGGACAGTAGGGAGATGGAAATCAAGTGACAGATCCCTGTCAGCACACCATGCAACAAAAGTTGACCAGACTTGATGATAAATCTTGGAAGACACTGGCTTGCGAGCTTTAAGCATCGTAGACACCACAGATGAGGAAAACCCCTTTTTCTTCAGAATTGAGGATTCAACCTCCAGGCCATCAAATGAAGACGATGAACATTCTCCTTCCACCGGTACCCTTGTAGTAGGAGATCTGGACGAGTAGGAAGCAGAAAGGGTTCCACTACAGACATTTCCATCAGGTCTGGATACCAGGACTGGCGAGGGCCAGTTTGGAGCGATGAGGATGACCAGACAACGCTCCACCTTCAGCTTCTGGATGACTCTGATCAGCAGAGGAAGAGGAGGAAAGATGTAGGCTAGGGGGAAATCCCAAGGTATGGACAGGGCGTCCACTGCCAGGGCCAGTGAATCCCTCCACCGGGAGCAGAACACTGACACCTTCCTGTTGTGCCTGGTAGCCATCAAATCCACTACAGGAACCCCCCACATCTGGGTTAGAAGGTGAAGCACCTCTGGATGAAGAGCCCACTCTCCGCTGTCGACTGTGTGCTGAGGAAATCTGCCATGACGTTGTCTACGCCTGGAATGTGTACCGCTGAAATGACGGGAACATGTGCCTCTGCCCAAGATAAAATAGCCTTGACCTCTAACCAAGCGGCGAGACTTCTTGTACCGCCTTGTCTGTTGATGTAGGCCACTGCAGTGGCGTTGTTGGACTCCACTCTGACTGGACAACCCTCCAGTTGAGACTCCCAATGTCTCAGGGCAAGGAAGATGGCACGTAGCTCCAGAATATTGATGGAGAGGACAGACTCCTCCAAACCCCATTTTCCCTGAGCACTGAAACGACACAACACTGCCCCCCATCCCAGGAGGCTGGCATCCGTCGTAACTGTGGTCCAATATGGAATCTGGAAGGATCTCCCTTTCAGGAGATGAGACAGGTCCAACCACCACTCCAAGCTCAACTCGACATGAGGAGGCAGAGAGACTGACAGGTGCAGATGGTCTGGATGATTCCTGCATGTCTGGATCACAAACCTCTGAAGTTCCCTGGTGTGTGCCATGGCAAATGGCACCGCCTCTATGGTGGAAATGAACTTCCCCACCAGAGATGTTAACTTCGGAACTCGAATCCTCTCGAGAGCCAAAATCCTTGATACTCGGAGAGCAATCTGATGAGCCAACTCTTCTGGGAGAAACACCATGCACTTCTGAGTGTCGAACAGGAGACCCAGGAAGAGTATCTGCTGAGATGGGACCAAGTCTGGCTTGTCCAGATTCACAATCCACCAGTGTCGAGTGAGTGTCTGAATGCAAGCCTGAACCTGCTAGTGAAGGATCTCCGCAGATGAAGCTTTCAAGAGTAAATCGTCCATGTAGGGAGTCACCTTGATGCCATCTTGATGGATCACCGCTAGCAAAGCACCCAGGACTCTCTGAAAAACCTGCGGGGCTGTAGTCAGTCCAAAGGGAAGAGCCGAAAATTGAAAGTGACCTTTGTGGCAGGCAAACCTGAGGTACCGCCTGCTCTCCAGATGGATAGGGATGTGCGGATAAGCATCCTGAATATCCAGGGAGGCAAGGAACTCCCCCGGGGACATAGCAGCTATCACAGAGCGCAGGGATTCCTGGCGATAGTGGGTACTCACAACAAATGAATTGAGATCTTTGAGGTACAAAATAGAACGAGCACCACCATCCTTTTTGGCTACCACGAACAGGTTGGAATAGAATCCTGAACCTGTGTCCTCTGCAGAAACTGGTTCCAGGACTTCTTTGTCCAAAAGATCCTGAATAGCGTCGTCGAAGAGACGCCTTTTTGTAGGTTCCTGAGAAGGACGAGTAAAATGGAACCGAAAAGGAGGGAGAGAGGAGAAAGGGATCCTGTATCCCTCTGACACCACCTGAAGAACCCAAGGGTCCGCCACCGACTCTGACTTTCTTGGAAGTGGTGTCAGCAGACCAGATTTTTAGTCAAAGGGCACGTCTAGCCACCACAGAGGAAGTGGAGGCCCTCGCCATCATGCGAACTGTGTCAAAAGCAGCGTCAGAAACATAATTCTGAGCTTCAGAAATGTTAGCAAGTAGTTGCAACTGCTCTGACACTGACGCATCTTGGCGAACCGCCACTGTAAGCTGTTCAGTCCAGACCGCAATGGCCCGGTTAACCCATGCCACAGCAAAAGCTGGACGCATGGCAGTACCAATGGAGACAAAAATGGACTTAAGGCAAGTTTCTAACTTTTTGTCCGTCCAATCCTGTAAGGCAGAAGCATCAGATACAGCCAAAGCAGTAGACTTAGACAACCTAGACACTGGAGCATCCACCTTAGGAGGATGAACCCATTTAGCCAGTTCAGTCTCAGGAAAAGGATAAAGTTTGGCAAACTTTTTTGAGACTGAAGAGGACTTATCAGGATTTTTCCACGCATCAGAGACTAAGCGTTCAAGAGTAGGATTAGTAGGAAAACATGTAACAGCCTTAGAAGGTTCCTGAAACACGTCCGTTGGGTTAAGAGTGGATTCCTGACCCAAGGGAAGATTGAGGGTGGTCAAAACAGCCCTGATCAGACCCTCCGCAGAAAGTTCAGGGTCCCCAATGGATCTGGTAGACTCAATAACAGTACCATCCTCATCATCAGAATCCTGTAACAATTCTTCCTCAGAAGAATCAGAGACGTCAGGGGCTCCCTGTGGCTTGGGCAGGGAGGTCCTGACAGTTGAGGGGGTCTGCCATACTTGAAGAGCCCCCTGAACCTGAGAGGGAAAGAGCTGAAGAGTGGATCTGAGATCCCTAGTTGCAGCCTTGAACTCTTTCACCCATGTTGGCTTAATAGCGTGACTGGAAGGCCCTGGGTTGCTGCCATGACCTTCCACACAAGTTGGGCACAGATGACCAGAAAATTCTCTATGTAGCCCTGCGTGACAGGAGCAAAACGCAATGGGAGAAACAGATACGTTGTACAATGCCTTGTGAAAAGGGAAGAATTGCACAAGGCGAGGCCAGGCAGCCGGGCATAATGCCAACACGAGAGGAGAGGTATCGGAGGAAGCGGGCAGCAAATACAAGCCTACCACCCGCTTCCTCCGATGTCTCTGTTCCCTCCTCCCGCTTCCTCCCATGCCTCTCTAGTCCTCAGGGTTTTCTTATGCTGCGGGCTTCATAGCCACCCGCGGCAATGACAGTTCTTATGAATGAAGCTGAGGGAAGCGCTGCAGTCACAGTGCAGCCTGCTCCCTCAGTTGTATTTTAACCCTTTGAGTGCCAGGGTGGTACGCAACGCATTGCTTTGCAATGCGTTGCGTACCACTCTGGCACTCAAAGGGTTAACTTAGATCTCATCCATTTATAATGTTCTACCTCATTTGTCCCATTGCTATTAGTACTTTTGTTCCACTCTCAAGTTTGAAGGAGAGTGGAGCAAAAGTACTAATAGCAATGGGACACAGGAGGTAGGGCATTAAATATGAATGAGATCTAATTTAAACTAATGTGTAATAATAGTATTTTAATAAAAAAAAGTGTAAAACACACACACACACACACACACATATATATACAGGCAAGGTATGTAGTCCATACCTTGCCTATTAACCCTTTGGGTACCAGAGGGGTAGGAAACATGCTAAGCAATGCTTTCCTACCTCTCTGGTACTCAAAGGGTTAATTGTGGAATAAAAGACAGATTTGTCCACTACATGGAAGTCCATGAGGTGGATGTGGATGGGGTTAGTATGTCACATATATGCAATATATGTGACATACTAAGGGGGGGATGTGGAAGGGGGAATTGTGTAGTGCTTGGTGTACTAGTTTTATTGATTGTAACCCTTTGAATGCCACAGGGGTGAGCAGTGCACATCCCTACGGCATTCAAAGCTGTCCATGGTGCTGAAAGCCATCTCTGTGTTCCCCTAGTGGCTGGGTAGGGAAAAGCACAGAGAATGCTGTTCAGAACTGGAGACGGTGGTTTTTTTTACTCTGCATCCTGTGCTGTTCTCCAAAAAAGATAGGCGTTAGATTTCTGGAGAGAAATGTTGCAATTTAACTCGCGTTAGCCCTAACTCCAACATTTGAATAGCTTTTGGCGTCGCTTGAACATTATCCTCTATGGGTGAGATCTTGCTGTTCTGGCGACGGGCGACGTGTGTTTCAGAACTGGCGTCCCTTCTTACTAGTGGAACATTTGCATTGCTCAGTTGACGTTAAAACCAGCGTTGCCAGTTTTTTCTGCCGACGCCAACATTTGGATCAAGCCCTAAAACTTGAAGAGAGCTGTTCTCTGCCTGGTGTGAAAACACCGAGGAACAAATCATTCTGGCTTGTTCTGACTGAGGTGCAGCCTAAGAGGGAGGGGAGGCTCCGCCCCCTGCATACATTTAGATGAATGTTCCTGCCTACTTAAAGGGGTGGATCGCCTCCCAGTGTACCAGTAACCTGTATTGGACGACAGTGAAAGCATATTGTAAAAAGTCACCTCATCCCTATATGTACCCTTGTTTTCACACACAATCAGGTATAAACGTCTAACTACATTTCCCAATAGCCATGCAAGCCCTTCATGTACTTACTGAAAATGTTTCTAAAGGTGTGCATTTAAGAGTACAGTTCCCATCATGCATTGCAAACACAGCCACAGCGAGCATGAGTGAAAGACTACATTTCTTGCCAGTTCTGCTCAACTGCACAGTAATTAATATGTTGAATGAAAGAACATTTCCCCTTCAGTCCTTGCTATTCAACATGGGAGCACAATCAGGATGACTTATCAAAGACTCACTGATTCACTTGGAGGTCTACAGTGTGGGGTGGACAATATGTGGCCTTCCAGGAGTTACTGGACTACAATTCCTAACAACTAACGTGGCTAAGGGTGATGGGAGCTGTGTACCTGCCAACTGTCCCTGGATCCTGCTGCCCTGAATAGAATGTCTGGCTGTTCATAATGTAGCCCTCAACACAGCTGATTTGGTACCAGGGTTGATACTATAACCAAGTACACACATAACACACACACTTACTTCTCATGGGTATATCAGCTTCCCCCAGCGCTAAATCAACATTTCTCATGCAGCCAGATTGCCTGGTGACCATGAGAGTCTGTCTGACGGCACAAGCATGTTCCCTCTCTGATTACTTTATTACATTATCTGGTCTCTGCAGCTTACTCACTCATTACTGCTACGGCAAGTGCGTATTACAGTATGCGCATCTTATGGAGTGACATGCAGGTGGCCAATGAACTATTTTCACCGCCAAGCGGCTGAGGGCTCTTTGGGAATGGCTGGGCATTGAGACAAAAATAAAAAGCGGGGCAGAAGCCTGAGAAGCGGAACAGAGGTTCCAAAGGCTGTCCAGGTGTGGGCAACAACAGGAGGCTATTTAGCTGCAGCTGTTCACTGATGGGATTATGGGAGTTTCTTCCCCCTCCCCCGCCACTTACTTCTTATGAGCAGAGCAAGCTCCACTTCACACACAACATTCCTGAAAGTTGTTCAGCTGGAGGAGGCCATTTTCATACAGGGCTTGAATTTCCACTCGCCCTAACTCAAATTCTCCTCGCCAAATGCGAGGAGGCGAGTGGTAATTTTGAGCCCTGGACTAGATAGTAGAAGGGAAAGAAGACTCCTGTGAGCATGACCCCGAAGGACCCCCATGGTCTGCCATAGAAGAGCCAAGCATCATCCCTTGACAGGGTGGGAGACCAGTAACCTGTATGGACTAAGAGAAAAGGATTTAACAGGTAAGACTAAAATCCTCTTTTCTCTGTCGTCCAATACAGCTTACTGGTAACTTTGGGATGTCCAACCATTGAGTTTCCCAGAGGCGGGAAGTAAGGCAAGAACCAGGCGCAAGGCCCCCACCAGAGTAGATATGAACAATCAGATCAAAGCTAGTCCAACAAAAACAAATGAAGTGTCAACAGAAACTGAACAGGGGAAACAACGCCCCAAGAACTGTCACACAGCACACTGAACTAGAGCCAACAGGACTCAAAAGTGAAGGAAGCACCAAAGAACTGAAGAAGATCCTAGACAGGCAAGACTGCCTCCAGTATCTTCCTCCCACAGATGGCGTCATCCGATGCCAGCATATCAACACGGTAGTGCTATGAAAAAAGTGTGCACAGACGACCAAGTGGCAGCCTTGCACAACTGATCAGCTGAGGTTTGATTCTTGTAAGCCCAAAAAGCCCAACAGATCTAGTAGAATGAGCCGTGACCCGAAAGGGAACAGGCTTCTTCCTTAGATCGTAAGCCTTACGAATAGTGGACTTGATCCAAGATGCAATAGTTACTCTGGATGCAGGTCTCCCTGCCCTGGGGCCCTCAGGAATGATGAACAGTGCATCAGATTGTCTAATGTACATAAAACTTGAGACAACGCACCACGTCTAACAAGTGGAGCTCCCTCTCCTTGTCAGATGTAGGGTCACGGCAGAAAGAAGGCACACAATCTTCTGATTAAAGTGGAACTCAGAAACAACCTTTGGGAGAAACTCCTGAGAAGTGTGAATCACCGACTTGTCTTTGTGAAACACCAAAAAGGGTGGTCTACAAGACAGAGCATGCAACTCCACGACACTGCGAACAGACACGATCACCAGGAGAAAGCCACTTTCCATGTCAGCAGGCATAGAGGAATAGTAGCCAAAGACTCAAAGGGAGGGCAATGAAGGATGCCCAAAACCAAGTTAAGATCCCTCTGAGGAGCGTGAGTCTTGAAAACAGGACAAGTATGAGCAACGTCCTGGAAGAAAACCTTGACATCAGGAAGAATAGCAATGCGCCTCTGAAAGAAAATAGAAAGCGCGGAAGTCTGAACATTAAGGGAACTCAAACTGAGGCCCTTACCCACACCCTCCTGCAAGAAAGCCAGGACCGTAGGCAGATCAAAATCCTGAGAAAGGTCCCTATCAGCACACCAAGAGAGAAAGGTCAACCAGACACGATCATAGGCCTTAGAAGAAACAGGTTTGCGGGCACTAAGCATTGTAGCATTTCTACACTAGAAGAAAAACCTTTCTGCTTCACTAGTGAGGATTCAATTTCCAAGCCGTCAAAGCTAGACGATAAACATCCTCCTTCCACAGGTAACCCTGTAGAAGAAGATCCGGATGGCAAGGGAGCCGAAATGGCTCCGCCACTGACAGATCTAGAAGCTCCAGAAACCAAGCCTGTCAAGGCCAGTACGGAGCAATCAGAATGACAGGACAGCGCTCAAGTCTCAATTTCCATAACACTCTGTGCAACATGGGGAGGGGAGGAAAGATGTAAGCCAGAGGAAATAACCAAGGAATGGACATGGCATCCACTGCAAGAGCTAAGGATCCCTTCAGTGAGAGCAGAACATCGGAACTTTCTGGTTGTGTCTTGTCATCATCAGGTCGATGCAAGGAAGACCCCACATCTGAACAATGAGGGTGAACACCTCTGGGTGCAGTTCCCACTCTCCGCTGTCCACCATGTGTCGACTGAGGAAGTCTGCCATGACATTGTCTACGTCAGGAATGTGTATTGCGGATATGGCAGGCAAGTGTTCTTCTGCCTAGGACAAAATAGCCTTGACCTGTAACCAAGCGGCAAGACTTCTTGTTCCGCCCTGCTTGTTGATGTAAGCCACGGTTGTGGCATTGTCGGACTAGACCCGGACTGGGCATTCTTACAGCTGGGGTGTCTTATGGCGAAGGGCATGAAATATCGCCCGAAGCTCCAATACGTTGACGGGAAGGAGAGACTCCTCCGGTGACCACTGACCTTGAGCACTCAGGCAACCCAGGACTGTTCCCCAGAAGGAGAGGCTGGCATCCATCGTCACCGTGGTCCAGAAGGACACCAGTAAGGACTTGCCCTTCAGCAGATTGGAGAGGTCGCGCCACCATGACAAACTCAGTTCCACATGAAGAGGAAGGGACACTGACATCTTCAGAAGGTCCGGCTGACCCCTGCACACCTGGATCACAAACCTCTGGAGTTCCCTGGTGTGAGCCATAGCAAACGGGACCGCTTCTATGGTGGAAATGAACTTCCCCACTAGAGTGGACAGCTTCTTGGCTGGTACTGGATTGTAAGTCAGAACAGCAGGAACCCTGTGGGCAATCTGGTGAGCCACCTCGTCCGTGAGAAACACCATGCTCTGCTGAGTGTCGAAGACAAGGCCCGGGAAGACCAGACACTGGGATGGGATGAGATCTGACTTGTCCATGTTGATGATCCACCCGTGATGAGTGAGAGCATGAATGCAGTCCTGAACCTGCTGATGAATAAGTTCCGCAAAAGGGGCTTTCAGAAGCAGGTCGCCCATGTATGGAGTAACTCTAATGCTGTCCAGATGGAGGATGGATACTATGGCTCCAAGGACACAGTTGAAGACTTGAGGAGCTGTAGTCAGACCAAAGGGAAGAGCTGAAAACTGAAAGTGCCCTTGGTTGCAGGCAAATCTGAGATACTGCGGACTCTCTGGATGAATGGCGATGTGTAGATATGCATCCTGAAGATCCAGAGAGGCAAGGAATTACCCCCGGGACATAGAAGCAATCACCGTCCTTAGGGACTCCTGGTGATAATGAGCCTTAATCACAAAGGAATTGAGATCCTTCAAATCCAAAATGGGACGACAGCCTCCGTCCTTCTTGGAGACCACAAAGAGGTTTGAGTAAAAACCCATACCTCTGTCCCGAACTGGAATAGGTTCCAGAACATCCATGTCCAGAAGGGCCTGTATAGAGCCACTGAACAGATGGCTTTTCTCTACACCCTGGGGTGTATGAGAGGGGAAAAACCGAAGGGTAGGAAAAGAGACGATAGGAATCCTGTACTCTTCCACCACGACCTGCAAAACCCACGGGTCCGCCACTGAATCCTCCCAGACTCTGTGGTAGTGACAGAGACGGCCACCCACAGCCGCGTGGGGACCTGGGTTTGGCGAGTCATGCCAAAGAAGGCTTGGAAGCCTTAGGCTTGGAGGAGACCTTGGGCTTCCATTGTTGTTTGGGGTTGGAGGAGGAACGCAGAGCTGAGGGAACCGCCTGGTTCGCCGGACGTGTCTCAGTCTGGAAGGAACAAAAAAGCCGATTGCGCTTGATAGGCGTCTTCTTACTGGGGACTATTGGCAGATGGGTACTCTTGCCCCCTGTGGCCTCACTAATCAGATCCTTAAGATCTGGCCCAAACAAAGAAGTGCCTTGAAAAGGCAATGAGAGCAAAGATTTCTTGGAAACAGTGTCAGCAGACCAGATCTTGAGCCAAAGAGCTCGTCTGGCAATCACAGACATGGTAGAAACCCTTGCCACCAAACGGATGGCATCAAATGAGGCAGCAGAAACATAGTGCTGGGCCTCAGAAATGTTGGCAAGAAGCCGCAACATATCCGATGTAGGAGCACCCTGATGGACAGCCAGGATGAGCTGTTCAGTCCAGACCGCAATGGCACAGTTTACCCATGCCGCAGCAAACACTGGACACATGGCAGTACCAGCAGTGGCAAAAATGGACTTGATGGAGACCTCAAGTTTCTTGTCAGTCCAGTCTTTCAGAGCGGACGCATCAGCAACTGGCAAGGCAGTGGACTTAGATAGCCTGGAGACAAGGACATCCACTTTGGGGGGATGAACCCACTGAGCAAGCGCTGTCTCAAAGAAGGGGTAAAGCTTGGCAAATTTCTTGGAAACAGAAGGTTTCTTGTCCGGAGACTTCCACTCATCAGACACAAGGGTCTGAGTGTGGTTAGGTGGAAAAAAGTATAGGGCCTTTTAGGCTCCTGAAATACATCAGAGGGATCTGAAGAAACCTCCTGAATTAAGGGAATGTTTTGGGTAGATAAGACAGCTCTGATCAAGCCCTCAATCGAGGGATCAGGATCAGCCTCAAAGGACGCCTCAATAAACTGAGAGGAGGCCACAACAGAACATTCCTCAGCGTCCAAATCCACCAACAGTTCCTCCTCAGAGGATTCTGATACGTCAGGTACTCCCTGCGGTTTCGGCATGGAAGATTTGATGGAAGTAGGGGTCTGCCACGAGTGGAAGACCCCCTGTAACTGGGAGGTCTCTAGTAATATGACGGTGCCCATGATTCACTTGCGACATTCCTACTTCCGGGTTTGTCTTGGCTGCCTCTTATTGGTTCTAGCTGGCTAGCCCCTCCCAGGGCTTGCCTTTATATACACCCTCTTGTCACTAGGCCGGTGCCCTTTCGTGGTGTTCCTGACCTTACATTTATTTTGTGCTCCTGTTCCGTGTATGATCCGGTTTCGTCTGACCTTCTTCCTGTTCCGCTCTCCGAGTACCGATCCAGGCTCTGGCTGACTACCACTCTCTGTGTACCGATCCAGGCTTTGGCTGACTACCGCTCTCTGTGTACCAACCCAGGCTTTGGCTGACTACCGATCTCTGTGTACTGACCCAGGCTTTGGCTGACTACCGCTCTCTGTGTACCGACCCAGGCTTTGGCTGACTACCACTCTCTGTGTACCGGACCCAGGCTTTGGCTGACTACCACTCTCTGTGTACCGGACCCAGGCTTTGGCTGACTATCGCTCTCTGTGTACCGATCCAGGCCCTGGCTTACTACCGCTCTCTGTGTACCGATCCAGGCTTTGGCTGACTAACGGTCTCTGTACTGCCCTCGATATTAGTTGTCAGTCTATCCATTATTGTTGCCGCCGGTTGCGCTACTTTCTGCCTGTGATTCAGTGGGGCCTCCGTTACATGCTACCCAGCCTGTGTTCTCTGGTCACTAGTGGTGTTACTACTTGCCAGTTCATTCAATCTGTTGCCTCCGGTTGCGCTCATCTCAGCCTGTGATTCAGTGTGGCCTCCGTTATGTGACACCCAGTCTGTGCTCTCCGGTCACTAGCGGTGTTACCGTTGTCAGTCCATTCTTTACAGTTGCCTCCGGTTGTGCTACTCTCAGCCTGTGATCCAGTGGGGCCTCCGGTCGTGCTACTACCTGAGCGCGCTGGTCACTAGCGGTGTTACTACTTGTCAGTCCCTTCCAGTGTCACACCAGTTACCAGGCTGCCTTACCTAGTATTCGGTAAGGCCGGTAGAGCCTTATTATTATTGCCATCTGTATAACCCTGACCTGTGTCAAACTATCTTACTGTATTCTTGTGAGTTTGGACTCGTGTAGGGCCTTGTTTCGCTTTATCTTGCCTAATAAAGCTTGTCTATTTTATCCTACCAAATTGTGTGAGAGTTCAGTAAAAACCGCGACACAGATATCTGATCATCATTAGCAGAAAAATGTTTTTTCAAAACTAATTTGCGGACAAATCGATTTTATCTCCGCTACATAGATGATATTCTTATCATCTGGACTGCCAGTGAAGAGGAACTTCTCAAATTTCATGAGAATTACAATACATTCCACCCCAATATCAACCTAACACTCAGTCACTCACGCACAAACATTAACTTCCTTGACACAACCATCAGTATTCAGAACAACTCCATCCACACATCCCTATACCGCAAACCAATAGACAGACCAACCTACCTGAAAAGCAATAGCTTCCATCCAAAACACACAAAAAACTCCATCATATACAGCCAGGCCATCAGATAACACCGCATCTGTTCTGACATGATGGACCGTGACAAGCACCTCCAGAAACTCAGAGAAGACTTTATAAAACACGGTTACAGCGCAACTATTATTGACAGTCAGATACAGAAGGCTACTCAAATACCAAGAAAAAATCTGTTACGCTACAAAGAACAACATAAGGGAAACTGGGTGCCACTGGTGGTCACTTACCACCCCCAGGTTGAAGTGCTACGCAAAATATCAAGAGAACTTCAAAAGAAATTACATACGGATGAAAGACTTAAGGACATATTCCCACAGCCTCCCTTACTCTCCTTCAGACAGCCTCCAAATTTGAAACAACTGATGGTGAGGAGTGCCCTGAATAAAAATACAAAAAATGGCACATCTCCCTGCCTACAAAAGAGATGTGAAACTTGTGCACACATTTACACCACGGACAACATACCAATTCCAAACACCCAGTTACACCATAAGATCAATGGTACCTTCACCTGTAAATCATCCAATATAATATACCTTATCATGTGTGCAAAATGCCCAACAGCTCTGTATGTGGGAGAAACTGGACAAGCACTACATAGGAGATGTAATTCCCACAGATCCAGTGTTAATAACAAAAAGACAGAGACACCAGTGGGAGAACATTTTTGTCAAAATGGGCACAGTGTCAAGGATATTAAGTTAACTGTATTGATGGGACTGTTCCGCACTCAGAGGGACAGAAAGGTATGGGAGGTAAAATTAATGTTAAAATTTAATGCAATTTGTAGTGGTTTAAATAGAGATAAATAATTCTTATCAAAATACAATTCAGTTGATTGACCTTCCAACAGACCCAAGAGCATCGTAAATACCTCAGAGGAAGATTACAATTTACCATTGACTGATCAAAGATATCTGGATCTGGACTGCATTCTCTTATCTGATTTCCATGCTAAACAATGTGATGTGTACTTGTATTTAAGAGAGATGTTTTAATATTTATCTGTATAACATGCCTGAGGAAGAGACCTAAGGTCTTGAAAGCTTGCATTTAAATCTGCTTAGTGAGCCAATAAACGGTATCAAAAACTATATTTGCCTCCTGTATTTCTACGGCTAACACGGTACCACCTCTCATCGATGATCATCAAAAACACTCATTGCTCTATTAAACCTATTATCCTCTGATGCGGAAATATACGATTGTGTCATAAAATCTGTAGTCAAGCTGTCAATCTCAGTGCTGCTCAGTGTGGATGTATTTTTAAGAATGGATTTTCTTCCATGATGTTTTCTTCCTCCCCACAATTGGGGGTTCCATTTGTAAATCATATCTGAATCATAATCCTGTTTGTCTCTTTGGATCTTTCTTTGTTTCAATTAAATGATGTTTTTTTTCTAATTTATCCATTTTCTCTTGTAACTTTGATTGTAATTTTTTATATTCAGAAGTTTGTTCTTCATTCTTCAGTAACTCATTTTGTATCTTTATTTCAGCTCGAGTGGATTGCAAGAAGATTTCTTTATGTTCAACAATAAGCGTCATCAAGGCAAGTGAACAATCCAATAAAATATTGTTCCACTTGATAAGGAAAGGATCTTCATCTTGAATAAAAGTAGGTCTCTTTTTTATCCTCAAGCCTCTTGGAATGCATTTACCTGTTAAGTACTGCTTGATGGTTGTTATTTCCCACCAGAGTTTTGTTTCCTTGGTAAGTAACTTTTCTAAATCACCCATAATTTTTGATAATATGACAGGTGATGATGTCATCTCTTCTGCTTCCTCAGAAAAAACTTTAAGTGCCCGCTTCTCTCTTCTGGATATCATTCCAGATTGATTTTGTGCCTCCTGAGTGTCTGTGTACACATTCTCCATAATCAAAACTGTAGCTTCCTGGAAGAACATTTCTTCCTGTTCTATTTCATCCATTCCTCAAAGTATTAAAGGGACAGTAATACATCATTATTGCTATCCCCCATGTTGTAGCCCTTAAAATTCTGAATTCAACGATACCAGCAGCATCTCTCGAACCTTTATGGTTTGAGAGATATCCACTTTCAAAGTTCCCTCTCCTTCTCTCTCCCCTGATGTCAGCATTCTATTTGACAGCAGGGGAATCCGGTCCCAGGACCGGCAGCGGCTCTGCAGCAGTGCTGAGATCTTGCTAACCAAGCTCACATAGAAGACCATTTTAGTGAAGGATTTCTGTTTCTATAACGCAATCTCAGGACTCCTGCAGAGCCGCCACTTGCTCACTGAACGGATTCCCCGGCTCTCAGTTAGAACGCTGACGTCAGCTGAGAAAGAAGGAGAGGGAACTTTGAAAATGGATATCTCTCAAACCATAAAGGTTTGAGAGATGTCACTGGTATCATTGAATTCAGAACTTTAAGGGCTACAACATGGGGATAGTAATAATAAAGTATTACTATCCCTTTAAGCAACAGCAATAATATAACAAATCATCATTCAAAGAAGTGATCCAGGTCTCAATGTTGTATAATAAGTAATTGTTGGAACAATTGCTATATCAGTCTTGAGCCAAGGATGAAATATTCGTTCAAATAATTTCCTTTAAATCATACCCTTTAAGGCTCCTTATTTTAATTCTTTGGTATACTTGGAGTTATGTTACTTTTTATCCTTTGGCTTTCATCTTGTATACAATGTAAGCACATGACAAAGTCAGCAACCTCTTTATCTCCAAAATCAACCATTTATCATTGCTCCAATACTTTGCTAGTTTTTTAAGCGATATATAGATGACCTCCTTATTATTTGGAGAGGTGAGAGGTCACTGATAGAGTCACAATTTTTAAATTATCTTAATGATAATACATATAATTTAAGATTTACGTTATGTAGTCACGTTACTAATATCACATTTTTAGATTTCAGTATTAGTTCTTCTGTGTTAACAGGAAAAATAACGACAAGTATTTATCAAAAACCTACTGTGTCAAATACTATTTTGAGAGCAGATAGTTGTCACCCTTGCCACGGTGAGGAGTGTGCCGGTTGGACAGTTTCTAAGATTAAGAAGAAACTGTTCCACCGACGCACTCTTCAGTGATCTCAAGACCAAGTTCAAGTCCCATGGAGGAGTGGGATCCCAATAGACTAGGTAGGCATGGGCTACCCATTGCACACATATTTGTTCTTCCTGCAGTAAGACAATACACCTCTGAAAAAAGTACAGATAGAGAAGAGATCTGGACATTAATAGAACTAATACTATACCCTTTCTGAGTCCATCCTGAAGAAAGGCTAAAATAACTGGAAGATAAAAGGGGGTGCATCCGTGGCCCCTAGTCTTTGCTCCACTTTGCATCATACCTTAAGATTCTCCTTGGATGAAACTGGCTTGCAGACAATAACAGAATCCAACAAATCTTTCTTCCTCAGGATGTTGGATTCAAAAGCCAAGCCACTGAAACCAATTTCTCCACCTCTGTATTACACACAGATCCCTGGGTCAGGAGGTGTGGAAGGAGTAGAAGCCAAAAAGACTCCGCTACGGGTAGATTGAGCAGATTCAAGAACAATGACTGGTGAAGCCAAAATGCGGCAATCAGACTGACATGAACCCTCTCCATCATGACTTTACTCAATCCCCTTTGAATCAGAGGGAATGGAGGTAACACATAAGCCACCGGTAAATGCCATGGAATGACCATCTTGTCCAGGTAAGAGTGAGAGGGTCCTCAGATCTGAAGCAAAACAGGGGAACCTTATGGTTCGACCAAGGGGCCATCAGATCCACAGCCAGGAGACCCCATCAGCAAGCTATGGAGTCAAACACTATTTGGAAGAGATCCCAATTCCCTGGAATCAGACGTTGATGGCCGAGAAGGTCTGCCACAACTTTGTCTACCTTTGGTATGTGAACAACACAGAACCATCATGCGAGCTCCCGCCCAGTGAGAATCAACTGAATCTCTGAAAACATGGGTGCAATCCTGTTCCCCGGAGCTCCAAAACATTGATGGACAGAAGACCCTCCCTCTTGGCCCAAAGGCCCTGAGCCATATGAGGGACCAAGGTGGCAACCCAACCTGTCAGGCTGCCATCTGTCTTTACTACCACCCAATTCAGAATCACTAATGGTCATCCCAGAAACACTTGGAACTACCAATGACGATCTGACTTCATCCTGTGGGAGAGACACGTGACAGTTGGAACTTCTGCCTGGACCAATCGTTGAGGCTTTCCAGCTGCAGTTCCCTAGTTTGGAATTGGGCAAAAGGGACTACCTCCAGCACCTTCATGTACTCCTTCACCATTTATCGACAAAGTAAGGCCTGTGAAATGACAGAACCCGCAGCACAGGACTTCACTAGGGGTTCTTAACCAGCTTGAACAATAATAACTGTAGATCAAGCTGAGCTTCCCAAAGACCAACTTTATTAGGTGATCCAGGCATTCCACAGCATACAGTAAAAGGAATGGGGCATTAGAACATGACCTAGACCTGTGTCAACCCCACACCACCCTTGTAGAACCACTGAAATTATACACAGCCAATGTACCCTTCTTACCTGGGGGATGCAAATCAGCTATTGGGGTAAGTATCAATGAGCTCCATGCTTGAATTCATCCAACTGAAAACCTGGAGGCAATCTCCAGAGCAAACAATGAATAGATTCAATCTCTGTGTCACGGTTTTTGATGAACACACAAACAAGACTAGTAAGGTTAAAATAACTTTATTAAAATAAAGTACAGACAGCAATAATGTAAAAGGCACACAAGCCCAAAAAGACAGTACAGGTACAGTACAATACACAATGGCAGAGAATGCACACTCTGAGGAGATGTACTGAGAGTAGCCAGTCCCCTAGCGGGCTAGGGAGAAGAGGAGGCAGCGACTGGCTGATGATGGTACTGAGACTTAGAACCCAAAGGAAACTGGAGGCCCATGACTAGACTACTGGCAGCAAGGACCCTAGATAACTAGGGATATAAGGAGGCAACGCAGCACAGGCACTGGCAACAGAAACGCTAGTCCAGAGGAAGACACCTGGCACACGGACCCAGGAACACTAGGGTTACACGGGACCTGGTAGAGGACAAGGCAGCTAAGACCCTAGGACACTAGGGCCACCGAAGGACCAAGGCAACCGCTACTGGCAAGAGAGACCCTAGAACGCTAGGGGTGTATCGAAGCAACATATCAAGGAAGGCAACAGGTGTCCCAGCACATAAAGTACCAAGATGGTATATCACGCAACAGCTGGCTCTTGAGCCTTGCGGCTACTGCAGATGGCAAGACGAGATAATGTACCTGCCTAGAGGATCTAGGTACAGAAAGGTTCCAGAGGTAATGCGCCCAGAGGAATATCTGCAACTCCCACAGGGAGTGAGCCCAGCTAGTGGAAAACGGAGTATACGACACGTACAGATAACAAGAGTAACACAGTCCAAGCTGAGACAGCACTGAACCCGTACTTCGCATGTGCACAACGCCAGGGGTGGTTAACCAGTATAAGCGGCTACAGTAGCAAGTGCTCAGCCTAAGGTCGACAAAATAAGCGATAGCACCAACCCGACGCCACTACAGTGGGAACACAGCCAGATCAGTCAGCAGCGTAGCGGGTTCTTCAGCCAGGTCAGTCCGTAGCATAGTGGTACTCAGCCAGGCCAGTCTGCAAAGGGAAGGGTTCTCAGCCAGATCAGTCAGCAACAGAGAGGGTTCTCAGCCAGATCAGTCAGCAACGGAGCTGGTTCTCAGACAGATCAGTCAGCAATGGAGTGGGTTCTCAGCCAGATCAGTCAGCAATGGGGAATCAGCAGATCAGGATGCGCAGGAACGTCGTCAGGCAGGCCAGGTCATACACGAACAGAGCATAAACAGGAACTAACGTCAGGAACAGGTACACCACGAAAGGGCGCCCAAGTACTGTCATGATAAGGTATAAATAGGCTGGCCCTGGGTGGAGTCAAGATCACGGACTAATAAAAGTGAGGCAGTCAAAATCAAGAAGTGATAATGTCGCCGCCTGCAGCCAGGAGCACGGGCACCGTGATACTCTCCAGGTAATCCCCTCAGACCCTGTGCTGTCTACCATTGTTCTCCATCAAAATGAGACAAACTTGTGACTCACTGTTTCAGTCATGGTGCTGAATCAATTGAATTACATGCAGTGGATGAATTGGCACAGTGCTCATGTACACCACCTTACAATATTTCATTAGACATAATTTATACTTAAAGAAATCCACACCAAAGAGTGCACTATACATATATACAACTTTATATTACAAAGCCAAATGTGCCTTCTGGGGATGCAGGCAAAAATCTGTGGAGCCACATTTTACAAGGGCAGAAAGCAGAGTGCAGGCTTAATCTTTATTTAAACTGACATTCTGACTCCATACAACCACTTACCCCAAAGGCACCACATCCTGTGAACACCTGCAGAGACAAGAACATAATCTTGTCCTCGGGAGAAATACCCGTCTCTGAAGAGAGGATTTCATGAAGTTGAGTACCAAACTAAATTGCTTGAGAATGGACAAAAGTCTAAATCTGGATGCAAAAATTACTCCACTGAAAGAGCCTTTTATAAAATGTCATCCAGATAGGGAGTAAGAGATATCAATAGAGAATGAATTTGGGTATCCAAGGCCAGGCACGTGCACACATAGACACCAAGGGGAGCTTGAGCACCTGCCCTTTTTGTCCAAAGTGCCATTGTGCCCTTTTTTTTCATTTGAGCCGCTGCCCTCCAAAATGTCTGTGCACGTCCCTGTCCAAGGCTGACAGGACCTTTGTAAAGACACACGGTGCAGAAGCCAACCCAAAAGAAAGGACAGTGAACTGAAATTGAGGGTCCTAAAAGGCAAGCTGAAGGAATCACTGATGATCCACATGGATTGGAATATGCAGATAAGCACCCTTTATGTCTAGGAGATCCAAAAACGACACTAGACACATAGCAGTGACGACAGAGCACAAAGACTCCATTGTGAACCAGGTCATATGAACAAATTAGTTGAGAAGCTTCAAGTCCTGAATAGGTCAATATCTGCTGTGCTTTTAGGGAACTATGAAAAGATTGAAATAGAATCCCATGACTTTTTCCTGAAGAGTAACAGGTATCAGAACCTGCATTTCCAACAGGGAAGAACTCCTAAAAATAGATGGCTCCCTCACTGGATCCCTTGGGACCCTGGACATGAATAAACAAAATAGAAGAAAGGATTTTAAAACCTATGCCATACTCTTCTAAGATAATCTGTAAGATCCATTAGTCTGCCACATATTGTGAAAGAGATGCAGATGACCTCAGATCGCCTGAGGAGGACCAGACCCCTGCAAGTCATGAAGATGTAGACTTTCAGCTGGGGTATTCTGGGAAGGTTTCTTGTCTATCTAAGTCTATTTGGGTTCTAGAGAAGGGTGCACTTGGGCCGCAGAATGAGTAGACAATCTGGACACACAATCATACTGGTGGGGGTAATGAAACCCACAGAGGAAAAATTAGGTAATATCTCACTCTTGCCCTAGTAGCATGACAAATAACCATCTCCAGTTCTGGACCAAGCAGCTGCTTCCCCACAAAGGGAAGAGAAACCAAGGACTTCTTAGAAGACTGATCTGCTGGCCATAATTTAGCCAAAGAGTATGATACACAGCAAGAGAGAGTACTAATTCCTTCCCAGTAAGCCTAGTAGCATCAAAAACTACCTCTGGAATATATGCAGTAGACTCAAGGATCTTAGGAGTAGCATGAACATCCCATTTAGGGGCATCCACATGGACAGCCACTAAGAGCTATGCCGCGGAACAACAATGGCCCTTGACACCCATGAGACTGCGAAGGTGGGATGTAAAGCTGCATAATGGTCAAAAAAATTGTCTTTACATGTGTTGTTGTGCTTGGTCCTTAAGCACCACTACATCCGAGGATCAGAGGATATACTGGTGGTGGTGGTGGTGGTGTGTAGGGGGGTGTTAGCTCAGTAGAATATAAGAGAGAAATTATCTGGGAATAAAAAATTTCTTATCAAATGACTGCCATTTTTCGAGAACCACCTTTTCCAAGGATCAATCCTTTAAATAAATCTGGGGATGAAGAAGCCTTAGTGACCTTCTGCGTCTCCAAAACTGCCCTGATAAGACCCTCTGAAGTTGACCCCTGATTAGACCATCCTCTCTCCAGTCGCTGCGTACATACCTCGACCTGGTGGTGGTGGGGTCCCCTAAAAATGTCCCTTCATAGATGAGGATAGAGATAGAAGTGACAGTCTCCTCGTCCACCAAAATTCACCTGGCGAGGCAGAAATCCTAACTCTGCTGCCGATGGCCCATCAAATATAGCTGCAGCAACCACCTGTTTCTTAAAGGCACCATTGGCTCATAAGAGAAACCAAATGAATTTACGTTTTGATAAAGAAATAAAAGAGGCCACCACTGATATGGAGGGGAAGTGGAATAGGGCTATCAGAAACAAAGAACTTAGTGCAGGACGAACATTTTTGCCACAGATCTCAGAATGTGGCTGCTAGAAAGACAGGAGCATACTCATAAGAGTAGCCTATGTAAGATACCAACTTATACAACTAAAAATCCTCCATAGGAGCTATTACACACAGGTACAGTTGCACATGAATTGCAGATGGATGCAGGGGTGAGCAGTGGTAGTGATACAGCAGACTTACTGAAGCTCTTTGATACAGATGAAAAATGTGTTGCATACTCTGACAATCAAAGGGTAAACACAGAAACAATTGATGAGGCTGGAAAAAACCCATACCATATCACTCCTTTTAATCCAGAGGAAGGAAAAAAAAAATAATAATAAAAGTGGGTAAAAAAAATTCCTGTCTCCAAATGGCAGTCAGATATTTCCCATGTATAATTCTCAATACTGTTTTACTACATAGGTATCAATTAGTTCTTTTAAAGCAATTACAGTATCTGCAAGCACAGCATCCCGAGGCAAAGAATTTCATAACTTTACCGCCCTTACTGTAAAAAATCCCTGCCTTTGTTTTAAATGAAGGCGGAACTCCACTAGTCTTAATGGAACACCTCTTGTTCTCAGCACAGCTTTTTGATTAACTGTTTGAGTGCCAGAGGTGTATACAATGCATTGCGGAGCAATTTATTGCGTACCCCTCTGGCATTCGAAGGTTTCAATAGTTCTTTGGAGAGTTCTTTGTATTGACCTTGAATATATTTGTAAATGGTAATTATATCACCACTTAGACATTTTTTCTCCATTGTAAACAAACCCAGTTTGGTTAGTGTTTTTTTTTTAACTCAGATCCTCCAATCCCTTTATCAGATTTGTTGCACGTCTCTGCACTTTTTTCACTTGAATAATGTCTTTTTTTAAGAACTGGTGCCCAAAACTGTACTCCATATTCTAGATGAGGCCTTACCAAAGATTTATACAGAGGTATAATCATATTTGCATTCCGTGCATCTATACCCCTTTTGATGCAGAATAGTACAGTTTGCTCTTGCAGAAGCTGAGTGACTATGAGTGACACTGCTGTGAAGTCTATAGTCTATTAATACTCCTAAATCTCTCTCTAATGAGGATTCCCCAAGTTGTTTCCCATTTAATGTATATTTAGTATGGTTGTATCTACAGCTCAAATGCATAACCTTACATTTATCTACATTAAACCTCACTTTTCATGCCATTCACTCAGTTTATCTAAATCTTTCTGCAGAGAAAAAACAAACATGCTGCTCTGTATGCATTTCATTACACAGCTTAGTGTTATCAGCAAAGATTGAGACATTATGTACAAGTCCCGCTTTTAGATCATTAACCCCTTCGCAACAAAGGACAATGTTAGACGGGCGTCAAGTGACGGCCGCGTCTGCACGCGGCCGTCACTAAGGGGTTAATGAACAAATTAAAATGCATTGGGCCAAGGACTGAACCCTGTGGCACCCCACTTACAACTTTAGACCAGCCTGAAAAAGTTCCATTTACAAAAACTCTGCCATCTCTATCTATCAATGCACATATATCACCTCCAAAACAAAAACTTTTAATTAATACAGTAAATTTACACAGAAGTGTGTGTATCTGTCTCTTCTGCCCAACAGATTAGCTGCAGAGCCTCACACAGTCATATGCAGATGACGCTTTGAGGAAAGACTCTGCCCCTGCATCAATTGCTAAATGCATTTAACAGTTTGAGTGCTAAGTGATGTGATATACATTGCACACACACACACACGGATAATATAGGGTTAAAGTTTCACCTGGGATGGAAATAGCAAGGAGAGGAAAAGTCACTTGTCGCAGCTGTGCCAGCAGGAGACTACACAGCACAAAAAAAGAAAAGAAAATGCTAATAGATTGAAAATATTTTAATAAATAAAACACATCTAACACCACATATAGGTGATTTCGCAATAGGTTTTAAAATTGACAAAGCTGTTTTAAGGTGACATGTAAAATGTTGGTTGAATTCTAGTTTCTCAACTGCAGTCCTCATGTACTCTGAACAGTGTAAGTTTTAAGGAATTCTCTGCCTGACACTGTGTACAGGTAGGAAATCTTGAAACAATGTATTAAAAAGCACACAATTCAACATAAGCTAAACATGATCAATCAAATAGTTCCTCCCATATATGAAAATGGCATCTCATTTTTTTAAAGTATAGTAAGTTCTCCAAATGATCAGTGTTCTAATAAAAATGTGTCCTCTTTAAGGAAGTGTAGATAAGTGCTGCTCCCCATGAACCACTTATATCCTCCTACCAGATCATAAATAACTACAAGGCGAACACAGAGGGAGCACTATCACGTATAAGATCAATTTAAGAAGAAAACAGAAAACATACAATGGTTAATCAGATGTAAACAATAAGTATATAGCATATAGTCTACACATTCCAGTCTCTGAAAGTCTGAAATCTACTTCAGCGCCAAAACTTGATGCATTCAAGAGTAGAAGTAGGAAAAGACTGCTGACACAAAGTTTTGCACAAATTTGCTCTATACAATTCTCAGGTATCCAACCGCTTCTTCTGGATCTATCACTGGAATTATGGAAATCATACTGCTGAAGTATAAACCTCTTTTCCTTTTGCAAACAATGTCCATGAGCGCTTGGTGTCATACTTCACCCTACTCTGGTAACAAATTATAAAGCAGATGAAAACATTTTATAGGGGAATCATAAAATTGCAATGGATCCACCCACTCCAAATATTAATGAAAAAAACAAAGGATTGGGAGGGAATCTATAGATTAACTAAACATATCCCATAACCATCCCTTACTACCTTTGTCTTCCCCCTAAGAAGACCAGTTCAGCGATGAGCTTCAGCATATGAGACCAGTCTTAAGACTTAACCTTTATTATTCATCATTTAAAACTCAAATAGCATACCCATTATTAGTGACCCCATCAAAGTTAAAAATCATTAAGGATACCCAAACTCCAAGTTCCTATAAGATAAAAACAATGCTCGTACAAACAATTACTTCAATATATACTATCAGTTGGTGAGATGAGTGTGCATAGTTCTTCAGAGATTTAAAGATCCATTTTATATTCTCAGCAACGTCACAAATACACTAGTGCTTTACATAAATTTTGCAGTGGACGCTAATGTATCCTAAAACCGAGCATTTGGAGAGCCTTTGACAATTATACCAAGCTATATATGTGGTGTATATTCTACAGTCAAAATTAGAATATGAGGTGCTCTTGAGAGAAAAAATTCAGGGTATCACATCAAATGAATCAACAACTGTTAAGTATACACCAAACCAACTGATTAATAAATATTGTCTCCGTATTAAAATATACCTTGGAGTGTCATCAACACTCCTTTCCCCATCTTGCCTCTCTCTGGTTCATCAAGTGTTGGTGCTGAAGTAGATATCAGACTTTGAGAATGCACAGTGGGATCGGGGATGTGGAGATTATATAGTATACGTATGAGTTGTCATTTGACGTGTTTTCTTTTAATTCGTTTTATTAAACTGATCTTTCACATGGTGGTGTGCCCTATTTCCATTGTCTTGTAGTGCATCCCAAAAAACCTGTATTGTTAGGGGTACTAGAGGCCTGCAGTTAAGGTCCTCTGGATTAAAGAATCCTGATGCTATTGTATTAAAAAAAAAATCCCCTTGATGTTAATGTGTCTAAACTCCTTGAATTATAAGACATTGAAAAGTGGTGACAGCTCAATAGCACCGAATGTGTTAAAAGCTCCATTAAAACAAAGGGGAAAAGGCTATCACGGTGCCCATGATTCCTTGTTTTTTATTTTTCTGTCAGTTATGCTGTATGAGGTCCCCATTGGTTGCCCTGTGTTTAGCCCGCCCAGTATTGCCTTTATATACTGGGCTCCTGCACCTTATCACTGCCCTTTTCCTGGTGTTCCTGTGCCAGTTCTACATTTGTATTGAGGTTTCCATTGTACCGACCCGGACTGCCTGACTACTCTCCAGTGATTGTTCCTGTGTACCGACCCGGCGTGGCTGACGTTCCTGCTCCTGTGTCCCGACCCAGATTGGCTGACGTTCCTGCTCCTGTGTCCTGACCTGGCCTGGCTGATGTTCCTGCTCCTGGATCCCGACTTGGAAGTTCCCCGTTGTGGTACTAGTCGCCTCGGCGACATTCTGTCTTCCGGTGCCTTACTGTTTGGCACCTCTGCCTTGCAGGCTTTCCTGTCTTCCATTTGCTCAGAACGCCTCTGACCTAGTCCTCCGTTCCATACCGGTTGCCAGTGTTGCCTCTGTGAGTGTTCCTTGCTCCTCTCTGTCAAAACCGGTTGCTGTATTGCCTCCGTAATTGCACCGGTATACAGCCATTGGTTTGCTCCACTCTGTCTAAACCGGTTGCAAGTGTTGCCTCTGTTATAGCACCGGTACATTGCCACTGGCTACGCTCTGTCTGCCCGGTTGCAAGTGTTGCCTCCGTGATTGCACCGGTATACTGCACTGGTTCGCTCCACTCTATCAAAACCGGTTGCAAGTGTTGCCTCCGTGATTGCACCGGTATATTGCATTGGTTCGCTCCACTCTGTTAAAATCAGTTGCAAGTGTTGCCTCCGTGATTACCTTTGGTTTGTTCCACTCTGTCAAAACCGTTGCAAGCATTGCCTCCGTTATCGCACCGGTACATTACCATTGGTTTGCTCCACTCTGTCAATACCGGTTGCAAGTGTTGCCTCCGTTATAGCACCGGTACACTACTATTGGTTGCGCTCCACTTTATCAAAAACGGTTGCATGTGTTGCCTCCGTTTAGCACCGGTACTCTGCCATTGGATCCGCTCCACTCTGTCATAACCAGTTGCTATTGTTGCCTCCGTGTCAGCACCGGTAGCTCTCCTGATTTCCACATTGGCCTAGTATACTGTGGACTCTATCTGTGGCGTCTTCTGATGCAGCTGGTTGCCAGAACATATGGGACAGTTCTCCTTTCCTCTGAACATTAACTCCTGCATTGCTGGAACCTGGAAACCTTATCATTTGCCTGACCCGTGTCAGCATTTGTCTCCTATATATATGCTGGACCTGTGTGGGCATAATTAACATGTCGTGTGTCTGTACTATATGTGTTATATTACAGGACCTGTGAGGGTTCTTTATGTATTATTGTATTTAATAAAACTGTGTTTTTATCTTAACTCTGTGTCTGTGAGTCAAACAAACCGTTACAAAGGCACCTTGTTCCAAGATAGTAAGGCAAAGTTCTCTCACAAAGGGATGCTCTGCATCCCTCAACTGAATTAAAAGAAAAGTAAAATGTCTTCCTCTGTAATAAACAGGAGGCAAATATAGTTTTTGATACCTTTTATTGGCTAACTAAGCAGATTTAAATGCAAGCTTTCAAGACCTTAGGTCTCTTCCTCAGGCATGTTATACAGATAAATATGAAAACATCTCTCTTAAATACAAGTACACATCACATTGTTTAGCATGGAAATCAGATAACAGAATGCAGTCCAGATCCAGATATCTTTGATCAGTCAATGGTAAATTGCACTCTTCCTCTGAGGCTTTAGAGGTATTTACGATGCTCTTGGGTCTGTGGAAAGGTCAGTCAACTAAATTATATTTTGCAGGGTCAGGCCTGGTTAGTACTTGGATGGGAGACCGCCTGGGACTACCAGGTGCTGTAGGCTAATGGCACATCTCCCTGCCTACAAAAGAGATGTGAAACTTGTGCACACATTTACACCACAGACAACATACCAATTCCAAACACCCAGTTACACCATAAGATCAATGGTACCTTCACCTGTAAATCATCCAATGTAATATACCTTATCATGTGTGCAAAATGCCCAACAGCTCTGTATGTGGGAGAAACTGGACAAGCACTACATAGGAGATTTAATTCCCACAGATCCAGTGTTAATAACAAAAAGACAGAGACACCAATGGGAGAACATTTTTGCCAAAATGGGCACAGTGTCAAGGATATTAAATTAACTGTATTGATGGGACTGTTTCGCACTCAGAGGGACAGAAAGGTATGGGAGGTAAAATTAATGTTAAAATTTAATGCAATTTGTAGTGGGTTGAACAGGGATAAGGAATTTATGACAAAATATAATTTCTAAGCAAAAGCCTACAGCACCTGGTAGTCCCAGGCGGTCTCCCATCCAAGTACTAACCAGGCCTGACCCTGCAAAATATAATTTAATTGACTGACCTTTCCACAGACCCAAGAGCATCATAAATACCTCTAAAGCCTCAGAGGAAGAGTGCAATTTACCATTGACTGATCAAAGATATCTGGATCTGGACTGCATTCTGTTATCTGATTTCCATGCTAAACAATGTGATGTGTACTTGTATTTAAGAGAGATGTTTTCATATTTATCTGTATAACATGCCTGAGGAAGAGACCTAAGGTCTTGAAAGCTTGCATTTAAATCTGCTTAGTTAGCCAATAAAAGGTATCAAAAACTATATTTGCCTCCTGTATTTATACGGCTAACACGGTACCAACTCTCATCTGTTATCTGTAATAAACATGCATGATTCACCTGTCTCGCTATCTTTTTTTTTTTTTTTTTTTTTAAACAGAGGTCCCTTCTCTTCACCTTAATGGAGAATATTCAGAGGAAGGCCATGTTACAAGCGGGGTACCTCAGGGATCTGTACTGGGGCTCATTATTTTTAACATTTTTATTAGGGATATTGCAAAAGATCTTCATGGTACGGTATGCATTTTTGCAGATGATACAAAGAGCTGCAAAAGGGTAGACATTACTGGGGAATAAGCCACATGGCATATGATTTAGGTACATTAGCAGAAAGAAGGAAAGTGTAGCTGCGGCTTAATGTTTATAAATGCAAAATAATGCATTTGAAATGTAAAGATCCAAAGGCAGAATATAGTATTAAGGGTGCTCTGCTGTCGGCGACTAAAGAGGAAAGGGACTTGGGAATAATCATTTCTGACGACTTAAAGGTAGGCAGGCAATGTAAAAAAAAAAAAAAAGTGGGGAAAGAAAGCAGGATGCTGGGCTGTATAGCTAAGCATTACTAGGAGAAAGAGGAAGGTGGTCATGCCACTCTACAGAGCTCTGCTTAGTCCTCACCTAGAGTATTGTGTACAGTACTGGAGAACCCATCTCCAACAGGATATAGGTATTCTGGAGAGAGTTCAGAAAAGGGCTTTTAAAAGGTTGAATGGTTTTCAGGATAGTCTAAAGCATATGAACATGTATAGCTTGAAGGAGAAGAGAGAGAGAGAGAGGGGAGGGATATGATAAAACTTTCAGATACATAAAGGGATTCAAAGTACAAGAAAGAAGTACATTTCAAAGGAGCAGAAATGTTAGGAGAATAGGTCATTCGTTAATTTCCTTGGATCTTAGAATGATATCCAAAACATAGTTAAGCAATGCATTTTAAACCTCATAAGCAATCAGGGGTAAGGAAGCCACATTTTTTATATTTTCCCAGGCCCCATGAGTGACCTAAAATTACTTTGAATGCCAGCACACAAAGAGGTGTCTACAGTGACTCCCAGTAGCCACTCTGGTTAGTAATATGGTTGATGAGGCTGAAAAGAGAAATGTGCACATGTAGTCCAGCCCATGAAAAATTACCCCTGTTGATCCAGAGGAAGGAAAAAAGACCAAAAACAAACACTGAAGCCATTTCCAAGTTAAGACACAAGTGGGTAAAAACAATTCCTTCTTGACTCCAAATGGCAGTCAGATAGTTCCCTGGATCAACAACCTATCTGCTTTGCAGCAAACTGTCATAATTATCAATATTATTCTGTGCTAGATAGATATCCATTACTTTTTTAAAGCAGTTACAGTATGTGAAAGCACAACATCCAGAGGCAAATAATTCCATAGCTTTACAGTCCTTACTGTAAGAAATCCCTGCCTTTGGTTTAGTTGAAAGCACCTTTCCTCTAGTCTTAATGGATGACCTATAATTCTTAGCTCAGCTCTCTGAGTAAAAAATTGAAGAGTTATTTGTATTGAATTCGAATATATTTAAAAATTGTAGTCATATCACCCCTTAGACGTCTCTTGTCTAATGTAAAAAAAAAACAGTTTGGCTAATCTTTCTTTATAACTCAGATCCTCCAATCCCTTATCAGTTTTGTTGCACTTCTCTGCACTTTTTACCAGTTCAATAACGTAGTTGTTAACAACTGAAGCCCAAATCAGTACTCCATATTTTAGATGAGGCCTTACCAAGGATTTATTTAGAGGTAGAATTATATTAACATCCTGTGCATGTGTACCCCTTTTTATGCAGGATAGTCCCCTAATTGCTCTTGCAGCAGCTGAGTGACTCTGTACACTGCTGTGAAGTCTATCATCTATCAGTAAGCCTAAATCTTTCTCTGAGGACTCACCAGGTCGTTTCCCATTTAGTGTATAGTTAACACAATTATTTCTACAGCCCAAATGCATAACCTTACATTTATCTACAATAAGTGTCACCTGACACTTTTCTGCCCATATCTAAAAATTATCCAGCTCTGTATGTATTTCCTTACACAGCTTAGTGTTATCAACAAAGATTGAGGCATTACTTTCAATTCCCACTTCTAGATCATTAGTAAAAAAAAAAAATAATTGGGTCCAGAACTGAACCCTGTGGAACCCCCACTTACAACGTTAGACCAACTTGTATAGATTCCATTTACAACAACTCTGCCACCTATCATTTAACCACTTCTCAATCCATGTACAGATATCACCTCTCAATCTGAAGCCCTTTAATTTATGCAGCAAAAGCTACTCAGAGATAGTACGTTATGTAAAAGCCACTGGTATGAAAATGGATTAAACAAAAACTACAGAAATACCCTGAGAAGGAACAATAATTAGGGCTCAAAAGTAAAGCCCTGCTTCCAAGAGTATAACCAGTAGGATACCAGTGCAAGCTGTTGACAATCAGCAGCTTAGATGTCTTGGCCAGGGTAAATAAAATAAAAGGAAATAAAAGAAATGAAAAGTGAGTATAGTAGTAAAAAAAGATGTAACTTGAAATTATTGTTTCTAACCAGACTACTTACCTCTTGCCTGAGTTGCCAGTTATTTTAGAGAGGGGGTGGCCCCCATATCCAAGGTCATCCTCTCCTTCATCAACCACTAAAGAGCGACCAATGATATCCCAAACCTGAAAAAGAATCATTGCGGTAACACACAGGAAAAAACAGCTGTAAATGCATCAATTAATCACAGAAAATGGAGAAAAAAAGGCAGAGTGGAGAGGAAGGAATAATTCATCAACTGCTATACATAAATATGGTTCTTAAAAAGTAACTAAGTGTACCAGCAGAATAATCAAGTGTGGACTGGTCCGCTGGGTAACCCTGGGACTTAATGGTCCCCACAGGTGATTGTGGTTTTGATGGCACATATGTAGTCAGCTATGATCCCTTTTACATGGAAGGAGACATAATTGCAGCACACTAGAATCTTTCTTTGCCTCTGAATCTCCTACCAGTGGGTGTAAAGGTGAGAAGGGGGTAGTTTTACACACTGCAATACATACATTGATAATGAGGATGAAAAAAGTGGTGTGCTGTGCCATTTCTCAGCTTCTCATAGACATTGCAATGTGTGCAATCCAATTTCATCCTGAAGTTTTTTTTTTTTATAGGGACCTGTGTATAGTGTGGTAAATAACACAGGGAAAGGAAGATATGCATGTTTAGCTGTTGCTTATGTAGTGATACATCTGTTAGGTACTAATATTTGTATATTTTTATTTATATAGCGCCAACCGAAGTACTTGGCACTTTACAGATTACATTTAATATAGAATGGGTACAATAAGTGCAGTGATTAAAAGCTTATATAGGCAGTCATAAGGGGAACAATATTTGTATGATTATATACCATCTATAGATATAATGTATACACATGTATACATTAGTAGTAGTGTAGTATAATGCAAAATGTATTTGTGTATTTTTTCCTTTTAAACTCTGAGTGCCAGAGGAGCGAACAATGAATCCTTAAAAATACGGTATGTAATTCGTGTGAGTGTGCTAAATGAAATAGAATGAAAATATGGCTGAATAAAGGCATACTAAAAAAGGCCAAAATTGCTCTTGTCCTCTAGTGTAAAAAGCCCTAATCACCAAGGGATTAATTTTTGTATAGGACACTTAATACAGCAAATATATAATTAACCCTTTGAGTGCCACAGGGGTATACAATGCATTGTAAAGCAATGCATTGCATACACCTCTGGCGCTCAAAAGGTTTAAGAACCAGAGGGATGCAAAATGAATTGTGAAGAAATGCGTTATATAAACCTATGGACCTCGGGGGCTTACCAATAACACATTGATATAATATCTGCTTTGTACATGGTTCACATTTGGGTAACTTGTATGGAGAAGTGCAGGTTTGGTTTTCTGTTTTAGCTTTTGCCAAGTTTGGGGACATGGAGAATCCCTTTATTTCCTTAAGAAAACCTAAACTTTTTAACCAATCAAAATACTTGGTTAAACCCAGAATTAAACAGATAACAATTGCCCTATCACTGACTCCTGGGGTGGAGTTCTATGATAACAGGGTATTGTATTTGATAAAAAATGAACACACGGGACAGAAGAAATGGGAGAAGGAAGGAGAGGGAAAAAAAGGATAACACTGAGAATCTACAAATGACTTTCAGGATGAGCCATTCCACACAGATCAAGTCACAATCTGAGGATTGGTAAGGTTGCGTGAGATAGGCTGTCAGCATAAGATCTGTGACTAAAGTATAGGTAGAGTTAATCTGAGAATGTATCTCTTTATGCTTTGATAGGCCAGTTTCTCTTGATGAGTAGCTGAATGGTGAATGCAGGATCATATGTTATAATTATATTAATTAACGTAATTTGAGTATATATGGTTTAGAACTGCATTTGTGACGCTGTGCAGGAGGATATATGTATGTGGTATGGTATGCAGTTTTGGTGTGTCCTGAAAATCACATATATATAATGCACAAGTTCTGTTGATTCTGAGTTGATAATTTATAGCTATAGTGATCTGGGTATTTCATTGCTAACGCCTTTGTCAACAGCTATCCTGAAAGTTCCCCTTTGTTTCTCATCTAGAAAGTGAACAAACAGAGAGTCTGACTTATGGAATTCCTTGGTTCTATCCAAGTAATATGACAAACATCTGACAGCATCCAGGTTATAAAACTTCCTCTCCTCTTCAGATGTAGGATTACGACAAAAGGATGGAAGTACGATCTCTTGGTTGATGTGGAAGTCTGAAACTACCTTAGATCTAAAGGAATGGCGAGTTCACAGGATGACCTTGTCCTGATGAAAGATGATATAAGGAGATTTACAGGAAAGTGCCTGTAACACTGCTACCCCTATGGCTGATGTGACTGCAGTGAGAAAGACCGTTTTGAGTGATAGGTTCTTGATAGAAAGTTTTGCCATAGGCTCAAAAGAGGGAGAATTTGCTAGCTGTTCCAAAACTAGGTTTATATCCCAGGGTGGGACTACTACTCTGATTGTTGGCCTAACTTTAGATAAAGCTTTAATAAATCTATTAACCAATGGATTGTTGTTCCTTGGCAATAATCAATATTGTTGCCAAGGAAATAGAATTTCTTGTGATTCCACCTTCCAGACACCATGATCTGAAAGTCTTCCAAACTCTGTAATATATTGTGGAAGTTGATTTCTTCCTCCCTGCTAATATAGTGCTAATTACCTCTTTAGAAAGTCCTTTTGCTGCTAAAGAGCCCTGCTCAGCCTCCAGGCCGTCAGTTCCAAAAAGGCTGGGTTGGGATGGCATATGGGACCCTGTGTCAACATGCCCTGGGTTACTGGAAGATTCCAAGGAGGAGCAAGTTTCAGTTGTATCAGTTGAGAGTACCAAACTCTTCTTGGCCAATTTGGCGCAATTAGAATTAATTCTGCTTTGTCCCTTCTTGCTTTCCTTAGAACATCTGGAATAAGAGGTAAAGGAGGGAATATGTAGGCTATCTTGAAATTTCATTTCATCTTGAGAGCATCCTGGTTTTGGGCTTCTGGCTCTTTCCACAGGGAGAAATATCTACTGCATTTTCGATTGTGTCTGGGGCCATCAGATCTATCTCTGGTTGGCCCCACATTTTTACAATTCTGTTGAAGATGCTTTCTTTCAGCGACCATTCTCTCTGGTGTATTCTTGTTCTGCTGAGATAATCAGCTTGATGGTTCAACCTGCCGGAAATGTGGAATGCTTTGAGTCTTGTTAGGTTCTGCTCTGTCCATCGGAGTACCTTGTTTGTCTCTTGAATCGGCCCCTTGCTCCTTGTTCCCCCCTGGTTCTTGAGGTACAAGACTGTGGCTTGGTTGTCTGACCTTACCCATACTGCCTTGCCCTGGAGATGCTGATTCAATCTGTTTAAGGTTTTCTGGACTGCCCTCATCTCCAAGATGTTTATGTGTAGTAACTTTTCGGTCACTGACCATGTTCCCTGAAGATATGTGGACCGCCATCCGTTGTTATTATTTCCCAATCTGGGTCTAAAAGGGAATAACGTCTTTTTAGGTTCTTCAGACATGACCACCAATGCAATTCCTTTCTTGTGGACTGAAGAAGAGGAATTGTTTGACTGGTGTTGCCTGGGTTTCAGTCCCAGAACCTGAGGTAATTGTTTTGAATGGCTCTCATGTGGAAGCGTGACCAGGGTATTATCTGGGTGGTTGATGCGATGACTCCTAGTAACACTGCGAAATCGTGTGCTGTTGGTCTTGTCATCCACCTGAAACGTTGTACTGCTCTGATCAATCTGACTATCCTGTCTTCTGAAAGTGAGGCTGTCATGCACAGATTATTGAAGTGTGTTCCCAAACAAACAATCTTCTGACATGGAATCATCTGGCTCTTGAGATGATTTATAATCCAACCTGTGTCTGTTAAAGGGATTGTAATGTCCCAAAACAAGTATCTTCTAAATGGTAGCTGCACTAAAAAACCATTTAATGCGCTTAATCCTCTCTCTTAAACCATTATGGTCTGAGAGATTTAATAAAATAAAGACCTCCGCTCCCTCCCCCTTCTCATGAGTCCGCTGTACAGCGGATGTCATGAGATCCTGCTTCCGGGACCAGACGGTGGCTCTTCAGGAGAGCTGTCATCTAGATATTTAAGTATAATTACTTCATTGGAATGGTCTACAACATGTGCTTGCAAGCCAGCCACAAGTAATTATAGTTAGATATCCCGATGACAGCGCTCCTGAAGAGCCGCCTACAGTCGTGCAACCGGATTCTGCCTCTGACAGCTTTACAGCTCGTCAGGCAGAAAGAGGGGGGAACGGAGTACTTTATTTTCTTATTTCTCTCAAACCATAATGGTTTGAGAGAAAGGATTAAGCGCATTAAGTGTTGGAAAAATTTCTACGGACACCACTGTTTAGAAAATACTTTTTTTGGGACTTTACTATCCCTTTAAGTGTCTTCTGGTCTGATCCGTGAAGAAACTTGCCTGTTGACTGAATGATGCCAATATTAGGATATCGTCCAGATAAGGGACTGCCATAATACCTTCTTGCCTCAGGGGCTGTAAACAGGCTGCCAAAATCTTTGTAAAGATTCACGGAGCATAAGATAGTCTGAAGGGCATTGCCCTGAATTGGTAACGATGAGTTCCTATAGCAAAACGCAGAAATCTCCTGTGACAGGACCTGATGAGTAGATGATGATAGGTGTCCTGAAGATCTATGGATGAGTGGAAGCCCTGGGGAGGAAATATTTTCATTATTGAGGATATAGTTTCCATCCGGAAAGATGTGGGTTTTAGAAAAGAATCCTGAAACCCCCTGATTGCTACGGTACCAGAAAAAGAATGGAATAGATTCCTCTCTTTATTTGGTCCAATGGAACTTCTTCTATGATATTGGAAGCCTGCATATTCTGAACCGACTCCAACAAGCCCCTTGCTTTCTTGAGCGATTGTAGAAGTTTGGACTACTGAAAAATTTGTTTGGTCGTAATGGACAAAAACTCCAGTGGATACCCCTTTGCCCACTATCTGACAAACCCATTGGTCTGGGAAAAATTGAGCCCATACCGCTGAAAACTGAGTCAGTCTGCTCCCTACTGACTTTGGAAAAGGGGCCCACCGAACTTCAGGCGAAATCCTTTCTAGCCTGGACCTTCCGAGAGAAATCCCTCCTGAATTCTCCCCTCTGACTGACATTTGACCTTGGTTGATCAAAGGTACGATGTGACTGATATCTTCTAGTATCTCTGCTAAAGGATAATCTTCTAGAGTGGGATCCGGTTCCACGAAAAGGTTTTGGCGATTTCTTATCCTGAAGTAGAAATGCACTCTTTCCTCCTGATGACTTTTTGATCAGCTCCTCTAGTTGTGATCCAAAAAGAAATTCTCCTGAAAAGGGAAGAGCTACAAGTTTTGCTTTGGAAATTGAATCTGCTCCCCATGAAGGAATCCATAAGGCACGTCTGGTTACAACTGACATGGCAGAAGTCTTGGCCAACAACTTAAAGATGTCAAGAGGAGTCACAGGCAAAGTTGTTCGCTTCCCTTTATAGTTGCTACTTTCTTAAGAAGTTTGGCTCTGGATGTGGAGGATTCTATTTTATCCTCTAGATCTGTCAGCCATATCCACATAGTTCTTGACAGACAGGCCATGGCTGATGCAACTTTAATATTCTGACCTAGAAGAGAAAACTGCTTTTTAAATAGATTCTCCATTTTCCTATTCATTGGGTCCCACAAGGAAGAACCATCTTCCATTGGCAGGGTAGCTTTCTTTGCTAGTTGAGAAATTGCGATATCTATCTTAGGAGGATCAATCCAAGTTTTCACATCAGCCTCTTCAAAGGGGTACATTTTCAAAAAACATTTAGATAAGGAAAAAGGCCTATTAACCTTAGACCATTCTGTTTTAACTAAATCCCGGATGGAGCTAAGAACAGGAAAGGCTGAGGAAGCCCTTTTTTTCCAATAAAAGCAATGTCTAATTCCTTGTGAACTTTGGTAATCCCCAGTGTCTTCCTCATAAACTTTATTAATGACTCTTGAATAATGTCATGATTAAAATAAGTGTTTTCTTCTAGGATTTCCCCCTCTTCCTCAGAAGAATACAAGGAATCTATATCTTGAATACTTAAAATATCCTCCTGCATGCTAGCCCGCGCTGATGGACCTCCATACGGGCTCTTTTTTTAGGGGCTACAGGTTGCATAGATGCAAGCATATCCTGCATGGATGCCTTCATCCAGGTAAGCAGATTCTGAAAATGGGATGACATGTCTTGACCTGCTGCTGCTCTCAGACATTCAGCACATATTTTAGTGGTGTCTGAAGGGGCTAATCTGACATCACAGGATGCACACTGCTTAATGTTCTGCAGCTTCTCATCCTCATTTTGCGCTGTAGCAGCACCTTTATCCTTAATATTTTGCTTAGAAGGATTGGACACAGCACAAAAGACAAGTAAATGAATTTAAAAAACTGAAATATCTATGTCACTGACATGAAAACATTGATTTTCCTGCTGCTTATATCTCCTCCATTGGATTAAGGCGAGCGCTTCACCGGTGGAACATCATTATCATGCGTTCATCCACAGAGGTTATAAGTATAGGGCATGCTGCAACGCAATGCTGACTGCACGAGGACACCTCAGGAAGGCAAAGCATGCTGTCCTGAAATGCCAAAGCTCCAATAGCCGCCTCAGCATACAAACGCTGCCAGGCATGATTAAGGTTGTGCAGAGCACAAGTGAGGAGAACTACAGCCGGGGACAGCACTGAAATGTGGCCTGGACCAAGGATAAACCTGCTAACTGAAAAAATAAATAAGGTAGGGAGGAAGTCTTCTTCTGTCCTCCAGCTTGGTAGGACCAATTTTAACTGAGGAATACAGGTGAATGGGGAATATTTAAGCAAAGAGATTGGTCCTACCAGCTGAGAGGTGGAGACTAAAGCCCACTCTACTGCCGTGGAGTGGACACAGAAGAAAAATTGTTTCTAAGAATAAATGCTCCTACACCAAGGGAATCTGGAAATGAAGAAGCAATGAGGAAGGGATTTGAAATCTATGCAATAATTTCCTGAAAGTACCTGGAACATCCACGGGTATGCCACTGTGGAAGTCCAGTTACTGTGAAAGAGAATTAGAAGACCAACAACTGTTTGGGCCGGATCAGACCTCTGTGAGTCATTTAGAGTTAGATTTTTGGGTAGGCTTCATGCCTGCCCAGTCCGTTCTCTCATACTGGCAGGAGTAACAAAACCCATGCATCTTCTGTGGAAAGAAGGAATGCTTGAGGGTAACTTTAGGCAGCAGAGCACTCTTGCCCCCAGTAGAGTAGCTAATAACCTTCTACAATTCTTAGCCAAACAACTGTTTGCCAGCAAATAGCAAAGAGACCAAGACTACTTGCAGGACTGGCCTGTGGACCACATTTTTAGTCAAAAGGTACCACTGCATGTAACGGATCCTACCCGTTACTTGAGCCCTTGTCTGACCCTAAGACTGTTTAACCAAAAACTGTGGACATTTTTCCCTGGTTATGCATTAAAAATACTTTGTATACTCTGCATGTGAATTACACACAACTGCCCTGTGGTAGACTGATGGCTTGCTTCCAAGGGAATAGGCAGTGAGGGGTTAATTATTCCAATGTGTATTGCAGTCCCTCAAGGCGTGACTATGGGTACTGTAGCAAGATCTCCTGCTGGATGTTAACTAAGCCATTGTGAACTGCAGTCAGACCCCCTGCCGTGTGGTAATTAGTTCAAACCCCCAAGTCTTTGTACATCAAACCCTTTTGTATCTGAAATGTAATCATGTCTGAGTTATTGTGTTTGCCATCTTCTGTTGGCCTTTTGTCTACTGTGATACAATTGGATTAAGCCCTATTGTACCTGGTTTCCCCATAAGAGGCAATGCAAGATTTGTGTATAAATATCTGTGGTCTTTGCCAATAAAGTGAGTTATGTTTGGAGCGAACAAGGAGTCCTGGAGTCTTGTATTGCTTATGGTCTAAAGTGTCCACTCTGATACCCATCTGCGCCAAGTATCCTGAATCGTCGATCGCCTGCTGCCAGTTTCCTGCGACCCAACTTCGTGGACTGTCAGGCGGCGACGTGGACTCTTCCCTGCTTCCAGCGATCCTGCGACTGTTTCCAGTGACCGGCCATACTTCAACCGGTGCATCTGACGGCGCTTATCTTGCGTCAAGAAGGAGAGACCCGGGAACGACGGCGGAAGGCGACGCGGTCCCTTCTCAGCTTCCGTTACATTTGGATCAGACCTCTGTGAGTCATTTAGAAATAGATTTTTGGGTAGGCTTCATGCCTGCCCAGTCCGTTCTCTCATACTGGCAGGGGTAACAAAACCCATAAATCTTCTTTGGAAAGAAGGAATGCTTGAGGGTAACTTTAGGCAGCAGAGCACTCTTGCTCCCAGTAGAGTAGCTAATAACCTTCTACAATTCTTAGCCAAACAACTGTTTGCCAGCAAATGGCAAAGAGACCAAGACTTCTTGCAGGACTGGCCTGTGGACCACATTTTTAGTCAAAAGGTACCATTGCATAACAACAGAGAGCACTAAAGGCAAGAACAGTGTTCTCCTTAGGCCCATCCACATGGAGTGCTCCTAACAGTTGACCCCCAAACAGCCATGGCCCCAGTAACCCAAAAAGTATTAAATGGCGGGTGTAAAGTGGCTCCAGAGGCCGCAAAATTTAGAAGGGAATCTCTGCACTTATGGTCCAGGTAGGTAAGTGTTGCTGTGTCTGCAAGTGGGAATGATTATAGAACAGTAGAAATGAATGGGTCAGCTGCAGGAGGGTTAGCCCATTGCTGTAGAACAGCAAGAAAGTTGAGACATAAGAGAAAAAAATCACCTGGGAACAAATAAGGAGACTTGTATATTTACCCCTAAATCCTCAGTCCAAAAATCCTCTCTTCTCTGAAGTACTATGTGGAACACAAGAACCAAAGTATCCCCCAAGATTCCAGGGAGGGAAGGAGAAAATCCCATCAAACATAGACCAGTTCCAACATGAACATCAGGTGTTGTCACAGTTGGTCCTATGAACTGCCAATCCAAGAGGCTGAACCAGCTACCTTTGGATTATGGGTCTTGCAACTTCAATCTCTGGCACCAGAGGGAGGCAGAGATATAAGCCTTCCTGCTACCAAATGAGTACTGGTCTGTTTACAGGAACATTCTGTTTTACCTACTACTGTATTTGCTCAAATATAAGACAACCCCCACCCAACTTTTGCTGTTAGGTCCTAAATAAAAAGAAAAATGCTGAATACAATGCAAGTGTGTGTGTGTACATGTGTGTGAGTTGACACTCCATTTCCCTCTATCTCACTATGGGCTTGATCCAATCATCCCCGATAAAACTGTTGTTAGGGCAAAAACGGATACTGAACGGTACACACACACAGTGGTACCATCGGAATCCAATAGTCCTATCAACATGAGCCACAACGATCACTGGGACACAGAACCCAACTTGTGACCCAACGTTCATTGTGAGTATCATGACACACTGATAAAAGAAATAAGTTAAAATCATATATGCCCCATAAATTAATTGGCTCAATAAAAGTACGCTGCTGGCGCTGGCAGAGCAACAGATGAGAAGTCCCCTTCCCTACACACCTCTAGGCCACTGCCCAAGCCACACGGAAGTAAACTTGAACAGAGACTGGCAGAGGAATGACGAAATCCGCTAATGGCTGGGAGCTGCGTAACCCCACATCCCAGCCAATGGAAGCATGTGAACCATTTTGAATAGAGACTGGCCATATAAAAGCCATTTTCTGTTCAAATATCCTTCTGTGTGGCCGGGGCAATGGCCACCAGCGGTGGTGGCAGCATATTTTTACTGAGAAAATTAATTTATGAGGCATATATGATTTTAACTTTTATTTTTTTTTTTTCAGTGAAGCACAATATTTTTGGAAGAGGATGAAGAAGAAAGATAGGAAGAAGGAATTGTACAGCTCTGCGGAATTAGTTGGCGCTATATAAATATATAAATAAATCAATAATAATCATAATAAAAAGATGATTACAGATGATTTACAGTGGATGACCAGGGTGCTGAAGACATCAGACTTGTAAGTGTTTCTTTTCATGGGATGGTGTTAACTTTACATGGTTTAACCCTGTGAGTGCCAGTGAGTTACGCACGCTCTGCAATGCATTGCATACCCTACTGGCACTCAAAAGGGTTACTTTTACTTACATTACACACATTTTTTAGTACTTTGGATGTATTGATATGACTCTTAGGGCCTCATTGAATCATAAACTCTAAATGTTTTTCATTGTTTCCAATGGGCGCAAATTTAGGGCCCGACATATTTTTTTTTCCTTCAGTAGTTTGTCACAGCACAGGTAATTGCATACCTGACTATGACTTAAAACTGCCAATGGTACTTTGTTTTTTGTAACGCTTCCTGTTGAATCGAGCCCCAGATCTCTTCTCCTTCCATTTATCATCTATCTCTCTCACTCCCTTCATTCATATCCCCTATCTCACTCCATCACTACCTTCAATCATCTCATTTAATTTCCCTTCATGTCATCTCATCTCCCTACCTCCCTTCATTCATTCATCTCATTTGTGTGCCAACTCATTTAATTTCCCTCCAAGACATAATTTATGTCATGCCCCCTCCCACCGTCCCTCTATCCCCATCTCATTTCATTTAATTTCCCTTCAAGTCATCATTCATGTCATTCCACCTCCGACCCTCCCTCCGTCTCCTCTCATTTAATTTGCCATCATATCACGTCATCTCCCAACCTCCCTCCATATCATTGTATTTGAAGTGTGGCAGACCTTCTGTCACTGAGCAGGCTCAAATCGGACGTGATTTGTCACTTCCAATTAGAGAGTGCTCTTCCATAGAAGGTCCTGAAAGGACCAGAAAATGTAAAAAAAAAAAAAAAAAAAATTTAAAGTTGAAAAAAAAATTGAAAGTATCTCCCGCCACACTGCATTTCTACAGAACTGCAGATTGGAACATTACACAATATGGTACATGAAGGAAAGGAGACAGAAAGTTGTACTGGGCTATTCACGGATTTGGATCTTCCACCAATCCAGTAGGTACCCCAAATATAAGGTGACCTTGAATATAAGGCAAGGTTGTTTTTCATGCTCAAATGCATGAATATAACATTGCCTCTCAAATATATGTTCCCTCTGGAAAGAAATACATCTAATCTTCTCCTAAATGTATCCATTGTATCTTCCATTACCACATCCTATGGTAAAGAATTATACAATTTAACAGCCCTTACTGTAAAAATAAACATTCCCCTGATGAAGTTATTATCTCCTTTCCTCTAATCTTTAGGGGTGGCCCCTAATTAATTGATAAGGCAGCAATGTCCTTTTATTCTTCCTTGCACCTGACCACAACCAAATATAAAGCTCCTGCTCCTGTCTATTAGATGGAGCTAGACAGAGAGAAGGAAGAACAATTTCCTGCTTAATAGGAGGACAGTCAGACAAAGTAGATGGCTGCGCTGGGAGACAGACAGACAGCCGGAACAGAAGAGAACTCTGATGTTGGAAAGGACAGTTGTAAATAATACAAACTGGAGTCGTAGCAGGTGGGGTGAAATGTATCTGAGCCGGGGTTGAAGCTACAGGAAAAGGCTTCGACCAAATCAGCACGTGGAAGCAGAGTCGAGAAGATCTGTGTCAGATGCAACAAGATCAGTAGTAGTTTGAATCAGGAGATGGAAATTCAGTCAAGATAATCAGGGTAGAAGCCACAAGATCAGTCATAGTTCAAACAAAGAGATGGAAGTTGAGAAGAGACATGTCAGGTCGGTAGTCACAATATCAACTTAGTCAGGAGACAGAAGCAGAGTTGAGATACACTGGGTCACAAGCCACAAGGTCAGGCGACGACAGAATTAGGAGTCGGGAGCGGAGTCGAGAGAAGCCGGATAAAACACAAGCACTGCAGAGACAAGTCACGAGGTCGATGAGGAAACTAGCACAAAGAAGAGTGACCTAATGTTTGAGTAGGAATAAAAAGGCACCAGCATCCAATCAGAAAGAGGAAGGAGGGTAAGGCGACCAGCACAGGTGAGCGATTTTGATTCTGCAACCCCTCCCTCCCCCCTCGGGAGGTTGGGGGCAGATGGTTGAGTCAGATGAAAGGCACAAACCAAGTATGGACATTGGAAGTGGGGATCCAGGAGTGGTACTCCAGGCCACCACGAACTGGGGCCGGAACTGCCCCATAGAGGACTGATTTAAAAATGAGGATGATTTAAAAATGACTTTAATGCTAAAGCAGTATTTCTCAGCCTTGTCAAGTTCCCGCAACAGTTGTTAAAAAAAATATATATATAAATAAATAAAAATCATAATCAAATTAATATGTACAATTTAGTAAAATGCCTTCAAATGGCTTTAAAGAGGTAGACACTTTTATAAGAACAGGTATGCAGTCTCACACACACATCCCAGACAAACACACTCTTGCACACATATACAAAATTCTTTCCCCTGCCCCTCTTGAACTCAAGTCTCCATGTACCCAAGACAGATCAGTCTCTACCCCTGCACCATCTCACTTCCCCAGCCATGCGGGTCTCTTTCCCTCTCCTACTCCACCAACATACACATCTTTATCTTTCTCTTTCCCAACAAGTCCCTAGACACTTTTATAAGAACAGGTATGCAGTCTCACACACACATCCCAGACAAACACACTCTTGCACACATATACAAAATTCTTTCCCCTGCCCCTCTTGAACTCAAGTCTCCATGTACCCAAGACAGATCAGTCTCTACCCCTGCACCATCTCACTTCCCCAGCCATGCGGGTCTCTTTCCCTCTCCCACTCCACCAACATACACATCTTTATCTTTCCATTTCCCAACAAGTCCCTTCCCTCCAACACACAGTCTCTCTCTCCCACTCAATGGTCTCTAAATCCATCTGTCCTCTACCTTTTTTTTTTTTCCAGACCCCCAAATAAACAAAAAAAATGTTTTCCCTTCCCACTAGGTCTCCAATCCTCTAAAGGGTCCCCTGTGGCTCACAAACAGGTATAACCTCCCCCCTTGAAACAGGTTTCCATCCATACGCATGTCTCCTGTACACACTTATAAATGCACCCACGCATTGCTCCAGAATAGAAACACACAAGTCTGAGTCTGAAACAGCTAAGCCTCTTCTGAAGGGATCTTCAGCAGAAGGTTGCCCCAACAGGAAGTCAGAAATCCCTAATGAGCATATGTGAGCAGCCAGAACCGCCTGCAAAATGGAAGTCAGCACAAAGGGAAAGGTGGTAAACTGCAAATGATTGCTTGCATTTTGGGGTGGAACACACCTGATTTGTGGAGAGAATCATTACCTTGGTCTAGTACCCATACTGGTACGGGGTAGTGAAAAACATGTGTCTTCCATGGAAAAAAGGAAACTTTAAGAGTAACCAGGTACTCTTGCCTCCATTGGTGTAGTTGATAACCTTCTCCAGTTCTGGGCCAAACAGTTGCTTGCTCACAAATGGAAGAGAACCAGACTTCTTGGAAGACTGGGCAGCTGACCAATTCTTAAGACACAGAGTGATATGCATGGCCACAGAGTCAGCTGAGGCTTTTCCAGTGAACCTAGCTATATCAAATGCCACTTCGTGAGATATGCATTAGACTCAAGGATCTTGGATATAATTACCCCTAGTTCCTTCCTAGATGGGCCTGCATAGACCGCATCCAGTAGCTGCTTCCCCCAAACAGACATAGCCCTAAACACTGATGCAATGGCAAAGGTAGGGTGTAAACCGGCACCAGATGCTTCAGAATTTGCTTCCAAAATATAATCAAGGCATTTATCTACCTGATCCTTAAAAAACACAGAATACACCAGCGAAAAAGCTGTAATCTTAGCAAGACAAGAGACTGGGGGAATAACCACAGGGGACTAGGTCACTGTGCTATAAAGGTGTGCTGGAGAGATATAAGCCTTGGAAAGGATGGCATCTTGTCAGGGTCCTCATTTCTCCAGGAGTACCTGGTCTAATGCATGGTGTGGAGGGAAAATGGCAACAACCTTTTTGCATCTCTTGAAAATATCAGGGGTAAAGCAGCCAGGGTCTGAGGCCTCTGAGACTTTAAGTGTCTCTGGGACAGCCCAAATAATACCCTCAGTGGAAGAACCATGTCTTCCTTATAAGAATCCTCAACAGAGAAGGACAAATTCAGTTTGTCCGCATTAGTTTCCCCTTCCTTGGTGGAGGAATCCTCAGTAAAATGTCTCAAGATGCAGGATGAGAATGGCCCCAAGAGTCTGAATAGATGAAAAGTTGCTGAGGAAATTAGGCCTTAACCCATGCAGGCTACTGTCCAAATGATGAGGGCCCTTGAGTTTCAAGTGTGCGGTCAGCTCCAGCATAGTTTGCATCGCCACTGACAGTTGATCCAGTCGTTGCTCATACATATCCATTCTCCAATGGATATTGACCGAACTACCTTCACCGGACATGTCTGAGGTCATTGGCCCTTTCGTACTGTCACGGTTTTTAGATGAACACTCAGAAAGGATGATAAGGTTAAAATGACTTTATTGAAAGAGAGCAAACAAGGAATAAGGCCTGAAGGCCCACAAGGCAAATCACACAGTGAGATACAAATACACAATAGAAATAAGACTGCGGTACCAGAGTAGGTGGACTGGAACAGCAGGTTAACAGCCAGTAGAGAGACTCTTGACAGGATTAGTGAGGTCGAGGGCAACCCGTTGAAGAGCTGACCAGGTGAACGTACAGCGGGGGTGCACGTGAAACGGAACTGGCACTGCCCAGATGCCTGGGCACCAAACCCTGAGGGGCAAAACCACACTGGCCCAAACTGCATGGAAATGGCAACGAGGCAACTCTGACCCAGACTGTATGGAATGGAAACTAGGCAATTTAGACCCAGACTGTATAGCAACGAGGCAACTTAGGACCAGACTCAGTCCCCAACTACCAGGCAACCGTGGAGTGGCAATGCTACCCTCAGGAAGGGTAACTGAAACCAAGGTAGCTGCTAGAGACAGACCATAGAACGCTAGGGGTGGATCGAGGAGACAATAGGCAACTGTAATACAACCAGTGACCACACAACCTGCAGTATGGAATGTGTAACGCTGGCTGTAGCGCGAGGTACTGCAGAGAGCAGTGTAAGCCCTTCCCTGGACTGTCCAGGTATCCACAAGGTTAATGGTCAACGGCCAGTGACTTATTGAAAAACTCCCAGAGGGAGTGAGCACAGCATATCAGGTAGGAAGGCCACAGAGAGAGAGATCAGAGTAACACAGTCAGTGTAAGAACACCTGTACTGGTACTTCGAATGTGCACACCGCTAGCAGCGGTTATAGGAGCAGCTTAAGCCCAAGCTTAGCCTTTGGTCGACAAGAAACAGCGCCACGCGGCGCACCACCACAGCAAATGCAAAGCCCAGTATCACAATGGCCACCAGGGGTAGCCCAGGGCACGAGCGGACATGGTTGGTACCGGAGCCGGTAACCTAACTGGAGATAGTAACGGAAGGAATAGCACCACCAGCGGTCAGCCCTGGAACGAGTCCAATGGCCAGATACAGTCGACAACGGAGCGGGTCACAGTCTGAAGTGGTCAGACAAGGAACAACACACAGCCAGAGGTAGTCAGCAACGGATCGGGTTCTCCAGCCAGCAGCAGTCAGCAACGGAGCGGGTTCACAGTAGGATACTGTCAGCAAAGGAGCGGGTTCTCCAGCCAGCAGCAGTCAGCAATGGAGCGGGTTCTCAGCAGGATACAGTCAGCAACAGAGCGGGTTCTTCATCCAGATCCAGTCAGCAACGGAGCGGGTTCTTCAGCCAGATACGGTCAGCAACAGAGCGGGTTCTACAGCCAGATACGGTCAGCAACGGAGCAGGTTCTCAGCCAGATACGGTAAGCAACGGAGCGGGTTCTCAGCCAGAATACAGTCAGCAACGAAGCGTAGCAACAGAAACTTCAGGAACAAACTCGTATTCAGGCAGGCCAGGTCATACACGAATCAGCAAAGCGTAGAATAGACTCAGGACTCGTACACCACGAAAGGGCGTCTAAGGGAGGACATCCCAGGGTATATAAAGGCAAGCCCAGTGTTAGCAATTAAGACCAGCCAATCAGAATAACAATGTCGCCGCTCAGCAACAGAAGCACGGGCACCGTGATACTGGTCGACCTGAAGTAGTCGACACATCCGTTCAAAGTTCCTTAAAAAAAATTGATATCTCCCTTGGTGTCATCGAATGTTGGGTAAGTCTGATGGGTTACAGGGAGACCCACTTTGACCGCCTCGGGGCGCCCCTCTGCTGTCGGAGCCACTTCCCGCATACTCCTGGCCCAGTCTTCCCTAGCCTGTGCCATCACCCGGTCGATTATTTTGATCGATGGATTGGGTCCACAGACTGGTAGCCGTTGTGCGACTATCCGAGCCACCGCATCCTCACCATCGAACCCCCTCCGTAAGGTCCCATCATTCGATCGCGGTTCGAGGCGACCGGTAGTCAACACTCCGCCTTGTTGACCCTGGCGTTCCGGAGTGATCCGGCCAATGAGTGGAGTGTTCCTCCGCAGGCAAATCCGCTGTCTCTGCATCCATATCCAATAAAACTTGTACCAGATCCTGTTTCCTCAGTCCCGTGATGCTATGGCCCAGCTGAGCCACCAGGTTCTGTAATGTGGCCAGAGGAGCATGCTTGTATAATTCCGCCATCCCACTGGTAGCAGTGTTTCCAAGCTGGGTTTTGGACCTCTAGAGAGCGAGAGAATTTGTTGCTGAAACCGGGGTCAAACCAGCGGCTATATCTCCCCCTGGATGCTGGCTTCAGTTTGATCCCATTGCTGAAACTGGGGTAAAGCCAGCGGCTATATCTCCCCCTGGATGCTGGTTTCAGTTTGTTCGATCGATCCCACCGCTGCCACCAATATAACGGTAACCCAGGTAGCCGGGAAGCCCTGGGCCGTCGTTCCCTGATTCTCTGCTCTCGAGGACGGCTAGCCTCCATCGATCACCCCGGTTAGATCGTACCCTTCGCAGTCGACTTTCTACTCTCCCTCCGCAAACAGGTATCTCCGAGACCCACTCGAGCACGGCAAACGGAGAGCCGGGCTCGATCACCAAATTCCCACCAAGTACTGTAGACCGAAGCTCCGGGGAGGTCGAAGATCGAAGGCGGGATTCGCAGGAACAAAGAGTGAATAGCTCTAAAGCGCCTTGTAGGATGAGGATCAGAGTGGATCCTTTAGACCATCCAGGCAAGCACGACACACGGAGACTGCTTGCTTCCAAACACACTTTATTGAATAACAGCACATGTTTTATACAGTACAACACAATGCCACAATAGGACGGGAGGGGCCAAGTATTCTAATAGTGACTTGGCCGAGGGACCAATCAAACACATTAGGTATGTTACAAAGGGGACAAAAGGGCCGATAGCAGATGAAGACAGAGGGCCAATAGGAACTGGGGAAAAAGGGCCAATGGCAGATGACCTAATAAACATACTGCTCAAGATGTTACAACATTTGCAATACAAACATGTTTAATTAAGTCTGGACAAAGACAAAGACTTGATGGGCGGGAATACACATTCAGGGAATCAGGCCAGGGGTTGAAGCACGTACACACTAGTTTGAATATGCACCTTCAACCTTGGGCACTCAATGTGCGCAGGGAGTCGTTCGTCGACCAATACGTCATTGACTCACTGCCTCTGGTTTCCCGCGCTTGAGGCATCATCGATGCCCCCGAACCGGGAACCACCGTTTCTACTCGGTGACCGTGTACCCCTCGAACATATCACATACAAAAAACATTTGACATACATTAAACATACAACATTTGACAGTCCATGAAATATAAGTCCTTTAACATAGGGAATGGGTGGCCAGTTCGTACATTAGAGCCCTCAGTAACGGCCTATGGTCCATTACAAAGACCTTCCCCAGGCTGGTGTCGAACCTCATGCCAAGCAACACCAGCTCCTGGGATAGCACTGGAGAGGACTTCAACAAGTTCAGAATACACCCATGGTGGACCAGGAGTCGAGCACAGTATTGGACCTGCTAAGTCAAAAGTTCCTCCGAAGGAGACTTGAACACAAAATAGTCCAAATAAAAGGTCATATGAATGCCTCGGGTATGAATGAAGGCTGGCAAGGCCCTGCTAAACACCCGAGGAGTTGAAGCCAGGCCAAAAGGCAGAGCAGTGAACTGGTAGGGCTCAGAGGCAAAACGCAGATAGTGTTGACTGTCCGGGTGGATTGGGATGTGTAGGTACATATCATTGATGACCTGCTTCAACTCAGGTACAAATAGAGACTTGCTTTGAAAGGGTAAGGAAACCAGTTACTTCTTGGAAGATTGGTCTGCAGACCAAATCTTAAGCCACAAGGTGCGTCACTCAGTATCAGAGAAAGCCAAGGTTTTGGCAGATAACCTGATAGCCTCAAACAGGGCAACTGAAACATGTGTGTTAGCCTCCATCATGTTAGCCAACATAGCCAACAAGTCCTCCTCTCCTTGGGAGAATCCACACAGAAAGATTCCATCATCTGTTCCTCCCACACTGCAACAGCTCTGTTGACCCAGGCAGAGGCACAAATAGCTCCAGTGGCAGCGAAATTAGATCTGAGGATAGAATCTAGCTTCTTATCCTTGAGTCCAATGGTAGACCAGTGGACTTGGCTAGTCTGGAAACTGGGGGATCCACAGAAGAGGGAGAGGCCCACTGCGCCAAAGCTGCCTCAGAAAAAGGGGTACAGCTTAGAAAATCTCTTAGAGATAGACAACCTCTTATCTAGCATCTTCCACTACTCCAGGAGTATCTGATCAAGAGTGGCATTAGGGAGAAATACAGTAGAGGATTTCTTATGCCTCTGGAAAACATCTGTAGAGGATGAACCCTCACCAGGGGTGTCAGGAACCTGAAAGGTCCTCAAAACAGCCCTCAGTGGAGGGGAGAGGGTCAGTCTCACAAGAGTCTCCAAAGGAGTAGGAAGAATTCATACCTTCATACACCCCTTCCTCACGTTCATCCTCAGAACAGTCATCATCAGAGGAGGGCAGGCATACTCTGTGCCCTAAGGGCCACACATCTAAAAGTGTAGAGAGCTTTCAGGACTGAACAACCCCTTAGATGGAGAGAGGAAATTGGGCCATAGTGGACAACGATGTCTTAACTCACGAAGGTTCTTGTTCAGTGCTGGAGGGCCCAGCGAAGTAGTGGGGCCATAAAACAGGAGGGCCGGAGAGATCCAGAATACTCCCAATCCACATTTGAACAGTAAGCGGGGGGGGGGACAGAGACGCCCCTGAGTCCTTAGTCTTAGGTCTAGCCCCATGTCCCTTAGGATCTGACAGCCTTATAATAGTAGCGTCTAAACTAGTATAAGTCATTAGTAACAGTTCCCAAAACTAATAATTCATCCAAGAAAGTCCAGAAAGTACTTATCTGGAAGGCGAAGGGTTAATCTGGAGAAGGAGAGCAAGGAGAGCCGGCCTCTGCATAGGATAAGCAAGAGAGATGTAAAATTGTGACTGCAAAACAGACAGCCAATCAAAAGAAAGCCCACAAAACAGGCTGGGTAATGTACACTTCTCTGTTGCTGTTGGCCAGTAATGCCTACAACTCCATCCATGGACCCCCACAACACTCAGGACATGAACAGACAAGATGATTGAGCAACCAACAGTTGCAGAGATATGTTCCAGTGAAGTCTGCCCATGGAAGTCAAAGGAGCAAAAATGGCAGCAGTGCAAGAAGCATCCTTAAAGGAGCCAGGCACACGAAAAACGGACAAAATTAAAGATACCCCACATTACACATTGACTCCAGGGAACATGAAAGGGGAAGTAAAGAGACAGGACCTTAAAAGGGAAAAGCCCCAATCAGGAAAAACCAGCAGAGAAGGGGTTAACTGGCCCCAGTGCAGTCATACATGCTCCATAACTCAGGGGATGAACAGAAATAACATATCCAACATGAGTAGACCAAGGCACTCAAAGGGTTACTCACCATTCTTCATCTTCTGTCTTCAGATTACCATTGTGAAAAGAGCAGAGCCTCAGAGAGGTCCTGATGGGAGTGAAAACTTGGGTTACAAGATTCTTTCCACAGGGCTGCAAGGGTCTACCCAGCACCTACACACTGGTCAATCAACTCCAGAGAAGCCCATATTTACAGAAAAAACAATAAATAAACTAAAACTAAGCAGAGACGGGGAATTGTTGGCCTGCAGAAGGGGCGGGAAGGCTCCACTCTCAAGACCTTGTCTTCTGATGTGTTCCACCTTCCACACCACAAAATAAAGTGCTAGTCAGCCTTCAGCTCCACAATGAGAGAATGTGGCTGCCAGAGAAGGGAACTTGGACACACTCACAGGATCTATGCACTAAGGAAAAGGAATATTTAGTCTTCAGGCTCCTATATGTGCAGGCAAAGACACTACTCAGAGAAAGACATGAGAGTAAGGCAGCCTAAACATGCTATCTTCCACAAAACCTGTGCTCTGGTTCAAACGAGCTGTGGCATCTAGAGATCCCTAATGAGAGATTATACAGCCCCTTGTGTATAAGTTGAAAATAAAAAAGATTGCTAGGTAAGAGAGAGAGTATTTGCCCTGCATCTGGCTGGAGTTGGGTCACTTTTAAAATGGAGCATATCCAGGTGGGGGTAAAGTAGATATATGAGGGTGTCTCTGCCTCAGAGAGCCCTGTCGTCCTGGTGGAGGGGACTTTACCTCATGTTTCCTTTGTTTCACATAGGGCATAAGAGAATGTTTCTAATCTGGTGATTTCCATTCCCTGGCCCAGGGAATGATGGGGAGGGAAATGTGGAGCAACCCTCTTGCGCCTCTTAAAGGGATAGTAATGGTTAATTTTAAGTTGATTTAATATTGTAGACAGTAAAAAAAGGTTAACATCGATGTAAGTCTTATCTCTCAAACCTTTATGGTTTGAGATATAATTTGCTAAAGTTACCTTTTCCTGGCTGTTTTACTCAAGTCTGCCGTCTAGCTGACAGCTGCAGATTTCAGTCATTTGACCAGACAGAGGCTCTTCAGCAGAGCAGAAATCACGCTATTTATAAATAAATACTTCATTGGAATGGTCCACAAAGTGTGCTTGCAAACCAGGCACACTTTGTAGACCGTACTAAACTAAGTATTTGTCTTTAGATATCGTTATATCGGGTCTGCTGAAGAGCCGCATCTGGTCGCCCGACTAAAATCTGCTTCTGACAGCTTTACAGCTTGTCAAGCAGAAAGGGGAGGGACCAGAGAATGTATCTTCTTATATCTCTGAAACCATAACGGTTTGAGAGATACGAATAAGTGCAAGTACTCTCTTTTAACTGTATCTACCGTACAGTTAATACTTTTTTCTGACATTACTATCCCTTTAAAGATATCTGGAGATGAAGAACTCCAGTCAGAGGCCTCACAGATCTTAAGTGTCTCTAAAACTGCTGTAATCAGATCCTCAGCAGGTGACCCATGGTCTTCCTCAAATTAATCCTTGGAGAAAATGAGGAATAAATATCATCTTTATCAGTTTCACCTTCTTCAACAGAAAACTTCCCCATCCAAAAACACTAGATGGTCTTTGGGGTTATAGTAACATAGTTGATGAGGGTGAAAAAAGACACGTGCCCATCAAGTTCAGCCCATTCCAGGGGAAGGCAACCTCCCACAAAAAAAATGTAATCCTTCCCCATTTCAAAATGGCATTCGGATATTTCCCTGGATCAACATCCCTATCTGCTTTGAAGCCAACTGTCATAATTCCCAGTATTGTTCTGTGCTAGATAGGTATGCAATACTTTTTGAAAGCAGTTACAGTATCCGCAAGCATAGCATCCTGAGGCAAAGAATTCCATAACTTTACTGCCCTTACTGTAAACAATTCCTGCCTTTAGCGGAAAGGCGCTTTTAACTAAAACATCACTGCCTTTGTTCTAGTCTGAAACGCCTTTCCTCTAGTCTTACTGGATGACCTCTTGTTTGTTCAGGTCTTTGAGTAAATAGTTCATAGGAGAGTTCTTTGTATTGACCTCAAATATATTTGTAAATGGTAATCATATCTCTCCTTAGATATCTCTTCTCTAATGTAAACAACCCCAATTTAGCTAGTCACTCTTTATAACGCAGATCCTCAAATACTTTTCTCATATTTGTTGCATGTTTCTGCACTTTTTCCAGTACAATAATGTCTCTTAAGAACTGGTACTCAAAGCTGTACTCCATATTCTAGATGAGACTTTACAGAGGATTTATATAGCAGCAGATTTATAGTCCCATCCCGTGCATCTATACTCCTATTTATTTGCTCAGCTGAGCATCAGCTGAGTGACACTGAACACTGCTGTGATGTCTACCATCTATCAGTACCCCTAAATCTTTCTCTTATGAAGCTTCCTCAAGTAGTTTCCCATTTAGCGTATATATAGCATGTTTGCTTCTGCAGCCTAAATGCATTATCTTATGATTATATACATTAAACCTCATCTGCCACTTTTCTGCACTTTCCAGAACCCCCTTAATAGGAGAATATTTTTCATAGTAGAAATAAGGACTTTAACCAATGAAGGTTCCTGTTCAGAAGAGGATCCGGAAGTGGGTGTGTAAAGGACACAGAACAAGAGGGACATAAAATATACCAGTAAAATCCCTAGGAAGATCAGTCTGACATGAGGAAGAAAGGGTTACTGAGGTAAACCCCTGGTGGTCTTAGACTTGCCTATATCTTCCTTGTGCTGAGACACAGACATGAGCCCTCCAAAGAGAGTATACAGGACAGGAAAAAAAATATTAAAGACATGACGAAAGGAGGGAGATTCAACCACCAGAATAGAGATCTGAAACGTTGGCATGTTGTAGACTGGCTGTTGCATAGAAAAAGGAAATAGAGAGGCATAGCAACCCCACTTCCATGAGGCCCAGGAAAAACCAGGCAACATGGGAAAAATGTCCCTTCAAAAGACATGAATGGCATGGTAGCTCTCCAGATGATGGTTGTCCCTCTCATAATTGTCAAAAGATAGTGCACTGTAGCCTACCCGGTGCTGCAGGTGACTGAATGAATGCATTGGATGCCCCATCCAACATGGTAGGTGTGAGTGCTTTTGTTTTAAAGGAACCACAGCCCAATAAACAAAAAAAATAGAGGAAATCGTTAAATAAAACAATATAAAAGCAAGGGGAGCAACGGGGAACCTGAGTGCCAAACTAGCTAAATCACCACATACCCCTGAATGTGGCTACTAGATAGACAGAGGGGCATACTCACATGTCGTGTGTATTTTGAGAACTGGAATCCTCTTCAGGTTTCAGGCTTTTATATGAAATGGGAGGAGGAGGACAATGGCTAATTGAAAGTGTGAAAGCCATCCTCTAGCAGATAGGTTCACTTTGAAAATGTTGCAAGCAAAAGCACGTGCAACATAACCAGGTCGCCAGCATGAAAAGCACAACATCAGACTCTCACCCGCATCAAAAGGATGAGATTCGTATGTCACGTGCTTAAGCGTCGCAAGTTGAAATGAGTCTCCGGGATGTGCTGAAAACCTGCTCTATAAACAGACACAATTACCATTAATACTTATGTGCTAGTATAACCCATGTCACCTCTCCCCTGACTGCCATCGCTTTCCTCAGCAGCTACGGGTGCATGATTTGGCCCCCTTATATAAGTTAAACTTTTGGAGCTCTGTTTATGTCCTCTACTCCATACTGCAGCCTGTGCATCTGGGTCTATAGTTTGTCTGCTGCAGCGCAACTGATTACTCATGGTATTTCCATCTTGAAAGTCATAAATAGCAGAGTTCTCAGTTGCTCTGATCTTAGAGACTACCTGCCCTGTTGCACACGGCAGGGACGGAAATAGGGCTCCTCCCATGTCTCCTCCCCCCTTATTACACTCTTTCCCTTGCTCCGTGTCCTCTCTCTTCCACAGAGATCTAATCTTGTCTGCCTTGGTGCTGCACAAGTAAATATGTATATAAAAAGATAAATGGTGTAGACATATCATGTGAACATGGACATTCATAGATCTTATTTAAGTGAAATGCAGTATTGATTTATTAATAACATTTCAGCCACTAAAGGGGCTTTATGAAGGTCCCTTTTATGCAGTATTTTTTATTTGTGTTAACTTTTTTCCCATTTCTTCCTTTCTAAGAATTTATTCATATAGATTTATATCAAACGTCCATTTTGTGCAGCTTCTGAGCCCTGACTGGGTTTTTCCTTTCATATATTTGTTATGGTATTTAGTGTACCTAAATTTGTTAAATATTTTTGAAGCAGAAGGTTTTTATGGTGTTTAGTTTTCTTCTATTGCTTACTTACAGGATGAGCAGATCTTTTTTGTCCCTGGAGACCAGCTGTTTGCCCACTGTTTGCCCACACAAACAGCTTTTTCTTCACTGGGACACTGGTTTAATGGTGTTGTGCGTGTAGGAATCATACATAAATAAGGGAAACTGGCCTCTTAAACAGGTGCTGAATATTTAAACTGTAACCGTACCCCCAAGCACATCATCATAAGCGGCGAGCAGGAGCTAGGTGCCTTTACAACTTTAAACTTTGTTCATGGAAGCTTCTGGGGAAAGTGATGGCAGGCAGGGGAGAGCTGACATGGGTTATCTGTGCTGGGAGATTGAAGGCACACAAAGGGTGAAAGCTTAAGGTATGCTGGCACTAAAATGGATGGAGGCGATGTTTAAGGCTGCAACATAAGAAACTCGCCCTTTTGATGTGCGCAAAATTCTGATGTTGCGCATTTAATGCCGGCGACCTGGTTATTACGCCTTTATGTTGCTCTCTTTTGCGTGTGGCATTTTCAGTGGATACCAGCAGATCCAGATCCATTAAAATCAACTCCCTGGTGTTGTGTTCCACAGTGAAGAGAAAATAAAAACTCTGTTTCAAATAAAATAGTATATACATATTCAAGGACCCCCTATAAGGAGTTCTATAATGGAAGGCAGATGTGTAGGTATGGGATGGGGCGTGACACGGGGGAGACCCCTCAGTGACTATAGATGAAATGCACTAGGGGGCGTACACTAGGGCAGTGATTGGGAATACAGAGTACATGGAGATGGTACTCCTATAGTGTTTAGTAGCATGTAAAGAAATCCTCTCAGTGTGTGCTTTTAAGATTGACATTTTTTCAGCATTCCTCACGAGTTTCTCCTTAATGTTTCTTGCTAATTCTTGAGGGTGACTAAAAGCAGTCCAATGTCCTGAATGATTGTCTCCATCTCCATCTTACCTCCACTTCAGTCTTGCTTTTTGACAACCCCTATAGGCCCTTTGTGTTGGAAATAGACGTCTCTGCAATTGGAGCGGCGGTGGTCCTTTCCCAGCGGGCTGCTACTTCTGAGCTACTTCATCCAAGCTCTCTTTCTTTTCTTTTCCAAGCAGTTTTCTGCAGCAGAACGCAACTATGACATGGGCTACAGAGAATTGCTAGCTGTAAAGTTCGCACTAGAAAAGTGGCACCACCTCCTTGAGGGACCTGGTCATCCATGATAAAAATCTCCAATTTTTGGAATCCGCCCAGTGCTTGAAGCCTCGGAAGGCCTGCTGGACCCTCTTTATTACTAGGTTTGATTTTGTTATAACATACATTCTGGGCTCAAAAATGAAGTCTGATGCCCTATTTCAACAATGCTCTGCCTTACCGGATGCACCCTCAGAATCTATATTCCATCCTGATCAGATTATCTCAGCCATCTCTTCTACTACCCTTCATCTCAACTGTTAGAGTCCAGGACACCCTCAAGCCTACATCTGTCAAACCTCCTGTTTTTTTTCCTTCTCACTTTAGCCTGCAGGTGCTTCGCTGGACTCATTCCTCTCCTGCTGTGGGTTATCCTGGCATCCCCAAGACCACAGTGTTGCTCCATAGGGAATTTTTGGTGGCCTTCTATCCGAAGTGAACTTTCTGATATTGTCAGGGCATGTATATCCTGTGACACGAACAAGCAGACCAGACACCTTGCTGTAGATCTTCCCCCTTCACAACACTCTACTACCATTTTAGTTGCGGTAAATTGTTTTACTAAGCAGGTACACTTTATTCCTCTACCTGGCCTTCCGTCTGCTCAAACCTTGTCCTCCAAGTTCTTCCTTCTTCATGGACTCCCCCTCCAAATCATTTCAGATCGATGTTCTCAATTTATTGCCACTTTCTGGAAAGCTTTCTATCAGCTAGTGGGTATAGAGCTCCACTTCTCCTCGGCATACCATTGGCCAAACTGAACGTACCCTTCAGTCTCTGGAAATTTATCTCCAGCACAACATCAACAAACTATATAGTAACTGATCCCACCTTCTTCTGTTAGCTGAGTTTGACTTTAATAATACCTACCATGCTTCACTTCTCTGCTCACCATTCTTTGCTGCTGGCGGTTATCATCCTCACTCTTTTCCCGACTCGCGACCAGTGGGGGTCTCTGCCGCTGATGCGTCTCTGACCTAAGTAGCCATTGGGCCAAACTACGTTCTTGCTTAATGAAGGTAGCCACTCGCAGCAAGCGGTCTGCCAATCGGCACCACTGCCTTGCCCTAAATTTGCTCCAGGTAACCAGGTATGTCTACTGCTAATCTCCGTCTTCGCCAGCCCTCCCCAAAATTAGGGCCTTGTTTTATTGGTCCATTCCGAATCTTGAAGGCCTTAGCCCCTCTTTCCTATTCCTTGATTCTACCTCCTTCATTAAAAGATTCATAATTCCTTCCATTTTTCCCTGCTTTGACCACTGATCCTCAGCTGCTTTTTTATTCCTCCTCGTCTTCCCCGGCCACTACTGGTGGATGGTCATCCCAAATTCATAGTCAAGAAGGTCCTGGATTCCCGCATAATGTGGGACTCTGTACAAGATCTTGTCCACTGGAAAGGCTATGGCCCGGAGTACCGATCCTGGATTCCCCTGCTTTGGGTCTTCCATCGGACTCACCTTGGGAAACCTGGCTGCTCATAGGCTGCTGGAGGTTTATAGGTGTCTCATCACCTTTCTCAGATGCCAGTTTTTCAAGCTTCGATCCAGAAGTACCTGCATTTTGTTTGTCTCCAAAGCTGTTACCGAACCTGCCTGTTTTCTGACTGTGATTTTTCGATTTCCCCTTGGTTCCTCATTATTCTGATATCCTGGCTCTGACAATTTGGCTTTCCTTGACCATTCTTCTTTTTGCCCATAGGCAATATATGCTAGCCTCCCGTTACCGACCTGGCATGTCTCTGGACTCATCATTTGAGTACTCAGGGGTGGTTACCCAGAGGTCAGTGTGTTCTCTGTCTTTTCCTACAGGCATTTGTCTTGTTCATTTTCTATACCTCAGGTGGTCCCCTTCTGTTCTGGCCACCTTGGCTGGTCTTTTCCCTACTCCAGAGGAAGACAGGAGTCAGCACTGGTTCATTCAGTATTTCGTCAGTTCTAAGGCATCTTGGCTGATGGGTTACCAGTCTCCTATTATTCTGTTCCACATACTGGGGTTCTATACTAGATGGCCTAGCCATCCAGTCTAGGGTGTCCATCCAGGTCCTGGCCCCCGCTCAACTGGGGTCAGACATCTGGCTTCACAGCCAGCATCTTTACTCCAACTTCTGCAGCAGCAAGGATACGCCTGAGGGCTCCAACTGTCATATCAGGGGAGTAGGGACCCTCGTAGCCTAGGTACTGGTTAGATGCTGGGGGGGCGATGCTTGAGAGTGATGCTGGGGTGCAATGCTAGACTGTGATGCTTGGGTGCGGTGATGGCGTGGCAGAAACTCCCTTACTGCAGGCGAAGCTGGGTAAAGGTGCTGGTCGTGAAACCAGATTGTTCCACCCCGGAACTGAAAGGTAAGACAGGAGTAAGGAGAACAGGAAGTACAAGCAGTGGTTGGAATAGAAGATCAGAACATAATGGTCAGCCAAGCTGGGGTCACGTATCCAGAAGTCAGATCAGAATGGTCAGCCAAGCCAGGGTCAGATAGCCAGAAGTCAGATCAGAATTCAGAAATAAGCACAGGAATACGCCAACAGACTAGCTCATGGAACGGGCAGAGAACAGACATCTGGTTGAGTTTAAATACAAAGAGTGGACTTGGGAGATGTTCCAAGGTTCTTTGCATATGGATAACTTGATGACTGAGGACTCTAATTCAATCTTGAAATGCTTTATCTTGATGAACTTGTTGATTATCTTCAAGTCTAGAATTGTCCGAAACCCTCCTGATTGGAAATTAAGAATAAGAGAGAGCAAATGCCTGAACCCAACTGAGAAAGCAGGACATGCTTGACAAGTCTGTTCTACAGGAGTTCCTGAACTGAAGCAAAGAAAGCCTCCCTCTTGATCAGACTTGAACGTACTCTGGATCTTCTGAAGAGGTTTTGAGTTGGTACATTTTGCAATTCTAGAGGATACACTAGTTCCACTATCTGTAGAACCCAGCATTCAAGGTTCTTAAACTTTCTCCAAGCCTGGAAAAAAACTACCAGTCTGCCTCCCAACTTGGAGTGGTACTAGGGTCCTCTGTGCCTCACTGAAAGTCCTTTCTGGATTGTTGCTTCGGGCATAAATCCCTTCTGAAGCTGCCTCTCTGGTACTGGGTACAACCTAGGTATTCATTCTTCAGCTAATAGTGAGCAGCTTTCTTGATGATCTCCTCAAAATGTTCACCAAAATCAGTAGTACATGAGAATGGTAAAGGCAAGTAACTTTGCTTCTGAGGACTTATCCGCTCTCCTAGGATTTCAACCACATAGCTTGTCTTGGACTGACAGATAAAGCTGATGATCTAGCAATTAAGCAAATCATTTTCAACAAAGCATTGAAGAAGAAACAGATAACCTCCTTCATCACAGCCAAATCCTCAATGAGCTTTGATCTGGAAACTGAGGACTATTTTCTCCACTGGCAATGGCAGTTGCTGCTTTTGGATTCTGACCAGTAACCACAAATTGCCTTTTTAAAGCTCCAGCCATCTTCCACTCCATAGAATCTCTAAGGAAAGATCTGTCCTCCAAAGGTGAGCAGTTCTCTTAGTTAGATGAGCAATTGGGGTGTCAATCTAAGGGGGAAAAGTACAAGATCTAACATACTCCTCCTTAAAGGGAAACATTTTAAGAATCTTCATGAGATGCTGGTTCTTTTATCTCCCATATTCCATTTGGAGGTAACTAAATCCAGAATGAACTGATGGACAGGAAAAACTGGTGATGTCTTCTTGTTGCCTACAAATGTTGTACAGTATCTATCACATCCAGATCTTGAAGAGATTCAGTCAGCACCAGGATCTAAAGTTGATTCTTGTTAAAGGGCCCAATATTTTCTATTATTTCACCTTCCTCTTCAAAAGAAAAATCTGACTCAGGATCTAATAGTCTTGGTTCTATATTGTCTTCTTCCTCAAAACGGGTGGTAGTACCTTCTCCTGTATATAAGTTTGGCTTCTTCTTAGAATGTTCACCCTTCTGCATGGCTCTGTAGGTTTTCTGCTTAAATAACTTCATCCAGCTCTTGTGAAGGTAGGTCATTTCCAGCTGCTTTGCGTAAACAGTCTGGACAGAGATTTCCAGAATCAGACACAGGAATTCTGTTATCACAAGACAAACATATGAATTTTGCGGTCCTCTTTTCACCTTTAGTAGTTGCTTCTGATGGCAACTCTTCCTTCATCAGCAATTTGAGTCTGACCTCAATCAAACTGTGAGGAAGGAGACCAAGGTTGAGGGACCAGACAATCATCTGCTGTGAAGCACACTATGAGAGGATATAGGGGCAACAGGGGCTGGACAGACAGCATGTGAGGAGGGCTAAAAGGTAAGGGAGGAAGTACAGTCAACTGGTAAGACCAAAAAAACTGAAGGTGGACTTCTCAGACACCTCTTTACATTTTTCTTCTTGGTCCTACTCAGCTGGAGGCAATACACATTTTTTATGCTGGGGAGGGACACAGAAGAAATGGAAGCTGGGTGGGGGGGTGTAAGAAAGATTATATTTTTGTAGGAGAGGGATGTAATAGTAGAAACTGAATAGGGATAATGCATACGGATAAACACATAGAAATACAAAATTTACACAGCAGCTGCAAGCATACCTAACATGTATGTGGGTTCCTAATGGCCGGTCTTCTTTTTAAAAACTTTTAATGGGTGGGCTCTCTGCTGTTTGGATATTAGTTCCACCAAGATTTCAAAGGGCCTATCACTTAACTTTTTTCTCATGGTGAAATAAATACCATGCTGCCTTTAATCTTAAGTTATATTACATTAACCCTGTAACGCAGTGGGGCGTCCAATCCACTGCACACTGTTCGGTCTCTAAAGAAGTTTTTGAAGGGGTTTAATGCTGCCTCGGTTTCAGATGGGCTTGCATATATGTAAATGCAAGCATTACGATTTAGAGAGGTCCAGCGTCCCCAAGCATTCATTAATCTTTGCCTATATAGCAGGAGACTGAACCAGGTATATGAGAAAAGGGGATATTTACCGTTTACATGGCTGAGGTGCCCTGCTCCCATGTAGTTACGTAATTAAAAACCATGTATCAGGGTGCTGAAGGTGTTTTAAAATGCCAAAGCCCAGTTAGCACTGGCCTTCAGGGCAAAGCAGATCACTTTATTTTGTGTTTTGTTTCTACTATAGAGTTAGGATTTTAATTTTTTTCCTCTTAGAACTTTCTTCGGATAGCTAATTTGGCATCTATTGCAACAGAATATTTCTTTACCCTTTTCCAGACCAGTGATTTACATATGGCTTGGACTAGTAAACCTGCTCCATGTGAAATCTTACTATAATTGCAATTACTTATACAAATCCAACTCTTGTCTATGAAGAAGGTTATTCCGCAAACGAAAGTCTGCATTGTCACTTTTTTCTTAAAGAGGATGTATCACCCCTATACAAGTTAGCCTGTATAGTTTCATGACATAGCGAATATGTGTAAACGTTTATTAACCCTTTCAGCTCCAGAGAGGTACGCAACGTATTGCTTTAACTCTAACTAATTAGAGTTAGTCAAAATTTAAGCAATAAATGCTGCCCTGTCCATACTTCCGCATAGAGTGCTGTTACCTGCTTTGTAACCGCAGTCCGCCACTGCATCTGCTCCCTTCCCTCTATCCAGCCTTCTCTGATGATGGAGGCTTTCTTCCTGTAAGCTGGTGCGGTCTCATTGGCAGAGACTGATATCTAGCCAATGAGACAGCTCAAACTTACAGGAAGAAAGCCTCCGTCATTGGAGAAGGTTGGCTAGAGGGAGGGGAGCAGAGGCATAGTGACGGACTGCGGTTACAGAGCAGGTAACCGCAGTCTATGTGGAAGTAGGTACAGGGCAGCATTTATTACTTAAATTTTATTAAAAAATTAATAAACGTTTACACATATTCACTATTTCATGAAACTACACAGGCTAACTTGTATAGGGGTGATACATCCCCTTTAACATACATGTCTTTCAAGCCTCCCTCTTGTTTACGTGGGTTCTTCTCAGGTATGCAGTTTATGCAATTTTACACCGTCTAACTAATTTGTAATCACTTATCTGTGTATGCATTTCAGTCTTAACCAAATCTTCGACACCAGTAATGGGAACCGTACGATTTTCACTCTGACTACATTATTTCTCAAGGAACCTCTAGCCAGGGTGCATCCACTGTATTTTACCTGATTTGTGCATTATGTGAGATCATTGAGATTGCTGTTCCTTTTAGTAGACCTATAACTTACGCAAATATGTGTTTATATTTATTGATTGATAGAGGAGTATGTATTGTTTTGGCTTCATTATTTAGTCATATAGGTTAATGGACCTAAAGAGAACACCTTTTTTATTGTCCTTTATGTACTTTAAGAAATGTTACATTCTTTTTTTCCTTACATTTGGCTGATTTGTTTCTTGTTTTTGTATTGGTCCATTTTTACCACAATGATGAAACATAAATAGTTATGAAACTTTAAATTTCACTACAAATTAGCCAAGTAATTTTGGCAAAAGAAAAATATGCATCACCTTCAGTCGTTTGTCTTCCAGTCTAAATGTTGCTCGCCCATAATCACTGGCAAAGATATTTCCGAGGTCCCCAACATGCTATAAAGGTGAAAAAGAATACATATTAAAACTGTGGGTATCAAGTAGACAGGGATGTCTATCTTAAAACTTTATTTTCCAGGCTGCATAACTTATTTCCAGAAAAACCCCCAGAGGCAGACCAATAATCCAGGCATTGAACAAAAAAAAAATACATCCGTCTTTGGGAGGCTCACTTTGCATTTTCAGGGGCTGAACTACTTACCATTAGAGCAAAAGGTACAAAGAAACAGGGTGCAGAAAATTTTAAGGGACTTATGAATGCTAATGAGATTTACAATTTTTCAGCAGTGTGCAGTGAATTGGGAGGCTCAAAATTATTTGTACAGGGCCCTCATTCACTAGATTTGCTACTGTGCATTTTGACTGAAGTACAGTTACAATTCAAATTAAAGTTATATCTAAACTAACTAACTACTACATTTAAAATATGTTTAATTAGTCAAAGAAACACTAATCTATATATATATAAAAGAGAAAGGCTCATTTCATAATTTATGTCTCCTCAGGAGACACACACACCCAGGAGCAGCAGTAAGGAGGGGTTATTCATATTTATTCCTTGCTGGCACTCTTGCAGATACAGTAGGGGCGTGATTTTCACAGAAGTAGGAAGGGGCCGAAGGTCCCTGCTTACTCCTGTGAAAATCTCCCATGGACTTGCCCCTCCCTTAGTATCTGGCGGTAAAGAAAATTAAACATGGCCGACACACACACACACACACACACACACACACACACACACACACACACACACACACACACACACACACACACACACACCATTAACACAAAAAGAACATATGAGCTCTACATGTACCCAACACTCACACTACATTCAACATACTCACCCATAACACTCACACACACACACCCTACAACAATGAGCCGTATTCAGTTTGCCACATCCTATATTGCACTACAAATCCCATGATCCTCAAGCCCTACTCTCACAACCTATACACCATACCGCCGCCATCACAAAGCTCTGCACTGCCCGCTGTTGTCTCTTGTGCTTCACTGAGATGTATGCTAGAACGATGGCATGCAGCTTCAGCCGGGGCCCTGGAGGCGACCTTCTCCTATAACTGGAGAACAGGGAGGAGGAAGAGACCAAAATCACAGCACCACAGCCTGAATAGAGCTCATGCTCCCAGCTATTAATGCAACTCTTTCAGACAAAGCAGATGAACAAGCTGGAATCCAGATAACTCTTCACAACCACTGCTGTAGTGGCTACCCAGCAGAGGTACTGTTCACTGAAAGTTATTGTAAGGGAAACATTATAAAAATATTTCAGAAGATAAACTCCACTTTGGCCCATTTTTACATACCATTTACCCCTTGCAAAACAAAGAGGTGTGTAATGGTTTCAAATGCACTGAACTCCCCTCTGCTCCTTAAGCAGTTAATGTTCAGAATCTCCCAAAAAAATTCTTGACGTCCGTTTTCTGCCCTCCGCCAGCTCATGGTCCGTTTTTGATCCCTCTGCCAGCTTGCACCCTGTTTTTGGGCCACCTGAGTGCAGCGTCTCATTTTTTTTGCCTTCCTTACCCCTCTCACCACTTTCAGCCCCCTCTTGTCTCGCTTCACACCTCAGCCCCCATTCCTCTCACCTCACACCTCATCTCACACCAATGCCTTGCACCGAGGGGCACAGGCAGCCCAGGTCTACTGTCCTTACTCCTAGGGGCCCAGGCCACTCACTTGTACGATGCATCACACCTAGCTCCACATGCCGATGTTTTTATTGCACTGCCTTTCTCATACACACTGCAGCCAGTGTTCACCTGGATTGTGAATTACAGCCATAAATCCAGCCTGCCTGTTTACTTTACTTCTGACCTGGAACCAGACCCAGAAGGTAAAATGACTGACAACTGGCACTTCACTCCTACAATTCAGGTTTCTCTTTTTACATATTTATACATTACTCACACTGAGATATAATACACTGATACATACACACTACGATACAATCCGCTCATTCACCCATACTACACACTACTATACACACACAGTTCCAAGTCATCTATATCCAGTAGGAATGGGGACTTTTTTATGTAACAGCATATAGCGACTCCCTCATGGTTTTTTTTATTTTTTTTCCCCTAATTTCTACCTGCCCCTTCACTCATATCAGCACAATAAACTCTCCTCTCCAAAATTTGTTGCACTGTTTTTACTCCCCTCATAAGTCACCCCCTTATTGCTCACGCCTGTGTTTCTGTGTGTGCATACATATGTATCAGTGTGTTTATATCTCACTCTGTGTGTGTGTGTCATATTGTCTGTGTTGCATGTGTATATCTGTCTGTCTGTATCACACTATTTATATGTCTGCATGTTGTGCCTTGCATGCATGTGTCTCTCACTGTGAGTCACTGCACGTGTCTCACTCTGTCTGTATGCGTCTTGCATAAATGTGTACATCAGTGTGTGTGTGTGTCTCTTTCATGTGTTTGTGTCTCACTCTGTGTGTATGTGTATATCAATACAACTAAGCTTGTGTCACTCTTACCGCATGTCATTGTAAACATATTATACATTCCTTACATAAAATGATGTGAAACGTCTTCCCACATTGCCAGTGCTTCTCTAATAAAAAACCCAATTTACCTTAATCTTGGCAGAAAATCCTAAAGACCACTATGAGATGATATAAGCTAAGTTTGAGATGTTTGCTGGAGAAACTGAATATGTTTATTTTTGTGTTGTTATTTTTGCAGTTGTATAAGTGATTGATTGCAGTCTGTGTATGGTGGAATTGGTTGTGTTGTTTGCTGTGTTGTAAATGTTTTATTCTGCTGTAAAAAGCAGGAGGACAGTGAATACTTAAATGTGTGAATCTTGCAACAGTGTGTAAATGCAGAAGTGTTGTAAATGTTGGGAATATAATAACAGGGGGATTCAAGTAAGTGCAGAAGTGTGGTTAGTGTTGGGAATATAATAGGGGATTACACAGGGGAACACATATTTATTAACTTTATTGTGCATATTTTTTTCTGCCTGCCTTTTAGCTCGTGCTAACTGGCATAATAGGAGTGGTAGCATGACTATCCATTTAACTCAGCACAAGCTGATATATGTTTGCACACCTGGAACAACCGTTTCAGTTGCATACCTCTGTGGCATATGTGACCAAGTAGCTACTCTGGAAGCTCAAAATAGAGATCTGGAAAGGCAAATTGCAACACTGAGGAAGACGAAGAGTCTTGAGACGGGTCTGCTGACTGATCAGAAGGAAGCTCTTGTAGGAAGTTCTGGGGGTGGAGATTGCACAAGAAAGAGTAGGTAGCTAGATGGATTACAGTAAGAAATAGCAAAATTTGCTACATTGAGTGATAATGTTGGGGATGTTGGCATTTTCTGGAGAGGACTGTTCTCTCTAACAGCTGGGAGAACAGCCCCTCTAGCAGTGATGGGTTCTGGAACTCGGCGGGGTGGTAGGGGATTCCATTATTAGGAAGACAGACAGGATAATCTATTGCCAGGATCACTACAACAGAAAAGTTTGCTGTCTCCCAGGTGCTCGAGTTTGACATGTGGCAGATCGGGTTGATATATTGTTGGGAGGGTCTGGACATGACTTGTCATGGTACATGTTGGTACCAATAACAATTTGACCAATTTTAATTTGTTGAATTCATTGTGCGAAATCATGTCTTATATATCCTCTTTTTTGTACAAGATGATGCCAATGTTTTTTAGCCCAATAACTATAAATGTATATGTAAATTGTATTTTTGTGTATCGCATGAGCCTACAACTTGAATATCACTTATTTGATATTTATTCCAAAACCAAGACACACTCTCAGGACTATGAGATCGAAAAAGTGTCCTTTATTTGTAAGAAATCATAGTGATAAAATTGAACTTATACACTTTTCTTAATTCATTATATGGATCTATATTTGGGGTTTCTTTGAGCACATATTGATCATCATCAACAGGGACATAAGTTGTTACTCCATTATCATTTTGCCATGATTACGTAAGTGTACGCCATATTTTAGGTGGATTTAGCCTTGTACGCATGTGCATAAAATGGGTAAGAAGCACATGCATTAAATATATATAAGTGGCGTATACTTATTGTGACAGGTCCCTTGTGCCCTTACTGGGCACACATGTCCAAACAGCTTCTTCCCAGCAGCCAAACCACTGATGTCAGCCCTATCTCGAAGATTCGGTCCACAAACACCTTTCCTCCAAGAACATCAGATGACACATGATACTTGAGGTAAAAACAGGAACTGTTTATGTGGACACATAGGATTTATATATGTCTGTGAACACAGTCAACCAATAGCAGATGAGATTCACAAAACACCCATTTGACTCCCAGTATCCAGATGCTATTCCAGGTAGCCACTGCCCCACCCCCAATATGTAACAGTGTCTCAGGCCCAGTGCCACCCTGGAACCTGGCCACCACCCTTCTCCATTTTGTAGTTTGGCCCATGCTTCTGTATGGCCAAATGGCTGCTCCCAGTCTGGGCCCCCCCAAACCAAAAGAGCCCCTGGTTCACAAGTGACAGTGTTCCATCACATATCTCTCCCCAGATCAAATCCGGCAGACCCAGCATGACCCTAATGGTTCGCTGGAAGCTGTCCAGGCGGCCCCATAAAATTCACATGTCCGCCTGTAGGCCGCTTTTTCTGGGTAGGTGGCCCGGCTCTGGAGCGTGGGCTCGTGGCTGCCTTCCAGGGTAGTGGAGGCCTGGCCCATAGTCTGTGGGTAAGAGACCGGCCTCCACGCCTATACAGCAGGTCAGCAGTTTTAGCTCCATCGGCAGGCATTGGGAACCACTGACTAGTACTGGGTGGTTTGGAGTCTCTGGTACCGCTAACAGGAGGGTCAAGGGGTTTACATTGTCTGGGCTGTGCGGGTGACCGTTTCCAGCCTCCATACTACAATCTCCAGGCCCAGCCTTCTCAGGCCTCTCAGCAGGCACAAGTCTTTCTCCAATCCCCCCACCCACAATCAACAAAAGGCACAAGCCCACTTGGCTCTGGGCTGGCTGCCCAGTGTTCCCGGGGATCCCGGGGGCAACTACAGTCTCCACCACCTTTACTGGGCAACAGTCCCACAGGGCTGAATCTGTACAATTCTTTTCTTCCAGAACTGTTACAGAGAGAGGACAGAGACCAGTGGTACTCTGCCTGGCTGCCAGCGCTTCAGCGGGATCTCCCGCACTCGCATGGCCATCAGTACTTGATAGGCAGAGGCCAGAGGTGCTCTGCCCATTAGCTAGCACTTCCCCTGGGGTGGTGCCAATCGGAACTGAGGTCACATCCACTGCACCATGAACATCAGGTAGCTCCACGTGCTCTGGAGCCTTCTGCTACCCGAGACCTAGAAGGGCTGGGAGCGTCTCCTCCGGCTCCCCCGATGACGTACATCCAGTTGCTGGGGTGGTACCGGACCAGCTGGGCCAGTTGCCCCGCATCATTGTGGGGCAGGTGTAGAGACCTTGGTCCCATCCACACCTGCTGACTTGATGTCTTCGCAGGACCAGTCTATCAGAACTGCTATTTCTGGAGCTGGTTGTGGTGTAGGTGGTACCGTGGCTAGGGTCTCTTGCCTTGGGTGTTGCAGGTCTGAGTCGGCCACCCAGCTTCCCTGATCTCCAGGTACAGACACTACGGTCCCATCTGCACAGTCAGTTTCAGGTGTCTAGTCTCCTGCTTCTGTGGACTCCAGTGGCAGGGAGAGTTATGCTCAAACAGTTCTAGATAGTCTGCCTCGAGGTACCACTCCGGGGACACTAGCCACTCGAGATCCGGCCCCAGGGTTAGTACGTACCTTCGAGGGTGCCAGTCTCTCCTGCCTCTTGGCCTGGATGTCCCAGAACCTATACCCCTCAGGAGCAACAATGTCTACCATTTCTGCAAATGCTTTCCTTGGTAGGCCATGGCTGCTGAGGTCTTCACTTTCCGGGGAATAGTGGGTCCCTAAGCTCCAATGTTGCTGGTTTGCAAACCAATAAAATGACCGATATCGTGCCTGGAGCTCCCTCTCTTCCCAGTAGTGTACGCAACTCTGTTGCTTCTCTGTTTGTGGGTTGATCCCTGAGGACATGGAGCCGCAACTTGACCTGGTCCCCGAAGTGCTGTTCTGGGGGGGCAGAACTTTGCCTCTATGTCTGTACCACACCTTGCGGACATCTTCCCACATCTCCAGCCTAATCAAAGCTCTCCATTCCAGGCACTTCTTCTCTGGAACCAGCCCTCCTATCACTGCAAGGGCAACTTCAACTCTGCGTTCAAAGTCCCACACTGGAGCTTCCCAATCAGAGGTATCCACTCCCATCATTTCCGCCATCCAAATCTCCTTATATTGGGTGGTCTGTTTCCACACCTCGGTCCTCGTTTTTTGGACGGCTGCCTCAGAAGGGATGGGTCCGTAGACTGCCAAACTTCTCTGCACTCTGCTGTGATACCTTTCTTATGCTCGTCTCAACACCACCTTGTATCCAGGCGTCCGCATCAGCCAATCGCTCTCCATGGCTCTCTGTTGGCTCTTCCTCACTAGGAAACAAAATTAACTTCTTAGTTGTGGTTTGGATCCATTTTGAAATGGAAGAAGCAGATCCCATTGCTTGCCACCAATGTGACGGGTCCCCTGTGCCCCAACTGGGCACATCCATCTGAACAGCTTCTTCCCAGAAGCCAAACTACCGATGTCAGCCCAATCTTGAAGATTCGGTCCGCTAACACCTTTCCCCCCAAGAGCATCAGACGACACATGATGCTTGAGGTAAAAACAGGAACTCTTTTATTTGGACACACAGGGTTTATATATATGTCTATGAACACAGTCAACCAATAGCAGATGAGATTCACAAAACCCCCAATCTTACTGATAATTAAGGTAACACACAATACAATACAAACACACAGTCCTTCTATCAGGTCTGCTAAGGTAATTAGATTTACATCAGTGTCTGACATAATACAATCAGTTTCACAAAGCAACAAATGGAAACACATAACACCAGGAAACCTACTTTGCATATAAACACTAACACAGTACACAATGGGTGAGGCAGTAGGACATTTGACTCCTAGCCTCCAGATGCTGTCCCAGGTAGCCACTGCCCCACCCAAAATATGTAATAGAGTCTCAGGCCCAGTGCCACCTTGGAGTCCGGCTGCCACCCTTCTCCATTTTGTAGTTTGGCTCATGTTTCTGTATGGTCAAATGGCCTCTCCCAGTCCGGGCCCCCCAAACCAAAAGAGCACCTGGTTCACAAGTGACTGTGTTCCGTCGCACTTGTGTCCGGTACTGATTTCTCCTGTTCAAAATTTGGTTTCGTGACTACTCGGGAAGTACTGGGTAGCTGTCGCTCATAGTATGGCGCGGTTACCTCTAGAAAGGTAAGCGGAACATTTACAGCTGTACTTATAGCAGTGTGAAGAAATGTTTCTTATCAATTGTTGCAATTAGTTTTAATTGAGCAGGGCATGATCACATATTGTATAATGTTTTTTATTATTTCACATAGCTTGCATAGAGTTATTTATATATATATATACGGAATACCCAGATATCTGAATTCATGTAATCAGAGACCAGGACTGATGTGAAGTTATAAAAGGATTTTAGTCTTACCTGTTAAATACTTTTCTCTTAGTGTATATAACTCACAGGTACCATGGGGAGGCGACAGCTCCTCCCAGTGGGCTGGAACAATTCTCAAAGAAGTGCAGGGGTGGAGCCTCCCCTCCTCCATATCAGGCTACCTAACTAAGCTCCGCCCAGATAGATATGAGAAAAAAATAAACATATCAAGTAAGACAGGAAGAAGGGAAAACTCATGTGAGTGATGAACCCAAAAGGACTCCCACATCCAGCCATAGGATACCCAGCATGGTCCCTTTCACTGGGTGGGAGACCTGTGAGTTATATGGACTAAGAGAAAAGGATTTAACAGGTAAGACTAAAATCCTCTTTTCTCTGTCATCCAATATAATTCACAGGTACCATGGGAATGTACCAACATTGAGCTCCCCGGGGTGGGAAGAGAAGGAAAGGACCAAGAGCCAGTCCCCCATGATACCAGAGTTCCGATGGATTATCCAGGACACGGAACAGCCCAAACTAAGAAAGTGTCAACGGACACTGACTAACATAACACAACACACAAAAACAAGAGCCAACAGGGCTCAAACAGTTTAAAGAGCTATAAGCTGCCTCCAGGATTTTCTGCCTCCAGGATTTTCCTGCCAAAGCTGGCTTCAGTCAAAGCCAGAAGATCAACATGGTAGTGCTTGGCAAAGGTGTGCACGGAAGACCAAGTGGCCACCTTGCACAGATGTTCAGCAGAGGCCTCATTCTTGTAGACCAAGGAGGCCCCAACACACCTGGGGGAGTGTGCTGTAATGCGGAAGGGAACAGGTTTCCCTCTGAGCTCATAAGCCTTGCAGATAGTAGACTTAATCCATTATACAACAGTCACCTAGGACACAGCTAAACCAGCCCTGGGACCATCAGAGATGACAAATAGAGCATCAGTGTTACAAACAGATTCAGTAAGGTGCACACAGAACGTGAGGTAGCATACCACATCCAACAAGTGGAGATCTCTCTCCTTGCCAGATTTAGGGTCAGGACAAAAGGAAGGCACAACAATCTCCTGATTGATGTGGCACTCAGAGACCACCTCTGGAAGAAATTTCTGAGAGGTACGGAGAACAGCCTTATCCTTGTGAAACACCAGGAAAAGTGGCTTCAGCAACTCTGCAGACAGAGACTACAGCCAAAAGAAGGGTCATCTTCCACATTAGAAGACGTAGTGGAATGGTAGCCAAAGACTCAAAGGGTGGCCGCTGCAAGACTCCCAGAACCAAATTCTTCCTGGTAAAACATTTACTAAATAAAGATCCCACTGGGGAGTGGGAGCCTCATAAGCAGGGAAAGCATGAGTAACACTCTGAAATACTTTTACATCCTACAGCATGGCAATGCGTCTCTGGAAAAAGACAGAGAGCTGAGGTCTGGACCTTCAAGGAACTAAGGATAAGGCCCTTGTTCACACCATCCTGCAAAAAGGACAAGATGGATGGAAGATTAAACTCCTGTGAGGACAGATCCCTGTTCACACCCCAAGAATGAAAGGGAGACCAAACCCTGTGGTAGGCCTTAGAAGAAACTGGGTTCCTGGCTTGGATCATGGTGGAGACTACCTCAAGAGAAAAGCCCTTCCTCCTCAAGACGGAGGCTTCAAAAGCCAGAGTGCCCATGTCCTCTCTCCAGAGGTAACCCTGGAGGAGGAGATCCGGTCTGTGTGGCAGAGGAAATGGACCCTGAGCAGACAACTCCAACAGTTCTGTAAACCAAGGTTGCCTGGTCCAATAAGGAGCAATCAGTATGACTGATGCACCGTCCATCTGAATCTTTCTCAACACCCTGGGGATGAGAGGAAGAGGAGGAAAAATGTAGGCTAGATGAAAGCGCCAAGGAATGGACAAGGCGTCCATTGCAAACACCAGAGGATCCCCCCCAGCAAGAGCAAAACATCGGAACCTTCCTGTTGTCCCTTGTAGCCATCAGGTCTATACAAGGATGCCCCCATTTCTGGACCAGCAAATCGAAGAACTCTGGATGGAGCTTCCTGTCCCTGGGATCCACCGCTGGGGACTGAGGAAGTCCGCAAGAATGTTTTCTAAGCTTGGGATGTGCATGCAGGGATGGCAGGAACGTGTTCTTCAGCTCAGGCCAAAATAGCCTTGTCCTCTAACCAAGAGGAAGCACTTCTTCTGTCTCCTTGCTTGTTGATGTAAGCCCCAGTCATGGCATTATCTGACTGGACAGCCCCTCAGTGGAGGGGACCAGTACACCACAGTATGGAGAATGGCTCTGAGCTCCAGAATGTTGATGGGTAGGAGGGTCTCCTTCGCATTCCCTGAACCCCCAGGTGACCCAGGACAGCTCCCCAGCCATAAAGGCTGGCATCCGTTGTCACCAGAGTCCAGTAATGGACAACAAAAGGTTTCCGCTTCCTCAGGTTGGAGCTGTCCAACCACCAGAGGAGGTCCTGCGTCACTTCCTGGGGAAGAGAGACTAGACTATCCAAGAGTTCCAGGTTCATCCAGAAAGCCCTGATAGTGAACCTCTGAAGCACCCTGGTGTTGACCATGGAGTATGGAACCACCTCCATAGTAGATATCATCTTGCCCACAAAGGATGAGAACTTGCGTACCGGGGCTGAGGTCCATTCAGAGCATGGAACACCTTTTCATGGTCTGCTGAACAGAATCCTCTGTCAGATAGACTATGCCCCGACAGGTGTCCAACAGGAGACCCAGGAAAACCAGATTCTGAGAAGGATCTAAGCACAATCCTGTACCTGGCAGTCCAGGAGGTCCCTGGAAGGAGCCTTCAGCAGAAGGTCATCCATGTACGGCGTCACCTGGACCCCCTTGGTGGGCAGGAAGGCAATCAAGGAGCCTAAGACATGTGTAAACACCTGAGGAGCAGTGGTGGGCCTGAAGGGGATAGCAGTGAATTGGAAATGTCCCAGGGTGCAAGCAAACCTGAGATACTTCTGACTGTCCACATGAATCAGAACATGCAGGTAAGCATCCTACAAAGAGGCCAGAAATTCCCCTGGACACATTGCTGTGATGACAGAGTGCAATGAGTCCATCTTGTAGTGAGTATGGACCACAAAAGAGTTGAGGTCCTTGAGGTCCAAGATAGGGCGACTGCCACCATCCTTCTTGGGAGCCACAAAGAGGTTTGAATAGAAAGCTAAACCTCTCTCTAGCGGAGATACTGGAGTAAGGACTCTCTTGTCCAATAGAACATGCACTGCCCCATTGAAAAGACTTACCTTTTCTTGACCCAGAGGGCAAAAAGAAAGGAAGAATCTGAAAGGAGTCAGAAATACAAAGGAAATCCTGTAGCCTCCTGAAACCACCTGTAATACCCACTGATCCGCAGCAGAGCCTGCCCAAATGCTTGAAAAATGCTACAGGCGACCACCCACAGGGAGATGCAGACCAGGGATCGGCAAGTCATGCCAAAAAGGTTTGGTGGATTTGGGTTTGGTGGAGGAGTGCTTGGACTGCCACTGCTGCCTGGGCTTGGGGGTGGAGCGCTGGCTGCTGGTCTGAGACCCACCTGGAATCAGCCTTTGCACTTCACTTTGGCGGGGACAAAAAGATGCTGCTTCCTCGCCACATTAGGACGTTTGGGATCCTGAGGCAACAAAGTGCTCTTACTGGCCTCACTGATGATATTCTTCAGTTCAGGCCCAAAAAGAGATGTACCCTGAAACGGGAGAGAAATAAGCGACTTCTTAGAAGATAAGTCAGCAGACAAAATCTTATGCCACAGAGTGCGTCTGGCAGCTACAGAAAAGGCAGAAGCCTTAACCTCAATCCTGACAGCGTCAGAGGGCATCAGTCACATAGGTCTGAGCCTCAGACATGTTGGCTAAAATTACCAAAAGGTCCTCCTTAGGGGCACCATTACAGACAGCGTCAGTAGGCTGTTCAATCCAAACAGCAATGGCTCTGGTAACCCACACAGAATCCAAGGCAGGCCTCAAGGAGGCAACTATGGCAGTGAAAGTAGACTTCAGGATAGCTTCAAGCTTCTATCAGTTAAATCCTTAAGTGCCGTGGCATCCACCAAGGGCAAAGCAGTGGATTATGACAGTCTGGAACTATGTTGATCAACCTGAGGAGGTGTATCCCACTGAGCCAAGGCTCTCTTGGGAGAGAGCAAGAAGCTCTTGTGGAGTCTCCACTCATCCAGGATAACCTGATCTAGAGTGGGATTAGGTGGAAACATAGTGCAGGACTTCTTGCGCCTTTGAAAGATGTCAGAAGTAGACTACTTCTACAGGGTTAACAGGAATGTTAAGGGTAGTCAACACAGCCTTGATGAGACCCTCAGCAGAGGGTTCAGGGTCAGCCTCAAAGGGGTCATCATAGGTATGGGAGGAAGCCCCTTCCGCACACTCTCCAGCCTTAGACTCTTCAACTGAATCCTCCTCAGAGGAATACCAGGGGCCTTAGGGGCCACAACCCTGAATGAAGAGGGGGGCTTCCAAGACTGAAGAACCTCCTGAAGAGAGATACTTTAAGTCCTTGACCAAATGTGGCTCTTGTTCATGGCTGGAGGGCACTGGTAGAGAAAATAGTAACATAGTAGATAAGGCTGAAAAAAGACATGCGTCCATCAAGTCCAGCCCATGCCAATAACACCCCTGTTGATCCAGAGGAAGGCAACAAAAAGTCCTCTGGAGCAATTTCCAGTGTAGGTGTGTGTGTGTGTGTGTGTGTGTGTGTGTGTCAAATAGTTCCCCGGCTCAATATCCTATTTGCTTTGAAGCCATCTGTCATAACTGTCAATATTGTTCTGTGCTAGATAGGCATCCATTGCTTTTTTGAATGCAGTTACATTATCTGCAAGCACAACATCCCGAGGCAAAGAATTCCATAGCCTTACCACCCTTACTGTAAAGAATCCCTGCCTGTATTTTAGTCGAAAGCACCTTTCCTCAAGTCTTAATGGATGACCTCTTGTTCTTAGCTCAGCTCTTTGCATAAATAATTAATTGGATAGTTCTTTGTATTGACCTTGAATGTATTTGTAAATGGTAATCATATCACCCCTTAGACGTCTCTTTTCTAATGTAAACAAACCCAGTTTGGCTAGTCTCTCTTTGTAACTCAGATCCTCCAATCCCTTTATCAGTTTTGTTGCATGTCTCTGTACCTTTTCCAGTTCAGTAATGTCTTTTTTTAGAACAGGCGCCCAAAATTGTACTCCATATTCTAGATGAGGCCTAACCAAGGATTTATACAGAGGTAGGATAATATTAGCATCCCTTGCGTCTACTCCTCTTTTTATGCAGGCTAGTACTCTATTTGCTCTTGCAGCAGCTGAGTGACTCTGCACACTGCTGTGAAGACTATTGTCTATCAGTACACCTAAATCTTTCTCTAATGAGGATTTCCCAAGTTGTTTCCCATTTAGAAACAAATTAAAAAGCATTGGGCCCAGGACTGAACCCTGCGGCACCCCACTTATAACCCTAGACCAATTTGAAAAAGTTCCATTTACAACAACTCTCTGCCATCTATCATTTAACCAGTTCTCAATCCATGTACAGATATAACCACCCAAACCGAAGCCTTTTAATTTATGCAGTAACCTGTTGTGAGGCACTGTGTCAAAGGCTTTTGCAAAATCCAAGTATACTACATCAACAGCAATTCCCCTGTCCAAATTACTACTCACTCTTTCATAAAATGCAAGTAAATTAGTCTGACATGATCTGTTCTTCATGAAACCATGCTGATTCCTACTAATGATATTGTTTGTCTTCACATAGTTCTGAATACTGTCAGTTAATAACCCTTCTAGTATCTTACCCACTATGGAAGTCAAGCTCACAGGTCTATAATTTCCTGGTTTGGATCTTGCTCCCTTTTTAAACAATGGAACTACATCAGCTTTCCTCCAATCACAGGGCACTATGCCTGATGAAAGTGAATCAATAAATATTAAGTATAATGGTTTTGCTATTACTGAACTAAGTTCCTTAAGTACCCTTGGGTGTATACCGTCCGGTCCAGGCGCTTTATTCACTATAACCCTTTCCAGTCTCTTTTGGACCTTGTCCTCAGTAAGCCATGTAGATGTTGGAGGAAATTCCATGGTTTTGTCTGTTTGCCCACAGCTTGTCATTTCTGCTTCCTTTGTATATACTGAAGCAAAGAACGTATTTAGGGTGTCAGCCATAGCTTTATCCTCACTAATCAATTCACCTGTTTCAGTCCTAAGATGACCAATATCAACCTTAACTTTTTTGTTGTTAATATACTTGTAGAATTGTTTAGGGTTTTTCTTGCTCTCATTTGCAATGTTTCACTCATCACAGCGCATAAGGGGCATAAGTGACCTGAGTACTCTCTGGGAAGCCCTGCTTGGCCTGAGGAACAGTAATAGAAAGGGGTGTCAAAGACGCTCCTGAGTCCTTAGCCTTTGGTCTAGCCCTATGTCCCTTTTGATCCGCCATCCTAACAGGAGAAGTGTCTTACAGTGATAGGGAACCCAAATACTATCACCCAGATTAATAAAATCACCCTAGAAAGGCTAAAATGTACTGATTTGGCAGTTGAAGTGTTAACCTGAGGAGGGGAGTAAAGGATTCCAAGCCCTGCGTAGGATACTCAGCCCAAGAGAGAAAGAAAATGGAGTCCGAACTCAGAGCCTATCAGAGAAAAGCCAGTGAAATGGGCAATATGAGAAATGTAGTTTCTCTCAAGGAAGTACCCCAAAAGCAGAACCCCCCAGGGACATCTAAGACACTGTAAGAAAGTCAAAATGGATCAACTATGACTTACAACAGGGGTTTGTCTGTGGAGATGTATATGTGTGTTTATATATGCATATATGTCTATATCTATATAGATGTGGACATTGTATGTAATGTATTATGTATATGTGTATATACATATAATATATATATATATATATATATATATATATATATATATATATATATATACATATATATATATATATATATATATATATATATATATATATATATATATATATATATATACACACACACACGTGTATGGCTAATTATCTGTATTATGGCTTAAGAATATACAATTAGAAATCTCTTTCTTTAATTAAGAATCCAGGGCAATTTCAGCTGTCCCAAACTGCAGGGGGTCACACAATTTCAACCAATAAAGGTTGCTTCAAGTGGTTTGACAGAATGCATTCCTTATTTAGGCATCTGAGAACTCAAAGGAATGTCTCTCAGTCATATGTGAAAGGAGTGAGGACAGATGTCCAAACAGTCTTTTGTTTGTCAACAGAGAGTTCAGATAGGGAAACAAATGCTTGTGATAAACCTGTTCCTTGAGTCTTCCCTCATCAATAATATCTCTTTTAAGGCCACCATGAAATTGCTGGTGGATATGGTGAGAAATGGTCAGTTTTTCACCAGACCTGACTGATAGGAAATATGGTATCAGAGGTGGAATCAGGGCAGATGAGAGCAGAGGATAACAGAATGAGAGCATCATGAGTACAGCAGTCCTGTTTCCTGTCCTGATGTGAGCCCAGTAGAGGAACACACCAGAAACAAAGTTCAGTGCTGGAGGATGTGAGGAGAGATTGTCATGATATAATTTACTGGTATCACGATCATTCGATTTTTCTAATTTCTGTGACTCCTAATATTGTTTAATTCATGTATATACCATCCAAACTGTAACAGTATTTTGATTTTGTACATAATACAATCATTTTCACTATGATCCCTTATCTGTGTGTTTTCTTTGTCACTACTGCCCCAAAAGGACAACTGTACCCTTGGTAAGAGGGGCTATAGACAGAATTTCTTACAACACTGAGGAAGTGAACCGGAGTGTAGGGCAAGGGGAGACAAGAAGAATGAACCCTCTCTCAATTTGGTACATGGAGCGGTTGCAGAGATACATCCCAAAGCAGTTTGTCCCATAGAAGTCAATGGCGCAATTGTGGATATGTGGTAAAGCACGATCTTAAAGGTGCAGAATTCAAATAAACTGAAAAACGTTAAAAGTGAATAAAAACCCCAAAACACAAATAGAACACATAATAAACAATAAAATTAAATTGAGATACAAGTCTCTCAAACCAATAAAATGGCAGGTAAATGGTTAATTACCACAAAACAGCCCAAAGTGCTCCAAGGCCCAGAGAACAGACCGATAAATTACCCAAAATGTTCAGGAGTGCAGGAGTTAGTTACAAATCAGGTTTATTGTCAAAATGTACAGAATTTCAGACAGAACAAATCAAACAAAAACAATTGCAATAGCTCAACACAATGAATGCTTCAAGTGGTTTCCCCAAATTCAACTGAAATTGCTGTTATGACCTGCTGCAAACGAGATGCATAACCAGACACCAGCTTCTGGCATGTTCATGAGGAATCTTAGCCCATTCCTCATGAGCAATGGACTCCAGTTCAGTAATATTCTTAGGTTTGCGTGCTGCAACCACCTTCTTCAAGTCCTACCGGAGATTTTCTATGGGGTTCAAGTCAGGTAACTGTGATGGCCACTGCAGAATCTTCCAGGACTACTTCTGCAACCAAGCCTTGGTGGAATTTGAGGTATGTTTGGGATCATTGTCCTGTTGTAAGGTGCAATGGCGCCCAAGCTTCAGCTTCCTAACAGACGTCATGACTTTTCTCCAAGGATTTCCTGATACTTGTCGGTACCTACCCGGTACGTGGCCCCGAGCGGGGAGATCCTTGATACCCGCTTCGGCTTCCACGGCGCTTCTGCGCATGTGCCGAAGTTGGGAGCGTAGATGTGTGGCAACGTCGCCATCAACACTTCATTCCTCCCATATTTGAATGAGAACACGGCCTGAGCCCGGTGGCTCAGTAATCAGTGCTCTTACTTGGGATAGTAGCAGCTTTCTCGTGCTGCCCTTTCCCTCTGTAGCTTATCAGCTTCCTTTGGCCCATGTTGGGCTCTCTGGTCAGGCCTCGCTGTACCCTGCTGGGTATCTGGCCTGTGTCACTCTCCAGCTCCTTCAGAATCTGCTCTGCTTTCCTGCCTATATCATCGGTCCCCAGCAGCATTACTAGTGTCTGCTCTGCCTTCCTACCTATCCAGGTTTCCCAGCTAGTCTCCGTATCATCAGCTGCTCGGCCCTCCTGTCTGTCCAGGATTCCCAGCCAGCCTTAGCTCCAGCTTCTTCCTCTTCAGGGCCTTTTACCTTCAGCCTCTCCTCTTCTTGTTGGTGAGTTCTTTTGTCATTATTTGTGTTGGTATAGACTCTCCCTGGGGCTGGTGGTGTACATCCTCTCTGTAGTGTGTTGTCCCGAGCCTTCTTCAGCTCAACTGGAGGGGGCCATGTGGCTTCGCGGCCAGCAACTTTATTCAGCTTTGGCTGCAGCAAAACACATTACAGGGGGCCTGCGCTCGCCAGCCACGCACTCTAGCGTTGTTCCCTAGCTATCACTCCTCCAGCCCTTGTTGGAGGAGTCCCGTATTTCTTTGGTTCTTCTTAATATTTGCGGTATCGCCCTTTTATACCTGATTTCCTGTTTTCATACTATACTAGTCACTGGGGGGGCATCTTAGTCCTGCTCCTGGGTTCCATTCCTAGCCCTCCTTTCAATACTTCAATGAATCAATCTTGCCTTCCACATGCTGTAGGTTTCCAGTGCCAGAGGATGCAAAGCAGCCGTAGAGCATCACCGAGCCACACCATGCTTAACTGTAGACAGAATGTTCTTTTCAGCGTATGCTTCATTCTTTTTCCTCCAGACATACAGCTGATTCATAGGGACAGAATAGAATCCCAAAACTTCTGTGGCTTATTTATATGATTTTGAACATATTGGAGTCAACCTTTCTTGTACTTTTGGGTCAGTAGTGGTGTACATCTTGGAGTTCATGCATAGAAACCTTCTGTGTTTAGTACGCGCCTTACTGTACTCACTGAAACCTTAATGCCTGTTGCTACCAAATCTTGCTGTAGGTCTTTTGCAGTCATTCGAGGGTTTTTCTCAACCCGCCTTCTCAGAAATCTGGTTGCAGTCGTTGATAGCTTCCTTTTTCTGCCCCGTCCAGATACTGTAACCACTGTTCCTTTGACTTTGAACTTGCGAACTATGCTTCCAGCGGTGCCTCTAGGAACATTCAGTGCCTTCGCTATCTTTTTGTATACTGTTCCTTGTTTGTGAAGGGCGATGATCTGTTCTCTTAACTCTGTAGACCATTTTTAACATGCTATCAAACATGACACTCAACATACCCCTAGTCAGTTCAGGTATTTCATGTGTTCCAGCTCAAGCATTCCTCGGGCAACTAATGAAGCCCTTGATTCGTTGCATCAGGTGTGCTTGAAACAACATCTGTTTTGCATATTTGTGCTGTTGTGAGGGATTCTATTCAGGGGGTTGAATAATTTTGAGACTTGAGAAGTCGTTATAAGATGCATTTTCAGTTTAATTTGGAGAAACCACTTGAAGCATTCGTTGGGTTGAGTTATTTCAATTGCTTTTGTTTGATTTGTTAATTGCAAACAGTTGAAAGTCTGTAAATTTTGACAATAAACCTGATTTACAACGCGGGTTGAATAATTTTGATTACAACTGTATAAGGAACTCCAGAAAGACCCCTGTGTGGGGGGGAACTGTGGGACAAGTGGACCATGGCACTCAAAGGGTTGCTCACCTTTTTTGCAAGTCTTCTTCCTTCAGATTACCATTGGTTAGGAAGAAGCCTCAGAGAGACCACTAGAGAGAGAGAGACATGGGTTGCATGATTCTCTCCCAGGGCTGCATACGGTTCCCAACAGCACCTGATAACTGGGCAATCCTGCAGGTGAAGCCAGTAACAGTAATCCACCTAATGGGGGAATTTGGACATCCCATCTCTAAGAAAAAACAATAAAATAACAAAACACTAAGGAGAACTATTCTCAGCCTTCTAACCAGGATCTTGGAACAAATCTATCTGGGTGGGGCTAAGTGAGGTAGCTTGATATGGAGGAGGGGGAGGCTACACCCCTGCACTTCTCTGAGAATTGTTCCAGCCCACTGGGAGGAGCTGTCGTCTCTCCATGGTACCTGTGAGTTATACTGGACGACAGAGAAAATGATATATACAGCATGTTGCAAGATAACAGTAAGTTTAAACTGAATTAAACCCTGCCTAATATCCACCAGCCTCAAAAGTTGGTCACACAAAAAGTAGAGAGCAGCAGAGGTATAGTCTTCAAAAATAACTGTGTAATAGACACCTCTCTGTGTGCGCCCTAATGGCTGGTCCTTACAACAACATACTCTTAGAGCAAATACACATGAATAACGGAACACCAGAGTCTGAGTCCGTGTGTCTTCAGAACCACAGGTTGGTATAAAACCCTGAACCACGTTCTGGGAGAAGTACTGGAATCAGAACCTTCTTTGCCAGCAGAGAATCCATTGCATCCTAAAACAGCCATGCCTTGTCCGGCTCCTTTGGCACCCTTGACAAAAAAAGAAATAATAGGGTGAAAGTGATCAGAAATCTCTGTGGTACCCTTCTTACCCGCAAAACACACTGGTCCACGACTGAGGATTCCCAGGTGTCCCTGAAAAAAAGGTGAAGACAACCCCCTACAGACAGCGGCAGACCATGATTCCACAATAGATTGCTTGACAGGCTTAGCCCTTGAAGCTGCTCTCTTGGGCTACCACTGCTTGGCAGAGGTGCACATGAGAGGCCTGAGAACTTTGCGGTCTCTGCGACTCCATTTGGAGAGGGAGGGCGAAAAGATGCAGATTCCTTGCCATAGTTGGGTGTTTTGTGGGCATCTGAGGCAACAAAGTGCTCTTGCACCCAGTAGCATCACTAATAATCTACTGTATTAGTGTACTCTGATAACAGAACTCTGACATATTTACATGTGAGTGTATACGTTGTTTGCTACTTATAAGTAACAACTGACAAAACTTACTACACTATTATGGCCTCTGTTCTTTCTTTGTATTTTTTGTTTTATGATCACTAATGATCTACTGTAGTTCAGATCCAAACAGGGACTTGCCCTGAAAATGTAAGGAAACCAATCTTAAGCCATCGAGTGAGTCTCGCAGCAACAGAGAAGGCTGAGGCCTTAGCATACAACCTGACCACCTCAAAAACAGCCTCGGACACAATTGTTAGCCTCCTTAAAGGGGATGTATCACATAAAAATAAAAATTGGCCATAGGTTTCATTATTAAAGTATTCCTAGGGAAGCTGTTTTTTTTTTTTTTTTTTTTTTTTTTTAATGTAACTCGTTTTTCAGATATTGTACTTTTAAGTCAGAAAGAGCGATGCCAAAGAATCAACGTACTGCGTTATGCTGATGGGCATGGCTCTATTTGACTACTTAATTCTCCTCCCACCTCTCTCCCAGCTGCCCTAGGAAACGCATTCACGCTTCCCTTCAGTGTGCTGTCAATGTCTCCTATTGTTATAGCAAGCTCCGGTAAGCATTATCCTGAGGTTACAACCTCAGAATAATGCTTACCGCAGCTTGCTATAACGATAGGAGACATTGACAGCATGCCGAAGGGAAGTGTGAACGCGCTCCCTGGGACACCTGGGACGGAGGTGGCAGGTGAAGACAATCTGTGCTGTGCACATTATACGGAAGTGCACAGCACAGTACATTATATATCTGAAAAATGAGTTACAAAAAAAAAAAACAAAAAAAACAAAAACAAAACAGCTTCCCTAGGAGTACTTTAAAGGGGAACTACCACCCCGCAAAAACTTTACATGAATTAAGTAAGTCTTCATCTGGCATCTAGCTGCTTAGTAGCGCTAGTCGGCAGAAATATTACCTGGTTTGAAAGATTTTTGAGTTTTTAGGAGGCTGACAGTAGCAGGAAGCACGGACATCTTGTCATAGTGACGTCCGTGCGCCTGCGCTGTCAGTCCCTTTTGGAGCCGGCCAGAGGAACACCTGTCTGGGACACAAATTATTGTTTTGTTTCTGTGGGAGGACAGTCCAGTGTTCCACATGGACGAAGGGAAAAGAATTTATGGGTAAATACACAAAAATCTCCTTTTCTCTTATATCCTATGTGGAACCATGGGGATACATTTAAACATCCACCAAGATTCTAGGAAGGGAAAGAGAAATATCCCTTATAACTCTGGCCCGTTCTAACAGAAATAAACTGGTAGAACATGAACCTCAGGTGTCAATGGACACATACAATGCAAATGAAAGAACAGGACTAACAGTCTACTGAAAAATATTAACTCAAGAAGGACATCTGCACTGACACAATGGCCTGTGGGACCTTCTGGCCAAAACTGGCATCAGCCAACAAAGTGTTTGACAAAGGAACCATGTCGACATCTTACACAAAAACACATAAAGTTCCCCTCTCACTCCCCTTCTCCTGACGCCAGCTGTAAGCTGACAGCAGGAGTTCCTGGTCCAGGGACCAACAAGCACTCTTCAGCAGAGCCACAGTAGTGCAATTTAAAAAGAAATACTTCTTTGGAACGGTCCACAAAGTGTGCCTTGTGCATTTTTTATGGGACATTACTATCCCTTTAAGTTACAGGTACAGAGGAAGCTGAAATGGCTCTAACACAGAAAGATTGAGAAGATCTGAAAACCAGGACTGAAGGGACCAAAAAGGGAGCATGCTTTATCCTGATTTTATGCGGAACTCTGGGAATCAGAGGAAATGGAGAAAATACATACGCCAAGGAGAATGCCATGGAATAACCATCATGTACACCATGAGAGGTAGAAGGATCTGGTACAGAACCAAAGACTCCAGAGGCAAAGTGTCAAGTCGAATATGCTCTGAATGAGCTCCCAATTGCCAGGATCCAATTGTTGGAGACTGAGAAAGTCTGGCATGACGTTATGTACCCATAAAGAGGTGAACAGCGGAGAAAGACAGAACTTGGGCATTTGCCACATGATAATAAGCTGAACCTCAGACCACACCACTGTACTTCTGGTTCCAATCTGGCAGTTAATATAGGCCACCACTGTAGCATTGTAGGAATGGATCCACATAGAGTATCCCCTGCAGTGACTGAGACCAATAATGCAGGGCTAGATGAATTGCACAACACGCCAGGACACTGATAGAAGGTTCTCAGCCTTCATCCAGAGACCCTACATCATCTGAGGACTAGAGTGGCACTCCAGCCCATCAGGCTGGCATCTGTTATGCTTTTGACCCAATTCTGGATAACCAGTTGCTGTCTCAGAGTGAAATGGAAATCTCTGGAGCCACCAAATAATGTCAACCTTCGTCCGATCGGACAGGGACATAAGACAGAAGAGATGATGTGGCTGTCTATACCAATTAATGGGAATTATCAACTTCAAGTCCCACATATGGAACAGAGCAAACAGACTGCCTCTAAGCAGAAACTAAAAAGCCCAGCACCTTCATGATGAGAAGATGACAGAATCTTGCATTCTGGAAGGAAAACCTTCCCCAGATGAGTGTTGAACCTCATGTCAAGAATATGAAAGACCTAGGATGGAACTAAGGAAGATTTCTTGAGACTAAAAAACCCAACTGTGTTGTTCTAGAATATACACACAAGTGTGAATCTGAAGCCACTGAAGGGGAATATAGTCCAGGTCTGGAGTAAGAGAAATTCCTAAAGAGCAGGTGTGAGCCTCCAGAGCTGGCAAAACCTTTGTAAACACCCACAGAGTGTAGAGAAGCCCAAAAGGAAGGGTTGTAAACTGAAAATGACGGTCTTGTGAGGCAAAATAAAGGAAACCTTGATGGTTTGCATGATTGAGGATATGCAGATATGCGTCCTTAATGCCCAGGCAAGCCAAAGATTCCCGTGGACACACGACTTTGTTGACAGAGCACGAGGACTCCATCTTGAACAGAGGAGCTAGAACAAATTCAGTGAGAAACTTTATGTCCAAAATAGGATGGGATCTTGGAATAAAATCCACTGAACTGTCCCTGAGAAGGAACAAGCACCAAAACCTGCATATTTGGCAGGAGGGAGATTTGCATCTAAAAATAGATGAAATGCTCAGGGTCACAAGGAACTTTGGACATGAAAAAGCAATTTGGAGGAAGGGACTCAAAGTTTATGGGGTAGCCTTCTGAAATAACCCACAAAGCCAACTGGTCCGCCAAAGAAACGGCCCATGCTCCACTGAAAAATCTTAGACAACCTCCTATTGCCTGAGGCAGAACAGACCCCCAAGTCGTGCGGAGATAGGTTTGTCAGCTTTGGGCTTCTGCATAGGCTTCTTGCCTGAAGGTTTACTTGAGTTTTGAGATGGAATGCTCCTTGGATTGCTGAGGGAATCTGTGCCTGGGAGCATGCCCATACTGGTGGGAGTAGCGGAAACCATGCATCTTCTGTGGAAAAAAGGAATGTTTAGAGGTAACCTGAGGCATCAACGTACTCTTGCCTCCAGTGGTATGACTGAAAACCGCCTCTAGTTCAGTTGCTTGCCCACAAATGGAAGAGACACCAAAGACTTTTTGCAAGACTGGTCAGATGACCAATTCTTAGGCCACAAAGTTTGTGGCCACAGAGAGAACTGAGGCTTTTCCAGTGAATCTAGTGACATCAAAGGCCTCTTCAGTGATATATGCATTAGCCTTAAGGATCTTTGCTATAATTACCACTAGATTCTCTATAGAGTGGTCCACCTGGGCAGCATTCAGAAGCTGATGCCCCCAAATGGCCATATTCCTAGTAACCCACGCAAAGGCAGCGATAGGGAGTAAATAGGAACAAGAGGCCACAAAATTCACCTTCAAAAGATAATCCGGGCATTTATCCACTTGGCTCTTAAGAGCCAAAGCATCTGCCAGTGGCAAAGAGAAAGATTGGGGATCCACTCCAGGAGGGATAGCTCACTGCGCTAAAGCCTCAACAGAAAACAGGTGCAGGAGAGAGATACTCTTAGGAAGGAATAGCCTCCTGTCAGGCAGCCTCCATTCCTCTAGGAGTTTCTGTTATAAGGAATGAGGAGGAGGAAATATAGCAACCGCCTTGAAAATATCAAGGGAAGAGAAGATAGTGTCTAAGGCCTCTGAGACATTAAGGGCTCGATCCAATGTTAAAACCAAAGTTATGTAAAAAAAAGACCGTAGCGACTTAACCAAGACTGGGTAATGAGAGATTTCAAATCTCCGTTACGCAGAAAGGTTAACAGGCGATGGCCTACAAAACACACGGAAACGACAAAACTGGAGTCGCCCAGAATCTGACCTCATCACCGTCCAAAACACACGATAAATAACATGAGAAATGTCACAATCAAAAAACAAGCGAACATCCAACGTTACCTAGTGCCCCAGCCAATCACAGCACCCTAAAGTATCAAGTTCAGTCAAATAAACTATATATAGACCCAAAATAACCGACACACCTTTGCCTATGTATCTCATTCATTAGAGCTAGAGCACAGGATCCAGGAGCAGAGGTTAGTGTAAAAAGACAAGTAGTTGAGGCGCATCACACACAGGTAGAAGGAGTTGGAGGGATTGCAGAACACCTTGCAAACACATAATACACCTTTGTACATGCCAAATACGAGCATTCAAACACACATACACACACACAGGCCATATTTTGTTAGTAAAACACACCTTTATCTTTTTTTTTCTCAGTGTGAGTCTGTGAGTGCAAGTCAGTGACAGAGAGTGAGTGAGTGAGTGTGTGAGGGCCTGAGTGAGTACCTGGGTGTGAGTGGGTGAGAGGAATGTAGAAGAGAAGCGGACAGGAGAGAGGGGTGGGGAGAGGAGGAAGAGGAGCAGGTGGGTATCCCTGGTCAGGGTAGGGGAGGGAGAGGGAGATCCCAGGGGTGGAGGTGCAGCCACGCCAGTGAAGGCACATCTAGTGCAGGGTCAGTGAAGAGAGTGGGACGAGAGGTTGTCCAGGGGGTGCACCATACACAGAGAGGGCCATCGCAGGCAGGGCCTGAGAGCCTAAGCCGAGACTCTCAACTATCATATGGTGGTGCTGAGGAGGAAAGGATGCAAGACCCTAAGTACTCCACCGAGGAGAAAAGGGTCCTGGTGTAGGCCATCATGTCAAGGGAGCAGATGCTGTTCCCCAGGGGGAAGGTCCCCCAAATGGGGGCAACGAAGAGGGCTGCTTGGAGGGAAGTGTTGGTGGCAGTCAATGCTGTGTCCAGCTGCAGCCACTCTCTTGAGTCTGTCAAAAAGAGATGGGTGGACTGCAAGAGAGTGGTGAAGAAGAAAATGGGGCAAGAGGTGCTACATGCGAGAGGCACTGGAGGTGACCCACCCCTGCCCATCCACTATGAGGACTGGGAGGAGATGCTGAAGAGGACCATTTCTGACACCACAGTACAGGTTATCCCAAGATGGTCTGACACCGGAGATGGAAGCAGCCTCCAGGCCACCGTTAAAAAACACACATATCTTGACACCTACCATGGCCCAACACAGTGACACCTGAACACATGGCCAGCATTCCACGCCACAAATCCAGCAACACAGCTTGGAGGGGATTCAAACAAGGAGAGAATACATGAAAAACCCAGCATAAATAGGAATGGTCAAAGCCCTATTTAACCCCCTTCGTGTTGTCTACAAAAACATCATGCACATCACAAAAACAATGCACACCGTCATGTTTCAGTCAAATATATAACAGTTATGTGTATCACAATGTCATACGTAGAGTGACAAAGAGGTCAGCACACAACCACTTGAGTGCCACAGGGATAAGCAATGCATTGTTTCACAATACATTGGCTAATCCCCTGGCACCCAAAGGGTTACCAGAGAATAGAAAGGAGGGAAATTGGTGTGTTTCCTGTTGTATTGTTACTGCATGTCAGGGCTAGGCATTGTACATGATGGTAGTTAGTCCAAGTGGAATAGTCAAGGTTTAGCTTTCTACATCATATGTAGCCTGCAGAGTGTGGATGGTCAGGGGGCATTCCCCGCCATCACCACTCTGCAGGACATATGTAATTCACAAGGCTCAATCATGACGGGGGGGGGGGGGGGGACATTCACTAGGGTGTCAGAAAGAGGTGACAATGTGTATATGAGAACTGCAGTATCATCACACCTGCAGTACCTGTGTTATTCTGTGGAGCCAATGCACCGAAATCTAAACAACTCGTGACATATCAGTGCTTAGGTTCCATAGCATAACATAGGAAAAGGTAGAAGTAACTTCCAATGTTACTGAATAACCCCGCCCATGTCTGCTGTGTCTTTGGATTATAGCTGTCCTGGAGTCTGTTTCATGTGTCCTCCAGCTGACTGTGTTGTTGTTGGGTTCCACAGTGCATGTTTGTTGGTGTGCTTGCTGTGTCATTGGTTGGACTCAGTGGTCATTGGTCATCACCGGTGCATTGATGATTACAGAGGCCCTAGTGTGTTTGCTGTCGAGGTCTAGGTGATGTACATGCAATGGTCTTGTATCACCCAAGGTGTGTTGGTCCAGTTCTTATCACCACATGTATCCAGATGTATGGGGATGCCTTGCCATACTCACACCCCAGGACACATATGATGACTAAAGCTACACCACTGTAGGTTATATGAATCAATGTATTAGATCCTGTCAGGTTCAACAATCAGTGTGTGTCAGGATGGTAACCAATGCATTGGAAAGCAACTGATACCACTCAACGGTTCACATGTTAATGTCATGGTCTTGCAGCAGTCCTGTCATGGCTCACATCACTGATCAAACATGTCATTTCCCCTCACAGCTTACTTGCCTGCATCCGCGGGGGACCGTAGGACAAGCTCACCTGAGGAGCCAACCACATCCTGGGCTCTACCACCACCACCACCACCACGTCAGCAGCAGCAGCTGTGCTGTCAGGCCCCCCAACCACCGCAGCAGCAGATAGGCTACCAGGCCCCACAGCAGCAGCAGCGGTAACATGCCCCACCACAGCAGCAGCTGGGCTACCAGGCACCCCACCACCACCGCAGAAGCAGCTGGGCTATCAGGCCCCACCACCACCGCAGCAGCAGCTGGGCTATCAGGCACCCCAACCACCGTAGCTGGGCTATCAGGCACCCCCACCACCACAGCAGCAGATGGGCTACCAGGCCCCACCACCACCGCAGCAGCAGCTGGGCTACTAGTACCCCCGCAACAATGGGTAGGCATTGGATGCCTGAGATGGTGCCCATGCCACAGCAGTCTGGATTCAGGCCAACCCCCAGGCCACGGGAACACATGTGGTAGGACGATACCCAGGGGTCCACATTCCAATGGCCCCTGGGGTATGAACATGTGGGGCTAATAGGGAAGTGACAACACCCACAGGCAAGGGAGGTGTTCACCCCGCCACCACCACCCACACCACCAATGCACTCTGGGGGATCCCAGGAAGGTGAAGGGGCAGAGACAGGGCTGGAGATATCCCCACAGTCCCTCCAGGGTGGCTCTCAACGTGCTTCCTCACCCTGACTCCCACTGCCTGAGGGGAATCCAGATGCCATCTACATGACATCCACAGCACCGGCCTCTACTCCCTCGACAACACAAACCATCAACACCGCCATCCTGCACTGGGAGTTCATGGGACTTCAGAGGAGGCAACTCTGGGTGGGCAGGAGTGTGCTAGGTCCCTGAGCAGGATGGAGACCCATATAGCACACATCCTGGCCAGCATGAGGGCTATGGAGGCCCAGCAGTTGACCATTACCAACCACCTGGTCACCGACACCAACAGGATGTCAGCTGTGGTGGACCAGGTGGTAGTTGAGATGAGGGAACAGAACCGTCTGGAGAGCGTACGCCAGGGCCAGGCATCCAGTTCCAGTGCCACTACCCCTGCCAGCACCTCACCATCGCCACCCACAGCCTCCAGACGCACTAGGGCCTCACAGCATAGAGTACAGGAGGCCACCCCTGCAGCCCTGCCCAAAGCACCCCCCAAGAAAAGGAAATAGGAATCCATGGTTCACATAATAAATGTGCAGTTGTTGCTTTGACACATGTCCGTGCCTGTTTGTTTTGTATCCGACCCAGTTAGTGGCAGAGTTGTCTCCAATGAATTGCACAGCTATGCAGTGAAAATAACTCATGCACAACTAACCTGGGTATGAAATATTGAACAATGGGAGGGGGTACACACAACATACACTGCGGCAGAGTTGTCTCCAATGCATTGCACATCTATGCAGTGAACACAACTCATGCACAATGAATGGCATCACAAGCTTTTACAGCAAGGGTGCACACACACATACATCACATACAAAAATGTTTGTACAAGTTCAACTCACAGACATATCATTGCCAAACATCATCAGGGTGTTGTTCCATGATGAGCAACACAAACACATTAGATAGATCAATGGATCAACAACATGAACACATATAAGGGGATGGTAATACCTAACATGTTTAAACAAATATGTAGTAGGGTTTATCCCCCCCAAGTAAAACAAAGAAACTCCCACTGCTGAAAGGTGTTTCAATGAAATGTTATTACAGCTCCAAGTTTAATTTCCAGATGCAATTTCCCAGTGACATGGAATTGTCAAGTGGTGCTGTTGCTACACCATCCTATGGAGATTCATGGTGCTGAGACCAGAGCTGTCCATGGGATGGTGTAGCAACAGCTCCACTTGACAATTCCATGTCACTGGGAAATTGCATCTAGAAATTAAACTTGAAGCTATAATAACATTTAAATGAAACACCTTTCAGCAGTGGGAGTTCCCTTGTTTTACTTGGGGGGGATAAACCGTACTATATATATTTTCAAACCTTTTAGGTATTACTAACTCTTCAATACCCTGTTGAGGGAGAGGTAATCAATGACACAAGACAGTCATGTATGCTCATATGTTTCACTGACATCGACAAAAACAGGTGATCCTCATGGGCGTGGATTCAATGTGCGACAGGGACAAACATCTGACCCATGTGGGTTCATGCCATGGATGCCTGTAGGAGGTGAAGACAAGATTGTAAACTGCACTGAGAAAACAACAGTCATGCTATTGCTGAACCATCAACATACCCTTGGGAGCCAGTAGGGTACACAAGACATTGCTTTGAGAAGCTTCCTCACTGGTTAACCTTTTGTCATTTGACAAGGAGTAGACAATCCATATCTCGACAATGTGTTGTGTAGGCGTCATGACCATGTGACTTTTGGATGAAGGGGATGGCAAGCAGACATATGTATGTGTGACTGGCCAACCATATCAGTGTGTGAACCAAGACCCAGGAATCAGTGGATCTATTCAATGGATCTCAACGTACATACTGATGAGGTGTGTGCTCTGGGTCCACGTGACACACATACATATGTCTGCTTGCCATTCCCTTGATCGGAATATCATGTGGTCATGACGCCTAGACAACACATTGACAAGCAATGGTGTGGCATATTCACTATGCTACACACACACACACACACACACACAAACAGGTCAGAATGGTGGGCCTTGCAACCTGACTCACAGATCGTTACTCTGATACAGATGCCAACACCACACACCATAACCATCCCCATTCTGCTCCACTGGGCATTGCCCAACCATTGCTCACATGCAAGGTGAGTCCATTATCCCCCAAACCCTTTAAGTGCCAAAGGGGTACACAACTGATTGCCTTGCAACATGTTGTGTACTCCTCTGGCAAACAAAGGGTTAACACATGTAATTGCAGAGTTGTATCCAGTGAATCGCATTGGATATCCCTCTGTGGCTCAAAAGGTTTTACCAGTTTCATGACTATGTTCCAAATGGTAGATGGATTTTTCCATCACTACAGCATAGTATGTGATGTACATGGCCAATCTGGTGTACCTTTGATGCAAGGTTGAGGGATGATGTCCTTCACATGCTAGGGCTGTGTCGATGGGTCACCCTGTGGAGTGGAACAGATGGTTATTTTTGGTGTGCATTTGTTTGCATGCATTCCACAAGCACAACCATGCTCACGCGTGCAGATTACTCACAGGTGAAGTAGTCTGTGATGACCTGGTTCACATTTGTGTCCCGCTCAACATAACCTCTTTTCCATCAATGGGAATAGGGATCTCTATGGGCTGTTGTGGCTCAACATCCTCCACGAGATGTACGTCCACATGAATGTTATGTAATAGGGAACATGCCAGTCTCTCTCTCACACTACATCTAAGGAGGGTGGACTCTCAGGTTTCAACAGCAGTAAGGTGTTGTCCATGAGCAGTCATGTGGTCCCAACTGACCAATGGTAAGGTGTGTGTTATACAGGTAATTGTTTGCTGGTGTGTCCGTGATGGGTGGTGTGATGTGTTGTAATTGGTCTGTGTCTGTCAGCTGTGTGTTTTGGCTCCATTGGCTGCTGAGGTTACATGGGTGAGCTTGATTTGTTTTTTGTGTGCCAGGTGTGCATGTTGTGTTGTGTGTTAACCCCTGTTGTTCCAGAGTGTGTTGTGATAGCTTATGTTGTGCTGCTTTGTGTCCCCCTATCCCTGTGCGGTTGCTGGATTATTGTTTGTCTGTGACTTGTTTGTATGGAGTAGGCCAGTGGTTCACAACCAGGATGTCATGGCATGTTGGTGTGCCATGTGCACCAGCTCAGGGTGCATCACTTTTCCCATGTTGGTATATTCTGCATTAGTAATTTGTAATATTCATTTTACACATATTTTGGGAGATGTGTGAATGGGACATATGATGCACTATATTCTCCTCATTGTCATTGACACAGTGAGACCTGATCTTAAGCATATGTTATTTTCTGTTTGTGAATTTCCTTGTGCCTTCAAGGTGTGCACTGGAACATCCAGATTGCAAGTTAGGGGTGTCTTAGATGGAGGGGTTGTGGACCACTGTTCCAGGCCTTGTTGTTGTATTTGCTAGGCATTGCAGGGGTTAATATTTGACCTATGTATGCTTGGGTTCTGACCTTGTAGGACCTGCTTCTCTGTTTTGTTTTCCTCTGTGGTGGTTTTTACTCTGAGTTTTGTAGTGTACGGCTAAAAAAATGGGTGTTAGATTTCTGGAGGAAAATGTTGCAGTTTAACTTACGTTATTCCTAACTCCAACATTTGAATGGCTCTGGGGTTAGTTTTTACATTGTCCTCAATGGGCAATATTTTGGCGGCGAGCGTCATATTTTCAAAACTGCTGTTATTTGTTACTTGTGGGAAACATTTGCATAGCATACTTGACTTAAAAAACCACCGTCGCCAGTTTTTTCTGCCAATGCCAACATTTGGATCAAGCCCTAAGTGTCTCCAGCACAGCCAGAATAATACCCTCAGTGGAAGAACCAGGGCCTTCCTCATAAGAATCCGCAACAGAGAAAGACAAATCCAGTTTGTCAGTATCAATTTCCCCTTCCTCAGTGGAGGCATCCTCAATAATGGGGGCATTTTCCTCAGTAAAACAGCTCAAGCTCCGTTTGGGAGGTGCAGGCTACCCACTGAACCATGAGTCTACGACCCCTTGAACAGAAGAAGAGATAGGACTCACTGTGGAAATTAAGGCATTAACCCAGACAGGCTGGCATAACTCAGAAGGGACTAATCCTTCAGACTGGGCACCTGAAGCACTTCAGTCTTTTGAAGACTTGAAGTCCGCCTTTGCGAAGGCCCCGATATGTACCACCCGAACCCCTCCCTGCCATTTACACTGGAGGTGGATGCCTCAGAGTCCGGTGTAGGTGCGTTGCTATCCCAGTGTGCAGGCCCTGGTAAACCATTGCTGCCATGCGGGTTTTCTCTAAAAAACTGTCGAAGGCCGAGAGTGTATATTATGCGGGTGATTGGGAATTACTTGCCATCATCTTGGCCTTGAAAGATTTGCGTTATCTGCTGGAGGGCACAGTAGTTCCAATCCTGATATGACGGATCACAAAAACCTCACACATTTATCTGATGTTAAAAGGTTGTCTTCACTAGAGGCCAGATGGGCCCTCCTCCTTTTGAGGTTTAATTTTTTGGTTTCTTACCTTCCTGGTGACAAAAATATTAGAGTGGATGCTCTCTCTCTCAAAAATTTGGGTCCAAGTCCCAGGAGGAGCCTCCTCTGGTGCCTGTTATTCCGCCCAACCGCATATTGGCTACGATAAGCACCAATATTGCATCTCCACTGGGCGAGGAGATTATGGCTGCCCAAACTTCCGCCACGGCAGAGAGACCTAATGGGAGATGTTTTGTGGCCGAATCCCTCCGTACCAGACTTCTGGAGACATACCATTCCTCAAAGACTGCAGGACATGTTGGTAGAGACCAACTGATATGGTCGATGTCCAGACTCTTTTGGTGGCCCAGCATGAGGGCAGACTGCTCCGTGTTTGTTTCAGCATGTTCCACTTGTGATCAGACAGACTCCTCGTCACCTGCCGGTCGGTCTCCTGCAGCCCATCCTGAATGGGGAGTGTCCATGGTCTCACTTGTCAACTGACTTTATGGTTGAGTTGGCCCATTTCGTGTCACTTAAGGGACTCCCCTCCTCCAAGGAGTTGGTCGAGATCATTGCAAAAGAGGTAGTTCTTCTCCATTGTATATCCAAGGTGGTGGTATTGGATCGCGGGAGCCAGTTTGTGTCACGTTTCTGGAGAGCTTTTTTCGGTCAGATGGGGATTCAGCTCTCGTTCGCCTCAGCTTACCACCCACAGTCGAACAGTGCTGCTGAAAGGTCTAATCAGGTGCTGGAACAGTTTCTCTGTTGTTTCATTTCTGACCATCATGACAACTGGACAAACTTGTTACCGTGGGTGGAGCTGGCCAGAAACAGTGCAGTTAATTCCTCCTCTCAGAACTTTCCCTTTCTGATTAATTATGGGTTCCCACCTTCTCTCCTGCCTGAGACCTTCGAGGTACAGAACATTCCTGCTCTGGAGGAGCACTTGAGGGCGCTCCGCTCCACATGGGTAAGGGTTCAGAGATCCCTGCAGAGTTGCACTAGTAAACTGTAAAAAGCTGGATCCCTGATTTGTGGGTCCCTTTCGGGTTCTTTGCAAGGTTAACCCCGTGAGATATGCCATTGTGCTTCCCGCTAGCATGCGCATTTCCAATGTGTGTCATGTGTCGCTCCACAAGCCACTGGTTTGTAACCGTTATACTACGACTCCAGTCCATCCCAGACCTGTTCAAGTAGGAGACCATGAGGAGTACGAGGTACAGAGTATCCTGGACTTTCGTAGGGTCAGAGACCAGCTACAATATCTAGTTCATTGGAAAAGATATGGACCTGAGGAGCGTTCCTGGGTCGCTAAGAAAGATCTACATGCTCCAGCCCTTCTCCATGAATTCCACTCCCGCACTGCCTCAAGTGCTGGTCCTCTTCCGTGGAGGATAGGTCGTTAAGGGGGGGACTATCACAGTCTACCTTAGAGGCTTAGTTATCATGTGCTTCCTTCCTCTGTAGTGTGTCGGCCGGCATAGTTGCGGCCACCTCCGCATTGCTGACATCATGAAACAGGCACTGGCTAGGATGCCTGTTTATGGGCCTATTCTGTGTGGCCTTCTCCTGCTCATTTTTAAACCTCCCTGGGCCTGGGAGTCATTGCCCTTACGTGGTGTTTCTGTTATTGTCTCTTGCGCTCCACTGTGACCTGTGCACTCCTGAGAATCTGCTCCGTGTATGACCCCAGCTTGTCTGACTACCCACATCCATTCTGACCTGTGGCTCTGGCTGACTAACTCACTCCGTGTATGACCCTGGCTTGTCTGACTACCCACATTGGTTCTGTCCTGTGGCTCTGGATGTCTAACTTGCTCCGTCTAGTCCCCGGTTTGTCTGACCTCTGGCTTTTGCTGCCTATAGCTCCGTCTAGTCCCCAGCTTGTCTGACCTGTGGCTCTGGCTGACTACTGTCTCTATATTCTCCAAGCTTGCCTGACCATCAGTCTCAGTGTTTCATGGTTCAGGTCTGCTCTCGCTCCCTGCTGCCTCTGGTCGCGTGACCCAGGGTGGAGACTTGTGCCTCAGTAACTGTTCCCTCTGGTGTTCCACCTGCACCACGGTCCTAGTCACCGGTATCTCGCAGCAGTGCAGTGTGCAGCACAGTTTGCAGCTCCGGGGTAGGAGCCTTGGTCCTATCATCCTGTGTTTTGGGGTAGTGTGGGCTATACTATTATTACTGTACTTATTAATAAAGGTGGATTTATATTTTATATTTGTGTCTGTCCTTATTTGCCTGATTACCGTGACAACATAAAGTACCAGGAAAAACGGTAAGGAGAACCCCAAAACCTCAGTAGCCTTATTCTTGCCCATGTCTCCCTTAGACTCTAACATAACCAAGATACCCCTGTAAGTGTAAAAGAATGTAGAAAAAGTAGACTGCAATGTATTAATGTGGCAAGAAAGGAGGGAAAGCCAGCCTCTGTGTAGCATATTGACTCCAAAAAACAATAGGTTTAAAAGAACAGATTTATGGGAAGTGTAGGTTCCAATTAATAAATATGGTGCAGTGGCTCTCTAGTTGCCTTTAAAGCACCCCCCCCCCAGGCTATGGTTGTGTGTGTGCACTAAAATAAGCACCTTCAGCCCCAACAGAAGTAAAGAAACACAGTAATTAAAGTAGAGAGGAAGGTGAAGGGTTAAATGCCTGTTTGAAAGTAAGGAAGAGAGGAACATTAGGACATTTCCCTATGAGCTGTTATAGTGCACCATAGGATAGAGTGCTAGTCAGGCTTGAACTTCACAGTGAGAAAATGTGGCTGCCAGACAAGGGAACTGAGATATACTTGCAGGATGTGTGCACCCTGAGGAAAAGGATCCATTAGAGGATCTTATCGGTCCCAATAAATTGAGGGCTGGTGCAACTAGATATTCTTAGTAGAAACTAATACCATATCTTCAGGCAAGAACAAAAGAACAGGGGAACAATGTTATTTTGATGATCCTGAGAAGCTGTGCCATGAATATCCTGTACAGGTCTATCAAAATGAGATGCTTGGGATCTCATACCACCATATTACCCTATGTCCATATATTAGATATTAAAAAAAAATTATTTCTTCCTCTGTACAAAACAATGATTAGCATATATTTTGTCACATGCCTTAGCCCTCTAGGTGGGGAAATATTTTCCACCAAAATCATATTTATGAAAAGACCATAGAAGAAAATGCTTCTTATTGCTATCGAAGGCTTTGATTTCATTCCAGATTAAACTTCCTATCAAAGGTACAGAAGAAGCAGGAAGGCAAGTGTCTGTTGACTTACAATGGCAAATGCACGGTTAACAAGGGTAAATGGCTCACGTGGTCCCCTGCCTGGTCCCCTAATATCCCCAAACACCTTCCCCACATCTAAACATTACTTTATTAACACCTACATCACTAAATGAAGCTCCTTTAAAGGACTAGTGAACATTCGACTTGTTTTTCTAGATGGAATCCTTTTTCTTCCTTCATAATTCCATCTGGTTTTAGGAGAGACTGCATCCTGAACTCAGTCAGATTCTGAGCCCTTTGGGTATTGTTTATTAAATAGCCCTACACACAATGCTATAATAATATTTTGTGCGGTACTGTTATTTTTTTTTTACTTTCTTCAAACTTGTAAACTACAAACTTGTAATCAGGGACCAATGTCAAAAAGCAGTAGCAAAAGCAAATAAAGTCCTGTCTTGCCTCAAAAGGGTTTATTGAAGCAAGAGTGGATAACATCATTCTGCCATTGTACAAATCATTGGTAAGACCTCACCTCAAATATGCTGTGCACTTTTGGGCACCAGTTCCGAAAAAGGATATTCTAGAACTCGAAAGAGTATAGCGAAGAGCAACAAAATTAATTAGGGGAAAGGAGGACTTAGGAACAACTAGACCAGCGGTTCTCAATCTTTTTTTGTTTGGGGCACCTCTAACACATAATCTACAACATTCGGGGCACCCCTAACGTATTTAATGTACTTTATCAAGGGCATAATGAAGGTTCCATACATAAATATACAGTTATTTTTAGGTCTTACAATCATAATAACAGAATTAAACATAATGGCATAACAATTTCTAGAAATCTTTATTTAAAAGTCCATTTTTGTTAGTCTTCATAGAAAACATGGGGCACCCTAAGCTGATGTCCATGGCACACCAAAGTGCCACGGCACCCTGGTTGAGAATCACTGAACTAGACAAACTTGGTTTTTTACTCTAGAGAAAAGAAAACTAAGAGGAGATCGTATTACAATGTACAAGTATATGAGAGGTCTATGTGCATACTGAAGCGTCACAGAGGATTGCTGAGGGGAAACATATTATCGCTACATTCTTATATACAAGTATATACAGCTTTCATTGTATAGGTGACACTTTCACTTAATACACCTGTGAATGGCCCGAGGCTGTGGCCATTTGATGCGATTGTCAACCTGTCCCATTATATTCTTTCCACTCAGTTTATGTCTTTGCTGAAGGAGTTATCTCCTGGCCTCGTTCCATCTCCAATGGCACAAGGAAGGGTTGCCCTCTTTCACCTATTATCTTTTTTCGTGACTAATTGTAGCAAGTCTCTTCCTTACCTGGTCTCTCACCTTTCTCAGTTTAGTCTGATTTCAAACCCCAAAATCAACTATTCTAAATCTGAGATATTTAAGGTCAATACTCTGCCTCACGAGATGGCCAATATAATTTCCATGGAGAGAACACTGGATAAAATACCTTGCTATCTCTAGCAGTGGCTGATCCACTCCTTGTTGATATTAACTTAAATCAGCTAGGGCGTTCCTTCCGATGAGAGCTTGATTTTTTTATATATTTCTTCATTGGGTCGCTCCAGTTTAGTTCAGATGATATTTCTTTCTAGAGTCTTGTATCTGTTGAAATCTCTCCCTGTTCATATTTCCTTGAGACATCTATGTTCTCTTCAGTGACTACATCTTTATTTTACTTGGCTTTTCAAGAATCCTAAAGTTAGTTGTAGGATCCTCTTCCAACCTAATTCCAAGTGGGGACTGGGGATTCCAGATTTCATAGCTAACTATTATGCCACTGGTCTTTCCATGCTAATTGACCTATGTTTTGGTAATGCAGAGAGGGATCTGATCTCTTTCCTTCATTCCATGGCCCCTAATATTACCTTCCCCCAACTTTTATGGTTGTGTTTTATTAACGTTCCTGATTCATTGAGACATCATGCGATACTAGGACACCTGCTAATCATATGAATGAAATATAACGCTGTTTGCCATCTAGCTCCCTTCCCATGTCCTATATATTCCATTGTAGGCAACCCAGATTTTCCCCTGGGGGGTGGGTGGACAAGATTTCCGTTCCTGGTCTCTTCTTGGTATACACAATCTGGAACATCTGATATCTGATGGAAATATTACCCTCCCCCCTTCTCTGCTTTAAGCAGAAATTACAGATTCTCTGCTTTAAGCAGAAATTACAAACTCCCAAGCACTGAAGAATGGCACTATAGACATCTTCTGTGTTCTTTCCCCAATCTAGGTTATATACCCAGATCTCTTACCCCCTTCAAATTTTTAGTTGTCCATGCTGACCTAGATATGGAGATTTCTGATCTTAAACAGGATAAGCACTTCCATTTAAATTACAAATACTTGTCCAATATTAACATACGGGAGACTATAAATTATTAGTATCAAACCCCACTACAAATTCATTCCTTCGATGCCGAGTCTATACTGGATGTGGATATTTGGTGGTATGGCACCCTTCGGAAAGACATTAGGGTAGGTCTCATTGGCCTCACTGTCTTTGATATTTCCTTTTCTCTCCAAGCCATCCTTCTAAGCATTATTTTGAATGTCAACACTCCCGGCTCTATTCCTTTTCGGAAGTTGATGCTAGAAGTCACGTCCGCAAGAGCACTTATCCCTAAACTGTGGAAGTCGCCGACCTCCCCATCCCTGGGGAAGACTCATCTGATACACATTTATGATATATAATAGCTTACAATCTCTCTTCCGTTGCTTTTCTTTCTAACCCACCTTCATTTTTATTATTTTTGCATCCCTCTCTTGGGTTTTCTCTTTCTTTTATCCTTATATTTTTTTTTATAAATCAAACTTTATTGTTTTTCTGGGTAGGGAGACAGGGGACTTGAGATTGAAAGTACAAAGGCATACGTATACAGATAAAGGACTAAGCAAAATTACAGGAAAGCATAATACGTGAGAGCATATTACTTCATGGAACATAGGTAATGAAATCAATAGCACAAATAAACAAGTAAAGGTTCCGATTTCATCAGACAATGGCCTTTGCACCGGTCGACCCATAAAAAGTGTATACTTGACTTATAGAAGCTAGACAAAAGCAGGAAAACCAGAGAGGGAGAGAGAGAAAAAAAAAGGGGGGGGGAGGGGGGATAGACCAGGTGAGCTTGTTTAAGAACTAGAGATAACCAAAAGGGGTTGTGTCTGCGGATCATCCAGAAACTGCATCCACCTGAACCAGGTACCAAGGTATCAGTCTCCTTGTCTGTCTGATTGGAGGATAAGTTCCTCCATAGAACGAGCATTCTCCACCTGCAAGATCCACTCATGAACAGTCAGTGGCGAAGGTGAGCCCCAATGCAGGGGAATAAGGGCTTTGGCTTCATTTAGCAAATGCTTAAAGGGATAGTAATACTTCGTTTTAACTTTATTTTATTTTGTAGGCATTAAAAAAACATGAGAGAACAATGAAGGCCCTGCCCCCCTTGACAAGTTTTTCAGGTTTTTCCCTTATCTTAATTGATCTGGCTGAACAGTGTTACATCAGTAAAAGGGGCGGGAGGGGGATACTTTGTCATTGAATTATCTTGAACTACAACTCTGACAGAATTGAAATAACACTCTCCAAAGTCCAAATACTATGATGATTAATTAGAGCTGCTTTTATTATGAAACATTACTATCCCTTTAATGATCAATTTCTTATATCTGGAAATCGGTACAGTTGTGTGATGTAACAAAAGGGAAGCAGAGAGCAAAGGGGGAGGAGTATCAGTAAATTTCTGCAGAAGGGAATGAATTTGCGACCAGAAATGAGAGATAAGGGGACTGTCCCACCAAATGTGGAGTAAAGTGCCCGGTGCTTTTTGACATCTCCAACATACCTTGGATTCGTCTGGATAGAAGCGGTGCAACACTTCTGGGATCCGGTATCAGTGTGTGAGAAGTTTGTAGGACATCTCCTGAGTTTTATTGATCATAGAAAATGGGAAGATTTTCTCCCATTGCGCCTCACTCAGCTAGATCTGAATGGCAGATTCCCATTTCCCTGCAAAGGGCTGCAGAGAGATATTGGCCCGTGCACAAAGCATAGTACATAAGATGGAGATGCTGTGGTGAGGCAACTCCCCACAGCAACATAAATCTTCAAAGGGAGTGGCGGGGCAAAAGAGGTTATGCCACTGTGGTAGAGAACGTAGGAAATACCCCAACTGAGTATAGTGAAAGTGATCAAGAGATGTCAAGGGTTGGTGGGGCAAGAGGTCTGAAATGGATTTAACTGTAACATCCGGAGTCAGTAAATCAGCCAGAACCTCTGAACCATCCAGTGAGGTGTTGAGAAAATCGCCAGGCATCAAGGGCGATGGGTAAGTAGTAAAGAGATATTGTCTGGAGGCAGCAATAAAGACAGAAATTCTAGCAGAGGTTAAAAGGTGGCCAGCAGAAAGTCTTTTAGCGTGGTGTGGTTTCAACCAGGGAAGTATATGCAGAACGGTACGAAATCTCGCTGCTTCTATAGCAATCCAGAATTTATGTGGGGGCCCAAAAGTCCACTCCAGAAGGCGGAGTAAGTGACAAGCCTGGTAGTACAGCTTGAGACATGGCAACACCAAGCCTCCGCATGATTTGGAGTGCGTCAAGAGGTCAAACTGGAGCTGGGACCTCCTACACGCCCACACATATCCCAGAAGTATTGTGCAAAGAGAGGAGAAAAATGCCAATGGAATTTTAATGGGTATCGTCTGGAACAGGTAGAGTAACTGAGGAAGGACATTCTTCTTCAGAGTATTAACTCTAACCATTCAAGACACATGTAAAGGTGCCCAAGTTGTAAAGTCATGTTGCAACTCCACCAAGAATGGAGGAAAGTTGTGGTGATAGAGCTGTGAGGGATCACTACTCAGCCACACCCGTAAATATTTGAGCCGGTCTCCTCACCAACCAACGGAAAATGACGTCGACAACGTAAGTTAACATTCAATATCTCTGACTTCAAGTTATTGATCTTAAAATTCGCAAGTGAGTCATATAGTTCAAACTCGCGAAGGAGGACTGGGAGAGATAGTCTAGGCTTACTTAGCATAAATAGGAGCTCATCGGCAAAGCCAAGTATCTTATGTTGTGTTCCTCTAACCGTCAGACCCTAGATGTCCTGATTCTGATGAACTACTTCCATGAAAGGCTCCAAGGAAAGGACAAAAAGTAACGGAGACAATGGGCAGCCCTGTCTAGTACCATTCGAAATCCCAAATGCAGTTTGAGATCCACATTAAGCAGGGATATGGGCCTGTACTTGCTACACTGCTCCAGATCCCTTCCCTCCTTTGGTAGGAGAGAGAGATAGTAGCCGAAAGAATGTGCGGGTGTACAGAATGACCTTCCAAAATGGAACTGAGAGTCCGCACCAAGTGAGAGCCAAGAATCTCCTGATATTGTCTATAATACTGTACCGGGAGGCCATCTGGGCCCGGACATTTACCTGCTTTAGCGTTACACAAAGCGAACGAAAGTTCAGCCTCAGAGATTGGTTGCTCAAGTAGAGCAGAGTCGGTGGCAGAGAGTTTAAGCTTCAAGTATTTGCTGAGATACACAGATATCTTATCCTTAATCGCTCAGTAGAGGCGGAGACAGAAGAGGCTGAAGTTATGTTATACAATCCAGAATAGCAGGTAAATTCCTGTGCAATATCAGAGGGAAGCTGTCTAGGGCAGTGGTTCTCAACTCCTGCTCTCAGGACCCACTAACAGGCCAGAATTTGATGATTTCCTTGTTAGAGCACAGGTGAGTTAATCAATGTGAATGAGCCTGTGATCACCACACCTGTGCTCTAGCAGAGAAATCCCTAAGTCCTGGCCTGTTAGTGGGTCCTGAGGACAGGAGTTGAGAACCACTGGTCTAGGGGATCCTCTGGGTGGCTGGATCCTAGGAATGTAGGTGTGTTGACGGCGCTTCTTGAGAGCCCTAGCTAAGTAACTCCCAGGCTTATCACCGTTTTCATAAAACAATGCCCTAAATTTAGAGAACTGACGCTGCGCTTGTTGGTGCAGAAGAGAGGCCAACACAAGGCGTTGGACTAAAAGATGCTGAAGATCCTCACCACACAATGTAGCTTTGTGGGAACACTCCAGAAAAGCAATCCGGGAACAAAGTTCACTAAGCAGTGTCGTATGCGCTTTCTTCGTGGAAGAAGCAAGTTTATTGAAGTGACCCCGCACCACACACTTATGCGCCTCCTAGACCGTAGGCGATGGAACGTCAGGGGTGGAATTATAAGTGAAGTATTCTGCTAGAAGTAATTTAGTAGAAGACATAGCGGCTGGATATAAAAGTAAGGTGTCATTAAACCGCCAGGAACACTGAGTGGGTCAAGTGAGCGGGGAGGTGAGGGTCCAAGTCGTGAGGCCATAATGAGACGATTTCAGTAGAGGCAAGTGATAGTGGGAAATAAAAAGATAATCAATGCAAGAGTACCTGGCATGAGGCACAGAGAAAAAACTATAATCCCTGTCCTCTGGGTGCAAAGCCTTCCAACAGTCGATTAGTTGGTTGTCAGATAGTGATTTCTTGATCTTAAGCAGAATGTGCAGGGGTGTGCGGGTAGAGCCAGCAGACGTGTCAAGGAGAGGATCTAATGCAACATTAAAATCACCCCCCAAGATTGTAAATCCTTCCTGGAACAGCTGCAAAGAAGCCATAATAGCAACAAAGCAAGTATGCTGGCGTACATTAGGGAGGTAAATTGAAGCAAAGGTGCACGTACGATCAGCCACCGTACCCTTGACAAAAACATATCTACCTTCGGGAGCCGACGAGTAAGCAATTTCTACAAAGGGCACATGTTTGGAGATAAGAATTGCAGTACCGTTTTTTTAGAACGGGGATAATTACTACAGAAGCAGTGAGGAAAGTCACAAGAGGTCAAGCGAGGTGGAGAAGGACTGCTAAAATGAGTTTCCTGAATAAAAGCTACAGAAACCCATTGTGCTCAGAGATCACGAAAGAGGTGCAACCTTTTTTCAGGGACATTAAGCCCCTTAACATAAATGTCAAGATCTTTAGATATGCAGACGTGTAGGAAGGACCCACAGACATGGTGAAAAAGTGGCGAAAGAACAGTCACGAGAGGGAGAAAAAAAAAAGGGGGGGGTGAGAGAAGAACTGAGAGGAAGAAAGAGGAGGATAAAGAGGATGAAAGGAAAAGAAAACAATGAACAAAAAAGTGGCGGAGAAGAGGTAGACGAGTAGAAGAGAAAGAGGGAAATGGAGAAGCAGAGAGAAGGGGAAAGTATATTCTGAGGTCCACTTGGACAATGAAGGAAGTTCAAGACCCACTCAAAGGTCAGGGACCACGTTCACGTCAATACAACAAGAGGCCTCGGTATAGGGGGAAATGTCAGCCGAAAAAGGAGAGCTGCGGACCCCAGAACAAGGAGTCACAAAGAGCAGGAAACAACACCAAAGAGGTGAGTTCCGCCACATCCCAAAATAATATTGCAACATTTAAACATTTATAACAATGCAATCAAAAAGGTCATAAGCAGCAACAGCATAGAACCCCAGACCCAGGAGGGGTCCAGAATGTAAGCAACAACTGACTGACCTCAATGAATAACACAGAGGCCGTGCAGCTGGAGTCCAAAAGAAGGTCTAATCAACATATTTAAACAATGCCACCAACTAGAGTACAGGGAACCCCACCCCCATCCCAACAAAGGGGGTGAAACGTATCCCCCATCCAGAGACCCATATACCCACATTCCCAGTGGGGGCATGAGGGGAAGATGAGAGACATCTCATATAACTCATCAGGCAGGGAGGAGAGTCCAAAGAAAGATCTCGGGTGAAACCAGGATGGCAAGTAAAAACCACCCAAATGAAGGGCCATCACCAGGGTGGGAGGTTGAGTATAGTCTCCCAAGGGAGGGCACCGACAAGAGATATTACATTGGGACCGCCCTACCCCCAGTCCCAGCTTGCGAGCAGCCCCCACCCTATACCACCATCACCACAGGACATAGAGAGCAAAAAGTACTCTCCCCTATAAACAGGAAAGGCATGACGGTGTACCAAAGAAGGGGGAATAAAAAAAAAAAGGGGGGGAGGGGGCATTGGAGATAACAAGGTATAGTCGCCCCATTATCAAAGTAGGGAGGGAAAACTAATTGGAACTGCCTAGTTCACCACCAGGAGAGGGACAGCACAATATACAGCTAATAGCACTGAAACCATAGAAAATCCATCCCCCGTGCAAGTCCACCAGGGGAACACCTCACATCCACCACACACTGCACCCCAGCTGCTTAGAGTCAAATAAGTGACATAACCCAGGTCGAGCCCAAATACCAAGCAGAAGCAACTCACAAGTGCAAAGGAATCACGTAGACTCCAAGGGATCCACCCTGGGAAAAGTTCACAGTTCAGGTCACCATCTGGGCACAAACAATGCAGTACATACAATAACAGTGCAAGAAACACAAACAAACTATGTACATGCCATGGATCCGGGGGGGGGGGGGTTAGGGGGGGTGCGCGTCTGATAAGGTCTGAAGTACCTTGTGGTAAAGCAGAACCCTGGGCAGGTGGGACCCCAGACCAGCCACACGCCCAGCCCCAGAATTAAACAAACGTGTGGCCAGTGAGACAGAACCCTTCATCCCACAAACCAACTAGGGCTAGAGTCCTAATAGTGCGTGGCTATGAGGCAGTGCAGGGAGAGTATTAAGGGCGTGTGCAGCCAAATGGGAAGTGGGGGGCAGGGAATCAGCAAAGCAGCGAGCAAAGCACTTTGTGTGAGAGGGCAAGGGACAGGGATCAAGAGTGTCACAGAGTGATTAAGAAATAACAACACTGACAAGTACAGATGAACTTAAAATAAAACTTTATTTTAAATACAATAGTGGCAGCAATGATGACACAATAGTGGTGGCAATGAATGACACAACAGTGGCAGCAATGAATGACAAGTAGTTGGCAGCAATGAGTAACACACTTTCACAAGGCCAGGGAGGAACAGTGAACTCACTTTCCTCACCCTTCACTAGGCTAGTGCGATAGGCCCACGTCTGTACCCAGACAATAGAGAAACTCAGGCAATGAAGCAAGTAGCTCCAGACACAGGAGCACAAAGTAGTGACTAACTCTACCACCTTCACGAGGCCAGGTGAGGACAGTGCAAGACACTTCCTCAACCCTTCACTAGGCAGGTGTAGCTAGTATCCGAATAGCCCTAGGAACCTTCACAGACAGATGGGAAGACAGTGCATAGCACTTCCACAATCTGAGACGGCAGGAGAATGAAGCGCAACTATACCCTAACGCTAGGGTATACCGAATGCAAGGTAAATGGCACTTGAGGGCTAAGTAAGGCAACACACAAACCGAAACGGCCACGGCAGGTCAGAACACGGACTGACCGACAAGGCAACACCAACTGGGACAACCACGGGAGGTCAGTACACGGACTGACTGACAAGGCAACACCAACTGGGACAACCACAGGAGGTCACAGTACACGGACTGACCGACAAGCACCACTAGTCGTAGCGGGCATAGAAATGGGTAGGCAGAGGCAGCAAGGATCCCAATAGCTGGGGCTGGGTAGCTGAGGCTGGTAATCGCAACTGGAGCACTACAGAGGGATAGTAATCGAAGGCAGACAGGAATCAGAGCTGGAACGGGTAGTCAGCCAAAGCCAGAGGTCAGAGCCGGATCGGGTAGTCAGACGTTGCCAATGGTTGGAGCTGGATCGGGTAGTCAGACATAGCCAAAAGTCAAAGCCGGAACGGGTAGTCAGACGTAGCCAGGAGTAAGAGCCAGAAAGGGTAGTCAGACGGAGCAGGAGTAATACACAGGAACAGCAATGGACCAACACAGCACTAGGCTCAGGTACACCACGAAAGGGCAAAGGTAATAGGACATGCTGAGGTTTAAAAGGCCTGGCAGGTGGGAGGAGAGATGACGTCACAAGCACAGTGACCTATAAGAACAGCGACTTGCATAGAGCAACAGCCAGGAAGTAACAATGTTGCTGTTACAGCAATTACCCACTGGAGGCAATCACGGGCACCGTGATAAAGAGCAATAGAAGCACAGTGACCAGGTGGGCAATGGGCAACATAGGAACAATGATCCCATAGTTCGCAGTCAGTAATGCAGGGATATGCTGAGCGCAAAATAGCGAATGTCTCACAAGGATCATAATGGTGGGCTATGGGAAGGAGGGACAGTCCCATCAATTGGAGTTCAACAAATCCAGAACCGAAAGCCACTGCTGGAAGCAGCCCAACAGTTTGTTGGTCACAGTTAGACAGGATACAGGTTAAGGTAAGGTGTGGAGATTTTAGGGACAAATCAGCTCAGCACGGTCACTCCTCAATCTCCACATCTCTGCAACAGCGTTGGTCCACAGCACCCCGTGAGTCCCGGGTAGTCAGACAAGCCAGAAGTCAAACACGGAGAGGGTAGTCAGCCAGAGCCAGGGGTCACACACGGAACGGGTAGTCTGCCAGAGCCGCAGGTCTGCACCAGAATGGATGTCCGACAAAGCCAAGGATCATACACAGAGAGTATAATCAAACAGAGCCACAGGTCAGCACCAGGTTGGTTAGTCAGACAAGCCAGCTCACACACAGATCCAAAACCAAAGAAATGCACTGGACACCAACGAAAGTTTAAGTAGTAGGAGGAGAGGAAGAAGAGGAGCAGACAACAGGTGTCTGTCTCTTTAAATGGGGTGCATGTCCATGCCTTTGGACGCTCGCCCAATAATGATGTCACCCGCCGCCGAAGTGCCAGCAGCAGAGGTGGCCGGCGCCGCAACAGAAACCAGCAAGCGACTGCGCTGCCAGAACGGAAGGCAATCCAGCCTCAACGGAGGCAAGCAACTCTGGGCAGACAATGCGGCTGGATCCGCTGGAGACAGAAGCGGCCAGCTCGAACAGCCGCCGCACGGTTCCCTGATACTAAAAAGTAATTGATACCTTTCTATCTCAGAACAATATTGAGAAATATGACAGCTGGATTCAAAGCAGATAGGATTTTCATTCAGGGAAATGTCTGACTGCCATTTTGAGTCAGGAACATTTTTTCTTTTTACCCACTTGAGGCTTAACCAGAAATGGCTTCAATGTTTTTTTTTCTTTCATCTGGATCAACAAGGGTGATATGGCTTGGGCTGACCTTGATGGACATGTATTTTTTTCAACCTTATCAACTATGTTACTATATAATTTGAACTTTAATAGAGTTCAAATCATGTATTTTTTGAAGACCATCCTGCAGAAAGGCCAAAACAACCAGAAGACAGGTCGTGCTGTGACCCCAGCTTCTTCATCGGAATGCTGGCCTCAAACCTCAAGATGTCAAAGCCAACATCTCTCCCTCAAGATGAAAGAGCAGACCTGGATGCAAGAGATCTGAAAAGCAGAAATGGAGGTATGAAAATGGCTCTGCCATGGATAGATTGAGAAGATCTGAAAACAAAGCCAGATGGGGCCAGAACTGGACCATCAGAATTGGCATGAGCCTGCTCCATACTGATTTTCCTCATCACCCTGGGAATCAGGGGAAATGGAGAAAATAAGTACATCAGGGGAAAATGCTATGGAAATACCATCATGTCCACCATGAGAGCTTGAGGATCCTGGGAACTAGTACAGGACCGAGGGACACCGAGGATCAGCTAGGAGGCCATTAGGGTCACCATCAAAGCTTCATGACCAAAAAGCCAGAATTGTGAGGGTCATATTTTTTTTATTGAGGAAGCTGATGAATTACAGCCTTTCAGCTACTCAAAACTATCAATACTTATATTTAACAGACATCTATATTCTTAAACTGCACAGTACTGGCAGGCTGTCATGGTTTGTTTGACTCACAGACACAGAGTTAAGATAAAAACACAGCTTTATTGAAAAAATAATAAAGAACCCTCACAGGTCCTGAACATCACACATATCACACACGACAGGTTCAAGTAATATAGCATACAATGTATACGTATATAGGATCTACCGGCCTCACCAAAATACCGGGTAAGGCAGCCTAGAAGATGGTGCAATGGGACAGAGGCGGCTCTACCGGCCTTACCAAAATACCAGGCAAGGCAGCCTAAACTGGTACAGCAAGGAACTGAGGAGGCTCTACCGGCCTTACCAAAATACCAGGTAAGGCAGCCAAATCTGGTACAACAAGGAACTGAGGAGGCTCTACCGGCCTTACCAAATACCGGATAAGGCAGCCTATGACTGGTGCCACGGTTAAGCGGAGGCCCTACCGGTGCTATAACGGAGGTAGCACAGCAGCCGGTTAGACGGAGTGGAGCAAACCAATTACTGAATACCAGTGCATTCACGGAGGCAACACAAATGCGACTGGAGGTTCAGAGTGGAGCGAACCAGTGCCATAAACTGAGCAACACGGAGGCCCTACCGGTGCTATAACGGAGGCAGCACTAGCAACCGGTGTCAGAGTGGAGCAAACCAATTACTGTGTACCAGCGCAATCATGGAGGCAACATTTGCGACTGGAAGGACAGAATGGAGCGAACCAGTACCATGTACTGGCAAATATGGAGGCCCTGCCGGTGCTATAACGGAGGCAGCACTAGCAACCGGTGTCAGAGTGGAGCAAACCAATTACTGTGTACCAGCGCAATCATGGAGGCAACACTTGCGGCTGGAAGGACAGAATGGAGCGAACCAGTACCACGTACTGGACAAATATGGAGGCCCTACCGGTGCTATAACGGAGGCAGCACTAGCAACCAGTGACTGAGTGGAGCAAACCAACTACTGAATACCAGTGCAATCACGGAGGCAACTCTTGCGACTGGAAGATCAGAGTGGAGCAAATCAGTACCACGTACTGGACAAACACGAAGGCCCTACCGGTGCTATAACGGAGGCAGCACTAGCAACCGGTGACTGAGTGGAGCAAACCAGCTACTGAATACCAATGTAATCACTGAAGCAAAACAAGCCTGTAGGAAGCGGTGCCAAACCAGGAGGGCACCGGAAGTCAGAATGTCGCCGAGGCGACCAGAGTCAAAGAGGAACACAGCCAAGTCGGGATCCAGGAACAGGAACGTCAGCCAGACCGGGTCAGGATATCGGAGCAGGAACGTCAGCCAAACCGGGTCGGATATGGGAGCAGGAACGTCAGCCAGGCCGGAACGGTACGCAGGAACAATACAGGAGAGTAGTCAGGCTATGCGGGTCGGTACACAGGCGCAGGAACAGGAGCGAAGTCAGGCAGGCCAAGGAAGTACACTGGAATCCACAGACAGGCGTTGCACTGGCATAGAAACACCACGAAAGGGCAGTGAAAGGGTGCAGGAGCCCAGTCTATATAGGCAATACTGGGTGGGCTAATCACAGGCAACAAATGGGAAGCACCCATTGCTAACTGACAGGAAAAACAAGCAATCACAGGCACCGTGATACAGGCATGGGATTACATCATACTGGCCTATTTTATATATGACAGTTAATTAGGTATATGAGAAAAAAAAATCTCAGGCAGGCTGCATGTGGAACACAGTCCTCATGGTGGATACCCATGCTATCAACAAACTATAGAGTTGACTAATCACTGGTTGAGCTCCCAATTGCTAGCATCCTGGAATTAGTGACTACGAAAGTTCACCATGACAACTATCTCTGGGATATGAAGGAGCATCCAGCTCTGTATCAGCTGTGACGCGGGCAGTCTCTACTGTGCATGACGCGGTGTTACACACGTTTTATTGAATTATTATATAGGATAGGGGATATAAGAATACTGCCAAAATATTACCCCAATTGGCTTACAATTTATAAAGCTCAGAATATTATGGCTTTCAGTAGCTTTACTGTTTATATATGTGCCATGTCCCACACTGGGCCCTCTGTTGGACTGTCATGCCATATATTTTTCACAGTGTATCTGAGAGGACTATAGACTAATCAATCTTTTAAGTTTCTGTTCCATCTAGTGGTTATTGATGGTGTTTGTGTAATACCAATCTCACCTCCTCATCAATTCTTAATATATCCAAATGTTGATTTAAAGCGGACCTACCACCATAAGTAAACTTGCCCTGCAATAATAATGAGGCAGGTGGCGACTAGCTTAATAATAGTTATATTACCTCTCAGCACTACACCATTCTACAGAAATCCTTATAATATAATTATAATAATATAATGTAATATAATTATTAAGCTAGTCGCCACCTGCCTAATTATTGCAGGGCGACTTTGCTTATGGTGTTTCTTCCGCTTTAAGATTTTCTTAACATATATCCCATTTATTATCGAGTGTCCATATAGATTGAATGATGTCAGTGTTCTCCTTTTTCCTTCTACTCCCTAATAGTAATTCACTTCAATCAGAGTTCAGGGCACCAAAGTACGCCTTTTTTTGGGGTACAGCTTGGGTTTCCCCTGCCTCTGAATCTTTTTTTGCAAACCCCTGGCCTTCATGTTGAATTTTCCAGGCAACTGTGCCTCACACTTAAATACTGTCCAGTTGGACAGTTCTTAGCTGTGACTTTTTCCCTTCACACAATAGTGAACTATTAGTGGCTATTTCCTACCTATAGTCAATGTTAGATTCACTTACTTGTTCAAATCAATTCTTAAAGGGATAGTAACACTTAATATTTAGTAAAATGTATATTGTAAGGTTTATGCCCCTGAGTACAACAAGGATACTCTCACTGCCAAGAGGTCTGAAATTGTACAGTGGAGCTTTTGCTACATCATCCTATGAAATGCTCAGGTCAACTGACCATAATCTTCCATAGGATTGTAAGAAATTCTATAGCCCCTCTTACCAAGAATATAATTATTCCTTTTGGTAGATGTGACTAAGAAAACACACAAACAAGTAATAATAATAATAATAATAATAAAAATGATTGTATTATGTACAAAATCAAAATACTGTTACAGTTTATATAGTATATACATGAATCAAACAATATTATGAGTCAGAGAAATTGGAAAAATTGAATGATAGTGATACCAGTAAATATTATGATGACAATCTCCTCACATCCTCCAGCACTAATCTTAGGTGGTTTCTGGTCTGCTCTTCTGCTGGGCTCACATCAGGATTTCCCTCTAGGAATCAGGTCTGCTGTACTGCTCACCTCCCAGGCTGCTCTTCCTCTCACATCCTGCTTTCTCTTACTGCCCTTCTCAGTTCCACCCAAATATACTCCTCTTTTATACCACTTTTCTGTCAGTCAGGTCTGGTGAAAACTGGTCAGCTCAACTGGCCTTTTCTCACCACACCCACTTGCAATTTCATGGTGGCATCAAAGAGATAGTAGTGACGGGGAAGGCTTCAGGAAGATTTGTATCAGATGTTAAGCATTTGTTTTCCTATCTGAACTCTTTGTTTAGTTGACAAACACAAGACAGTTTGGGCATCTGTCCTCGCTCCTTTTATATTTAACTAAGAAGGGCCTTTCTTTGAGTTCTCAAATACCTAACTAAGGAAGGACATCCTGTCAAACCCTTTGAAGCCCTTCTTTTATTGGTGTAATTGTGTGATCCCCTGGAGTTTGGAAAAACTGAAATTGTCTTGAATTCTTAATTAAGGAAACAGAATTCAAACTGTATATCTTAAGCCATAATACAGATATCTATACACATGTATCTATAGCTATATATACACATACAAATATTATATACGTCTATATTCACACAGACACAGACACATATGCATACACAGACAAATACATAAACACACACATATATCTCCACAGACATAAACCCATAAACTCAGTTCATTCAGCTTTTTACAGGCATCTTTTGTATCATGTGAAAGGAGGAAAGTCAAAAGGGCTCGGAATTGTTATTAACACAGTCACTAATATTCTACTTAAATCAATCACAAATATTATACGGAAAACAATCATTTTGCAGAAGCAACAAAATGTTGTTTTGCTGTCACTAGAATTGGTTACAGGTCTTTTGTAGAAGTTGAATTTGTAGATAACAGTTCATAATGATTTTCTGCAAATACAGCTTATTAGTCATGTCCTTATATCCATCTTAATACATAATGACCAAGTCCCCTTTATTGTATGGATTTTTACTAAGTATTTCCTCATTTCAATACAGGTCCAATTGTATATTCAGCTTTCCCTTAGACAGATTCTTAGCTTGCCCTATCTGACAGCAAACACATAGCTACAAAGAACTGGGCTATACTCATGCTTGGGAACTCTCAGGGTTTGACCCTGAGACTCTTGGTTTTGACCCAGATCTCTGGGTCTGCGGGTGATGGTTCAAATTCTCAGGGTGAGATAACCCAGTGTTAACTACTCTCTCATCTACACAAAAAAAATACGTATTTAGTGCCTAAATTGCTGCCAGTTGTATCAGAAAGACAGAGAGAGATATACAACTTCTCTTTTGTATGTTCAGTCAATAACACCTCCTGGTTAGAGCAAGCAGGTATATATTGCCTGAAATCAATGTTCTGGGGAATGTTACGGGTTAATATTGCAAAGATCTATACTATTATGCTCGTGGGATGTAAGAAATAAAGATCCATTAATATAAATTGTTTAAAATAAATTTGTTAATAAAGACTCTCCAGAAATCTATAAAACTGACATGTCTAAAAGTTTGAAAAAATTAATCCACTCACCCTGTCGACTTCACCAGGACCTCCATGTGAATTACCATCAGGATTATAATGTTCGCCGCAACTGTGCAGGAGAAAATAAAAACTGTTCTGAGTTTGCTTCAGTGGCTAAATGGAGAAATTTACTTACCGATATTTCCTTTTCTTCTGTGTATCTCCACGTCACTAGACACTATGGGGAGTTATCTCCTTCCTCCAGCCGGTAGAACCACCCAAAAAAATTTAAATACGCTACACCCCCAACTTCCGCCAGTCATACTTTTGTCAAAGCTGTAGGACAATAAATAAACAATGTTAAAGTCAAGGGTGGGTGTGACGTGGAGATACACAGAAGAAAAGGAAATATCGGTAAGTAAATTCCTCCATTTCTTCTGTGTACTCCCCGTCACTAGACACTATGGGGAACTTCCCAAGCCCATATCTTAAGGGGGGGGGGATAGAACAATCGTATATAATTAACTATATATATAAGTAGTTATCTACTTACACGGATATGCATACACATTGTGACACAAACTTTTTGTTACCTTATTGCAGAACAACCGCTTGCAGTTCTCCTCTTCCAAACTTTGCGTCTGCTGAAGCATTAATATCCAGCTTATAATGTTTTATAAAGGTGGATATAGATGTCCATGTGGCTGCCTTGCATATCTCTTCTGAGGATGCATTAGCCTTAGAGGCTCATAATGTGGCCATAGCTCTTGTCGAATGTGCTTTAATCTTAATAGGGGGACTCAATTTGGCTTCTTTGTATGATATGTAAATACATTGCCTAATCCATCTGGCTATAGACTGTTTAGAAACAGCTAAGCCCTTTCTCTTCCCCGCGAATTGAATGAACAGATTATCAGATTTCCTAAATTCCTTAGTCCTCTGCAAGTATATAGAAATACACCTAACTAGATCTAGGGCATGCAGTCTCTTCTCTTTGTCATTACTAGGATTTGCGCAGAAGGATGGCAAAATAATGTCTTGGTTCAAATGGAAATCTGAAATAACCTTTCCTCTAAATGACGGTTTAAACCTGAGGACTATGTTATCCTGATGAAAGGATAGATAAGGGGCTTGACATGATAAGGATTGCAGCTTGCTAACTCTCTTAGCTGATGTTATTGCCGTTAGAAAGACAGTTTTTAATTATAGGAATTTTACAGATACATTTTCTAATGGTTCAAACAAGGAAGAATCAATCAGTTGATTTAAAACCGTGTTCAAATCCCAAGAAGGGACTGTTTCCCTGATTCTGGGTTGCAGCTTGTCAACAGATTTTTGAATCTTTTGATTAAATCTTCCTCTGCCCAGTGCTTGACTAACACTGCAGATAGAGCTGAGATCTGGACTCTAAGCGATTTTGGGCTAAGTCCCATATCAAACCCATTTTGCAGAAATTCAAATATAACTGGGGCAGAAACCTGATCCTTTTGGATATTTTGCTTAATAGACCATGATCTGAAGACTTTCCAAATTTTGTCATAAATTTTCAGAGTTGACTTTTTCCTGCCTGCCATGATGGTATCTGCAACTTTATTAGAGACCCCTTGATATTTCAAATTCTGCCGCTCAGTCTCCATGCTGTCAAATGGAAAAAACTTGGATGTGGATGGAATATCGGTCCCTGATTCGACAGATCCTTTCTGTCCGGAAGACTCCAAGGTTCCTGTGTGGACATTCTCATTAATTCCGAAAACCAGACGCGTCTCGGCCATCTGGGAGCTACTACTATAACCTCCACTTTCTCCTTCCTGATTTTTCTCAATACTTCCCTTATCAGGGGAATAGGAGGGAAGATGTAAGCCAGAGAGAAATTCCATGAATGACTGAAGGCATCCTGTCCCAATGCTTGGCTTGTTTTCCACCTGGAAAAGAACCTCCCGCACTTGTTGTTTTCTGGGCTGGCCATCAGATCCACTTCTGTAATTCCCCACCTCTGGGTTATCTGCTGGAACACCTCCTGGTTGAGTGACCACTCTCCTGGATGAATTTTGTTCCTGCTTAGATAATCTGCTATCACGTTCTGTTTCCTGGCTATGTGAGAGGCGGATATGGCTAACAGATTTTTCTCTGCGCAACAGAAGATTCTTGCCATTTCTTTGTTCAGAAATACACTTCTTGTGCTTCCCTGATTTTTTATGTACATTACTGTGGAGATATTGTCCGACTTTACATGAACAGTCTGGTTCCTTAATTCTTCCTGAAAAGTAATTAGCGCATATCTTACCGCTCTTAACTCTAATATGTTTATGTGAAGTTTTCTTTCTGCAGCAGACCATTTTCCCTGAATTGTCCTGGATCTCCATACTGCCCCCCATCCTTGGGGACTCACATCTGTTGTAATGAATTCCCAATCTAGGTCCTTTAGTGATGTTCCTTTTTGAAGATTCGCTTTCTTCGTCCACCATTTCAGATCTCTCTTGATACCTTCTGTCAGGTGGATTCTCTGAAGAGGGTTCTGCTGATGTCTGTCCCAGGACCTCAGAAAAAATGACTGCAGATGTCTTGAATGGAACCTTGCCCAAGGGACTACTTGTATGGCTGATATCATTGTCCCCAGACACTGCATGAATCGATGAGCGATGTGACTCTTTTTCTTTTGAACTTTATGACTTTTGTTCTTATATTGTTGATCCTTTCTTCTGACAATGTGATGAGTGCTTTGCGTGTGTCGAATCTCATCCCCAGGAAAGTCAGATACTGTGCGGAATTTAGTTGACTTTTTTCTAAATTTATCAACCATCCTAGTCTTTTGAGATGGTTGATCACAGTTTGAGTACTGCATATTGACTGTCTCCTGCTCTGAGCCACAATCATCATATCGTCTAGATAAGGTATGACTGCTATTCCTTGCACTCTTAGTGGCTCTAGAGCAGCTGCCAGAATCTTGGTGAATACCCCTGGAGCTGTGGACAGGCCAAAAGGAAGAGCTCTGAACTGGAAATGATCTTCTCCTATGGCGAATCTGAGAAACTTTCGATCCTCTTTTCTTATCAAGATGTGATGATAGGCTTCTTGCAGATCTATCTTTGTTAGAAAACTGCCTGGAAGGACTGATCTTATTACCGAAATTACTGATTCCTTCTTGAAGGATTTCTGGATCAGGCAAGAGTTCAGCTTCTTTAGATCTAGAATGGTCCTGCAAGCACCTGATGGCTTGGGAACCGTAAATAAAATTGAATAAATTCCTTCCGATCTCTGATTCTCTGGCACATGCTGTATCACCTTCTTGTGTAATAGTGACTCTATTTCCTGTCTGATCATTCTCTGTTTCTTGACATTCCTGGGTATTTTTGACATCTTGAAGACATGATCTCTTGGGGTCTGTATGAAGGGCAGCGGATATCCCCTTTCCAGAATTTTCCGAACCCAGGCGTCCGAAGACGTCCAGTGTTGCAGAAAAAAGGTTAGCCTTCCTCCTACCTTTTCTGAAAAGGGGACCCGCTGAACCTCAGAATTCTTTCTTGAATTGTTGCTTTCTAGAGAAATCTTTTCTGTATGATCCTCTAGTAGTCTGTCCTGATGCTTGTCTCTTCTGCTCAAAGTTCATAGCTTGATATCGTCTTGAGTCCCAAAAGGAATAATTCCTGGTCCTGTATGCTGAGCTCCTAGGTGGTGATCTTCTTCTCTTTTCTTGAGGCAGGAATGCACTTTTTCCTCCCGACAGTTTTTTTATTAAGTCTTCTAATTGTTCTCCAAATAACATCTGTCCTTTAAAGGGAAGATTAACTAGTTTGTTCTTGGATGAGCTATTTGCTCCCCGTGCTCTCCACCAAAGGGCCCTCCTTGAAGCGACTGATAGTGCTGAGGATTTAGCTCCCAGCTTGACTGCGTCCAATGAAGCATTGCAAATAAAATGGTTAGCTTCTTATATGGCTGCCACTTCCCTGACTAATTTTGACCTAGAAGTACCGGCCTCAATACTTTCTTCCAGGCTAGATAGCCAGATACGTATGGATCTAGAAACACAGGCTAGAGCTGTAGCTATTTGAATGTTACTACCTATAATAGACAACTGTCTTTTAAGGGCAGATTCTAATTTTCTCTCCATTGGATCCTTCAAAGAAGATCCATCCTCTAAAGGGATAGTAGTGGGTTTAGCCAACCTGGAGACGGCCGCATCCACTTTGGGAGGAGTAACCCAATTTTGAATGAACTCATCCTCAAAAGGGTACATCCTATTGAACCGTTTTGAAACAGAAGATATTTTATCTGTTCTACTCCATTTGGTTATTATAGTATCTGAGATGGACTGATGAACCGGGAAGGTAGGTATCTTCTTCTTATTACCAATAAAGGCTGTATCCATGATACCCATATCTTTTTGTTCATCTACCAATCCCAGAGATTTTTTTACTGAAGACACAAAACTGTCTACTTTTTCCAAAGAAAAAGCCCCAGATTCCTCAACAATATCTCCTTCCTCTTCCTCTGAGGAATAATCTGATGGACCCTGGCTATCTCTATCTTCGCTATCACCTTGCTTGGGTGAAGATGTACCTTCTCCAGGATCCTCTATCCTCTGTCTTTTCCTCGGAACCACTGCCTCCTGCATGGCTGAAAAGGTCTCCTGCATAGAGGCCTTCATCCAGGAAATAAAATTCCTGAAATTGGCTAGGCATTTCCTGTATGGCTGCCTTTTTTAAACATTCCTGACAAATCTTTGAATTCTCAAACGCTGGAAATTTCTTCTCACAAGCACTGCATGTTTTTAACTTCTGTGATTTATCTTCATTAGGGGGAGTAGGATCTACTTTCTCCTTACTAGCAGAGGACTTGGAAGAAGACATTCTAAAACCTCTGAACTTTAATAATTATAATTTAAAATCTATGTCCCCTACTAAGAAAAGCAAAAAAAGGAGAGTCCTACCTTACTCCACTGTTGCTGCAGCATTTATTCGGCATGCGTCTCATCTGTGACCCGCATTGATTGCTCCTCCATCTTGCACCAAGATGATAAAAAGGCCTGACCGTTCCTTCATGCTGTTTCCTCTGTATCTGCTCGTTGTCCATAGGGGTAGAAGCGCCCGCCACTTCCTGGGCCTCAGGCAGCAGGAAGGAAGGCCGCGGCCACATTGCTTTCCATAGGTGAAACGCACCGAACATTTCCTGTTCCCCTTGGCGCGGTGATAGAAGCGCACTGAACCATATTCTCCCGCGATGCCTATCAGACTGCCTTTGCCCAGAACAGAGTCTCCCAGTCGATCCAACCAGACCGCGCTCCGTCCTGACCTCATCCCCAAAGTAGGCTTCCTGCACCGCGGCTCCTGCGTCCTCCAGCCAGCTAGGACCAAATAAAACTGGCGGAAGTTGGGGGTGTAGCATATTTACATTTTTTTGGGTGGTCCTACCGGCTGGAGGAAGGAGATAACTCCCCATAGTGTCTAGTGACAGGGAGTACACAGAAGAAATAATCATTGGAGGACCCCCAGTACAAAAATTTTTTGGGGGTCCTGGTGCAAATAGACCCCCATGGATGTCGGGTCTGAAACAACAGCCCCCTCTGCAACCCCTCTAGACCTGTTATGTATATGCATAATATCTGGCAATAATTCTGTTCCACATACTGCTCCCACCTCTCGGTATAACCACTTGATTTAATTGCCTGTCGTTTGTTTTAATAGCTTACTAAATGCTCCATTTAGAAGCCTAATTGCACCATATAACTGTTGCCTGTGCTGCAGTGACACTTTTTAGAAAATAAACATATATTGTGGGCCTTTTCCTACTGAGTAAAACATCCATGCTCCCAATGCTGGGAAATGCATCATTCTAAAGTTATAGCAGTAAAAGTGTGTCGCAAACTGCAGTTCCCATAGTTTGTGAGTGTGACAACTTTAACACAGCTGCCAGCAGAGCAGATACCTTTTACTCAGTTTCAATATTTCATTTTCACAATGTAATAAACAACCCTCCCATAGCCCCTCTTCAAAATTACTTTCCCCAGTGGTTTCTCTAACAACTCTCCCTCCAAAGATGTAAATATTTATTAAATAGAAGGGGAACCCCTATCTAGATTATTTTATTAAAGGGCAATGCTAACATTTTACTAAATCTGCAACATTTTAGAGAAGAGTTATTTAAAGAAGCCTGAGGCTGCTCTGTTTTGTCCCAAAAGGGACCCTATTATTAATTTGAGGGGTCAAAAAACAATCCCCTTCAACTGGAAAGCAAACTGGGAGCCTATAATGATTAGCCACAGACTCCAGGTTTGCATGCGCATTGTCTATAGAACCATTGTGTCCAATGCAGCAAGTATATTGAGCATTGTATTAAGCATGGCAACTGTGAACATCAGGTGTCTTCTTTCAGACCCCTGCTTCTCTGTTGCTATGTACACATATACACTCACAGGCATATACGCACACATGCTTGCACATGCGTATACACACGAGTACATACATATGCTCATGCACAAGCATAAATATATCTGTGCCACTTATGTGCACACATATAGGCTTGCACATGTGTACACACACATGCACTCAAAGAGTCTTATTTACAAAAGAGATGAAGTGCAACTCTGGAGCAAACTCAACTACACCATAGGAGGACAAATAAAATTTCCTGTTGATTTAAATGGGGCTTTTAATCCCTGGAATGCCCCATTTAGATAAATTCAAAGGTTTGTGGATAATTATTTCTGCCCTGTGGTGCAGTTTGCTCTAGAATTGTTTTTTTTGTGAATAAAACCTAATATGTTCCTCTCCTTTAACCCTTTGAGGGCCAAAGAAATGCCTTGCACATCCTCTGATTCTCGAGGGGTTAATAATATGTATCCATTTTTATATTCTGTTCTAAATGGACTCACTGCTGTTCTCCTCTTAAAGTGGAGCTTTCACTTTAATTCAAGTTTTAATGTTTGAAAACTGCATTAAAATCTCCTATGTGTCATGTTAGCCAAAAGACCAGCAAATGTACTGTTATGTAAATACATAGTAAATTAACATAGTAAATTAGGTTGAAAAAAGACACAAGTCCATCAAGTTCAACCTTCGCTTCATACCTCAGTAACTAAGAATTTTATAGCTTTCCTGCTACCAATTAAATTAGTCTTTATCAGACCTCCCTGATCTGCCTACTGATAAACAGTATAACTCTGTATGTTCCCTTTTGAAAGAAATGTATCTAATCTTCTCTTAAATGTGTCCATTGTATCTGCCATAACTACCTCCCTGGGCAATGATTTCCACAATTTGACAGACCTTACCGTAAAAAAACCCTTCCTCTGCTGAAGTTTAAACCTCCTTTCCTCTAATCTCAAGAGGTGTCCCCTGGTCACCTGAGCAGGCCTTGGAATAAATAGCTCACCGCAGAGATCCTTGTATTGACCTCTCATATACTTGTACAATGTGATAAGGTCTCCTCTTAGTCGTCTTTTCTCTAGAGTAAATAAACCAAGTTTGTTTAGTCGTTCCTCATATGTCAAGTCCTCCATTCCCTTAATTAATTTTGTTGCTCTCCGCTGTACCCTCTCTAGTTCTAGTATATCCTTTTTCAGAACTGGTGCCCAAAATTGCACTGCATACTCAAGGTGAGGTCTTACCAATGATTTGTATAATGGCAAAATAATGTTATCCACTCTTGCTTCAATACCTCTTTTTATGCAAGACAGGACTTTGTTTGCCTTTGCTACTGCTGTATGACACTGGTCACTGTTTCCAAGTTTGTAGTTGACAAGGATACCCAGGTCTTTTTCTAGCAACGAGTCACCTAAAATTATTCCATTAAGTTTATAAGTAGCCTTGGGATTGTTTCCTCCCAAATGCATGACTTTACACTTCCCCACATTAAACTTCATATTCCACATGTTTGCCCAGTCTGACATTGTATGTAAGTCCCTCTGTAGAGAGAAAATATCCTGTTCTGAATTAATGACTTTGCATAATTTAGTATCATCTGCAAATATTGATATTTTGCTTTCTATATCTATTTCCAGGTCATTTATAAACATGTTAAAAAGCAGCGGACCCAATACTGAACCCTGAGGTACTCCACTCTCCACTTTAACTATACTGGAGAATTTTCCATTTACAACCACACACTGTTCCCTATCCTTCAACCAGTTTTGTATCCAATTGCAAAGGTTATCTCCTAGCATCAATTTCCTTATTTTATACACCAGCCTTCTGTGTGGTACTGTATCAAATGCCTTTGCAAAGTCTAGATATACTACATCTACTGCCTTGCCATTGTCAAGGTTGCTGCTTACCTCCTCATAGAAGCTGAAAAGATTAGTTTGGCATGACCTATTCTTCATAAAACCATGTTGATTTGTGCTAATGATCTTATTTTTTGTGTTGTAATCCTGAATATAGTCCCTTATTATGCCTTCTAATAGTTTTCCCACTACAGAGGTCAAACTCACTGGTCTATAATTCCCAGGTTCTGTTTTAGTTCCCTTCTTAAATAGAGGCACTATGTTAGCTCTTCGCCAATCCTGTGGCACTGAGCCTGTGGTAATAGAATCACATGTAGATATCATGTAGATAGTGATGATCACTACCCGGACCAATGGAGAAGAAGCAAGTATACAGGAAATGTATGCCCCCTGAAACTAGACCCTGAGAAGTAGAAACTGCACAGGGAAACTAGAAAGAAGAGACGTAGAAGGACCGACGCCATGTGCACGCAGAAACAACAAGGAGGTCCTGATACCATATGTGCGCAGATGCGTTGTGGTGTTAGGCTGGATCCAGTGCAGAGCATTGGAAATGACAGTCTACCCCCCCCCCTTCCAAGGAGCTGCCTCCGATAGCTCCCAGGACTATCAGAATGAGTGTCTTGAAAGAGACGTAAGTGGGCAGGCGCATGGATATTGAAGTGTGGTTCCCAAGGTCTGTCTTCAGGGCCATAGCCCTTTCAGTGTATTAAGTATTCCAAACAACATCATCATATACAAGGGTATGGAACCTCCTGCACTTCAAATTCCTCAAAGTTTCCCACAACAATAAGAGAAGTATGGTCAAGAGTCTGATTAAGAAAAGAAGCACATAACCAGGGTTTCAGTTGTGACATATGAAAAGTGGGATGTATCCAATAAGAAGGTGGTAGAGCTAAATTAAATGCTACTGGATTGATGAGACAAGTGATACAGAAGGGGCCAAGGTACTGGGGACCCAATTTCTTTGTAGGACATGACAGCTTCATGGAAGCAGTGGAATCCCAAACTTTGTCTCCAACCTGCAAAGAGGGGCCAGAAGCTTGATGACGGTCTGCTTGCTCCTTGTATGTCTTTTGCGCTTGAGAAAGAGTTTGAAGAAGCAAAGTCTGATGTCGTTGTAAACAGCCAATCCGAGGACAGACCAGGTAGACCACGGAATGCCTGATGGTGATACCCATAGGTAGCAAAGAAAGGTGTTGCTTTGATAGAGTGATGATAATGATTGTTATAGGTGAATTCAGCTAGGTGCAACAAGTGAAACCAGTTGCCATGCAGGTGGGTGGAATAACAACGGAGATATTGCTCTAAAGTTTGATTAGTGCGTTCTGTCTGCCGTTTGTTTGAGGATGATGTCTGGATGATAGATTGCAGTGAATGTGAAGGTTGGAGCAGAACGCTTTCCAAAGTCTAGAAGGATTGAACAGGAGTGAAATAGGCAAACTCAGTAAGTCGATCTATGACAACTAAAATGGTATTGTGACGGTGACAAAGGGGCAGATCAGAGATGAAATCCAGGGACACAGCCTTACAAGGACCTGAGGGTACTGGAAGAGGCATTAGTAGGCCCGGAATCGTGGAATGCCTAGTCTTTCATTCTGGCACAAATATTGCAGTCAATGAATTTGTATAATCTTGGGCCACCAAAGCTGTCTTTGTATGGCTTTGGTGGTCTGAGATATTCCTCCATGACCAGATGTAGGACCGTTGGTGAAAGTCAAAGAATGTAGTTGCACCAGAGTAGGCAATGGCACTGTAGCTTCTGTAATCTGGTCCAGTAGAGGACGATCAAGCAAATGAAAGTAGCGTGGCTGAAGAATAGTAGCTGGAGCAGAAATTAGTTCGGAGGTAGGTGCATACATCAGATTTTTTATTTATAGATCCAGGTCTGTAAGTGATATGCATGTTAAAGTGTGCAAAGAATAAAGACCACAATGCTTGACGAGGACGCAGTCTACAGACTGACCGTAGATACTCTAAATGATGATGATCAGTGAAGATCATGATAGGATATGTATTCCTTCCAGGAGATGGCGCCACTTCTCTAAGGTGCTTTTGATGGCTAAGAGCTCTTTATCACCAATATCATAATTCTGTTCAGATGGAGTAAGACACCTGGAGAAAAAGGCTACAGGATTATACTGGTCCTTATCATCAAGGCGTTTGGAAAGAAATGATCCCAAAGCAGTCGGAGGTATCCAGTTCAAGAAAGAATGGACGCTCGGGGTCCAGTTGAGCAAGTACTTGAGCTGTGGTGATTAATTGCTTCAAATGGCTGAATGCAGTTTGAGCAGCAGTTTTCCATTAGAACCGGATATTCTGTTTAATGAGATGTGTCAAAGGTGCTAAAATAGTAGAAAAGTCACAGATGAAGCACCAGTAAAAGTTGGTGAATCAAATAAATCATTGGACTGCTTTCTTGTCAGAGGGAGGTGGCCAGTTTAGGATAGCTGTTACTTTACAGATATACATATTGACACAACCAGGAAATATAATGAAACCCAGAAACTCGATCTCTACTTCAAAAATGTCTCCAGAGTTGAGAGAAAATCATCTGGACGTATCTCTGATGCTCTTGTAGGGAGGAGGATAAAACTAATATATTGTCCAAGTAGATTATTACAAACAAGTCAAGAAGATCTTTGAAGACATTGTTCACAAAGTGTTGAAACTTGGCCGGGGCGCTGCAAAGCCCAAAAGGGCATTGTCACGGTTTGTTACGACTCTCAGACACAAGGTTTAGGTAAAAACACAACTTTATTAAAATAATTAAGATTATCCCTTAGGATTGTGAACACATACATATATATACATAGAATGAATGGTAAAATAGGATTTTAGTCTTGCCTGTTAAATCCTTTTCACTTAGTCCATACAGGTCACTGGTACTTCTGGGAGGCGATTCGCCCCTTTAATAGGCAGGAACAATTATGCAAATGATTGCAGGGGGCGGAGCCTCCCCTCCTACTTAAGCCACCTTCAGGCCAGAGCCACTAGATTGATTTGAGACCCTAAAACTGACCCCAGGTAAGCAAGAAGAAAGACTCCTGTGAGCATGCCCCAAAGGTCTCCCACTGAATGCCACAGGAGAGCCAGGTCTGGTCCCTTGACAGGGTGGGAGACCAGTGACCTGTATGGACTAAGTGAAAAGGATTTAACAGGTAAGACTAAAATCCTATTTTCACTGTCGTCCAATACAGGTCACTGGTACTTCTGGGATGTACAAACATTGAGCTGATCCAGAGGTGGGAAGAAGGCAAGGACCAGAACAAGGCCCAAGTCATAAAAACTGCTATGAACCAGTTAATAACATAGCCCCAAACTGTAAGTGTCAACGGACACCAATCAAGGGAACAATCCCTGAACTAACACAGCACACGGAAGTAGAGCCAACAGGGCTCAACAGTAAGGAAGCACTAAGGATCACAGAGCGGAAGACCTACACAGGCAAAACTGCCTCCAGGACCTTCCTTCCAAAACTGGCATCAGCCGAAGCCCGTACATCAACTCGATAGTGCTTAGAAAAGGTGTGCACAGAAGACCAAGTGGCCGCTTTGCACAGCTGATCAGCGGAAGCCTGATTCTTGTAGGCCCAAGAGGCCCCAATAGATCTGGTGGAATGGGCAGTCACCCGGAAGGGAACATGCTTATTCCGCAACTTATAGGCTTCACGGATGGTAGCCTTAATCCAAGAGGCAATGGTAACTTTGGAAGCCGGTCTCCCTGCCCTAGGCCCCTCAGGAATGACGAATAGAGCATCAGACTTCCTGATAGACTCGGTGCGATGAACATAAAACTTGAGGCAACGCACCACATCCAACAAATGGACATCTCTTTCCTTGTCAGATGAAGGATTAGGGCAGAAAGAGGGAACCACAATCTCCTGATTGATGTGAAACTCGGACACAACCTTGGGTAAGAATTCCTTGGTAGTGCGAAGCACAGCCTTATCCTTGTGGAACACCAGGTAAGGAGGTTTACAAGACAGAGCTTGTAACTCTGCTACCCGGCGAACTGAAACAATAGCCAAAAGGAAGGCCATCTTCCAAGTCAAGAGACGTAATGGAATGGAAGCCAAGGATTCAAACGGGGGTCGCTGGAGAACTCCCAGCACCAAATTGAGGTCCCACTGGGGAGCAGGACTCTCGAAGGCAGGTCGAACATGAGTCACACCTTGGAAGAAAACTTTCACATCAGGAAGGATAGCAATCCTTTCCTGGAAAAACACAGACAAGGCAGAAGTCTGAACTTTGAGGGAACTCAAACTGAGTCCCTTATCAACACCGTCCTGCAAGAAGGCTAGGACAGTGGGAAGATGAAAATCAAGGGAGAATTTCTTCTCAGAGCACCATGCCACGAAGGTTGACCATATGCGATGATAGATCTTGGAGGACACAGGCTTACGAGCACTGAGCATAGTCGACACCACAGAAGGAGAAAATCCTTTCTTTGCTAGAATCGAGGATTCAACCGCCATGCCATCAAATGGAGAGAGTGAACATCCTCCTTCCACAGATATCCCTGAAGAAGTAGGTCCGGACGGGCAGGAAGTGGGAACGGATCCGCCACTGACATGGCCATCAACTCCGGATACCAGGACTGGCGAGGCCAGTTTGGAGCGATCAGGATCACCGGACAACGCTCCCGTTTCAGTTTCTGGATGACTCTGATCAATAAAGGAAGAGGAGGAAAGATGTAAGCCAGGGAAAAATCCCAAGGGATCGACAAGGCATCCACTGTTAGAGCAAGGGAGTCCCTCCGCCGGGAGCAAAACACCGGAACCTTCCTGTTGTGTCTGGAGGCCATCAGGTCCACCTCCGGCATCCCCCACCTCTGGGTGAGCAATTGAAACACCTCTGGATGAAAAGCTCATTCTCCTCTGTCGATGGTATGACGACTGAGGAAGTCTGCCATGACGTTGTCCACGCCTGGAATATGAACTGCAGAGATGACAGGCACGTGATCTTCTGCCCAAGACAAAATATCCTTGACCTCCAACCAGGCGGTGCCGCTTCTTGTGCCGCCTTGCCTGTTGATGTAAGCCACCGCAGTGGCGTTGTCGGATTCCACTCTGATCGGAAGACCGGTCAGTTGAGATTCCCAGTGTCTCAGGGCAAGCCGGATGGCACGTAGTTCCAGAACATTGATGGAGAGAAGAGATTCCTCCAGACCCCATTTCCCCTGAGCACTGAAGCGACCCAACACAGCACCCCAGCCCCGAAGGCTGGCATCCGTTGTGATCGTGGTCCAACAAGGAACTAGAAAGGATCTCCCTTTCAGGAGATGAGAGAGATCCAACCACCAGTGCAGACTCGATGCCACATGAGGAGGTAGAGAGACTGATAGATGCTGATGATCTGGATGATTCTTGCACGTCTGGATCACAAATCTCTGAAGTTCCCTGGAGTGGGCCATGGCAAATGGTACCGCTTCGATCGTGGAAATGAACTTCCCCACAAGGGATGACAACTTCGTTACCGGCACAAAGTCCAGTTCCAGAATCCCCGCCACTCTGATAGCTATCTGATGAGCCACATCCTCCGGCAGGAACACCATGCATTGGCGAGTGTCGAACAGGAGACCCAGGAACAGAAGCCTCTGAGATGGGACCAAGTCCGACTTGTCCAGATTCAGGATCCAGTCATGGCGGTTTAGAGTGTGGATACACTTCTGCAATTGCTGGTGAAGAAGCTCCGCCGAAGAAGCTTTGATGAGGAGATCGTCCATGTAGGGAGTCACCCTGACCCCGTCCTGATGAAGCACCGCTATCAGGGAGCCCAACACTCTCTGGAAGACCTGAGGAGCTGATGTCAGCCCAAAGGGAAGAGCATAAAACAGAAAGTGTCCCCTGTGGCAGGCAATCCTGAGGTACCGCCTGCTCTCTGGATGAATAGGGATGTGAAGATAAGCATCCTGAAGGTCCAGGGAGGCAAGGAACTCCCCTGGAGACATTGCTGCAATCACAGAGCGCAGGGACTCCTGGCGAAAGTGGGAAGTCACCACATAGGCATTGAGATCTTTGAGATCCAAAATAGGACGAGCCCCTCCGTCCTTTTTGGCCACCACAAACAGGTTGGAATAAAATCCTGAACCTGTGTCCTCCTGAGGAACCACTTCCAGAACCTCTTTGTCCAAGCGATCCTGAATAGCGTCGTCGAACAGACGTCTTTTTGTGGGTTCCTGAGAAGGACGAGTAAAATGGAACCGAAAAGGAGGAAGGGAGGAGAAAGGGATCCTGTATCCCTCTGACACCACCTGAAGAACCCATGGGTCCGCCACTGACTCCTCCCAAGTCCGGCGAAAGAGGCGGAGACGTCCACCTACAGCCGGATGCGGACCCGGGTTCGGCGAGTCATGACGAAGCAGTCTTGGAGGTCTTGGCCTTGGGGGCCACTTTGGGCTTCCAGGACTGTTTGGGCTTGGAGGAGGAGCGCGTAGCGGGAGGACCCGTCGGGGCCGAGGAGAGTGTCTCAGTCTGAAAGGAACGAAAGGACCGATTGCGTTTGGCTGGAAACTTTTTCTTAAAGACTGAGGGTAAAAGAGTACTTTTACCACCAGTAGCCTCACTGATCATTTCTTTGAGCTCAGATCCAAATAGCAAAGTCCCCTGAAAGGGCAAGGAAAGCAAGGCTTTCTTAGAGGCTGTATCAGCAGACCAAATTTTCAGCCAAAGGGCACATCTAGCCACCACAGAGGCAGTGGAGGCCCTCGCCATCATACGCACAGCATCAAAAGCAGCGTCAGCAACATAGTTCTGAGCTTCAGTGATATTAGCAAGAAGCTGCAACTGTTCAGATACTGGTGCATCCTGGCGAACCGCTTCAGTCAGTCGTTCAGTCCAGGCCGCAATGGCTCTATTAACCCAAGCAACTGCAAAGGTTGGACGCATGGCAGTGCCAATGGAGGCAAATATAGATTTAAGAGAAAGCTCTAGCTTTTTATCCGTCCAATCCTGCGGGGCAGAGGCATCAGAGACAGCCAAAGCGGTAGACTTGGATAGTCTGAAAACAGGAGCATCCACCTTGGGGGGATGAACCCATTTTGCCAGCTCAGTCTCAGGAAAAGGGTACAGTTTAGCAAACTTTTTAGAGACAGAGGAGGATCTATCAGGATTCTTCCATGCCTCAGAGACTAGACGGGCAAGAGTAGGGTTAGTTGGAAAACAAACAACAGGCTTAGATGGTTTCTTTTGAAAAACATCAGTAGGATCATAAGTGGATTCCTGAGTCAGAGGAAGGTTAAGCGTATTCAGCACAGCTCTAATCAGACCCTCAGCCGAAACTTCAGGGTCACATTCATAAGGGTCCCCAATGGACCTGTTAGACTCAATAACAGTACGTTCCTCAGCATCAGAATCCTGCAAGAGTTCTTCCTCAGAAGAATCAGATACATCAGGAGCACCCTGTGGCTTAGGCAGGGAGGTCCTGATTGTAGTGGGGGTCTGCCAGACCTGGAGAGCCCCCTGTACCTGAGAGGGAAAAAGTTGAAGAGTGGATCTGAGATCCCTAGTGGCAGCTTTAAACTCCCTCACCCAAGATGGCTCAATAGCGTGGCTGGGAAGCCCAGGGTTGCTATCTTGACCAGTGCAGTTAGGGCATAGATCACCCACATTATCACTAGATAACCCAGTGTGACAAGAGGAGCAAAACGCCATGGGGGGAGCAGACCCCCCATCCTCCTTAGACTTGGGTCTAGCCCCTAGCTCCAGTGAAGTAGACATGCTCACAGCGTCAATATACCCCACTTTAAACTCTATCACCCAGTAAGAGTGTGGAAGATTAAAGTTTCACCCCAGAAATGCCTAATATTGGACTTATCTGGCCAGCGAAGGGTTAATCTGATGAGGGTCCCTGCGTAGTGTACTCGCTGAGGAAGAGCTCCACAAAATGGCGGCCGTCAGGATAGCCAATCAGAAACGAGCGCGAACCGGGCGCTCATGGGAAATGTAGTTTTCCCCATACAAGTACCCCAAACAGTGCCCGAAGCCCCCCTGAACACCCCACACTAATAAAACATACACCGGATGATAGAGCAGGAGCTTAGCAGTAAAATGAGCCCTCTCTGGAGTTGCTGTGACAAGCGGTTCCAGAGATACGTCCCAGACTGTGAAATCTCATAGAGAGTAAAGGAGCCATAGCGTCTAAGCGGGAAAAGCCGCGCTTAAAGGCGCGGAACACCATTTTCAATAAAGTTTAAGAAAACATTAAAAAGTGCCCAAACATACATAAAACACATAAAGAAATACTATACAAGGCTCCAAACTCAGAGAATACCACAGAAACTGCATTAAATACATTAAATGCAAATAAAAACACCCTATGAGTGCTGGAGTGCAAAGCAAACTCCCAAATACAAGCCCAGCAAAGGGACACTGTGGGGACAAGTGGACCTTCAGCACTCAAAGGGTGGCTCACCTTTCCTGCAAGGACTTCTGTCTTCAGGTGACCATGATGAAGTGGGAATAGACCAGAGGAAAATTCCCCAGTAGGGAAGCTGCTTGACTCAAGCTGTTCCCTCTTCAGGGCATAAGGTTCACAGAGAATCCCTGGAAGCTGCACCAGCCACTTTAAAGAGGGCAATTCACAGCCATGGTCACCCTCCTAATGGTGGTATTCCATATTTGAATAAAAAAATAACAAAATACTAAGTTGATGCATAGATGTTCTCTACCTGGTGTGCACAGCACCCAGGAACAAATCAATCTAGTGGCTCTGGCCTGAAGGTGGTTTAAGTAGGAGGGGAGGCTCCGCCCCCTGCAATCATTTGCATAATTGTTCCTGCCTATTAAAGGGGCGAATCGCCTCCCAGAAGTACCAGTGACCTGTATTGGACGACAGTGAAATACGAATAATTCAGACTCTACCGGTCTTGCCAAATACCGGGCAAGACAGCCTGGGTAATCAGGAGTAAGAGGCTCTACCGGCCTTGCCAATACCGGGTAAGGCAACCTTCAGATGGAATAATGTACAAGGTTCTACCGGCCTTACCGAAATACCGGGCAAGGCAGCCCAAATGAACACAACGGTGTAGGCTCTACCGGCCTTGCCAATACCGGGCAAGGCAGCCCAAGGATACTTGGAGTCGGACAAGGTCCCAAATGCTGTCAGGTGACAATGACAGTAGTAACTCAGTGAGTAGCCAGATCAGGGAGAGACCTAGGCAAACGGTACCCTGTCACAACAGGAAAGGCCAGAACGCCGCTGTTAGGACTGGACAGCGCTCAATGTCAGCAACACTTAAGGATCTGCCGACAGAGAGTAGCCTAAAGACTTTGGAGCAAACCAACGTCCGCACGCTGGGACAAACAAGGGAATCGTGTAGCCACAAGGCTAGAAATAACCCAACGTCCACACGCTGGGACTAACAATATAATCGTATAGCCGCAAGGCTTTGGAGCAAACCAGCGTCTGCACGGTGGGACCAACAAGTGAATCGTATAGCCGCAAGGCTTTGGAGCAAACCAGCGTCCGCACGCTGGGACCTACAAATGAATCGTATAGCCGCAAGGCTTTGGAGCAAACCAGCGTCCGCACGCTGGGACCAACAACATGTATCTTATAGCCACAAGGCTTTGGAGCAAACCAGCGTCCGCACGCTGGGACCAACAACATGTATTGTATAGCCGCAAGGCTTTGGAGCAAACCAGCGTCCACACGCTGGGACCAACAAGGGAATCGTATAGCCGCAAGGCTTTGGAGTAACCCAACGTCTGCACGCTGAGACTAACAATCTGTATCGTATAGCCGCAAGGCTTTAGAGCACACCAGCGTCCACATGCTGGGACCAACAAGGGAATCGTATAGCCGCAAGGCTTTGGAGTAACCAAACGTCCGCACGCTGGGACTAACAATACGTATCGTATAGCCGCAAGGCTTTTGGAGCAAACCAGCGTCCGCATGCTGGGACCAACCAGTGAATTGTATAGCCGCAAAGCTTTGGAGTAAACAAGCGTCCGCACACTGGGACCAACAAGTGAATCAAATAGCCACAAGGCTTTGGAGAAAACCAGCGTCCGCACGCTGGGACCAACAAGGGAATCATATAGCCACAAGGCTTAGGAGCAAACCAGCGCCCGCATGCTGGGACTGACAAGGAATGTCGCCTACGCGACCGAGCAGAAGGTCGCCAGGAACACAGGAGACAGGCCAGGAGATGACAGGAACCAGCAGGACGAACAGCCGGGTCAGGAAACAGCAGTGAAGATGGTCAGCAGGAAAAAGCAACCTCAGGAAACTAGGCCGGAACCAGGACTGGAACAACTCTGCAGAAAGGAGGCACTGGAACCAGATGCAATCAGGAACTCAGGAACACAGCAAAAAGGCCCAAATGACTACTGGACATGGTGAAAGCGAATGTGGTCAGAGACACCACGAAAGGGCAACCAAGGGGTGCCCAATCCAGGTTTAAATAGGCAATATGAGGCGGGCTAAAGGCAGACAGCCAATGGAAGCCCCCTACTGGTGATAGACAAGAAAAAGCAGCAATCACGGGCACTGTGATAGTACCCCCCTTTCAAAGACCCCCTCTCCTAGAATAGGGTCTAGGTTTCTGCGGGTATTTAACATGAAAGGCCCTAGCTAACCTGGGTGCATGAAGGTCCTTACTATCCACCCATGATCGATCTTCAGGACCATATCCTTTCCAATGCACCAGGTACTGTACCCTTCCTCTAAGCCTTCGGGAATCAATAATGCTCTGAACCTCGTACTCCTCCTGACCCTCGACCTCGACAGGCCCTGGCACCACAGGTGTGGTAGTATAGCGGTTGCATACAAGAGGCTTAAGAAGAGACACATGGAACACATTATGAATACGCATGGATGCAAGTATGTCCAGTGCGTAGGAGACAGGTTTAATTTTGCGAATGACTCTGTAAGGGCCAATGAACCGGGGAGCCAACTTATTAGACGGAACCTGCAGCTTGAGATTTCTGGAGGAAAGCCACACTCTGTCCCCAACCTGAAAGGAAACCGCTGGAAGCCTTCTGCGATTGGCATGACGCTGATGTCGCTGAAACGACTGACCCAATGCCCTCTGAACTTGTGCCCAAGTGGAACGGAGTTGCTCGATATGCTCATCCAGAGCTGGAATCTGTTGCGTCTGAAATGAATCTGGGAGCAAACAGGGCTGATACCCGTAATTAATCAGGAACGGGGAGCATCTCTGACTAGCTCTTTTGCATATGCAAATTGCCCTTGGGACTAGTCACCCTAAGGGTAACAGGGTAATCCAGACGTGGACCCCTTGCTCACAGTGCCTAGAGAGATCAGCTGCACCTCACTGACGAGGCCCAACAAGGCCGAAACGTACGTCTGGGGTTGGCTGCTTCTCTTGTTCAGAGAGGAATTGCCTGGCATTTCGTGGCTGGACTACCTTTTGGTAGGATCAGTATGATGTGCTTCAGGATATTTCCTCTCTGTGAAAGGCACTAGTGAGCTAAAAGAGATTGCACCCTGGGTAGGATACTTATCCTATAGAGCCTCATCACTTTGAGGGCAGGCTCGTTCCTAGTTGAGCATCTCTGACTAGCTCTTTTGCATATGCAAATTGCCCTTGGGACTAGTCACCCTAAGGGTAACAGGGTAATCCAGACGTGGACCCCTTGCTCACAGTGCCTAGAGAGATCAGCTGCACCTCACTGACGAGGCCCAACAAGGCCGAAACGTACGTCTGGGGTTGGCTGCTTCTCTTGTTCAGAGAGGAATTGCCTGGCATTTCGTGGCTGGACTACCTTTTGGTAGGATCAGTATGATGTGCTTCAGGATATTTCCTCTCTGTGAAAGGCACTAGTGAGCTAAAAGAGATTGCACCCTGGGTAGGATACTTATCCTATAGAGCCTCATCACTTTGAGGGCAGGCTCGTTCCTAGTTGAGCATCTCTGACTAGCTCTTTTGTCTTTTGAATTATCATGATGGTCAGCAATGAAACAGCGCAGAAATTGTTCCAAACCCTGATTGGCCCGTTCAGCTGCTCCATTGGTCTGGGGATGGTAGGCAGAGGAAAAGACAGCTGTATGCCCATCTGATCGCAAAATGCCCTCCAGAACCTAGACACAAACTGGCTCCCCCTGTCGGACACCAGTCCCCTGGGAACTCCATGCAACCGGAATACTTCTCTGGCGAATACAACTGCCAATTCCTTAGCTGAAGGAAGGCCACGGAGGGGTACGAAATGAGCCATTTTAGAAAACCTGTCCACCACCATCAGTATAAAGGAATACCCTTTAGACATAGGCAATTCTCCAGGGGCGTTCGCCATTAGGCACAGGTTGAAGCAAACCCACTGGGAGAGGTCTAGGGGTCTTGGCACGGGCGCAGGTGGCACAGGCATTGGTAAACTCGGCACAATCGTTTCTCATGGAAGGCCACCAAAATAACTGAGAAAGGGACCATAACAGTTGGTCTCTACCAATGTGTCCCGCAGCCTTAGAGGAATGGTACGTTTCGAGTAACCGAGTACGAAATGGTTCTGCGACAAAACATTTGCCCACTGGGGTTTCGTGGGGAGCAGAAGCCTGAGAAGCCAGGATCTCTTCCCCTAGGGGAGAAGTGATACTAGTACGTATAGTAGCCAATATTCGATCGGGTTGAATGATAGGTGCTGGTGCGTCCATTCTGTCACTCTCGGCCTCAAATTGTCTTGACAGCGCATCAGCCCTAACATTTTTAGATCCTGGTAAATATGATACAATGAAATTGAATCGGGATAGAAATAGAGCCCATCTGGACTGACGAGAGGACAATCTCTTGGCCTCCGAGAGATGTCAGATTTTTGTGATCTGTTAGGCTTAAGACCGGAGTTTTTGTACCTTCAAGTAAATTACGCCATTCCTTAAGAGCGAGGATAATGGCCAATAATTCTCTGTCCCCTATCTCATAGCGGCTTTGAGTGCCAGTCAACTTTTTCGAAAAAAACCCACAGGGTCTGAGTGTTCCAACTTCATTGTGTCGTTGCGAAAGTACTGCCCCGACCCCAATATCTGAGGAGTCAACCTCTAACGTAAATGGAAGTAAAGGATTGGGGTGGGATAACACAGGAGCCGCAGCAAAAGCCAACTTCAATTTCTCAAAGGCCTCCTCAGCAGCTGCCGGCCAACAAGATGGATTAGCGCCCTTGTGCTTAAGGTCAGACAAAGGTTTGACAATGGAGGAAAAGTTCTTAATAAACCTCCTATAATAATTAGCAAAGCCCAGGAATCGCTGTATGGCTTTAAGACTCTTGGGTCGTGGCCATTGTAGGACAGCTGTCAGCTTTTCTTTGTCCATAGCAATGCCATCACTGCCAATTATGAACCCCAAGAATGGCACACTGGTTCTGTGAAACTCACATTTCTCCAATTTACAATATAATTTATTCTCACGTAGCCTTAGCAATACTTCAGACACATCTTTGATGTGTTGTGACACGTTTTGGGAGTGAATCGTCAAGGTATACCACGACACATGACTGTAACATATCTCTCAGAATGTCGTTTATCAGTTCCTGAAACACTGTGGGTGCATTACACAGCCCAAATGGCATGACTAGATATTCGTAATGCCCAGATAGAGTGTTAAAGGCAGTTTTCCACTCATCACCTGCTCGAATGCGAACCAAATTGTATGCGGCCCGTAGGTCCAATTTGGTAAAAATCGAAGAACCCTTAAGCCTGTCAAAAAGCTTGGTGATGAGTGGTATCGGGTATGCGTTTTTTGCCATCAGTTTATTCAGGCCACGGTAGTCAATGCATGGTCTTAATTCGCCACTTTTCTTTTTTACGAAAAAGAACCCGGCCCCCACCGGAGAGGTAGATTTTCTTATGATGCCTCTAGCAAGGGCATCAGAAATGTAATCTTCAATAGCTTTATTCTCCTCACAAGATAATGGATAAGTGCGTCCTCTCGGAGGTACCACTCCAGGAGGCAATTCAATGCTACAATCATAAGGTCTGTGCTGAGGTAACGTGCCAGCCTCTCCTTTGCTAAAAACATTGCCAAACTGCTGGTATACATCTGGTATAGCAGAGGAGGTGCACAAGATCTTAATAGACTGGGTAACGCGCTTGTCCATACAAAACGGAGACCAGGCAACGATTTCACATTTTTTCCAATCAAACTGTGGATTATGTAACTGTAACCAAGGAAATCCCAATATTACAGCATGATGAGGAGAATTAATAAGTTGGAACTGCAGCTCTTCTCTGTGAAGCGCCCCAATAGTCATAGATAACAGCATAGATTCAAATGTAACATGAGCAGGTTCTAAGGGTCTGCCATCAATTGCTTCAATAGCCAAGGGGGTCTCCCTTTCAATACGTGGAACTCCATGCAATTCAGCAAAGGTATTATCCATAAAATACCCTGCTGCACCAGAATCAACCAGGGCCAAAACCTCCACTGAGCATTGTGCCCAGGACAATACCACCTGTATGGTGGGTTTCATTATGCCAAACACTGGGGACGATTGTACACCACCTAGGGCCTGTCCCCCAAGGTACCCTAGGTGTGTTCGTTTCCCGGACAGGATCTTAGCAAATGTTTATTTTTACCGCAGTATAAACACAACCCTTGCTTCCTGCGGTATAGTCTTTCCTCTTTGGTTAGCCTAGTGAACCCTATCTGCATAGGTTCACCTGGTTCCCGTGCTGGTTCACTAGGCTTAGATACCAGGGGAGGGATGGGTGGGCAAAATATGCTACTAGACCCATTATTTTTGGACCGTATCCTACGATCTCTGGCAGTTGATCTCTCACGTATTCTGGAGTCAATTAGAATAACATACTCAATATAATCATCTAGGTCAGTAGGCAAGTCTTTTGCTGCAATTTCATCTTTAATATGGTCACTCAGGCCCTGAGCAAAGGCTGCCAATAATGCTTCGTTATTCCACCCTACCTCTGCTGCCAAGGTGCGGAATTCGATGGCATAGTCGCCCACCGTGCGCCTGCCCTGTTGTATCTCCATAAGACATTTGGCAGCAGAGGTGGTTCTACCGGGAGGTTCGAACACTCTCTGAAAAGATTGCACAAATTCTCTGAAATTCTTAGTGCAAGGTTTAGCATTTTCCCACAATGGGTTAGCCCAAGCAAATGCTCTGCCAGTCAGCAGTGATACCATGAACCCAACTTTACTACGATCACTGGGAAATGCGTGAGCCGTCAATTCCATAAATATTTCAAGTTGGTTGATGAACCCTCTGCAGAGATTAGGGTCAACGTCATACCTTAGTGGCAAGGGTGCAGAAGCTGTTAACCCTTTAACTGCGCCCCCTAGGGGCCTGGTATCACTCTCCGGTGTCTGACTTGGCGAGACCACCGGGCTAGAGCCAGATTTGTCAGCAAGCACAGTGCGTTCAAGGATAGTTTGGATTGCAACCGCCAATTGATCCAAACGTTGCTCGTGCATATCCATCCTCCAATGGATATTCTGTGTATTACCGTCACTTTTGTTGTCTGAGGACATGGCCCTTTCGTACTGTCACGGTTTGTTACGACTCTCAGACACAAGGTTTAGGTAAAAGCACAACTTTATTGAAATAATTAAGATTATCCCTTAGGATTGTGAACACATACATATATACATAGAATAAATGGTAAATACGAATAATTCAGACTCTACCGGTCTTGCCAAATACCGGGCAAGATAGCCTGGGTAATCAGGAGTAAGAGGCTCTACCGGCCTTGCCAATACCGGGTAAGACAACCTTCAGATGGAATAATGTACAAGGTTCTACCGGCCTTACCGAAATACCGGGCAAGGCAGCCCAAGTAAACACAACGGTGTAGGCTCTACCGGCCTTGCCAATACCGGGCAAGGCAGCCCAAGGATACGTGGAGTCGGACAAGGTCCCAAATGCTGTCAGGTGACAATGACAGTAGTAACTCAGTGAGTAGCCAGATCAGGGAGAGACCTAGGCAAACGGTACCGTCACAACAGGAAAGGCCAGAACGCCGCTGTTAGGACTGGACAGCGCTCAATGTCAGCAACACTTAAGGATCTGCCGACAGAGAGTAGCCTAAAGACTTTGGAGCAAACCAACGTCTGCACGCTGGGACAAACAAGGGAATCGTGTAGCCGCAAGGCTAGAAATAGCCCAACGTCCACACGCTGGGACTAACAATATAATCGTATAGCCGCAAGGCTTTGGAGCAAACCAGCGTCCGCACGCTGGGACCAACAAGTGAATCGTATAGCCGCAAGGCTTTGGAGCAAACCAGCGTTCGCACGCTGGGACCTACAAGTGAATCGTATAGCCGCAAGGCTTTGGAGCAAACCAGCGTCCGCACACTGGGACCAACAACATGTATCGTATAGCCGCAAGGCTTTGGAGCAAACCAGCGTCCGCACGCTGGGACCAACAACATGTATTGTATAGCCGCAAGGCTTTGGAGCAAACCAGCGTCCGCACGCTGGGACCAACAAGGGAATCGTATAGCCGCAAGGCTTTGGAGTAACCCAACATCCACATGCTGGGACTAACAATCTGTATCATATAGCCGCAAGGCTTTAGAGCAAACCAGAGTCCGCACGCTGGGACCCACAAGGGAATCGTATAGCCGCAAGGCTTTGGAGTAACCCAACGTCCGCACGCTGGGACTAACAATACGTATCGTATAGCCGCAAGGCTTTTGGAGCAAACCAGCGTCCGCACGCTGGGACCAACCAGTGAATCATATAGCCACAAGGCTTTGGAGAAAACCAGCGTCCGCACGCTGGGACTGACAAGGAATGTCGCCTACGCGACCGAGCAGAAGGTCGCCAGGAACACATTAGACAGGCCAGGAGATGACAGGAAGCAGAAGGACGAACAGCCGGGTCAGGAAACAGCAGTGAAGACGGTCAGCAGGAAACAGCAACCTCAGGAGACTAGGCCGGAACCAGAACTGGAACAACTCTGCAGAAAGGAGGCACTGGAACCAGATGCAATCAGGAACTCAGGAACACAGCAAAAAGGCCCAAATGACTACTGGACATGGTGAAAGCGAATGTTGTCAGAGGCACCACGAAAGGGCAACCAAGGGGTGCCACATCCAGGTTTAAATAGGCAATATGAGGCGGGCTAAAGGCAAACAGCCAATGGAAGCCCCCTACTGGTGATAGACAAGAAAAAGCAGCAATCACGGGCACCGTGATAGGCATTCCCATTTATTCAAACGGTCCATTCCTGGTCTGGAAGGCTATCTTCCATTCATCCCCCTCTAGGTTATATGCCCCCTTAAGATCAATCTTGGTAAAGATCTTTGCTGAGAACACTCTTTCTAGATGTTGAGGGATCAATGGCAGCGGATATCTGTTCTTAAAAGTAAACTTATTCGGATCTCTATAATCGATGCAGGGCCGAAGACCTCCATCTTTTTTCTGTACAAAAAGATACCCGCTCTAGCTAGTGAGGTAGAGGGGAGAATGAAGCCATTTGACAGGTTTTCAGGTGTGACAGTTCCGGACCTACAAGACCTTATAACATCTTCAGCTGCTTTATCAAACCCAGAATTTTAATTTATTTTAATGTTAGATAGGAATTAAAGGTACAGTAGATTAGGTACTTGCCAGAACTTGAGATACCTTGACGGGGTTGGCACTCTTACATTCTTTGGCCAAACAATGGACTAAATTCTCAATCTTTAATAGTTTAGTATATATATCTAGGTTAGGACACATATTTACACATTTTTCTTATTATATATGCCTAAGTCAGGGCACACATTTACACATAGGTATGGAGAAGCGCAGGTTTGTTCTTGGTCTTGCATGTGCACTTTGGGTTTAGGCCCAATGTTTTTTGGGGGGATTGGAGAACCCCCACATTCCTTGCTGCTATCTAGATGCCAGCTATTTAACATTTTTTTATACATCACATGTATTTATTATGGTGAGCTAGCACTGTGGGCCTTTTTTTGTTTCTGTTGTAGTTCCGGACCTGACAGTGGGTAGATGCGGCCATAGGGAATGGGTGCACCTGGAAGAAAGTTTGACAGGGCAGTCATAATGCCTGTGAGGTGGTAAAGTATTGTCCCCCTTTTTATCAAAAACATCTAAATAATCCAGGTAGGAGGACAGAAGAGAAGACGTTTGAACTGAGGATAAGTGATGACACGTAGGAGAAGATGAACACGACTCACGACAGAAAAGGAGGGAAAGATAGTACCAGAAACCCAATCGAGATTTGGGTTGTGTTTCTGCAACTAGGGCAGGCCAAGAATCAGAAGAAACAGAAGCGAAGGGAGAATGTCAAACTGGATGGACTCTTGATGCTGGTGAGCGATGTTCAAGATGAGTAGGGGTGGTTCCATAGTTATAGGACCAAACTGGTGGTTACTCGCCTCAGCCATCTGGAGTGTAAGGGCACAAGCCTTTTCTCTCAAAGGTATTCAAAGTAAATGTGCCACCTTGAGATCCAGAAAATTGTCACTAGCCCCTGAATCCACAGTCACAGTATGTTCACTCAGATGTCCATCCCACTGGAGAGAAATAGAAAGAGAAAAATGAGAGACTTTGTTAATCCAGGAGGAGGTAGAAGACAAGATGGCTAAAGAGAGCACACTTTGCAGCAACTGCAGTTTAACAGGACATGTTGGAAGCAGGTGTCCTTTCTTCCAGCAGTAGAGACACAGGTTTAGAAGCCTATGACGCTCCCTTTCCACTGGTGATAGAGGACCATGAAGGAGGCCAAGTTGAATGAGTTCTTCAGTGGGTTTGGCAACTGGAGTAGTGGATTCCTCAGGGGCTGATCATCTAGGCACTGACACGGAAGAAGACTGACATGACATGGAAGAAGATAGGGAGCCTACGGCATTCTCTAAGTCTGCGGTCTATCTGAATAGCAAGGAGAATAAGTTCTTTCAGAATGTTGGGAAGGGGTACTCTGGCTAATTCAATCATTAGGCTTTCAGAGAGCCCTAACAGGAAATGGTCGAGAAGGGCTGCTTCATTCCAATTAGAATCAAATGAAAGAAGTCTGTATTCCATAACATGATCCTCTGCCGGTCTTCTGCCCTGAGACAGAGCTCTGAGGGCTGTCTGGGCTGAAGAAACTCGATAGGTATCCTCATAATGGGAGTTCCTATCCTGGCGAAAGGCTTGCCATGAGTTGAGAAGAGGACTACCAGCCTGCATCAGGTGGTGTGCCCACATCTTGGGCTCATCTGAGAGCAATGTGATCACTCTATGAATCTTCACATAATTGGAGGAGTAAAGTACATGGGTTCACTGAGAACAAAAGTTCACAAGAAGTGATGAATGTCTTATACTTAGCTCTATCCCCACATAAATTCTCAGGAAGAGGTACCCTTGGTTAAGGTGAGGAAGCCCCCTCTCCTCCATCAGCCATAGGAGGAGGAGTGATTGCACGTATAGGTGAGGGTCCCTGTGGTCCATTAACTTGGAGTTTTGCAATATCTGTTGTAAGAAAGTTTGGTTTGTTTGTAATTCTTGTACTGACATCGTAAGAGAAGGAATACGGTTGCCCAAGGTTGTGAGTGACTCTGCTAGGCCAGTGGGTTCCATCTTAAATGTGTTACGGTACTCAGGCAAGACAAGGAGTCAGACGGCATAGTTAAAATTACCTTTATTGGGATAATAAACAATAGGCAATAAGTGAATATACTATAAGCAGAGGGTGACTGGAGAGGCTAGGGACTCTATCAGAAATAGGAGTCTGCCAACAGGTCAACCGTGTCTGCTGGAGACTAGGCCGAAGCCAGCTGGTAGTCTCAGGGTAGTAGGTGAAACGCACTCAGAACCTACAGTCTCCCTTAATGTAGCAACAAGGGAGACTACTGACTCACGCCTGCAGTCAGTAAGGTCGAAGTCTGCCAGAGCCCCAGGTCTGCACCAGGATGGATGTCTGTGGGGAATGGAGCCAGACAGTGGAGTGAACAGACAAAGCCACAGGTCAGCACCAGCTAGGATAGTCAGACAAGCCAGGTTCATACACGGAGCGGTTAGTCAGCCAGTGCCACAGGTCTGCACCAGATTGGATGTCTAACGCTAAAGGAGTGCAAAGGTAGAATGATCAGACAAAGCCACAGGTCAGCATCAGAATGGATAGTCAGACATGCCAGGATCATACACAGAGTGGGTAGTCAGTCAGAGGCACAGGTCTGCACCAGACTGGATGTCTAAAGCCAAAGGAACACACAGGTAGAATGGTCAGACAGAGCCACAGGTTAGCACCAGAAAGGATAGTCAGACAAGCCAGGTCATACACAGGATACAGGAGCAACAGGAACTAGAACTGCACTGAACACCAACGTAAGGGTAATGATACATAGGCCCAGAGAGGTTTATAAAGGTGTAGGAGAAGGCGGGACCAATTAGGTCCCCCAGGCTGGGCCTATAACAGGCGTCCAGGCAAGTGTCTGATTCATGATGCCAGTAACAAGAAACATATGCGACCAGGCTGCAGGCAAGAGGGACGCAGCTAGTGATGCTGGAGCGTCAGTCCAGAACCCTGCTTACGGCCGACCTCCTCCGTGGACAAATTCGGGGTTCTGTAGTAATTCGAGCATGAAATCTGTGCACCAACACAGGAGTGTGCACATCATTGGCAGGTATCCAGGAGCGTTCCTCTGGACCATAACCTTTCCAGTGAATCAAATATTGAAGATGCCCTCTGACCCATCTCGAGTCCAGAATGCTCTGTACCACAAATTCTTCGTGACTACTGACCATCACTGGAGCTGGCCGAACCGTACTGGTGGTATAACGGTTACAAACCAGAGGTTTGAGCAAGTCAACATGGAACACATTGTGGACGCACATAGAAGTGGGAAGTTCCAGAGCATACGTCACAGGGTTAATTTTGAACAACACACGGAAGGGACCAACAAATTGAGGAGCCAGCTTATTACACGGCACCTGGAGGTTCAGGTTTTGGGATGACAGCCACACCATCTCTCCCACCTGGAAGGTAAGGGCTGGCAAACGTCTACAGACAGCCTGCCTTTTCTGCCTCTGCATGGAACCACGTAGGGTATGCTGTACCGAACCCAAGAGGAATGGAGCACCCTCAAATGCTCTCCAAGAGCTGGAATCTCCTGTGCCTGAAAGACCTCGGGAAGAACAGAGGGCTGAACCCCATAATTAATCATGAACGGAGAACTCTGCGAGGAAGAGTTCATGGCACAATTCCGGGCAAACTCAGCCCAAGGTAACAGAGTAGCCCAATTATCGTGGTGGTCAGAGATATAACAATGGAGAAACTGTTCTAGGGCTTGGTTGGACCCCATAATTAATCATGAACGGAGAACTCTGCGAGGAAGAGTTCATGGCACAATTCCGGGCAAACTCAGCCCAAGGTAACAGAGTAGCCCAATTATCGTGGTGGTCAGAGATATAACAATGGAGAAACTGTTCTAGGGCTTGGTTGGACCCCATAATTAATCATGAACGGAGAACTCTGCGAGGAAGAGTTCATGGCACAATTCCGGGCAAACTCAGCCCAAGGTAACAGAGTAGCCCAATTATCGTGGTGGTCAGAGATATAACAACGGAGAAACTGTTCTAGGGCTTGGTTGGACCGTTCAGCTGCACCATTTGACTGTGGGTGGTAGGCGGAGGAGAATGCTAACCGAATCCCCATTTGAGCACAAAAGCATCTCCAGAACCGAGACACAAACTGGCTACCTCTATCTGAGACAATAACCCTAGGTATGCCATGGAGTAGAAAAACCTCTTTAGTGAAAACCACCGCCAATTCCTGCGTGGACGGTAGGCCTCTGAGTGGTACAAAATGAGCCATCTTAGAAAATTTGTCTACGATCATTAGGATGACCATGAAACCAGAGGATGCCGGTAGATCAACTATAACATCTATGGACAGACGGGACCACAGTCGTTCTCCATTGGCCACCGGTTGAAGAAGACAGAAAGGCAAATGTTGATGCGATTTATTTTGAGCACACGTGGTGCATGCTGCGGTAAAAGAAGAGCAATTGGATAGAAGGCTCGGCCACCAGAACAGTCTAAACAAGGACCAAATCAATTGGTCTCGCCCAATGTGGCCAGCAATTTTGGAGGATTGTTAAGTCTCAAGCAGTTTTATGCTCAAATGAGCAGGGACAAAGCATTTCCTGCTAGGTCTCTCCGTCGGAGAGGATGTCTGAGTGGCCAATATTTGTTCTCCCAGTGGAGAAGTAATACATGTACGTATAGTGGCCAGAATTCGATCAGCCGGAATAATCGGTGTGGGAGGGACCTCCTCCTTGGATAGCTTACAAAATTGACATGGGAGGGCATCCACCTTCACATTCTTAGAGCCCGGAAGGTATGAAACCACAAAATTGAACCTTGATAGGAACAATGCCCACCTAGCTTGGCGAGGCGGCAGGCGTTTAGTCTCAGACAAGAAAGTGAGATTCTTATGATCAGTAAGAATCAAGATAGGAGATCTACTACCCTCCAGGAGGTGTCTCCATTCTTTCAGTGCCAATATAATGTCCAATATCTCTCTGTCCCCAATCTGGTATACCATCTCTGCCTTAGACAGCTTCTTCGAGAAATACCAACAAGGGTGTAAGGCCTCCTCTGGAGTCGAGCGTTGAGAAAGGAGGGCGCCTACTGCAATCTGAGACGTGTCAACCTCCAGTGTAAAGGGCAGGACGGGATTGGGATGTACCAAAATAGGATCTGCTGCAAATGCTGCCTTGAGGTCTTCAAAGGCAAGTAACACACTGGGGGACCATTCTGAAACCTTAGCACCCTTATGGGTCATATCGGTGATAGGTTTGACAACAGACGAGAAATTCTTAATCAACCTTCGGTAATAATTAGCAATGCCCAGGAATCTTTGAATAGATTTGAGTCCCTCAGGACAAGGCCATTGCAGCACAGCAGACAATTTCTGGGGGGTGATGGCCAACCCAAAAGAGGAAATTATGTAGCCCAGAAAGGTAACCTGAGGCTTGTGAAATTCGCATTTCTCCAACTTGCAAAATAAGTTGTCTTCTTTTAACAAACATAGGACTCTGGATATATCCGAATGATGAGTCTCCAAGCTAGGAGAGTGAATGAGGATATCATCCAGATAGACTACAACACAACTTTGCAATAGGTCTCTCAGTACATCATTGATAAATTCCTGGAAGACAGGAGGAGCATTGCAAAGACCAAAGGGCATGACAAGATATTCATAATGCCCGCTGCGGGTGTTAAATGCTGTCTTCCATTCAAGGCCCTCATTTATTCTGACCAGATTGTAGGCCGCCCTTAAGTCAAGTTTTGTGAGAATTTTGGAACCTTTGAGATGGTCAAATAGTTCCGTAATCAGTGGTACTGGATAAGCATTCTTAACCATTAGTTTGTTTAAGTCACGATAATCAATACATTGACGCAACTCTAAGTCTTTCTTTTTGACAAAAAAAAATCCAGCACCAGCAGGGGATGTGGATTTGCGAATTATGCCTCTCTCTCCAGAGCATCGGCAACATAGTCCTCCATAGCCTTGTTTTCCTCCACAGACAGACGGCCCCTGGGAGGGACAGTACCAGGTAGTAAGTCTATCGAACAATCAGTCCTATGTGGAGGTAATGCTCTGGCCTGGACTTTATTAAACATATCAATGAACTGAGAATAGGCCTCTGGAAGGCCAGCAGACTCGGCACATTCCAGTCTAATGGGGAGAGATAGACAGGACTCATCACAGTGTGGGCCCCAAGACAGTATCTCAAAAGTACTCCAATCAATCTTAGGGTTATGTGCCTGCAACCAAGGAAACCCTAGGACACAGGGGACTGAGAGATGCCACTTAAGACCTATCCCCGACAGGATCTTAGGTGCGAGCGTTTTCCTGGACGTACCGGGCACGACTTCTGAGTGTCAATCTGGATGATAAACAATACCTTCTGGTAGGATGCCTTCGCAGGAGCTCCTTAAATGAGGGTCTCTCCCACACCTGAGTGTCAATCTGGATGATAAACAATATCACCTCATTCAGACGCTTAGGTAATTCACGGGCAGCAATCTCATCCTTCACATAGTCACAAAGCCCTTGGGAAAAGGCGGCTACAAGAGCCTCATTGCTCCAACCCACCTCGGCTACCATGGTGCGGAACTCAACAGTGTACTCCGCCACAGTATGACTGCTCTGGCAGATGGTCATTAAATGCTTGGAAGCTGAGGTCACGCGACCTGGCACATCAAAGACACGTTTGAAGGTGGCCACAAATTCATTAAAGTTATATATTATGGGTTTGTCCACCTCACATAATGGATTCGCCCAAGCCAAAGCCTTGCCAGAAAGGAGAGAAATCCTTAGGTCAACCCTACTGCGCTCACTAGGGAAGGCATACGGAATCATTTTGAGGTAAATGCCCAGTTGGTTAAGAAATCTGCAACAAAGCTCAGGCTCCCCACTGTAACACTGAGGGAGTGGAGCGGATCCAGACAACCATATGACCAATTCTGTATCAGAGACGGTAGGAACTACCGGTGCCAAGAAAGGAGCTGGGGTGGCCACCGCTTGTTGGTTAGAGCGTTCTAAGTGAGCGGTACAGCTAAGCAATGTCTGCAAAGCCAATGACAAATGATCAATACGTTGCTCTTTGACCTGCATCCTGTCCTGAAAAGGTGAACCACTATCACCGTCAGCAGTCATGACCCTTACGTACTGTTATGGTTCTCAAGAAAGACAAGGAGTCAGACGGTATAGTTAAAATCACCTTTATTAGGTTATTGAACAAGAAGTGAATATACTATAAGCAGAGGGTGACTGGAGAGGCTAGAGACTAGGAGCCTGCCGACGGGTCAAACACGACTGCTGGATACTAGGCCAAAGCCAACTGGTAGTCTCAGGGTAGTAGGTGGAACGTGCACAGAACCAACAGTCTCACATAATGTAGCAACAAGGGAAACTACTGACTCACACCTGCAGTCAGTAAGGAAGAGCTTGTCTCCAATAAGGATAGCAACAATGGAGACTACTGTCTCATGCCTGCAGTCAGTAAAGTCTAAGTCTGCCAGAGCCGCAGGTCTGCACCAGGATGGAGGTCTGTGGGGAACGGAGCCACACAGTGGAGTGAACAGACAGAGCCACAGGTCAGCACCAGCTAGGTTAGTCCGACAAGCCAGGTTCATACACAGAGCAGTTAGTCAGCCAGGGCCACAGGTCTGCACCAGAATGGATGTCTAAAGCCAAAGGAGCACACAGGTAGAATGGTCAGACAAAGCCACAGGTCAGCACCAGAATGGATAGTCAGACAAATCAGGTCATACACAGGATATAGGAGCAACCGGAACTAGAACTGCAAAGAACACCAACGTAAGAGTAATGATACACAGGCCCAGAGAGGTTTATAAAGGAGTAGAAGGTGGAACCAATTAGTTCCCCCAGGCTGGGTCTATAACAGGCGTCCAGGCAAGTGCCTGATTCATGATGCCAGTAACAAGAAACATACGCGACCAGGCTGCAGGCAAGAGGGATGCAACTAGTGATGCTGGAGCGTCAGTCCAGAACCCTGCTCCCGGCCAAATGGTGCAGGCTGAGGTAAGGCACTGTGTCAAAATGGCTCGGTTATACTGTTATGATCACTATACGGACCATTGGAGAACAAGCAAGTATACTTGAAATGTATGCCCCCTGAAACTAGACCCTGAGAAACCATTGGTGTTTCATATGTTAATTAAACTAATCTGCAATGTGTAATCTGCTAATTAAGCCTTTTCAGTGAGGTGTTGTAGTCTAATGAACGTTTCAATTACATTTTATATGCTAACGAAACTCTGTGCAGTACCAGGAAAAGTTTGTTTTCACTTTTTCCAGAAATAGAACCGTGAATATCTCCTAAATTATACATCTTAAGGAATGTTGGTTAACATGACACATAGGTAGTTTTGAGTGAAGAATATGTAAAGAAAATTCAAGGTGATGGGTCCACTTTAAGCAACACGGGCCACGTGACTGCACCAATACAGCATACGGAGGAACTCTCTCCCAAAATCATGATACTACAGTCTTTGGGAAAATCTATAGCCTTTCATTTCTATAAGGAGATCATTCTCTGTGGAATCTAATGGCACTACCACATGAACACTGCTCTGTAACATGGGAAGCAGAGGCAGAAAGCCACATTTAGTGTAATGCAAGCAAAGGCGCTGGGGAAAGCGTCCTTGGAGGTGACTAGAGATGCACCGATACCAATTTTTTAAGACCGAGTACGAGTACCGATACTTTTTTCAAGTACTCACAGATACCAATATATATATGTACTAGCAATGTGGGACGGCGGTGCCCGTCAGGATATATAGGGAATTAATGCACACACACAGATGCAAGACAAACACACACAGAGACACACACGCAAATGCACACACATGCACTGAGATGCATAAAGAGCGACACATTCATACACACATACATGCAATGCACAACATGCAGACACATAGAGTGTGATACAGACATGCAATACACACAGTGAGGGACACACAGGCACACACAGAGACACACACACACACAGAAGTGAGTCATAAGGGGGTGACTTAAGTGTCATTGTAATGAGTTTGTGTTTGCACTTATGCCTTCACTGTGGCATTCATTCATATAGTTGAAATGCATGTGGTAATTGCACATACTATGGTGGAAGGTGGATCGTGCTGGCTTCTGGGGTGTGAGTTTGTGTTTGTACTTATGCCTCCACTGTGGCATTCATTCATATAGTTGAAATGCATGTGGTAATTGCACATACTATGGTGGAAGGTGGATCGTGCTGGCTCCTGGGGTGTGAGTGAGTGTGAGTGAGTGCTTGTGTGTGAGTGATTACATGTGACTGATAGCGTGAGCGTATTAGTGAGTGTGTTAGTGAGTGTGTGATTGAGTGAGAGTGTGTGTGAGTGTGAGTGAGAGGGTGTATGAGAGTGAGTGCGAGTGAGTGTGTGACTGAATGTGTGAGTGTGAGTGATTGAGTGTGTGAGACTGTGAATGAGAGTGTGAGTGAAAGAGTGTGAGAGAGTATGTGATTGAGTGTGTGTGATTCAGTGTGTGAGTGAGAGTGTGCAACAGTGTGTGTGTGATTGAGTGTGTGCGAGTGTGTCTGAGAGTGTGAGTGTGTGATTGAGTGTGTGTGAGTGTGTTTTTTGTCTGATGTGTTTGTGTCTGTGGTGTAGGAGCGAGTGGCAGCCATTTTGTTTTTTCAGTTACTTGGATAGTGGTGGGCGGGCTGGATAGTGCGGGCAGGACAACTCCCTGCATGATTTAAATCACTCCCCTACTGAATCACCCAATCGGAGCAGTAACTCCTCCTTACTTAACCCTCTGAGTGCCAGAGGGGTACGCAACGCATTGCTTTGTGTTGCGGTAACATAGCAATATAACACACGGTGGCTCTTCATATGAGTTAGCAATATGCTGAGGGAACAAATAGAAAGTGGTGTTTGAGGCTTGCCCTCTGTAACATACAGTAAAGCATCTCTCTCCCTTTATGGAGAAAGGGCGGGAATCAGGAAGCAGGAAGTGGAGGAGTGACAGTTGAAAACAGACTGTTAGTGAGGTTGACTGAAGAGATGAAAAGAGTTAAATAAAAGAGTTGCTATTAAGTCTATCCCTGAGTTTGTATTTTATTGAAATATTACACCCTCGTACTGAAACAGAGTGTATGGAGGGTTACAGTTATCTGTGGGAGGTGACACAGAGTGTATGGAGGGTTATAGTTATCTGTGGGAGGTGACACACAGTGTATGGAGGGTTACAGTTATCTGTGGGAGGTGACACAATGTATGGAGGGTTACAGTTATCTGTGGGAGGTGACACAGAGTGTATGGAGGGTTACAGTTATCTGTGGGAGGTGAAACAGTGTGTTTGTGGGATCATGATCCTGAGTGAGAGTGTGAGTGGACCAGGAGAAGTTACTGATATCCCCTACTTCAGGAGCGAGTGGCAGCTATATATTTTTTTTTGTCAGTTGGATAGTGGTGGGTGGGCTGGAGGGGCGGGCCAACTTCCTGTATGATAAACATGCCCCCATTGAATCACCCAATGGGAGCAGTAAAGTCCCCATTGAATCACCCAATAGGAGTTGTGTCTCCTAATGAGACATAAATTATGTAATGAGGCATTCTGTTCAATGTGTGTTTGTTTTCTGAGGAGACATAAATAATGTTCTGTTGTGTGTGTGAGGTACCATAAATTATGCAATGAGGCTTATTCTTTTATATATATATATATATATATATATATATATATATATATATATATATATACATACACACACACACTTTAGGTACTTGGAAGTATTGGTGAGTACTTGAAATATATATAAACACACACACCACCTCTTGATTCTCCCCTTTTGCCTCTTTCTCCCTCTCTTGATTCCCACCTTTTGCTTCATTCTCCCCCTCTTGAGCTCCCGCCTTTTGCCTTGGCTTTTTCTCTCCCTTTTGATCCCCCTTTGTCCCCCTCTTTGACTCTTGATCCCACTCTTTTGCCTCTCTCTCTCCTGATCCCTCCTCCTTTTGCCTCTTCTTGGCCCCCCTCCTTTTGCCTCTTTTTTTCTCCCTTAGTCCCTTTTGCCTCTTTTTCTCCCTCAGTCCCTTTTGCCTCTTTTTCTCCCTCTTGACCCCCCTCTCTGCCTCTTTCACCACCCGCTCTTCATGCCCCATCTTCCTATGTTGATCCCCCTTTTCCTGCCTTACCCTCCTCTGCCGGGTGCTCGCTGCTCTCTCGCGAGCCCCGGCAGAGGTCAGGATTGGAGCGTTGCCATGGTAACCTGTGGCAACGCTCCGACGCTGCAGGAGGGAGAGAGGCGACCAGGGAGCATTGTGAGCAGCTCCCCGGGCTCCCTCTCTGCAGCACCGACCCTGACACAGGGTATCGTGCTGGCATCGGCCGCATTTGCGCGAGTACTTGTACCAGTATCGGTATCGGTGTAACCCTAGAGGTGACGCAAAGACTTTTAGGAAGGTAGTGGTTTAAACACACCAACAAAACAAATATCTCAAACAATTTTTAAAAGAAAAATGGCCAACACAACATACAGGTGTTTTTGAAAGCTCTTTTGAAATAACCTATGTTGTTACAAGGTGATAGGACCACTTTAACCCCTTAGCGACCCTTGAAGTACCAGGACCGTCAAGGGTAAATGTGCTCCAACGACCCTTGACGGTCCCGGTACTTCAAGGGTTAAACTCTTCCATCGCGGCCGCACGGAGCGATGGAAGAGTTCAAGCCGCTTGTTACTAAGCGTTCCGGTATCGGGACACTTAGTAACAAGCAGTAGAAACATTGTTGCAACATGCGATTCGCTTCAAAAGCGAATCGCATGTTGCAAAACCTGAATGACAGGGACAGTATTTGTAAATACTGTCCCTGTCAGATCTCTCTGCCTCCCTCCACCTTGCATACTGCTGAGGTGGAGAGAGACATAGAGACATAGTGTTACAGTGTTCCTGTAAAAAAAAAAAAGTAAAAAAAAAGTTTAAATAAAGAAAATTAACCCTTTGATCACTGTTCTGCAGTGATCAATAAGTTCCCCCCCATCTGATCACTCTTGGAGTGATCAATGTGCTGCAGATCAGTGTTTTCTGATCTGTGGGACACCCCCCATCCCCCTTGAATTTTTTTAGATTTTTTTTAAATTTTTTAAAAATTGTTTACATTTTTTTTTTAATAGTAAATATAGTTTAGGTATTTTGGTAGGTAGTTGGGTAGGTTTAGTGTAGACGCGTGTTAGGGAAAGTTTTAGGGATAGATTTAGGTTTAGGGGGAAAAAAAAAAAACCCAACCCCCCCCCCCCCAAAAAAAAAAAAAAAATATATATAATAAGCGCAGTTTAGATAGGTAGTTCAATTGGGTTAGGTAGGTTCAGGATATACGTAGGTTACGGTAAGTTTTAGGGTTAGATTTAGGTTTAGGGATAGCGTAAGAAAAAAACCCCCCCAAAAAAATAAAATAAATATATATATAATAAGCGCAGTTTAGATAGGTAGTTCACTTGGGTTAGGTAGGTTCAGGATATACGTAGGCTAGGGTAAGTTTTAGGGTTAGATTTAGGTTTAGGGATAGCGTAAGAAAAAAAAAAAGTTTTTTTAGTGGGCAAAATGCAGAACAGGTACAGCGTTGAAGAGGCATATGCCTTTTTGGCGTCTGACTCTGAGGCAACAGACACTGCGTCAGATTTTGACATAGCGCAGTTTTCAGAAAGTGAGAGCAGCTCTAGTGATGACGCTGGGCCTTCTGTCAAGACAAGACGCACTGCCCCAAGAGCTGCTCTTGCAACTGCCCCAGCACCTGCCAAAAGAACTGCCCAAAGACCTACCAAAATACCTACCCAAAGAAATGCCCCAAGTGCTGCCCCAAGAGCTGCCCTGGCAACTGCCCCAGCACCTGCCAAAAGATCTGCCCAAAGACCTACCAAAGAAATGCCCCAAGTGCTGCCCCAAGAGCTGCCCTGGCAACTGCCCCAGCACCTGCCAAAAGATCTGCCCAAAGACCTGCCAAAAGACCTGCCCAAAGAAATGCCCCAACACCTGCCACTCCGGATCCTAATGAATGGGTATCAATTTATGCCCACAAATCTCAGAATTCACAGGCAACCCAGGGATTCAGATTGATGTGGAAGGATTTACCCATGATCATTTTTTTGATTTGTTTTTGGGGGAAGACATTTTAGGTGAAATTGTTTCCCAAACCAATTTGTATGCAGCCCAGTATACTGCCGCCAACCCTAAGTGTGAAAAACGTAGTTTTTTTTTTTTTGTTTTTTTTTTTGTTTTTTTTTAACTTACGTCATGGTTTATGAGGGATTGGTGGTAAAATGGCTGTGTATAAAATTGGAAAACACACCTAAAACGAGAGCCTGGGGTGTCTACTTTCCAAAAATATACACTTTTGGGGGGAAATCTTAAAAAAGAGCACTGTTACACAGCCCCAAATGAGACATGGCACCAGTAACGCAAGCTGTGAAGATTCAAAGTGTGGACCTTGAAACGCGCATGTTCCAATTTGGCCCCCGTAGCTCCCCCAAACCATGAGAAAGCTATGCATATGGGGTATTGCCGTACTCAGAAGAAGGAGCTGAACACTAATCAATTCAGTTTATAAAATCTTCACCTATTCTGTGCTTGAAATTCACATCAACATTGAAGGCAAAGTGTGAAACATGCAGAATTTTTTTTACTTACGTCAAATTTTCACAGGATTGGTGGTAAAATGGCTGTGTATAAAATTGGAAAACACACCTAAAACGAGAGCCTGGGGTGTCTACTTTCCAAAAATATACACTTTTGGGGGGAAATCTTAAAAAAGAGCACTGTTACACAGCCCCAAATGAGACATGGCACCAGTAACGCAAGCTGTGAAGATTCAAAGTGTGAACCTGGAAACGCGCATGTTCCAATTTGGCCCCCGTAGCTCCCCCAAACCATGAGAAACCTATGCATATGGGGTATTGCCGTACTCAGAAGAAGGAGCTGAACACTAAACAATGCATTTTTAAAAATCTTCACCTATCATGTGCTTGAAATTCACATCAACATTGAAGCGCAAGTGTGAAAAACGCTGTTTTTTTTAACTTACGTCAAGATTTACGAGCGATTGGTGGTAAAATGGCTGCGTAAAAAAATTGAAAACATACATAAAATGAAAGCCTGGGGTGTCTACTTTCCAAAAATATATACTTTTGGGGGGAAATCTTAGAGTGGAGCACTGTTACACAGCCCCAAATGAGACATGGCACCAGAGATGCAAGCTGTGAAAATTCAAAGTGTGAAACTGGAAACGCGCATGTTCCAATTTGGGCCCCGTAGCTCTCCCAAACCTTGAGAAACCTATGCATATGGGGTATTGCCGTACTCAGAAGAAGGAGCTGAATACTAAACAATGAATTTTTCAAAATCTTCACCTATCATGTGCTTGATATCAACAGTAGTATTGAAATGTAAGTGTGAAAACTGCAAAAAAAACAAAATATTACCACAATTTTGAAATTTTTTTCTGGAAAAATAGCTGCATGAAAAACTCCAAAATTCTCCTGATTATTTACCTTATGTTGTGTAGTTTTCAGAAACATATACCTTTGTGGGACATTTTTGGTTCTGGCACCGTCAGCTAAGCTATGATGCTCACATGCCAATTGTTGAAAAATCACAAGTTGGAAATAACGGCAGCCATCTTGTAATATTTACCTTGTAAATGTGAGTAAAGGACTAAAATACTAGGCATATGGGGTACTTTTATATTCAGGAGAAGCAAATGAATATATTTAGGGGTATTTTTTTTTCATTAACTAATAGTATGCAAATCCTGACAGAAAAATGTAAGCAAAATTTTGTTTTTTTTCAATTTTTTTCCTCTTTTTTTCTATTTTAATCAAATTAAACAATGAGGTATTCATATAATTGTGGTATCAAAAGAAAGCCCTACTTGTGCTTAAAAAAACAGTATATAATTTATGTGGCTGCACAAAAGGAATTAAAGAGAAAATATGGTTGAACAAAGACACAGTCAAAAAAGTCAAAATTGCTCCGGTCCTTAAGTCAAATCTAACTCAGATTTTCCCGGTCCTTAAGGGGTTAATGGATGACCCTTGTTTTTTTTCTCAGCTTTTTCCTGAGTATATAGTATCCTCAGTGTTCTTTGTTTGTTTATACTAACGCTATTTTGTCATGTAACCAGTACTCTATCCATACACAGATACCACCTCCTATAAGCTGAAGCCTTTTAATTGTTGCAGTAACCTGTTGTGAGGCACAGTAGCAAAGGCTTTTTCCACAATCCAGGTATGCTACGTGAGCAGTCACAGTCACAGTTTTTTCTTTTTTCAACAGTTGATGTTTTCACTTGTGTGCAACTCAAGCTCTATTTACTCAGTGGCTATTTTGCATGCATTTTCCTACTACTACTTGCATATAGTGGTTGCTTTGATAGGTGGGGCATGGTAGATCCCCCTCCCCCAATTTAAATAACTAAGTGGTGCTCAAGCTGTAAAATCATTAAAAGGCTCATAAGTGGCACTTTAAGACAAGTTTGGGAATCCTCTGCTCTATATGCTTGCTTCTTACTGCAACATTTTTACCCAAAGTACATTCAAGAAAGTTACCTTTCACATGCATCAGAGAGGTCACCAAACTCGTGTATGTGGATTCCATGTAGACCTGGACTCAGTCCATCCAAAGTTCCTTCAATGACACATATATTATCAGAAACTTGCAGGAAACGAACAACTCCCTGTATTGGGCCTTCTCCAGACATCATAGCTACTGCTGCTCCAAGGTTCTCTAAGAAGGTCATGTGAATTATATATTACAATGTTGCACAGTGGCTTGCTGACTAATACACAGTAAGTTTAAACCTTCCTCCAAAAAACAATACACATAGTAATAACTTGTTTAACCATTTCATTGCCACAGTTGTACTCAACACATCGCTTTGCAATGCGTTGCATACCTGTCTGGCACTCAAAAGGTTAATTACCTGCTGAGTTCAATACATTCCTATTTAGAGGGAACCAAACAATTTAAAAAGATCAATTAAAGAAAAAGGAAAATCAAGGTGTACTTTAAATACGCTTTATAAATACAATTTTATCATAACAGAGAGAAGACTGCACACCAAATAAAAACAGATGTATACAAGTATATAGAGTACCCATGTCACCTAACAAACAAAAATATAATACAAGTAAATATTTCAAACTATAGCAGGATTACAGGGATGAATATGTGATCCTCATGAAAGAAGTAAATTACTACCTTAAAAAAGTCCTTTCTGGAGATATTAGCTAACCAAACATACATGAGGTTCACAAGGAGGAAAATAATTATAAAATGATTTTTGTGTACTTACCGACAAATCCTTTCTTTCTCTGAAAACTGGGGTAAAGTTATCTTTCTCAACAGAAAAAAGAAAGAAAAGGCACACACAAATCTAAGTGTAGACTGTATTTCAGAGATATAACACCTCTATCTTCTTCAAATGTTTTCTCCTTCACCGTGCCGAAATAACACCCTATGGATCTGTGTTAGTTGCGCTCACCTTTAAGTGAGGCAAAACCGGCCTCTCAGTGTTAGATGCCTTCACTAGATAAACCCCAGTGTTGGTTTCTTTACAAAATACAGCTCCCTGTATTGTTCGTTCTCCACTCCACCTTTGTGTTCCACCAAAAACTAGGATGGATTAAAGTATAATCCCTCTATATAGGGTAATACTAAGTGGGGGCGTATATTGGGGTAGACAGCTGAAAATAAGAAACACTAACTGACACTTGACTGATATAAATATTGTCTATTTATTGGGGGAAATCCTATAAAATATAAAATTATGCAATATAAGTATATTACTTCGGGTATAGTATATACAAAGAACTTACTAAAAAAAATAATAATAAAATTTCTGAACTAACCACCCAACGCGTTTCACGGTTAACACTGCTTCATCAGGGGTTTCAAACATAATACTGTTCAGAATACTTAAATACCTCTGGGACATTCGACACTCAAGGAGAAGTTTGACTTCTTCCATCCAATTCATGGGCGACTTCCACACTCCAAGCCACGCTATGAGGTTAAGATCATAACGTTCCTTCCGTATTACGTTCATGACAGATAAACTAATGCCCATGCGCAGGGCAAAGATGATGTCTCATAACTAATGACGCCACAACACTTCACAATATCTCCATAGTTACCTATCCATAGATTGCCCAGATACCAATACATTTACCCTTTAAGCTCCAGAGCAAAGATGTACACAACTCATACCTTAAGGGACCTTTCTAACACTACATCCGATGGCATATAAATATATTGCCACTCCATAGTGGTACAAATTGATCCTCCCCGTAAACACTTGTTTTGAAGTGGGTATTACTCTAATAGACAGCTAGTCTTATTCTCCATGTTGTGTAAGGAGGAAAAATCTATAGCGGCGAATTTGTGGAAGAATCGGATGCACCCAAACACTAAAATGCATATTACAAATATATTTTGTATTAAAATATTATACACAAACTTACAGAAGCATTTCTAATTCTAGATTTTCATTTAATCCTATTGGACTCATAGTTTCTAATCTATGTATCCAGTAGGATTCTCTTTTACATAACAATTGGAACCTCCAAAAGGACGAAACAGGTATACATTCTATACCTTTAACTTTAAACCCATATTCTTTACCGATTGCGCATGTGTTGAAATGTCTTGCAACACTCAATTCATTATCTTTTCGCTTGATGGTCCTTCTATGTTCTCCAAATCTATTACACAGTTCCCTAATAGTGCACCCTAAATATAGCTTTCCACAACCGCAGGAAATCATATATACAACACACTTACTACTACAGTTAATAATAGGATTTTAGTCTTACCTGTTAAATCCTTTTCACTTAGTCCATACAGGTCACTGGTACTCTGGGAGGCGTAAGTCCCCTTTAATAGGCAGGAACAACTATGCAAATAATTTGCAAGGGGCGGAGCCTCCCCTCTTACTTAAGCCACCTTCTGGCCAGAGCCACTTTAGATTGATTTGAGACCCTAAAAACTGACCTCAGGTAAGCAAAAAGAAAGACTCCTGTGAGCATGCCCGAACGGTCTCCCACTGAATGCCACAGGAGAGCCAAGACTGGTCCCTTGACAGGGTGAGAGACCAGTGACCTGTATGGACTAAGTGAAAAGGATTTAACAGGTAAGACTAAAATCCTATTTTCACTGTCGTCCAATACAGGTCACTGGTACTCTGGGATGTACAAACATTGAGCTGATCCAGAGGCGGGAAGTAAGGCAAGGACCAGGCGCAAGGCCCAAGTCACTAGAACTGTTATGACCAGTTGATAACATAGCCCAAACTGTAAGTGTCAACGGACACCAACCAAGGGAACAATCCCTGAACTAGCACAGCACACGGAACTAGAGCCAACCGGGCTCAACAGTAAAGAAGCACTAAGGATCACAGAGCGGAAGACCTACACAGGCAAGACTGCCTCCAGGACCTTCCTTCCAAAACTGGCATCAGCCGACGCCAGTACATCAACTCGATAGTGCTTTGAAAATGTGTGCACAGAGGACCAAGTGGCCGCTCTGCACAGTTGATCAGCAGAAGCTTGATTCTTGTAGGCCCAAGAGGCCCCAATAGATCTGGTGGAATGGGCAGTTACCCGGAAGGGAACATGCTTATTCCTCAACTTATAGGCTTCACGGATGGTAGCCTTAATCCAAGAGGCAATGGTAACTTTGGAAGCCGGTCTTCCTGCCCTAGGCCCCTCAGGAATGACGAATAGAGCGTCAGACTTCCTGATAGACTCGGTGCGATGAACATAAAACTTGAGGCAACGCACCACATCCAACAGATGGAGATCTCTTTCCTTGTCAGATGAAGGATTAGGGCAGAAAGAGGGAACCACAATCTCCTGATTGATGTGAAACTCAGACACAACCTTGGGTAAGAATTCCTTGGTAGTGCGAAGCACAGCCTTATCCTTGTGGAACACCAGGTAAGGAGGTTTACAAGACAAGGCCTGTAACTCTGCTACCCGGCGCACTGACACCACAGCCAAGAGGAAGGCCATCTTCCAAGTCACAAGACGTAATGGAATGGAAGCCAAGGATTCAAACGGTGGTCGCTGTAGAACTCCCAGCACCAAATTGAGATCCCACTGGGGAGCAGGACTCTTAAAGGCAGGTCGAACATGAGTCACACCCTGGAAGAAGACTTTCACATCAGGAAGGACAGCAATCCGTTCCTGGAAAAACACAGACAAGGCAGAAGTCTGAACTTTGAGGGAACTCAGACTGAGCCCCTTATCCACACCGTCCTGCAAGAAGGCCAGGACAGTGGGAAGATGGAAGTCAAGAGACAACTGCTTGTCAGAGCACCATGTCACGAAAGTTGACCATATGCGATGATAGATCTTGGAAGACACAGGCTTACGAGCACTGAGCATCGTCGATACCACAGAAGGAGAAAAGCCTTTCTTAGCTAGAATCGAGGATTCAACCGCCATGCCATCAAATGGAGAGAGTGAACAGCCTCTTTCCACAGATACCCCTGAAGAAGCAGGTCCGGACGGGCTGGAAGTGGGATTGGATCCTTCACTGACATGGCCATCAATTCCGGAAACCAGGACTGGCGAGGCCAGTTTGGAGCAATCAGGATGACAGGACAACGTTCCCTCTTCAACTTCTGGATAACTCTGACCAATAGAGGAAGAGGAGGGAAGATGTAAGCCAGGGAGAAGTCCCAAGGGATCGACAAGGCATCCACTGCTAGAGCAAGGGAGTCCCTCAACCGGGAGCAAAACACCGGAACCTTCCTGTTGTGTCTGGTAGCCATCAGATCCACCACAGGCATCCCCCACCGTTGAGTGAGCATGTGAAACACCTCTGGGTGCAGAGCCCGTTCTCCGCTGTCGACGGTATGACGACTGAGGAAGTCTGCCATGACGTTGTCCACGCCTGGAATATGAACCGCAGAGATGAAAGGCACGTGATCTTCTGCCCAAGACAAAATATCCTTGACCTCCCACCAGGCGGAACCGCTTCTTGTGCCGCCTTGCCTGTTGATGTAAGCCACCGCCGTGGCGTTGTCGGACTCCACTCTGACTGGAAGACCGGTCAATTGAGACTCCCAGTGCCTCAGGGCCAGCCGGACAGCTCGAAGTTCCAGAACATTGATGGAGAGCATGGATTCCTCCAGACCCCATTTCCCCTGAGCACTGAAGCGACCCCAGACTGCACCCCAGCCCCGAAGGCTGGCATCCGTAGTGACTGTGGTCCAAGGAGGAACTAGAAAGGATTTCCCTTTCAGGAGATGAGAGAGATCTAACCACCAGTGCAGACTCGACTCGACATGAGGAGGAAGAGAAACAGACAGATGTTGATGATCTGGATGATTCTTGCACGTCTGGATCACGAATCTCTGAAGATCCCTGGAGTGGGCCATGGCAAATGGTACTGCTTCGATTGTGGAAATGAACTTCCCCACTAAGGACGACAACTTCGGAACTGGAATCTCGTCCAGGTCCAGAATTCCAGCCACTCTGACAGCTATCTGGTGAGCCACGTCCTCTGGAAGAAACACCATGCATTGGCGAGTGTCGAACAGGAGACCCAGGAACAGAAGCCTCTGAGATGGAATCAAGTCCGACTTGTCCAGATTCAGGATCCAGCCATGACGGTTCAGGGTGTGCATGCACATCTGTAATTGCTGAAGGAGGAGCTCCGCTGAGGAGGCCTTCAGAAGGAGATCGTCCATGTAGGGGGTCACTCTGATCCCATCCTGATGGAGCACCGCTATCAATGAGCCCAACACCCTCTGGAAGACCTGAGGGGCTGAAGTCAGCCCAAAGGGGAGCGCTGCAAACTGAAAGTGTCCCCTGTGGCAGGCAATCCTGAGATACCGCCTGCTCTCTGGATGAATAGGGATGTGAAGATAAGCATCCTGAAGGTCCAGGGAGGCAAGAAACTCCCCTGGAGACATTGCTGCAATCACAGAGCGCAGAGACTCCTGGCGGAAGTGGGAAGTCACCACATAGGCATTGAGATCTTTGAGATCCAAGATGGGACGGGCTCCTCCGTCCTTTTTGGCTACCACAAACAGGTTGGAATAAAATCCTGAACCTGTGTCCCCCTGAGGAACCGCCTCCAGGACCTCTTTGTCCAAGAGATCCTGAATAGCGTCGTCGAACAGACGCCTTTTTGTGGGTTCCTGAGAAGGACGAGTAAAATGGAACCGAAAAGGAGGAAGGGAAGAGAAAGGGATCCTGTATCCCTCTGACACCACCTGAAGAACCCAGGGGTCCGCCACTGACTCCTCCCAAGTCCGGCGAAAGATGCGGAGACGACCGCCTACAGCCGGATGCGGACCCGGGTTCGGCGAGTCATGCCGAAGCAGTCTTGGAGGTCTTGGCCTTGGAGGCAACTTTGGGCCTCCAGGACTGTTTGGGCTTGGAGGAGGAGCGCGTAGTGGGAGGACCCGTTTGGGCCGAGGAGCGTGTCTCAGTCTGAAAGGAACGAAAGGACCGATTGCGTTTGGCTGGAAACTTTTTCTTAAAGACTGAGGGTAGAAGAGTACTTTTACCGCCAGTAGCCTCACTGATCATTTCTTTGAGTTCAGACCCAAAAAGCAAATTCCCCTGAAAGGGCAAGGAAAGCAAAGCCTTCTTAGAGGCTGTATCAGCAGACCAAATTTTCAGCCAAAGAGCGCGTCTAGCCACCACAGAAGAAGTGGAGGCCCTCGCCATCATGCGCACAGCATCAAAAGCAGCATCAGCAACATAGTTCTGAGCTTCAGTGATATTAGCAAGAAGCTGCAACTGTTCAGATACAGGCGCATCCTGGCGAACCGCTTCAGTCAGTCGTTCAGTCCAGGCCGCAATAGCTCTATTAACCCATGCCACAGCAAAAGTGGGACGCATGGCTGTGCCAATGGAGGCAAAAATAGACTTAAGAGAGAGCTCTAGTTTCTTATCCGTCCAGTCCTGCAAGGCAGAGGCATCTGAGACAGCCAAAGCAGTAGATTTGGATAGTCTAGACACAGGAGCATCCACTTTGGGAGGATGAACCCATTTTGCCAGCTCCGCCTCAGGAAAAGGGTAAAGTTTGGCAAACTTTTTGGAGACAGAGGAAGATCTATCAGGATTCTTCCATGCCTCAGAGACCAGACGGGCAAGAGTAGGGTTAGTTGGAAAACAAACAACAGGCTTAGATGGCTTTTTCTGAAAAACATCAGTAGGATCATAAGTGGATTCCTGAGTCAGAGGAAGGTTGAGCGTATTCAGAACCGCTCTGATCAGACCCTCAGCCGAAACTTCAGGGTCACACTCATAGGGGTCCCCAATGGACCTGTTAGATTCAATAACAGTACGTTCCTCAGCATCAGAATCCTGTAAAAGTTCTTCTTCAGAAGAATCAGTGATATCAGGAGCTCCCTGTGGCTTAGGCAGGGAGGTCCTGATAGTAGAGGGGGTCTGCCAGACCTGGAGAGCCCCCTGTACCTGAGAGGGAAAGAGTTGAAGCGTGGATCTGAGATCCCTAGTGGCAGCTTTAAACTCACTCACCCAAGATGGCTCAATAGCGTGGCTGGGAAGCCCAGGGTTGCTATCTTGACCAGTACAATTAGGGCATAGATCCCCCACATTATCGCCATCCAGCCCAATGTGGCAAGAGGAGCAAAACGCCATGGGGGTAGCGGACCCCCCATCCTCCTTAGACTTGGGTCTAGCCCCTAGCTCCAGTGAAGTAGACATGCTCACAGCGTCAATATACCCCACTAATAACACTATCACCCAGAAAAAGTGTTAAGATTAAAGTTTCACCCCAGAAATGTTCTAAAAACGGACTTATCTGGCCAGCGAAGGGTTAATCTGTTGAGGAGAGAGAAGGCTCGGTCCCTGCGTAGTGTACTCGCCTAGGAAAAGTACCACAAAATGGCGGCCGTCGTGACAGCCAATCAGAAACGAGCGCAAACCAAGCGCTCATGGGAAATGTAGTTTTTCCTTACAAGTACCCCAAACAGTGCCCGAAGCCCCCCTGAACACCCCACATAAATAAAACACATTCCGGATGATAGAGCAGGAGCCTAGAATTAAAATGAGCCCTCTCTGAAGTTGCTGTGACAAGCGGTTCCAGAGATATGTCCCACACTGTGAATTCCCATAGAGAGTAAAGGAGCCCTTGCGTCTGAGCGGGAAAAAGCCGCGCTTAAAGGCGCGGAACACCATTTTTAATAAAGTTTAGTAAAACATTAAAAAGTGCCCAAACAAGCATGAAACACATGAGAAACATAAATAAATGAATACCCAATGCTCCAAAACTCAGAGAATAACACAGAAATTGCATAAACAGTAATAATGCAATAAAAACACCCTATGAGTGCTGGAGTGTATTAAAACTCCCAAATACAAGCCCATCAAAGGGACACTGTGGGGACAAGTGGACCTTCAGCACTCAATGGGTGACTCACCTTCCTTGCTGACTTCTGTCTTCAGGTGACCATGATAGGGAGGGAAAGAACCAGAGGTAAATTCCCCAACAGGGGAGCTGCTTAACACAAGCTGTCCCCTCTTCAGGGTATAGGTCCACAGAAAATCCCTGGAAGCTGCACCAGCCACTTTAAAGAGGGCAATTCACAGCCATGGTCACCCTCCTAATGGTGGTATTCCATATTTGAATAAAAAATAATAAAATACTAAGATGCATAGATGTTCTCTACCTGGTGTGGAAGCACACCAGGAACAAATCAATCTAAAGTGGCTCTGGCCAGAAGGTGGCTTAAGTAAGAGGGGAGGCTCCGCCCCTTGCAAATTATTTGCATAGTTGTTCCTGCCTATTAAAGGGGACTTACGCCTCCCAGAGTACCAGTGACCTGTATTGGACGACAGTGAAAAATTGTTTAACATAATATACCTTAGAGTATTTATTATTATTACTAAATTGTTTACTACCATGTTCCATAATTTTACAGGCTAAATATATTTTTTATTACATCTGTAATTCCCTACCATATTTGATAAGTAATTTTTTGATAACTTTTTTTGTTTCAGACTGTATTTGAATATTTTTAGGCCTACTTGGGGCAATATATCCCCTCATATTCTTACATTTTCTATAAATCACTTTGGGGGATTTCCCTATAGCTTTTCTTAATAAAGGGTCCTCTTGTAAGACCGGCCAATGTTTATTAAATATTCTTTCTACTCTTTATGCATGTACATTATATTGGTTGACAAATGTGAGCTGACATTTTTGTATCTCTCCCTTATTTTTATTCTCATCCTTTATGTGATTATCATCTTTGTTTATCTTTTTAGACTTGCAACTTTATCAAAGGCTTTTTGTACCATTATAGAATTATAGACTCTCTCAACAAAGTTCTCCTTTAGTTCTTTACCCTTCAATAAGAAGTTCTCAAGGTTACTACAGTTTCTCCATAGTCTGTGATATTGGCCATATGGCACATTGTTGAACCACCACGGAAGGTGACAACTTGAGGCTTCTATATAAGGGTTTCTAGCAACTTCCTTCCTATAGATGCTACTTTCTATATCAGCATCTATCAAAATAAATAATGACAAATCTAGAAATTGGATTCTTTCTGAACTAATTGTGTGGGTAAGTGAAATCTCTTTATTATTGCAATTTAATTGTGCAATAAAGTGCTTTAGTGATTCTAAAGTGCCATTCCAAATCAAAATAATATCGTCAATGTACCTGCCATAGTGCACCAGGCTGCCCCCCCATCCGCCTTGGGATATACCTTCTAGGATCTCCCAATATCCCATAAATAAATAGGCATATGAGGGGGCAAACCTGGTGCCCATGGCAGTACCTCTGATTTGTAAATAATAATCACCCTGAAACTCAAAAAAAAAAAAAAATATATATATATATATACATAGAGAGATTTGAAGTGAAAGCACCGATTCCCGATATGATGGGGCATACAGGTGTTGGTTTCTCTACAAAAAACAGCTCCCCGTTATTGTTTGTTTTCCACTCCACCTTTGTGTTCCACCAAAAACTAGGATGGATTAAAGTATAATCCCTCCTAGGGTAATACTAAGTGGGGGCATATACTGGGGTAGATAGCTGAAAATAAGAAACACTAACACTCGACTGATATAAATATTGTCTTATTTATTAGTGTAAATCCTATAAAATATAAAATTATGCAATATAAGTATGCTACTTCAGGTACAGTATATACACAGAACTTACTAAAAAATTTATAAAATTTCCGAACTAACCACCAACGCATTCCACAGTTAACACTGCTTCATCAGGGGTTTCAAACATAATACCATTCAGAATATTTAAATACTTTTGGGATATTTGACACTCCCGCCAAACCGCCATTTTGGTAACACCTCCAACGAGAATTTTGACTTCCTCCATCCAATTCATGGGCGACTTCCACACTCTGAGCCTTGCTACGGGGTTAGAATCATAACGTCCCTTCTGTATTACGTTCATGACAGATAAACTAATGCCCATGCGCAGGGCAAAGATGATGTATCATAACTAATGACGCCACAACGCTTCAAAATATCTCAATGGTTACCTGTCCATAGATTGCCCAGATACCAATACATTTACCCTTTAAGCACCAGAGCAAAGTTGTACATAACTTATACTTTAAGGGACCTTTCTAACACTACATCCGATGGCATTTAACAGGAATTCCAAGGTCTGTGTGTTTCAGCCTGGAGACCAAGTACTAGTTTTTGTCCCCACAATAGAAAATAAATTCCCGGCAACATGGCACTGGCCATATGAGGTTACTGAAAGGGTTGGAGAGGTGAATTACAAAGTCAGGCAGCCAGTAGATGTAAGGAAGAGCAAATTTATCATGTAAACTTACTTAAAGGGGAACTACCACCCCGCAATAACTTAAGCTTCACTGATTGCTCATCTGGCGACTAGCTGCTTAGTAGCGCTAGTCGCCAGAAATATTACCCAGTTCAGCAGATATCGGCGTTTTACCGATGGTGACAGGAGCAGGAAGCATGGACGTCTCTTCACAGTGACGTCCGTGCGTCTGCGCTGTCAGTCCCTTTTGCACCGCACCCTTTTGCACCCTTTGATTGCATCCAAGTGGGCAGGGCACTTCCCTCAGTCGACCCAAGCTGGTCATTTGGCTTACAGGTGAAGAGATCCCTCCCTGTCCAAAAAAAAAAAAAAAGGATAAAAGTGTCCTGCTGGTTTCTTCGTTTACAGACCTACTGTTTTCCTGTTGAAAACGGAGCAGGTGGTAAACAGGGAAAAGCTGATGGGCATTTGAGAATGCATTCCCCTGTCCATGGTCACTCACCCCACTGGATCTGAGCTTGGGGGTGGTGGGGAAGATGTGTGCCAGAATCCCAAGAATAGTTACAGAGGGTGTGTATATAGCTTCCCAAATCTTTCACGGTATCTACCTTGATTAGCCCCAGGGAAATATAGTGTATAGTTATACATTGTAAATCTGTGTATTTTGGATCCCTGGGGTGGAGCATTTGGAGAGAAGGGCAGGAAAGTGCTCCACTCTACTCCACAGTTTCATAGCAGATAATATATGCCAGGTGAAGAATCCATACCAGGAGTTATATCTTACATGCATCAGCTAATTAATGCAGCAGGCAGTTAAATAATTCCCCTACACAGAGACATGCTCTCATTTTGAGTTCCCCAGAGAGGAGAGAACTAAGATCTGAAAGCCAGCAGAGAAGAGAACTAAGATCTGAATGCATACAACTTGTGAAACATACTAATACTGGTAAAATTAACCCAAAACATGGGTTGGAGATCGCACCAGCTCAAAATATAGGGGGATCGTTGCTGAAATAGTCAGTGAGATCAGGTGCAATGAGAATAAAAACCTTTAAAGCACAAGATAATTTTTCTTTCTAAGAAGAAATTAAGAAAGTATTCTCTTTTATGCACTCCATTGGACCCCTTTAATGGGGCAATGAGTGATCTGCCATGTTGAATTTCTTCTGGAAAGTATGGATCATTGGAAAAATCTTTGTTTCCTTAGGTTATTAAAACTTAACTTTTATTGAATTAAAATAAAAAGTAAAAGTAAAATTGTTGTGAGATCACATCTAAACTGATTATAGCGTAAGTGAAAACCCCGTGTTTAGAGGCCAATATTGTTGGCATATAACACAGCTTGGTATATACAATTGAAACCAACCAATTACTAGGACCGTTTGCATCATACTTAAAAGGCTAATTAACCCGTATGGTGCGGGTCTCCTCAACCTCTTTAGTAATTAGGTTGTGAGCTTGGTATATACAATTGCAACCAACTGATTGATAGGGACGAAAAAACAACAATGCACTAGATAGCAACTGTAGACAGTATAATATAATATTACAATATAATAGTCATAAAAAATGACTTAACTTCAGTCTCTTTAGTATAGCTTCCTTTAGTCATGCAGCTTCGACTAAATCTAACAAAGAGTTTCTAAAAAATAAAAGTGCAAAACCAATCTAAAAGTAGCGTCTCACATACTATATGGACAACCCCAAATATAGGTACTCACAGGATAAACGAAAATATATGTAACCTTCGAAAAATGAATCTTGAAGACCATTAGTTATCTAGTAACAGTGTTCCAAGTCAGTGGACACCAAGTTCCCAATAAAGTGCACAGAGAAGTTCTTTACCAATACATCATAGTCTCCTTCACCTTGTAAAAACCTACAAAAGGAACATAGGCCTCCTCTAAGAGTAACACTGTTTGCATGTGTAAGCCCCTTTCAAAATGACAATAAGGAGACTCACCAAATGAAACTAATGTATATTGCCTTCAAACAGTCACTCCACAGTGAACGACAGGTAATATAAACTTTATTGTAAAACAGGATAAAAGGCACTTACACATGCAAACAGTGTTACTCTTAGAGGAGGCTTATGTTCCTTTTGTAGGTTTTTACAAGGTGAAGGAGACTATGATGTATTGGTGAAGAACTTCTCCGTGAACTTTATTGGGAACTTGGTCTCCACTGACTTGGAACACTGTTACTAGATAACTGATAGTCTTCAAGATTGATTTTTCGAAGGTTACATATATTTTCGTTTATCCTGTGAGTACCTATATTTGGGGCTGTCCATATAGTATGTGCCGACGCTACTTTTAGATTGGTTTTGCGCTTTTATATTTTAGAAACTGACTACTAGGAACGTTTATATCGTATTTAGACGGCTAATTAAAGGGTCTTCTCAACATCTTTAATAAATAGGTTGTGTGACTAAGTATCACTACTTTGGTCGCGTCTCTATTCTTTGCGAGGTAGTTAGTATAAACACAGCTTGGTATTTATTGATTGCTGGGGCCGATTTATGTTGTACTAAATGGCCAATTAGCCCTGATGATATGGGCGACAATTATCTGTTTGTTCTTATATACCAAAAAAAACATAAATTAAAATATTCAATTGTCTGTTTAGTGTCAAAGTAAAGAACATTTTGTACTTCTTCAGTTTATACTCTCAATAAGAAACAAAGGTTTTTAGTTGTTATGTCCTGTTAGACAAAATGTTGCTCATTATAGGTAACACGGTGTTAAGGCCGATTGAAGTACATATTGTTCAAATGGCTTAAAGGGATAGTAATACATAAAATGTAAAAAAAATATGCTGGAGGGCTTATCCCCCTGAGTAAAACAAGAGTACTCCCATTGCTGAAAGGTGTTTTATTCAAAAGTTAATACAGTTCAAAGTTGAACTTTTTAGGTGCAATATCACAGTGGCCTGAAATTGTAAAGTGGAGCTGTTGCTACACCATCCAATGGAGATATATGGTCTACGGACCAGAGCTGTCCATAGGATGGTGTAACAACAGTGCCACTGAACAATTTCAGGCCACTGTGATATTGCACTTAAAAATTCAACTTTGAGCTGTAATAACTTTTGAATTAAACATTATTCAGAAGTGAAAGTACCCTTTTTTACTCAGGGGGCTAAACACTACAACACATATCTTTTTACATATTAAGTATTACTATCCCTTTAATGTTTTAATCTGGTAGCATTATATTGATGACATTTTCTTTTTGTGCCAAGGAACAGAAGTTCTTCTCAAAAAATTTGTATCAGTGTTAAATAATAACACACAATCTTAAACTAACACTGGATTACAATTTTGAGAAAATTAATTTCTTAGATTTAACTATATACTGCCAACAAGATGGATGCTTAGGCAGCAATTTATATCGCAAAACAACTGCAACAAATAGTATTTTACATCACTCTAGTCACCATCTTCCAAGCGTGATTAATAACATCCCAGTTGGGTAATTTTTGCGACTAAAAAGGAACTGTTCTGATATTCAGAATTTTAAAACCAGAGCAGTAGCATCAACACTAAGATTACAGAAGAGAGGTTATTCTAAAAGGAATCTAAAACTGGCCTATCACCGCGCACTCAGATCACCACGTACAAATTTATTACAGGTTAAAAACAAACTTAAAAATGATCATCTAAGGTTCATCACTACCTTTGATCATCATTACAAAATTACAGGTGAAATTATGAATAAATATCTACCCATATTAAAACAGGATAATAGACTGCAACTGATTTTGGGTGAACAGATACCTACTTGTTATCGCAAGGCCCCTGTTACAGATTCAAAATAATATACAAGTATTTTATCCTGACACAAAATAATATACAAGGACATCAATATCAAACTAATGAGATCATGGTGGAATAGGTAATCTTATGAGAAATATTTTACACATGATCTAATTCCCAGGGGGCTTAGAATTAAACTTATGCAATCAGTACAACTGGACAATCCTAATGAATTGATTCAAATACTATTTGAACATGAGCAGGCTAGGAGTGATCTGCTATTCAATCAGATTCAGGAGATTGAAAAGAAACTTCAAGATTTAGATTGTGAAGGTTTGAAAGACCAAATAACTGAAATAGACACAGAAATAGATACCCTAGAGAATAAAATCATTGAGTAGAAAAGAAAAAAGTTTCAACGAGATTTAAATGATTTCAAACAGGGTTCTATTTATCAGTGGAAAAATAGCAGCACAGGACAAAGTGAGGAAAATTCAAGGGATAGCGAGGTCTCAGAGTCAGATGTAGAGGGGGCCACTGGTGTTTCACAAGCAACAGACTTGAAAAGGTCAGACAGGTATTTTTTGGGGCAACGCCAACGCAGGGGAAGAGGGAGAAAGAAATATCAGAATACAGGAGAAAGACAAGGAGGGGTGGAAAGAGATTTAAGAAACAGAGAGATCTGGGGTTACGGACAACAACAAACACAGAGAGGCTATCAGACATGGAGGACGTATCGCCCCTAAACTTAATACTTACATGGCATCGCTATATAGATGACCTATTCATCTTGTGGGATGGTGATATCATTGAGTTACAAAACTTTATTAAGAACTTGAATGAGAATTATTTCAATTTAACCCCTAGAGTGCCAGGTGGGTACAATGTACGAGTGGACACAGCTGTACCTGCTGTGTCACGCTCGTACATTGTACAGCTAAAATGCGGTCACTGCATAAGCCGGTATAACCGGCTTGCAGTGGCCACATTTCAGCTGAAATGCAGCCTGGCACTCTTGGGAGGACATGAGGATCACTCCTCATGTCCTCCCAGGTATTGATCTCCCAGCCGACCGCTCTGGCAGATCAATATCGCAGAGGGAGAAGCTCTGAGAAACAGAGCTTCTCCCTCCTCCGCTCTCCTACCTGAACTTCTGGGTAGGAGTAGGCGGGACCGGGGAAAGCCTCCCAACGTCATCAGTGACATGATCACCGATGACGATAGGGAAGTTTCCCTTACCCGATTCACTCCTACTGGTGGTAGGAGTGAAAGGCAGGAGAGCTTTTGCTCTCCTGCTGTTGCCATATTGATCTCCCAGCTGATCGGCTGGAAGATCAATAACTGGGGGGACACCAGGAGGGGTCCTGATGTCCCTCACGAGTTCTGAAATAAAGAAAAAATAAAATAGAATTTAAAAAAATGCATAAGTAACCCCGTGAGTGCCGCAGGGGTCCCCACCTCTTTTGGGGGTTTTTTGTTTTTTTTTTTGCAAGACCTCATTGGGGGGATCGGGGGGGGGGGGGTCCTGATGCCCCTCAGTGAGGTCTATAATAAAAAAAATAAATAAAAAAAAGGTTTAACCCTGTGTGTGCCACGGGGGGTCCAATGCACCCCCCCTCCTGTGGCACACACAGGGCTTTTATCATTCCTTTGTTACTAGAGATTGTTGAGGGGCCATCAGGATTGGTCCTGATGGCCCCCCAACAAGCTCTGATTACAAAGTAATAATAATAATAATAATAATAATAATAAAAAATTAACCCTCTGAGTGCCAGAAGGGTCCAATGCATTGCTTTGCAATGCGCTGGAGACCCCTGTGGCACTCACAGGGACATTTATTTTGATTCCTTTTTTTTTTTTTTTTTTTTGTAAGACCTCATTGGGGGGAATCAGAGGGGTTCTGATACCCACCAATGAGGTCTATAATAAAAAAAAAATGTAAAGAAAAAAAAATTAACCCTGTGTGTGCCACAGGGGTGGCCAATGCAGCCCCCCTTCTGCGACACACACAGGGTTTTTATCATTACTTCGTTATCAGAGATTGTTGGGGGGCCATCAGGATTGGTCCTGATGGCCCCCCAACAAGCTCTGATTACCAAGTAATGATAAAAAAAAATTAACCCTCTGAGTGCCACAAGGATCCAATGCATTGCTTTGCAATGTGCTGGAGACCCCTGTGGCACTCACAGGGTCACTCCGTTTGTGGACATATATATATATTTTTTTTTACTAAGACCTCATTGGGGAGGGATCAGGGGGTCCTGATGCCCATCAATGAGGTATATAATAAAAAAAAATTAAAACAAAAATTAACCCTGTGTGTGCCACTGGGAGGGGGGTTCAATGCAGACCCCCTTCCTGTGGCACACACAGGACTTTTTATCATTACTTTGTGATCAAAGCTTGTTTGGTGGCCATCTGAATACAAAGTAACAATAAAAAAAAAAATTAACCCTTTGCAATCCACTGGACACCCCTGTGGCACACAAAGGATTTTTTTCCCCCTTTATTTTTTATTTAGACCTTATTGTATGGGTTCTGATGCCCCCAACGAGGTCTACACAAAAATATTAGGGGAAAAAGCCCCCAAAAAGGAGGAGAGGGTCCAACGCAGTGCTTTGTATGAGGGGACATACATTGCACACTGGTAGTCACAGATCTCCCATACACAATATCAGACACTGCACCACCATCACCACCATCCTTACTCCTTTGCTCATACCCACACACACTGCCTAATCCCTCACCCTCCCACACACTTTGTTACACTTGTAGTCACAGGTCCGCACGTACACCGGCTGACGCCCTAGCTTCTTTCATCTGTTAGCCATAAAATCACACATACACTGTTTGCTTTCCCATTCCTGTTTCACTGGTAGCTACGCTCCTGTAGCGTAAATTGGTATGTCAACCCACAGCAGTGGGGTACCGTTTTTCTTAGGCTGGCAAGAAGTCCTCCTAGGAAATCCCACACCATTGAACCATTTTAGTATCTTTGAAGTGACTGATGTGTAAAACAAATGTTTGTTTTTTTTTCCTGTAGCACCACATTCTGGAAATAGTTGTGCCAACTAACTTAGGGGTAAAAAGGCAAGTGACCCCTCATTAGATGCGGCAGGTTGTCTTCTTTCCAAAATGCACTAGCAAACAAATGCAGTTGAAAATTCCATGGTTTTCACAGAGCTCTATACATTTGAAGGGGCAGAAATGTAAAAAAATTAAATTTTTTTCCTATATCGCCTAATTCTGGAAACATTTATGCACACCAGTATTGGGGTAAGAAGGCAAGTGACCCCTCATTAGATGCGGCAGGTTTTCTTCTTTCCAAAATGGTATGGTGTATCTACCTTTTCTTCAATTCTGAAGGTGTTATATCCATTTTTGTACTGGCAAGTCACATTTGAGAAAATGTTAGAAACATCAGAGGTTGTAGTAGGTGTAATTTTCTACTTCTAGCACCCCCTAAGGTAGGTCAACTCATACCAATGGGTTGTCGTTTGACTCCTAAGAGCACTAGCTAATGAATGCAGTGGAAAATTCCATGGTTTTTACAGAGCTCCATACATTTGAAGGGGCAGAAATGTAAGAAAATGCCTTTTTTTTCATTAGCGCCACCTCCTGGAAGCATTTGTGCATACCAGCCTTTGGGTAAGAAGGCAAGTGACCCCTCATTAGATGCAGCAGGTTGTTTTCTTTCCAAAATGGCATGTTTCTCTATCTTTCCTGCATATCTATTATGGTTATAACTATTTTAGTGCAAGCAGATAATTTAAGAAACAAAAGTGTCAGGTTTACGTACGTGTTCCTAGCACCCACATATTGTATGTTAACCCACACAGATGGGCTACCATTTTTCTCATGTTGGTAGCAGGTACTGAATACAGCAGGAAATGTTATGGTTTTCAAAGATTTTAGTATCCTTGAAGTGGAGGAAATGTAAAAAAACATGCATTTATTCCCATAGCGCCACCTTTTGGAAATATTTGTGCACTTCAGCGCAGGGGGTAGAAAGGCAAGTGACCCATCACTTGATGCGGGAGAATGTCTACTTTCCAAAATGGTATACCTTTTATACCTTTCCTTCATGTCTCTAACAGTTATGGACATTCTAGTACAAGCCACCATTTTCGAAGAAGCAAACAGGTAGGTGTAGTTATGTGCTTCTGGCACCCCTAAGGTAGGTTGACTCATTCCAATGGGGTGTCATTTTTCTCCTAAGAGCACTAGCTAAAGAATGCAGTTGGAAATTCCATGGTTTTCACAGATGTCCATACAGATGAAGGGGCAGAAATGTAAGAAAATGCCATTTTTTTCGTATAGTGCCACCTTCTGGAAGAATTTGGGCACAACAGGCTTGGGGTAATAAGGAAATTCACCCCTCATTAGATGCGGCAGGTTGTCTTCTTTTCAAAATGGAATAGTTTGTGTAGCCTTTCTTCACTTCTCTAGTTGTTATAACCATTTTTGTACAGACAAGTAATGTTTGAGAAAACGTTAGCAAAATTAGAGGTTGCAATAGGTGTAGTTTGGTACTTGTAGCACCCCCTAAGGTAGGTGAACTCATACCAATGAGGTATCATTTTTCTCCTAAGAGCACTAGCTAATGAATACAGTTGGAAATGCCATGGTTTTCACAAATTTCTGTACAGATGAAGGGTCAGAAATGGAAGAAAATGCCTTTTTTTTCATTAGCGCCACTTCTGGAGACATTTGTGCACTCCAGGCTTGGGGTAACAAGGCAAGTCACCCATCATTAGATGCGGCAGGGTGTCTTCCTTTCAAAATGGTATGGTTTGTGTACCCTTTCTTCACTTCTGTAGTTGTTAGAACCATTTGTGTACAGATAAGTAATGTTTGAGAAAATGTTAGAAAAATTTGAGGTTGTAGTAGGTGTTGTTTTGCACTTCTAGCGCCCCCTGAGGTAGTTAAACTCATACCAATGGGGTGTCATTTTTCTCCTAAGAGCACTAGCTAATGAATACAGTTGGAAATGCCATGGTTTTCACAAATTTCAGTACATTTGAAGGGGCAGAAATTTAAGAAAATGCCTTTTTTTTCCATTAGTGCCACCTTCTGGAGGCATTTGTGCACTCCAGGCTTGGGGTAACAAGGCAAGTCACCCATCATTAGATGCGGCAGGATGTCTTCTTTTCAAAATGGTATGGTTTGTGTACCCTTTCTTCACTTCTGTAGTTGTTATAACCATTTGTGTACAGACAAGTAATGTTTGAGAAAATGTTAGAAAAATTTGAGGTTGTAGTAGGTGTCGTTTTGCACTTCTAGCACCCCCTGAGGTAGTTAAACTCATACCAATGGGGTGTCATTTTTCTCCTAAGAGCACTAGCTAATGAATACAGTTGGAAATGCCATGGTTTTCGAACATTTTAGTACATTTGAAAGGGCAGAAATGTAAGAAAATGCCTTTTTTTTTTTCATTAGCGCCATATTCTGGAGGCATTTGTGCACACCAGGCTTGGGGTAAGAAGGCAAGTGACCCCTCATTAGATGCGGCAGGTTGTCTACTTTTCAGAAATATATAGTTTTATATAGTTATTCTAATGTTTTAGGGTAGTTTTACCACAAAAACCTTAGAATGAGCATATTAGTTTATAAAGTTGAAAATGTCATTTTGCACTGCTGGTGATTAGGGCTCTACGCTAGCCATGGACATAGGTAAAACTATACAAATTTGGTATATTTTTACTCTGGGGACTCGGGGCTTTTTCAAATAATTTAAACTTTTTCAATCAAGGTAAATGTTTTTGATACATATTATGTGATTTTAGCAAAATGAGTAAATTTTCACGTTTTTTGTCATTGTGACATCATAGCTTTTTGCACAATGTAAAATTCTCTTCATGTAAGGTACCACGAAAAAGCTCAATTCGTTCTGAAAAAATCAATATATAGTTTTCCATATTTAACTAAAAATCCCCAGAGGAAATCAAGCATAAACAGAAGGATAGCAAAAATGCTGAAAAAGTGTCTGGCCTGCATGGTACAGGAAATGGCCCAAGCCTCTGGCACTGAAGGGGTTAAGGCTCACTCTAGACTTTGACAGTTCTAAGATTAATTTTTTGGATCTTTTGATTTTCAAAGGAGAGGATGGCTATTTTCATACAGATTTATATAGGAAACCAACATCCACAAATAGTATACTACATACAAACAGTTTTCACTTAAAATCAGTAATAAGGTCAATACCTACTGGGGAGTTTCTCCTTATTAAAAGGAACTGCTCTACGGATGAGCTATTTAATAAAAGAGCTGAGGAACTTACTGTTCGCTTGTTGGAACGCGGTTATTCCAGAACTAGTATTAAGAAAGCCAGGATAAGAGAAATGTACACACCAAGAGCGACACTACTTTTAAAGAAAGAAAAAAAGAAAGACAATACTATCAGATTTATTAGTACCCACAATAATCAGTGGGACTCTATACGGAGAATATTGTCCCAACATTGGTCAGTATTGCAATCTGATACTGTTTTGAAAGAAGTGATTTGGGATTCACCGCAGATGAGCTGCAGACGCTCCCCCAGTCTTAATGATAAATTGGTAAGGAGCCATTTTACTCAAAGGAAAGCAAGAAAAATACCTATAATAGGAAGCTTTCCATGTGGACATTGTAAAATATGTACATATATGAAGAATATTACTGGAATATACAATCGCTTCCATAAATTTTGTAAATTCAATCATTACATCAATTGTAATACAGAAAATGTAGTGTATGCGATTCAATGCCCATGTCACAAACTTTATATTGGGAAAACATACAGAAAATTAAAAACAAGAATCAGAGAGTATCTTAGAAATATTGAGAATGCCTCTAGGGACAAGAACCAGAGCAAATCACTAACCAGAATGAGTAGAAATTTTTTTTTAGAAAAACATGATTCAAAAATGAATAATATCATGGTTTTTGGTTTAAATCGCATCTCCTTGGGTCTGAGGAAAGGAGATGTGGAAAATAGGTTATTGAAAACAGAATAGTTGGATTTTCAATCTCATTACCATGTGGCCAAATGGATTGAATGAGGGTTTGCGTTTGTCAGCACACATTTAAAAACTTTGGGTTTTACCTCTTTTATATAGTAGCAATCTTATTAATTATTAATCAGATCTAGTGGTAACCAATAAATAAATTGTGGTGTAACTGTAATGACCATTATTAAAGGGATAGTAATACTTCGTTTTTTTCTTTATTTTATTTTGTAGGCATTAAAAAACCACGAAGAACGATATAAGTCTTATCTCTCAAACCTTTATGGTTTGAGAGATATTCACAAGCAAAGTTTCCCCCTCCGTCCACTTTTACCTAGTGTAAGCCAGCTCTTCTCAGATGTGGAATCTAGTTGTAAGACCAGACAGATAACAGAAAGGGACAATTTTCTTTCTATCAGAACAATGAAAGCCCTGTCCACATTGACAAGTTTTTCAGGTTTTTCCCTTATTTTAATTGAAGATTGTCCCTCTCTGCAGTCTACCTGGCCACCTCCCTTCTGATCTGGCTGAACAGTGTTACATCAGTAAAAGCGGTGGGAGGGGGATATTTTATTATTGAATTACTCTTGAACTACAACTCTGACAGAATTGAAATAACACTCTCCAAAGTCCAAATACTATGATGATTAAATAGAGCTGCTTTTATTATGAAACATTACTATTCATTTAACTTTTAGTTATCATAAGAATACCGGTAGTAACCTGATCCATTGAGAATAATATGACTATTAAATGGATCGTGGTATTTTTTAAATAACATATGCCCAGTATAGAGAGATAACTTAAGGTTTCTTTCTTTAAATTTTTGGTTCATGAAACATTAATGTTCTTTCTTTTTCTGATTATATGGTGAGAGTACAGTCATAGGGAGAACTTCCAACAGGTATACTATATCATGGACTGAAAATAAATTTGAGGTATTATAGTGTGCAATATCTTGTAATTAATTAATATACTGGGATTCAACTATAATATACACATTACTAGATATATCTGGGCATCTTGGTATGAATTCTGTGTTTCAGACTTATTAATATTGCTATCTTTATTGACTATATCAGGGGTTAATGAAGATGATTGTAACCCCTTTTTTTGAAGTTGGAGAAATCTCTCTGTGTCTTTGTGTAACACTGGATAGGATTGACCATATATAGACAAGCATGTAGATCATCTATATTGTTGACTATCTAGTTTAGGGATGCTCTATTTTGATGTTTAATGAATATTAGCAGCACTTTTGATAACCTTGACTTTCAGTGGGTACTAACCACTGACAGTTCTAATTCAGTGTGCGCTGTATAACAATCTTTAAAAAACAAAAAAAACAAAAAACAGTATTCTTTATGCATGTTTCAGCATGATAAAGAACTGTGGTTGCATTTGTTATATATAGATACTGCCCTGGTATACAACTTAATATAAGTTCTGTTTTTATTACCTTTATCAGTCTAATTTAAACAACTTTGACTGATTATATTTAGTCTTATATATGGTTATAAGTTTTTAGACATCTATCTAGTAACTGATGGGTTAAATGGTAAAGATTTTATGGCCGAGACTCTAAAAGAGTTAAGGATGCAGGTACTTAGGTGTTACTTATTGGGGGAAGGGTATCAAAAACCAGGCTTTTTGAGCCAGCTCTCCACCCCTTGATGAAGCTGTAATGGTGAAACAATCGTCGGGTCTCTGATAACAGACTATGTGTATCAGTATTGTTGCAATCCTGATGCAATTTGATCAATATTTGTAGCTCTGTATTTCTATACTAGGTTTCTTTCTGTCATTTTTTGGCCTATATCGATCACTCACCCAGCAGGTCCTTTACCCAATAATTTTTGTGGACAGACCGCTGGGAAAGTTAGGAGTGAGCGTCTCGCTAGTTTCGGGTGATCACCTTTTGCAGCTACCCCTCCACTATCCTTTGCTCCTACTATTATAGTATTGAGAGGCAGGTAGGGTTCATACTACTCTTGTATCACAAATGAGAAGAATGAAGCTCTCTTCTATATGTAGCTAACGCAAGAGGTAACAGCAACCCGTATATTCATTCTCCCGCTGGTAGTACATACATCAGTGTGGCTGATCGGGTTTGTTGTTAATGATTACTATAGTTGCCAAAATACAGGGATATTGCTATTATCGGATGATCAGGAGAGTGGGAGTTCCCTGGTTAGTTGCTGCTAGCGGAGGAAGGAATATTAATCCTTGTGCTCTCTTCTCTGCGGACGCTGTATTCGGCAGGGAGGAGGGTCAGGACGGTTACTATCACCAGTGTAGGTGTCCTAATAACGGGTCACCTGTTAATTAAGGCATTAGGATTGCATTTTTATTTTTATTCACTGGTTTTTAAAAGGGACTATTAAAGGATATATTTTATATGTTTTTATTTAATTTATCCCTCTAGTTTAACCCTTGAGTCTGTCCCAATGTCCCGTTAATATAGGAGTAGGATATGGTGCTGTTATGAGATTTTTCTTTTCTTTCTCCTTTTCTGTTTAGCCCTGTTACAGATTACCTTGGTTCCAGCACCGGCACTTCAGGCGACGCTTGAAATGACGCGTCAGCGGCCATCCATGCTGCACGGATGTCACCAGAATGACGCATGGTTGGACGCATCAAAGCTAGATGTGTCATCTGCAGGTGCGAGGCTTCAAGCATAAAGCAGGCCTCTGTTTTATGTGTTTGATTCCTGTAGTCTCCTCCTACCTAATTCTTCCCTCTGAGCTGCTCCTCCTACCTACTTCCTGAGGAGGGGTTTAAAGGGCAGACTGAGTCCTGACTCAGTTGTCTTTGCATTGTTGTACAATACAGTTCTGTTTCCCTTGAGCTCTGTGTATGACCTGGCATGTCTAACCATCCATTCTTGTGCTGACCTTTAGCTCTGTCTGACTACTCTTTTGCCTGCTCCCACTGTGTAGTCGACACCCAATCTGGTGTGGACCTGTGGCTCTGGCTATCTACCTGAACTGTGCATGACCCGGCTTGTCTGACCATTCATCCTGGTGTTGACCTGTGGCTCTGTCTGACCATTCTCCTTGTGCGTTCCGATTTGGCTTAGACATCCTTTCTGGTGCAAACCTGTGGATCTGGCTGACTACCCGCTCCGTGTACTACCTGGCTTGTCTGACTACCTACTCTGGTGTTTACCTGGGACTCTGTCCACTGTGCATCCAGCATACAAACACTCCAGTGGATATCCTATCTGGTGCAAACCTGTGGCTCTGGCTGACTACCCATTCTGTGTATAACACAGCTTGTCTGACTATCCTTTCTGGTGCTGACTAGGGGGCTCTGTCTGTTTCCTCCATGTGTTGGTCCCCGCTCCACAGACACCCATCCTAGTGCGGACCTGGGGCTCTATCAGACTCCTAGCTTACTGACTGCAGGCATGAGTCAGTGCCAGTCCTTTGGGCATTCCGAATTACCACGAGGCTCCAGTGGGCTGACTGCTATTTCTGTTACAGTACTTGCCTCTTTGATCACCCTCTGTGTGTTATCTGTTTATGTGCATTACTGTGATTATTCTAAATAAAGATTGTTTTACTTTACCGTACTGACTTCTGGATTATTCTTGGGAACGGTGACAGCCCCTAAGCTTAGCAACAAATAGGTTCAAAGTCATTTTGAACAGAAAATGAGAAAACCACCACCGATAAGTGGTACTCACAAATGTGGACACTGCAGACTGTGCCCATTTATCTACAAATGTGATTCAATTCAAGACAGGATAGGCAAAAGACACATCATTAACCCCTTAAGGACCAGCGGTCCAGGGAAGTTACCTTCCCTTAAGGACCACTTTGAACCTTGCTGACACACCAGTACACGTGACCTGTTACGCGCACCGGCGCATCGCTTTGAAGCTTAAGAGAGATCGCTCCCGTCTTAAAGCGATCAATTTTAGGCCCCGTTTTTACTTACAGCGCTCCCGGTAGAGCGCTGTAAGTAAAAAGTTTGTGACGTGCTATGACCATCACTGGTTCTTAAGGGTATAAGGACCGTGACGGTCATAGCACGTCACGTAGTCCTTAAGGGATTAAAGATTTTATTTTTCTTTCATAATGAATTTATTATTATGTAACTAAAAACATAATCACATCTTTAGTATAATAATCCATCACGGTGTACATTGATAAATAAATTAACAGACAGATTTCATCATAAAGGAATGATAAATGTCCTTAATATATACATTTCCATACATGCGTCTTACACATACATTGATTCTGGTTTCCCCTTTCTTTAATTAAAATTAAAGTTAAAATTAAAGTTTTCACCATCCCAAAACAAATCAGAATGGGTTAACATTCCTGAGTGAGCCACAGCTACAAATTTAATCTAACTAGACGCCAACATTTGGGGGCGGCACTGCTTGGTGGAAGGCCTTTAAATATCATCCTGCAGACGAAGCGACAAATGAAACGCACGTCAGAGAGTCAAATTTTTAAGCCTGAAATAAGATCACACTAGCTAACTCAGGGAAACCTCAGTTTTGAGAGGAAATAGGCAGAAGATAATCTTGTGTGTCCAACATAAATTATTATCAAATTAGAAAACTGTCAGAACCAGCAAACAGTTTAGCGGAGCAAAAACACTCTAATTGAGGAGATTAACCAGCCGGCAGAGTGACATTAACCTCGACCACTTTAAGGATTATATCTCCCTAAATGAGTACTTTTCAAACTATTTGCATTATCATCAACTTATCAGTTTAGTGGCGCAAAAACACTCTCTTTGAGAAGACTAACCAGCTGATGGGGTAACATTAACCCCAACCATTTATGGATTATATCTCCCTAAATGAGCACTTTTCAAACTCTCTGTGAAAAATTATTTATGATAAGGAGGAAATGATAGATGAACTTACAAATCATTTAATTAAGTAAAAACATTCTTGTTGAGGAAATTAACCAGCAGATGAGGTAATAGTAACTCCAATCGGTTTAAGGATTATATCTCCTGAAGCGAGCACAGAAAGAGAGAAATCTTCTTTCGTTTAGACTCATCTTCCTGGCACAAACAGATGTTAATTAGTGTACTCCAAAAACTATGTTTGCAATGATTAACTGCACCGAGTGAATCAAATAGCTATGCATTTAAACAATAGCTTCACAATCAAAAGGGTTAATTAGTCGATTGGATAATACAAATTTCAATCGACTTTAAAAATTAAAATGTTAACTTTCGCATGCATTCAAACACATGTATATCTAATTAAGTGAAAGTGCTGTATAGATCAGAGCAAAGGATAACTTGTGCTTGCATTGTGGGAGTTAATTAGCAATTTGAACAATACGTACTTCAAATCAGCCTTAATACTGTATTATGTATAATGAGCAACATTTTGTCTAACAGGACATAACAACTAAAAACCTTTGTTTCTTATTGAGAGTAGAAACGGAAGGAGTGCAAAATGTTCTTTACTTTGACACTAAACAGACAATTGAATATTTTAATTTATAAGTGTTTTGGTATATAAGAACAAGCAGCTAATTGGTGCCCATATCATAAGGGCTAATTGGCCGTTTAGTACAACACAAATCTGCCCCAGCAATCAATAAATACCAAGCTGTATTTATACTAACTACCTCGCAAAGAATAGAGAGGTGACCCAAGTAGTGATACTTAGTCGCACAACTTATTTATGTTGAGAAGACCCGTATCATAAGGGTTAATTAGCCGTCCCTAGTAATCAGTTGGTTGCAATTGTATATACCAAGCTCACAACCTAATTACTAAAGAGGTTGAGGAGACCCGTATCAATTTAGCCATTTAAGTATGATACAAACGGCCCTAGTAATCGGTTTGTTGCAACTGTATAGAGGGATACAGACATTTTAGGGGGCAGGGGCTCAAATGAAAAAAGGGCACTTCTCATAATTATTATTATTTTTTTTTGTTAAAAGGGCAGGTGCTCAAGCCCCCCTTGGTGTCTATGTGTGCATGTGCCTGATTGTATACCAAGCTGTGTTAGATGCCAACAATATTGGCCTCTACACAAAGGGTTTTCCTTAACGCTATAATTAGATTTCGATGTGGTATCACGACAATTTTACTTTTTATTTTAATTCAATAAAAGTTACGTTTTAATACCCTAAGGAAACAGAGATCTTTCCAATGATCCATACTTTCCAGAAGAAATTCAACATGGCAGATCACTCATTGCCACATTAAAGGGGTCCAATGGAGTGCACAAAAGAGAATACTTTCTTTCTTTCTTCTAAGAAAGAAAAATTGTTTTGTGTTTTAAATATGAAAGTTTACTTGTATCTGATTGACTGTGCTGCTGTGCCTTAATTTTTCTAAACTGGTAAATGGACTAGCTGTCCAAATACAACCAGGAGCTGAATAGTTTAATTAGCTCTCAGTAGAGCAAGGATTTTTGTTTTGATTTATTTTTCCTGCTGCTGTCTCACCATTTGGAGACAAATAAACAGGCCAAGTCTTGAATTATACTCTGTGTATGAAGTGTCTCTGCAACCTAGAAGTATGTATGTTCAGACTGGTCCCAGGATAGAAGGTACAAACCCAGGCCCTGGTGCAGTTAATAAAGCAAATTATAAAATAAACCAAAAGGCCCATGTAGTTGTATGTATGACTAAATAAACAGACTGTTTTGTCCGATTCCTCTGAGTCTCTAGAGAGAGTTGCCTAGAAGTTAAGGAGCGCTGAATGGAGTGCAATGCATGCTGAATGAATGAGGTAGAGTCTAGAAGTGCAGTAGGCATTTGTTTAGAGACCTGCGGCAGTCTGTAATAAGACCACACTAGCAATGGAATTTTAGGTGGTTTCAATTCAGCTGGCCTAGTAATTGCGGTCATCTCAGATTCTGCTTAGCAGAACTTAGGGGTGGAGAGATTATCATGGAGGACTGCAGCATCTACAACAAGTTCTCTAAGTTCTGTAGGTGGTATGCATGAGAAGACAGAATCTGTCCCTGTTGCTCATGGGCAGTCTGTATTCTTGATACTTATGCGGGATCCATGGAGATGGCTTGTTGTAGCTGACAGATTCCTCTTAGTCTCTAAAGAGAATTTAATATATGCTAGGAAGCTCTGAATGGAGTGTAATGCGAGTGTGGGCAGACCTGGGGGAGTCCTTGCTAAGGTCTAAGCCAGGTAAAGATGTTGGCCGCAAGTCCAGATATCAAACCCCAGAGGAGGTGAGAGTCAGACCAGGATGAACTACCCCACGTGACCTCTGGTAGGCAACTCCTGCGATGAGTATGTACAGGTGAATCCCAGAAAGCAGTGAGTAATGAGACATGAAAGATGGGTGCACTGTGAGAAGCAAGTGCACAGCAAACGTGGGAGCAGGAACTGAACATAATAGAGGCAGTCCAATGGCGGGACTGACAGACTTCGGCCACCAAGGAGTCAGGAATGAGACAGATGAAGGTCAAGCAGGAGTCTGAGGCTCAGGAAATCGTACACAGAGCACAGGTAGTTGAACAGAATTTCAATCTGAGTCGGAAGTCAAACCAAGGTCGATGCACAGGAAGTCGAGCAGGGAGACTGAAGCAAGCGGAGTCGGAGGTCTAGCCTGGGTGAGAGCACAAATAGTCGAGAGTGTCCAGGAGAAGGCAAGAAGCAAGGTCAGTTGAGCAGGTCGGTACACAGGAATGAAGATCAGACGCTGAATCAGAAATATACACTGGAGTCAAGGTCAGACAAGCAAGGTTGAAGCACAAACGATCTGGAAACTCTTGGGATACTCTGACAAAACAGGCATGTAGAACGAGCAGCTACCTGCCAGCAATCCGGACAGAGAGGGTGTAGCTAGACTCAGGTAGTCACAACCGTGACAGTTTTATAAAGGAAGTGTGTTATGAAGACAAGCGCTAAATAAGACATACTCAACAGGAGTAGCCATTATTTGTGTTATACACTGCACCGCAACCCAATGCATTGGATACATATCTGGCACTAATAGTTTTAAAAAATTACAAGTGGATTTACATATAGGACTATTTTCCCCTGACAGGCATGAAGGAGGCAAAGTTTTTAATTACCGACTTGTTGAATTCTCCGTTCTTGGTTCTTACAGCTCCAAAAAAGATGTGCTATGCACTGCAAAGCACTGTGTTACACACACACACACACACACACACACACACACACACACACACACACACACACACACTCTCTCTCTCTCAGTGATGGAGAGTTTTTTTAAGAGAAAATACATGTGTGTGATATGTGTGTGGTATGTGAGTGTTTTTTGCATGTAGCTTATTGCATTTTGTGGATAGCGAATTGCATTTTACATTCAGAGTTTTGTGTATAGCAATTTGCATACCGCGTACAGTGTATAGCGTTTAATGTATTGCACAGTGTTTTGCCTATATAGTTTATTGTACAGAGTTTGGCGCTTAGCAGTTTGCCTATAGCGTATATATATATATATATATATAATGAATAGGCTATGCAGTCACTGACTTAAAAAAAATTAAAAAAATTAGATTTTTTAAGTTCGGGAGTGCATAGCCTATTCATCATATTTCATTTGATACTATTGCACCAGGCTCTGTTGTCACTGGGAAAGCGTGAGTGACAATTCTTGGACATTATATATATGTATGCACACTACCGATTAAAAGTTTTACACCTCAATTTTTGCTACTTTTAGTTATTGCCATATAACTTGGCAAAAACATTAGGAATTTCTAAACTCAAGACAAATATTATAATCAAACAAAATGATTCAAGGACCGGAGGTTTGGAACATTTTTTGTCTTTCTGGACAATGGCTGTTTTAACACTTCTACTGTGTTTGTGTTTAGCTGTAAGTTTCCTCTTACTCATTTAATGTACCCACATATATTAAATATATTTCTTGCCATAAGAAGGGGTTTCTAAAGATACCCTTATTTTCATCATCCTATATAATAATTCGCTAAGTTGTGTGTAATGCCCGACATGCGCAGTAGACACTGCTGCGCGTGCGGCAGTCATGCGCAGTACAGACTGCCCGCGCCGCGGCTGATACAGAGCTGGGCGCTCCGAAAGAGCATCCAGCTCTGTATCAGCAGTGGCGCGGGCAGTCTCTGCTGCGCGTGACTGCCCCGCGACCGGCTGCCAGAGGCACTATGGCCCGTGTAACGGGTTGTTCAACTAGTATCATATAATTTACTACTATAAAAAAAATATAAACTGTGATAAAAAAAAGTAACAAAAGCACTTTATTTTTAGCCTTTACACAAAAAATCTTTTACACATCTACAAAAGCTAAAAAAAAAAAAAAAAAAAAAAAAACCTGCTAAATAGATTATAATATTTGCCTTGAGTATAGAAATACCCAATGTTTACATGTTTTCCCAATGTTTTTGCCAAGTTATATGGCAATAACTAAAAGTGGCAAAAATTGAGGTGTTCTAAAACATTTAATTGGTTGTATATATATATATATATATATATATATATATATATATATATATATATATATATTCTGTATAGAGAATTGGTTGTAGCATTTAGCATATTGCTTTTAGTGTTCTAAGTATGGCATTACCTGTACTGAGCATAGCATTTAGAGATTTGCTTTTAGCATACTTTGTATAGCGTTTAGCATATTGTGCTTTGCATACTGCACACAGCATTTATTCATACAGCGTTTTGCATTTAGTGTATTGCATATTGTGCAATAGTATAGTGTTTAGCATATATCCTACTGCATTCAGCATACAGTGTTTTCCATTTAGCGTATTGGGTGTTCATTGTATAATTTGTGTATAGAAGGCCCTGTAATTCCTTGCAGAAATTTCCACTCCTGTGAAAACCACACCCCCAGGATTGCACCTATGGAAGCTGCAGTATAGAGGAGATTTAAAAAACTCCTCTTTACTGCCACCCCTGGGTGTTTGTATCAGACAGGTTCAAGACGTGGTCCTATTTATATATAATATAGACACATATATATGCTAGCAAAAGAAGCACAGAGTTGCCTGTGTAAGAGCAGACACAGGACCACATGACAGATATTGAGTAGTACGCAAAAGGGAGTGGGTGGTGGACAATGAAGAGTGGCAAAAATGAGGGATATTGTGTGTCGTGGACAACAGTGCCTAAAAAGGAGGTGTGGAACCTGTGTACATTTATACCACAGACAAGGTACCCATATATAACACCCAGTTACACCATAAAATCAATGGTACCTTCACCTGCAAATCATCCAATGTAATATATCACATCATTTGTGCAAAATGCCCAACCAACTCTTTATGTGGGTGAAACCGGCCAGCCATTACATAGAAGGTTTAATTCCCACAGGTCCAGTGTTAACAACAAAAATACAGCCACCACTGGGAGAACATTTTTGCCAAAATGGACATTAAACTGTATTGATGAGACTGTTTAGCACTCAGAGGGACAGAAAAATGTAGGAGGTTAAATTAAAGGGATAGTAACACTTCGTTTTAACTTTATTTTATTTTGTAGGCATTAAAAAAACATGAAGAATGATATAAGTCTTATCTCTCAAACCTTTATGGTTTATGAGATATTCACAAGCAAAGTCCCCCCTCCTGCCCCTTTTTCCTAGTGTAAGCCATCTCTTCTCAGATGGGGATCTGGTTGTATGACCAGACAGATAACAGAAGGGGACAATTTTCTTTGTATGAAAACAATGAAAGCCCTTCCCCCCTTGACAAGTTTTTCAGGTTTTTCCCTTATCTTAATTGAAGATTGTCCCTCTCTGCAGTCTACCTGGGCACCTTCCTTCTGATCTGGTTGAACTGGAGGGGGATACTTTGTTTGTGAATATCTCTTAAACCATAAAGGTTTGAGAGATAAGACTTATATAATTCTTCATGTTTTTTTAATGCCTACAAAGTAAAATAAAGTTAAAATGAAGTATTACTATCCCTTTAAATCTCTAGTTTCAGGCTTTAAATAATGGCCTGAGCAGGTACAGAGAATTTGTGTTCCATTATCACATTGTGGATTAGCCTTTACAACAGAGTCCCCCTGGGAGTGTAAATACCTTTGACTCTTCCAGTGGAAGACAGAAATTTACATCACACTCCTTTACCATTGACTGATCAAAGAACCTGAGTCTGGACTGAGCAATCTCATCTGATTTTTATTCTAAACAAAGAAATGTGTACTTGTATTTAAGACAGTTGTTTTCACATTCATCTGTATAACATGCCAGAGGAAGAGAGCTGAGAGGTCTTGACATCTTGCATCCTAAATCTACTTAGTTAGCCAATAAAGGTATCAACTTGACTATATTCTCCTCCTGTATTTCTTTGGCTAACATGGTACCAACTCTCATCTGTCAAAAAAGAATGTTCACCGTAAAAAAATGTATAACTGTAATAAAATAAATAAGCAAAAAAATTACGTAATGATAGAATTAAATATTTCCAAACCAAAAATGTGATTGGAAAATTGGTTTAGTTCAGCATATATGATTTCTGACCTTAAGTGTTACCTTGTTATTAAAAGATACAAGCTATCAAAAGCACTAGTTATTGAGGCATAGAGTCAATTTATGCACCTTAACTCTTACATAGTGATCATTTAAAGGAGGACGTCCAATATAAGATGCCGGGCAGGAGCAGTTGTAGCTATGATCCAATACCCTGGGTTGGTAAAGTAGTATAAATTAAATCTCAGGCGTTGAGAGACTAATTAAAGTTAATAAGTCCAGAAAATAAAAATTAAATCAAATTATGTAGATGACTTACCAGTCCTCCAACAGCCCACTCTATAAGAGGTCACAAAAATGTTTGACTCCATTAGTAAACATATTTCCTTATGTCCCTGGGTTCTATTGAGCTTGCTTTGCAGAGCACCAGAGCCCAATTATAAAGACAAATAATGTAATCAGATGAAGTCTTTTCCCCAGCATCCTTAGAAAATTGCTGGATGGGGGGACTAAATAGGGTGCTTCTATCCATAGCACAGAAGCAGTAGTTACTGTAATTAGATGCTCTGAGTTGGTGATTCACCCAACTTGTGATGTCAGAAGATGAATGGCATTAATCACTGTCCAGATTTATATTCCAAAGACATTGACTATGTACTGCAGAGAACAGAGCCCTGTTAAAGGACATACAAGTACTTCTCGTTGAGCCACTGTACAAAGTTGAAAAAAAGTGAAAGAGCAGAAGCAATACCCTACTTCATCACTTCCGCTAGCTAGCTTCGAGACTGATGCTCTTTAGCTCCGACAGGTTAACTGGCCTTCAGGCTGGCAACTGACTCTATTATACAAGATAAGTAACGTGCTATATGTGTTAGTATATCAACTACTTAACTTTTAAATATTACGAGTTCTGTCAGTCTGACTCAAATGCACTTTAAACTGCTGCTTATTTACAGACATATTGCTAAAATATGCTTGAGATCGTTGCACTTAAACTACAATTGTATATCACCCCTACGTCTACCCGATTACACAGTAGTTCCCTTACATTCAATTAGCGGACTTAGAGCACATTCTCAACTCGTAGCTTCACAGTTGGTTATTCAATCTGAATCCACTTGAGCCCCCATATGCTTCAGATATGTTTATATACGTTATCTTCCTTCCCCGCTATATGATTGTCCCAATAATATACAACCACTTTACTTACAACCCCATTACCAAACTTTTCTTACACTAGGCCTACCTCTTAAGTGCTCACTCTATAGCAGATGCGAGACTCATACCGCCCTTATCATCCGATGCTCTTGATGCAGCAGCCATTTATTGAACTCGCTCAAGCCACCCAAGCCACCACTGACAGCAGGCATCACTGTGTCTCGCCCTTTAGTGCCATTGTTCGTCTCATTCGGTGCTCAGGCCTCCGTATGATGCTGGCCCCGTTCGGACCAACATCAGTTCCTCCCGCATCAGACCTATTAATCCCTGCCGCCAGGCTAACTTATCCATGGACTCGTGTACACCGCCCTAGCCAGCAAAGTATTCTTTGTACAGAGTCAATTTCACAAGTATAAGCTCTTACATTCCTTCCTGATCTTTCACCCCCTAGTATTCTCAACACCCCAGCAGAGTTCAGTCACCGGCTTGTCACAGCACTCCAGACAGCCACCGATTAATTTGCTAGATATGAATCTTTCATCCAACAGTTTTACACTACAAATAGCATACCTTACGATTACGTTTCATCTCCCTCTTCTGCTCTCATCTTGCTTTTCACCCCTCACGGTAATCTCCCTAAGCAAGGTATCACTTCATCTACCGGTCCCTTCAGTCTAGTGCTTCTGGGCGTACACCATGCTCTCTAGCAACCACAACAAAACTCTCCGGCCTAGCACTGGGCTGTAACCTTCCCCGCGGTTCACCTGCCACCTCAAACCTCATCCATGTCATCAAGCTGTGGCTAGGCATACATCAATTTTCAGCACTACAGAGTACTTTATTCATTTTTATCTGCTTCACAGTAGTAATCTAGGACCTCACAGCCTAACCAGCTGAATCCTTCCCCACAGTCATTAGCCTCAAGGTCCAGTTCGACCTATAGCATGCTCTAGATGCCTCTATACCACCAACCCGCCGCTTACGTGAAAGCCTCCTTTCAAATTCCCCTTACCCTCACATTCCCCAATAGGTTACAATTAGTATACCACCCCCCCCCAAACTGGTGGTTATCCGCCTCCATTCTTAACTACCAGATCCTTAGTCATCCCGTCAGTCTTTAATCCTAGACCCTATCCATCTCCTGCATTACACTGTCATTTTCCAGCTCGACCACAAATAGTCTTGCAGGAAGTAACCCCTTTTACTTGTTCACAGCAGTGGCACACTGTATGCTAATACAGGTTGTGCTGCACCAATCTTACCACACACTTCTATGAATTAGCTAGACAGAGACCTCTGAGGGCCTTTCTATTGGCACAGAGAGCAATCCAGATGCCTTCTACATCGTTTATCACCAACAGTTACCTCATCATACTGTCCAGAGTCTCACACATACGTGCCGGGAGGACTCTGAAGAATTAAAGTCAGTGCACGAGAGGTATCTCCGGCATGAAGGGTGTATATATATATATATATATATATATATATATATATATATATATATAAATCCCATTCAGTGGCACTCACTGTTCGTAGTCTCAATGCCCGGGTGCAATCCTTGTAGCCGATAAATCCAAGAAGAAAAGTAAAAGGTAGCACTCACAGGAACTATTAAAGCAACAATGTGATGTTTATTAAGATCGACGTTTCGGCTATATTACATAGCCTTTATCAAGATGTCAGAACACCAACAGTGATTCCCCTAAATACCGAATGAACATTCACATACGCCGAAAAGGCGCCAAAACACCCTAATTAGCGCAATTCAAAACACAAGTGAAACATAGATGTGTAGGTTGAATGACATTCAAATTAACCAATAAACGTGCTGCATGCAACAATGTATCATAGCCCACTGTTAAAAGAACATATGTAATACTAATCAAAAAACATACCCTATAAGGCAATGAAATCTCGACTTGACAATCGATCCGTTCCTTAATCATTCCACACATCTAAACAGTATTGACAAACAAATATAATTCGAATAAATCCTATCAACACGGTGTGGAATTATGCGGTCTGATCAAAAGCATATCGATAACAGGAATCAGGCTTGTACCTTAATCAAAGGCATATCGATAACAGGAATCAAGCCTGTTTCTTAATCCATATTTACATGGTCATACTAAAATGAGTTGATGACAAGTATAAGCATAGATATTATATTCAGCAAAAGCATAAAAAATGACAATATAACGCTCCACATACCCTTAAGATCCCTTACTTTTCCATTACGCTAGAGAGGAATATTCACGCATACCAGTGTTAAATCGAAGGAATATAAGCGTCACAAGTTAATAATGCGTGATGAGCGTAATAAGTAGTTTTTTAACCGTTCACTGTGAATCACCATGTCCCATAAAGCGGATATGATTGAAAAATATCAGTATTATATATAAAGGACCATGTCACGGTTCACAGTGGTGGTGTCCACTACAAAGATAAGTACGATGCCAGTGTCATCCTATTTTTAAACCTCAGCATAAAGAATAGGCTGATGATTAATATATGACATCATATTTGTTCCTAAAAGGGGGAAGTGCAAAGAAAAAAAGCATAATCCGTTTTTGAGATTATAGCTAGATTGATAAAGAATCAACATGACATGTAAGATATAAATTACAGAAGTCCGCTCAGTTAATGTATATTGTTCAACATAAGTACTCCACATTTCTCTACCTCCAATGGGATCAGAGTTCCCAATTCAAAGTATTTCATGTTCTTATTTGTGGCAATCCTCTAATGAAGTATAGATAATGAAGTAACATAAAACAACTTGAGGGTCTGTCCATGGACTTACTAGGTGTCTTAAAGGTTACATATATCAATTTAAGAGATGTTAACCTTACCACACCATGCGACAAACAGCATTCAAGTGATCAAATTTGTAATCCACTGGGTAAAGAAGCACACCTGATGATCAAATTTGTAATCCACTGGGTAAAGAAGCACACCTGGTGATTCATCCATGGACTTAATGGGTATCGTCGGAGATAATAAACTCATTCTCCTCTATAATGTCCCCACCATGCGACAAAAAGGATTTTTTAAATCAGGTGTTGTTAAATAGTTTCCAGGGTAATATTCCTTGATAAATCGAAAACCTGGCATTAAGCCAGATTATAAACATAATCCAATAGGTAAAGAAGCACACCTGGTAATTCATCCATGGACTTAACGGGTATTGTCGGAGACCACAAGCTCATTCTCCCCACCATGTGACAAAAGTTTATTGGCCAGGTGTTTTTAGAAGATTTCCAGGATGGTGTTCCTTGATAAATTAAAAACCTGGCATTAAACCAGATCATAAGAAGATTTATTTATCTGATTAGTAGAAACAAGCATAGGATAATTTCTCATTAAGTCCAAGTGGAGTGAGAGTGCGGAGTCGTTGTATCCATTTAAATTCTTTCTGATGTAATAGTTTGATTCTATCACCTCCCCTAGACGGTGGGGGTACATGGTCAAAAATCATACATTTAAATGAGGATAAAGGATGTGATTGCTCCAACCAATGACGAGCTACTGGTTTGTCACTGAATTTATCCACATATGCTTTGTTGATAGTTGCTCTATGATTGGCAATGCGTTCTTTGAAGGTGGTGGACGTCAGCCCAATATATAATTTCTTACAAGGGCAAATAATAAAGTATATTACAAATGTACTAGTGCATGTCAGTCTGTATTTAATATTAATCCTAACCCCATCATTGGGATTAGTGAAATGATCTCCCGTAAGCATACTTCTGCAAGTGATACAGTCAATGCATCTGTAACATCCAACTTTAGTATTACCAAGCCAGGTAGTTTTTACATTAGCATAGCAATGTGTAGGATCCGATTTCACTAGTAAATTTCTCAGATTGGGTCCTTTCTTAAAACTCATCATAGGTTTGGGCCCAAATATTGCTGGTAGTGTGGGATCCGTAGCTAAAATATCCCAATGATTCCTAATAGCATCCGTTACCTGTTGGTGAGCTGTAGTATATGAGAAGGGAAACACTAGTTTGCTTAATTTAGATCTTTCTTTGGCCGGAGGATCTAATAATTCATCTTGGGTAAATTTGAGTGCTCTTTGTAATTGTAAATTAATTTCTGCTTCAGGATAACCCCTATCCAGGAATCTATCCTTCAACTCCTCAAGTTGAGTATACGCTTTCTGACGATCACTATTATTGCGTAGAACTCTAATCATTTGGGAGTATGGTAATCCTTTCATTGTATGTTTTGGATGAAAGCTCCTCCTATGGAGTAGGGTATTTCTGTCAGTGGGTTTCCTAAAGTTGGTTGAGTGTATAAGACCATCCTTCAATCTTAAAGAAACATCCAAAAAATCAATAGTGGTATAGTCTGCTTGCATTGTAAAGCGTATATTATTAGGTAATGTGTTCAAAGTCTGTACAAATGTATGAAGGTCCTGCATGTTACCCTGCCAGATCATAAATATATCATCTATAAATCGATAATATGTAATAATCTGACTATGTTGTTCATTAAGTATATGTGTTCTTTCATATTCATACATAAAAATATTGGCGTATGCTGGGGCCACATTACTCCCCATCGCTGTCCCAGAGATTTGTCTAAAAAATTTTTTCTCAAACTTGAAGAAATTCAATGTTAAGCATAATTCTAACATTTCAAGGAGAAATCTGTTCGGTGGGCGATCACTAGAGGGATGTTCAATCAATATAGTTTCTATTGCCTGAATCCCCTCTTTCAAGGGAATAACCGTATATAAACTAGATACGTCCATAGTCACCAGTATAATATTGTCCCCAAGGGGATCCAATTTCTTTAATTTCAGCAAGAAATCTGAAGTATCCCTAATGTAACTGGGAATCAGAGGCAGTAGTGGTTGTAAGTAAAAGTCCACATAACAAGCTAACGGTTGTAACAATGACCCTCTCGCAGAGATGATGGGGCGTCCAGGTGGAAGGGTAGCATGTTTGTGTATTTTAGGTAGTGTATATAATACTGGCGTTTTTGGATTCTCTGTGGTAAGATATCTAGCTATCTGTGTGTCGATCCATCTATTTAGTTTAGCGACATGTATTAGTTGGTCTATGATCTTTTTATCATCCATAGTAGGATCCTTATCCAAAGGGGCATAAGTAAAGACATCATTTAATTGTTCAAAAATGTCTTGTCTATAGTATTCATAGTCCAAAATGACTATGGCACCACCCTTATCTGCCAGTTTAATGATTATATTGGAATTTGTTGCAAGAGATTTGATAGCTTCTTTTTCTTGTTTAGTGATGTTATAGTGTTGTCTTTTGTCGGTACTCATTATCTTTTCATTCTCATGTTCAAGTAATCTGGTAAATGTTTTAATAGACGCATTGGTATTCACAGGCTCAAATGTACTTGTAGGTCTAAATTTACTATATCCTATATTTGAATCATCAGTATTCTTGAAATAATCCCTCAATTTCATATTTCTTTGAAATTTATGTAGCTCAATATCAAATTGTATAGGGTCATGCTTCATAGTAGGTACAAAAGATAAGCCTTTAGATAATATGTTTATTTCAACCTGACTAGGAGTGTATTTACTTAAATTGAAGACTATTTGTTCTTTTTCTCTTTGGGTATTGTTCCTTTGGCGCCCCCTCCTGCCCCTTCTGGGGTGAGGTCTCCTTTTATGGTGCTCGTCTGGGAGCGTGTACTGATTCTTAAAAAAGGGGTTTGTAGTGTGTTCTCTTGAATATTAGTATCACTATCTGATGCTGATGAGATTGCCGATGTTTCATCTATTGTGTCAGCTGGACGTGAAACTCTCTTAGTTTTTTTGAAATGTGGTCTCTGTCTAGATTGTGTTCCTAATAACCAACGATATACTCTGTGTTCTTTGTAATCCGTTTCAACTTTGTCAAACTTCTGTTTTTTAAATCTATGAAGATCTTCCGTGTAGGTGTTTATTTGATTTTCTAGTTTTTCAATCCATTTACCAGGTTTATCTTGTAATAATAATTCCTTATGTAGACCTTCAAATGTCTGTAATTCACTTATGGTATTATTCAGATCTCTTTTAACTTCATCTATTACTAACAAAACCAAGTCCAGTGAGCATTTATTGAGTACTCCACACCACTTCCGACAAAACTCAGGGTTGTTTCGTCCTATGGTAGGGGTGTTAGTAATTCTGAATCCTCTGGGAATATGTTTAAGTCGGTAGTAATCCGATAAATAAATACCATGAAGTTTAAGGTCTGTAGAACGTTTGGACAGTTTTAAAATAGTGTGATAAATATCTGCTGGTCTTAATTGTGTGGTTCTATTTGTAGCACTTTCCTCGAATAAAATACTGCTAGCATCCAGTTCAGTTAGTGATATGGCTTCCACAGGAGTTGGTATAAATGTGGGTATAGGATTGTCATCCATAATAGTTGCACGATAAAGGTGTAATGTAGGAGAAGACTTAGTCAAATATAGTCAATATATAATATACGCTTTACAATGCAAGCAGACTATACCACTATTGATTTTTTGGATGTTTCTTTAAGATTGAAGGATGGTCTTATACACTCAACCAACTTTAGGAAACCCACTGACAGAAATACCCTACTCCATAGGAGGAGCTTTCATCCAAAACATACAATGAAAGGATTACCATACTCCCAAATGATTAGAGTTCTACGCAATAATAGTGATCGTCAGAAAGCGTATACTCAACTTGAGGAGTTGAAGGATAGATTCCTGGATAGGGGTTATCCTGAAGCAGAAATTAATTTACAATTACAAAGAGCACTCAAATTTACCCAAGATGAATTATTAGATCCTCCGGCCAAAGAAAGATCTAAATTAAGCAAACTAGTGTTTCCCTTCTCATATACTACAGCTCACCAACAGGTAACGGATGCTATTAGGAATCATTGGGATATTTTAGCTACGGATCCCACACTACCAGCAATATTTGGGCCCAAACCTATGATGAGTTTTAAGAAAGGACCCAATCTGAGAAATTTACTAGTGAAATCGGATCCTACACATTGCTATGCTAATGTAAAAACTACCTGGCTTGGTAATACTAAAGTTGGATGTTACAGATGCATTGACTGTATCACTTGCAGAAGTATGCTTACGGGAGATCATTTCACTAATCCCAATGATGGGGTTAGGATTAATATTAAATACAGACTGACATGCACTAGTACATTTGTAATATACTTTATTATTTGCCCTTGTAAGAAATTATATATTGGGCTGACGTCCACCACCTTCAAAGAACGCATTGCCAATCATAGAGCAACTATCAACAAAGCATATGTGGATAAATTCAGTGACAAACCAGTAGCTCGTCATTGGTTGGAGCAATCACATCCTTTATCCTCATTTAAATGTATGATTTTTGACCATGTACCCCCACCGTCTAGGGGAGGTGATAGAATCAAACTATTACATCAGAAAGAATTTAAATGGATACAACGACTCCGCACTCTCACTCCACTTGGACTTAATGAGAAATTATCCTATGCTTGTTTCTACTAATCAGATAAATAAATCTTCTTATGATCTGGTTTAATGCCAGGTTTTTAATTTATCAAGGAACACCATCCTGGAAATCTTCTAAAAACACCTGGCCAATAAACTTTTGTCACATGGTGGGGAGAATGAGCTTGTGGTCTCCGACAATACCCGTTAAGTCCATGGATGAATTACCAGGTGTGCTTCTTTACCTATTGGATTATGTTTATAATCTGGCTTAATGCCAGGTTTTCGATTTATCAAGGAATATTACCCTGGAAACTATTTAACAACACCTGATTTAAAAAATCCTTTTTGTCGCATGGTGGGGACATTATAGAGGAGAATGAGTTTATTATCTCCGACGATACCCATTAAGTCCATGGATGAATCACCAGGTGTGCTTCTTTACCCAGTGGATTACAAATTTGATCATCAGGTGTGCTTCTTTACCCAGTGGATTACAAATTTGATCACTTGAATGCTGTTTGTCGCATGGTGTGGTAAGGTTAACATCTCTTAAATTGATATATGTAACCTTTAAGACACCTAGTAAGTCCATGGACAGACCCTCAAGTTGTTTTATGTTACTTCATTATCTATACTTCATTAGAGGATTGCCACAAATAAGAACATGAAATACTTTGAATTGGGAACTCTGATCCCATTGGAGGTAGAGAAATGTGGAGTACTTATGTTGAACAATATACATTAACTGAGCGGACTTCTGTAATTTATATCTTACATGTCATGTTGATTCTTTATCAATCTAGCTATAATCTCAAAAACGGATTATGCTTTTTTTCTTTGCACTTCCCCCTTTTAGGAACAAATATGATGTCATATATTAATCATCAGCCTATTCTTTATGCTGAGGTTTAAAAATAGGATGACACTGGCATCGTACTTATCTTTGTAGTGGACACCACCACTGTGAACCGTGACATGGTCCTTTATATATAATACTGATATTTTTCAATCATATCCGCTTTATGGGACATGGTGATTCACAGTGAACGGTTCAAAAACTACTTATTACGCTCATCACGCATTATTAACTTGTGACGCTTATATTCCTTCGATTTAACACTGGTATGCGTGAATATTCCTCTCTAGCGTAATGGAAAAGTAAGGGATCTTAAGGGTATGTGGAGCGTTATATTGTCATTTTTTATGCTTTTGCTGAATATAATATCTATGCTTATACTTGTCATCAACTCATTTTAGTATGACCATGTAAATATGGATTAAGAAACAGGCTTGATTCCTGTTATCGATATGCCTTTGATTAAGGTACAAGCCTGATTCCTGTTATCGATATGCTTTTGATCAGACCGCATAATTCCACACCGTGTTGATAGGATTTATTCGAATTATATTTGTTTGTCAATACTGTTTAGATGTGTGGAATGATTAAGGAACGGATCGATTGTCAAGTCGAGATTTCATTGCCTTATAGGGTATGTTTTTTGATTAGTATTACATATGTTCTTTTAACAGTGGGCTATGATACATTGTTGCATGCAGCACGTTTATTGGTTAATTTGAATGTCATTCAACCTACACATCTATGTTTCACTTGTGTTTTGAATTGCGCTAATTAGGGTGTTTTGGCGCCTTTTCGGCGTATGTGAATGTTCATTCGGTATTTAGGGGAATCACTGTTGGTGTTCTGACATCTTGATAAAGGCTATGTAATATAGCCGAAACGTCGATCTTAATAAACATCACATTGTTGCTTTAATAGTTCCTGTGAGTGCTACCTTTTACTTTTCTTCTTATATATATATATATATATATATATATTTGCAACTCTGGGTTACTCGGCCTCCATACACTCCTTCCACCATAATACACCATAATTACATATCTAATCACTCCATACCAACCTCTTCTCATTTTACAGAAGTTCCTATCAATCTCTCTATACCTCTTTCTAATGATCTATTAATTCAGAAGTCTCCAATAAATCTCTCCATTAATCATTTTATTGTCAGACAGTCTCAATTCCCCCCTTTCCCTTGTTGCCTACTGTTTCCATCCTTAGGCAGCAGCTGAGCAACTCCCAACAAGTTGTGGACCCATTCCGATTTACCACCGCATCATCCAGATTGCACAACGTTGATCACACCACACACGTCTGTGTGTGGACGTGTGCGACCGGTGCATATGTGGTTTTACGAGCATGTGTATATACATGCACGTCTATACATGTATGTATTTATGTTGTATGTATCAGGGGATAATCACCACTGAGCAACAGGTACTCAAGATTCCTTCATCAGATCCTTTTCCTAATCACCCGACTAGCCTTCGGCATCAGCCAGTTTTGCCACTCTCCGGTTCTCAACTCATCAGTACAATCTGTTTCTACCACTATGATCCGCCAAGCACCTTGCATACATCCATTTCACTATTATTTTAGCACCTGACATATGCATGATCTGCTTCCACTGCGATCATAACTTTACTCATTACATTATACAGCCAGGTTTCATACTTAGTGCTGTGCACACTCTTGAGAGAGAGGTGAAATTTTAAGCACTAGGGATATGCATTGAAGAGTCATTCTCACGTGTCTGCAGCATGTCCTTATCTCATTTTCAGAAATATCTGTGGGTCACTAGCCGGATCTGGTGCAACCAAATTGCATATCAAGTCCTCATGTGTTATGAAGTAATTAAAGTGTTAGTAATGTCTAAAAAAAAACTTTTTTGCATTTAGAAGAGCTCAAAAAGCTGATCTAAATGCAAAAAAACATATCTCTCAAACTGCTATGGTTTAAGAGATACGGGCGTTTGAAGTTTGATTTCTCCTACTGACAGCTGTAAAGCTGTCAGCAGGAGATTCGTGTCGGTCGACACTGTGGCGCTTGAGAAGTGCCGGGATCTCATTACTTACACAGAATCCCTTTATTGGAATGGTCTAAAACATGTGCCTGAACACTAGGCACATGTTTTAGACCATTCCATTGAAGGGATTCCGTGTAAGTAACGAGATCCCGGCACTTCTCAAGCTCCACAGTGTCGACCGACACAAATCTCCTGCTGACAGCTTTACAGATGTCAGTAGGAGAAATCAAACTTCAAACGCCCGTATCTCTTAAATCAGCTTTTTGAGCTCTTCTAAATGCAAAAAAGTTTTTTTTAGACATTACTATCACTTTAAGCAGGACGGCAGAGGGTGCATTCATTAGCTTAGGTTCCAGCTCCCGTTTCAAGATTCAGACCACTCTCACATCTCCAAAGGGGCCGTAATTCTCAATTTGTTTCTTACCTCTCCCTACTCCGTCACAGGGGCTGAAGAGTATACACCCCCTACTTACCCCACCACAGGGGCCGAAAGTCACACCTTTTTCCTACCACACCACGATGACCTTAGGTTACATCCACTTTCTTTTCATTCACCTTACCCCACCACAGGGGCCAAAGGTCAACACACTTTTACCTTATCCCACCGCAGGGGCCGAAGGTTGACACATTCCCACCTTTCACCTAGCATGAGCCGAAAGTTTTCACTTCCACCTTACCCCAACAACAAGGAGCTGAAGGTTTACACCCATCCACCTTACCTCAGTCAGGGGCCGATGGTTACATTAATTTTCCCTTACCAACGTAGGGGCCATAGGTTCTACTCACACTCACCCTACCCCATCTCAAGGGCCAGGACGAATGTTTTCACATATTCACCTTAACCTACCGTAGAGGACGAAGGGTTACACACATACACCTTCCAATTACAGGGGCCAAAATCTTCCCACAAACAACCTCTTCCCTAGCAGGGGACAACCCTGTCGCAGGGACCAAGGCCACTCACACACACACACCTACCCCTTTTCAAGTGACCGAAGGTTCACCACTCCTCTGGGATCCTTAACATCACTCACCAACACATTTTTCTCATTTCCCACACACCTATATCCTCTCTTTACCCCTCTTTGCAGAGGCCGAAGGACCCCTAACTACTCCTTACCTCTTCACAGAGGCCAAAGGACCACTAGCTACGCCTTACCTCTTCGCAGAGGCCTGAAGGACCCCAGCTACTCCTTCCGTCTACACAGAGGCAGAAGGACCCCTAGCTATGCCTTACCTCTTCGCAGAAGCCAAAGGGCCCCTAGCAACCCCTAACCTCTTCGTAGAGGACAAAGGACCCCTAACCACCCCCTAACTCTTCGCAGAAGTCTAAGGAGCCCTAGCCACTCCTTACCTCTGAGGTGAGGCAGAAGGAACCTAGCTACGCCCTACCTCTTCGAGGAGGCCGAAGGACCCCTAGCTACTCCTTACCTCTTCGATGAGGCCGAAGGACCCCTAGCTCCTCCTTACTTCCTTCTTCCTCATCTCAGAGGCCGAAGGTTCACCGCCACTTCTCATCCTTATCTCTCCATCGAGGCCGACGGATCACCCCCATTCGTTACACTGGTCAGACTGCAGTCTACCACAAGGATCTAGTATTATCCCGCTAGAAGGCCTGCCAAATCATCTCCTACTCCTCCATCCAACTAGTTCAATTTTCATAAGGCAGGAACAGCCAGATATTAAAAAAATAAATTAACTGGTCCAAGTCCCATCCCTCAAACATTTATAGTTTGAGAGCTATAAGGTTTTAAAGTTACCCCCCCACACACTTTCACAGATGTCAGCTGTCAAGCTGACAGAAGGAGATCTGAGTCATGCGAACCAATGGCGGCTCTTCAGCAGAGCCAAAATAACGCTATCTAAAAAGAAATACCTTCATTGGAATGGTCTACAAAGCGTGCTTGCAAACCAGGCACACTTTGTAGACCGTTCCAATTAAGTATTTATTTTTATATAGAGCTATTTCAGCTGAAGAGCCACAGGACGGATCTCCTTCTGTCAGCTAGAAGCTGACGTTAGAGAAAGGGGAAGGGGGGGGACTTTAAAACCCTATACCTCTCAAACTATAAATGTTTGAGAGACGGGACTTGGACCAGTTAATTTATTTTTTTTTATATCATCCTATAATATAAAAGGCCAGATGTATGTTTATCCGAAGCAGCCATGAGCAGTAGAGACTGCCTGAACACAGGCAGTCGTGCAGCAGACACTGCCTGAACACACAGAATGCAGGGAGGTGTACTGCTGCGTTCAGGTAGTCTCTACTGCGCTGGCCTTATATATTATAGGATACGCCCATGTACACTGGGTTTTACACTAGTTTAAAATAGTACATGTTATTAAAATAAGACATTACTAATCCTTTAAAACTAAAGAAAGGGAAACACATAATAGAACTGTTTTCCAATTACATACACCACTGCTTCCTAATTTACAATTGTGGTAAACAAGCATTGGTTTGTTATATGGACAGGTGTGCATGCCTTTTCAAAATCTAGACATAGTACATCAACTGCTTTACCATTATATAGATTGCTACTTACTTCTTCGTAGAAGAAAATATTTGTTTGGCAAGATCAATTCCTCAAAACACCATGTTGATGTCTGTCAAAAATGTTATTTTTCCCAGTGTAATCCTGAATAGAATTCTTTGTTATCCCTTCAAGTGGTTTTGATCATTACCAGGGTCAAACTTACAAGTCTATAATTACCAGGCTTTGCTTTAGTGACCTTCTTAAAAAAAATGCCCCACATTGGTTTATGCCAATCTTGTGGCACTGAATCTGTGGAGAGCCTTTAAAGATTAAGAAAAGAGGTCTTGATAACACTACACTGAGTTCCCAAAGAACACTTGGATGTATACCATAAGATGTAGTCTTCCCCTAACCTCTTCTTGTTTTAAAGGATGTTTCTGCAACAAGAGTCATCAGATTCTCACACAGTATCAGTGCTTGAAAATCCCATTCATTCGCTTGTCGGTGGATGAGTGGCCAACAACTGCTGTCACTTGGGATAGGTGAGCAGACTTCAGTTTCTGTTATTCAGATGTTAGCAACACCCCCAATAACTACAAGGTAAATAAGTATATGTAAGACACAAAAATGGGACTAGTTTAGTCTATTCTTCATTAACCCCCTGTTGATCCTGTGTAACTGCTATGCAAGAATATTTAAAACTCATCAGATTAGAATTATTATGGAGATGTACTTGCTCTTTGTCTCTGTTTGCATATAGATATATATGCAAGCAGGTCATGGGGCTTAAATTCTAATTAACATTGTAGAGAAGCATATGCATAGTTATTGATAAATGTACATGTCTACTGATTTTATATTAAGTGGTTTATGCACTAAACTTGTGATACGTAATTTTAATTTTACATTTTAGGCTATTATTTATTTTAGTTTGAATTTGATATTCACTTTGTGTTTTAACTAAAATTATTGTGTAATGGAAGGGTTAACATTTGGTTGCTGCTTGTGCAATGTGAGATTCCAGTTAACTAAACGTGTGAATAATTGAACACCTAATTTACTTTTCAAACAATTATAAGGCGCTCAAGTAGCATGTGTTGATATTTTTCCCAGAGGAAGTGCTTCATGCATGAAACACATTGGGTGATAGTATATACACTTACTCTTATTTTAGATTTATAGACTTCCTACACTTTTACCCTATTCTTCCTGGATGCCATTGAATTTGGTACATTTGGAGTCTGGTATGGATGTGGGACGTCTAACAGACTAGTGCGGGCACGCTTGATCTCTGATAAAATGTCAGGAATATATTTTTTTAATATTTTTTTAATTTGTATCTAATAAATTGAGTTTATCATATACCACTTGCTAAGACATCTTGATTGATCCTCTGATAAATTGGAGAGATCCTGAACATTGCCCCTTATTTAGATCCATAGTTTCCACTTAATATCAAAACCACTACCTGGACACACACCACTACCTGGACACATCTGAGGGAATAGAGGGAAGGAGGATTCTACTGAACTTAAGTATAAGTTGCAATATTATTTATACTTATGATTATATAAATAACTGTCTCCTTTTTCTATGTTTGTGGTATATTCAAGAGGTGAAATAATAAGCGGATCTAAGAAGCTTTATCATAATCGGTTTCCCATATGTCAGGATTCTTACATTTGAGTGCCTTATTATATTTTTTTTTTTATTCTGATTACTGAGAACATATTATTTTCGACTTCTTGCATGTAAACAAAGTATCAAGTGGGTCCTATCTTCCTGATTGAATGGTAAAGAGGATTGATACAACTTACTTATATGTAAGTTAGAAGCAATATTGGTACTTAATATTATTTACTAAGGGACTGCTGCTTTCTTTGTCATTCTATGGCCATAACTGGAACGGGGTATTGGGTACACCCTTTTCGTTAAAAAAAGAAACCATACAAGCAAAAGAGACTCTTCTCCTGTTATTTCTCTGTTGGAGTGAAAGAACAATCTTTAGCAGATATACGGTGACTTTTTATCCATACAGCAAAATTACTGCATCATACTATATTGCCTCTATGCCAACTTGGACATTATTTCAAATTAAGAAAAATTCCCTTGAGATTAAGTGACTTTGTGACATTTTACAGTTCATATCCCTACTGCAGGAATTATTATTATATGCTTTTTATTTGAATTAATTTAAATTACATTTATCACATCAATAATTTAGATTTATTTCCATTTTAATGAATCGACTATCTGTATTTCTCATTATCTGTGTCTGCGCTGTATACGATCTCTATTTTTTATAGTTGTTGGAGAGCTGATAGAAACCTTTCTTTACTTTAAGTTAATTTATGTTGCATATAATAAAAAAAAGAAAAAAAAAGTTTTATCCCTGCCCCCCTGTTCCTCTCTATATATAACAATGATAGGGCACGATATTCCTACTCCCCCTACTCAAAGGGCTCTTTGAAGACTGTCTCCCTAGTAACACCTGCCTCCTCTTACTCTCCTCCGCCAGTTTAATAACATACCAGTGAGATGGGGGAATTTTAACAAAAGTATTAACACTAAGGGTGAGATGTTCAAAAAGTCGTCATAATGAAAAACTTGTCGGATCATGAGTTGGTGGTAAAAGAAGTACAATATTTTCAGAAGTAAATCCGTCATGTTTGAAAATTCATCTAAAGAATGAAAAATGATGGTAATAAGATCTCATTAAACATTGCCGTTAAAAATTCTGATCTTAAAAATTGTCTTTCATTTGTCTTTGAAACAAAAATTTTCAAAGAAACAAAGACATTTTTTTGTCTTTTAAACAAATTTTTCTTCTCCAAGTTTAGACCATTTTTATTATGTCGGGGAAAAAATGATGTTATTCAGACAAAAAAATGACATTCAAACGAATATTTTTTTCTGAAAAAAACTTACATTATGACGGAAGATTAAACCACACCCACTTTTAAGACAGCTTTTTCCCTTTGACGGAGATGGTGGAATTGGATGCAAAAAATTACGGAAACACATCTGAGAATTGACGGATCATGGCGTAAGAACTTTTTTATTCTGATTACAGACAATTTCAGTTACCACCACTGTCTGAACATCTCGCCCTAAGAATGTGCAAGCAAGAGTAGTATTAACACACAAATTACTTGCTTTTGTACTCCATCCAAAGCCATAAATTGCATCGGGGGACACCTGCAATCTCCTTGCATGTCAGTGAGGACACTTACTGATATTTATCTTTAATTTCTGATGCGCTCCATAGCCAAAAACAATGATAATAAGCTAAGTATTCAGTTTCACTACACTCCGTGTCTGAGCAGAAGAGAAATATCAGTACTTTAGATTGTAAGCTTTCGGGCAGGGACCTCACATCTAGTGTTTCAGTATACAAAGCACTTGTAACCCTGTATTGTCTAAAGCCTTAAATTGTAAAGCAATGCATAAACTTGTGGCGCTATATAAATAAATATATTAATTCAGTGTGTGCTTGGGTGCCCTCATCGGACTTTGTGGAGATGATGCAATGAGCTTGCTTACACAAGGATGGTCTTTATATTTTGTTAACTGTAATTCCCCTAATCTATATCTTATTAAACTGGTGAGGAGAAGTGTGTAATGGATTCCATAGTCTTCATACATTTTTAACCCACTGGATGCTTTAGAGATCTCCAATGCATTGGTAACAAAAATATCATTCCCTTGGATGAAAGAGACATCTCTAATGATTCTCGATCAGTAACATCAGTGTCCTTGTATTGCAAGCTTGGATGGTTCAGTGTATTTACTGACTGCAAGCTCTGTCAGACATCCTTTATACTGTAAACAATGTGGGTCAGTTCTATAGATTGCAAGCTCGACTGCTGCTACTCAAAATGAGGTTCTAATTCCTCTGAAGGTGCTGGTAGCACCCTGGAGAACGGCCTTTGGTATTCAAACTGATTTAGTTTTTAGATCTTGGCCCCCCTCGCTATTTTTATTTTCAGAAGTTACCCCCTCACTGCGTGTTGACTCTATTGGTCAACTGAGAAGAATCAATTGGATACACAGGCTAGTATACAGAAGACCTAAACATACAGTACCATAACATATACCAACACACAAAACAGAGAGGAGAGACCTAAAACATGCAATAGCAAACACATATCCATACATATGCTAGCAAACTCTACGGACTGTGTAAGCATAGCAGCTGGGCATACACACAATGGGAGATAGCAAACGACAGACCAAAACTATAGGCAATCAGCCAATAAAAATATTTTTGCAGCTGATCTGATAGGGCCAACACTATGCACACAGTGTTAGATCATGTGTAGCTGTAAGCCAATGGTCAGAATATTATTTTAAAGACTAATACTAGAAACTTACTTGATTCCCTGCTTCCCATTCCTTTCAGCACTGCACTCCGTCCCGTGCTTTCCAACAGTCTTTGTACTTCCTGTGCCAACAGTGTTGTCTCCACTAGAACCATCTTTGACTCCAGACTGATGCTGACATCCGTCACACCTGAGGGGAAACAAAAACAACAACAAATTCAGGAAATTAACACAGATGACAGACAAAAGCTTGCAATACATAAAGCATTCCAAAGAAAATAACTTTATAGGTGGTTACAGGGCAACTATCATGTGATCACTTCCAAATCAGCAGGTCTGCAGTCCAGGAACCAGACCTACTGATGAAGCCAGAACTAATTTTAAACTCTGCTTGATCAGCAAGATAGTAGGACTGGGATCTAAAAAGTGATCCCAGTGATCTCCTGTTAATACAACAACATAGTCTGTACTGTAGTATTTGCAATCTTTCAATTCACAGTCCCTTGTTACCTGACCCAGAACTGATGGGCAGGGGTGTAGGAGTCCAAAAAATTCTGAAGATAAGAAACAAAATTCTGATGTCATCAAGCATGTGTTGTGAGCTACTTATGCAACACACTGCAGAACAACATTACTCACTCTCTGGCACTCAAATGATTAATTGCTTCACCTTAGGTCAGGGGTAATCAACATGAGGCCCTCCAGTAAGGCAACAGGTGCAGGGCCTCCCTTTACTTGCCCCTGACTTTGGAGAGTTCTTTCTAAGGCGGAGGTGGGCAACTTTAGACTTATCAGATGTTGTTGGACGATAGTGGAGGAGAGATGATGATAATAATGATGATGGCACTTGTTCTCCAATAGCGGCTAGAAGGCTTCACGCTAAGCGGACTGCTCAAACCCAGTAGTAAATACAACATTGTCATATAAATAAGCATTATTAACCGATTGTGACACATAGCCTTGGAGGTAGGCACCATGTTGACCTGCTCTGTAATAGCCTATTAACTTTTTAATGAAAAAAAAAACACACTGAATGTGGGGATGAGATTACATTTTAAAACCATGAATAACAGGATCTAGAGACAGGGATCCAAAAACGGTATTATCCACTTACTCACAACAGGGCAGGGAGTGGGGGCACAGAGGCTTGCTTGGAGGTTTCTCAAGTTATATGACAAACACTTGGTAAGCTAATCAGGATAAGCTACAGCATTCCATCCCTCTATTTGGACCACTAATTTCATCAATACATAATGCAATAACAGGATCTAGAGACAGGGATCTAAAAAGGTATTATCCACTTACTCACAGCAGGGCAGGGAGTGGGGGCACAGAGGCTTGCTGGAGGTTTCCCAAGTTATATGACAAACACTGGGTAAACTAATCAAGATAAGCTGAAGCATTCCATCCTTCTATTTGGACCACTAATTTCATCAATACATAATGCAATCAGAGGATAAACAAAAAAATGTGTTGGGGAATGAGAAATCAGTGCTGATTCTGGAAAGAACTTGTGCCCCACCCCATGATGCTGTTGAAGGGGTTTTCTATCCTGACCATAGCAGTCTATGGGGCCCTACATGCAACTCTGTTAAGTTCAAAGCTGTGCATCACAAACTTCCTGGTCATATCCAAACCAACAATCAGCAGAGAAAGTTTGTTTTCTTACAGCAGCCACCACAAGGCTGATACTAGATGTACTGGGGTTGCACAGAGTAGCCCAAGCCTTTTTTATGAAGTCTGTTATAAACTTTGTTTAAAGGCAACTCCATGATCCAGCTAGTAGAAGAGCTAACTAGGATTTAGGCCATCCAAGACCTACTGATCTCAAATTATTCCAAAATGGTATATATTAATTAAGTAATTGAATATTAGGGACCATAATATAGTCTCCCTTGAAATTTATTATTGAAAGAAAAGAAAAAAAAGTTAATAAAGGCCAGCTAGAAAATTACTTTTAAAAAGACCAATTTTACACTGCTAAAAGTGCCAAAAGAATGCTGAATGGGTTTTCATGTTTGAAGAATAAAAAAAGAATTGCAAAATAGAATAAGACAGATTCTAAAACAGTCCTAGAAAGCATAAAAAAACAGAAGGTGAAGGCAAATACTGCCCCCCTTAAAACTGAAGCAAGTAAGGTAGGATAAGGAGATGGCAAGGCCCGCTGCCGCGGGGTAACTTTGGAGTCTTCTCTTTCCTTCTCCACCCACATTAACAATGTTACCAAAACCTGTCGCTTCTTTATTCGGAATATAGCAAAAATCCGGCCATTCCTCTCTCACTCTACAACAGAAACCCTCATGCATGCTCTTATCCTTTCTCGCCTGGACTACTGCAACTCTTTACTTACAGTTCATCCTACTAACAATATCACTCCTCTTCAATCAGTTCTTACTTCAGCCAACAGAATACTCTTCCTCTCCTCCAGAACAGTACTCACCCCACCACTCTTAAAATCACTGTCATGGCTTCACATAAAGCAGTGTATCACAATCAAAATCTTCCTCATTACCTTCAAGGCTATCCATCACTTGTCCCTGCCTTATATCTCATTTTTGATATCCCGCCATATTCCTGCACGTCCACTACGCAGCACACATGCTGGACTACTCACTGCCCCTTTAACCACTATCACTGTTTCACGATTGAAAGCTTTCTCACATGCTGCCCCCTACTTCTGGAACTCCCTACCACCCAGTATTCGCCAACCCTCAACCCTCAACAATTTTAAATCTAAACTAAAAGAGCACCTTTTATCTCTATGAACAGCATAATATGGAAACATTATCATTATAAGCCAAACACTGCACTTCCTCCTCTACCAGCTTGTATCTGTATGTCACCCATCCTATACTTAGATTGTAAGCTCTACGGGGCAGGGACCTCATCCTAATGTATACTCACCTGTTGTTCCCCTTACGACTGCCTATATAAGCACTTAATCACCGCACTTATTGTACCCCTCCTATATTAAATGTAATCTGTAAAGTGCCAAGTACACCGGTTGGCGCTATATATATAAAAATATGCAATACAAAATATTTCCTTCTGTACATATGAAGCAAGAATGACAAGTACTGAGCAGATCCCAGTATTTCCTCCATCATGTACATGGCTTACTCAGAACAAAATCCAAAAGAGACTGCACGTCACAGCAGTAATCATAAACACTTACATTTAAGTCGGAGGTCCAGAGGGGTCTTCTGCAATAGGTGTATCTAATGCATTGCATTATCGATAGCCAAATAGAATTTAAAATTACTGGAGATATTCAGCTCAAGTACGTTACTGTTACTTTCACATGTATACACTTGTATAATTGTTGGCACATAAGACAACAGTTCATCGGAATAATAAAATATATATTCTCACCAGTCGACTGAATGTCCACTAGGCACAACTCCGGTTCTCTTTAGTTAGTCTTATAATATCGATGTCTGTGCACCTGTGCCGTCCAGTATGGAAAAAGAATCTGTAAGGAAGATACTATAGGAAGCAAGGTGGTCTGGAGTCAGGGAGTATATATAAAACTATGATTTATTATCAAAAAATATATAATTTACACCCTTATTAGGTAGTCGTATAATATCGATGTCTGAGCACCTGTGTAAATTATATGTTTTGATAATTAATCATAGTTTTATTATATACTCCCTGACTCAAAACCTTCTTGCTTCCTATAGTATCTTCCTTACAGATTCTTGTTCCACACTGGACAGCACAGGTGTATGAGGGTGCTAGTGGACGTTCATTCGACTGGTGACAATATATATTTTATTAATCCAATGAAATGTTGTTTTATGTGCCAATAATTATACAGATGTATACCTGTGAAAGAAACAATAATATACTCAACCTAACTATCTCTGGTAATTTTAAATTCTGGAGTGTTTTTTTATTTGAGAGAGATTGGCCATGAGAAAGCCAGTCTCAGATTTCCCTCACTTTGGCTCAGCCAATGGCCTGCAATGGGGATTTTGAATATTTACTTGGCGGCGGCGTTGGCGATAGCAAGCGTTAACAGGGGAATTTAATTTTATATTTTCTTTTTGCTTTAATAGACTGCAAAGAAATTTAAACAAGAAGAAAGAAGACTTAAAGAAAAGCTAATGAAGAAGACAGATGAAGACCAGGGTGCAGAAGACCCTGCTGGACGTCCGACTTCAAGGTAAGTGTTACACCTGTGGGGAATGGGTCTTTGGATAGCGTTAAGCCTAGCATTTTTTTTTTTATTTTTTTTTTTTTTTTAAACTTTCTTGTTGATGTTAGGGTGTAGTGTAGGGCTAGGGAGGAACTTTTATGGTTAGTGTTTAAGAGAGTCACTGTGTTATTAGCTCATACTCAATGTTTGACACCATGTCAAACATCGAACGTTAGCTAATTTCCTTTGATGTTCCAACTAGTCATGCTATTTAGAATGCACTGTGGGAACAAAAAGTTGCGATGAACGTTGTGCCACAAGTCAAATTTTGCCGACCAACACTCGTAGTTCATGTTGGCCAGGCAATTGAATTCCAATGGTAAAACTATGTGTCTACTGGCCATAACTCATTCTGGCCCTAACATGTTATACTGGCTCTAACTGAATCAAACCCTTAATCTTTATTTTAATGAGTCACTGTCATTAGGCATTGTGCCCTGTGATTGGAGGGAGGAAGCTGAAGTAGCAATATCCAAAAAAGTGGGCAAAATCGAAACATGGAAAATATATTGGCCCACACATTACATTTAGAACAGTGTTTTTTGTTATTTGCTATGAAAATACTTGCTGCCTTGGCTGATAAATGCTCTAATTCCAAATTATTCATCTAGCTAAAATTGAAAAAAGTAAAACAAATAATTTCTTATCTGTAATCATGAAATACAAATGCTCTTATCAACTTTGTTTCTTTATTTTATCCTCAATAAAGATCTAAGTTCCACAACTACCCTTTGATGTATATATCTAGATATTGTTCAGCCTGTGTAAACTGAACACAAACATGAAACGGGCTTAGTGCACTAATGGCCTTATCCACAAAAGAACAATTAACCCTTTGAGTGTAATGTGTTGCTTACCCCTCTGGCTCTCAAAGGGTTAAGCAATACTGGAGCATATCATCTGCACTATAGTTGCCTTCACTAGCTACAAAGGAGGGAGAAATACAAAGAGATCCAGGTGCACAGATGGGTGTAAGGAAATTAGATGAAAGGGAAGACTAGAGTGGAAAGAGGGTATGACTTAAGTAGGAGAGGAGTGAGACTGGTGAAAGGAAAAGAAAAAATTGAGGATAATGGGTGAATAAGAATTGACACTGGGGGAAAGAGAGAAAGGAGATATTTAGGGGAATTATGGAAAAGAGCTTGCAAATGTAAAAAAAAAAAAAAAAAAGTGAGGAAAAATGGAGAGATGGGTAGACGAAACAAAATGTGAGTGTGAGGAATGAGGGCAGGAAGAATAAGTAGAAAGAAAAAAATAGGGAAGAAAAGCTTTGGAAGAAGAAAAATTAAGTCTTGTGTGGAGGAGGAAAGGGTACCAGATAGAGAACCAGATGGAAACAGGGAGATGAAAGAAGAATAACAGAAAATGAATGGATAGATGAGGAAAAGAAGGGGGATATTAGTAGAAAGAAAACACAGCAGAGGAGTGTAGGGGTGATGGGGAATGTGGAAGAGAAAACCATAGGGGAAGAAGAAATGGATAGCCAGGGGGTGATAGGAAAGAGCTGGCTGGTAAAGCATGGTGTTCCAAAAAGGAAGAATTGAAAAGATACTTTAGTAGTTTAAGACAGGGGTAAACCTTTTCTCTTTGTTGTGTGATCAGATCTGAACTGCAATTGGCCATTGAAAGACCAAAAGGAATGGAACCTTACATGCTTCCTTACCACATGTCAATTTGGCCCATTTGCAATTTTGAAAAGCACAGCATGCATGTGGTTACAGAGAATGTGGTCTCTCAATCTGGTTGTATGTGTAACAGTGCTTTGGAGGGTGTGGAGACTTTACTTTGGGTGCTTAAATGGATGACTTAGCCTCACAGTTTAGAGATCTTTGGCCAGTAGTTGCTCCTCTGCTCAGCTTCCCCTATGAATGCTGCCATCATGCACAAAGTACAGCCTGTCAATGAGTTAGGAATATATCAAGACATTACTCCTCTCTCATTGGCTGCCTGAAGTCATGCAGCATCACTGACTCAGGCCAACCCATGGACAAATAGGAGGAAAAGCATTGGTCAACGTATGTGACAGCCACCACACCAGCATCTCAGTGTGTATTAATTGTGAACATATACTTTGACAGTAGATGGTTGAGTCTCTCTTTTAGAAAATATATCACAGGCGTATCTCCTTTCCAAAAGGTTAGACATGAAGGGGTTACTAACAGGTGCTTGTCATGCCAAGGCATGGGTTGGCTCTTGCAGGGCCCTGGTATGTATACTTTGTTTATTTTGTGTATTTTATTGTACCTTTTAAAGTGTTAGCTAAATTAGATGAGTAGATAATATCACCAGAAACTGAATGAGTAGATCACCGGAGCAGAACAGAGTGTCATAAAAAATATTGGACCCTCTGCTCTGATGGTGTTCATCCAGGGGACAGTCAAATATTATGAAATAGGGAGAACATGTATATACAGTGTAAAATGGTTCAATACAAACATATATTCAGAATTCCCAGGTTTTACCCTTGTGGTGGGTACCAGACAAGCCAGGGGAGGTGTTCCTGCTATGAGTTACAAGAATAGCCACTTTGCAACCAGTTAGACCCAGCATGTTTGGTGTACAGATATTCACACAGATATGAGGAATATGATTATTATAACATTATAGAGGAGTGCTGTGAATTGCATGTTTTGGGAAGCCTTATGATTTTTCAGGTACAACTCTGCAGTGACATCCCTGACAGGTCTGATTAAGTGGGCTGTTAACGGTCAGGCCAGACCCCTGACCCTCCCAGGTAACACCCAGGGGGTTTGGCCTCTTAGAAGCAACTGTGGACTCCTATTTAATATGGGATATTGGATAAAAACAATTAATTTCTTTGTATCAATTGAAGGGGGAAATACCTCGGAAGTTCCCGCAAGGACTCTTAAAATATCGGTAATTGTATTTAAGGATTTCTTGTGTTTCTCCCATTTTATTTTATGGACTGTTTTGCCAATGTGTAATGTTTATTTGTGTTTGTTGTTTATTTCTGTATTTTTGTAACCAGCACTGTGAAGTCTTTTTTCAGATTAAGTGTTCAATTAATCAGCTATTGTCTCTGTTCTCTAACATGAACTCACTACTCTGAAGGAAGCTCATTTAGAACACGCTACTAAAGGTTTAATTCTGTGTTTGATTATTAAGGTGATTTTATACTGTAATTCTGTTGTGTTTGAGGTAACCTAAGATGCCCAGATATAAAGTCTTGGTGGTGGCAGTGAATTGTAGTCCTGGGGTGATAGTGCAGGAGGGATTTCAGGGGTTAATTTGGTGGTTGCTATGAGTAGTAACAGGGAACCAGGGGTCTGGTATTGTTAGCCCTTTCACTCCCACACTCTCCCCACTGTCTCAGCAGGGCCTATAGCCTTCGCTTGTGACAAACTGGTTGGCAGCGTCCGGATATATTTAGAGATTTTTAGTGCTTGCTGGATTTTACCTGTAAGGGGATCTTAGCACTAAAAGAAATTGCATACATTTTTGTGTAATTTCCAAAGACAGAGCTCAGTGCCGATTTAAAAGACATACTGCGTGCAAAACAGTTCTCCCCTCCCCATTCTTGTTTTTCTTTCTCCGTCTCATTTCTGAATATGGAGGCTTATCGCAAATAGCCCAAAGAGACCCTGGAATTGATGTGCCAAGCAAGGGATTTACCAACTTTTGGCAAAGCAAGAAACAACTTATTGAGAACCTTGTGGAAGCTGACAGACACACCGTTAAGTCAGGGACTGACACTAAAAGGGTTACTGAGCACCCTACTACTGCAGGACCAATTCATACTGGAATGCCTAGTGCCTGCACCCCCAAAGTGTCATTGACATTTGCTCTACAGATTTATTCCGACAGCTGATGGCTTCAAATCCTCAGGAGGACATGCAAGTAATGATTCAACAGTAGGCTGAACAGAGACAAGAAGGAGAATCAGAAAGGAGACATGAGCTGGAAATGGCTAAGCTGCGGTTCACAGTTCTGTCCTCAAACAACACTGCATCAGATACCAGCACTTTTAGGCTCCACAAGGAGGATTTTCCCTCCCTGGATGAGGGGACTGATTTGGATATACTCCTAAAAAGTTTTGAAAAGGTGTGCAGGCAGCATCATCTACCCTCAGACCAGTGGGGGAGATATTTAACTCCCCAGATGAAAGGAAAAGCTTTGGATGTGTTTGTGTCCCTTCCCCCAGAGACTGATAATGATTATGAGGCAATTAAATCTGCCTTGCTAAAAACTTTAACCTGACTCCTGAGGCCTACAGGAAAAAGTTTAGGAGCATCCAGCTGCATTCAATATGTTGGACAACTGGAAACCGCATACAAGTAATGGATTACAGGGTTCCAAGCTACCACCTATGAAGCAGTTAATGACTTAATGGTCCTGGAACAGTTCCTACATACACGAAGCCCTGATGTAAGAGGGTGGATTTTAGAAAGAAAGTCAAAAAACGCTAGGGATGCCGCAGAACTGGCAGATGACTATGCAGACATCCATGCACCAGCATCTAGGCGTGGAGTTATGTCAGCTGGCACTCCAACCTGGAGAGGAGCTACAGTTCAGTCACCATCTAGAAGACTTGCAGTGAGGACCTCACCACCAGCTGCCAATATGGCCCCATACCTGATGTTGTTTTCAGTGCAACCAGACTCGGCATCTGAGGGCTAGTTGCTCCACTAGGAATCCACCGCCACCTGCTCGTGGAGGTGGGAGTTCCCCTGGGGGCCACTATCAGTTTTGCTTGTGGGTGGGCCTGTGAGGAAAAGAGAGGATAACCTGCAGAGTGTAACTGTGGATGACCATGGGACTGAGAGATTCTGGAGCTTCATTCACCTTGGTGCACCCTGAAGTGGTGAATACAGAAGACATGATCCCTGGAAGAGCCATGTTCATCAAAGGAATTGGGGGGGTGCGTCCCACTGTGCCCATGGCACGTGTGTACCTTGATTGGGGGTGGGCACAGGTTTTCGGGAAGTGGGGGTTTCTGAGGCTATCCCTGTTAATGTTCTGCTTGGGAATGATTTGGGCCGGATGCTCTGTCACTATGCTCCAGAGGACACTGATTGCAGACTGGAAGGGCTAACTGAAAGTCCTGCTCAATCTAAGGTACTGTGTGAAACATTAGGGGATGTTGTGAAATGTGATTACTGGGAGGGAGAGCAGGGGATGGATAAATGCCTTCCTGTAACTGAACCAGTGATGCCTTCCAAAGGTGAGGTGGGGTGTGTTGTAAAATGTGATTACAATGAATTACAAATGCCAAAACCTAGTGGTGAAGGGCTAGGGAGAGGGTGTGGTGTGCAACAATTAAGGATGAGGGACCAGGAGTGAGTGGTGATTTACCTGTGTCTAAATCCTGTGAGACGGTGATGTCTGAGAGTAAGGGGTAGGAGGAATGGGATTTTCCTTCTGTAACATGTTCCCTGGATGGGGAATGCAGATCAAAGGTTATGCTACCAGGAGGAAAGTGGGAGACAGAGAAGTATGCCATTGGTAGCAGGGTTAACATGTCAGCAGTATGCCAGGGCTGAAGCTGTAGACCATGGGGAGGATGTTAATGACATGGTCAGGTTGTCTGACCAGCAGGCAGAGAAAGGGGTAGACCTCATCCCACCCCCAATGCTCTGCCAGAGGGAGCTGTGCTCCCTGGTGCAGCAAGATGGGGGCCGGGCAATATGAATTAACTGGACGCTCTGTGCGGTGACCCCTCCCTTGAAGGGCTAAGACACTGCGCTGAGAAGCCAGGTGCTGACTAGGATAGGCACCGGTTAAATGGGGATAACCATATTTTATACTGGGAGTCCCTTCCCATTGACATGGTGGGGCCCAGGGAAGGAGAAAGGCAGCTTACATGGGAATGCAGATGGCCCGTCTTGTAAGGTGGGAATGGAGGTTAATGGTGAACAAATTGATCAGCCTGTGGCTTGATCCCTCTGTCCACCATGTTAAGGGGGAGGTGTCATGCCAAGGCATGAGTTGGCCCTTGCAGGGCCCTGGTATGTATAATTTATTTTGTGTATTTTATTGTACCTTTTAAAGTGTTAGCTAAATTAGCTGAGTAGATAACATCACCAGAAACTGAATGAGTAGAACACCGGAGCAGAACAGAGTGTCATAAAAAATATTGGACCCTCTGCTCTGATGGTGTTCATCCAGGGGACAGTCAAATATTATGAAATAGGGAGACCCCTGACCCTCCCAGGTAACAACCAGGGGAGTCTGGCCTCTTAGAAGCAACTGTTTAATATGGGTTATTGGATAAAAACAGTGAATTTCTCTGTAACAACTGAAGGGGGAAATGCCATCGGAAGTTCCCGCAAGGACTCTTAAAATATCAGTAATTGTATTTAAGGATTTCTTGTGTTTCTCCCATTTTATTTTATGGACTATTTTGCAAATATGTAATGTTTATTTGTGTATGTCCTTTATTTCTGTATTGTTGTAACCAGTACTGTGAAGCCTTTTTTTTCAGATTAAATGTTAATCAGCTCTTGTCTCTGTTCTCTAACATGAACTCACTACTCTGAAGGAAGCTCAGTTAGAACTTAAGGTGATTTTATACTGTAATTCTGTTGTGTTTGGGGTAACCTAAGACGCCCAGATATAAAGTCTTGGTGGTGGCAGTGAATTGTAGTACTGAGGTGATAGTGCAGGAGGGATTTAAGGGGTTAATTTGGTGGTTGCTAGGAATAGCAACAGGGAACCAGGGGTCTGTTGTTGTTAACCCTTTCACTCCCACACTCTCCTCACTTTCTCAGCAGGGCCTATAGCCTTCGCTTGTGACAGTGCTCCCCTGCTATAATAGTATTTTAGTGTTCTTACCTGTTCTGGGGTTGTGTGTGCTATACTGTTATTACTGTACTTATTAAATAAAGGTGGATTTATATTTTATATTCGTGTCTGTCCTTCATTGCCTGAAAACCGTGACAGTATGTAAAGGCCATGTCTACTGAAGGGACATGCAGTCCACCTAATCCAAGCATCCTATCCAGGATGGATTTTCAAGATCAGAGAATTGATCAGTTGTCTTTAGCTATACAGACACTGTTAAATCGCACTGCTCACTCCAGTACCTGCGCCGATTGTTGCCACAACCTCTGAAGCTCCATTACCCAGAAGATTTGATGTGGAACCTACTCTGTTCCGGGATTCCTGAATCAGCTGGGAATTTTTTTTGAGATGGTACCACACACATTCCCTACTGAGCGAAGTTAGGTGGGATTCCTGATCTCCCTCTTGCCTGGCAAGGCATTGGCCTGGGCCAACCCACTATGGGAGACTGCAAAACCCATAATTTATAACCTTACTGAATCTGTGGCCTTGTTTCGTAAAGTCTTTGATGTTCCTGGGTGCACAACCTCCGTGGCCAAAGGACTCATGACAATACGGCAGGGCTCAATACAGTGGCGGAGTATGCTATAGAGTTTTGTACTCTGGCAGCTGCGGTTGGATGGAACAATGAAGCCCTTGTTGCGGCATTCTCCCGGGGCTTGTGTGACGCCATTAAAGATGAGACAGCAGCCAGAGACCTGCCTGGTGATGTGGAGGAGCTAATCTCAGTCACCATCGTGTTAGATACGAGAATTCGTGAGAGGCCTTCGTTCAAGGAGCATGTACGTAAACCATTGCCTCGGTTGGCACCTAGCTTCTTACGCCCACCCTGTGCTCCCTCACCTCCTAGTTCTGACCCCGCCTGGGGGGGGACCGATGCAGCTAGGCTTCACAAGCCTTTCATTGGAGGAGAGGGCTCGGCGCAGGAGGAGGAGCCTCTGCTTATACTGTGGGGTGCCGGGCCAGTCCGGCTGGGAAACGCTCGCACCTAGGGTCATGTAGGGGACAGACCCTGGGTGGAATTTCACTTTTCCAAGAGACACTTCAGGACAAACCTATTCTGGAGGTAGTGCTGTCTTGGGCCGAGTCATTAGTGGTGGCTCCTGCACTTTTGGACTCCGGAGCCGCGGGGTTCTTTATTGATGCAGACTTTGTGGCCATGCACTCTATTCCTCTGCTGCCTCAGTCCGCTCCATTGGCTATCGAAGCCATTGACGGCAGATCCTTACAGCCTCACATGTCCCTCACGAGACTCAACCCTTGTCTCTAAGGGTAGGGGCACTCCATGTGAAGACGCAATAGTTCCAAGTCATACAGTCTTCTCATCATGCGATAATTCTGGGTTTTCCTTGGTTGCAGACTCATAACCCAAGAATTGATTGGCAGACTTTCATTATTCTGTCATGGTCCTCCCCATGTACAAAATCTTGCCTCCAGCAGCCTACTAGAATATTGTGTACCTCTACATTTTTACCTGCTGAGTACCAGGCCTACAAATTGGTATTTAATAAGGTAGAGGCTTGTATGTTGCCACCACATAGGCCTTACTATTGCACTGTTGATCTGATACCGGGTCCAGACCTCCTAGGGGGCCGAGTATACCCCTTATCGGTGGAGAAGAACAAGGCCACGGAGGATTATGTGGCTGACACATTATCTGGAAGTCTTTCTCACCTGCGGGCGCAGGCTTCTTTTTTGTTAAGAAAAAAGATGGGGAGCTTAGATTTCAGGATAACTGAATAACCTGATGGTAAAGAACGCATATCCAATTCCACTGATCACAGAGCTATTTGATCGTATCAAAGGCTCTACTGTATTAATGAAACTTGACTTGAGGGCCGCGTACAATCTGGTACGAATAAAAGAAAATAAAAGAGTTTAACACCCGGAACGTGCATTATGAATACTTGGCAATGCCCTTCGGACTGTGTAACGTTCCCGCTGTCTTCCAGGAATTTATTAATGATGTATTAAGAGACCTACTGCAGAGTTGTGTGGTGGCCTATTTGGACAATATACTCATTCATTCTCCTACTTTGGAGACACACAGAGCAGACGTAGCCAGGGTCCTACAACTGCTAAGAACGAACAAGCTGTTCTGCAAGCTAGAGAAATGTGAGTTCCATAAATCCCAGGTGACTTTCCTAGGGTACGTTATCTCGTCCTTGGGCCTGGCCATGGATCCGCAAAAACTGTCTGCTGTCTTACAGTGGCCGGTTCCAGTGGGGTTAAGAGCCATATAGAGGTTCCTGGGCTTCACTAATTATTACAGGAAGTTCATACGAAACTTTTTCAGAGTAGTCAAACCTCTCTCACGGACATGACTCAGAATGAAGATAACCCTTCAGACTAGGCACCTGAAGCCCTGCAGGCATTTGAAGACTTGAAGTCTGCTTTTTCGAAAAGCCCCGATACTATCCCACCAGAATCCCACCCTGTCATTCACTCAGGAGGTGGACGCCTCGGAGTTGGGAGTAGGTGCTTTGCTGTCCCAGCGTGCAAGCCCTGGGAAACCGCTGCTCCCGTGTGGGTTTTTTTCTAATAAATTGTCTAAGGCTGAGAGTTTATATGATGTGGATGATCGTGAACTACTTGCCATTATCCTTGCCTTGAAAGAATGGCAATATCTGTTGGAGGGGACCACTGTTCCAATCCTGATACTGACTGATCACAAGAACCTCACATACTTGTCTGAGGCAAAGAGGTTGTCTCCTCGTCAGGTCAGATGGGCTCTATTCCTCTTGAGGTTTAATTTTGTGGTCTCCTACCTCCCTGGTACAAAAAATATTAGAGAAGATGCGCTTTCTCAACAATTTGGGGCCGAGTCCCAGGAGGAGTCTCCTCCGGTACCTATTATTCCTCCTAACCACATCTTGGCTACGATACGTACCAGTATTACATCTCCGTTGGGTGAGGAGATTTTGGCTGCTCAAACTTCCGCCCCAGCGGAGAAACCTTATGGGAATTGTTTTGTGCCTGAATCCCTCTGTACCAGACTGCTGGAGACATACCATTCCTCGAAGGCTGCAGGGCACGTTGGTATAGACCAACTGATATGGTCTATGACCAAACTCTCTTGGTGGCCCAGCCTGAAGGCGGATTGTTCCACATCTGTTACCGCATGTTCCACTTGTGCGCAGACCAAGACTCCTAGACATCTTCCAGTTGGTCTCCCGCAACCCATCACTAATGGGGAGCATCCATGGTCTCGCTTATCTATTGACGTTATGGTACAGTTGCGGTCAGATGGGGATCCAGCTCTAGTTCTCCTCAGTTTACCATCTACCGTCTAACGGTGCTGCAGAGAGTCTAATCAGGTGCTGGAACAGTTTCTCCGTTGTTTTATCTCCGACCATCATGACAATTAGGCAAACCTGTTACCGTGGGCAGAGCTTGCCAGAAATAGCGGGGTTAATTCCTCCTCTCGGAACTCTCCCTTCCTGATTAATTATGGGTTTCAACCTTCTCTCCCGTCTGAGTCCTTTGAGGTGCAAAATATTCCTGCTCTGGAGGAGCACTTGAGGGAGCTCGACTCCACATGAGTATGGGTTCAGAGATCCCTGCAGAGTTCCACGATGCGCTATAAGAGACAGGCAGACCGTAGGCGTCTACCGGCTCCAGTGTTCCAGGTGGGAGAGAGAGTAAGGTTGTCCTCACGCAATCTCTATCTCCAGGTGCCTTGTAAAAAGCTGGCTACCCAATTTGTGGGCCCCTTTCAGGTTCTCCACAAGATTAACCCTGTAACTTATGCCCTCGACCTCCCTGCTAACATGCACCTTTCTAATTACATGTATCGCTACTGAAACCATTGGGTCAGAGGACAAGTCAAATATCTAGTTCATTGGAAAGGGTATGGACCTGAGGAGCATTCCTGGGTTGCTAAGAAAGATCTACATGCTCCAGCCCTTCTCCGGGAGTTCCACTCCCTGAGAAGGGAGTGGAACGTCGTTAAGGTGGGGGTACTATCACAGTCTACCTTAGAGGCCTAGTTCCTGTACTTCCTTCTTCTGTGGTGTGTTGGCTGGCATAGTGGTGGCCACCTCCGCATTGCTGACATCATGAAACAGGCACTGGATAGGACGCCTGTTTATGGGCCTATTCTGTGTGGCCTAATTGGATCCTGCCTTCTCCTGCTCCTTTATAAACCTCCCTGGGCCTGGGAGTCATTACCCTTACGTGGTGTTTTTGATATTGTGTCTTGTGCTCTGCTGTGACCTGTGCTCTCCTGAGAATCCATCTGTGTGTATGACCCCGGCTTGTCTGAAGTCCACGGTTTTCTGACCTCTGGCTCTTGCTGCCTATCTCTCTGTCAAGTCCCTGGCTTGTCTGACCTGTGGCTCTGGCTGACTATATACTCTCTGAACTTGCCTGACCATCAGTCTCAGTGTTTCATGGCTCAGGTCTGCTCTTGCTTCCTGTTGCCTCTGGTTGCGTGACCCAGAGTGGAGAATCGTGCCTCAGTTACCGTTCCCTCTGTTGTTCCACCCGCACCATGGTCCTAGTATCCAATTAATTATTTACTCAGAGAGCTGAAATAAGAATGAGAGGGTCATCCATTAAGACTAGAGGAAAGGTGTTTTCAGCTAAAACAAAGTTACCTCCCTTTTTTACAGTAAGGATGGTAAAATATAGAATTCTTTGCCCCAAGGATGTTGTGCTTGCAGATAATATAACTGATTATAAAAACATAATGGATTTCTATCTAGCACAGCACAATATTAAGAACTGTCACAGTTGGCTTCAAAGCAGATAGGATGTGGATCCAAGGAACTATCTGACTGCCATTTGGCGTCAGGAAGGAATTTTTTTACCCACTTGGGGATTAATTGGAATTGGCTTCAATTGGATTTTTTGCCCTTCTCTGGATCAACAGGGTTGATTTAGCATGGGCTGGACTTAATGGATGCATATCTTTTTTCAGCTTCATCAACTAGGTTACTGTGTATGACAAGGCTCAAAATTTCCACTCGCCTCCTTGCATTTGGCGAGGAGAAATTGATTGAGGGTGAAACTGAAGCCCTGCATGAAAATGGCCCCTTTCCCTGCAATCCCTCGTTCTTGTGCCTTTCATGCTTATGCATACGCATGCAGCGTAATCCACCCACCTTGGCAGCAGTTACAGTAGTTAGTGAGCACGCTGCAGCTGTACTGATCAGCGTGTTTAGACAACTGAGTCAGAGCCGGAACCGGAACTCCTGTGAGACTCTCGAGTCCTGAGGTAATGATGCTGCTGCAATCTGAATTCCTTTGATTTAATGGAGGTGTCAATTTAGCGATGGGCAGTGGCACTTACCATGGGGATTGTTTGCAGTGGTGGGCTGACCCGGGTGATCACTATTTTAGTATTTGTCACTCTGTGTTTTATCTTGGATCTAATTACTTTGCATCAGCCCTTTGAATGTCACATTGCATTGCAGAGTAATGAGTTGCTCACCTCTGTAGCACTCAAATGGTTAATGTAAATTCTCTAGGCAGTGAGGGAGCCTGGTCAATTATGCATGCTCCCATTACCCCCTTGTTCGAGAAAGAACAGCCACTCTTATTAGTGATCTCCTCTGGAAGCATGTTCTTGAATGGAGAGAAGTGGGGAGGGGCTTATAAGAAACTCTGCACATACATGAGGCTGAGGCTAGCTGCTCAAAGTCATGGGAGCAGGCTGCTCAGACTCATGGGAGCATGCTGTTGCACCAGAGAAGGCTTTTTCAGCTGTCCTTCCATTCAGTGTTTCTCAGTGACTGGTTTTAAGGTGTAAGGTATCCAGTCAGCAACTTATGTCAGGTAGGAGAGACTGTGTACATGTGTGACTGTGACAGAATGAATATTGGTGTGTGACAGTGTATCTGGTGGTGGGTGCACAAGAGAGATGTCTGTGAGGGGGCAGAAGTTTGTGAAATGATAAGGGATTAACCCATTGGTGACCATATAGTTATTTAATGGTGTAATACTCTGCTGTTTTTATACAATACAATGCTCATTTATAGTGTCTGAAATGTCCACATATATATATGATTAGCTGGTTTCCATTTACTTACATTGGATTTCAGCCCCTTGAATGTTAGAGGTTAAAATCCCATTTAATTTAAAGTGAATTTTTACCTGTTAGTTATAGTGCATTTAGTTTGCCCCAGATGTGCAGTAGTTATGTCTCGGCACATTGTCTACACAGTGTACAATCTATGGCACTTACTGTATGTAGACTACATTGGACACTGAGGTTCACATAGTAAGAACATGTGACCTTATTCATAAACGTGCAACAGTGTGATTCTGGAGCAAACCAGCTTCACCAGACAATTTTCATTTTTCAATATATTCTAATAGAAGTTTTGAATTTATGTGTGCTAGAGAGGTTAAATCATGAGTTGCCCACTGCTTTAAAATCATTTTAAAGCGTAATATTGAAAAAATATAATTTAGAATGTATCCTACTGATTAAAACATGGAAACTACAACTGTTGATAGATGTTTTATTCGCAAGTTATTGCAGCTGAAACTTTAATTTTTGTTAGAAGTACCTCTATAGCCTGATCTCTTACAATGGTGCTACTGTTAGACCATCCTATGGCCTTTAAAAGGTTAAGCATTGTGTTGCTTACTATGGCCTTTATGTATAAAGACAAAGTGTGGCAAATCAACTGTACCATGTTGTGGGGAGAAGTAGTGGGTCCTAAAACACTTTCATATTATTTAAATGAAGCATTTAACTGCTATAATGCTTGAGAGGCTAATGTGTTGTAGACCGTGCAAGTATTCAGGGGGTTAAAACAGTTGGAATTTTACACATAGACCAACAGTGTCATTTCATCAAAGAGAACTTGAGATGGGTGGAGTTAAAGGTAGGGATATAAGTTGGGTTAAAAGCAGGATATGGGTGGGGCTAGGTGTGGAAACTGGTGATGAGTAAATTTTCAGGCCTGGCTAGTAGCTCAGGACTTGAAATTTTGAGCCCTGGTGTATGATGTGCGCAGGTTGTTCACAGACACCTAAAATTGTTGTTTGACTGCAAACTGTAAAAAAGTGGGAAAACATGCTTACCACAGGGAGGCTGAAATGGCTTAGCTGTGACAGGCACATACAATAAAGGTGGGTTTAAGGGGGGAATTCAAATTCATTACCAGTATTTAAAAATCATATGGTAAGTTCAGTAGCAAAATTTGATGCAGAGGTCTGGCTTAAAAGGGCAATCGGACCAATGTCTATCACTACGTTTACGCCTTTTAGAGCAAGCCTTAAATTATTTTCTAATGGTCTTATTTTTTGTACATTGGTAACTGAACTGCAAAAGTGCCTTATACACAGTCTAGAGACGGTTTCAGCTTTGGTGGCCTTAGTAATATAGCACTCTCCTGGAACATCAAGGCATAGATTACTTCAACCCAACATTTAAGAAATTTCAGTTTCTTCATGGCATGTAACATCTTATATGAAGTGAATTATCACTGGATTTTGGATGAGGAGAATGGAAAATCTGTGATACCATGGCCTAGTTTTCTTCATAACTAAATGTGGGTACGTTAGCTGATTTAACTAATCAACACACTCATACATTTATTATAGTCCAGAATGTAGTTTGGCTTCTTTTTTTTCCTCTCACTGTGCACATTTCACCAGGATTTTGTTTTTTTTGGCCACCAGCTGTTGAGGGATTTTGTTTCCCCCCGACTATGCCACATGCCAGGTTGTCAAACCAAATGAACATTTTATAGGCGCAGTACACTATTTTTTATGAAAAGCTATATATTATAGAGATTTTACTGCTGAGTAAACAAGGTCCTTTCCACTGTTGTCAGTTATTTTATTCAAATGTTATAACAATTCACATAATCAGGAAGTTAATTTACTGTGTTTACTTTCTGATTGTTCCAACTGGCAGGAAGTTACAGGCCGTTTCTATCACATTCTATGGAGAATTGACTTCCCTCTCCATTAGAATTTAACAGAATAACTAATTACAACTTGACCACTAAAGGGCACTGTGATGTAAAAAAAAAAACAAAAAAAAACACAGATTACAGTGGGGTACACTTATTTTACGCAACAGGAAACACCCTACAATATATATTTTGCATTAAAAAAGTTTACTGCTCCTTTAAAGAGTGGTACATTACTATTACAGCAATCCACACAGAAGCAGCACTATTTTAGTTGTGTGTTAAGAAATGGTGGACAGAACGGTAGATGACGTTTCCGATTTCATCCACTACAAATTCTAATGGCCTGCATGTACCCTGTGCTACTTTCACAGAGTTTGTATACTATGACACATGCCTGGCGCATTTAGATTATATAAATTACTTAAATCCTAGCCTCAAGAATATCAAGGATTCACCAATGCAGATGCTTAGCGAAAATATATACATCTCTGCAAGCCTAGCATGCAGATGTTCAAGTAGTAGCTGTATTTTAGGATGTATTCAGGATGCCCTCTTGTAAGGCATAAGGCATTATTATTATTATTATTATTATTATTATTCAAATACAGAAACATCAGCAGCAATACATATTGCTTCCTAGACATTTTATATGCAAGTAGAAGTGTTGTTAGTATAGGGAAAGCAGCCCAATAAGTTCATTTAGTAGACATATATATATATCTTCTAGCAATGTGGGACGGCGTTGCCCGTCATGTTATGACCTTGGGCGTACGTGTGTGAAATGTAGACACACTGATGAACACAGACATATGCAACACACAAGCAGACACATATACACAATGAGCGGCAGAAACATGCAAAAGACATGCACACACACACAGACACACCGGAGATGCACACATGGACACACACATGTAACAGAGGTGTACACACACACACGCAACATGAGTTGTGCATCCCTCTGGCACTCAAAGGGTTAAGGTATAGAGAGGCATGTCAGAGTTAAATAGCAGTGGGAAGTGTATTCATACCTGGGAACTTTGATTTGTGGAGTTCCTGGAGGGGACTGATGTGGTGCTGATGTGGAGAGGTTTAAAAGTGGGTGGGGCTTAATCTCGGGCTTAAGAGAAATGTGGAAAAGTGTTAGTAATAGGCTGAGGAAAGAGGAGAAGTGGGATAGAAATGCAAGTTTACAGTGTGAGGGGTTTGAACACACTCCCTGAGGGTTTAAAACTTGATACACAACCCTGTGGCAGTCAGTGGGTTAAGTGTGTACCTGACGGCTGCCTGTCCTCTGTGTTGCATGGTAAATAATGACAGTCAAGAAATAATTCAGCAATGAGGGTTTACCTTAACCCTTTGAGTGCCATTTTGTTCCCCTGGTGCTGCAGCTTCCCTTCAGTGGGTGTACTACAGGTCCTGCGTGCGCGCGCCATATTTCTTTCTGGTTTTATGTGTGTATTTGGTGCTGTGTGTGTGTTTGTTTGGTTATGTGTGAGTGGGGCATGTGTGTGTGTCTGTGGTGTAGGAGCAAATGGCAGCCATTTTGTTTTGTTTCTCAATTGGATAGTGGTGGGCAGGCTGGATAGTCTTGTGAAAATTACGCCCCCATTGAATCACCCAATGAGAGCAGTAACTCCTCCTTACTGCCACCCCTGGGTGTGTGTCTCCTGAGGAGACATACATTATGTAATGAGGCTTTATAGATATTACTAAAAGGAGTAGCTTGGCAGGCAGCCAAAATTCTCTGGCACTGAACATACCCAGGGGTGTGCACTAGAAGGAGAATGTTGGCAGGCAGCCAAGCAGTACTGAGGAGATTCATGTTTCCTCACATATAACACATGGGTGTGTTTTTAATAGGAGTTGCAAGGACATGGTCCCCAAGCCACATAACACAATGGCGAGATTTGCCCCCCCCCCCCCCAAACGACTTACGTGCCACTACAAGGTGAGGGATGGGTGCAATATGAGGGCAATATGGACGCAATGTGGGTGCAATAGTGACGCAATATGGATGCAATAAGGACCCAATATGAGTGAAATATGAGTGCAATAAGGACGCAATATGAGCGCAATATGGCTGCAATATGAGTGCAATATGGGTGCAATAAGGATGCAATATGGGCAATATGAGTAAATATGGGTGCAATAAGGACGCAATATTGGTGCAATATGAGTGCAATAAGGACGCAATATGGGTGCAGTATGGGTGCAATACAGACACAATATGGGTACAATATCAGTGCAATATGGGTGCAATAAGGACGCAATATGGGTGTAATATGAGTGCAATATGGGTGTGATATGAATGCAATATGAGTGCAATAAGGATGCAATATGTGCACAATATCAGTGCAATATGGGTTCAATAAGGATGCAATATGGGTGCAATACGGATGCAATATGGCCAGCTCCAAAAGGGACTGACAGCGCAGGTGCACGGACGTCACTATGGCAAGATGTCCGTGCTTCCTGCTACTGTCAGCCTCAGAGTAAGTAGACAATCTTTTAAACCAGGTAATATTTCTGGCGACTAGCGCTACTAAGCAGCTAGTCGCTAGATGAAGACTTAAATAAGATGAAGTTTTTGCGGGGGTGGTAGTTCCCCTTTAACAGGAATCACAGTGATACCCAGGAATTAATGATGTGACGTTGGTTTCCGCTGCTATGCAACATGCTGGTGTGTCCGATTAATAACCTGGGGAATTACTAATATGAGATACCATATTTCACTACTTCTTCTTTTTCTGGCCTGGGTACTTATTTAAAATAACTAGTCTTACTTTAAGAGATTTTATTAAGAACTCACCAAATATAAACTTCTGAGGACATATTTATAATTTTCTCTTAACTGTGCCTTATTCTTCTATAATCTTTAGGATATCCATTCACACATACCAGTAGATCACTCTTTTAAGATCAATTTTTTCAAACAATTTTTCTTTAAATAATTTTTCTTTAGTTTTGTGTCAGTTTCTGTATATTAAATAGGAAAATAAGGTATAGAATCATTGGGTTATGATATCTCATACAGGTGCATCAATCTATATTATACATAGACTATTATGTGTTTAGTTTTTTTGTGTTACCCAGGCATCATCCTGCTTGGGTTGCCATGAGGAAGGTCCAGGCTTGGAGCAAAAACCTAATGGATATTCTTTAAGTAAATCTACTCAACTTCTATTGCTATACCTTGTGGAGTCCTGCCACTTCTTGGAACATCCAGTCTGATTACATTTGTGTATTTCATACTGGATGAGCACCAACTACTACCTCTTACAAAGCAATATTTGTGTATATATTATCATCATCTTCAGCAAGCCTCCAGTGTCTGTCCTGTATTGCCACTGTGTGTGACAAATTTGGTAATTTCATCAATCCATCTTGTCTTTGGTCTTCTTCTTGGGCATTTAGTATCTAGTGGGATCCATTTCAAAATTTGTTTGGTCCATCTAAAGTCAGCCCATTTCCATTTCAGGCGTTTTATTCTTTCAGTCATGCCACAGACCTTTGTTTTTGGATGACTCCATGCAAAAGTTTGAGTCTCTTTATGTTCAGAATTCAACGTTCCATACTTCTCCGTGTAATGTAAAATTCTCATATGGCTTTGGCATTCAGTGTGTGTTTCACAACCATGCATAAGGACTGGAAGGACACATTGGTCAAAAACCTTTTGCTTGAAGCAGAGTGGTATATTTGTCTTAAAGACAGCACTACTAAGTTTTCCAAATCTTGCCATCACAATTTTAGTCTTCACTCAATTTATATCATAGTGTTTCCATCTGTTGACAATTCCTGTCCAAAGTAAATATACTTGCCCACTTCTTCTAGTTTATCTCCTAAGATTTTCCTTGGCATGGTAAGTTTGTTAAACATGACTTGAGTTTTGTTGATATTCACCTTCAGACCAAAATTTTTTAGTTTCCTGTTATAGATCTTCAATGCATTCTTGCAGTTCTTCAGAACTACTGGCAAAGAGTATGATATCATCTGCAAAGGGTAAGTAATATAGGTAGGTATTCTTCATTTATCTTAAGTCCTTTTTTGTCCTAATTTACTTTGTTGAAAAATTCTTATAAACAAGCTGAAAACAGTTTTTGGGGAAATTGTGTCTCCTTGTCATGCCCCTTTTTCTAAGTTGATCTGGACTTTATCATTGTTTACCTGTATTGATGCAGTTGCATTTTGATATATTGATTGCAGGATAATAATATAAGCTCTATCTATTCCTTGGTTGGTCAGGGCATCAATTATTGCTTGCTTTCTCACTGAGACAAAGGCCTTTTAGTAGTCAGTGAAGGCTATGTATAATGGAAGGTTGTTTACATTAGGCCCCTCTATAACTTGTTACACTGTCTGGATGTGGTCTATTGTACTAAAACCACCCCTGAAGCCTGCTTGTTCCTTAGTTTGTGCCGCATAAAGCATTGTGTTTATTCTTGTTGATGGTACCTTTGTGAAAACCTTGCAGACCACTGGCAATAGGCTAAATGGTCTGTAGTTTTTTTTTAGACCCTCCTTACCACCTTTTTTGTGTAGTAGGACAACTTTTGCCTTTTTCCATGTTTTAGGCACTTTTGCTAAGTAGTAGGCATTTTGAGACTAGTTTAGCTAGGGCTTGAATAAGGGTTGATCTTTCAACATTTCACTAATAACTTTATCAGGTCCAGCTGGTTTGCCGATTTCATTGATTTTATTGCAGCTACTACATCTTCTACCAAAACTTCTGGCACAGCTTCAGCTTCTAACACTAAATTCAGCCGTTGTACTTCTTCCTTCTAAAAATATTAAAAAAAAAAAAAAAAAATCTTCCACTTTTTGCAGTATTTGTTGACGAGTTACTGCTGTTGTACCATCTTCAGGCTTTAATGCAAAACATTTGGCTCCTATGTGTGGCCATCTTTTGTTTTGTTTTCTTTAGCCCTTGATTTCCTTCCAGTGTTCTATCAATGTGCTCAACATTGAACTTGCATGTTTCTTCTTTAAAGCGCTTCCTTATGGTCTTCCACATTTCTACGTATTCTATCCTATTTTTAATATTACGGTTTTGCTTCAATTCATCATGGCAATTGTTTATTTTGATATCTGAGTTGGCATTTCTTGTTTTACAGTAGGTGCAAGAGCATGGACAGTGTCTACAATAGTCTCAATAACTTTTTCATTGTAGGTTGAAATGTCTGGAAGGTCTTGCAACACAATGAAGCGATTAGACAGTGCTATCTCAAAATTCTTTTGATTTTTCAATAGCTGGCTAGAGTCGATCTTCACTGTTGTTGATTTGATAATTTTTGTTCTTGCAGTAAATTTTGAAATTTGCTCTCACTAGACGATGGTCACTTCCAACTATAAAATTATTTAAGACTGAGCAGTCAGTGAATATTGTTTTATTATTAGCAAGTAGGAAGTCAATTTCTCTTGTACTACCATTAGAGCTTTTTTCATGTCCATTTTCTCTGGGCTTTTCTATAGAAGGAATTCATGATGTACAAATTTTGTTCTTCTGCAAATTTGATCAGTTGGTTGCCTCTGTCATCTCTTTTTCCAGTTCCATGTGGTCTTTTGTTAACCCCTTAAGGACCAATGACGTGGCAGGACCGTCATGTTGGTCCGGCACTTAAGGACCAGTGTTCGCTCTGGTCCTGGTACGTCACATACTTTTACTCACCGTGCTCCTGCGGGAACGCGGTGAGTAATACTGGGGACTGAAGTTGATCGATCCAAGACCGGAGCGATCTCTTTCAGTCCCCCGTTTGGTGTGCCGGCACACATGATCAGTCACGTGGGACGGCACGTCAAACTTTCCTATCTGGTCCTTAAAGGACCACACATCCTGGGACCGCTGGTCCTTCTAGAATCCGATTCCTCCACATCGTCCATCATTGGTTCTTTTATAGTATAGCCAGTATCTTCTAGTTTGAGAGAAAAAAGGAAAGTCTATAAGGTAAAAGATACCGAAAAGACTATCCTAAACAAAGAAAGCTTATTTGAAGGAGGCAGTATTCAGGTGGGTCTTTACTCTCTATTCCCAGTGTGTTTACTCTTTGATTTTTGCAACAGATAAGTATACCTTTATTGACACTGTATTGTTATTGTAGCATTGCCACTTTATTACCCTGCACTTTATTAGGTTCTTTTGTTTATATTTTTGAGCCACTGTGTTTTTTTTCACATTTTTTTCAAGTATATTTTAGCTATTACCTATTCATTACTCTGGGATTGTATATCATATTATTTACCTGACTATACGGATTCGTTTTTAATTGTTTTTATCCTGTCTGTGTATATTTTTGTATCATTTAATAAAGCTTGTATACCTATATAAACCAATTGAGTACCTCCTCCAAATAAGCTTTCTTTTTTAGTATAGTCTCTTTATATATATATATATATATATATATATATATATATATATATATATATATATATATATGTTTAGTTATAAGAACGCACTCCCAACATAACGAGTAATTGCCTGGGTGCCGGATAATCAATCTCCATATATCCTCAAGATCAGCACTCTCAGGACTGCACATATAGTCAAAAAAATACTTTAATAGAGATCAACGTTTCGATCCCTCACTCGGGATCTTTATCAAGATACAAATCAAGCCACCCATCCGCCATTAAATACCTTGTGATCAAAGGAAAGAAAACGCTCCCGCCAAATACTTATACAAATAATAAACACATAATACGATAAATGTTCACCCGAATGTGCATTACTTTGTGCCCAACATATAATTAATAAAACCAAATAAAAACATCAACCCTAACCTTATAAAAAGACGGAGGTTCAACTGACCTCTAACCCCTCGACCTCAACCTGTGTACACCTAGATGTCAATCATCTCTATCACTAATACAATATTCATCTAATATTAAAAGTAAAAGTATCAGCCATAGCTTACATACATCCCCCGACCAGATGCCCATGTTGATTCCAACTCAAATTTTACTATCGGGGTTCCAGAGATCTCGTATTAAGGACCGTATATATGAATGGGACATCTTCAATCACTGCCTTTGCACAGCTTTCATTTCCTACAATCACCGCTAGATGGTATTTGTGATACTCTAATTAGGAATGAATTCGTTGTATGGACACATGAGTTCCTTATATGGACTTACTTCTCAATGTCTTCCGATACAATGTGTCACATATTATACCAACCTAATACGGTGCCGGAATGAAAGCTACCGCTGTGCCGTCTTCAGTGAAACTTGTCCACATATAACGATCCATTAATCTTGTCCTTCTCTGTATGCCCCCCAAGTATATCCTTAATGAGTAAATTAAGCATCATAATTAAAAGTACTTCAATGTTACAGGCCCCAATAATCCATACATTTCCTTGCCTAAGCAGACATTTGCAATATATAAATATAAAGTGCTAACATACATCAGAATCAGAATGATTAGCTGATATTACATCCTGGTACTCGGAATAAATTACATATTGTGTTTGCACACCGCATCCGTTCCCATGCGCAGAAGACAACTAAAGACCAAAACATTGAGTCTGGTGTCCAATAGCTCTGCGTCCGAGACGGATGCACTGATACAAAGTAAGCACCTTCAATGTCATGCCAGAATAAATGATGATACACACATCTCTCACAAATAAACAATAGTTACACATGTAAAGATGGTGCCTAAATAACATTAAATGTTCTCATAATCATGAAATATTTATCCATAATGTCATATTGATAATCACATTTACTGTCCTTGTCCATATATAAATAGTTCAGGTACTTGTTATATAGTGTAATACAAATGAATAACCTCAAACCATCATGTCCATTCATCTGATCTTCTCACTTATATACTTAATGGTACATACCTTATTAAATGTAATATGTAAAAATACCCTGAAATGACCTCATCTGTGTTCCAGGCTGTATCTTAGCAATGTACTCAATTATATACGATCCTAGGTACATACTTTATTTAGTATATAAGGATACCCTGAAATGAACATCACCGTATTCCAGGCTGTATCTTTGCAATGCACTCAATTGTTTACAATCCCAAATACAGCTCTCCACCACCTCCATTTAGTCCGGTCGATATGGTGTCACCTCCATTATACTCAGTGGAGCAAAGTGGTTACAACGATAATCCATAAAGATGTGATATCATAGCTCTCCACCGCCTCCACTCTATCCAGTGGATCAGAACGGTCGCTATATAGATACATAAAGAAATGATGTTACTTCCTCATCTTCTTATGGATACCCAGCCATAACCATATAGCCTTTTGGCACTCCACCGCCTCCACTCTAACTAGTGGATTAGAGCGCTCATGATATAATTTGCTTAAGGTATTGGGTCTCCGCTATATGGTCCATAGGTTTCCACCATTTTCCTTATGAGGACTATGTCCACAAGGTTTTGCTAACCCTTGTAATAGCTCTTCACCGCCTTCACTCTATCTAGTGGAATAAAGCAGTCATTTTGTGGTAGCAGCTTAAGAGGTTAACTCCAGTGTCCTCTCTTAAATTGGACATAAAATCCAGCTTAATCTGTCTCCATTAAGTTCAATACAAGACGTTTTACTGCTACCTATAGTAGCTTCCCAACGCCTCCACTCTATCCAGTGGGTTGAAGCATGCATATGAGACATTTTCAGATGGATCCGGAGATTGAATACCGTTGCTCCAAATGGACTTAATGAAAATGTCTCATATGCGTGCTTTCTGTAACTAGATTGAGTGTCAATAGTGTAAGTCGCACCTTATGACCTCGGATAGAGTGAAGTTATGCACCTGGACATTGATTTCTTCTTTAATTACGCACATTGGAATTTATGAGTCACACTGGAAAGGATATGAGGTCTTGACTGGTATCATAAAATGACTGCTTCAACCCACTGGATAGAGTGGAGGCGTTGGGAAGCTACTATAGGTAGCAGTAAATGTCTTGTACTGAACTTAATGGAGACAGATTAAGCTGGATTTTATGCCAATTTAAGAGAGGACACTGGAGTTAACCTCTTAAGCTGCTACCACAAAATGACTGCTTTATTCCACTAGATAGAGTGGAGGCGGTGAAGCGCTATTATAAGGGGCAGCAAAACCTCGTGGACATAGTCCTCATAGGGAAAATGGTAGAAACCTATGGACCATATAGCGGAGACCCAATACCTTAAGCAAATTATATCATGAGCGCTCTAATCCACTAGTTAGAGTGGAGGCGGTGGAGTGCCAAAAGGCTATATGGTTATGGCTGGGTATCCATAAGAAGATGAGGAAGTAACATCATTTCTTTATGTATCTATATAGCGACCATCCTGATCCACTGGATAGAGTGGAGGCGGTGGAGAGCTATGATATCACATCTTTATGTATTATCGTTGTAACCACTTTGCTCCACTGAGTATAATGGAGGTGACACCATATCGACCGGACTAAATGGAGGTGGTGGAGAGCTGTATTTGGGATTGTAAACAATTGAGTGCATTGCAAAGATACAGCCTGGAATACGGTGATGTTCATTTCAGGGTATCCTTATATACTAAATAAAGTACGTACCTAGGATCGTATATAATTGAGTACATTGCTAAGATACAGCCTGGAACACGGATGAGGTCATTTCAGGGTATTTTTACATATTACATTTAATAAGGTATGTACCATTAAGTATATAAGTGAGAAGATCAGATGAATGGACATGATGGTTTGAGGTTATTCATTTGTATTACACTATATAACAAGTACCTGAACTATTTATATATGGACAAGGACAGTAAATGTGATTATCAATATGACATTATGGATAAATATTTCATGATTATGAGAACATTTAATGTTATTTAGGCACCATCTTTACATGTGTAACTATTGTTTATTTGTGAGAGATGTGTGTATCATCATTTATTCTGGCATGACATTGGATGTGCTTACTTTGTATCAGTGCATCCGTCTCGGACGCAGAGCTATTGGACACCAGACTCAATGTTTTGGTCTTTAGTTGTCTTCTGTGCATGGGAACGGATGCGGTGTGCAAACACAATATGTTATGTAATTTATTCCGAGTACCAGGATGTAATATCAGCTAATCATTCTGATTCTGATGTATGTTAGCACTTTATATTTATATATTGCAAATGTCTGCTTAGGCAAGGAAATGTATGGATTATTGGGGCCTGTAACATTGACGTACTTTTAATTATGATGCTTAATTTACTCATTAAGGATATACTTGGGGGGCATACAGAGAAGGACAAGATTAATGGATCGTTATATGTGGACAAGTTTCACTGAAGACGGCACAGCGGTAGCTTTCATTCCGGCACCGTATTAGGTTGGTATAATATGTGACACATTGTATCGGAAGACATTGAGAAGTAAGTCCATATAAGGAACTCATGTGTCCATACAAGGAATTCATTCCTAATTAGAGTATCACAAATACCATCTAGCGGTGATTGTAGGAAATGAAAGCTGTGCAATGGCAGTGATTGAAGATGTCCCATTCATATATACAGTCCTTAATACGAGATCTCTGGAACCCCGATAGTAAAATTTGAGTTGGAAGCAACATGGGCATCTGGTCGGGGGATGTATGTAAGCTATGGCTGATACTTTTACTTTTAATATTAGATGAATATTGTATTAGTGATAGAGGTGATTGACATCTATGTGTACACAGGTTGAGGTCGAGGGGTTAGAGGTCAGTTGAACCTCCGTCTTTTTATAAGATTAGGGTTGATGTTTTTATTTGGTTTTATTAATTATATGTTGGGCACGAAGTAATGCACATTCGGGTGAACATTTATCGTATTATGTGTTTATTATTTGTATAAGTATTTGGCGGGAGCGTTTTCTTTCCTTTGATCACAAGGTATTTAAATGGCGGATGGGTGGCTTGATTTGAATCTTGATAAAGATCCTGAGTGAGGGATCGAAACGTTGATCTCTATTAAAGTATTTTTTTGACTATATGTGCAGTCCTGAGAGTGCTGATCTTGAGGAGATCATATATATACAGGGCTCAAAATTTCCACTCGCCACTAGCCAAAGGCGAGTGAAAATTTAGCCCTGGCGAGTAGAAATTCAGCCCTGGTGTGTATGTTTTGGCTTGCAGTGGCGAGTAACTTTTCAGGTCTGGCTAGTAGCAAAGGACTTAAAATTATAAGTCCTGATATATATATAATATATGTTGTATCACAAAAAAATTGGGATAGACGAGTAAGTAATCACGGAATTTTATTTTAAAAAAATAATTATTTAATGCAGAAAAATAGGATTTCAGTCTTACCTGTTAAATCCTTTTCTCTTAGTCCATATAGGTTACTGCTAACTTTGGTAGGCGACCTGCCCTTTTAAGTAAGACTGGAAACTTTCTTGAATAAGAAGTGCTGGGTGGAGCCTCAGCCTGCAGTAGCCAATACTCTCCAGTTAGATCGATGACGCTAACTATTGACTAGATAACCAAAGGGAAAAGAAGACTCCTGTCAGCGTGAATCTGAAAGGACTCCCAAGTTCTGCCACAGGAGAGCCAAGCATGGTCCCTTGACAGGGTGGGAGACCAGTAACCTATATAGACTAAGAGAAAAGGATTTAACAGGTAAGACTAAAATCCTATTTTCTCTGTCGTCCAATATAGGTTACTAGTAACTTTGGAATGTCCAACCATTGAGTTCCCTGAGGTGGGAAGTAAGGCAAGGACCAGGCGCAGTGCCCCCAAAGTCACCAGAGCATATATGAGCTAAACAGATCATACACAGCCCTCTAAAAATAAAGTGTTAACGGACACGAAAACCGGTGTAAACACACCAGAAACTGCAACACAGCACACTGAACTAGAGCCAACAGGGCTCAACAGTTAAGGAGTACTAAAGGTACCTAGAAAGACCCTAGACAGGCAATACAGCCTCTAGGATCTTCCTGCCAAAACTGGCATTAGCCGATGCCAGCACATCAACACGGTAGTGTTTGGAAATGGTGTGCACTGACGACCAAGCAGCTGCCTTGCACAACTGAACAGCCGAGGCCTGATTCTTGTAAGCCCAAGAGGCTCCAATAGACCTGGTAGAATGAGCCGTAACCCGAAAGGGCACAGGCTTCTTCCTCAATTCGCAAGCCCTACGAATGGTGGACTTAATCCAGGAAGCAATGGTAACCTTAGAAGCCGGCTTACCAGCCCTAGGACCCTCAGGAATGATGAAAAACGGGTCAGACTGGCAGTTGGACTCCGTAAGATGCACATAAATGTACGGCAGTGCACAACATCCAACAAGTGAAGATCCCTTTCCTTGTCAGATGTAGGGTCAGGACAAAAAGAAGGCACCACTATTTCCTGGTTAATGTGGAACTCAGAAACCACCTTCGGGAGAAATTCCTGAGAAGTGTGAAGAACCGCCTTGTTCTTATGATAAACCAAAAAAGGGGGTTTACAGGACAAAGCATTTAACTCCGCGACATGACGAACAGACACAATCACCAGGAGAAAAGCCATCTTCCAAGTCAAGAGACGTAAAGGAATGGGACTCTTAAAAGCAGGGCAAGCATGAGTAACACCCTGGAAGAAAACCTTGACATCAGGGATAATGGCAAGACGTCTCTGAAAGAAAACAGAGAGCGCAGAAGTCTGAACCTTCAAGGAAATCAAACTGAGACCCTTATCAACCCCATCCTGCAAGAAAGACAGGACCGTAGGGAGATCAAAGTCATGGGAAAGATCCTTATCAGCATACCAAGAGAGAAAGGGAGACCAAACCCGATGGTATGTCTTAGAAGAAACAGGCTTCCTAGCACAAAGCATAGTAGCAACGAAGAAGAAAAGCTCTTCTTCAAAATTGAGAATTCAACCTCCAAGCCATCAAACCCAAATGTTTCGACGTCTTCCTTCCACAGTTATCCCCGTAAAAGAAGATCCGGACGGTGGGGAAGTCGAAACGGTTCCGCCACAGACAGATCCAGAAACTCCGGAAACCAAGACTGGCGAGGCCAATATGGAGCAATCAGAATGACTGGAGATCGCTCCAGACGAAGCTTCCTCAGTACCCTGTGCAACATGGGAAGAGAGGGAAATATGTATGCTAGAAGAAAACTCCATGGACTGGGCATGGTATGCACTGCTAGAGCCTGAGGGTCATTCCAACGGAAGCAGAACAGCAGAACCTTCCTGCTATGTCTCGTCGTCATCAGATTGATCTGAGGAAGACCCCACTTCTGGACAATGAGATGGAAAACCTCCTGATTCAGTTCCCATTCTCCGCTGTCGATGGTGTGTCGACTTAAGAAGTCTGCCAGGACGTTGTCCACGCCTGGAATGTGAACTGCGGAAATAGCAGGAACATGATCTTCTGCCCAGGCCAAAATAGCCTAGACCTCCAACCAAGCTGCAAAACTTCTTGTGCCGCCTTGCTTGTTGATATAAGCTACAGCAGTGGTGTTGTCTGATTGGACTCGAACAGGACAACTCTCCAACAGGACCGGCAAATACCGGAGAGCATGGAAGAATGCTCGAAGCTCCAATACATTGATGGGAAGGAGACTCTCCTCCGGAGACCACCGGCCCTGGACATTCAGGTGGCCCAAGACCACACCCCATACCGATAGACTGGAATCTGTGGTTACAGTCATCCAGAAGGGAATCAGGAAGGCCCTGCCCTTCAGGAGATATGAGAGGTCGAGCCACCATGACAGACTCACTTACACATGTAGGGGGAAATAGACTGATATCTTCAAGAGATCCATCTGACCCTTGCAGGCCTGGATCACAAACCGCTGAAGCTCCCTCGCCTGAGCCATGGCGAACGGGACTACTTCCATGATGGAAATTAACTTCCCCACCAGAGACATCAACTTCTTGGCTGGCATCGGATCCAACTCTAGGACAGTGGATACTTTGCGTGCGATCTCGTGCGCTACCTCGTCCTTGAGGAACACCATCCCCTTCAATGTGTCAAAGAAAAGACCCAGGGAAATGAGACGCTGAGATGGAACCAGATCCGACTTGTCCATGTTCAAGATCCACCCATGATGGGAGAGAATGTGAATGCATTCCTGGACCTGATATTGCAGAAGCTCCAGAGATGAGGCCTTCAGCAGGAGATCGTCCATGTAAGGAGTAACTCTGACCCTGGTCCTGTGCAAGAGCGATATCAAGGCACCTAGGACCCGATTGAAGACCTGTGGAGCAGTAGACAGACCAAAGGGAATAGCAGAAAAAGTGCCCTTGGTCGCAGGCAAACCGGAGGTATGTGCAGGTATGCAGTCTGAAGATCCAGGGAGGCAAGAAACTCTCCAGGAGACATGGAGTCACTCACCGTCCACAGAGACTCCTGATGATAATGAGACTTGACCACAACGGAATTGAGATTCTTAAGGTCCAGGATAGGATGACATCCATCGTTCTTCTTGTTGACCACAAACAGTTTGGAATAGAAACCGAAACCCTGTTCTGGTTCGGGAACCGGCTCCAAAACCTCTTTGTCCAAAAGGGTCTGAACCACCCCAGTGAAAAGCCAAAGCTTGTCTGCCACCTGAGGAGTGTGTCAAAGATGAAACCTGAGCGGAGAAAGAGAGGTAAAGGGGATCCTGTACCCCTCTGTCATGACTTGAAGAACCCACGGATCTGCCACGGAGTCTGTCCAGACAGAGTGGTAAAAGTGCAGGAGGCCACCCACTGATTTGTGGGAACCGGGGTTCAATGAGTCATGCCAAAGAAGGTTTGGCAGTCTTGGGCTTAGCCAAGGACTGCTTGGGTCTCCACTGCTGTTTAGGCTTGTAGGAGGCACAAGGTATCTGGGGAACCGCCTGGGCCGCTGAGCATGCCTCAGTCTGAAAGGGACGAAAAAGCTGATTCCATCTGGACTGTGGCTTCTTCTTGGGGAGGAAAGGCAACAGGTGCTCTTCCCCCCAGTAGCCTCATTGATGAGGTCTTTTTGCTCAGGCCCAAACAGAGAGGTTCCCAAGAAAGGAAAGGAAAGAAGCGTCTTCTTGGAGGTAGTGTCAGCAGACCAGATCTTAAGCCAAAGAGCATGTCTGGCCATCACATGGTGGAAACTCTACCTACCAAACGTATGCAATCAAAAATCCCTGCAGACACATAATGTTGGGCTTCAGAAATATTAGCTAAGAGCCGCAACAAGTCAGAAGTTGGAGTGCCTTGATGGACAGCCACTGTTAGCTGGCTCAGTCCAAACTGCAATGGCTCTATTCATCCAAGCGGCCACAAAAGCAGGATGCAAGGAAGTATTGACTTCAACAAGGCCTCAATTTAGCTAATTTTCTAGACATAATAAGCTTCTTTTCAGGACGCTTCCACTCATCCAAGGCCAGACGGTCAAGAGTGGGACTGGGAGGAAAGCAGGTAGACTGCGTCTTAGGATCCTGAAACACATCAGAAGGGTCCTTGGGATCTTCAGATGCCAAGGGAATGTTCAAAGGTAGACTTTAAAGGGATAGTAATACTTCTTTTATCTTTATTTTATTTTGTAGGCATTAAAAAAACATGAAGAACGATATAAGTCTTATCTCTCAAACCTTTATGGTTTAAGAGATATTCACAAGCAAAATTTCCCACTCCCGCCCCTTTTACCTAGTGTAAGCCATCTCTTCTCAGATGGGGAATGCAGTCCATAGACCAGACAGATAAAAGAAGGGGGCAATATTCTTACAGTGAGAACAATGAAGGTCCTGCCTCCCTAGACAAGTTTTTCAGGTTTTTCCCTTATCTTAATTGAAGATTGTCCCTCTCTGCAATCTACTTGGGCACCTCCCTTCTGATCTGGCTGAGCAGTAATACATCAGTAAAAGGGGCGGGAGGGGGAAACTTTGTCACTGAATTACTCTAGAAATACAACTCTGACAGAACTCCAAAGTCCAAATACTATGATGATTAATTAGAGCTGCTTTTATTATGAAACATTACTATCCCTTTAAATATTTAGTAGTAGCCTTAAACTCCTGTAACCAAGTTGGCTCTAATACATGGTTGGAGGTCCCTGGAGGTGGCTCAGGGGCAGCAGCGAATGTAGGGCATAAATGACCTGAGTATTCTCTAGGTAACCCTGATTGACATAAGGAACAATGCACAATTGGGGTCACAGACGTCCCAGGGTCCTTAGTCTTAGGCTTAGCCCCAAGTTCAGACGGATTAGACATTCTTATAGTGTCACAAACGTCTCAATATATCTGGTATACGCTAAACAGTGTTTAAGATTAAAATTTCACCCCCAGAAATCTCTAAAATGCACTTATCTGGCAGGTGAATGGTTCATCAGCTGAGGAGAGAAGGAAAGCTCCAGCCCTGCATAGGATACTTGTGAAGGGATGAAAGAAAATGGCGACCGCAACGGGAGCCAATCAGTAAAAAGCGCGCGAAGCAAGCGCTCATGGGAAATGTAGTTTCCCTGTACAAGTACCCCAAACAGTGCCCAAAGCCCCCCAAAACACTTAGAGCATGAACCAGATGATAGAACAAGGGTAGACAAACAAAATGAGCCATCTCTGAAGTCTCTACGATGAGCGATTGCAGAGATATGTCCCAAACAGTAAAGTCTCAGAGGTGAATGGAGCATGGCGTCTATATAGTAAAAACAAATTTTACAAAATTTACACTGAGGTAAAAAAAATTAGCAAATACACCAGAAAACATTTTAAAAGTGAAATACACACTGCCCCCAACTGGGAAAGTGTTGAAAAGTACCCGGACCATGTCAAAATAGCATACAAAGGGTTCAATTACCACAGAAAAACTGCTCCAAGCCACCCAACAAACATACAGACAAACCCAATGAGTGCAGGAGTATGTAACAGGAACTCCAATTGAGAACTCTATGTGGAGAGTAAGTGTGGGACAAGTGGACCTCAGAACTCAAGGGGTTAACTCACATTTTTTGTAGGTCTTCTGTCTTCAGATTACCATGTATTTAAGAAGATGCCTCCGTGGGCCACTCCTGGGAAAGAACTTGTCCAGCAAGATTTTCCCCTCAGGGCTAAAAGGTCCACCATAGCACCTGGAAACTGAGCTATCCACATCTAAGGGCATTGTCAGTTATGGTAATCTGCCTAATGGTGGTATTCCATATCTAACATATAACAATAAAACAGTAAAACTAAAGCAGAACATATTCTCTGTATTTCCTCTTCAAAGGAAACGATCTAACTGGAGAATACTGGCTACTGCAGGCTGAGAGGGAAGGTAGGCTCCACCCAGCACTTCTTATTCAAGAAAGTTTCCTGTCTTACTTAAAGGGGCAGGTCACCTACCAAAGTTACCAGTAACCTATATTGGACGATAGAGAAAAACTGATGTGCCTTTATTAAGACAATGCTGCCAGAAGAAAAGTCCTTTTGTTTTTGGCTTTTTTTTTTTTTTCTATTTTATTATTTAATTTTCTTTGGAATTTATTGAAACTGTACAAGGACTACGTCACCTAGTAACCTCATGTCACAATAGCTGGTTCTGGCTCAGGGTGTCCTTAATGCATGTGTTCATGTGTATATAGGGTCTCTATTCTTCTGGCAGCATTGTCTTAATAAAGGCCCATTGGAGGGCCGTAAACGTCGATATAAATTTTTTCTGTGTTAGATAAACATTTTTCTTCATAAAATCCTGTGAGTTCTTGCCTGGCTATTGTAATTTTTGGTGATACTACACCCATATAATTATTTAGTGAGCACCCAGGACTCCTTTAATCATCTTTGCCAGATTAGTTAGAGACCAAGATTTCTACCATGCTTGGGGAGATGAGGACCATGGGTCCAGTATGGCTCATCATATAATCTGCTTTTGACAATGATGGCGTATAATAAAAGACCAGTTAGGAAAATATGAATATGAAGGCAGGTGTGTGTTTGTGTGTGGTAGGTTTTTAAATCAAACTGCATTCAAGAAGGTACAGTAAAATTGGGTTCTTCTGGGGAAAAAATAGGATGTACAGAGAAACAGGTCTCCCTAACCCCTGTTTCATCCCCTGGCATATGAGCATCACTCCCAGGCTCTACAAATGAAATTAAGCCACCTCTGCAATTTTGGTTGCTCAGCACTGAACCTAGATGTCTCACTTGATGTGCCACTAAATTTACATGGATCAAATGTAGATCCAGAGTCATCACTGAATCTGACAAACATGACATGACATCCCTACACAGTGTAGCTCATCATTCTTTTCGACATACTAAATCAAACAACTGCAAGTATTAAAAAGTAGAAAGCAAAATACCAAACACTGCAAGCATATAGTCCTATTTGCCATAATAAATCAAAGTTGCAAGAAAAAAAAAAAAAAAAAGTAGGGGGGGACGTGATGACGTAGTGGACGTGAGATGCGGCTTACGCGCTAGGAGGTGGAGGTGAAGGAGGAGGACGCAATGGAGTTTGGAACGCCGAACTGACTGAGGGAACTCTAAGGGCGTTGAGCAGTGCGGTTAAGCCTCGAGTGGTGCAGTACGAAGTGGGCTGTTAGACCTGTGGGCCATTAAGTTGTGGGCCCTTTATATTTGTAAAACGCTGGAAAAAGGAGGTTGCGGCAAAGATTAAAAGACCGGAGTCAGGTGGAGAAAATCTCGGCTTGGAGACGAGGTCTTATCTTGTGAAGGTCAAGCTATGGTGATAAGAAGGCATGAAATTGTGGTGCCATCTTAAACAACGGCTTATAAATTAAGCGAGAGATCCGGAGGGATAATTGTGGAGAATGGCGATTATCAATGGGCCGCTGTATGAAGTTCAGAAGGAGCGGACAATTATACAAACGAAAGGGTCACAGTGAGTAGCCTATTGGGGCATTAAACTGAAGATAAAATATTACTTTCCTTGTAGAGAAGTCCTAAACGCTAGACCCGAAATAAGTAATAATTTACTGTGTACCAAGGTGAGTGACTTCGAGAGAAGTAGAAAGAAAACAGCAGACTCCAAATATTCCTTAAAGGGCAAGAAGGCCTAACAGAGTCAAAGAATCGCACTGCATAAAGATAGAACAAACTCCTGGAAGTATTTGTAGCTAAAATAATAGAAGATGTGCTGGATTGAGTGGTACAAATAATGGGTTATAAGGCCAGAGAGTGAGTTTATGTTAATGATTAATGAGCCTACTGTTCAGGATACTTCTTTATATTTTTGGACAATAAAATGGGTCCTAAGAAGGATAAGGACAAAGAGAAGCAGTTGAGTACTGAGAAAAATAAACAAATTAATACTTATTATTCTCCTAGGGACTCCTCTAAGCAAGGTAAAAACTGCAGTCCCAGTGTGGAGAATTTGGTTTTAGAGACACATAAAGAAGATCTGGAAACTGTGAGGTTATATGTCTTACAAGGAGGGATTGATTGCCCTCAGATGATTATGCAGGAATTAATAGCATCAATGATGGACAATCTGTATTTAAAGATCAAAAGAGATGTGGAAGAAAATGTGAATGAGTTAAAAACAGAACTCAATTTAATGTCGGTTAATCTTACAGCACAAAGTAATACGACACTGAATATTCAAGAAGAATTAAATCAGATTCGAGAAGAAAATAAGTGTCTTCAGAAAAAAATTACAGTTTTGGAGGATAATTTGGTGGATATGGAAGATAGGTCACGAAGAAAAAATGTTCGAATAAGAGGAATACCAGAGAAGATTCATCAAGAGGATTTGGGAGCCTATCTTACGGAATTTTTCCAATGTCTTTTACCACAACAAGATCTGAATTTAGACATTATGGAACGGTTCCATAGACTGAGGAAGTCCAAAAGGATAAGCGAGGATCTACCTAGAGAAAACAGATGTTACAGGATGACAGATATAAATATTTAAAAATATTTTTGGATATATCTCTAGCTACTCGTCAGAAGAGAAAAAAAACGGAGTCTATTACAGGTGTATTGAGGGAGGCAAAACATCCCATATAAATGGGGGATTCCTCCATCAATAAAAGTGACCCACGATAATAAAAGTTTTCATTTTAGAGATCCTGCAACTGCAAGGGAGGAGATTCAACAGTGGGGTCTTAGGATAGAGGGTTGATGGGCTCACTATAGAAAGGTCGAAGTAACCGGTATTTGATTTTTAATCGCAAGAATGGGTTAGGTGTTAGATGAGAGGGTGGAGAGTTTAATGAATGCTAGAATAAGATTTGTGTTTAAATCTGGAAGAAAGTATGAAATGTTAAAAAAGGATATTAATCAACTTGGTAGAGTTTTTTGATGGTAGTGCATGTGGCTGCTCAATCTGGGACCCCACTTGGACACTGGAATAATATTAGTTGTGTAGTTAGATATTAAGGTTTTGTTTTTTTTGTTTTTATAGAGGGAGGGGTTAGTTTTACTGAGGATAATTGGGCATATGGGTTATAATGTATTTTTTTTTTTTAAAAGTTCCTAAAGTGGTGGGGGTAGAGGTGTCCACATGGGGGTTCTCTTTAGGATTGAGCAGCAATCGTACACAAATTGTCAATGATTGTGGGGAAAAGACGTGTGGTGTATTTAAAGGTGGATTTCAGAGAGGAAAGAAAGGGGAAGAAATTGTTAGGTATATGTATGAGTAAGTACGTATGTGTATATGTAGGGGTTTTAAGACCTATGGGTAGCTACATATATATAGTGGTATGTAAGGTGTGTGGGAATGGGTTTTTAGTGTGTGTGTGTCTAATGTGAGAAAGTTAGATAATAGATTAATAAATCTCTCCTCCTTTGGAGTTACTGTTTTTTTGGTTATTGGGTGTGAATCTCCCTCTAGATGTCTGGAGATATGGGAGAAAAAGGAGGTCTGGCGTTTTAATATAAGGTGGATGAAGATAAAGGAGAGAGGAAGAGTGATGGTGAGAAAGAGAGAGGAGAGATGGAAGGAGTAGAGGGAAGGGGATAGAGTAAATAGGGAGAGAGAATAAGGTTATAAGGGGTTTAATTAAAATAGGAGTTAAGGATTTTTGAGGAGAAAGTTATTCTTGAATAGAGTTAGATAACTAGTTGAAGATAAAGGTTAAGATTAAGGATTACACTAAGAGATTTAAGTTAGTGCACACAGAGTAGGCATTGAGATGGAAATATTTAAATTGTATAAATGCACTATGATGATTATATGGAGTAGAGGTTGTTTATAAAAGACACAAGGTTTTTTGGTTTTTTTTTTTTTTTGTTCTCCTTCCTCCTCCTTTCTCTTTGGAGGAAGAAAAGAAAGGGGAAGGAAATCAAAGGTGTTGTTAGATACACTGGGTATGTAAAGAAAGGGGGAAGATGAGGTTTGGGGAAGTTATAGATGGAGGGGGGATTATGATATTGTTGGTAAGGAAGTAGGGTTCTTAAAGGTTGAGGAGATGGTTGTTTTAAGAGTAGGGTTTAAATGTTAGTCTGGGTAGGCATGTTTGATATGTTTGAAAGTTGTGGTATTTGTGTAGGTGATTTTGAGTTGAGATGAGGGTAGGTAGGTTGGTGGGTTTGTGAATGTAATGAGAGATATGAGAGGAAAGGAAGGAGAAGATAGAGTGACAGATTTTACATTCTTTTCGGGTTAATAGTTTGGCTACGGTTTAAAGCATATCATTTTGTCACCTCCGCCAACTACAAGTAGGCTTTGGGAGGAAGGAGGTAGGAAGACTAATCAATGTACACATTGATTGGGAGGGTAAGGGGCTTAGAGGAAGGATGGACGCAGGTGGAGCGACTGTTCCTTCCTATCACGGTGCCCGTGATTGCTGCAGTTCCTTGTCTGTCACCAGTAGGGGGCTGCTATTGGCTGTCTGCAGATAGCCCGCCTTTCATTGCCTATTTAAACCTGGATTGGGCACCCTTTGGTTGCCCTTTCGTGTTGTTTCTGACCTTCTTGCTATCACTATGCCAGTGATAGCTGGGCCTCTGTTCCAGTGTTCCTGATCTCATGTGTTCCTGAGTTCCTGATCTCTACTGTTCCAGTGTTTCCTGCATGCTGAAGTACTTCCAGTCCTGGTTCCGGCCTAGTCTCTGGTGTTGCAGTTCCTGCTGAACTTCTTCTCTGCTGTTTCCTGACCTGACTGATCGTTGCTGGTTCCTGTCATCGCATCGCCTGTCTCCTGTATCCTGGCGACCTCCTGCCTGGTCGTGTCGGCGACATTGCTTGTTACTCCAGTGTGCAGTCACTGGTTTGTTCAACAGCCTATCGGCTATACAATTCTGTGTTGGTCCCAGCGTGCGGACGCTGGTTTGCTCCTAAGCCTTGCGGCTAGGCAAACTCGCTTGTTACACCAGTGTGCGGTCACTGGTTTGCTCCAAAGCCTATCGGCTATACAATCCTGTGTTGGTCCCAGCGTGCGGACGCTGGTTTGCTCCAAAGCCTTGCGGCTAGACAAACTCGCTTGTTACACCAGTGTGCGGTCACTGGTTTACTCCAAAGCCTATCGGCTATACAATCCTGTGTTAGTCCCAGCGTGCGGACGTTGGTTTGCTCCAAAGCCTTGTGGCTAGACAAACTCGCTTATTACACCAATGTGCGGTCACTGGTTTGCTCCAAAGCCTATCGGCTGTACTATCCTGTGTTGGTCCCAGCGTGCGGACACTGGTTTGCTCCAAAGCCTTGTGGCTATACAAACTCGCTTGTTACACCAGTGTGCGGTCACTGGTTTGCTCCAAAGCCTATCGGCTATACAATCCTGTGTTGGTCCCAGCGTGCGGACGCTGGTTTGCTCCTAAGCCTTACGGCTATACTAACTCGCTTGTTACACCAGTGTGCGGTCACTGGTTTGCTCCTAAGCCTATCGGCTATACAATTCAGTGTTGGTCCCAGCGTGCGGACGCTGGTTTGCTCCAAAGCCTTGCGGCTTTACGATTCCCGTTAGTCTCAGTGTGTGTACACTGGGTTGCTTACGATCCTGTCAATTTGCCATTACCATCTGACTGCTGCTACTATCTCTGGGCTGCCCTGCCCGGTATTGGTAAGGCCGGTAGAACCTTTTGCCACATTCCATCTGAGGTTGCCTTACCCGGTATTGGTAGGGCCGGTAGAGCCTACATTATGAATCTATTGAGGCTGCCTTGCCCGGTAATTTGGTAAGGCCGGTAGAACCGTTATGCGATTCCATCTGCAGGTTGCCTTACCCGGTATTGGCAAGGCCGGTAGAGCCTAACATTCTATTACTTTAGACTGTCCTGTCCGGTATATTGACAGGACCGGTAGAGTCTGCCTTCTGTCTTGTGATATTCTGAATATATCTGTATGTATGTGATTGCCATCCTATGTTATCAATTTATTATTTCAATAAAATTGATTTTTACCTAAAACTTGTGTCTGAGAGTCATAATAAACCGTGACAGTACAAAAGGGCCATGACCTCAGACAGCAAAGGTGAAGGTAATGCACAGAATATCCATTGGAGGATGGATGTGCACGAGCAATGTTTGGATCAGTTGGCAGTTGCAATTCAAACGATCCTTGAACGCACGGTACTTGCTGACAAGTCTAGCTCTAGCCCGGTGGTCTCGCCAAGTCAGACACCGGAGAGTGATACCAGACCCCTAGGGGGCACTGTTAAAGGGTTAACGGCTTCTGCACCCTTGCCGCTAAGATACGATGGTGACCCTAGTCTCTGCAGAGGGTTCATCAACCAACTCGAGATTTTTATGGAATTGACGGCACACGCATTTCCCAATGATCGTAGTAAGGTGGGGTTTACACTATCTTTGCTCACTGGCAGAGCTTTGGCTTGGGCTAACCCCTTGTGGGAGAATGCTAAACCTTGTACTAAAGACTTTAGAGAATTTGTGCAATCCTTTCGAAGAGTGTTTGAGCCTCCTGGTAGAACCACCTCTGCTGCCAAACGCCTTATGGAGATACATCAGGGCAGGCGTACAGTAGGCGACTACGCCATCGAATTCCGCACATTGGCAGCAGAGGTAGGTTGGAATAACGAGGCATTATTGGCAGCTTTTTCTCAAGGCCTGAATGACCACATTAAGGACAAAATCGCTGCTAAAGATCTACCTATTGATCTAGATGACTACATTGAATATGTTATGATAATTGACTCCAGAATACGTGAGAGATCAATTGCCAGAGATCGTAAGTTACGGTCAAAGAATAATGAGCCTAGTGGCATGTTTTGCCCACCCATCCCTCCCCTGGCATTGAAGTCTAGTGAACCTGTACAGGAGACAAGTGAACCTATGCAAATAGGCTTCACTAGACCAACCAAGGCTGAGAGACTTTATCGCAGAAGACAAGGGTTGTGTTTATACTGCGGTAAAAAAGGGCATTTGCTAAATTCCTGTCCGGTACGTCCGGGAAACGCACACACCTAGGGTACCTTGGGGGACAGGCCCTAGGTGGTGTACAATCGTCCCCAGTGTCGGGCACAATGAAACCCACCATACAGGTGGTATTATCTTGGGCACAACGCTCTGTGGAGGTTTTGGCCTTGGTTGACTCTGGTGCAGCAGGGTATTTTATGGATAATACCTTTGCTGAATTGCACGGAGTTCCACGCATTGAAAGAGAAAATCCCTTGACTATTGAAGCGATTGATGGCAGACCCTTAGAACCGCCTCAGGTTATGTTTGAAACTATGCCACTGTCTATGACTATTGGGGCACTTCACAGAGAAGAGCAGCAGTTTCAACTGATTAATTCTCCGCACCATGAGGTAATATTGGGCTTTCCGTGGTTACAGTTACATAACCTACAATGTGATTGGAAAAAGTGTGAAATTGCTGCTTGGTCCCAGTTTTGTATGGACAAGTGCGTCATCCAGTCTGTTAAGGTCCTGTGCACCTCCTCGGCTATACCAACAGTTTGGCGATGTTTTTAGCAAAGGAGAGGCCAGTTTGCTACCTCAGCATAGACCTTATGATTGTTGCATCGAATTGCAGCCTGGGGCAGTACCTCCGAAAGGACGCACTTATCCATTATCTTGTGAGGAAAATAAGGCTATGGAGGATTACATTTCTGATGCCCTTGCTAGAGGGATCATACGAAAATCTACCTCTCCAGCTGGGGCTGGGTTCTGTTTTGTAAAAAAGAAAAATGGCGAATTAAGACCATGCATTGACTACCGGGGCTTGAATAAACTAATGGCAAAAAACGCACACCCAATGCCACTCATCACCGAGCTTTTGACAGGCTTAAGGGCGCTTCGATTTTTACCAAATTGGACCTACGGGCCGCTTACAATCTGGTGCGCATTCGGGCAGGTGATGAGTGGAAAACTGCCTTCAATACTCGAGCTGGGCACTACGAGTATCTAGTAATGCCATTTGGGCTATGTAATGCCCCCGCAGTTTTCCAGGAACTGATAAACGATGTTCTGAGAGATATGTTACAGACATGTGTTGTGGTTTATCTGGACGATATATTGATTTACTCTCAAGACATGGCACAGCACATCAAAGATGTACCCGCAGTATTGCTACGACTCCGTGAGAACAAATTATTTTGTAAACTGGAAAAATGTGACTTTCATAGAACCAGTGTGCCATTCTTGGGGTTCATAATTGGCAATGATGGCATTGCCATGGACAAGGATAAGTTGTCAGCTGTCTTACAATGGCCAAAACCCAAGGGGCTTAAAGCCATACAGCGTTTCCTGGGTTTCGCTAATTATTATAGGCGGTTTATTAAGAACTTTTCTTCCATTGTTAAACCTTTGTCCGATCTTACGCACAAGGGCGCTAATCCTTCTTGTTGGCCGGTAACCGCTGAGAATGCCTTTGAGAATTTGAAGCTGGCATTTGCTGCGCCTCCTGTGTTATCCCACCCCAATCCTCTACTTCCATTTACGTTAGAGGTGGATGCCTCAGATATTGGGGTTGGGGCAGTACTTTCGCAATGACACGAGAAAGGTGGTACTCTCAGACCTTGTGGGTTTTTCTCTAAGAAGTTGACTGTCACTCAAGGCCACTATGAGATAGGTGACAAAGAATTATTGGCCATTATCCTCGCTCTTAAGGAGTGGCATCATTTGCTTGAAGGTACCAAGACTCCCGTATTAATCCTAACAGATCATAAAAATCTGACTTATCTCTCGGAGGCCAAGAGATTGTCCTCCCGTCAGGCCAGGTGGGCACTGTTCCTGTCTCGATTTAATTTCATTGTATCATACTTACCGGGGTCAAAGAATATCAGGGCGGATGCACTGTCAAGACAATTTGAGGCCGACAGTGACAGAGTGGAAGCGCCAGTACCCATCATCCAACCTGATAGAATACTGGCTACTATACGCACGAGTATCACTTCTCCTTTAGGGGAGGAGATCCTGGCCTCTCAGGGGTCCGCTACCCATGAAACTCCAGTGGGCAAATGTTTTGTCGATGAACCATTTCGTACTAGGCTGCTTGAAACCTACCATTCCTCTAAGGCTGCGGGACATATTGGTAGAGACCAATTGTTATGGTCCCTTTCTCAGTTATTTTGGTGGCCCTCCATGAGAAACGATTGTGCCGAATTTACGAATGCCTGTGCCACCTGTGCCCGCGCTAAGACCCGAGACATCTCCCTGTGGGCTTGCTTCAACCGGTGCCTAATGGCGAACGCCCCTGGTCTCATGTTTCCATTGATTTTATGGGAGAGTTGCCTATGTCCAAGGGGTACTCCTTTATATTCATGGTGGTGGACAGGTTTTCTAAAATGGCTCATTTCGTGCCCCTCCGTGGTCTTCCTTCAGCGAAGGAATTGGCAATGGTGTTCGCCAGAGAAGTATTCCGGTTGCATGGAGTGCCTAGGGTACTGGTGTCTGACAGGGGGAGCCAGTTTGTGTCTAGATTTTGGAGGGCATTTTGCCAACAGATGGGCATACAGCTGTCCTTCTCCTCTGCCTACCATCCCCAGACCAATGGAGCCGCTGAACGAGCTAATCAGGGCTTGGAACAATTTCTCCGTTGTTTCGTTACTGACCATCATGATAATTGGTCCGATTTGTTGCCTTGGGCAGAGTTCGCCAGGAACTGTGCGGTCAATTCTTCATCTGGGAGCTCTCCATTTCTGATTAATTATGGGTTCCAGCCCTGTTTGCTTCCAGACTCATTTCAGACACAACAGATTCCAGCTCTGGATGAGCATATCGAGCAACTCCGTTCCACATGGGCACAAGTTCAGAAGGCACTTGGTCAGTCATTTCAGCGTCATCAGCGTCATGCTAATCGCAGAAGGCTTCCAGCGGTTTCCTTTCAGGTTGGGGATAGAGTATGGCTTTCCTCCAGAAATCTCAAGCTGCAGGTTCCGTCTAATAAGTTGGCTCCCCGGTTTATTGGTCCATACAGAGTTATTCGCAACATTAACCCTGTCTCCTATGCACTAGACCTACCTGCATCCATGCGTATCCATAATGTGTTCCATGTGTCCCTTCTTAAGCCTCTGGTTTGCAATCGCTATACTACCACACCTGTGGTGCCAGGACCTGTTGAGGTCGAGGGCCAGGAGGAGTACGAGGTTCAGAGCATTATTGATTCCCGTAGGCTTAGAGGAAGGGTACAGTACCTGGTACATTGGAAAGGGTATGGTCCTGAGGATCGATCATGGGTGGATAGTACGGACCTTCATGCACCTAGGCTAACTAGGGCCTTTCATGCCAATTACCCACAGAAACCTAGACCCTATTCTAGGAGAGGGGGTCTTTGAAGGGGGGGTACTATCACGGTGCCCGTGATTGCTGCAGTTCCTTGTCTGTCACCAGTAGGGGGCTGCTATTGGCGGTCTGCAGATAGCCCGCCTTTCATTGCCTATTTAAACCTGGATTGGGCACCCTTTGGTTGCCCTTTCGTGTTGTTTCTGACCTTCTTGCTATCACTATGCCAGTGATAGCTGGGCCTCTGTTCCAGTGTTCCTGATCTCATGTGTTCCTGAGTTCCTGATCTCTACTGTTCCAGTGTTTCCTACATGCTGAAGTACTTCCAGTCCTGGTTCCGGCCTAGTCTCTGGTGTTGCAGTTCCTGCTGAACTTCTCTGCTGTTTCCTGACCTGACTGATCGTTGCTGGTTCCTGTCATCGCATCGCCTGTCTCCTGTATCCTGGCGACCTCCTGCCTGGTCGCGTCGGCGACATTGCTTGTTACTCCAGTGTGCGGTCACTGGTTTGCTCCACAGCCTATCGGCTATACAATTCTGTGTTGGTCCCAGCGTGCGGACGCTGGTTTGCTCCTAAGCCTTGCGGCTAGGCAAACTCGCTTGTTACACCAGTGTGCGGTCACTGGTTTGCTCCAAAGCCTATCGGCTATACAATCCTGTGTTGGTCCCAGCGTGCGGATGCTGGTTTGCTCCAAAGCCTTGCGGCTAGACAAACTCGCTTGTTACACCAGTGTGCGGTCACTGGTTTACTCCAAAGCCTATCGGCTATACAATCCTGTGTTAGTCCCAGCGTGCGGACGTTGGTTTGCTCCAAAGCCTTGCGGCTAGACAAACTCGCTTATTACACCAGTGTGTGGTCACTGGTTTGCTCCAAAGCCTATCGGCTGTACTATCCTGTGTTGGTCCCAGCGTGCGGACGCTGGTTTGCTCCAAAGCCTTGCGGCTATACAAACTCGCTTGTTACACCAGTGTGCGGTCACTGGTTTGCTCCAAAGCCTATCAGCTATACAATTCTGTGTTGGTCCCAGCGTGCGGACGCTGGTTTGCTCCAAAGCCTTGCGGCTATACAGACTCGCTTGTTACACCAGTGTGCGGTCACTGGTTTGCTCCAAAGCCTATCAGCTATACAATTCTGTGTTGGTCCCAGCGTGCGGACACTGGTTTACTCCAAAGCCTTGCGGCTATACAAACTCGCTTGTTACACCAGTGTGCGGTCACTGGTTTGCTCCAAAGCCTATCAGCTATACAATTCTGTGTTGGTCCCAGCGTGCGGACGCTGGTTTGCTCCTAAGCCTTACGGCTATACTAACTCGCTTGTTACACCAGTGTGCGGTCACTGGTTTGCTCCTAAGCCTATCGGCTATACAATTCAGTGTTGGTCCCAGCGTGCGGACGCTGGTTTGCTCCAAAGCCTTGCGGCTTTACGATTCCCCTGTTAGTCTCAGTGTGTGTACACTGGGTTGCTTACGATCCTGTCAATTTGCCATTACCATCTGACTGCTGCTACTATCTCTGGGCTGCCCTGCCCGGTATTGGTAAGGCCGGTAGAACCTTTTGCCACATTCCATCTGAGGTTGCCTTACCCGGTATTGGTAGGGCCGGTAGAGCCTACATTATGAATCTATTGAGGCTGCCTTGCCCGGTAATTTGGTAAGGCCGGTAGAACCGTTATGCGATTCCATCTGCAGGTTGCCTTACCCGGTATTGGCAAGGCCGGTAGAGCCTAACATTCTATTACTTCAGACTGTCCTGTCCGGTATATTGACAGGACCGGTAGAGTCTGCCTTCTGTCTTGTGATATTCTGAATATATCTGTATGTATGTGATTGCCATCCTACGTTATCAATTTATTATTTAAATGAAATTGATTTTTACCTACAACTTGTGTCTGAGAGTCATAATAAACCGTGACACTTCCTTTGCAACCTCACAAGTATAGGTGGTTTTATCAGTTTGTGGTTGAGAAGGACTACAGTCCCTGCGCGCTGCTAAGGTTGCTTTTTTGGGTCCAGGAAACAGGGGGGATAAGTCCTAATGTTGTTGTATTTGTTTTATGTGATGTGATCCAGACTGGCAGGTATAGAAGAATGGAGATAAAAAGACGGATGGGAGATATAAATCCAAATGGTGAGAATCATTACTTGTAATGTAAGGGGATTAAACCATCCCACAAAAAGAGCTATGGTTTTTAAGTTGATAAAGGAACAGAAGGCCCAAATAATATTGCTACAGGTGACTCATTTATTGAAAAAGGATTTTGAGAAGTATTTCTCAGATAGATTTGAGTTTAAAATGTGTGCTGCTTTGCCATTAGATAAAAAAAGAGGGGTAGCGATACTTGTAACCAAAGAAATAGACTTTCAGTTGGAATTTCAAGAAATAGATGAGGAGGCGAGATATATAATTGTAGTAGGGAAGATTCAAAATGAATATGTTACGTTAGTAAATATCTCTACGGAAAAATTTGTGAGAGATTTATATAAGAAGGTGGATAAGATCAGGAAAGGAAAGTTTATTATTGGTGGGGATTTTAATTTAGTATTGGATGAAAAAGTAGATAGAATTTCAGAGAGAGGGGGGAAAGTATTGGGGAGAGTTAAGAAAATCCAGTTTCTTCAAAATGTATTAAAGAAATATGACATGTATGATGCATGGAGGGTACTTAACCCAAATATAAGGGATTATACATGTTATTCAAAGACATTTAATTGTTACTCAAGAATAGATATGTTTTGTGTAAACAGACAGGTGATAGAAGCTACTCAAAAAGTTCTTATCCAGGATATAACATGGTCAGACCATAGTGTAGTGATATTAGATTTGAAAGTAGGAGGAGAGGGGAGGGTAAGAGATAGCTGGAGATTGAATAGTAGATTAATACATACAAAGGAAGATATAGAAAGTATAAGAACGGTTATTAGGAGTTATTTTAGGGAAAATGAGTGGGGAGAAGTGTCAGATCCTATGGTATGGTGTGCATTTAAGGCAGTTCTACGGGGACATTTTATAAAGATGGGATCGAAAGAGAAAAAGAAAAATGGTAGTTCCCTGACGGAGTTATATATTGAGTATTACCATAAAACTACATTAAATAAAGTTAAGCCCAGTGTTGAGAGGTCGGTGACAAGGAATAAAATTAACAAAGGGTTGTTAGAACAAACTAATAAGAATTTAGAGTATTTAAAGTCTAAATGGTATTATAAGGGAAACAGGGCGGATGAATTGTTAACTAATCGGGTCAAGGGCAAAAGGACCCGTAATAAGATCAATAAAATAGTGACGGAACAGGGAGTTCAGCAAGTCCCAAATAAAATAAGTGAAGTGTTTGCGCAGTACTATAGTAAGCTGTATAATATTTCGGCAGAAAATGTTGAGATGCGAGATTTTTTTAGTGGAAGAAGGTTTCAACATCTTTCGGAGATACAGTTAGGTAAACTAAATCGTCAATTTGTTAAGGAAGAAATTAGGGCAGCAATTGATGCTATGAGAGCAGATAGTGCCCCTGGACCGGATGGTAATTCAAATCTTTTTTATAAAAGGTTTAAGGAAGAGTTAGTAGGACATTTGCTGAAAACATTTAATTCTATGGTTGATATAAGGCAGGTCCCCATAGAAATGTTGAGTGCAAATATAATTCCTATCCTTAAGCCAGGGAAGAATCCCGATAAGGTTACAACATATAGGCCAATATCTCTGTTAAATGGGGATGTTAAGATTTATGCTAGTGTTCTAGCAACAAGGATACAGGAAGTGTTAGAAGATTTGATCCATCCGGACCAGGTGGGAATTGTGAAAGGTAGGTCGTCTGCTAGTGCAACTAGAGGCTTGATAGATATAATTCATGCCTCTGGGACTCCCTTCCTGGCCCTGTCGTTAGATGCTGAGAAAGCTTTTGACAGGGTCAGGTGGGATTTCCTAGGGGCATCTTTGCAGGCCTTTGGTTTTGAAGGGTGGATATATGAAGCTGTGATGGCTCTTTACGCCTCCTCAAGGGCAAGGATAGTGGGTAGTGGTTTGAAGTCAGAATGGTTTCAAGTTAGTAATTGGGTAAGGCAAGGCTGCCCCTTGTCTCCTATTTTATATTTATTTACGACAGAATCCCTGGCGATGGATATAAGATCCACAGCTGGGGTACAAGGGGTTCATATTGGGGATAGACAGTTTAAGTTGTTTTTATATGCGGATGATTTGTTGATATTGCTGGAGCAGCCTAGGGAGTCATTACAGGAGCTTATGAAGATTATTGAAAATTATGCTGTCTTCTCTAATTATAAGTTAAATATAGATAAAACCATGGTCCTGGATAAGAACTTAAGTCAGAGTATGAAGGTGGAGATAAAAGATAAATATAAGTTTACCTGGGTTAAAAGGGAATTAGTATATTTAGGTGTTAAAATAACGGGAAATCCGGGAAGACTCTTAGAAGTGAATGTTTTACCACCGTTAAAACAGACCAATAGTAAACTGAAGGAATTGAAAAACGCAGAGATTTCTTGGATGGGGAGAATAAATTTTGTTAAAGCATATATTATGCTGAAATGGGTGTATTTATTTCGCATGGTCCCTAGAAAGATTCCGCATATTTGGTTAAGTATGATTCAAAAAAGTTTGCGTAATTATATATGGAATTATAAGGTCCCTAGAATTAATCAAAAATTGTTATCCCATAAAATTGGACAGGGTGGATTAGGGATGCCGATAATTATGGATATACATAAAGCATGTCTGTTCTCACATACAATTAATATATTGAAAGAAAATGTGATTAAGGACTCATGGTATTATATTGAATCAGGAAGTTTAGGGAAAATAGATTTACAGGATTTATTTTGGAATGTCCATAGTTTGATTAATAAGGTGAAATTTGGGGGACTCAAACAGTTACACAGATTATGGCTTAACATAAAAAATAAATTAAATATGCAAGGGAAAATCCTGGATTGTTTACCACTTAGAATTTTAGAGGCTAATATACAAGATTTGAAATTAGATAGGTGGAAAGCAAAAGGAATTAATGTTATAGGAGATTTGGTTAAGAGGAATAAGATTAAATCATTTCAAGAACTGAAAGCTCAATATAATATCCTTGAAGGTGAAATATATACATATATAAGGGCGAGTCATTTTTTGGTGAAGCATAGGATGAATCATCCTTCTAAAAATATTCTGAAGTTAACAGAGATTATAAAAAAATCCTCTCAATAAGAATTTGATTACTTCTTGCACAAGGTTATTATCTAATATGAGATTGAAACTTATATTTCCAGCTCTGAAAATGTGGGAACAAGATCTACAGGTGGAAATAGAGGAAAAGTAACGGACACGAACATTGAAGTTAGTCCACCAGGCAGTTCATTGTTTAAATTTGGTAGAGAATCATTATAAAATGGTAAATAGATGGCATTTGGTGCCATCTAGGCTACATAAAATCTATGATACAGTTCCGCATAACTGTTGGCGCTGCAATACGGCCTATGCAGATGTCATGCATGTCTGGTGGACATGTAGAGAGGTTCAGTAAATGTGGAATGAGGTTATCCTGCGGATAGACGAGATATGTAGGATAAGGTTGGACGGTACGCCAGGGCAGATTCTGCTCCACCTTAATTGGCAAATTATGAGTAAGGTACAAAGGCTGATGATAATTCATATATTGATTGTGACAAAATTAGAGTTAGCAAAATGCTGGAAAACAAGTGCTGTACCGACCTGGGCTCTTATTAAACAACATTGTAAACATAATTTTAAGATGGAGCAGAATCTCACTAGATGGGTAGGGATTAAAAAGGGATGGTTTGAATTGTGGCAGAGTGCTCTAGATGCAATAGATTGATAGCAGGTTAGTTCTATAATGATCACTCTAACCAAAGACTTTAATGGTATAGGATTTATATAAGAAGATTCCTGCCAGTCTGGATTATCGTATTGTTTTATCATATGTATTTGTCTTTTACGTAATATAAACAAATATGGAAAGTTTGAATATTTATATTGTGATGAACGAAATATATTATTTTCAAATAAAAACTTTTCAAAAGTAGAAAACAACATATCAAATACTACAGTATTCATAGGAAAAAACCTAAAGGGAGGTTTAGGTCTGGAAGGAGTAGTGGTATATTAGAATATTGTGTTAATAGCTGGATTATTGTAACAGGGTTCATAATAACCAACCCAGCAAACAAAGTGGAACCTCGTTCTCACAAAATCCTTATCCAGCTTGAGTGCACTGCTGGAGTAGGTAATTTGAGAGTGTAGAGAGCTGCAATAGCTACTCTGAGGCAACATGCATGGTTTAAGTTGTCGACTGCAAGGCTGAATGATGAAGTCCTCCCCCCGACATGTGGATGAAGTTATTGCAAGCTAGAAAATTGCACAGCTATCGGCAAAACAGAAACATTTATGCAATTCAAAAAACAGCCACAAGGTGTCAGAACAACATACGATATAGCTGCAATGAAAGGGAAGAAGCTGCTGCTGTAGAACACAAAGGATTGGTAGGGTTTTAGCTTTCCTAGTAACAGTACCAAATATGCAAATGCTTCAGAGCAGACAGCCCAAGAAGCAAAGCAAAGACCCAAATAAATAAAAAAAAAAATTATAATAAAAAATAGAATAAAAAATGAAACGGCTGCAATCTAGAACGTCAAGAGCAGGAGGTCCAGCAGAAAAACAGGCAAGGAGTAGGAACACCAAGGCTGAGGTCATTGTTCACTAAGAACACAGATAAGAGCTTGGGGGTAAGCAGTTTAAATGGAAGATAGAACAGGAGGATTCGGAGTGAAAGGAGGAGAATGGGGCACCAAGCAATACATAGGTGAACCTAATGGAATGGGCCCTAACAATTATCTGCACAGATTGTACAAAGTAGCAGATCTAGCTGCACAAATCTCTCTCACAAAAAGTGGCAGCACCTCTCTCCCTGAGCCAAGATTAGAATAATGCAGAGGCTATGACATAGGGGTTAGAGCGAACACTGTTTGTCATGTCTTTTTTGTATCATTTGATACACAGTGAACACATTTTATATTTTATTTTAATTACTTCATTGCTGAAAATCAATGTGATTGATTCCCAGAAGAGAGGGAATGAGGTTCATGCATGACCCTCTTCCTTTCCTTTTGAGCATGTACAGATGCATGCACAGTATGAGCCATTCTCCATTATCAGGGGCAGGCAACTTTTGGCACTCCAGTAGGAGACTAGATTTCCCATAATCCCCAAACAACAACAGATCTTAGAGATGATAGGAATTATGCCTAATGTTTCCTACCCCTGTAAGATATAAATATGGTTGTTCTAATTGTCCACCATAACAATCACAGCCCTATCTGGCTGCCAGCAATAAGCTAGGAGCAGAGATTACCAGGTCAATGAAACACATTATCCTGGATGTCAGCACCTAGTTGCACTTTCAAAACTATCGGAAACTATGATGTCCAATCATGGGGAAATATATTTCTGTGGCTAGCCAATTTGGTTGTTAGCAGTAAGTTGGCCTGTCTTGTGAAGTCCTCAAGAAAGAACATGGGAACATAACAGCTCACCCAAAACTTTTCCATTGTGCTCATTGAGTAGTAATCACAGTGGACTACTGAGATTCTAAGACTGGTTAGCAATGGCAGTCAGTGGGAACCCCAGCTGCTCTGTTGTGACACAATTTACAGGAGAAAAAGGTCAACCATAATAGCGCAATTGTAGATAGCTGTTAATAAATGGTGCTCAGGACGAACGTGTCCAAAAGAGCACTATTTAAATGGTATTTTGTACATATTCGTAGGTACAACACATATAGAGTTGCAGGCATGCCTTGCATATTAATATTATGAGTTTACTTTGGTTATTTTTCTTGTATGGAGGATATGTGAATAGCTTTTACACCATTTATGACCCACCATTTTTAGTGAGTTGTGGCAAGGAGCTTTTTGACAATACATTTCTTCAGATATGAAGTTTGTGTATATGAAAGAAAACGTATGCTCTAGCAATGTTGCATTCACTTTGTCATATTTATGAGAGAAATAGCTTGTATCTCAATATTCAATTTTCCTTAAGATCTCAAGCCGAGGTTTGATGCAACATCTAGTACCAGAATTGTTTCTGGAAGTTTCCTGTATTTCAGCAGTTAATCACTGTATTCTTAACAGCTCTGTTAATCTGTCTGTAATCATTGGATTTTAACATAGAATAAGTCTTGCACACATAACTAGGAAATTAAGATGCCACCCTCCCACCCCCACCCCACAAAAAGACAAAGTGCCTTTGATATTCCAGTGGATTAACTCTTCTGAAGGGCCTGTGAGTAAGTGACACCTGAAGGACTGGAGCTGGAGGACCAGAATCTGGAAGGGTGTCACGGAGTGACTAGGAATTGAACACACTGACCAGTACAATTGAACTAAATATAAAACTTTATTGAGTAGTATGAAAAGCAGTAGATAAGGCAACAGGCAAATGGCAATAAATGCCACACGGTAGTATAACAATGAGACAAGTGACAGTAGATAGTGGCACGTCTTTCAGGTGACAACGGTGGCAGCGGAGAGTGGCACACTTTCACGAGACCAGGCAGGAACACAGGAGGCGCTTCCTTACCCTTCACAGAACAGGTGGTCAGAAACAGAATGGCCCTTAGACTACACGGAGATAAGGGTACAGTGCAGATCACTTTCATACCAGGATCGGATGGCACACCTTCACGAGACCAGAGAGGAACAGTGTAGGCACTTTCCCCCCCTTCACAGGACAGGTGGTCAGAAACAGAATGGCCCTTAAACTACACAAAAATGTGAGAGGGCAGTGCAGAGCAGTCCCAAACACAGAGTCGGCAAAGAGTGGAGTAGACCAGTATCCCCACAAGGGATACACTAGGCGGTAGCCAGGTGGAGACGGCTAGGCAACACAGGCCGGTTCGGCCACGCGAGGTCAGACACACGGAAATGACCGACAAGTGCCGCTTCATGGAAGAGATCGCTAAGCGGAAGACACAAGGCAGCACGGAAACCAAACCATAAAACGGAATGGTCACGGAACGCAACACAGAGGGTAAACCGGGAGGCAGCCAAAGGTCAAAACCGGATCGGATAGTCAGACGTCGCTAATAGTCGTAACCAGAACGGGTAGTCAGACGAGCCAGGAGTCAGAACCGAAACGGTAGTCAGACGAGCCAGGTGTCAGAACCGGAACGGGTAGTCAGACGAGCCAGGAGTCAGAGCCGGAACAGGTAGTTAGACATAGCCAGGTAATACACAGGAACGGCAATGCACCAACACAGAAATAAGCTCAGGTACACCACGAAAGGGCACTGGGAGTGACACAGGGTGAGGTTTAAAAACTCTGATGGGTAGATGGAGCAATGACCTCATCAGTGTGGTGCTCTATAAGAATAGCGACTCAGCAAAAGCTACAGTTAGATAGTAAACAATGTCGCTCCAGGGCAATGTCAGTCACAGGCAATCACAGGGCACTGTGATAAAGGGTCTAGAGAACTGGAGCTGGAGGCCAGGAAGCTAGAAGGGCCTGTAGGACTGGAGGCCCAGAAGCTAGAAGGGTCTGGAGAACTGGAGATGGAGGCCCAGTGGATGGAAGGGCCTGGATGACTGGAACTTGAAATCCAGAAGCTAGAAGGCTGGAGGGTCCTGGAGATGGAGGCCCAGTGGCTGGGGGGGCCTGGAGATGGAGGCCCAGTGGCTGGGGGGGCCTGGAGATGGAGGCCCAGTGGCTGGGGGGGCCTGGAGATGGAGGCCCAGTGGCTGGGGGGCCTGGAGAGGTCCATAATGTCATGTCACAATAGCTGGTTCTGGCTCAGGGTGTCCTTTATACACGTGTTCATGTGTATATAGGGTCTATATTCTTCTGGCAGCTTTGTCTTGATAGGCCCATCGGAGGGCCGTAAACGTCAATATATCTTTTTTTCTGATAAACTTTTTTAGATAAACTTTTCTTTCATAAAATCCTGTGAGTGCTTACCTGGCTATCGTAATTTTTGGCGATACAACATCCATATCATTCTTTAGTGAGCACCCAGGTCTCATTTAATCATCTTTGCTAGATTAGTTAGAGCCCAAGATTTCTACCATGCTTGGGGAGATGAAGATCATGGGTCCAGTACTGCTCACCATATAATCTGATTTTGTGAACGATGGACTCAAATAAACAACCAGGTAGGAAAATATGTGTATGTGTGTGTGTGTGGGCGGGGGGAGTTTAAATCAAACTGCATACAAGAAGCTACAGTAAACCTGGGTCATTCTGGGGAAAAAAATAGGATGTACAGAGAAACAGGTTTCCCTTAGCCCAGTTTCATACCCTGGCATTTGAGCATCACTGTTGTGCAATATGATAAGTGGCATTGGACTTGGCATTTAATATAAAGAATTGCACACCAATGTGTTCACTGGCTCGTTGCAAGGATAGAAAGATGCTCTGAAACATCCACAATATGAACTTCAATACAGAAAAAGTATCCGCTGCACTCGAGAATGTCTCCTAAAATCACTTCTTTATTTAAACAATAGATACCAGAGGGACACAGTCTCACGCATTTTGCACATATAGTATAGATTTTAGGAGACATTCTCGAGTGCAGTGGATTCTTTTTTCTATATTTGAGCATCACTCCCAGGCTCTACAAAAGAAATTAAGCCACCTCAGCCTTTTTGGTTGCTCAGCACTAAACCTAGATGTCTCACTTGATGTGCCACTAAATTTACATGGATCAAATGTAGATCACTGAATCTGACAAATATGACATGACATCCCTGCTCAGTGTAGCTCCTCATCCTTTTTGACATACTAAATCAAACAACTGTACCCAACAGTATATACCAATGGGGAACAAGTGCAAAAGAAGTAAGTCACAGCCAATGTGATTAACTGCACATGTAAAGAAGGAAATGGCAAGGAAAAAAAAACGCATTCAAATTATTTAAGTCAGAAGGAACTGAACAATCTTTCTTAAAATACAGGGAGTGCAACAAAGATTGCAAAAAGGCAATGTAACGGATCCTACCCGTTACTGGGAGCTCTTGTCTGGGCATGGCATTTATTCACCCCTGGGCCCAAGGATTATGGATATTGGACACTCCTTTGTGCCCTGGCATACGATCTCTCAAGCCCTTATCCTGGACTAAGAGACTTTGGCTAGCCTTATGTGGATAGGCAGCTGTACCAGAGGAAAGAACAATTCAAGGCTTGGGTGCTGCAAACTCTTCTGACCTGCAAAAGGTTAATCATTTGAGTTTGAGCATATTTACTTTCAATATGTATTGTAGTCCCCCAAGCCTTTTGCTTAATTACTCAAGTCATTGTATTGAGCACTGTCTTGTGGCCCCCTGCTGTGTGATTAATCCAATCATGTCTGCCCTATTATGTTTCCCTGAATCATTTGTTGTTGGTTCTTGGACCCTTTGTGGTGACTGAATTATCCCTGTGACTACTCCATTGTATTCTGCCCTACCATTTGCTGTGTCCTATTGATGAACTGTGATTGAATTAAGTCTCCTGTACTGTGCTCCAAGTTAGTGTGGTTTGAAACTGTATAAATATGTGTGGTTTGGTTCAATAAAGAGAGTTCTGTTTTGGAGTGAACAAGGAGTCCTGGAGTCTTGTATTGCTTATGGTCTAAAGTATCCACTCTGATACCCATCTGCACCAAGTATCCTGAATCGGCGACCGCCTGCTGCCAGTTTCCTGCGACCTAACTTCGTGGACTGTCAGGCGGCGACGTGGACTCTTCCCTGCTTCCCTGCTTCCAGCGATCCTGTGGCTGTTTCCAGTGACCGTTCATACTTCAACTGGTGCATCCGACGGCGCTTATCTGCGTCGAGAAGGAGAGACCCGGGAACGACGGCGGAAGGTGACGCGGTCCCTTCTCAGCTTCCGTTACATTGGTGGCAGCGGTGGGATTTCTCCTTCATTCATCGGTTGCATCAAGTGAGATATGGAGGATGCTTTTGGGTCATATGAGGATCGCTTTGAATTAATCCGGTCTCAGTGGAGTTTCTGGCTGGGCGATATTGTAAATGACTTTATTCCAGAACTGGGTGGTTGCATCACAGAGGAGCTACGGATGCAAGATGCCTACTGGATGCTGGTAAATCACATTGAACAAGAGTATGGCCCCGTGCTCCCAGTAACCTTCTCCCCGGCCCGCTTGCGATGTAAGATCCAAGGGCTGGTATGGGATGCTTATCTGTGGGATTCGAACTTTGGCAGTCCAGAAAACGACCGTTTCTTGGAGCTTTTGGCCAAACGAGAAGATATGCTAGGGGGGTACGTCCCCATGAGCTTGCAAGAGGACTTGAGCGACACAGTCAGTTGGGAGTGTGAGGTGGAATACATGTATGCCAAATTAGTGCAAGAAATTCGGGAGGCCCTAGAGGAAGAAGAAAACTGGGGGGGTCACTCATCTGAGGAGGGCCTCAGTGAAGCTGAGGACCTGGATGGAGTTTCCCCTGTTCACTCCACACTGGTGAGTGGGAATTCGTTCCTCACCAGTGCCCCTGTTGTTGCCCCTGCATCAGGAAGTGGGAAAATTGTCCTTCCTGATACCCCTTTGCCCCTGAACTGTATTTTCCCTGAGCTGAGGAGTGGGAATGCGTTCCTCCTCAGTGAAGAAGATGCCTCGGCATCAGGGGATGGGACAGACGTCTCCCCTGATAGGCATGTTGCCCCTTCCCCTGTCTTTCCAGCTGCGGTGGATGAGATGCAGGTCCCCACCAGCAGCGATTGTATGTCCCAGCTGATGGGTGGGAGAGAGCCCATCAGTCCCTATGACCCCCCTGCTGTAGTGAGTGTGGAAGAGCTCACCAGCAGCCCCAGAAAGATGCCCCCTGTTCTATTGGAGAATGCCCTGGGAGCAGAGCAGTGTGTGCTCCCCAGGGTCACGGATAATGCCGCCTTGGGGGATGGGACTGCGGTCTCCCTCAAGGCAGAGAAGGCCCTGGAAAGTGATGGCCTACAAGAGGAGGACCCCAGCGGACTGGAAGAGAGCAGTGCTGCTGGCCCTCCTGAGGATATGTTGTGTGAACTGATGGGTGGAGAAGAGTGCCCCATCAGCCCCCCTGTAAACCCTGACCTGGTGAGTGGGAGCGAGCTCACCAGGGTCTGGGAAACCCATGCTGTGGTGAAGGAGATGCAGGTCCCCACCAGCAGCCCCAGTCCGTCCCCTGTTGCTACTACCCTGGAGAAGGGGAAAAGTGTCTTCTCCAGGTATGTGACTAAGATTGCGAGGAGGATTGAGACTGCCCTCCTCCAGAAGACAAGAGATGGCCCTGATGTGAGGGGCCAAGAAGAAGAGGGGTACAGCAGGCTGCCACTCTGCAGTGCTGCTACTGCCCCTGGAAACCCTGGATGTTGCCCCAAGACCCCATTTCCTCCTGTGGATTTGAACTGTGAACTGATGGGTGGGAATGCGTTCCCCATCAGCACCCTTGTAACCCCTGGCGTGGTGCGTGGGAGCGAGTGCACCAGGCCCTGTGAAACTCTGGCTGGGATGAATGGGACAACAGTCCTCATCCCCAGCCCAACGATTGTGCCCCCTGAATTCCCTGAGTTCTGCATGGGGGGTGGGAATGTGCCCCAGAACGTTGCCCCAGCACAGGGGAGTGGGACAAACATCCTCTCCTGTCCCTCTGGGGCACTTGCCCAACTAAAAGGGGGAGATGTGCCCCTCTCCCCACACTTTGATTCCCAGGTCCCTGAGGATCCAGAGACACAATTGCCCCAGGGAGATCCACCGTATGTACTGGCTCTGGACCCTGAGCCCCTGGCCCCAGACCCAGGAGGGTCTAACCCCAACATTGGACTCCAGCTCTGAGTGGAGCATAGCCCAGGAGAGGCCGCCCAATTTGGTGATTGCCAGGGCCAGCAGGCACCAATATCTCTGGCCCAGGATTAAGAACCAAGACTGTACCCCTGGTTCAGGACAAGGGACTTGTTTCTATTACCAGGCCCGGACAAGGGGCTCATGTTTTCTACAGGCCCAGGACAAAAGGACTGCTCATTGTTTCCCTGGCCCAGGACAAGGGGCTTCCCATTTGAGACTGGCCTAGGACCAAGGCCTCCAGACTAATGAACTGTCCAGACAAGGGGCTCACAACAGCAATGCTCTCTTACAACGCCAAGCCAGCATTTCCTATTGCAACCGCTGGCTTGGTACAAAAAAGGGGGAGAAATGTAACGGATCCTACCCGTTACTGGGAGCTCTTGTCTGGGCATGGCATTTATTCACCCCTGGGCCCAAGGATTATGGATATTGGACACTCCTTTGTGCCCTGGCATACGATCTCTCAAGCCCTTATCCTGGACTAAGAGACTTTGGCTAGCCTTATGTGGATAGGCAGCTGTACCAGAGGAAAGAACAATTCAAGGCTTGGGTGCTGCAAACTCTTCTGACCTGCAAAAGGTTAATCATTTGAGTTTGAGCATATTTACTTTCAATATGTATTGTAGTCCCCCAAGCCTTTTGCTTAATTACTCAAGTCATTGTATTGAGCACTGTCTTGTGGCCCCCTGCTGTGTGATTAATCCAATCATGTCTGCCCTATTATGTTTCCCTGAATCATTTGTTGTTGGTTCTTGGACCCTTTGTGGTGACTGAATTATCCCTGTGACTACTCCATTGTATTCTGCCCTACCATTTGCTGTGTCCTATTGATGAACTGTGATTGAATTAAGTCTCCTGTACTGTGCTCCAAGTTAGTGTGGTTTGAAACTGTATAAATATGTGTGGTTTGGTTCAATAAAGAGAGTTCTGTTTTGGAGTGAACAAGGAGTCCTGGAGTCTTGTATTGCTTATGGTCTAAAGTATCCACTCTGATACCCATCTGCACCAAGTATCCTGAATCGGCGACCGCCTGCTGCCAGTTTCCTGCGACCTAACTTCGTGGACTGTCAGGCGGCGACGTGGACTCTTCCCTGCTTCCCTGCTTCCAGCGATCCTGTGGCTGTTTCCAGTGACCGTTCATACTTCAACTGGTGCATCCGACGGCGCTTATCTGCGTCGAGAAGGAGAGACCCGGGAACGACGGCGGAAGGTGACGCGGTCCCTTCTCAGCTTCCGTTACAGGCAATTAGGGTAGCAAAAATAGATAATGAAACTCGAACTGCAAGGGATAGCAAGACTAATCCAAAAAAGTTTTTCAAATATATAAATAGCAAAAAACTTAAGAGGGAGTGCATTGGACCATTCAAAAATGAGATGGGTGAGTTGGTTAGTGAGGATAAGGAAAAGGCCGATGTTTTAAACACTTTCTTTGCATCAGTATATACAAGGGAGCAAGGAATGGTAGAAGAACCTCCACAAGTAACAAATAAAACAATACAATTAATAGATATTGGGTTAACTCAAGGAGATGTCATGGGAAGACTGAACAAAATTAAGACCGACAAAGCACCGGGTCCTGATGGTATACATCCAAGGGTTCTTCAGGAACTCAGTGCAGTGTTAGCAAAACCCCTATATTTACTCTTTAAAGATTCTATTACCACAGGCTCAGTGCCACAGGATTGGCGAAGAGCTAACATAGTGCCTCTATTTAAGAAGGGAACTAAAACAGAACCTGGGAATTATAGACCAGTGAGTTTGACCTCTGTAGTGGGAAAACTGTTAGAAGGGATAATAAGGGACTATATTCAGGATTACAACACAAAAAATAAAATCATTAGCACGAATCAACATGGTTTTATGAAGAATAGATCATGCCAAACTAATCTTTTCAGCTTCTATGAGGAGGTAAGCAGCAACCTAGACAATGGCAAGGCAGTAGATATAGTATATCTAGACATTGCAAAGGCATTTGATACAGTGCCACACAGAAAGCTGGTGTATAAAATAAGGAAATTGGGGCTAGGAGATAACCTTTGCAATTGGATACAAAACTGGCTGAAGGATAGGGAACAGTGTGTGGTTGTAAATGGAAAATTCTCCAGTACAGTTAAAGTGGAGAGTGGAGTACCACAGGGTTCAGTATTGGGTCCGCTGCTTTTTAACATGTTTATAAATTACCTGGAAATAGATATAGAAAGCAAAATATCAATATTTGCAGATGATACTAAATTATGCAAAGTCATTAATTCAGAACAGGATATTTTCTCTCTACAGAGGGACTTACATACAATGTCAGATTGGGCAAACATGTGGAATATGAAGTTTAATGTGGGGAAGTGTAAAGTCATGCATTTGGGAGGAAACAATCCCAAGGCTACTTATAAACTTAATGGAATAATTTTAGGTGACTCGTTGCTACAAAAAGACCTGGGTATCCTTGTCAACTACAAACTTGGAAACAGTGACCAGTGTCAAACAGCAGTAGCAAAGGCAAACAAAGTCCTGTCTTGCATAAAAAGAGGTATTGAAGCAAGAGTGGATAACATTATTTTGCCATTATACAAATCATTGGTAAGACCTCACCTTGAGTATGCAGTGCAATTTTGGGCACCGGTTCTGAAAAAGGATATACTAGAACTAGAGAGGGTACAGCGGAGAGCAACAAAATTAATTAAGGGAATGGAGGACTTGACATATGAGGAACGACTAAACAAACTTGATTTATTTACTCTAGAGAAAAGACGACTAAGAGGAGACCTTATCACATTGTACAAGTATATGAGAGGTCAATACAAGGATCTCTGTGGTGAGCTATTTATTCCAAGGCCTGAACAGGTAACCAGGGGACACCCCTTGAGATTAGAGGAAAGGAGGTTTAAACTTCAGCAGAGGAAAGGTTTTTTTACGGTAAGGTCTGTCAAATTGTGGAATTCATTGCCCAGGGAGGTAGTTATGGCAGATACAATGGATACATTTAAGAGAAGATTAGATACATTTCTTTCAAAAGGGAACATACAGAGTTATACTGTTTATCAGTAGGCTAATCAGGAAGGTCTGATAAAGACTAATTTAATTGGTAGCAGGAAAGCTATAAAATTCTCAGTTACTGAGGTATGAGGCGAAGGTTGAACTTGATGGACTTGTGTCTTTTTTCAACCTAATTTACTATGTTACTATGTTACTAACTGCAAGTATCAAAAAGTAGAAAGCAAAATACCAGACACTGCAAGTATATTATCCTATTTGACATATTAAATCAAACAGTTGCAAGAAAAAAAAGTAGAAAACAACATATCAAATACTACAGAATGCACAGGGAAAAAAGTAAGGAAAAAAAAAAAAAGAGGATTTTAGTCTTACCTGTTAAATCCTTTTCTCTTAGTCCATACAGGTTACTGGTAACTCTGGGAGGCGATCCGCCCCTTAGTAGGCAGGAACATTTCTCTAAGTGTATGCAGGGGGTGGAGCCTCCCTTCCTTCATTGGCTGCAGCTCCAGAAAGATTTGAGACACTAACTAAGACTAGATAGTAGAAGGGAAGATGACTCCTGTGAGCATGACCCCGAAGGACCCCCACGGTCTATCACATGAGAGCCAAGCATGGTCTCTTGACAGGGTGGGAGACCAGTAACCTATATGGACTAAGGGAAAAGGATTTAACAGGTAAGACTAAAATCCTCTTTTTTCTGTTGTCCAGTACAGGTTACTGGTAACTCAGGGATTTCCAACCATTGAGTTTCCCAGAGGCGGGAAGAAGGCAAGGACCAGGCGCAAGGCCCCCAAAGTCACCAGTGCAGCATTGGAGCAACAGGTCAGAGATAGCCCAACAAAACTGAAGTGTCAACGGACACTGAACAGGGGTAAAAACACCCCAGGAACCGATACACAGCATACTGAACTACAGCCAACAGGGCTCAACAGTAAGGAAGCACCAAGAACCTAAGAAGAAGATCCTAGACAGGCAAAACTGCCTCCAGGACCTTCCTCCCAAAGCTGGCATCAGCCGAAGCCAGCACATCCACACGGCAGTGCTTCGAAAAGGTGTGCACAGAGGACCAAGTGGACGCCCTGCATACCTGATCAGCAGAAGCCCGATTCTTATAGGCCCAAGAGGCCCCAGTGACCTAGTGGAATGAGCCGTGACCCGAAAGGGAACATGCTTATTCCTCAACTCATAGGCCCTACGAATAGTGGGCTTGATCCATGACGCAATAGTCACTTTGGACGTTGGTCTTCCTGCCCTAGGACCCTCAGGAATGATGAACAGAGCATCTGATTTCCTGACAGATTCAGTGCAATGGACATGAAACTTAAGACAATGCACCACATCCAACAAGTGGAGATCTCTCTCCTTGTCAGAGGAAAATTGGGGCAGAAAGAGGGCACCACAATCTCCTGATTGATGTGAAACTCGGAGACCACTTTAGGTAAAAACTTCTTGGAGGTGGAAAGCACCGCCTTTTCCTTGTGAAACACCAGATAAGGTGGTTTACAGGAAAGAGCTTGCAACTCCGCAACACAGAGAACAGACACGATCGCCAGGAGAAAAGCCATTTTCCACATCAAAAGACGTAGAGGAATAGTAGCCAAAGACTCAAGGGAGGGAGTTGAAGAACGCCCAAAACCAAATTAAGATCCCACTGAGGAGTGGGACTCCAGAAGGCAGGACGAACATGAGCAATGCCCTGGAAGAAAACCTTGACATCAGGAAGGATAGCAATGCGCTTTTGAAAGAAGACAGCGCAGAAGTCTGAACCTTATGAGAACTCAAACTGAGGCCCTTATCCACACCGTCCTGCAGAAAGGTCAAGACAGTACGTAGATCAAAATCAAGGGACAGATCCCTGTCAGCACACCAAGACACAAAAGTCAACCAGACACGGTGATAGATCTTGGAAGAAACAGGCTTACGGGCACTAAGCATAGTAGTCACCACAGCAGAAGAAAAACCTTTCTTCTTCAATATAGAGGATTCAACCTCCAGGCCGTCAAATTGAGCTGATGGACATCTTCCTTCCACAGGTAACCCTGCAGAAGAAGATCCGGACGGGAGGTGAGTGGAAAGGGTTCCGCCACAGATAGAGCCAGAAGCTCCGGAAAGCAGGATTGATGAGGCCAATACGGAGCAATCAGGATGACTGGACAACGTTCCATCTTCAATTTCCCTAACACCCTTATCAACATGGGAAGGGGAGAAAATATGAAGGCCAGAGGGATGGACATCGCATCTACAGCTGGAGCTAGAGGGTCTCTCCTCCGAGAGCAGAACACCGGAACTTTGCTGTTGTGTTTCGTCGCCATCAGGTCTACGTGGGGCATCCCCCACCTCTGAACAACAAGCTGGAACACCTGGGGGTGTAACTCCCACTCTCCGTTGTCCACTGTGTGAGGACGTCTGCCATGACGTTGTCTACGCCTGGAATGTGCACTGCGGATATGGCAGGAACATGATCTTCTGCCCAGGACAAATTAGCCTTGACCTCTAACCAAGCAGAGAGACTTCTTGTTCCGCCTTGCTTGTTGACATAGGCCACTGCCGTGGCGTTGTCGGACTCCACTCGGACTGGACAGTCTTCCAGCTGAGACACGCATTGACGCAGGGCATGAAATATCGCCCGAAGCTCGAAGATGTTGATCAGAAGGAGGGACTCCTCCGTGGACCATTTCCCCTGAGCGCTGAAGCGACCCAGAACAGCTCCCCAGCCAGAGAGGCTGGCATCCGTCGTCACTATGGTCCAGTAGGGAATTAGAAAGGATCTCCCCTTCAGCAGGTTGGAAAGGTCTAGCCACCATGACAAGCTCAGTTCCACATGAAGAGGAAGGGAAATGGATATCCTCTGATGATCTGGCCGATTCTTGCACACCTGGATCACAAACCTCTGGAGTTCCCTGGTGTGCGCCATGGCAAATGGGATCGCTTTTATCATGGATATGAACTTCCCCACCAGAGAAGACAGCTTCTGAACTGGAACCGGATCCTGAGACAGAATCTCTGGAACCCTGTGGGCGATCTGGCGAGCCACCTCGTCCGGAAGGAACGCCATGCTCTTCTGAGAATCGAAGAGAAGACCCAGGAAGACCAGTTGCTGGGATGGGACAAGATCCGACTTGTCCAAGTTGACAATCCATCCGTGATGGGTGAGAGCTTGGATGCAGGTCTGAACCTGCTGATGAAGATGGTCCGCTGAGGTGGTTTTCAAAAGCAAGTCATCCATGTAAGGAGTCACTCTGATGCCGTCCCTGTGGAGGACGGATATTAAGGCCCCCAGAACCTGTTGGAACACCTGAGGAGCCGTTGTCAGACCAATGGAAGAGCTGAGAACTGAAAATGTCCCCTGTCATAGGCAAACCGAAGGTACTGCCTGCTCTCCGGATGAATTGAGATGTGTAAATAAGCATCCTGTAGATCCAGAGAAGCAAAGAACTCCCCCGGAGACATAGCAGCAATCACTGTGCGCAGAGATTCCTGGCGATAGTGAGTCCTGGGCTCAAAGGAGTTGAGATCTTTCAAATCTAAAATACGGTGACATCCGCCGTCCTTTTTGGCGACCACAAAAAGGTTTGAATAGAACCCCGAACCCCTGTCTGGAAAAGGCAACGGCTCCAAGACATCCTTGTCCAGTACAGCCTGAATAGCGCCGTCGAATAGACAACGTTTCTCTGTACCCTGAGGAGTATGAGAAAGACAAAAAAGAAAGGGAGGAAGAGAATAGAAAGGGATCTTGTATCCTTCTGTTACCACCTGTAAAACCCATGGGTCCATCACTGAATCCTCCCAAATGCTGTGAAAGAGTCTCAGACGACCATCCACAGCAGGGTGCGGACACGGGTTTGGCGAGTCATGCCGAAGCAGTCTTGGAAGCCTTGGGCTTGGAGGAGACCTTGGGCTTCCATTGCTGTCTGGGCTTGGAGGAGGTACGCGGAGCTGAAGGAACCGCCTGGTTCGCTGGACATGTCTCATTCTAAAAGGAACGAAAATACTGATTACGCTTAAGCGGCAGTTTCTTCTTAGGGACCAAGGGTAGAAGAGTACTCTTATCCCCTGTGGCCTCCCTGATTAATTTTTTAAGATCAGGCCCAAACAAGGAAGTACCCTGAAAGGGCAGAGAAAGCAAGGCTTTCTTGGAAGCAGTGTCAGCAGACCAGATCTTGAGCCAAAGGGCTCGCCTGGCCACTACAGATGTAGTAGAAACCCTAGCCATCATGTGGACGGCATCAAAGGCGGCAGCAGAAACATAGTGTTTCACTTCAGAGATATTAGCAAGAAGACGCAATTTCTCCGAAATAGGCACATCCTGACGGACAGCCGTGGTGAGTTGTTCAGTCCAGACTGCAATAGCCCGGTTAACTCACGCAATAGCAAACGCTGGACACATAGCGGTACCAACAGTGGCAAAAATAGACTTGAGGGAAATCTCAAGTTTCTTATCAGTCCAGTCCTTCAAAGCAGAAGCATCAGAGACTGGCAAGGCAGTAGATTTAGATAGCCTGGAGATCGGTGCATCCACCTTGGGGGGATGAACCCACTTAGCAAGCACAGCTTCAGAGAAGGGGTAAAGCTTGGCAAATTTCCTGGACAAAGAAGCAGTCTTGTCCGGTGATTTCCACTCCTCAGAAACCAGACTGTCAAGAGTGGGGTTAGGAGGAAATAAGTAAGGGGCTTAGCGGGCTCCCGAAAAACATCAAAGCGATCAGAAGGAACTTCCTGAACCAAGGAAATGTTAAGGGTGGTTAAAACGGCCCTTATCAGACCCTCGGCAGAGAGGTCAGGATCAGCTTGGGGACCCCAAGACACCTAGAGGACTCCAGAACCAAACAATCCTCAACATCTGAATCTAAAAGTAGTTCCTCCACAGAGGAATCTGACACATTAGGTGCCCCCTGAGGTTTAGGCAGGGAAGATCTGATATTAGAGGGGGTCTGCCATGTCTGTAGGGCCCCCTGTATGTGGAATGGAAAGAGTTGCAATGTGGACCTAAGGTCCCTAGTCGCAGCCTTAAACTCTTGCACCCAAGCTGGCTCAATAGCATGGCTGGAGGTCCCTGGGTTGCTGTCAAGAACTTCAGAAAATGGTGGGCATAAATGACCAGAGAACTCCCTAGGTAGCCCTGAGTGACAGGAAGAGCAATGCGCAATGGGGGCAACTGAGACCCCAGCCTCCTCAGTCTTAGGTCTAGCCCCAAGCTACAGCGGTATAGACATACTCACAGTGTCAAAATAACCAACTGTACAGTAAATCACCCAATTACAGTGTGTAAGATTAAAATGTCACCCCAGAAATGCTAAATACAGACTTATCTGGTAGGCGAAGGGTTAATCTGCAGAGGAGAGAAGGAGAGTCCAAGCCCTGCATAGGATACTTGCTAGAAATGCTCACCAAAATGGCTGCCGCAGCGGGAGCCAGTCAGAAAATAGGCGCAAAGCAAATGCTCATGGGAAATGTAGTTTTTCCCAAAAAAGTATCCCAAACAGTCCCCGAAGCCCCCTGAGCCCCCAACACACTTGAACTATAAATCGGATGATAGAGCAAGGGTAGACAAGTAAAATGAGCCATCTCTGAAGTCGCTAGGTTAAACGATTGCAGAGATACGTCCCAAACAGTGTAGTCCCATAGAGGTAAATGGAGCAATGGTGTCTATGCGGTAAAGCGCAGTAGACATTTTTACCAAAATAAAAAGTAAAACATGAACAGGTGTAAAACATCAAGGGAACATGTGTGGACACCTAGAAAACACTAGTCCAGTAGAAAAGTGCCAGAAAACCCCCCAATAAAGTGTCAAACCAGCAGTGAAAGGGTTAAGTTACCACATAAACTTGCTCCAAACACCCAACAGACATACAAAATATACCCAATGAGTGCAGGAGTGTACAATAGAAACTCCAGAACACAACCCCTGTGCGGAGGGGCACTGTGTGACAAGTGGACCTGCAGCACTCAAAGGGTAGCTCACCTTTCCTGCAGATCTTCTGTCTTCAGATTACCATGCAGCAAGAAATACCTCAGTGGGTAACTCCTGGGGAAGCACTTGGAATCAAGATTTTCCCCCTCGGGGCTCATGGTCCACTGGAAGCACCTGGAAACTGAGCTAGCCACATTGAAGGGCATTGTCAGTCATGGTAATCCGCCTAATGGTGGTATTCCATATTTAACATAAAATAAAAAAGATTCTAAAACTATAACAGGACTGTTCTCCACCTGGTGTTGTCGCACCAAAGGAACAAATCTTTCTGGAGCTGATTGGCTAGCTGTAACCAAGGAGGGAAGGGAGGCTCCACCCCCTGCATACACTTAGAGAAATGTTCCTGCCTACTAAGGGGTGGATTGTCTCCCAGAGTTACCAGTAACCTGTACTGGACGACAGAGAAAGGGAGATTTAGGTCTGGAAGGAGTAGTAGTATATTAGAATATTGTGTTAATAGCTGGATTATTGTAACAGGGTTCATAATAATTGACCCAGCAGACAAAGCAGAACCTCTTTCTCACAAAATCCTCATCCAGCTTGAGTGCACCGTCTGGAGAAAGGTCTGGAGAACTGGAGATGGAGGCCCAGAGGATGGAAGGGCCTGGATGACTGGAACTTGAGTCCCAGAAGCTGGAAGGCTGGAGGGTCCTGGAGATGGAGGCCCAGTGGCTGGAGGGTCCTGGAGATGGATGCCCAGTGGCTGGAGGGTCCTGGAGACGGATGCCCAGTGGCTGGAGGGGCCTGGAGCTGGAGGGGCCTGGAGCTGGAGGCCCAGTGGCTGGAGGGGCCTGGACCTGGAGGCCCAGTGGCTGGAGGGGCCTGGACCTGGAGGCCCAGTGGCTGGAGGGGCCTGGACCTGGAGGCCCAGTGACTGGAAGGGCCTGGAGCTGGAGGCCCAGTGGCTGGAAGGGCCTGGTGCTGGAGGCCTAGCGGCTGGAAGGGCCCTGGAGCTGGAGGCCCAGTGGCAAGAGGCATGGTGTTGGCAGGTATGACACACACACGGCTTTGTCAATAAATCCTTTGTTGGCCTACTGCCCAACAGTGAACAGATCTGCTGCAATAAGCTCATACTGCATTGGTAGACAGGCATTCTAAACCATGCTTAGTGTTTTGGGGGGGGGGTTGTTTGTTTTTTTCATTTCCATGAAAGACATCAACCATCTTCTGTTACGAGCTGTTTCTAATTTGCAGTTACAAAGTAATGCTTTGCATACCACTCTGGCACTGAAAGGGTTAAATATTGTAAATTATGTGTACTTTTCTGCAAATTAAGAAAAGGACCATAGCCCTAAAAACCAAATGTGCACTAAACACCAGTGGATAGAATATAAAGTCAAAATAAAACAAAATGAATTAAAATGAATTGAAATTCCCCCTAGAGAGAAGACGGACAGTGGGACAGACAGAAGTGACCATCTCCCCAAACCACCACAATCAGTATAATTGTGGCTAGGTGGCTTTTAGACAAACAGACACGGACATACTCACATGACTTGTGCACTCTGCAGGGAAACTTGTCCTCTTTAGTCTTTGGACTCCTGGGCTTTCATTTGAAATGTTGCACTTCGAACTTCAGAAAATGGTGGGCATAAATGACCTGATGTCCCCCCACAAGGTCTGATAATAATTAAAAAAAAATTAACTCTGTGAATGTCACAGTGGTCCCCAGCACATTGCTTTGCAATGTGTTGGAGAACCCTGTGACACTCACAGGGTCAATTCTTTTAGCCCATTTTTTTTTTTTACTAAGACCTCATTGGGGGACATAAGGAAGGGTCCTGAAGCCCCCCAATGAGGTCTATAAAAAATAGAAAAAAAAAAAAAAAATTAACCCTGTGTGTGCCACAGGGGAGGGGGTTCATTGCAGAGCCCCCCTCCTGTGGCAGACATAGGAATATTTTTTAGTATTTTATAATCAGAGATTGTTGGGGGGACATCAGGAGAATTCCTGATGTCCCCCCACAAGGTCTGATAATAATTAAAAAAAAAATGGAAAAAAAATTAACTCTGTGAGTGCCGCAGTGGTCCCCAGCACATTGCTTTGCAATGTGCTGGAGAACCCTGTGACACTCACAGGGTCAATTCTTTTAGCCCATATTTTTTTTTACTAAGACCTCATTGGGGGACATAAGGAAGGGTCCTGAAGCCCCCCAATGAGGTCTATAAAAAACAGAAAAAAAAAAAAAATTAACCCTGTGTGTGCCACAGGGGAGGGGGTTCATTGCAGAGCCCCCCTCCTGTGGCAGACATAGGAATATTTTTTAGTATTTTATAATCAGAGATTGTTGGGGGGACATCAGGAGAATTCCTGATGTCCCCCCACAAGGTCTGATAATAATAAAAAAAAAAAATAAAAAAAAAATTAACTCTGTGAGTGCCGCAGTGGTCCCCAGCACATTGCTTTGCAATGTGCTGGAGAACCCTGTGACACTCACAGGGTCAATTCTTTTAGCCCATTTTTTTTTTTTACTAAGACCTCATTGGGGGACATAAGGAAGGGTCCTGAAGCCCCCCAATGAGGTCTATAAAAAACAGACAAAAAAAAAAAAATTAACCCTCTGAGTGCCACAGGGGAGGGGGTTCATTTTAGACCCCCTCCTGTGGCACACACAGGACTTTTTTTTTTTTACTATTGCTTTACATTCAAAGCTTGTTGGGGGGCCCTAAGGCCACCCAACAAGCTATGAATAAAGAAGAATTTTTTTTTTTTTTTTTAAAAAAGAACCCTCTGTGTGCGACAGGGGGTCAATTGCATTGCTTTGCAATGCATCGGACATCCCTGTGGCATGCACACAAAATGACTCAATCCCCCCCCCGTACCCTACCCACCAGCCCAGTTACACAGCCTACTGGCAGTCCCATTCCCACAGTTTGACCCCCCCAGCCTGGTTCCACTGCCTACTGGTAAACCCAAGTGCCAATACGCACTGGATTCAGGCTGGAAATCAAACAGTGTATGTGGGGGACTTACAGTGCACAGTGGTAGTCACAGATCCCCCATATGTACTACCTTACCTCCCCCACCACCACTTCCATACTTGCGCTCTGCCCAGTGGTAGATATACCCACATACACTGCCTGACCCCTCGTCCCTCCCCCCACCTGGTTTCACTGGCAGTCACAGGTCCTCACGTACACTGACTGACCACTGATAGCCATAGAATCATACATACGCTGTTTGCTTCCCCATCCTTGTTCAACTGGTAGCTACACTCCTGGCACCCAATATGGTATGTCATCCCACAGCAGTGGGGTACCATTTATCGTAGGCTGGCAGGAGGTCCTCCTAGGAAATCCCATGGTGTTGAACCATTTTCGTATCTTTGAAGTGACTGATTTGTAAAAAAAAAAAAAAAAAAAAAGTTTTTTTTTTTCTGTAGCACCACATTCTGGAAATAGTTGTGCACACTAACTTAGGGGTAGAAAGGCAAGTGACCCCTCATTAGATGCGGCAGGTTATCTTCTTTCCAAAATGGTATGGTTTCGCTACATTTTCTTCACTTCTATAGCTGTTATAACCATTTTCATACACGCAAGAATGTTTGAGAAAATGTTAGAGAAATCAGGAGGTTGTAGCAGTAGTAGTTTTGTACTTGTAGCGCCCCCTAAGGTAGGTCAGTTCATACCAATGGGGTGTCATTTTTCTCCTAAGAGCAATAGCTAATGGATACAGTTGGAAATTCCATGGTTTTTACAGATTTCAATACATTTGAAGGGGCAGAAATGTAAGAAAATGCCTTTTTTTTCATTAGCACCACCTTCTGGAGGCATTTGTGCACTCCAGGCTTGGGCTAAGAAGGCAAGTCACCCCTCACTAGATGCGGCAGGTTGTCTTCTTTCCAAAATGGTATCGTTTGTGTACCCTTTCTTCACTTCTCTAGTTCTTATAACCATTTTTGTATAGAGAAGTAATGTTTGAGAAAATGTTAGAAAAATTAGAGGTTGGTGTAGTTTTGTACTTGTAGCGCCCCTAAGGTATGTGTACTCATACGAATGAGGTGTCACTTTTCTCCTACGAGCCATAGCTAAAGAATACATTTGAAAAATCAATGGTTTTCACAGATTTCAGTACATTTAAAGGGGCAAAAATGTAAGAAAATGCCTTTTTTTTCATTAGCGCCCCCTTCTGCAGGCATTTGTGCACACCAGACTTGGGGTAAGAAGGCAAGTCACCCCTCATTAGATGCGGTAGGTTGTCTTCTTTCCAAAATGGTATGGTTTGTGTACCCTTTCTTCACTTCTGTAGTTGTTATAACCATTTTTGTATAGACAAGTAATGTTTGAGAAAATGTTAGAAAAATTAGAAGTTGTAGTAGGTGTCGTTTTGCACTTATAGCGCCCCCTGAGGTAGGTCAACTCATGCCAATGGGGTGTCATTTTTCTCCTAAGAGCACTAGCTAATGGATACTGCTGGAAATTCCATGGTTTTTACAGATTTCGGTACATTTGAAGGGGCAGAAATGTAAGAAAATGCCTTTTTTTTTCATTAGCGCCACCTTCTGGAGGCATTTGTGCACACCAGACTTGGGATAAGAAGGCAAGTCACCCCTCATTAGATGCGGTAGGTTGTCTTCTTTCCAAAATGGTATGGTTTGTGTACCCTTTCTTCACTTCTGTAGTTGTTATAACCATTTTTGTATAGACAAGTAATGTTTGAGAAAATGTTAGAAAAATTAGAAGTTGTAGTAGGTGTCGTTTTGCACTTATAGCGCCCCCTGAGGTAGGTCAACTCATGCCAATGGGGTGTCATTTTTCTCCTAAGAGCACTAGCTAATGGATACTGCTGGAAATTCCATGGTTTTTACAGATTTCAGTACATTTGAAGGGGCAGAAATGTAAGAAAATGCCTTTTTTTTTCATTAGCGCCACCTTCTGGAGGCATTTGGGCACAACAGGCTTGGGGTAAGAAGGCAATTCACCCCTCATTAGATGCGGCAGGTTGTCTTCTTTCCAAAATGGTATGGTTTGTGTAACCTTTCTTCACTTCTCTAGTTGTTATAACCATTTTTGTACAGACAAGTAATGTTTGAAAAAATGTTAGAAAAATTAGTGGTTGCAATAGGTGTAGTTTGGTACTTGTAGCGCCCACTAAGGTAGGGGAACTCATACCAATGAGGTGTCATTTTTCTCCTAAGAGCACTAGCTAATGAATACAGTTGGAAATTCCATGGTTTTCACAGATTTCCATACAGATGAAGGGGCAGAAACGTAAGAAAATGGCATTTTTTTCCAATAGTGCCACCTTCTGGAAGCATTTGTGCACAACAGGCTTGGGGCAAGAAGGTAAGTTACCCCTCATTAGATGCGGCAGGTTGTCTACTTTTCAGAAATATATCATTTTATATAGTTATTCCACTGTTTTAGGGTAGTTTTACCACAAAAACCCTTTATAAAGTTGAAAATGTCATTTTGCGCTGCTGGTGATTAGGGCTCTACGCTAGCCATGGACGTAGGTAAAACTATACAAATTTGGTATTTTTTTACTCGGGGGACTCAGGGCTTTTTCAAATAATTGAAACGTTTTCAATCAAGGTAAATGTTTTTGATACATAGTATGTGATTTTAGCAAAATTAGTAAATTTTCACTTTTTTTTGTCATTATGACATCATAGATTTTTGCACGATGCAAAATTCTGTTCATGTAAGGTACCATGAGAAAGCTCAATTCGTTCTGAAAAAAACAATATATAGTTTTCCATATTTAACTAAAAATCCCAAGAGGAAATCAAGCGTAAACAGAAGGATAGCAAAAATGCTGAAAATGTGTCTGGCCTGCAGGGTACAGGAAATGGCCCGAGCCTCCGGCACTGAAAGGGTTAAAATAAAAATATGTTTTGGTAAAAAAAAAAAGTGTGCTGTGTTTTTTTTTTTTTTTTTAAAAAAGTGTAAAATTGCAGGTCAAAAATTGACCTGCATTTAGCCAGCCTCCTGCACCAGCAGTGAAGGGGTTAATACCCCCAACTGCTGTATTTTTTTTAACCACTAGGTGCCTCCCGTCTACTTCTGTCTCCCTTACTTTGAGGGCAAGGGAGACAGAGGCAGACGAGACAGGCACAGACAGCATGCTTTGCAAGCTGCCTCTGTCTGTCACTATGCCGGTACATGTGATCGCTGATACAGCGATCGCATGAACCGGAAGAAGGAAGAAGGGCTGAGACTGAATGCCCCGGTCTAGGAGCGCTCAGTCTCAGCCTGGATTTAATGATAGCAGCGTGCACGGAGGCACGCTGCTATTATTTAAGCCATGACGGTCCTGGACTGTCATGGGTCGTTAAGGGTATAACAGCCCATGACGGTGCAGGACCGTCATGGGTCCTTAAGGGGTTAAAATGTCATATTTGTTTGGTCGTGTCAATGCGAATGTCTCATTCAGCATGTCGCAATTTAAACAGTCGCAAATTCAACATGTCGACAGAACAATATGTCGCATTCTATGTGTCGCCTGCGTCAAAATGTTGATCACATGTTGAAGTTAGGCGCACTTAAGGAAGCATTAGGATACAGTAAGAGCGCAATAAGGACGCATTAGGATGTAGTAAGGGTACATTAAGGGTGCAATAAGGCAGCATTAGGATGCAGTAAGGAAGCATTAAGGATGCATTAGGATACAGTAAGGGCGCAGTAAGGGCACAATAGGATACAGTAAGGGCATATTAAGGAAGAAATAAGGGAGCAATAAGGACACAAAAACCAACCCAAAACACACTAAAACCAACCCATAACCTACAAAACCCAAAACACACTAAAACCAGCCCAAAACTAACCCAAAAACACACTAAAACCAACTCAAAACCAATCCGAAACCCAACACAAAAACCAACCCAAAAACCACTAAAACCAACCTAAAACAACTAAAAACCAACACAAAACACACTAAAAACCAACCCAAAACCAAGCCAAAACACACTAAAAACCAACCCAAAACACACTAAAACCGACCCATAACACAGTAAAAGTTTTGTCATTTCATTATTGAGCCCTCTATGCATCACTACAGTGTCCTCAAGGCGTCATTATTGAGCCCTCTATGCGTCACTACAGTGTCCTCCTTTTTTGTAATGTGCACTGTTAATGCACCCTTCTTGCGCCCTTAAGCCCTGCGACATGTCAAATGCGGCATTTTAAGACATGCGACATGTTAAATTTGCAACTGTTTAACATGCGTCATTGCAAATGCGCCATTAGCATTGACGCGACCAAACAAACGTGACATTTTAAGACGCGCGATGTGGAGTGTAACATTTCAAAAGGATACCATACTCCTGAACCATATAGAGTTCTACTCAGACAAGCTAAGCAGAACTAACAGGAGACAGGCTGATACTGCAAACCATCTTCTGGCATTCCCAGGGCCTATTTAGGAGCCTGCCTAATGGAGGATACACAGCCCCATCCTACTGTCAAGAAAAAAAAAAGGATAACAGAGATAATCTGTGCCCATACATACTCCATGAGGTCACTTTAAACTGAGCATGTCTGGTAGGGGTAAAGTGAAGTAGGGAGGGGCTCTGAGTGGCTTTTTAGGCAAGAGCCATGGCCTCCTAGCCAGAGGAATAGTACTCCACAGTTCTTGTGGTCTGCATAGGAAGAGAAGTTGGGTTTTTCCATAGCTTGTCAAACAATTCAAAATTCAGTTTTCCGGAGGTGCTATGGAAAGCTAAATTCGTTCTTTAAAAAAAAAAAACAAAAAAAAAAAAGCATATAATATTTCATATATAATTAGAAAGTTACTAATGGGTATCATACCTAAACAGAGGGATTACAAAAATGCTGAAAATGTTTACAGTCAGAAAGGTACAAAACAAAATCCCCAATCTTTTGGCACTTAAAGGTTTAAATTATCAAATTATCCATGTAAAACAAGGTATCTACCTATGGACTAGGGTGATGGGTAACAGAGGGTACCCAGAAGCAAGGGCAACGCATTTCTCAGCCCTGTACTACCCACGTCTCTAGCTATCAAAGGATTTATGTTTACATAAAGTCAAAAGGAAAGTAGATAATAAAATAAAAAAATATAAAAAAATAAAATAGCCAATGGAACTTTTTGTTAAGACGTCACACCATAATCAACAAATATCTTCATCCACATTTCATTCAAAAATAGTCACTAGCACATGATAGCCAATGCAGATGGCATTCCAAATGTTCTGCAGGGCAATTTATAAACTTACAGTGCAGATACCATGGGACAATTTCTAATAAGCTATGGTTGGAGTATAGTATACAAATATGTCTCCCATATCACCAATAATAATGGGATCTGGATATTTGTAAAAATTCTGTATTTTATTATGTTTACTTCAGAATTTACAAACTCTATAACCATCACAAGTACAGCCATCTCCATTCTTTGCTTACCTTTTACATCTTGTAATGAATTCTTCACAGCATTAACACACTTTTCACAGGTCATCTGTACTGCAAACTCCAACTGAAACAAACCATGTGACAAAATATGCCAATAAATTGGATTCATTTAAATACAAACACATTAAAAATGTAATTATTGAAACATTTCAAGCTACACTTATGTATAGTGCCTCTATTTATAAACTCCATAAAATTAAGTGACAGCACCTATAAAACACAATTTCCCCAAAGAAACAGAAATCCCCCTATGAATAATTTAAAAAAAAGAGATAACAAATAGGATTTTAGTGAACTTGCCATTAAATGCTTTTCTCTTTAGTCTACAAATGCCACAGCAAAAAGAACCTAAGTTGGTAAGACGAAAAGGACACTCCTAAGATTAAGACCCTAAGAGCAATCCTCTCCCTGGGGAAGGAAACTCAGATAGGTTTTTTCCATGTGGGAGTCCTGGGTTTCATATGGACTAAAGAGAAAAGTACTTAATGGCAAGTTCATTAAAATTATATATTCTCTTACATACAATATGGAACACAGGAACCATGGGATATAACAAAGTATCCCAAAGACTCTGGGGAGGGAAGAGAGAAAACTCACCCTTCCCCCATGATACCATTATTTCATAGGACTAAACTGGATCTGTATAACCTTAGGTGTCAATGGACACCGAAATAGGACAGCAAACCAAACAAGAGTCAATTAGGATATAGAAAAACACAAAAAACAGGGGCGCTCCTGGTGAAATATCTAAGGAACCAAAACCACCACCACTGTATCACCTGACTTACACAATGTAAGAAGTTTCTGCGTATATGGAGGATTCAAGACAGCCTCCACTCTGTCACTTTTCCATCTATAGTAGTCTGCTGCACCTCCAAATAGAAGTCCCCACGTCACTGGATAACCTCAGGATAAAACAAAACAAACACCAGAGAGGGCGCAAGACCACAATATATATATGCTATGAAACAAATGCAAACTGGATACTCACAGCTGAATTGTGGTACCGGTTCCACACTAGTATGACCGGTATTAACAAACGGGGATTTTGTCTATCCGCCCCGATTCGGACTTGATAAAGATGTAGGATCCACCGTATATCAATAAAAGATTTTAATATAATAAAACAATGTGACAGCAATCAATGGGTTAACGCGTTTCGAAGTACAATACTCCTTCCTCAGAACCCAAAATTATACACAATATTGTCACAAACATAAAATCTATGCACTAGATGCATAGATTTTATGTTTGTGACAATATTGTGTATAATTTTGGGTTCTGAGGAAGGAGTATTGTACTTCGAAACGCGTTAACCCATTGATTGCTGTCACATTGTTTTATTATATTAAAATCTTTTATTGATATACGGTGGATCCTACATCTTTATCAAGTCCGAATCGGGGCGGATAGACAAAATCCCCGTTTGTTAATACCGGTCATACTAGTGTGGAACCGGTACCACAATTCAGCTGTGAGTATCCAGTTTGCATTTGTTTCATAGCATATATATATTGTGGTCTTGCGCCCTCTCTGGTGTTTGTTTTGTTTTATCCTGAAGAGTCAATTAGGCTCAAACTACTGAACAGCAACTGGATAGTAGATGAAAAAGCGAAAAAAGAAAGTCCTCAAACATGAAAAACTTCCTGAAGCACCTTCCAGCCAAAGCTGGCCTCAGCTGAGTCCAGAATTTGACATGGTAGTGTTTGGTACATATGTGCAAGGAAAAACATGTCGCAGCCTTGCACAGCTGTTTCTCTGAGGCCTGGTTTTTGTAGGCCCAGGAAGAGCCCACAGGTCTGGTGGAGTGCGCCATGATCTTGAAAGGAAAGGGTCATTTCCTGACCATATATGCCTGGAGAAGGTTAGCCTTGATCCAAGAAGCAATGGTGACCTTTGATGCTGCCTGACCTTCCCCTCTCAGGAATGACATACTGGGAGTTAGCCTTGTGAAAAGGCCAAGTGCAATGCACATAATACTTAAGGCAATGCAACAAATGGAGATCCCTTTCCTGTTTGGATGAAGGGTCAGGACAAACGTAAGGCACAATGATCTCCTGATCTGAAGCAACCTTGGGAGGTCCAATGTACTGCCTTAACTTGGTGAAAAAACAGTAAAAGGGGTTTTGAAGACAGAGTTTACAACTCAGGAACCCTCCTAACAGTGAAAATGGCCAAAAGGAAAGTCATTTTGAGCATCATGGAATGAACTGGAATCCAGGCCAGACCTCAAAAGGTGGCCTCTGGAGGAAACTTAAGACGAAGTTGAGATCCTGTGGTGTAAGATCCTGAAATGAAGGGAAGGCATGTGCCACCCCCTGAAGAAAGGTCTTAGCATCTGGAAAAATAACAATATGTTTCTGAAAAAGGACAGAGAGGGCTGAGATTGGGCAAATGGAATATGAAGTTTATTGTGAGAGTGCAAAGTTATGCACTTGGGAAGAAAAAATCCCAATGCTACTTATGAACTTAATGGAATCATTTTAGGGGACTTGTTGCTATAGAGAACTGGGAATCCTTGTAAACTACAAACCTGGAAGCAGTGACCAGTGTCAAAAAGCAGTAACAAAAGCAGATAAAGTCCTGTCTTGCATAAAAAGGGGTATTGAAGCAAGAGTGGATAACATCACACATATCATTGGTAAGACCTCACCTCGAATATGCAGTGCAAATTTGGGCAGCAGTTCCAAAAAATATATTCTAGAACTGTAGAGAGCAACGAGGAGCAACAAAATAAAATAAGAGAACGGAAGACCTGAGATACGAGTAATATCTAGACAAACTTGGTTTGTTTATTCTAGAGAAAATAAGACTAAGAGGAGATCTTGTCACAATGTACAAGTATCTTTTAATTCCAAGGTCTGATCAAATAGCCAGGGACCACCTTTTAAGCTTAGAGGAAAGGAGTTTTTAACATCAGCAGTGGAAGGTTTTTTTTTTTAACAGTAAAGTCTGTTAAATTGTGAAATTCTTTGCCCAAGAATGTGTTAATGGCAGCGACAATGGATATGTTTAAGAGAAAATTAGATATATTTCTTTCAAGAGGGAACATATAGGGTTATATTGCGTATTAGTAGGCAAAACAGGAAGTTTCGATAAAGACTAACTGATTTGGTAGCAGGAAATCTTTTATAATTCTCATTTCTCTGGGTTATGAGGCAAAGGTTGAACTCGATGGATTTGTGTCTTTTTGCAACCAAATTAAAAAAAATAGTATGAGATCTGTACAATATTAGAGCCCAGACTGATCCAGTTGTTCACACAATCCTGCAGGAAGGCCAGAATCATGAGAAGATCAAAGGTCTGAGCAGACATGTTCATGTCATTGCACCACTGGTGGAAGATGGACCAGACCCTGTGGTATACCTTTGAGGAGACAGTCTTCCTAGTTCGGATCATGGTGTGGATGACATCATTAGAGAATCCCTTTCTTCTCAGAATGATTGTCTCAAGAGTCTTGTCATCATTGCAAGCCACTCTACATCCTTATACCATATGGGGCCCTGAAGGAGGAGGGCCAGACTTGGTGGTAGGCAGAACAATTCCTGAATGGACAAGTTGATAAGGTCTAAAACCAGGCCCAGCTACAGCCAGAAAGTAGCAATTAGAATGATTAGGGCTTTCTCCATCCTGATCTTCCAGATCACCATGGGGCTGAATGGAACTGGAGGAAACACATAAGATATGTGGAAGTTCCACTGGATGGACACTGACTCTGTCACAACCACTGAGGGATTCCTGCTCCGTGCACAGAACACAGGAACCTTCCTGTTCTCCTGGGACAACATCAGTTCCATTGCTGAGATATCTGAGCATTGAATTACCTGGTAGAACCCCTCCGGATGCATCTCCAATTTCCTGAATCCACTTCTTGACAGCTGAGGAAGTCTGCAACCAAGTTTACTCCTGGAATGTGGACCACTGAGATGGCTGGAACATCAGTCTACACCCACAGGAGATCCTTCACTTTCTTCCACACTGTCTCACTGCAGGTTCCCCCCTGCCCTTGAGTTGTCCGATTGAACCTTCACCAGTGTCCCAGAGAGTACCTGGGACCAGTATGTAGGACAGCCAAGTGAACAGTTCAGCGTTCCAGAATGATCATGGACAGGAGACTCTTCTCCCCTGCCCACCGGTACTGGGGTCCCAGGTGGCCCAGGGTCACACCCCATCCTCTCGGACTAGCATTATCACAAGGTTCCACCCCTGATTCACAAAGGGGACACCACTGAGTCAGGTGTGGGTGATAAAGCCACGAGCAGAGGTCCTCTTTTGCTTACGGAGAGAGGGTCAATTGTTGAGAGAGATGATCTTGCTAATGGGACCATGTCCTGTTGGAATTCACTTGTGTGGAACTGAGGGTAAGGGTACTGCTTCCAGGGCAGATACCATTGACCCAGGACACTCATGTCATCCCTTATTGTGGACGAGGGTCACTCCAGTGCTTGTGACACATCCTGAGACAGAAGTTGAATCTTCTACTACATAAGAAACACCCTCCCCCCGAGAGTGTCGAACTTCATTTACAAAAATGCCTGGACCTGACATGGGATAGGAGAGGACTTCACTATGCTGAGGATCCAACAGTGATGAACTAAACTAAAATGTGGGTGCACTGTTGGATACGGAGAGCCACAACTCCTTCTGAAGGAGCCTTGATCAGCAGATCTTCCAAATATGGTGACAGTGGAATGTCTTGAGCATGGATGTATGTGGGCATGGCTGCCATAAAGAAGATACTGGTTGCCGAAGTCAGGCTAAATGGCTTTGCAGTGAACTGGTAGTGATAGCATGCAAAAGCAAATCACAAGAAGCGTTGGTGATCTGGGAGAATTGGGACATGAACATACATGTCATGAAGATCCAGGGAGGCCAGAAATTCCCCCTGGGCACATCACTGCGATGGCAGAGCACAAAGATTCCATCTTGAAGTGCATAACAACCATGTGGGCTCGATTCTATTACCAGATCTAAAATAAATAAATAAATTAAAAAAAAAATAAAAAAAAAAAAATGAGCTTTGTATTTTAAGTCAGGTTTTAGCATCCTATTACCAGACTTGTGAAAACAAAATCAGCTGTAATTATACACACCACCAGTCAAAAAAAACAGCCCACAGGAAACAACTAATAACAACGTGCAAGTAGTATCTTATTACCCACGCTCAGTATTAGCGCCTGTTTTGTTGATACATTTTAACTCGGAAATCCTGCGCCTCAAAGGTTGAGGCATAGATGCCACAACAATGTTTCAAACAAAAGCAGTGTAGAATACAGTATACATCATAGAATTCTGACATACGGAATGGAATGATGAACAGGATGAAGATTATACATATTCAGTAGAGTTTCTAATTTAACTGAATCTCTTCTCACTGCAGCACCTTATGAGCGGCCTCTTTCACACACACATATAAATGAAATCTATAAATCAAGGTTGCAAGAGGTAGAGAGATTCCATCTAAAAGCAATGTTTATTGTTTTAAAACATACTGCGCATGTTATCAAAGACACGTACAGAATTAAAAAGTACAATTTGCTTATCTGTCTCCCAGCGTTATTGTCCACTTTACTGTGTCCACTCCTCTGTCCGATATCCCTCCACAGGAATCGCCAGAGTCCTCTAGATGTAAAGTAGAACATCCTCATGGTACCATCCTGGATACGATTTCAAATGTCCACTTGACGGGTATTACGGAGGTGGATTTCCCACAGGGGGACTTGCTCAGGAGATAGTTTTAAAAGTTAGTTTAAAATTGAAGTCTGAACCCCACACGTATCGTGGGCTCTTCTGTCCGCTTTTTCAAGGGTAATTACCGAACCCTATCTCCATACTCTCTTAAAAAGAGGCTCCCGTTGATGACGTCAGGTCGTCATCCTTTTACTACTCTAGAGGCCGCTCATAAGGTGCTGCAGTGAGAAGAGATTCAACAAAAATAGAAACTCGACTGAATATTTATCATCTTCATCCTGTTCATCATTCCATTTCATCTTTCTCATTTCATCCATCCATTTAACTCATTGTTTGTCTGGATCACAACCTTTCATATTAAGGACCAAGATAAGTGACTATATACTTCTTTGGTATATATTGGTTCCCTTTTTGGATCTAGCCTTCTAGATTTATTTTTAAATCATCTTACAACTTTTTGATCATTTCCATTTTACATATTTCATTTCACTTGTGGGGACGAAAGACAATTTATATTGTACAACTGAAATTTTGTTTATTAACAAGATCGAATTCTGTTAATTAATTAATAGATATCAGGGTGTTCCATCTGCCAAAATATATTAGAGGTTTAAGTCAGTTAGGAAATTTCATTTTCTTACAGCTTTGGGTTAATAAAGAGGTGCATTTCATTACCCAGTATTTATAGCTTTGTCTTTTTTCCTCGAATTTGAAATAGCTGCCTAATTATTCCCATACTGAAAAGAAAATGGACTACAATACTTTGAGACAGAATAGAAATAAATATATAGATTGGAATGAAGAATGCGAAAAACTAACGCCTAGGGAAGATCCTACCGGTCTCCTAAAAAAACTTGAAAAAAGTTTAGAAAAAGAGACAAGAGACTGGTATGATCTTATTGCATTGGAGAATTACCTAAAGCATAACATTATTCCTAGGGGTTTAAGAATGATTAAAAGCCCTACGTTCTAAATTGAGGATGTTGATTTTCAAACAGATTGGGAATATATTTTGGATGACTGTTCAAAAAAACTGATACAATTATTAATAAGATACAGAAATCAATCACTAGAAAGAAGTAAAATAGAAATTGAAGGAATTGAAAAGAAACTAAAACAAACAGAAAAAACAGAACTACTAAAAAAAATTAGAATATTATGAGAAAAGTAAGCAATTTAGAAATTAATATTATTCAAACCAAAAAGAAAAAAAATGCTAGGGATAAGGCAGAACAGATGCAGCAAAATGGGACTAGTGATAAAAAGATGTTAAATAAGAAGAATATACAAACGAAATATAAAGATGATAAAAACCATGGAAAAAACAGAGAAAAGAATAATAAAAAAATATGGGAGAATGGGGAAGGGCCAACAAATAGATTGAAGTTTCAAAGAGATACAAGAACAGGATTGTTCAGAAATATAGTATACTACCCAGAAAATAGTATATATAAGAAAAACATAGTGAGGAAAGAAATAACAACAGTAAATACAGAAAATGTTAAAGAAAATGAGAGAGGAGAAATGGATATACCAAGAAAAAGGAAGAATAAAACCAAAAATTTAGAAGGATCCAATACAAAAGAAGCAGAGAACTCTAACAGCATAGAACAGGATTTTTTAGAGATAGGCCAGTGGACGCCACAAAAAAAACAAAAATGCACAACAAGGGATAAAAAGAATAACAAGAGAAGAAGAGGATGTAGAGGACGGGGAAACAGGCATAGAACAATAACAAAAAATTTTGAAAATGGAGTGAAAAGGTTCTCCCAAGAAGGAGGCATTTTTAATCTGTCCAAGCGGGATATTACCAAAGAAGAGGCCAAAGTATTATCAAAAGGCCTCTCATTTGCTCCTGTTAGAAAGATGAATAAATTTGATACATATATTGATGTCCAAAAATTCATTAGAGCGTTGACTGTCAAGAGATTTTTTCTAAATAAAGATAAAAGAATACAAAGACAAATTACAATAGAAAATGAACATCTTAGTATAAGAGATCAATATGGGCTAGGAAGGTTGATACAACTCCATGATGAAGCAGATCAAGAAAAATGGGTACATGAACCCATCTATAGTGGTAAAAAAGTAAGATAAAACTTTTTTTCCGGTGCAAAGCCAAGGGGAATATGTTAAGGTCTTTGAGGACCTAGTAACTAGAGATATAGAGAAATTTGCGGATAAAAAAAGAAAAACACAAAGAAATTTAACAAAATTAGAAGAGGAAGCTTTACTATTTAAAAAAAATTATAAAAGTATAGTAATAAGGCAAGCAGAGGAGGAGGAATATGTATTCAAAATATAGAAGATTATCAAAAAGAGGCACTAAGATTATTAAGTGATGAAAAAACATATTGAAAACTAATTATGGGTCCAACAAACCAATATTTATTGGAACTTAATGATCTACTATTAGAAGCAAATAGACAAAAAATTATAGATCAGGAAGAATTTAAATATTTAAGAAATGAAAACTGTAGAATAACAATCTTCTATCATCTCCCGAAACTCCATAAAGATATAAATAATCCGCCAGGAAGACCAATAGTTTCGGGAATAGATGGCTTAACTTACAATATTTCCCAATATATTGACCTATTCCTCCAACCATTGGTATATCTATTACCCTCTTTTCTTAAAGATAGTATACAGGTGATGCAGAGTATGAAGGACATCAGATGGAAAGAAACATTTACGTGGGTCTCATGTGATGTCTCATCACTGTACTCCTGTATACATCATGAGAAAGGTACACAAGCGGTTAGATGGTTCTTAGAAAAAGATGGAGTTATGGCCAGTGCTCAGATTGAATTTTTAACTAAAGCTATTATGTATGTTTTAAACCATAATTATATTTTATTTGAAAATTTGTTTTTTGCACAGATTACAGGTACAGCAATGGGGTGCTCATTTGCCCCTTCGTTTGTGAACCTGTATATGGGCAAATGGGAATACGATCACATTTTTAATAATAATCCATATAAACAGAATATAATATTTTATAAGAGATATATCAACAATATTTTAATTATTTGGGAAGGTTCCCAAACTAAATTGGAAGAATTTTGGACATATATAAACAAAAAGAATTTGAATCTATCATTCACGTTTAATAGCGATGAGGCTCATATAGATTTTCTAGATCTCACACTTTTCCATGAAAATGGAAAAGTACTCATTAAAAATCATAGAAAGGAAGTAGACAGTAATGGTTATTTACACTATAAAAGTAATCATCACCACAGATGGAAGAATAATATACCATTTGGGCAATTACAAAGAATCAAGAGGGATTGTACTTTGGATAAAGATTTCGAAGTAGAAGCCCAAATTATAAAAGAGAAATTCCAGGAAAAAGCTTATGATAGTGGACTGATTGAAGAAGCATATTGTAAAGTTAGAGAAATACCTAGAAAAGATTTAATAAAATTTAATGAAAAAGGAGGAAAAAAAGAAATAAGATGCCTTACATTACAACAAAATTTAATAATGATTCTTATAAAATAAAAAGGATTCTGGGAAGACACTGGCATATCCTACAGGGGGATCCTATATTAGACCCATATGTGGGAGAAACGCCAAATGTCTCATTCAGAAGAAATAAGAATATTAAAGAAATTGTAGCTCCATCAGATATCTGGAGGAAGCTTAAACCCTGTGAGAATAAAGAAAATTTCCTAAAAAAGCCAAGAGGGATGTATATGTGTGGGAGAAGGGAGTGCACTACATGTGCACACCATCCCTTACACAGTTCAGTTCTCATTGGTAAAAGGAAATTTGATAGCTTCCAATCTCAGTCTACTAAAAAAGAATATAAATTTAAAAATAGTTTCAATTGTAATTCGATATATGTGGTGTATTTACTGACATGTGGATGCGGTTTACAATATGTTGGTAGAACCACAAGAAAACTAAAAGTAAGGTTTTCAGAACATCTCCGCAACATAAATAATGGAAAGGAAAACCATAGTGTGTCTAACCATTGTAGAACATGTGAAGGGAGTAAAAATATTACCATTACAGCTATAGATCAGGTACACCAAGATAGGAGATGGGGAGATAGAGAAAGAAGTCTAAGACAACTAGAAATATATTGGATCTATGAATTGGGAACATTGTCCCCAAAGGGACTAAACATTGACATTGACCTGGCAGCATTCATTATGTGAACATTAAGACTACATAAAATAATTAACACTGATATAGATTCAGCAACAATCATGATATAAATGGGAAGAACTTATTAGGAAGTTCAGGTGAGAAAAGCAAGCGAGATAATTGTCAATAGTATGTAGAAAGAATTAAGTGTAATGATAGTATCCCTCTGAGTAATTGTTTCTGTATCTGCATTACTATCAATTTGTTTTTTGCCAATTCGTTTGTATAGTACTTGTTTTATTATTATCTCTCAAGGGAAAAGATGCGAAATTCTCTTTGATAGATATTTTTGACATTATATATACATTTTAATTGTAAGTATGCTATTTGTTAGAAAGGGAATTGTACCTCCCGTGGAATTCAAATGCACACATATGCTGATATTTAGACCCAATAGTGAAGCAGCTTACGGTACACTTCAAATGAACCAAATATGTTTGGAGAACATCCATTAAATAGAAAAGAAGTTAGTAGCTGAATAAATATTGGATATAGGATAAATCAGCATCTAGTGGCATGTTGAAATCCATGAGATGATACTTTTTGCATACTAGTGTATGACAGCATGCTGAATGAAACATAGATGGAATCACGCGAAAGATACCCACAGCGTTATGGAAAAGTGTTTCATTCAGATATACAAAAAAGATGTAAATATATCTCAAGCAGAGTAATACGAACATAGTGGGTGATCTAGGCTGGATTCCAGCTGTGAGCCGCTAGATACGTTGAATATCATCAGCTTACTTTTAGAGTAGTAAAAGGATGACGACTTGACGTCATCAACGGGAGCCTCTTTTTAAGAGAGTATGGAGATAGGCTTCGGTAATTACCCTTGATAAAGCAAACAGAAAAGCCAGCGATACGCATGGGGTTCAGACTTCAATTTTAAACTAACTTTTAAAACTATCTCCTGAGCAAGTCCCCCTGTGGGAAATCCAACCCTGTAATACCTGTCAAGTGGACATTTGAAATAGTATCCAGGATGGTACCATGAGGATGTTCTAATTTACATCTAGAGGACTCTGGCGATTCCTGTGGAGGTATATCGGACGGAGGAATGGACACAGTAATGTGGACGATAATGCCGGGAGACAGATAAGCGAATTGTACTTTTTAATTCTGTACGTGTCTTTGATAACATGCGCAGTATGTTTTAAAACAATAAACATTGCTTTTAGATTGACTCTCTCTACCTCTTAAGCCCCCAGAAAGACCCAAAAAAGTACTTTTCTGATATGCAAAGGGTTGAGCTGCAGAAGAGAGCAGAAAAGTCAGCCTCTGCATAAGATAAGTAAGATGGCCATCAGAAAGTGAGACACCCAATCAGAAAAAAAGTATGGGAACCAGGGGATTATGGGTAATTCTCCTTTACTTGTTGCCTATCAATTTGCGGCTCCCCAGCTGTGGGTCGGTGCTCTCCTTGGACACGCATGTGATAGTGCATAAGGAAACAAGAAAAAAAGAGCCCTCTCTGATTATTCTAGTTTAAATGGTTTAAGAGATATATCCAAAATAATTTTCTCCTATTAAAGTTAATGCAGTAAAGATAGCTGAGGGTGGACTCTGGTTCTTAAAGGAGCCATGCACTAAAAAATAACTTGGAAATAAAAGTGCAAAAAAAGTCCAAAAACCTCTGGGTGAGGAAGGGGAGGCAAACAATAAATATGAAAACAATGTGGGAGTATCTGGACAGCCCCAAAAGCCTCCATAATCACTTTTTTTTTTTTTTTTTTTTGTTATGGAAGCATTTACCAGGAAGGATACACTGAGATTGTCCATCGTTTCCAAGTAAGTCCTGGGTACTCATTTTATCTACCTCGGAAGTGTGAAAGGCTGAGCTGACCTTACTGGGATTAGAACCTGTGACCCTAAGGTATGAACAGATTCTACAGCTGATGCATTAACCAACAGCTATATCACTAGCGAATTACTGAGAAAATCAATATATGCCAGAACAGAAGGGAAAGGGTTAAGTACAAAAACTACTGCAGCCATCAGTGCCACAAGGTTTAGAGAGATCAAGTGCTTTAAATGAGTCATTAACTACAGAGAGTGGAAGGCTCAGAATGGGATATACAATGGACCATAGCAGCCAAAGGGTTAGTCACCAATCGTATGTCTTCAAGGGGATGTATCACCTTATAAAAAAGGTGTTACCATCTGCTTTGTTAATAAACGTTATTGTAGGAAAAGGTGAAATTTACTCACCGATATTTTGTTTTCCCTCTGTGTCCTTCCACGGCAACGGACTGTGGGTATTGACTCCACCCTCCAGCTGGTAGGACCAATTAAAAACTATAAAGTTGTCTGCTTCCCCCCTCAGTTATTCATGTTAACCAAGTTGTAAGAGATGTAATATAAATGGTTAGTTTAGAGACAACTTATTATCTTAGATATGTTACCAACATAGCATGATTACAATCAACAAATATACTGAACATATCAATATATATTGAAATCAATACAGAATAGGAATGATACAACCTCCATACCAAATCGGGTGGGTTGTCGTGGAAGGACAAAGAGGAAAACAAAATATCTGTGAGTAAATTTCACCTTTTGCTCTGTGTCCAATCCACGGCAATGGACTGTGGGACTTTCCAAAGCAGTACCCCAGTTAGTAGGGAGGGAAGTCAATCAGAGACAGGGATGGCTGCTTCTAGCACCTTCCTGCCAAATTTTGCATTGGAAGATGCCTGGATATCCAATTTGTAATGTTTGACAAACGTGGATACTGATTCCCAAGTGGCAGCTCTGCAGATCTCCTCTGATTTAGCCACAGCTCTCTGCACCCAGGAAGTAGATACAGCTCTAGTAGAATGTGTTTTAATCCCCGTTGGGGACTGTAGTTTAGCCAATTCATAGGCCAGAGAGATGCTCTGCTCACTATGAATGCCTATGAATGCCTTAGAAGCCCCTGTACCTTAGTATCTACCTGCAAAGTGAACAAACAGGGCTTGTGACTTCCTGAAGCTTTTAGTTTGTTGAAGATATATCTGCAGACACCTTACAAGATCCAAGTTGTGCAACTCCCTTGCACAAAAAGAAGTGAGAATTATTTCCTAGCTTAAGTGAAAGGTGGATATGACCTTGAACCTAAAGGAAGTCAGGACCACCTTATCTTGATGAAATGCTATGTGTTGGGAGACACATAGCAGGGCTTGAAGTTCACCTACCCTGTGTGCTGAAGTTACTACAGTAAGTAGGACAGTTTTTAAAGTCAGATGTTTCAGAGAGATTGAGTCTAAGGGCTCAAAGAACTTGTGAGAACAAAATTGCTTCAGAACCAGGTTTAAGTCCCATGGAGGAATTATGTCCCTTATGGTTGGTTTGATCTTAGTACATGCTGATAGGTAGCATCTGAAGATGTATTGTTCCGCTAAAGGATAGGCTAAGATGGCTGATAAAGCGGACACTTGAACTTTCAAAGAGGCTGGTTTTAGACCTTTCTTGAATCCCTCCTGAAGGAAATCCAAAATCTTTTGCGGAGAAATGTTATTTCTATCAATGGATTTTTCTTGACACCACTTATAGAATACCGACCATACTCTGTAATAGATTTTTGATGATGATGGACGTCTGCCTGCCAGAATCGTCTCTATTACTGAGTCTGATAGTCCCTTTTTTGTCAACGATCTCCACTCAGCCTCCATGCCATTAGCTTCCAGAATTCTGGATTCGGGTGGCAGATTGGTCCCTGAGTCAGCAATCGAGGGACCACTGGTAGTTGGATTGGATCTCTGATGGAGAATGTCAGAAGATCAGTGTACCATATTTTCCTTGAGCCAGTTTGGTGCTATAAGTATTACATCCGCTCTGTCCCTCTTGATCTTCTGAACCACTTCTGTTAAAAGAGGTAGAGGCGGAAATAGATAAGCAAGGGAAATGTTCCATTTGTATTGGAGAGCATACTGTCCTGCCACTTTGAGTGATTTCCATCTGGAGATGAATATCTAGCATTTCGCATTTTCTTCTGAGGCCGTGAGGTCTGTTGTGGGTGTGCCCCATTCTACAATGATCTCTCTGAATACCTTGTAATCCAGAGACCATTCTCCTGGTTCGATGCGATTCCTGCTCAAGTAGTCTGCTTGCGTATTTAGGTTTCCGGACGGAAATGTTGCTGTCAGGGACTGTAGACGGGATTCTGACCAATGCAGGATCCTGAGGGCTGACCTGTTGAATGTGTAACTCCTTGTCCTTCCCTGGTTCAGTAGATAACATACCTCTTCGGTGTTGTCTGAACATATTAGGCTGAGTTTGTCTCTTAGATCTGTCTCCAGGTATATGAGGGTATTCCAAATTGCCTTAAGTTCTAGCAGGTTTATGTGCAATTTGGATTCTCCTGTTGTCCAGGTTCCCTGGACCATCCTGGTTCCCCACAGGCCTCCCCAACCTTTCTTGCTGGCATCCGTGGTTACGATGTCCCAGTGGACGATGTTTAGAGACCAGCCCTGAGCTAGATTTTGTGGATGGCACCACCATCTTAGCTCCTGTCTTGTGGATGGTAGAATTGGTATTTCCAACCAGATGTTGAATGGATCTTTTTTGTAATAATTGATGTAGTTTAACTGCATCATTGTGGTGTGTGACCTTGCCCACGGGATTATTGGATGAGCAGACGACAGGTTCCCCAACAGTCTTGAGAATTCCTTTGAGGTTAGTGTCTGATTTCTTAGAAAGTTGGACACTCTGTGTAACAATCGATTCTGCCTGTCTTGGGACAGAGACGCCACACTTTGTCTTGTGTTGTAAAGGATTCTGAGAAATGTCAGTTCTTGAGATGGCTGAAGGTGGCTTTTTTGAAAGTTTATTATCCACCCTAAGTCCTGAAGAAGCTGCAGACATACAGCAGTGCTTTCTTTTGCCTTTTCCTCCACTATCAGTGTATCGTCCAGGTAGGGTAAGATTTTTATGCGTCTCTGGCATAGTGCTGCCATAGCCACTGCCAGTACTTTTGTAAACACCTGTGGGGCTGATGCCAGCCCGAATGGCAATGACTGATACTGAAAGTGTGTCTTGAAAACATGAAATTTGAGGAATATTCTGTGAGAGGGATGAATCGGAATATGATAATAGGCATCCCTTAGGTCGATTCTGGTCAGAAATGCATGAGGATAGACTATCTTTAGTGCAGTTGAAATTGTTTCCATCTTGAATCTCTGTATTCGTAGATATGAGTTGATACTCTTTAAATCTAAAATAAGGCACAACTCTGCTGAAGGTTTGGGAACAGCAAAAATTCCTGAATAGAACCCATGGAATTCTTGTGTCCTTGGAACTTTATCCATGACCCTGTTGTACATCAGTGATTGAATTTCCTTCTTCATAGCAGTTGCTAGCTTAGGATTCTTGATTCTGGATGTTTGAATTCTCTGGATTTATGGGACATTCTGAAATTCTAAGTGGTACCCCATCTCTATTATCTGACAGACCCATTTGTCTGGATTGATTTTGATCAACTCCAGCCTGCCCCCAACTGGAGTGTGAGATGTGGTCACTACTAATTCATTGTTGACTCTGTTGGAACCTAGGCTTCTTCTGGAATTCTTTCCGAATTCCAACCCTAGATCCTTGCACTGCACCTCGTTGTCTTTGGTCCTAGGTACGCCCTGGTCTGTAAAGCCTGGCGTCATGAAAAGGACTGCCTTCTTGTAGCAGTATTTCTGGTCGGAGAAGCTCTGGGTCATCATTGCTGGGGACGAAATTGGCTTTTTCCCCCTGAAGACTGATGAATAATGTCTTCTAGTTGGCTTCCAAATAACTTGTTGCCTGTAAATGGTAATGATACCAGTTTATTCTTTGACGTGGAATCAGCCTCCCAGGATTTTATCCATATGGCTCTTCTAGATATAATGGACAGAGCAGATGACTTAGCAAGGCTTCTTATGATGTCCATCACAACAATAGTTTATGGCGTCCTTACTAGGGCTAAGCTCCTTTAACAGGCGAGATCTGGAAACTGATGAATCTAGTTTGTCTTCAAAGTCTATTAACCAAATTCTGAGTATTCTGAAAAAACATGCCATAGCCGTGGCTGTGTTCAAATTTTGGTCAATTACTGTGAATTCCTTTCTGAGTGCGGAATCTGCCCTCTTATCCATCAGATCTATGAGTGTAGTACCCTCTTCTAACAAAATGGTTGTTCTTTCTGAGATCTGTACCAAAGAAGCATCTACCTTTGGAGGGGATACCCAGGATGCAGTGTCCTCATCCGTGAAAGGATACATGCCCTGAATGCGTCTGGTGTTCTTTGGGCGTTTGTCTGCAACCTTCCACTCTGAAGTAATAATATCCTTAATAGAGCTATGAACTGGAAATGAAGGAGTCTTTTTTATAGGCTATAAAATTTGAGTCCGTTACATTTAGTCCTTTCTGGGTGTCAGTAAGTCCCAGTGCCTTCCTCATGGCTTTTACTAAACCATCCACCTTTTCTAGACTAAAGGAGCCGATGAGGGTGCATATTCTAATTCCATCAGGCTGGCATTATCATCTTCCTCTATCATGTATGATGTACCCTCCTGTGGATCTGCATGCCTTTGTCTTTTCCTAGAAGACTCCTGCATGGAGACGAATCTCTCCTGCATTGAGGACTTCATCCAACTTAAGAAGTCAGTAAACTGAGCAGGGACCTCAGTAGTAGAAATCTTCCTCACACATTCTGGGCATAGTTTTGCATTGTCTGCAGCAGGAATCTTAGTTTCACAACCTGCGTAGGCTTTTGATTTGGGACTGGCTTGTCCTCCTTGGGAGCCTCAGCCTGCTTCTTATCAGACTTTCCCTCTTTAGATGACATATATCAACTTTGTCATAAGCTGTCTGTAATACTAAGCCCAGACTGGGCTGTATAGCCTTACAATATGCGAATTAAGCAGGATGAAATTTGCATAAATAACGATTAATTATAGCAATATGCAGACTTACAGTTTTCCTATGGTGTTCCTCTGCATCTATTTGAGCCGCCAGCTCCATCCTGCCTTGAGTTCCAGCTTGACATGCACGCGCGATGACTTCCAGTTTCAGTGTTCAAGTTGCACGTCATCGGCAGAGACTTCTGTTTGAGACTCGGAGCCAGGACTGCACGGGGAAGCCAAGGAGGTAAGATCCTGATTCAGTTCTACCGTTTTTAAAACGGAGGAGATCACGGATCTGTCTAATTAGATGGGACTTGCAGACCTCCGTGTCTGAAGACCAGAGCCCGTACAATAGATTGTCAATGAGTGATGTAAGATGCATTAAGAGGCACTTACATGAAAATAAAATAACAAACATGCCATTGTCAAAAACCAATAACTAGGTGTATGCCTGCCTTTGCTCTTGTATATACACACTAGCAATGTGGGACGGCATTGCCCGTCATGTTATGAACGTTGGGCGTACGTGTGAAATGTAGACACACTGATGAACACAGACATATACACACACTGAGCGGCAGAAACATGCAAAAGACATGCACACCAGAGATGCACACATGGACACACATATGTATCAGAGATGTACACACACACACACGCAACGTATATGCATAGAAACACATGCGCGCATGTGTTGTGCACCCCTCTGGCCTTCAAGGGGTTAAGGTATAGAGAGGCATGTCAGAGTTAAATAGCAGTGGGAAGTGTATTCATACCTGGGATCTTTGACTTGTGGAATCCCTGGAGGGGACTGATGTGGTGCTGATGTGGAGAGGCCAGTGGGGCAATTTGGTTTACAAGTGGGCAGGGCTTAAGAGAAATGTGGAAAAGTGTTGGTAATAGGCTGGGGAAGGAGGAGAAGTGGGAGGGAAATTCAAGTTTATAGTGTGAGGGGTTTGAACACACTCCCTGAGGGTTAAAACTTGATACACAACCCTGTGGCAGTCAATAGGTTGTGTGAATCTGATGGCTGCCTGTCTTCTGTGTTGCATGGCAAATAAGAACAGTAAAGAAATAATTCAGCAATGAGGGCCTACCTTAACCTTTTGAGTGCCATTTTTCCCCTTGTGCTGTATGTATGTGTGTGTCAGACATATTTCTTTCTGGTTTTGTGTGTGTGTGTGTGTGCATGTGTTTGGTGCTGTGTGAGTGGGGCATGTATGTGTGTGTGTCTGTGGTGTAGGAGAAAGTGGCAGCCATTTTGTTTTTCTTGCTCAGTTAGACAGTGGTAGGCAGGCTGGATAATGGGAAGTGTATTCATACCTGGGAACTTTTGCTCGTGGAGTCCCTCATGTGGTGCTGATGTGGAGAGAGCAATGAGAGAATTTGGGTTAAAAGTGGGCGGGGTTTAATCGTGATTAGGCATCACAACCTAAAGAGATCATGAGTTCTATCAGGGAGGGATGCCTTGGGGGGATGCACTAAAGATAGATTTATCTCATATCCTCCAGCTGGTAGGACCGTCTAAATTAATTTAAATAGTAGGCTCCCCCCACTCACTTCAGTTGCACTTTTGTCCAAGCTATAAGAGAAAAATATCATAAGATTAAGGGTGGGTGTGACGTGGAGATACACAGAAGAAAAAGAAATATCGGTTAGTAAATTTCTCTCTTTCTTCTGTGATCTCCCCATCACAAGGAATCATGGGAACTTCCCCAGCAAAATTTAGGGAGGGAAATCCACACAACTCCAAAACATTTCAGAAAAAAAAAAACACATTTGACCTCTTAATGAAGACCCATAGACAACTTAATAATAGAACATAAAGCATATAAAAGGAGAATCCTACCCTTACTGAGGGATTATTGCTTGGAGCACTCCACGTCCAAATCTGGCGTCAGAAGAGGCATTGATATCCAATTTATAATGTTTTATAAACGTGGAGACAGAAGTCCATGTCGCTGCTCTGCAGATTTCTTCTGGAGAGGCATTTGCTTTGGTAGCCCAGGAGGTTGCCATAGCCCTGGTTGAATGAGCCTTCACTTTTAGTGGAGGGCCAAGTTTAGCCTCTTTATATGCTGTAATGATACATTGTCTTATCCACCTGGCTACTGACTGTCTAGAAGCTGACAGGCCCTTCCTTTTACCTATGAATTGTATAAATAAGTTGTCTGATTTCCTAAATTCCTGTGTTCTATTCAGGTAAGTAGAGATACACCTGACTAGATCCAAGGAATGGAGCCTCTTTTCCCTCTCAGACTTAGGAAAAGAACAAAAGGAAGGCAATATTATTTCCTGATTCAAATGGAAATCAGCTATAACTTTCCCTCTAAAGGAGGGCTTCATTCTGAGAACAACCTTATCTTGATGAATGGATAAATAAGGGGCTTTACAGGAAAAGGACTGTAACTCGTTGACCCTTCTAGCAGACGTAATGGCCGTTAAGTCAGTTTTCCATGAAAGATGTCTTAAAGAAATAGACTCTAAAGGCTCAAATAAAGGGGGATCCACAAGTTGAGACAAGACAATATTGAGATCCCATGCCGGGATGACTTATCTTATTCTGGGGCGAACCTTCTCTATGGCTCTAATGAATTTCTTTATTAAGTCCTCCTTTGCCCAGTGTTTGGATAGGACAGCCGAAAGCGCCGATATCTGCACCTTCAGGGATGCTGGACCAAATCAAAACCAGATTGCAAAAAATCTAGCAAAACAGGAGCTGAGACTTGATCTTTCTGAATATTGTTGTTTATGCACCACCTTCTGAAGGTCTTCCATACCCTGTAATATATCCTGAGGGTGGATTTCTTACACCCTGAAAAGATGGTATTGGCCACTTTTCTAGAGATGCCCTGCTTCTTCAAGCTTTGCCATTCAGTCTCCAGGCTGTCAGATGAAAAAAATTTGGATGAGGATGAAGCAGAGGACCCTGTGATAGCAGGTCCACCTTGTTCAGTAATGTCCAGGGATCTTGAACCGACATGTTGACTAACTCCGAATACCATGACCGCCTGGGCCATTTGGGGGCAATTAAGATGACCTCCGCTCTGTCTATTCTTATCTTCCTGAGGACCTCCCTGATTAAAGGAACAGGGGGGAAAATGTACGCCAGAGAGAAAGTCCAGGAATGTTTCAGAGCATCCTGGCCCAATGCTCCACTTGTCCTCCATCTGGAGAGAAATTTCTTGCACTTCGCATTTTCTGGACTGGCCATCAGATCTATCTCTGGAGCTCCCCATCTGTGAGTTATCTGCTGGAACAACCTGTTGATTCAGGGACCACTCCTCTGGGTGAATCTTGTTCCTGCTCAGATAATCCGCCTGTATGTTCTGACAGCCCGCTATGTGTGAAGCTGAGATGGTTGGAATATTCTTTTCTGCCCAATGCATGATCTTTGCGAGTTCCTTGTTGAGACTTTGGCTCCTTGTCCCTCCTTGATTTCTTAAGTACATGACCGTTGTCATGTAGTCCGATCTGATCTGGACCGGTTTTCCCTTTAGATATTTCTGAAAATGTCTTAGCGTATGTTCCACGGCTCGTAACTCCAGTATATTTATGTGCAGGCTTCTTTCCCCTTTCGACCAAGTTCCTTGGGCAGTCATTGACCTGCATACTGCTCCTCATCCCCTGGGGCTCGCATCCGTGGTGATTATTTCCCATCTTTGCTCTGCAATTGGAACTCCTTTTAGACGATTCTCTCTTTTTGTCCACCAAAGTAGATCGTGTTGTACTCCTGTTGATAGAAGAATTCGCTGAAAGGGGTCTGGATGATATCTGTTCCAATATCTTAGGAAGAGAGACTGGAGATGCCTCTAATGGAATATTGCCCAAGGGATCACTTGAATGGCCGACATCATTAACCCTAAGCACATCATAAATATGTGAGCTGAATGGCTCTTCTTTTTCCTGAATCTTGATACCTTTTTTATTATGTTTGATATCCTTTCTTTCTTTGGAGAGAGTGATCGTGCCTTGTTTTGTGTTGATCCTCATTCCTAAGTGTACCAGATCTTGTGATGGAGACAGCTGGCTCTTTAGAGGATTGATGACCCAGCCCAGATTCTGCAGATGTTTTACCACCGTCTGTGTGCCTGCAAACCCTTGCTCCTCTGTATGAGCTATGATCAGAAGATCGTCCAGATAGGGAATGACGTGTATTCCTTCCTCTCGTATGGGTTCTAGAGCGGCCGCCAAGACCTTTGTGAAAACTATTGGAGCTGTGGCCAAACCAAAAGGAAGGCCTGTAAACTGAAAATGCCTGTCTTCTACAGCAAATCTTAAAAATCTTTGATGACCCCTTCTGACTGGAATGTGGTAGTAAGCGTCTTGCAAGTCCACCTTTGTTAGGAAATTGCCTGGTAACACTGATCTCATGACCGACTTTACTGACTCCATTCTGAAAGACTTCCGAATTAATAGAGTATTCAAATCCTTGAGATCCAGAATGGTCCTCCAGGAACCTGAAGCCTTGGGAACAGTAAACAAGATTGAATAAATTCCTGAATACTTCTGACTTTCTGGAACCTCCTGAATAACCTTCTTCAATAAGAGATTCTCCATACTTTTTGCTTCTTTCTGCCTTTTGGGGTTCTCGATCTCTTGAAGACATGAAAACTCGGGATCTTTATGAATGGGAGCGGATATCCCATCTCCAGAATGTTCCGAACCCAGGTGTCTGAGGTTGTCCAGTTGTGATGAAATTCTAGCAAGCGACCCCCCACTTGCTCTGGAGATGGAACCCGCTGACCTTCAGAACTCTTTTTTGAAGTGCGTCTGTCTTTTGGGATAATCCTTCTGGAATCCACCTCTGGCTTGCTGACCTGTCTGTCTCTTCTGATTAAATGCTGTAGACTGGTATCTTCTGTTTTCCCGAAAGGACTGAGGTCTGGATCTGTATGAGGAAGACCTGGGAGAAGATGCTCTTCTTTTCTTCTCCTGCGGTAAAAAGGCACTTTTACCCCCAGAGACCTTTTTTATCAGATCCTCCAATTCTTCACCAAAGAGCTTATTACCTCTGAAGGGGAGATTGACCAATTTATTCTTAGAGGAGGAATCAGCGCCCCAGGGTTTAAGCCAAAGAGCCCTCCTAGAAGAGATAGATAAGGCTGAGGATTTAGCCCCTATTTTAATAGAATCCATGGAGGCATCGCAAATAAAGTTGTTAGCCTCCTTGATGGCAGACACTTCTCTAGCTAATTTAGATCTAGAGGTGCCAGATTCTATGTTTTCCTCCAGACTGGAAAGCCAGATTTTAATAGCTCTAGACACGCAAGCAAGTGCCGTGGCAATTTGAATATTGCTTTCTATGAAGGAAAACTGTCTCTTAAGGGCAGATTCTAGCCTCCTGTTCATAGGATCCCTAAGGGAAGAGCCATCTTCTAAGGGGATGGTAGTATACCTGGCTACAGTGGAAACTGCCGCATCTACTTTTGGAGGGGAAACCCAATCCTTTATCTTATCCGGCTCTACTGGATACATTTTAGAAAATCTCTTAGTAACAGCAGACCTTTTATCTATCCTACTCCATTCAGATAAAACCATATCGTAAACAGACTGGTGAACCGGAAAACTGGGAGGGGACTTTTTATTGCCCACAAAGGCCGCATCCAGGACATTCAAGTCCTTTTGTTCCTCCACTAAACCTAAGGAATTCCTGACTGACTTAACAAAGCTATCAATTTTCTCCAAGGAAAAAGCCCCAGATCCTTCTACTATCTCGCCCTCTTCTTCAGAAGAAAACGCTGAGGAATCCATGCTATTGTCCTCCTCCTGAATAATCTCAGGAGAAGAGGTACCCTCCCCAGGGTCCTCTGTCGCTTCTTAGGAATTACGGACTCCTGCATGGACGTGAAGGTTTCCTGTAAAGAAACCTTCATCCATGATATGAAATCCTGGAATTGGTTAGGCATTTCAGACAAAGCAACCTTCTTTAAACAATCAGGACAAAACTTAGAGCTATCTGACCCCTGCAACTTCTTGTCACAATTAGAACAGGACTTTTGCTTCTGTTTCTCCTCTTTGGGGGGGGGGGCGGAATCAGCTTTCTCCTTACTCCCTGACGACTTAGAAGAAGACATACTGACTAAAAACTATAACTTTATTAATACTTATTAAAAGAAAAAAGTGGCTAGAAGCCTAAATACTACCTGTGTACCGCCATGGAACCGATATATATAGCGTGCGTTCCACACCTGCATGTCTAGAGAGCAAGAACCTGCATCCAGAAATAGATGGCTTAACTCGGGATCAAAGAACTTTGGACATGAAGAAACAACATGAAGGAAGAAACTTGAAATTTATGTGGTACCTTTCCAAAAATACCCAAAGAAATGTAGATTAGCCGTAGGTAGACCAGAACCCCATGAATCATGAGGAGGTAGGGTAGGCATTTTGGGGCTTCTTCACAGGCTTCTTCCTTGACCAAGCCATCTTTGGTTTTGGAGCAAAATGTGCTGGGGTTGATTAGAGAAGCACAGCCATGGCCCTGTACCCATACTGGCGAGGGTAACAAAAGCCAAACATCTTCCATGAAAAAAGCAATGTTTAGCAGTGACCTTAGCTCTTGCCCCCAGTGGTATGACTGATATTAAAGATTTCTTAGAAGACTGGTCAGCCGACCAAATCTTAAGCCAAAAAGAAACCAGAGGCCTTTTCAGTATGTTTAGTGAAACCAAAGGTAACTTCAGTAAGGTTAGCATTAGCTTCAAAGATCCTTGGGCTGCATACAAAAGTTGATGCCCCCACCCAGACAACCAGGCTCTAGTAACCTATGCAAAGGCAAAAATAGGGAGGCAGCACCAGAAGCTGCAAAATCTGCCTTCAAAAAGGAATACAAGCCCTTGTCCAACTGATCCTTAAGAGTAGCTATAAAGCTGTATTGTTGGCTAGGTAAGAAATTGGGGGATACACATTGGGGGGGGGCACTACAGGAAAGCCTCGGTAGAAGAAGGGTATAAAAGATATACACCAATTAAAGAATAACCTTGTCGGGCATTTTCCATTCCTCCAGGAGTAACTGGTGTAAAGAATGGTGAGGAGTATATAAAGCAACCTCCTTCTTACTTCTCTTGAAAATATCATGGGAGGAGGAACTAGAATTTGAGGTCTCAATACCTTAAGCATCACTCAAAGAGCCCGAATAAGACCGTCAGCAGAAGAAATGGGGCCTTCCTCATAAGAGTGCCCCCCAAAAAAAGATGAACATAGGTCTTCAGCATTAGTTTCCCCTTCCTCAATGGAGAAATCACCCTAACTGAGGAAATCAGGGCCTTATCCTATGCTGGTAGTCAAGAGACTCACTAAAGTATAAAGGAACAGTAGTAGAAAAGTAGAATAAAAGTACTTATAAATCCTTAAAAGTACGTATCTGACTGCAAGGGGTTAATACGGCAAGAAATAGCTTCTGCATAGCAAATAGAATCCAAAAAGAAAAATGGTCAGTCAAGGACAAGCTCTTCACTTGCCAAAATGCCCAATGAATGGGCTTCTGGGAACTGTAATAAGGGGGAGGGGCAAGTTAGTTATACAGTGTGATCCAGTGATGTGGACAAATTTGCCCTTATGCACTTAAAATGCTCCACTTTGGCATTTATTGTGAGTTAGAATGCTTTTATGGGGGAGAGTTAGCTGCTACACATTCATTTTAATACCATTGTTTTAAACAGCATTTTACAGATAGAAAACAGTAAAATCACTTGTTAAAACAAAATTCAAGTACTGTATTTTTCAGGTTACCTAATGTTTAAAATAGAACCTCATGCTCTAAGTGAAGAAATTCATATAACATGATCTTGTCATTGCACTCAAAAGGTTTATATATAATACTTGTGTAAAAGCCGTGTACACTAGGCAAGGTCTGGTGGGGTAAGGAGGCCGGTGCTGCTCTGCGTACTGCCGCCGCCTCACTTGCGAAGCATGCGATGCAGTCAAGCGCAGTAGAGACTGCCCGAAGGCACAGAATGCTCCCATCATTGTGTGCGTTCGTGCAGTCTCTACTGCGCATGACTGCATCAGACAAACATTTTGGCCTTTTAAGTGAAGAAGAGGAAATCTCTGTCGAGTAAAGACCCGAGAAGGACTCCCGTGCCCAGACAGGCGAGACCAAGGGAGGTCCCTTTTTCTGGGTGAGAGACCTGTGTTCCATATGGACTAAGAGAAAAAGATTTAACAAAGTAAGACGAAAATACTTTTTTCTCTATCATCCAATATGGAACACAGGTACCCTGGGTACATACAAACAGTAGGTTCCCAGAGGCGGGAAGAAGGAGAAAGGACCTCACGCCTGTCCCCATGATACTGGAGTTCCCTAGGACTATCCAGAACTGGAACAGCCCAAGCCAAATTAAGTGTCAAAGGACACTGAAAAATTAGCCCAGCACACAAGAACAAAAGCCAAACTGACTCAAACAGTTGAACAGTAAGGCACAAGAAAAAGGAAGACCCCTAGACCGATCAGGCGACCACCTGAATGAATACCTTGACATCAGGAAGAATGGCAATATGCCTCTGGAAAAACACAGAAATCTACATCCTGGCGACTAAGATAGTCTGCCAGAACATTTTCTACAACTGGAATGTGAAAGATGGAGAAAGTCAGAATGTGGGCTTCTGCCCAGCCTAGAATATACTCCACCTCTAACCAGGCGTTGGAGCTTCGAGCTCCCCCCTTACGGTTGATGAAAGCCACGGCAGTGACGTTGCCCAATTGGACGCTCACTGGATGATCCTTTAACAGAAAAGTACAGTACACCAGGGCAAGGTGGGTTGCCCTGAGCTTCAGAACACTGATGGACTGAAAAGACTGCTCCGCAGTCCACCTGATCTGGATCCCCAGGGGATGCAGTACCTCACCCCATCCACTTAGGCTGGCATCCATCCGGGATCACTAATGGCTCCCCCACGTTCAGGGTGCACCGGACGGATGCAGCGAGGGCCAAACTTCAGTATGCAAAGGAAAATCCTACCCTCCTTTGTCAAGGGTGCAGGGTTTTCCTTATACTTACTTACTCAAGTTTGTCCCTCGCTGCATCCGTCTGGTCCCGGGACGAGATTGCAGATTCAGTCAGAGGCAGCCTGAAGGGGCAGAAGGGGGGATCTTTCTACATTTAATATCTTATGAACTACAGAAAAGTAAACTTCTAAAAATAGCATTTTTCGTTACATTTACTATAAAGAAGACCCAGTGATCTAGTTTATTTAAAAAATTAATATCCCTTTAAGAGAAGATTAGATACATTCCTTTCAAAAGGGAACATACAGAGTATTAGTAGGCAAAACAAGAAGTTCTGAGAGACTAAATTATTTGGCAGCAGGAAAGCTTTATAATTGTCATGTCTCTGGGTTATGAGGTATAGACTTGTTTTCGGGGGGGGGGGGGGGGGGGGTCGCAACCTAATTTACTATACAGCTGTATAGGCTATAGTTTTGCCAATATAAGGTAACACAGAATTTATGAAAGCAAAGGCAGAGGGTACTAAGATCAATAAATTAACTGAATTTACTATTCTCTCTCGTTACAAAGAACGAAATTACAATTGATCAAAGTTTGTCTGTTTTCGACAATGTACACACGTTAGGGATCTAACATAAAATAGTAAGGTTGTTTTGTTCCTTTAATCTACATGACAATTTTCCTACCGTGATAGTAATTTTATTATAATTATGGTTTGTGTAGTAGTAACATTGCATATGGATCGAAGACTTAACTAATTAAGCGCTTAACTACGCGACTAGATCACCTTGCAAGGTATCCCACCACTTCCTGATGCATCCATGATGGCTGTCACGTGATCACTGTCCGCTAAATTCTATTGACCTTTAACCCTCCTTGGTCACGAAGCGTAAACACAGCCGCTTCCGTCTTGCGTACAGTATATTTTATATCAGGCTAAAATATTGGAATGGCCTAGAACAGGTTTACGCAAACTGTGTCTTCCTAGCTGTTGGAAACTACATCTCCCATCATCCCCCAACGATAACAGCTAGTGAACATTTCGTTGCTACTACTTGAGCTGTACGGCATATTAAGCTTCAGTTTGGAAGACTATCGCTACGTATAAATTAACTTAGACCAATGATGGGCAATGTACGGCCCTACAGCCGCCTAACTACAATTCCCATTTTCGGCGTTGTAGCCTGGCAACAGTTACCTAGTATTGCCCACCAATATAGTCCGTAGCCTTCAAGTGTATTTTCACATATGCTGAGAAAATATCAACGTTTCATTTCACGTATTTGAAGTAATTTCACACATATTAGACGTTATATATACTTATTTGAAGTAATTTCACACATATTAGACGTTATATATACTTTGCGTCTGCACACATCTTTAGTAGTTATTTTAGAACTGTCAGGGATAATATCGGTATACAAGGCTCTGGTATTCAAAAAGTTACAAATAATTCTTTACACACAGCCAAGCATAACATGGCCACCAGCTCTTATCAGCAACAGCTTTTGTTACGTATACAAGGAAGCGGGCCCGCCTACTGTATTTCCTGCCTATAACTAAACTGTGTCCGCCTAATTATTCTGATGTTTGATAGGACAACGCTTTAGTCCTATTGTTAACAGTTGTATAACGTTGTCATCCAATCAGTTGCGTTAATGGTTTTAGACCCTCCCCTTTCTATCTTTTTGGTATCGGCGGAGATTGAGCGCCATCTTGTCAACACTGTGTTCGAAGATAGGTAAGCGATTGAGTTTTTTCTTGCTGGCATTCAATAGAAACGTATGGCAAATCGAGATAAAAAAAAAAAATAATAATAATATGGAATCAATGGAAGCGTGTACAGATTTACAAATGCGTATACTATATATTGTGACTATTGTAGCGCATACATATTTATAATTATGTATTTTCCATTATCCGGGTCATACTTCACAATGAGCGAAATCTCAATGTATTCTCCCCGGTAAAGCATTTTTAAATAAATAACTTGCTTAAACCCACAGCGAAGTGTAAGGTCATCCTTGCTAAACAAGTGTGGGTATTTGAATAGGGAAAAACAAGTGGAAAGCGTGAATCCCTGTAGTATGTATGTATATATATATATATATATAATTATTTTTCTTGCTGTCTCTCGCTATACGAGAATGGTGGGATTTGTACGCAAAGGATTAAAAAAAAAAAAAAAGTCGGCATATTTATCGCGCAAAAATCGTCTGGAAACAGATCAGCTTATTTCTCAAAGAACAAACCCCATTGCTTTCAGTTTAACGTTATATTTGATAAATTGTGCTAGTTTCTTTCACCTCTGTAGTCATACGTATAAATAATGTAAACTTGTTTTAAATCGCTTAAACATTGGTGTAGTGGTCTTTATTGAGCATTAGAATGTGTGATTCTATGGATAGCAGTATAGTTGAACAAGGCTGGGGGGTCGGTATGTGTGGTTCTAACAGTGGCGGCCGATGTGAGGCCTTCTAGCTGCAGCCAAACTACAAGTCCCACCATTCCTTGCCAGCTTTTGGCTGGCAGCAGTGGTGGGTGTTGTATTCTAGCAGAAATTGGAGAGACTCACATTGCCCATCCACAGTGGCTACCAGTAGTAGTGGGACAAGGCTTGGTCAGCGAGAGAAGCTTCTGGGGTCAGTATGTTTGATTCTGTGACATGCAGTGGGGCAAGGTTGTGGGACCAGCATGTGTGCATGACCTGGTGAGTGGTCACTTGTGAGTAAGCTGGAATATCAAGAAAACTGAATTGGTTTCCATGAGGAGGGTTTAGGAAACACTGGTCTAGGAGATTGCAGCAGAGATCCTTAGTTTCAAAGTTCTCTAACTGGAGTTTTCTATCCATTGATTAAAATGTTCAGAATGAATGACTTAAAGGGATGGTAATGCATGAGTATAATCACATCTCTGATAACTCTAGAGTGTTTGCACATGTACCACTGAATATTTCAGTATCGTCCAAAGTGTAGTTTTACAGACATGCAGTAAAAAAAAAAAAAAAAAAAATCCCCTTCCTGTCCCTTTGAACTACTTCACGCTGCTTCCCAAGACTGTCCCTCGCTGCCCGGACAATCTTATGTGAGCATAAGCAAAATCCTGCTCACAACGAGAAGATTGTCCCTTGCTGTGGGCTGACCGGTCAAACGACCGGGCTCCATATCTGCAGGGAGATGGCAGAGAAGAAGTAAAAGGGGCTGGAGGGGTGATTCTTTTTAACAGCATTGCTGTTGAACTACACACCGGCGGATATTAAAATATTGCGGTACATGTGCAAAACCATAGGAGTCATTGGAGATGCACTTATATTCATGCATTACTTTTAAATAAGACAATCTAAATATCTATTCTTCTAATACAGCCAAGAAAAGTCTGTGTAAACTTAAAGGACCAGAGGCATACACAGGACATTGCTTTGCAGTTGGTTGTGCAGCCCTCTAGTCCTTAAAGATTTAACCCCTTAATGGGATAGTACTATTTTACTTTTACTAATCCCCATTTTATACAACTTAAAGATTGTTAATGCCCCAAATCACATCTCTAAAACCTTTATGGTTTGAGAGAAAATCAATTTCAAAGTCTCCCCCTCCCTCCCCTTTCCCAGAGGTCAGTGTTCTAGCTGACTCAAGCAGTGTTCTGTCGTACGACCATCTGGCACTCTGCAGCAGTGCCGAGCTCTCATTTATGATGAAAAAATATTTCACTTCAAAGGTCTTCTACGTGTGCTTGGTTTCCAAGCACGTAGAAGACGGTTGAATGGAAATATTTTCTGCATTAACGAGATCTCGGCATTGCTGCAGAGCCGCCAGATGGCCCCAGGATCAGATTCCCGGGCATTCAACAAGACACTGATATCGGGTAAAGGGGGGGGGGGCAGACTTTGAAATTGATTTTCTCTCAAACCATAAAGTTTTGAGAAACGCGATTTGGGGCATTAAAAAAAAAAAAAAAAAAAAATTTAAGTTGTATAAAATGGGGATTAGTAAAAGTAAAGTATTACTATCCCTTTAATGGCCCTGTGATGTGCTAAGATCATCACACAGTCTTTGCCTTAAGGACTGTGATGGTCATAACATGTCACGTACATTCTACTTAGAACGCTCCTCCAGGGGTCTGAAGACTGGAGCGGTGTCTCAGACCCCATCGCGGCGCACTGGTACAGGTAACATGTACCCTTGCGTCGGAAAGGATCAAAGTTGTCCTTAGGGAAGGTAAGTTTTCCAGACCGCTGGTCCTTAAGGGGTTAATGGGTAAATTGCATATAGGTCATCTGACAATTGGAAAAATATTGACCTCATGAGCTAAATTCAATTTTATAAAAACATTTTTGATTGATAAAGCTGTAGACGTAAACAGACCTTTTCAAAGAATTTCTAGTGCACTTCAGTTGAAACACCTGAATTGCAAAGAATATTTAAGTGAGCAGAAAATATGATTTTAATGTTGTCATCTGTTAAAAACTTTGTTCCTTATGGACAGAAGAGTTCTCCCACCCAGAGAAAACTCTTAATTGTGTTTATTTCCTGGGCAGAGGAGTCCTCTTAGGGTCTTAATCCTGGGGCCTTTCTACTCTACTTTCCCACTTATTTTTGTGTGACTTTGGTCACATGAATTTTGCGAGTTAGTAGGTGGGGGATTGAGGAAGAGGCAGTCTCCGCCCCAAAGAGCCTGTCTTTTGTGATGTGCCCTGCCCTCCAGAAGGAGGTACTCTATATGGTGGTCTATATGGACTAAAAGAGAAAAATATTTACAGAATGGAGCACTAAAATCCTATTTATCTTTTGGCTGCAGGGATGCTTTGCTTCCCAGTTTTCTATGATCTGGGTGGGGAGGCCCATAGATGTTAACCATTTTTTATTTCAAACAATAGGTTGAGATATTTCCAATTTTATTCAAATAAACTTGTACTGATACCTAATAACTGATCTTTTAGTCCTCTACTAGGCAGTTTGTCTGATAACTTGGTTCCCTTATGATCCATTCATTTATCGCAGTGGGATTATGGTGCACTAGAGGCAGACTTGCTATATACATATATAATTTTATTTTATATATTTTTAAAAGTCTGTGTTTCTAGTTTGCTGTCAGAGGGCATGACCAACTTCTGACTGGATGAGGAGGAGCTTCTCAACCAACCACCATTTAGCTCTCTGCCTCCTCAACTAAGCACCACACATTGTAGCATGCTGTTATGTGTGTGGTGGTGGTGGGGCGGGTGCAGAGAATTCAGACCCTATGGTTGGGCATAGTATATAAGAGTAAGTAGTAAACTGCACTCATTGACCCTTTAAGGACCACGGAGCTTTATTATTTTTTTGTGTAATGGTGTTCAGGGCTCCACGTACGGCATTCAGAGCCTTGAAATCCATGGCATGCCAGGACCGTCAGGGGTCTTTATGGCAAGTACACCCATGATGGTCCTGGCATGTCATGGGTCCTTAAAGGGATAGTAACACTTCGTTTTAACTTTATTTTATTTTGTAGGCATTAAAAAAACATGAAGAATGATATAAGTCTTATCTCTCAAACCTTTATGGTTTATGAGATATTCACAAGCAAAGTTCCCCTCCCCGCCCCTTTTACCTAGTGTAAGCCATCTCTTCTCAGATGTGAGTCTGGTTGTATGACAGTACAGATAACAGAAGGGGACAATTTTCTTTGTATGAAAACAATGAAAGCCCTTCCCCCCTTGACAAGTTTTTCAGCTTTTTCCATTATCTTAATTGAAGATTGTCCCTCTCTGCAGTCTACCTGGGCACCTCCCTTCTTATCTGGTTGAACAGGGGGGGGATACTTTGTTTGTGAATATCTCTTAAACCATAAAGGTTTCAGAGATAAGACTTATATCATTCTTCATGTTTTTTTAATGCCTACAAAATAAAATAAAGTATTACTATCCCTTTAAGGGGTAAAAGGTGACTTGTAATTTATTTAGGTCAACGTTTCTTGACAAAGGTGCCAGTGAGTAATGAAATTTTGACCTAAATTACACCTCACCTTTTACACCTTTTTAAAAAGACCAGTGAGTTCTGTTTATTACTATCTTAAATTAAATTTTACTTGCATTTTTCATTCCATTCACCTGCAACTTTGCATGGATAAGGGGTTTCTTTTATAACATATTTATGTATTGCCCATCATTTAGTTTGATAACCATATAAAAGAGTTTAAATATTTGTGGCTTTTTTGTGGGGGGGTGGGGTGGCAGTGTCTCTCTAAGACAAAAATCCCTCTGCCCCTCTTTATATATAATATTTTTTTTAGATCATTTTAAAGAGGGACATAGGGATTTTTTTTTTCTTTGAGGGGCAATGCCACCATCCCTCACCAAAAATATATCCACAGCAATAAAACTCATATTAATGTTTAAGCTTCAGCATGTGTTTATAAATTAGTCCACGTAAGAAAAAAATATATTGGGCTTGTTCTAAGTATTCCTTTACATAATATGCTGTCCACAGATCATTAAGTATCCAAACCAGCTCTGCCTTCAGCACCACCACATAAGTGCTCACCTCTTTGGCCATTTTAAAGGGATAGTAATACTTAATATTGGTAAAACAATGGCACCCCCAGTAAGAAAGGCTTTATTCAAAAGTTATTACAGCTTAAACTTGCATTTCTTTACATGCAGCACCTCAGTGTCCTGAAATTGTACAGTGGTGCTGTTGCTACATCCGCCCTGTGGACAGATCTGGTCAGTTTACCATAAATCTCCATAGGATGCTGTAGTGACAGCGCCACTGTACATTTTCAGGACAAAGAAACTGCCACAGCAGAAATGTAAGTTTGAGCTGTATTAACTCTTGAATAAAACATCTCATTACTTGGAGTACTCTTGTTTTACTCAGGGGCATAAACACCACAATAGAGATCTCTGTAGAAGCAAACATGTACCAAGTCACCGGGGAATGACAGGAATTGACTTCTCTATTCCTGAAGCAGTCAGTTACAGTGTCCCCGTAATGATCACATTGCGCTCTGAAGCTTGTTTATGACCTGGCACATCATTGGTTCTTAAGGGGTTAAACTGACCGTGGCAGAGCTGTTAATATCCCAAAAATTGCAATAACTGGACACTAGGTAAACTGTTTGCACCAGGGGTAGTCAAAAACATAGAGAACTTTGTGGCTACACTAGTACCTAGTAAATAGGTGCAGGGGCTCACCAAATGGTAACATTTTAGAAGCCTGGGCTCATTGGATTTTTTTCCATCTCCTGTCCGAACGCAGGTGGCATTGTTAACCCCTTGAGGAACAGGGGTGTGTGCAAAGCATTGCTTTACAATGCATTCAGCTCCTTGCTGGTCCTTAACCCATTAACGTCATATGGCATGCTAGAACCATTCTGCTGCTGCAGACTTTAAGGATTGGTGACAGTTCTGGTATGCAGCGCAGCTGCATGCCGCTCTGCCATCCCAAAATTCATTGCGAAGAAAGAAATTTAAAAAAAAAAAAAAGTGCCATGGTCCTCAACGACTGCCCACCGCTGATTCTCCCCTTGGTAAGGTGTTCTTATATAAATACAGAATTAAGTATACACAGTAATAATGTTGGAATGATGGATCTCCCAGTAATGGGAGTATTCTAGTTTTAATCTGCCGAAAAAGCTGTATATGTTGTTGTTTTTTGTTTTTTCTTTATAAAGTATATAGTTAGTCTGCATTGCATGTGTTTACCTACTTTTGCCATCCTTTTTATAAAAACCTACATTTTTCATTTGCATTTATCCCTTTAAAAAAAAAAAAAAAAAAAACCTTTTCCATTTTTTTCCAGGTTACGAAAACATGGTGAAATTGTTCGTAGGCAACCTGCCCCCTCAGGCTACCCAATCAGAGCTGAAGTCTCTGTTTGAGCAGTTTGGCAGTGTGTCAGAGTGCGATATCATTAAGAATTATGGGTTTGTCCATATGGATGACAAAAAAGCAGCAGAGGAAGCTGTACATAATTTGAACCACTACAAATTACATGGGGTTTCCATTAATGTGGAGACCAGCAAGGGCAAGCCAAAGGCCTCAACTAAGTTGCATGTGAGCAACCTCAGTAGCAACTGCACTAGTGAAGAACTGCGTGCCAAGTTTGAGGAGTATGGATCCGTCCTGGAGTGCGACATTGTAAAGGATTATGCCTTTGTCCACATGGAGAGATCAGACGAAGCACTGGATGCGATCAGAAATTTGGAGAACTCTGAGTTTAAAGGTGAAACCAGATAGAGATGTTATAGTGTATTACAAGTAGTTAATGTAGAACAGTGAGTCTAGGGATTTGAGCTGTGCACATTAAAGTTGATGTGTCAGTTAACCATATTTTGTTAACAGGCAAAGTATTTAACTGCATTTTACTTTCTTTCCTTTTTTTTTTTTTTTTTTTTTTTGTACTGTCTTATATTAACTTACAAAAATGTAACTTTGAATGACCTCTATCCGCTTGCATCCAAAATATGCTCCTTAGTGCACCATCTTGTTGATTGTACCCCTGTACTTCATAAACCATTTCCACAGATCAGTTAATTGAAATGACCTATAATGAACAGAGACCTTATGCACTTAAGCAAGAGAAGTTTTTAATGTGAGAAACTCCCAGTTCCTATTTCAATCTATTGTTTCTCTTTGAGGCTGGAGATATTAATTTGCGGGTTTCACGTAGTGTTCATTTTCTCACCTCTGTGTATAACCAACAAATTAAAAGCCTGATGTTAAGCCAAGAGAAAATAACATCTTGGAGGGGGGGGGAGAGCAACGTATAGTTAACTTTATTTTCTTATAGTTAATAGGCAAATGGGGGGGGGGCAACACAAGTCACACATCCACTTCATTATTTTAAATGAAGATGAATGGCAAGAAAAATTGGAATACACAAACCTCTTTGTGCACATATTGTTTATCCTAGGGAAGAGAGCTAAAGTGACATTTTGGTAAGTTGTGTTCTTTAATAATTAGAGCAAATCTGAGCGTTCTATATTGGTTATCGCTTGCTTCTGGAATACTAACAAAAAAAAATTACAGTGGGATGCCATTGCACTTGACATCACAAAGATAGCGGTATGTACCACAAAAACGTGTTCACTTGATCAGCAGTGCATGTGTATTTTTTTTGCTGGATTTGGTAATTTATCTACCTGTCGCAGACTAGTGAACATTTTCAGCCATGTGTTGAATGTATGTGCTTATGTAAAATGATTGCAGGAGTGTGTATACACACGTACATAAAGTCTTACTTGCACTTGTAGTGTAACCCCCTCAATGGCATTGGTTTTCTGGATCTCCTCACGTACACACACACATGAATCCTTCATTCTGAAGGATTTGTCTTGGTTAATGACATTAACATTCATTTGATGATCTCCTGGGAAAAAAAAATGGTGGTGGGGCAGGGGATTTGACAGGCTTCAGACCCTCAGAAGAGAGGAGAGACTTCACCTCGCTCTTTGGTATTCAACGAGGGATCATGTGAACGACCCTGTTAAGTATGCTTTCAAATTTAATGGGATAGTAATTTTTGAAAATGGAGCTCCAATTCCTCCTCTTAGATCTCTTGGCATGTAGAGCGGTATTTGAAAAGCATGCAACTTGTAGTTCATGCGTATTTATAAAGCATCCCCCTCCCGTCCCTTTTACTTGCGTAACGATGCCTCTTTGGTCCGGATGGAGTGCCGTGAGGCACAATCTTCAATGAGCATAATAAAAAACTGCCTTCCTTCATCAAAGTGGGCAGTATTTTCCTTAAGCTCACTGCATGAAGATTGTCCCTCCTTGCTAGCTAGCTGGTCTGATGACCGGATTCCACATCTGAGGGGAGGCGTCTTAGAATGGCTAAAACGGGGCGGAAGAGGGGCACTTAATTTAAATTACTCATGAGCTACAAGTCGCATACAGTCTAAATACTGCTCTGCATGCTGAAAAAACTATGAAGAAGAATTGAAGCTCTGTTTTCATATTACTGTCTCTTTAAGATTACATCACTCTGCTCAGGGCAGAATGCCTGTTATTTCATTATGTATTTTTTTTATTTTAAGATTTATTGTTTAATATGGAAATGTTGGTCTATAACGCACTAATTTTGTGTTGTGTAACAAATTTTTATATTTGGGTTCGTTTTACATTTGGTCACACTAGTGTAATACTATATGTATGCAATATATAAATGCAGACATTAGGCTATGCTCTGTGATTAAAAGGAATCTCTATCACCCACAACCAACTTTTAAGGCAATGCAGTGAAGGAACGTCTGTCTTTTCCATACGTTAAAGGGATAGTATTATCAAAAATTAACTAAACTGTATCTTGTAGCAGAAATAAACCTAAATGCCCCCAGTCATGTTTCTCAAACCTTTATGGTTTAAGCGATAATCATATTTAAAGTCCCCTCCCCTTTCCTTGACGTCAGTGCTCAAGCTTACTGCAGGGGAATTCGATCCCTGGAAAATTGGAGGCTCTACAGAAGAGCCGAGATCACGTTATTGAGACAGAAATCCTTCACTGGAACAGTCTACAAAGTGAGCAACCTCCGCTCTGCTGTAGAGCCTCTGCTTGCCCTGGAACCGGATTCCCTGCTGTCAGCTTGAGCGCTGATGTCAAGGGAAGAGGAGGGAGGGGGAACTTTAAATACAACTATCTCTCAAACCATAAAGGTTTCAGAGAGGACTGGGGGGCATTTAGTTTTATTTTGTAACTGCTGCAATATATAGTTTAGTTAAAGCGGAACTACCACATCAACTAAAGTTGCCCTGCAATACTCAGGCAGGTGGTGACTAGCTTAATAATCGTTATTTTACACCTCAAAAGTGCCACAGAGTAAAGTGATCTTCACAAGCAAAGTTTCCCCCTCCCTCCCCTTTTTCCTAGTGTAAACCATCTCTTCTCAAATATGAATCTGGTTGTAAGACCAGACAGATAAGAGCAGGGGACAATCTTCTTTGTATGAAAAGAATGAAAGCCCTTTCCCCCCTTGACAAGTTTTTCAGCTTTTTCCTTATCTTAATTGAGGATTGTCCCTCTCTGCAGTCTACCTGGGCACCTCCCTTCTGAGCTGGCTGAACGGTGGGGGGGATACTTTGCTTGTGAATATCTCTTAAACCATAAAGGTTTGAGAGATAAGACTTATATCGTTCTTCATGTTTTTTTTAATGCCTACAAAATAAAATAAAGATAAAACGAAGTATTACTATCCCTTTTAAGCTTCTGATACCGGAAGCCAGGCATCCGAGCAGACATCTTGTCTGCGCTCCTGCTATTTCAGTCCCCGTCACCCTTCAGAGGCATTGCACTGTCCCGAATGGCTCCGGAAGAGACTGACGACGCAGGCTGCATTAACCTTGAATATTACTGATAACGTTACTCTGGGGCACTTTTAAGAGGTAAAATAATGATTATTAAGCTAGTCAACACCTGCCTAAGTATTGCAGGGCAGCTTTAGTTGATGTGGTAGTTCTGTTTTAATATTTGACAATACTATCCCTTAAACTCATTCACTGACGCTGCTTAGCAATTTATTGCCCACCTCACTTGCACTAAAAAGGTAATGTACAGTAAAACAGTGACTGCGTGGCATGCTTAATTAGCATAATTAAACTAGTTATAACTATTGAAGATTTTTACAATTTCGGGTGCCACGTAGTACAATCAAGCGATGCACATACGTGTGTGTTTTTGTTTTTGTTTTTTTTTATGCTGGGTCATAAATGCATTGCATTGTACTGGTCACCTGCCTAGCATTCAAGGAGTAAAAGCTTATTTAAAACAATGGTTGTCAGACCCTAGCAGCCAGTGTTGTGCTCCTTCTTGTAGGGACATGCTTGCAGCCCTCAACTGTATTTAGTTTGAAATGCATGCACATGGTGTGGCTAGCAACAGATGCAGAGCTCCATGAAAGTCAGGCACTCTAGACAACTGCCTGTTTTGCCTATTGGCAATCTGGCCCTGCACAAAGTTGGTTATAATAAAGACTGCATGTGGTGGGTCTGTGGATCAACTCTTTAACAGATACTTATTTGGAGGCAGATGAGCAACAGAGTGGCTGATAATGTACTTTTATCCTTTAAAGGGATAGTAATGTTTCATAATAGAAGCAGATCTAATTAATCATCATAGTATTTGGACTTTGGAGAGTGTTATTTCAATTCTGTCAGTTGTAGTTCAAAAGTAATTCAGTGACAAAGTATCCCCCTCTGCCCCTTTTACTGATGTAACACTACTCAGCCAGAGCAGAAGGGAGGTGAAAAACTTGTCAAGGGGGCAGGGTTTTCATTGTTCTCATAGGAAGAAGATTGTCCCCTTCTGTTATCTGCCTGGTCTGTGGACTGGATTCCACATATGAGAATAGATGGCTTACACTAGGTAAAAGGGGCAGGAGGGGAAACTTTGCTTGTAAATATCTCTCAAACCATAAAGGTTTGAGAGATAAGACTGTTTTCGTTCTTCGTGTTTTTTTTAATGCCTACAAAATAAAATGAAGATAAAACGAAGTATTACTATCCCTTCAAAATGTAAAAAAAATAAATAATAAAAAATGTATGGTTTATCCCTCTCAGTACAAGAGTACTCCCGCTGCTGAAAGGGGTTTTATTCAAAAGTTATTGCAGCTGAAAGCTGAATTTTTAGGTGCAATATCAGTGGCCTGAAATTGTACAGTGGCGCTGTTGCTACACTATCCTATGGAGATTATGGTCTATGGACTAGAGCTGTCCATAGGATGGTGTAACAACAGCACCACTGTACAGTTTCAGGCCACTGTGATAGTGCACTTAAAAAATTCAACTTTGAGCTATAATAACTTTTGAATAAAATACCTTTCAGCAGTGGGAGTACCCTTTTTTTACTCACTGGGAATAAACATTATATAATAACATTTTAGTATTACTAGCCCCTTTTAAATGAAGCATTTGCAAAAGCTCAAATTCTCATGTTATTATAAAGTAACAATTCCACTTTAACCCCTTAGGGACCCTTGACGTACCAGGACCGTCAAGGGTAAATGTGCTCCAACGACCCTTGACGGTCCCGGTACGTCACGTACTTTTTACTTACAGCGCTCTACCGGGAGCGCTGTAAGTAAAAATAGGGCATGAAATAGACCGCTCCAAGATCGGAGCGATCTCTTTCAAGCCCCATAGTGACGCGCCGATACACGTGACAGGTCACGTGCACCGGCTCGTCAAAGTGCCCCTATGCGGTCGTTATGGGACGGAAATGTCCCATAACCTCCGGTCCTTAAGGGGTTAAAGGGGAACTACCACCCCGCAATAACTTAACCTGCATTCATTCTTCATCTGGCAACTAGCTGCTTAATAGCGCTAGTTGCCAGAAATATTACCTGGTTCTGAAGATTTTGCCGTTTTACCGATGCTCACAGGAGCAGGAAGCACGGACATCTCGTCATAGTGACGTCCGTGCGCCTGCGCTGTCAGTCCCTTTTGGAGCCACTTGAATACTAGGGAGGCCTCCAGTGCATTGCTTCACGATGCATTGAAAACTTCTCTAGTATTCATGGGGGTGAATGCCCTATTTAAATCGTTTTAATCATTTTTAGTACCCACTATAATTACATTTTTGTTTACTCTAGAATTGTTCCTCTCCTGCTTTTGTGCATAAGGAATGTATATATTTTTTTAGTTGAATGTATTGTCCAGTGTTTTAACTTGTTTATAAACCTCTATCCATCTAGGACACTTTGAATACTATTGATGCTAAAGGGACCTGCAAGCAAGATCATATAGGCCATTATCCTGTTTTCTACCATATTTTGCCATAGCTTATAGCAAGCACTTTACAGAATGGTGTGCCCTGCTGCCTGGAAGTAGAGCTTGTCTGTAGAGCAGATAACTGGATCAGGTTTCTTTTGTATTAAAATAGTCTTAAATAAGTGGTATTGTTTTCATTAAAAAAAAAAAAAAAAAAGACATTTTCCTGCTTAGAAAACAAGGGTATTACAACTGCTGGCAGTTTATACATTCAAATGTTCAATCCCTCACAAAGTGAGGCAGCTGTTACTATCCCATTCTATGGAGAACTGCAGTCTCAGAATTACCTCTCCCATAGCATATGATACAATAATGGACACAAGTTGAACTGTAGGTGAACAGAGGGCGCTGTTAAAGTTTTAAACCAGGAGTTATAAATCTTGAGAGTCTGGGTTTGTAAATTTTGTGGGGTAGTTGACATACAACTGTATAGGATTCCCCTCATTGGCTCATACAAAGTCTGTCTGGCTCAAAAGGTTTCTGCATTTTTGTTCAGTCCTGGTTTAAACTATAATAACTTTGGAATTGTATGTTTATCAGTGGGGGTATTCTTGTTTTTTCAGCAGCGAATGCCTTAGAATGTGTTGTTAAAAAAAAATATATATTCATTTGTCCCTTTGAGTGCTGGGGGCAATGTAACCTTAGTGCAATGCAGTGTATTGTTCTTGGTTTTTATTTTAGTGGCATTGATGTGCTCAAACTCCCCCCCCCCCCACACACACACACACACACACACACACACACACACTTTTTATTTGCACTTAAGGGGTTAAAATATGTTTCTCATGCTGGCACACAGTTTTCAGGATACCCTTCATAGATGTCTTCAATGTTAAGTACTGCTTCCTGTTCTGAGTTCAAGAAAAATTGTATTTACTGCTTTAGTTACATGCAGCAGTTTTAATTACGCTAGATAGATTTCAACATGTATATATTGTACATATGCCAGCGTTTAAAACCAAGTGCACGGTAAGTATTTAATGTATGAATGTGTATACGATGTTCATTCAACCAATAAGAGCACTTATATGTAAGTTAATATTCTTTTCCGATACAGTAGACGTTGGCCTACTCACAAGCTGTGTAATAAAATGTAACAAACGACTTTCCTCATTGTTGTAGCATCTAGAATTTCTTTAAAGGGAAACTACAGTTATAGCATCTGAAACAAATGTTTGTTTTTTTGTAAACCCCCCCCCCACCACCCCAAACACACACAGTGAAGTTATGAACTCCCAATAGCTAAAAGCATCCATTTTATCAGTCTCTTCATGAGACTAGGGGAAAAACAAGTGAACTACTTAAATTTGATACAGAGGTGCACGTTGACATAATTTCTAGTTTCTGCAAGTGTGGAGACAGAGTATGTGATGACTCTTCTAAGCCATAGTTAACGGCCACATCTTCTGAAGTTGTAAGCATAAAATAAAATCTCCCACACTTCCTGTTTTACAGCTTCACAGAGTCAATAGAGCCAAATTATAGTCCAGATGTGGGGGTGGATGCTATGTACTATTCTATATTTTCCCTTCAAAAGAAATACGAATTTCAGTTTCACATTCATTCCCAAAACAGATTTACTCAAATGTTAATATATTGGTCTTGCAATGTATTATTTTGCAATAAGCCGTTAAAGGGAAGCAGTTATAAAAATAAGGGTTTGGTGCCCGTCATTAGAACTTCATTTGTATGGCTTTCTTGTTCAGGTGGCCTTATTTTTTGGTAATCATGTACTTATTACAGCCAACATATTGAGCCTAAACACAGGCTGTTTCTTACCTAAGAAGTCCCTTTAGCCCCTTAAGGAATAGCCGCCGACACTTAAGGACCACTGACTTTTTTTTTGTTCGGGGATCCTTGAATTCAAGGCCGTACACATACATCATGGGTCCTTTAGGCACGTTCTACATGTACGTCCTTTGTCCATGTGGTGTTAATCATGTTTACCTTAAAGAGATAGTATTACTTCAAAATTACTATCCATACTATCATATTGTAGCCCTTAATAAACTGAGTTAAATGACACCAGCGGCATCTCTCAAACGTTTATGGTTTAAGAGATAGCCGCTTTCAAAGTTTCTTCTCCCCTGTTGTCTGCGTTCTGCTGCCAGCAGGGGAATCAGGTCCCGGGACAGGCAGAGGCTCTTAAACAGAGCCGATATCTCGTTATGGAAGGAAAAATGATTCATTTAAACAGTCTTCTACGTGTGGTTGGTTACCAAGCACACGTAGAAGACTGTTTCAATTAATCATTTTTCCTTCCTTAATGAGAGATCGGCTCTGCTGAAGAGCCTCCGCTTGATTCAGAGACTGGATTCTCCTGCTGGCAGCAGAACGCTGACAGCAGGGGAGAGGAAACTTTGAAAGCGGCTATCTCTTAAACCATAAACGTTTGAGAGATGCCGCTGGTGTCATTTAACTCAGTTTATTAAGGGCTACAAAATGAGGGATAGTAATTTTTAAGTAAAACTATCCCTTTAAGAGGCACTTGTTTATGAAAAGCATTAGTAACACCTTAACGACCAATTGCATACCAGGACTGTTGTTGGGGTTTGTGTGTTATTGACCTGTGACCCAGAATGCATTTGTTTACAGTTATGTAGAGCTTAAAATATTAATCAAATTGCTCCAAACCCTATCTCTCAAACCGCTATGATTCCTCCCTCCCCTTCTCCTTATGTCAGCGTCTAGCTGACAGCAGGAGATGCCAATTTGGGGACCAGCAGCCGGTTCTGCAGCAGAGCCAAAATCGCGGTACTTAAAAAGAATTCCTTCATTGGAAAGATCTACAAAGTGTGCTTGCAAACAGGCGCACCTTTCCAGTGAATTCTTTTTAAGTAACGTGATTCGGACTCTGCTGCAGAGCCTCCTCGAGTCGTACGACTTGATTCTCCTGCTTTCGGCTTTACAGCTGACATCAGGAGAAGGGGAGGGAGCGGGGAACTTTGAATCCCTATATCTCTCAAACCATAGTGGTTTGAGAGATGGGGTTTGGAGCAATTTGTTTAGTAATTTTTCTACAGTTATGTAGACTTTAAATTTTGGGGGGACATTACTGTCCCTTTTGAAAGTGCTGTGGTCCTTTATTGCTGCCCATCCCTGGACAGCGTGATCCTCAAGGGGTTAAAAACTCAAATGTTTGGCAAGTTATTTCAAATGGCTTATGCAACACAACACTTTGCAAGACTAAACTTTATCCTTTATATTTGTGTAGTGTATTGAAATACTATAGAAGTATTCCGAATCTTCACAGCACAATGTGTTCCTCTAAAACTTTTGATTTGTGCTGGCATTCAGTAACTATTCATTGCCATCCACGTTTACTTGGCTCTAGAATTTTTCTGCTGTGTCTTGATTATTTGGCCAAAAGATTGTGTCCTTGAAAGCACATTGTATGTATGGGGTGACTCCATGTAAATTCTTAGTATTCTGAAAACTGGTTGTATTTTGCTCTGAATCCAACAGTTGCATTAAAGGCAACTTGCACAGTGTTGCCTGCGATGCAAATTGTGTGTTCAGAGTAAAAATATAGTTAATCGCACATGGATATGATGTGATTTTTGCTGGACAAGGACACTAAAGTTATTTCTCATGTGCAGTCAAATTAGAGCCAGGAATGGTGGTGGGGGGAAGACTGTTGCTGCAAATAAGTTGTGTGTTGACATATCAAAAGTGTTTAAAAGTAATATTGCCCCTTTTTATTAGATCAAGATTTAGTTTATAGGTACTTTATATATTCAGTGGGGAGGGGGAGCCTTCTCTGACTTCTAGCCACCAACCCTTGTCGCGTATGCTCTCTTGAAGGCAAACGGATTCACGTTCAGCTTTCCACGAGCCGTCTGCGCATCACACCGGGAATGGGTGACAGGACTCGATGCTACCGTTGCGGGAAGGATGGTCACTGGTCCAAAGAGTGTCCCCTAGATCAAATGGGTCAAGAGCTGGAGCCGGCCTACCCCCGTGACCCATACGCTGACAGCTTTGTCCCCTTTCGCAACGACGCCTACACCGCAGCATATGCGGAGCGTGTTTACTATGATGAGCGAGATCGTTGCAGCATAATTGACTACTACCAACGCTACCGCGTGCGGCCCACCTATGATGCCTATATGGAGAGACGGCTGCCGCCTCTTCCCCCTCCACCGGTCTCCTCAATCTCCTACAGGGAGAGAATTGAGCCTTTCCCATATGAAAGGCATCTGCTGCCCCCTCCACCCCCACTTCGCAGCTCCTATTACTCACGAGAGAGAAGCCCCTTACGCCGCTCCTCTTCCGCCTCCTCCAGCATGGATGGATATCGATCAGAGCGTCGACTGTCCCCTATTCTGAGGAGCTCCTTCTACGACGTTCCACGCTACACCCGGGAAACCTTCTCGGATCGGTCGCGGTATTACTAAGCTGAGGAGGTGAGGAGATTATTGTTGGCATTTTATATTATTATTGATTTATTCCCACTTCTGATTTCTCAATTTTATTTTTTTACCTTTCTCGTGTTCTTTCGGCATAGTGTCCCAAGTCTCTCCTTTTCTACAAACCGTGCAGCTTCCGTAACGCTCTGCTCTCTCACTGTCTGTACAGTTCAAACCCCAATTTAGACCGGGTAAACAAATACACACCTAGGTCTATCTGAAGAATAGGCACTAAAAAGTACAGTCAATTATCAATCCGCATGTGTTTTGAGGTACCAGTCAGTGGTTACTAGTCCAACCAACTTGAACTGCTTAATATTACTAGTCTTAGATTTTTACCTTGACAATTGGAAATTTCCAGCCCTGCACATGGTATCTAGCTATTTTGTATAATCATTCAGTGCATCATGTTTGGTATTTGTACATATAAATCGGATCTTGTAACAAAGCTACATGAATAGCAACTGACAAGTGCTTGGCAGGTATTTTAGGACTGAAAGTAGTAATTATTAACTAGTTTGTTGAAGGAATGCCTTGAAAGACCAATTTAGCTTTGCACTTTAAATTATTTCATGGCTTAATCCTAAATCTAGAAACCTAGTTGATGGTGAAAAAAAAAAAAAAATACGTCCAAGTTCAGTCCATGCCATGTACCCTGTTCTTGTAGAGGAAGGAAACCAAAAGCAACTGAATCCATAACCATTTTCCTATAACCATTTTCCTATAAAAAGCCACTCCTCCCTCCTGCTTCATGTAATTGTGGCAATGTAAACTGCTTGCCACATGAAATGTTTAAAAAGGAACATTGGCACCCTAGTGAAGTGTGTTGAGATGGTAATGTAAAAATATAAAGATACATACAATTATTCATTGTAATGTTTATACAATGCATAGCACCATTTGCAATGTCTGTATCTTCGTATACTTCTAGAATTCTCCCCCTCCTGCCACTTTCCATCATGTTAAGCAGAACTCACGGAGGTCCGAAAGCAGGATGCTTGACCAGACGGATCGCAGTAGGAGACAATGTGTGATTCAGTATAATAAAAGACCATGCTCATGTTGAAGAAGGTGGCATGGTTTTGCTCTATACTGACATGGTATTGTCCCTCTTGATCTGTCCAGACTGGCCTTCGGATCTCAGTGAACTGTGAATGACGTGATGGAAAGCAGCTGGAGTGGGAAACTTCTTACTCTATTTACTAGACGTGAAAATACAGACCTTGCAGAAGGTACTATGCCTAATATAACATTACAGTGAACAAGTGTGTGTGTGTGTGTGTGTGTGTGTGTGTATATATATATATATATATATATATATATATATATATATATGTGTGTATATATATTTTGACATTACCATCCCTTTTAACATAGATGTGATTATTTATACAACAGTCATTTAGTTACTCATTGGATTTCTGTTTATATTTAACTCTGCTATAGTGTATATCAAAAATATTCAGTCATTTCAGAAAAGTGGATGGTGTTTTTATAGCTAATCTCATTCAAGCTGATTTTAAAGGGATAGTAATGTTTCATAATAAAAGCAGCTCTAATTAATCCTCATAGTATTTGGACTTTGGAGAGTGTTATTTCAATTCTGTCAGAGTTGTAGTTCCAGAGTAAGTCAATGACAAAGTGTTCCCCTCCCACCCCTTTTACTGATGTCACACTGTTCAGCTAGAGCAGAAGGGAGGTGCCCAGGTAGACTGCAGAGAGGGACAATCTTCAATTAAGATAAGGGAAAAACCTGAAAAGATTGTTAAGGGGGGAAGGGATTTCATTTTTTTCATAGGAATAAGAGTGTCCCCTTCTGTTATCTGTCTGGTCTATGGACTGCATTCCACATCTGAGAAGAGATGGCTTACACTAGGTAAAAGGGGCGGGAGGGGGAAATTTTGCTTGTGAATATCTCTTAAACCATAAAGGTTTGAGAGATAAGACATATCATTATTCATGTTTTTTTAATGCCTACAAAATAAAATAAAGTTAAAACGAAGTATTACTATCCCTTTAAGTCCAATTGTGTGGAGGAGAAAATGAATTGCACAAAATGGTGGACAGTAAATACAGGCAATTGTACACCCTATACAGAATTATATAAATAGATATATCAGCTGTAAGAAGAACTCCTTTCAGGATAAGCTGTTTGTTTAAGCAACCAAAAGGAACACAAACACTTAAAAAGGTGTGGGGTTATATGCATTTAACTAGATTGAACTCCATGCTGGCACCTATAAAGCTTCTCTGTTTGTCTTTGTATGTGTGATGTGGTTCCCAACCAGGGTAATGTGGCATTTTGGTTTGCCACTGACCTCTTTATAGGGTGCCTTTTATAGAGGAAGCGATAATCAGGGCTTGACAGATCCTGGGTGCCAGGTTGCCATGGCAATTAGAAATTGGGACCTGGCTCCAGGAAACTGCATGTAAGGAGGGATCTTCCCTATTTTGCTGGGCAAGTTTTAAAGTTTTAAAATTCACATTATCTCCCCCATGAGATCTATTTGTCCCACAGTATGTGCAGTTACAATAAAAAAAAAAAAAAAAAAAAAAAAAAAAAAGACTTCTTGGAGGGGGCATCGGGACCCCTCCTGGTGCATCTCTTGCATTGTTAGTATAGACAGGTTAGCCCAAGGATGTCAAAGTTCAGTCCTCATGGGCCACCAACAAGTCAGGATTTAGGGATTACCCTGATTTAAGCACAGGTGAGTCGGTCAAAATGAATAAGCCACTGATTAACTCGTGTGCTTAATCAGGGAAATCCTTACATCCTGAACTGTTGGTGGCCCTTGAGGACTGAACTTGGACAGCCTGGGTTAGCCGATAAGTGCGGAGAGCAGGAAGGCAGTTGCTGGCTTCCCTTAACCCCCTTAAGGACCGGCGAGTGCATGCACGACCAGCACTTGAGGACCACGGGGCTTTTTTTTAAAGTTCCAGTTCAGGGCTTCCGGAGCGGAGTGCAACCGCGCCGGGAGCCCTGAACTCCATGCGGTGCCAGGACCGTCACTGGCCCTGGCATGTCAATGGCCCTTATGGGGTTGCTGTTCTCCTCAATCAAGTTCTGTGTGTGTGTGGCCGGGTTGATTATGAGGATATTCAAGATGAGATTGCTTCTTCAATGTTCTCCTAATCACCCTGAGCATGCATAAACAGAATTGAGGAGAAAAACATAAAGTATAGGCAGCAATCACTTTCCTGGTCACAGCATTGCATTGAACACCTATCCTGAAGGATGAACTATCAATTTGTTTTCTTTATTTTATTTTTTTGTGGGGGATAGGGCACACAAAATGTGGTATGTATGTGTATACAAAGCCAAAAAAGAATGGGGGAGGACTTGGTAATTAATTTATTGATTTTAAGCAATAAAAGTGGGTCAACATTTCAGTCTGTAACAGTAGCCACACATACACAATCTGATTTCCCCCTTGTCTGTACCAGGGAATAATTGTCAGACCTCCCACTGCTGGGGACTAAACTCCATATTCCCCGAACAATCTTTGCTAGAGTAGAACTCTTCAGAAACTGTAATTTGATGGAAGAATGGCTATCTATTTGATTTACATGAAAATAAGGCCTATGTCCAGACAGCTCGTGTAGCTTCAGTAGTGCTGCTGGGATCCTGATAAAATCAGGCATACTGTCAAGTTGATTAGTCCTGATTTTAACCCTTTGAGTGCAAGAGAGCTATTCAGTGCTTTGCATTCCAGTGTGTTTGCTACTTCTCTGGCAAGAAAATGCTTCAAGAAATCATACAGCTTAAAATGGCTCAAGCTCTCCTAAATTGTTGGCAGGAGTGCCAATTGACATAGATGTGAAAGACAAATCTCCTAGCAGTGGGAATACCCTTGTTTAGGCAGCTGAGGGTGGGTCTGATGAATGACGTTAGTGCAGTCTCTAGCTTTAAATGAGACTTCGCTGTGAAATATGCATGCATAACCAATGCAGAAGCCCTCTGGCTGTGAACCAGCCTTCATGCTTATGTCCATATGCAATTGTGGTTTTTACAACATACTGTTGCATGGTAGCTATTGTGTGTTAAAACAAAATACATAAATATGCACTCAAATTATTTTCAAATTCAAAGGACCGCTACCGCACATCATATAAGGGGAGCTAATGATCCATAAGGATACAACCTAAATTATATCTTGCATCTTTGGTAATTATTTATTAAAGCACTCCACTATTTATAATGGTAGTAAATAAAATTCTGAAGAATATTGAATGAGTCTAAAATAGTCACTTTATTGTACATGAAAATATTTGGATATTGAATGTACAAATAACATCCCACACCCCCAATAAAAAAAGCAAAGTTGCATAAACCAAAATATCCAAACAGCTCCAGTAAATCCAAAATACCCTAGAGCCTCAATCATATAGTGAGTATACTGAACGTTAACTTGATATCTTACAGTAATAAAGGAATAAGTGGGTGTAAATCCGGGAGTGGCTGGTGGTGATGGATACTCTGAAACAGTCACAGTGATGATAATTTGATATCCAGACAGTTCGTAAGAGTTTTAATGGCGTTTCTTCAGCAGGAGAGGGTTAATATGGATATAGGCAGCGTAGGTGTTAATAAAGCAACAGAAATGAAAAAAGCATCAATCACAGATGATGATCATTGATCTGAAAGTAGTAAGATGAGAACATCTTAATATCTCCATATAGTAACAGAGTTCACTCATAGTGTAATATCCATTGATGCCAGTCTTTCTCCTTCTTGCTTCTATTTCAGTCACCCCCCCCCCCCCCCACTCCTTGTACAATTAAGCTTTCCTCCAAAAGTGTGATCAAACAAGGCATAGTATAGTCTTCTTGTTGGTACTGTAGGGTGTAATGTCCAGCATCAATAGACATCCCACTCGGTGAGTGAACTCCATTACCCTATATCAATATTCCTTTGTTACTATAAGACATTAAAGGGATATTAATACTTTAACTATTTTTAATATTGTAGAGATTAAAAATATGAGTGTGATGAGGTATGTAATTTCTCAAACTTTTATAGTTTGAGAGATCGAAGCATGTAAAGATCCTATTTTACAGAAGTCTGCCATCTAGCTGAGAAAAGCAGATTCCATTCCTGGGACCGTCCTGCAGCTCTTCAGCAGGGCCGAGATACCAAAATCTAAAAATAAATACTTTACTGGAACGGTCTACAAAGTGTGCTTGCATACCAGGCACACCTTGTAGACTATTCCAGTGAAGTATTTGTTATAGGATTTTGGTATCTTGGCCCTACTGAAGAGAGGCAGGACAGTCCCGAGCCGGAATCTGCTTTTCTCAGCTAGATGGCAGACTTCTGTAAAATAGGATCTTTACATGCTTCGATCTCTCAAACTATAAAAGTTTGAGAAATGACATACCTCATCACACTCTCTCTTAATCTCTACAATATTAAAATAGTTAAATTTAAGTATTACTATCCATTTAAATCACTATTTAGTATCGTCACTATTTGCTGCTGTTTTGGATTTACAGGAGTTGGTTGGATATTTGGGTTTATGCAATGTTGCTTTTTTTATTGGGGGGGGGGCTAGGGGGCAGAGTGTTTGTACATTTGCAGATATCCGGTTACTTTTATATATAGATTTGGACTTTTCACCTTGATTCAAGGCTGCATTTTTGAAAACCTCACTCAAAACTGCTTATATATTATGTTAACCAAACGTGCAGCAGATGTATAGTTTAGGAAATATTAATGCTTTTATTTCTGGGAAAAGTGAGTAACCTGGGTCATCACAGCTCTTCATTAAGATAGGAAATGTCACTGATACAGCAGGGTACCGCAAATTGGCATACAATATAAAGTATGAATATCTCTGTTCATTTGCTGGTCTTATGGATGTTTTCAAACATGCAAACTTGAATCAAGGTGATAGGTCCACTTTATGGTACTGTTTGCATGGATGGCACAACATTAGTGTTTTAGCTCAAAAACTCTTCCTAAACAGTGTATTGCTTTGCACCAGAAATACAGGCTGTTAATTTTTGTTATGAAAATATTGTAATTGGTTGCAGACATTGTTTTTCAAACTAGTTTTGCAAGAACCTCTAACATTACAGGTGACCCCTCTAAAATGTAAAACATTAGGACAGTGCAATATGACATGATGTAAAATGCAGACATCTGATTGCTGTATGAAGTACAGTACCTGTCTAAATCGTTAAAGTGTTAGTAATGGCTGACTTAAACAAAATGTAATATTGTAGATATTAAATAAATTAACTGAAGTCCGGTCTCTCAAACTTGTATAGCTTGAGCGATATACTCGTATAAAGTTCCCCCCCTACCTCCCCTTTCACAGACATCAGCCTCTAGCTCTCAGAAGGAGATCTGGATCGTGCGACCTGACAGCAGCTCTTCAGCAGAGCCAAAATAGCACTATCTAAAGAGATACTTCATTGGAATGGTCTACAAAGTGTGCCTGGTTTGAATCTCCTGTCAGCTAGAGGCTGAAATCTGTGAAAGGGGAGGCAAGGGGGAACTTTATAAGCGTAAATCTCTCAAACTATACAAGTTTGAGAGGCCAGACGTGCATCGGTTATTGTAGATCTTAAAAATAAATAAATTACATTTTGTTAAAATTGGCCATTACTAACTTGAAAGATTACTTTACCCAGTATTCAGTCTGCTTCTAGATCATTTCGCTCTACACACAATATGCTTCAACCGACTTGTAGTTTATATGGGTCAGTCCTTTATCAGATTATGAACTGAAAAAGGCTGAATTGCACATTTCAGCCCCAAGAAAGACAGACATCAGTTTGCCCTAAACCCTCAATTTTTTTTTCCCTCTTCTTAATATGGCTGTATGAAAGATGCCTTGCTGGGTAAGTTCTTAACCCTTTGAGTGCCAGAGGGGTTCGCAACGCATTGCAAGCCAAGGGTTATATTAAGAGCTATATATCCATTTGGGGCAATTCTTTCTAGTTTCACTGATCATTCTGGTGACTCTTGTAGCAGTAAATGGCATACAAATATGTAGATGTTTTCTGCATTTTTACGTGCATTCTTGTGTGGGGTTGTGGGTAGAGGGTTCTCTTCTCTTCCATCATAAAATACAGGTATGTACGTGCAATTCATTGGGATTTTGGTTACCAATAAGGTACACTGATACAACTTTGTCACAAGCTGCATTCTCATGTGACGTGCCTTTGAGGGTAAAGGAGAAGAGTAAAAGGGGAGCATCACAATAGTCACCAAACTGCTTCACCTTTTGGAAACATGTGAATTTCCTGATGTAATGCTTTGGCAATGTCCCTTTGCATCATTGTGCACCGTCGGCGAGCTCTTGTTCAGAGGCTTTTCACTGTTTTGTATTGTTTACTATATAACAAAATCTACTTAAAGCGGAACTTTCATGAGATTAACATAGCTCCGCAAATGATAATTACATTAGAGATATGCACATACGTAGTTTTATTTTCAAGAATTGCTGCATTAAACAAAAATAGAACCATCTATGCAGCCAGGCAGTGGGGAATAGTGCAGACATCTTGCAGAGCCAGCATCTCTGCGTCTGCGCCGTCCCCTTCAGCTCCACGAATGGAGAGTTGAATGCCTTTGTGCTGAAAGGCACCAGAAGACACTGACAGCACAGGTGTAGAGAGCACCTACAGCAAGATCCCAGCTGGTGTTTGCCTGCATAAAAGGTTCGATTTTTATTTTATGCAGCAGTTATTCTTGAAAATAATTACATTAGTGATATGCACATACGTAGTTTTATCATTTGCGGCTCTGTTAATCTGATGAAAATTTTGCTTTAAACATGTCTGATCCCTAACACTGCTTAGGCTATAGGTTTAACATACATGTAAGATCCTACCAGCTACTGGCTGTATGTTCTGAAAATAAAAGTATCTTTGAAAACTGTTAGGGATTATTTCTTGAGTATCTGAATCTAGAATTTTCTTTTCAGGGACTTTAAAGGGTTGGTGCAGTCTAGCCTAAATTAAAGAATAGTATTGTAGAGAATCCAAAAAAAAAAATAGATGCCCCTCTTTCTCTCTCTCTTTCTCTCTCTTTCTCTCTCTTTCTCTCTCTTTCTCTCTCTTTTCTCTCTCTTTCTCTCTCTTTCTCTCTCTTTCTCTCTCTTTCTCTCTCTTTCTCTCTCTTTCTCTCTCTTTCTCTCTCTTTCTCTCTTCATTTGAATACCAAGCACACTTTGTAGACCATTCCAATGAAGTATTTCTTTTTAAATTGCTATTTCTGCTCTTCTGAAGAGCCACCTCGAGTCGGCCGACACTGATCTCCTTCTGTCATCTTTACAGCTGACATCAGGGAAAGGGGAGGGAGAGGAACTTTAAAACCTATCTCTCGAACAAGAAAGGTTTGAGAGAGGAGCTGCATCAATCAATTTTATTTATTTTTTTTATTCTCTACATTACTACTCTTTATTTAGATAAGACATTTACTGTCACTTTAATGGAAGGTATATGATTATCTGTAACCCCTCTGTTAGTTAAATTTTGTTTTTCTGTTAATCGACTTGGACACTGAAAATTAGATACATGGATATATTGAAGTATAGCCTTTTATCGGATGCTAATCTGCATGTATAGCTTCATTTGTGAAATATTTGTCATGATGCCTTTTTTGTGTTCCAGGTAAGATTTTTTCGGGGCTCCGGCGCGGTCTGCAGTAGCGTTCTCAATAAAACTTTACCTCCATTCTTCGAAATTGTATTCCTTCTCTTAACTAACGTTGATGTATGCTTTTTGTTCTCCCTTCCAGTTTTCAATGCCAGCATGCCTATTGCCTTTTGTAGCACCTGACAGATGTTTTTAGGGTCTAAATATAGCAAGACCTTGCAAAAGTCTTTCAACAGGCAGCAGTTAAACAGCCTTGCTTAAAGGGATAGTAATACTTCGTTTTAACTTTATTTTATTTTGTAGGCATTAAAAAAACATGAAGAATGATATAAGTCTTATCTCTCAAACCTTTATGGTTTAAGAGATATTCACAAACAAAGTGTCTCTTCTCCCCCCCCCCCCCCCCCCCCCGTTCAACCAGATCAGAAGGGAGGTGCCCAGGTAGACTGCAGAGAGGGACAATCTTCAATTAAGATAAGGGAAAAAGCCAAAAAAACTTGTCAAGGGGGGAAGGGCTTTCATTGTTTTCATACAAAGAAAATTGTCCCCTTCTGTTATCTGTCTGGTCATACAACCAGATTCACATCTGAGAAGAGATGGCTTACACTAGGTAAAAGGGGCGGGAGGGGAAACTTTGCTTGTGAATATCTCTCAAACCATAAAGGTTTGAGAGATAAGACTTATATCATTCTTCATGTTTTTTTAATGCCTACAAAATAAAATAAAGTTAAAATGAAGTATTACTATCCCTTTAACTTAGTGATGTTCAGCTACATTTAACTTAGATCAAACTTGTGATGAAAGCCACAAGCATTCTGTTTGTCTAAACTGGATGCTTTCTTGCTAGGGTAGTGGTTCTCAAACTTGAGTTGTAGTTGAACCCTTAGTTTGAAACTGAGAGATTTCTGTGGAACACCAACAATTTAAAAACATAACCCATTGGATGCTAAATGTTGCCAGCACCTTGAATTACAATATGTTGCCCCCTTGGATACTAGCGGTCTCCAAGTGATGATTCTAGTCTAGTTCTGTGGCACACAATCTGAATTGTAATGGGATATTTTAAATTTATTTATTTATTTTATTTTTATTTTTTTATTGGGCCTTTAACCCCCTTAAATGGTTGACATGTCTCCAACTCATGGTGCATGGGAATTGGAGAAGTGATCTCACTGGAGACTTTTTCACAGGTTTATCACACCTTGGTGAATCTCCCCCCAGGGTCTTGGAACATTGGTTTCTGTCTAACAGTATTAAATGTAGATGAATGCTTGGCTAGAAGGTATCACTAACTCCCTGTATCACTGAAAGGAACCCTGTTCTTCCAAAAAAAATGTTTGAGAACCACTGGGCTAGGCTTTGTTAGCAGCAGAAAATGCGTACCAAGACTGAACCTTTTTTTTTTTTTTTTTTTTTTTTTTTTTTTTTTTTTTTTTTTTTTTGTAGCTTGGCCTCTTTAAGACCACAGTTCTTTTTACATTTAAAGTGTTAGTAATCTCCCATGAAAACTACTTATAGCTTTGTAGAGAATGGAAAAAATAAGCTTAATGGAGCAAATACTATCTCTGAAACCGCTATGGTTTGAGAGATATAAGCATTGAATGTTCCCCCCCCCCCCCTTCCCTTTAAAGCTGACAGCAGGAGAACTGTGTCAGCCGACATGAGGAGGCTCTGCAGCAGAACCGAAATCGTGTTATTGCAAAAGAATTACTTCATTCGAAAGTTCTACAAAGACCTTTACAATGAAGTAATTCTTTTGCACTAATGTGATTTTGTCTCTGCTGCAGAGCCGCAGGCTGATCCTCAGACTGAGATCTCCTGCTGTCAGCTAGATGCTAATGTCAGGAGAAGGGGAGGGAGGGGGGAGCTTTCAATGCTTATCTCTCTGAAACCATAGCGGCTTGAGAGAGAGGGTTTGCGCCATTAGGCTTAATTTTTTTTTTGTCCTCTACAAAACTATAACACTTTGAGGACCAGAGCCATTTTATTTGCTGAGCTGGCACGTGAGCTATCATGTGCACCAGCTAGCTGAGGGAAAGTCTGAAACTGACTGCTCTGATCTTGGAGTAGTCCGTTTCAGACTCTCCGCATGATTGCAGCACTCGTTCAGGTGCACTGTGATCATTTAATGCATGACGTACCAGGACCAGCAGTTGTGACTGTCCTGGCACGTCTGTGATTTTTAAGGGGTTAATACTATGGCTTGCCTTGTTTGTCTTGATATCCAAAAGTGGGGTAGGTGCTATACAAACGCAGCATGCATGCTTTGCATGTAAAACTTCTATCTGTGACATTGTGGAACAGATTTGTCGCAGGCTTAAAGTTGCCTGTCATAACCCTAGTTGGGTAAAGTGATATCAACTTTTTATTTTCTTTTATTTACACTATATAAAAAATGTTAATAAGCAAAGATCTTGGATGAAAATATTTATTCAACCAATGGGCAAGAAAAATTACCAGTCTAATATATTCTTCTATTGTGACAAAACAAAGGCATTTTACAGTAATATCTATGAAAAATATCAGACTTCAGTGAGGAAATGCACATTTTTTTGAAGTTTGCAAACATATTTCCTTTTTGTAAACCCATTTCATTGTTTTCATACTGCGAAAATGAATACAAATTGCAAAGTGCTTTTAAATTGCATATTCAGTCTATATCATTGAAAGCTGTTATGTAATCTAGCGCAAGTTCTCTGATAGAATTTACATTCTTGTTACAATAAACCGGATATTGAGACATTCAATTAAAGTGTATTTGCTACTTAGTCTGCCTCTCCCTTTCTTGTTCACACTTACACAATAGCAATCTTCATAGTGTGCTTATATTTAAGTTAATTTTTTTTCTGCCTTGTTGTTCATTTATCAATTGGAATAGTTTTGCATGAAACTACACTTTTGCAAGATTTAAGCCATTAAATAAGACCTACCCATGTTGCTACATGATTACCATTGTTCTAAGCAGTTATCAGTTCAATGTGGAAAAAGTACTCTATCTTAAAGCAATGGTAACCCTTTTTGACTCTACATATTCTGCAGTTACATATGTATAGTATAATTTTTCCTTAACTTGTGTCTTTGACCCTGATCTACATGAGTCTAATGATGCGATGTAGAACCAAAAGCTCACCATGCACTTAGTGCTGCAGAGAGACTGTAATGTTTTATTTGCATCGTGCTTTGGTAGTCTATCATCCAAAAAAACTTTGGAAACTGGGATCTAGGTAAAATCACTTTCGAGGATGTGTGTGTTAAAGCAGAACTATCATGCTAATAACATTGACTGCCAATATATTTCTAACCTAGCGATTATGCAAAAGCTTCTTGTTCTTAAAGGGATAGTAATAGTTAATATGTAAAAAAAAAAAAAAATGTTGTAGGGTTTGTCCCCGAATAAAACAAGGGTACTCCCACTGCTAAGATATTTTAGTAAAAAATATAACGGCTCAAACTTAGATATTTTTTTTAGGTGCAATATCACAGTGGCCTGAAAATTTACAGTGGTGCTGTTGCTGCACCATCCTATAGAGATTTATGGTCTAACGACCAGAGCAGTCCATAGGATGGTGTAGCAAGAGCACCACTGTAAATTTTCAGGCCACTGTGATATTGCACCTAAAAAATTCAAGTTTGAGCGGTTATAATTTTTTAATAAAATATCTCTTGGCAGTGGGCGTACCCTTGTTTTACTCAGGGGGATAAACATATTTTGTTAGATTTTAAGTATTACTATCCCTTAAGCTCAATAAGTCAGTGGTATTGCTGGAAAAACACTTCATTTGCAGGCATCGGGCCGCACAGAGCTTACAAGAGAAGCTCTGAGCAGTCAGGATCTTCCATTACCTTAAGGTAACCAACTTACCTCACAACCAATGCTGGCATTGAACGGGATAGATGGCGCAGTCTAAGAGGTACATTTCCATTTCCTCTAAGATGTCTGCTCTGTCTGTCCTAGTTTCTGCTGAAGTGTTTGTGTTCCAGCGATAGCTCTGACTTATTGAGCTTAAGATCAAGAAGGTCTTGCATATCACAAATGAGGGGCAATGTTATTGGCATGATAGTTCCACTTTAAAATAAAGAATGGGAAAGTATAAGCAGTTTGACTGTACATCTCATGCACTTGCAGAATATATAAAGTCAAAATAAAGGGTTACTGTGCCTTTAACCCAGGACCAGAGGAGTGTGCTGTGCATTGCTTCACCCCTCTGGTGCTCTAGGAGTTGATGGGAAAGTAAAGAGTTTATAGGAAGCAAACAATGAGCGCCACTGTTCCAGTCCTGCCTGAAATTGCACTCTGCATTGTGATCTCTTCTGTTAGACTCCATGTTGCACTCCCCTTGTGGGTCTGCTGCCAAGACTAAGCAGAAAACTTCAATCAAGGTAGCACTCAAAGGGTGAAATAACCATACAAAATTGAAAGTCACAAAGTGGAGTGAGTGCATAAATATACTTATGTTACATGCCTAGCTGTGGCACTTAAGTCAACACTCTGAACTAAAATACATATGTACTTCTTAACCATCCAATGTGAAACACAGGACCCATGGCGTTGAGCTCCCCCCTCCAGGAGGGCAGGACACACAAATCTGAATATGGTGGCTGCGTTGAGCTGGTTGAAGAGAGTCTCCATCCCAAAGACCTCATCTTTCTGAAGTGCCCAGCCTTCTTGTAGGATGGAGCTCAGACCCATGGTTCTTGTGTTCCATATGGACTACAGAGAAAAGGTTTAACTGTAAGGTCACTAAAATCCCATTCTCCCAAGTACAGTATGGAACACCGGTACCATGGGTCAAAAAGACAGTATTTTGGGGCTCTGCTTCCTTCACAATGGCAACCTGAAGAAAGAAGACTGGCGAAGAACCCGTTGAGTGCTTTTGGTCCACATTGTTCCTATCTTTTACCTCTCCCTACAGAGGTTTACTCTGACCCTTTGGGCTTCTGTTATGTGTGTGTGTGTGGTTTTTTTTTTTTTTAAATAATAATCCTTTCTTTCCCTGAGTTTTGGTGCAACCAGGTTGCTGGCCTTTCCCTGTCTTTTCCCTTTATTGGGCTGTCTTGATTGTCCCCTACATGTTCCCTGTGGTCATTTGTATTTTTTGGGGTACTTTAGTAAATTGTTTTCAGTTGCATGGCCCTTTTAAGAATGGGTTCCCACACTGCCACCATCATTGCTACCTTAACTTGTATGGGTGGACTTCGTTGGGACAAATCTATGCAGGGGTTTGACATGCAGAAGTCTGAGAGGGCTTTCTTCTCGTCTACTCATGCCCTTTCATCTGGTTCAGTCCCTGAGTATCTTGGGATGCAGTTGCTAAGCAACAAAGGACCACATTTCCCAGAATTCCTGTTTCACAGTCCTTCTCATGATTGGCTTTCAGTTGTGCAGCTGTCATTTTACTTCTGCTTATTCTATGCAAAGGCAGACTCTTCTTGCTCTCCTCCTCCATATTAACCCTTCGCCTAGGGTGAGTTATATTGGCATGGGGAACTGTTTCTAGTGTTTTATACTAGTCTCGGACACTTTTGTAAGGATGTCAGATTCTAAGGAGCAGGAGGCTAGACTTAAAGGGATAGTAATATTTTATTTTGTAGGCATTAAAAAAAACACATGAACAATACAAGTCTTATCTCTCAAACATTTATGGTTTGAGAGATATTCACAAGCAAAGTTTCCCCTCCCTCCCCTTTTACCTAGTGTAAGCCATCTTTTCTTAGATGTGGAATGCAGTCCATAGACCAAACAGATAACAGAAGAGGACAGTCTTCTTCCTATGAGAATAATGAAAGCCCTGCCCCCCTTGACAAGTTTTTCAGGTTTTTCCTCTTAATTGAAGATTGTTCCTCTCTGCAGTCTACCTGGGCACCTCCCTTCTGATCTGGCTGAGCAGTGTTACATCAGTAAAAGGGGCGGGAGGGGGATACTTTGTCATTGAATTACTCTTGAACTACAAGAGTTGAAATAACACTCTCCAAATACTATGATGATTAATTAGAGCTGCTTTTATTACGAAACATTACTATCCCTTTAAGACTAATATTCTGGTGTCACTTTACCCTTGCTTTCTTACTGTTGCTTGTTTCAAAATGGGCTACCTAGAAAGTATTTCTGATCTCTCTGCCCTCCTTGTACTGTGGCTCCTACTACAGCGCTGGGGCCCTCCAGCACTGACCAAGAGCCAGCTTGGGTGAAAATACAATCTACAGGGGCCCAGCTTCCATTCTCCTTCCAGGGGGGTCCTGAAAGCCCCCCCCCCCCTTCTTTTCTTTGTCATCCAAAATAATTCACAGGTACCATTGGTGGGTGACCATTCCTCCCAGTGTGCTGGAACAATTCTATAGAAGTGCAGGGGTGGATCCTCATCCGTAGCAGGCTACTTAGTCAATCCCTGCTCAGGAACACTTGTTCCACGAACCAGTAAGTGAGATTTGAAGGTTAACAGAGAGGTGCAGTGGCGTAGGTTGGATGGTAGAGCATTCCATAGATATGGAGCAATGAGAGAAAAAGGTTTGATACGTGACAGGGCTATAGAGACAAAAGGAGCTGAGAGAATACAATCATTGGCTGAATGTAAGTGGCGGGATGGGTTATGAGGGAGATCAGAGTGGAAATGTAAGGAGTAGAGGAGGGGTGTGTCTTGAAAGAGAGAAGTAAGATATCTGGAGTTTGATAGACAGCCATCGGAGAGTTATGAGGAGGAGTGGGGCAGGGACAAACCTAGGTGACAGAAGAGTAATTCGTGCTGCAGCATTCTGTTTAGATTGAAGTGGATTGAGATGGGAGGCAGGAATGACAGACAGAAGAACGTTGCAATAGTCCATGCGGGAGAGGATGATAGTGAGTATAAGAATTTTAGCTGTGGAGGAGCAGAGGAAGGGATGGATTTTAGCAATGTTACACAAAAGAAAGCGACAGGATTTAGCAATGGCATTGATATGAGGTGAGAATGAGAGAGTTGTCAATTATCACCCCTAGACACCGAGCTTCTGATACTGGATTTATTGTAGTGCCATTTACAGTCACCTGGAAGGGCGCTACAGGTCCAGGCCTAGGTGGGATGAGTAGCAGCTCCGTTTTAGTATATTGAGTTTGAGGTGACTATGAGCCATCCAGTCTGAGATAGCCGATAGTCAATCTGTGACTTTAGCCTGGATAACCGAAGTCAGTCAAGGTGCAGATAACTAAATCTGGGTGTCATCTACATAGAGGTGATATTTGAGACCAAATGAGTAAATAAGATCACAAAGTGTTATTGTGTAAAGAGAAAACAGAAGCGGTCCTAGAACAGAACCTTGAGGAACCCCAACAGGGAGTTAGATGGGGGATGATACACTGAAGGATCTGTTAGATAAGAGGAGAGCCAGTCCAGTGCTATTACGGATTCCTAAGGAGTGAAGAATGCGGAGGACAGCATGATCTACAATGTCAAAAGCTGCTGAGCGATCAAGGCGGATAAGTATTAAATAGTGACCTTGAGATTTGCAATGTGAAGATCATTGCCCACTCTTGTAAGAGCAGTTTTGGTGGAGTGAGCAGTGTGAAATCCAGATTGTAAAGGGTCCAGCAGGTCGTATGTGTTAAGGAAGTCAATCAGGTGTGAGTAGACTAGACGTTCCAAGAGTTTAGAGGCAAAAGGCAGAAGAAAAAACTGGTCGATAGCTAGAGGGTGTGTTACTGTCAGAAGAGTTGTTCTTGAGGATGGGTGTTACTAAGGCCTGTTTGAAGTTGTCAGGAAAGGTAGCAGTGTCAAAGGAGGAGCTAAAGATTTGCAATAGGATAGGGATTAGCGTGGGGGAGAGGGGCTGGATGAGATGAGGGGAGCAGATCAAGTGAGCATGTAGTGGACAGAGCGGAGGATAGCAGGTTAGTTCCTCCTCCGTGACTAGTGAAAGAGAGTCCAGAGTGCGAGGAGGGGAACGAGGGAGGCTAGGAGGAGATGTACAAGGTGGTATAATATCCCGGATGGAGTCCACCATCGCTTTGAAGTAGTCAGCAAAGTCTTGTGACTGTATGGAGTTTGTGGAGGAGGGAGTCAAAGGAAGAGAAAAGGCGTCGGGGGTTGGATTTATGAGTGTTGATAAGTTGTGAAAAGTAAAGTTTTTTTTGGTGAGGGACAGAGAAGAGTTCAAGCAAGAAAGGAGGAACCTGTAGTGGAGAGAGTCTGCCAGAGAACCAGACTTTCTCCACAGTCGTTAAGCTGAATGGGTACAGGGGCGGAGGAAGCTGGTGTCTTTATTAAGCCATGACCGCGGGTTATTTCTGCAAGTGGATCGGAGGTGCATGCAGGTTCAAAGAGGAGGATAGGACTGAGTTGTATGTTTTGACAAGGCTGTTAGTGTTAGGATTAACCCCTTCCCTGCTGTTTTTATTTGGTTTTGGGACTTCTATCATTTTCCTTTTGGATTCATGAGTTTTTTTATTCACTTCTCAAAACTTTACTTTTTTTTTTTTCCAGTTATTCAGCACCTTTAAGAGCACGCTTTACCGCATGACCACAATTGCACCACAGACTTCCGTGGGACAGACTGTAAGTGGAACTGTTGCAGAGAAATGTCCCAAAGCAGAGTTGAGAGAGGGTTTATTCTTCTGGTCTCCCCTTGTCCTGCATTCCATTTCACATCCTCAGTGTCTTGGGGGTTTGGGCGAGGTTTGTGGGCACCTCAGAAGTACATTTCTCATAATACCAGTTTTGCTGGCTTTTTTCTGATTTGGATCTGCCTAATCCCACTCTAGACCAGGTTATCCTGGCTGAGTGGAAGACTCCAGACAAGCCTCTCTCTCTTTCTAAGAGACTCTCTAAGCTGTATCCCTTTTCTGATACAGCCTTGGCTCAGTGGGCTAAACCTCAGGTTGGTCCCCCTATTTCTAGACCGTCAAAATCCATTGCTTTACCTTTGGCTGATGCCACCACACTTAAGGACTTAACTAATAGGAAGCTTGAAGCTATCCTGAAGTCTGCCTTTGCTGCCATAGATGCTTCCTTGAGGCCTACCTTGGCTTCTGTGTGAGTTACTAGAGCCATTGTTGTTTGGACTGAACAGCTTATGGATGCTGTCCACAAGGAGGACCTTTTAGGTAACATGTCAGATGCTCAGAACTTTGTTACTGATGCCCTTTTTGATGCTGTCAGGCTTGAGGCTAAGGCTTCTGCATTTTGTGTTGCTGCTAGGCACACTCTGTGGCTCAAGATTTGGCCTGCTGACCCATCATCTAAGAAGTCACTGATTTCTCTCCCTTTTCAAGGCATGTCTCTGTTTGGACCTGAACTGAAGAATATCATCAGTGAGGCCACTGGGGACAAGAGCACTCTGTTGCCTCGGGTCTCCAAACACCCTGGAAGCAGTGTATTTTTCATCCCTGCTAAAGTGAAGCTGAAAGCCTGAATCTGAGTGGGTCTCAGGCCAGCACCTCACACTCCACCCCCAAGCCCAGGCACCTCCTCCACTCAACCCAAATCAACCAAACATCCTTCGGCATGACTCGCTGAACCCTGGTCTGCACCTACCTGTGGGTGGTCGCCTGCAGCATTTTTACAAGCATTTGGGCAGGCTCTGTTGTGGATCATTCTGCTGAAGGCTCCTTCCAGGGATCTTCTGGACTGTCAAGTCCAGGAATGCTCTCGGATCCTTCTCCATCACGGGGGGATTCTGAACATGGACAAATCTGCTCCAGTTCCTTCTCAACTTTGTTTTCCTCAGTCTCCAGTTTGACCCCTGCCATCGAATGGTCTTCCCCACAGAAGGCTCTGTTCAGCAGATCATGAGCAAGGTGTCCCGGGCTCTGTGGTGGACTTCAGCTCCAGGACAAAAGTTCTTGTCTCTGATGGGCCACATGATATACACCATGTCTCACACCAGGTAGCTTCAGAGGTTCACCATCCAGTATTGCCGGGTGAATCTGGATGTTTTGGATTGTGTGGTCTCTGTTCCCCAGGATGTGAGACAAGCCCTCTGGTGGTTGGACAGTTCCAACCTGAAGAAGGGGAAACCCTTTGTGATCCAATACTGAGCCTTTGTGACTATGGACACCAGCTGGGGGTGCAGGGTCAATGGACAACAGAGGAGACCCTCCAGCCTATCAACATTCTGGATCTCAGGGTGATTCTTCATGCTCTGGTGTACTGGTCCCCTCCACTGAGGGGATGTCCAGTCTGACAACGCCACGGTCGTGGCTTACATAAACAAGCAAGGAGGCACAAGAAGTGCTTCTGCTTGGTCAGAGGTAAAGGCAATTTTGGCCTGGGTAGAAGAACATGTTCCTGCCATCTGCCATGCACGTTCCACGTGTAGAGAATGTTCTGGCGGAATACCTCAGTCGCAAGACGGTAGACCCAGGGAGTGGGAGTTCCATCCGGAGGTTTTTGATATATTAGTGCAGAAATGGGGGCGCCCCTGGATAGACCTGATGGCTTCCAGGGACAACAGGAAAGTTCCAATGTTTTGCTGTCACTGGGGGGATCCTCTGGCATTTGCAGCGGACGTCTTGTCCATTCCTTGGCACTTTCATCTAGCCTACGTTTTTCCACCTCACCCACAGGGTGTTGCAGAAAATTTGGATGGAGGGTGCAGCGGTCATCTTGATAGCATCCTATTGGACCAGGCAACCATGGTTTCCAGAACTGTTAGCGTTGTCTGCTCAGGATCAGTTTCCTCTGCCATGCAGACCAGATCTCCTCCTCCAGGGTTACCTCTGTAGGGAGGACATGGAGCGTGTCTAGCTTTCACTTCATGGCTGTTGAAGCCTCCATTCTAAGAAGGAAGGACTTTTATCCTGAGGTAGTCTCCACCATGATCCAAGCCAAGAAACCAGTCTCGTCCAAGGACTGCCATAAGGTTTGGTCTACTTTCCATTCTTGGTGTGTAGACCGGGATCTGTCCTCACAAGAGTTTGACCTCCTGGCTATCTTGTCTTTGTTGCAGGATGGCGTGAACAAGGGCCTCAGCTCTGTCTTTTACCAGAGGAGCATTGCCATTTTGACGGATGTCAGTCTTCTTTTAGGGTGTTGCTCAAGGTTTCCTTGCCTTTAAGGCCCCACTCCCCAGTGGGACCTTAACTTGCTTTTGGGAGTCTTGCAGCGGCCTTCGTTTGAGTTTTGGGCTACCATTCCTCTCTGTCTTCGGACGTGGAAGATCGCCTTTCTTTTAGCTGTAGTTTCTGCAGAATAGCTGAACTGCAAACCGCCTTCCCTGATGTTTCCTCTACTAATTATAATAGCTGGGTAACTAAATGCAACTTGAATATATCAGCATTTCATTATGCTCACATATATGTTATGATTGGAGCATATGGCTGTGTTTAATGTATGACAATTGCAGTATTTAACTCATGAGTGCCAGATCAAATCGCTGCAGATGCTCTGCTGTACATACGGTGTATCTTATTTTCTTAGTAATGTGCAAAAGCCGCGTATGTACCTGCAGATGCTCTGCTATACTGCGCTATCTCGCACTGCTTATTAGAAGCAGCTATCTGCTGCAGGCGCTTTACTAGATAAATGTAATTACCCTTTGCTTTAAATTAGACTTTTGGTAACTTCAATATTAACTTTGCTTCACCCAGTTGATATCGTCATTCTCTCTTTGAGAGGTTTAGTCCTCATTTCTTTAAGGCAGTGGTTCTCAATCTTTTTTTGCTCAGGGCACCCCTAACATGTAATCTAGAACATTTGGGGCACCCCTAACATATTTAAAGGAATAGTAATACTTTACTTTTACTAATCCCCATTATATACAACTTAAAAAAAAGATTGTTAATGCCCCAAATCGCATCTTTTGAGAGAAAATCAATTTCAAAGTCTCCCCTTTCCCGGAGATCAGCGTTCTAGTTGATTCCAGCAGTGTTCTGTTGTACGACCATCCAGCGGCTCTGCAGCAGTGCCAAGATCGCGTTAATAAAGAAAAAATATTTCACTTCAAAGGTCTTCTATGTGTACTTGGTTTCCAAGCACACGTAGAAGACCCTTGAAGTGAAATATTTTTTCTTCATTAATTAGATCTCGGCACTGCTGCAGAGCCGCCAGATGACCCCAGGATCGGATTCCTGGGCGGTCAGTAAGACGCTGATATCGGGGAAAGGGGAGGGGGAGACTTTGAAATAGATTGTTAATGCCCCAAATCGCATTTAAAAAAAAATAATACATTTTTAAGTTGTATAAAATGGGGATTAGTAAAAGTAAAGTATTACTATCCCTTTAATGTACTCTATCAAAGGCATAATGAAGGGTACAATACATAAATATACAGTATTATTATAATCATAATACCATAACTAAACATATTGTGCATTACAATTTCTATAAATCTTTATTTAAAAATCCATTTTTGTTAGGGTTCCCTGTGTTTTCTATAAACACTAAGTTGATGTCCGTGGCACACCAAAGTGCCACGGCACCCTGGTTGAGAATCACTGCTTTAGGGCTACATATTTTAATAATAATTACGTAAGCTAAGAGAAATGGCACGGTTTTTATCTGGCTCTATGGACATTTCTGTATGACAAACAGAAGCCACTAGTTTGTTTGTTTGGCTCTGGGCCTAACACAGATACCAGTACTGATGATAACTTGGTTAAAGCTTTTTTGGAACTCAATAAATTTATGAAACAGCAAACGCCTATGGTGGGATATAACATTAACGAACTATCTGAACAACAAGACTGTACCCAGAGGTCTAAGGATTAGACTTATTCCAGCTTCACACTTAACTAATGAAGTCTTCAATAAAAAATGGGAAGATCTCTTAATAAAATGTTCCTTAGATCAGTTGCAGTTGATAATTAATATAGAAAAGGAACAACTAGTATCCACTAATACTGAAATAGAGAAACCTATGTTGGATATTCAAACTAACAATACAGACCCCCCCCCCCCATTTACCAAATTGGAACAAGAACTTGAGGATAATATTGAAAAATTAGCAACAGTTTTGAAGGCTAGAAAAGCTTAAAAAAAATTAAAAGGGATCAAAAGGATTTTGAGGAAGGCAAGATCTATAAAAGAAGTGTACAAGTAAGAAAATATATTAGCCAATCAGGTACTGATACAGAAACAGAGTATACGGGTTCAGAAATCGAGCAGAGTCAACCACAACAATTTTTTCTAAGATGCAACAGGAGGAGAAATAGGCTAAAAAAACAACTAGCTTTTTTTAGGCCAGGGCTAAGGAGGAATCCTCCCCCCAGAACTTTGGGATTGAAACAAATGGGAAGACAAGAGCATGAACATACAGTAAATGATGATTTACAAATATTAAATCTCTCTACAATAGAACTCAGTGAATTGGACTATATTGTCCTATGAAAAGGTCCAACTTATGCCCCATCACAAGGGATGGATCTATTTGAATAGATAAAAGATATTAGTCTGTTTGTTAGAAAACTGGTGCTACACAAATATTTTAAGCAACAAGAGCGCCTAGGGAAGTTATCCTCTAAAGATAAGGGTAACCTAAACATTCTGAAATTTCTGTTATAAGAGAATGTGACAGAACCATCCGCTCTAGAAGGTCCATTCACAGACCTGAAGAATAATTCCAGATTCACACCACCAATGGGCACATGCCCACATGTAGAAGTGTTCATAAATGCGGTAACATTAGACTTGGAGGCCATAACCAGTCAAAGAGATCAACGCATTTCGGATATCAATTTGACTACTAAAGAAAGGAAATAACTGGAATTAGAATAAGAACATAATAATTAAACCTAGTGATAAAGGCGGTAATATGGTTATACAGAACACTGAAAGCTACCAAAAAGAATGTCTTTTAAAAAGAATGTCAATTAAATAATCAGGATTGTTACAAAAAAATATTGATTGATCCAACTAAGAATTTTCAAAAAGCCTTGGATAATAAGATTGACAAAAATGAACATGACTTTCTCGTGGTTAGAAAACCAGTCATACCAACTTTCTATACTATCCCAAAAGTACATAAAAGCCTAGTTTAACAGAAGCAAGCAGTGTATATGTAGATTGGGTTCTATGTGATTTTGTACTGTTTGCCATCTTATACAAGATACTCCCTTGATGCCATAAAGCACTCAATGACATCAACATAGAGGAAAATCAATATCTTGCTAGTTTAGATGTAGAGTCGCTCTACAGTAGAATAATACATGATGTGGGCATCAATGCAGTCAATAATTTCTTGAATAGCAGAGGCACCCAGTTTCAAATGCATAACCAGTTTGTGATTGAACTGTTGGGAGTTTGTGTTGAAAAAAAATTATTTTGTATTTGATGGCAAATATGATCATCAAATAAGAGGGATAACCATGGGGAGTAAGTGTGCCCCATCATACTCCAACCTAATTTTATGTTGCTTGGGAGCAGCAGCATGTATTCTGTGAAGGGATGGAAAAATACACCGATTGCATCAACATCTGGCTTCTCTATATAGACTACATACGATTGATATGGAATGGTCCCTTAGAACTATTTAATGAGTTTGTCAATACTATTATTTGTAACAGTTTTAACCTCGTGGTGAGTAGTGTGATTGACTCAAATAAGATATCATTCCTTGATATAATGATCTATAGAGGTAGTCAAAATGTAATTGAAACTATGATATTCAGAAAAGAAATCGAGACTAATACCCTGCTGAGAGCGGATAGTCAACATCCAGGACCCCTTAAAAAAGGGATATCCATAGGACAATACTTAAGGGTAAGGAGAATATGCAGTACTATGGAGTCATTCAAAATTGAGGCTAAAAAAAATTTACAGGAAAAATTGAAGGAACGAGGCTATGGGAAAAATGTCCTTAACCAGGCCTACAAACGAGCTCTATTATCAGATAGAAATGAACTACTGAATCCAAGCAAAAGAACTGAAAACAATAAGTGCATTAGATTAGTAGGTACATACAATTCTCAGCATAAAGAGATTTATAATATCCTTAATAAACCTTGGTCTACACTGAGGCAGGCTAAGGATCTATCTGAAGAATTACATACAACATGAAGTGTAACTACAAATATAGCACTAGCTTAAAAGATAGACTAGTACATAGCCACTTTGAGAAAGAAACTAACACTACATGGTTGAAATCTGAACTTAAAGGAACATATACCTGTGGATCATGTTCAGCCTGCAAGTTTATAAGTAAAGAAAAATTCTTTACCAACCATGATGGTGTCACGGTTACCCAGAGAAGTTCAGGAGTCAGTACGGTTTAGTTAATGCAGTTTATTAACAAATGGCATAAAGAGGATATGTACAAGATAAACAATAGGAATACACACAGGGTAATAGACAGCAAGCCTGCTACCTGAAATAATAGGTTGCAATGCTAAGCCACTGTGCTGGAGACTAGGCCTTAGCCACTGGAAGTCTCAGCTGGAAGAGGAGCCCAGGATCTTGATCCGATGAGGAATGAGGTCTGACTCAGCCTGCAGTCAGAGGAAAATATCACTGACTCACACCTGGAGCCAGTAAAGGTGAATACTGACTCACGCCTGAAGTCAGTAGGAGCGAATACAGACTCACGCCTGCAGTCAGTAGAAATAAGGTGAAAACTGACTCACGCCTGCAGTCAGCTATGCAAGTCTACCAGAGCCCCAGGCCCGCACTATATTGGGTGTCTGATCTCCCGGGAAAAAGACAAAATAATAGTCAGACAGAGCCACAAGTCAGCACCAGAGGGGGTAGTCAGACAAGCCGGGTCATACAGAGTTCAGGTAGTCAGCCAGAGCCACAAGTCTGCACCAGATTGGATGTCCACTATTAGGGGTTAGGCAAAAGAATAGTCAGACAGAGCCACAGGTCAGCACTAGAATGGATGGAAGACTAGCCAGGTCATTATCTCGGTGCCAGTGCTCTTTCTGCGACATTCTGTCAGTCTGCACTTCTGCTCTACTGCTATTGGCTATACTGTGCTTGTCCCGCCCAGTATGGCCTTTAAATACTGGGTTCTGGCACTTCTCCGGTGCCCTTTCATGGTGTTCCAGTACCAGCGCTTGTTCCTGATCTCAGTTGTTTTCAGTGTATTGACCCGACCTGCCTGACTACTCTGCATCTCGTCTCCTGCTTGTGAACAGACCTGGACTGCCTGACCATTCTTCTTCTCTTGCTCCTGTATACCAACCGGGCTTGGCTGACGTTCCTGCTCCGTCTACCGACCCGGCTTGGCTGATGTTCCTGCTTTGTGTACTGACCAGGCTTGGTTGATGTTCCTGCTACCGTGTACCGACCGGCTTGGCTGACGTTCCTGCACCGTGTCCCGACTTGGATTGGCTGACGTTCCTGCTCCGGTTGCTCCAGCCCGGCCTCCGGTTGAGGGTGGTGATCCTTTCTCACTGTCTGTGACAGCTGTGCAGTTTTGGTCTCGGTTGCATCTGTGTCACCCCGGTGACATTCCTATTGGCTTGTCACTCTATACGCTCCCGGTTGGTTGCCACCTCAGGGCGAGTTGCTCAGTTGCTCATTCCGTTACTGTCACGGCAGTGCTCAGTTGCTCAGTCTACATTACTGCCACGGCAGTCTCCAGTCGCTTAGTCTCCGTTACTGCTACAGCAGAGTGCAAGTGGCCTATCCTCCGTTTATTGCTATGGCAGAGTACAAGTTACCTGGTCCCCGTTACTGCTACGGCAGTGTCCACATCTCTCAGTCTCCGTTACTGCTACGGCAGTGATAACGTGGCCTAGTCTCTGTTACTGCTCCGGCAGTGCTCTATGTTGCTCAGCCTCCGTTACTGCTCAGGCAGTTCACCATTATCTGCTAACCTATTATTGGGCGTTACTCGTATTTAAGCTCTCTATCCTAGGTGAGCTTTTTAACAGGCCTTACCTCACATGGGACTGTTTACAATTGCTGAAGGCCATTAACCCATGCAGTACCGATACACTGGGACTCTTTCAAGTTTTGCCTAACCTGTGTCAGTATATTGTGTTATGGACTCTACATTTATACTGGACCTGTGTGGGCATATGTAAATGTAACCTGTCTTGTGTCTGTATTATATTGAGAATATACTACAGGACCTGTGAGGGTTATTGTATTTCTAATTGCTTAATAAAACTGTGTTTTATCCAAACCTACTGTGTCTGTGTGTAAAACAAACCGTTACAGTACGAAAGGGCCAGGACCTCAGACAGTAAAGGTGAGGGAAGTGCACAGAACATCCATTGGAGGATGGATGTACATGAGCAGCGTTTGGACCAGTTGGCACTGGCCATACAAACTATTCTTGAGCACACGGCGCATCTCGATAAACCAGTTTCGACACCGGAGACTCAATCCATGACATCTGTGGCCTCAGTCAAAGGGTTAACCGCTTCTACTCCGTTACTGCTCAGATACAATGACGAACCCACCCTGTGCAGGGGGTTTATTAATCAGTTGGAAATTTTTCTGGAACTAACCCCTCACGCCTTTCCTAATGACCGCACAAAGGTGGGATTCATGATATCTTTATTGACGGGCAGAGCCCTGGCGAGGGCCAACCCCCTGTGGGAGAATGCTAAACCGTGCACCAGGAACTTCAGGGAGTTTGTGTGTACCTTTTGGAGAGTATTTGAAGTTCCTGGTAGAGCTGCCTCTGCTGCCAAACGATTGATGGAGATACAACAGGGCAATAGTACTGTGGGCGATTATGCCATAGAATTCCGTACATTGGCGGCAGAGGTAGGTTGGAACAACGAAGCGCTGGTGGCAGCTTTTGCTCAGGGACTTGCTGACCATATTAAGGATGAGACGGCAGCTAGAGAAGTGCCTAGTGATTTGGACGAATACATTGATTTCGCTATTCTGATTGATTCTCGTATTCGTGAGAGACTTATGGCTAAAGACCTCAAGCTACGGCCCAGGAATGTTGGGCAAAACAGTTTTTTGGTCCCCCCCATGCCTCCCTCACCTCCCATGCCTCCTGAATGTACACAGGAGACTTGTGAACCAATGCAGCTTGGGTTCACCAAACTATCTAAGGAAGAACAGGCACACCGCAGGAGGCAGGGGTTATGTCTGTACTGTGGCAAGGCTGGGTACCTATTACGTACCTGTCCTGTACATCCGGGAAACGAACGCACCTAGGGTACCTTGGGGGACAGGCCCTAGGTGGTGTTCAGCAGCCCCTAGACCCTATTATGCAGAAACCCATGATCCAGGTGGCATTTTTATGGGCAGAACATTCAGTGGAGGTTCTGGCCCTGGTTGATTCCGGCGCGGCCGGATACTTCATGGACACTTCATTTGCTGCGTTACATCAGATTCCGTTGGTCAAGAGGGAATCTCCCTTAGCCATTGAGGCCATTGATGGCAGACCGTTAGAACCGGCTCAGATAACTATGGAAACTATTCCGCTATCTATGACTATTGGGGCTCTCCACACGGAGGAACAGCGGTTTCAGATTATCCATTCTCCTCATCATGCGGTCATTCTGGGGTTTCCATGCTTACATTTGCATAATCCCCAGTTTGACTGGCAGACTAGTGAGATCACGTCTTGGTCCGAGTACTGTATGGAGCATTGTGTGACTCATCCAATTAAGATTTTGTGTATCTCTCCCTCCGTGCCAGCCGAATATCACCAATTCAGTGACGTTTTTAGTAAGGGAGAGACTAGCACTTTGCCCCAGCATAGGGCGTACAATTGCGCTATTGATTTGCCTCCTGACGCTGTGCCTCCTAGGGGCCGCACGTACCCGCTGTCGTGCTAGGAGAATCAGGCCATGGAGGAATATATTGACGATGCCCTTAAATGAGGGATTATTAGAAAATCTACCTCACCTGCAGGAGCTGGTTTCTTTTTTGTCAAATAGAAGAATGGCGAGTTGAGGCCTTGTATTTATTACCGGGGACTGAATAAACTAATGTCCAAGAATGCCTACCCCATACCACTCATTACCGAACTATTCCACAGGTTAAAAGGTTCTTCCATTTTCACTAAATTAGATCTATGGGCTGCCTATAACCTGATCAGAATAAGAGCTGGGGACGAGTGGAAAACGGCATTTAATACTAGATTGGGGCATTATGAATATCTAGTCATGCCGTTTGGCCTTTGTAACGCACCCGCTGTATTTCAAGAATTTATTAATGACATCCTCCGTGATATGCTACAGTCCTGCGTAGTAGTCTACCTAGATGACATACTTATACACTCGGCTAGCCTGTCTCAACACATCAAGGATGTGTCTGAGGTCTTGCTTCGATTACGCAAGAATAAACTATTTTGTAAAATGGAGAAATGCGAGTTTCACAGGTCCATGGTGCCTTTTTTGGGCTTCGTGATTTCTAAAGATGGTATTGCTATGGATCAGGAGAAACTCGCAGCAGTATTACAATGGCCACGACCCAAAGGGTTAAAAAGCTATTCAGTGCTTTCTTGGGTTTGCTAATTATTACAGGAAGTTTATCCGGAACTTTTCCACTATTGTTAAACCTCTGTCTGACTTTACGCACAAGGGTGCTAACCCATCCCAATGGTCTGAGGCAGCTGATCATGCTTTTGAGACATTAAGGTCCACTTTCGCATCTGCTCCTGTACTGTCCCAGCCCAACCCTTCCCTTCCATTCACGTTGGAGGTTGATGCCTCTGAGAATGGGGTAGGGGCAGTACTGTCACAGCATCCGGTTGCCGGGGGTACTCTGAGACCACGTGGGTTCTTCTCGAAAAAACTGTCTAGTGCCCAGAGTCACTATGAAATTGGGGACAGAGAACTCCTGGCTATCTTTCTCACCCTGAAAGAATGGCGTCACCTGCTGGAAGGTACGAGAACTCCTGTGTTAATTCTAACTGACCATAAAAATTTGACTTATCTCTCAGAAGCTAAAAGATTGTCCTCACGTCAGGCCAGATGGGCCCTGATTCTATCTCGTTTTAACTTTATCGTATCCTACTTGCCAGGCTCCAAAAATGTTAGGGCTGATGCCCTGTCTAGGCAATTTGGCCCAGAGATGGAGAAGGATGAGGTCCCCGTACCCATCATTCAGCCTGATCGCATCCTGGCTACCCTACGTACTAGCATCACTTCGCCAAAACACAAAGTGTTTTGTGGAGGAGCCATTTCGTACGCGCTTGCTTGAAACATACCATTCATCGAAGGCTGCTGGGCATATTGGGAGGGATCAATTAATTTGGTCTTTCTCACAATTATTTTGGTGGCCCTCCCTACGGACCAACTGCTCCACATTCACGGTGGTCTGTACCACCTGTGCTCATGCCAAAACCCCTAGACACCTCCCTGTTGCCATGGGCAGAGTTTGCCAGGAACTGTGAGGTTAATTCATCATCCGGGAGCTCCCCGTTTCTCATCAACTACGGGTTTCAGCCATGTTTGCTCCCGGACTCATTCCAGTCGCAGCAGATTCCAGCTCTGGGTGAGCACATCGAGCAACTCCGCTCCACTTGGGCACAGGTTCAGAGGGCCCTCAGTCAGTCGTTCCAGCGTCATCAGTGCCATGCTAACCGTAGACGGCTGCCAGCGGTCTCCTTTCAGGCTGGGGACAGGGTATGGCTTTCCTCCAAAAACCTCAATTTGCAAGTTCCGTTAATAAGTTGGCTCCCAGGTTCATTGGTCCCTTCAGGGTGATCTGCAAAGTTAACCCTGTTTCGTATGCCTTGGATCTCCCAGCGTCTATGCGCATTCACAGTGTGTTCCATGTATCCTTGCTGAAACCTCTGGTATGCAACCACTACACTACCACTCCTGTGGTCCCCGGTCCTGTGGAGGTTCAGGGTCAGGGAGGAGTACGAGGTCCAAAGCATCATTGATTCACACAGATATAGAGGAAAATTGCAATATTTGGTCCATTGGAAGGGCTATGGCCCTGAGGAACGTTCCTGGGTTGATCAAAATGATCTTCATGCTCCTAGATTGCTGTGCAATTTTCATTCTAAATATCCACAGAAACCAGGTCCCTCTTCTAGGAGTGGGGGTCTTTGAGAGGGGGGGTACTATCACGGTGCCCGTGCTCTTTCTGCAACATTCTGTCAGTCTGCACTCTACTCCTATTGGCTATACTGTGCTTGTCCCGCCCAGTATGGCATTTAAATACTGGGTTCTGGCACCTCTCCGGTGCCCTTTCGTGGTGTTCCAGTACCAGCACTTGTTCCTGATTTTAGTTGTTCTCAGTGTATCGACCTGGCCTGCCTGACTACTCTGCATCTCGTCTCCTGCTCCTGTGTACCGACCCGGCTTGGCTGACGTTCCTGCTCCTGTATACCGACCCAGCTTGGCTGACGTTCCTGCTCCGTGTACCGACCCGGCTTGGCTGACGTTCCTGCTCCATGTACCGACCCGGCTTGGCTGACGTTACTGCTCCGTGTACCAACCCGGCTTGGTTGACGTTCCTGCTACCGTGTACCCACCGGCTTGGCTGACGTTCCTGCACCGTGTACCGACTTGGATTGGCTGACGTTCCTGCTCCGGTTGCTCCAGCCCGGCCTCCAGTTGAGGGTGGTGATCCTTTCTCGCTGTCTGTGACAGCTGTGCAGTTTTGGTTTCGGTTGCCTCTGTGTCGCCCCGGCGACATTCCTATTGGCTTGTCATTCTATAAGCTACCAGTTGGTTGCCTCCTCAGGGTGAGTTTCTCAGTTGCTCATTCCGTTACTGTCAAGGCAGTGCTCAGTTGCTCAGTCTCCAGTCGCTTAGTCTCAGTTACTGCTATGGCAGAGTGCAAGTGGCCTAGTCTCCGTTACTGCTACGGCAGAGTGCAAGTGGCCTAGCCTCCGTTTAATGCTATGGCAGAGTGCAAGTGGCTTAGTCTCCGTTTACTGCTACGGCAGAGTACAAGTTGCCTGGTCTCCGTTACTGATACAGCAGTGTCCATGTCTCTCAGTCTCCGTTACTGCTACGGCAGTGATCACGTGGCCTAGTCTCTGTTACTGCTCCGGCAGTGCTCTGTGTTGCTCAGCCTCCATTACTGCTCAGGCAGTTCACCATTATCTGCTAACCTATAATTGGGCGTTGCTCGTATTTAAGCTCTCTGTCCTAGGTGAGCTTCTTAACAGGCCTTACCTCACATGGGGCTGTTTACACTTGCTGAAGGCCATTAACCCATGCAATACTGATACACTGGGACTCTTTCAAGTTCTGCCTGACCTGTGTCAGTATATCGTGTTATGGACTCTATATTTATACTGGACCTGCGTAGGCATATGTAAATATAACCTGTCATGTGTCTGTATTATATTGAGAATATACTACAGGACCTGTGAGGGTTATTGTATTTCTAATGGCTTAATAAAACTGTTTTATCCAAACCTACTGTGTCTGTGTGTCAAACAAACCATTACAGTCATACACGGAGCCCAAGTAAACAGAACTGCTATGAACAACAACACAAGGGCATCTGAGTCAGGCCTCAGTCTGCCCTTTAAACCCCATCAACAGGAAGTAGGAGGAGCAGCTCAGAGGGAGGAAGTTGGTAGGAGGAGACTACAGGAAGCAAACAGATAAAACAGAAGCCTGCAGCATGCTTGAAGCCACGCGCCTGCAGATGATGCTGAAGTCAAGGTAAGCTGTAACAGTAGCCCCCCCCTCAAAAGACCCCCTCTGTGGAGCCAGCCGGGGTTTGTCAGGGAATCGAGCATGAAACCTACGTACCAGTAAAGGAGCGTGGACATCACTGACAGGTATCTAGGAGTGCTCCTCAGGACCATAGCCCTTCCAATTAATAAAATATTGTAAGCGCCGTCTACTCACATGGGAGTCCAAAATGGTTTGTACTAGTGATGAGCGAGCGTGCTCGGCCGATGCTCGGATCGGCTCGAGCATCGCTCTGCTCGGCACATGGCGGTACTCGTCGAGTACCGCCATGTGCTCTCCCGCCATGTTCGGGTGGCGGGGATCTGTGCCGGAAGAGGCACAGATCCGAAGACGCTCCGCTGGACCACCAGGGACTGGAGGTACGGGGGCATTGCGGAGATGAAGGGGGCATTGCGGAGATGAAGGGGGACATTGTGGAAGAGGGGCATAGACTCTATGCCCCTCTTCCACAATGTCCCCCTTCATCTCCGCTATGCCCGTCTTCCACAATGTCCCCCTTCATCTCCGCTATGCCCCTCTTCCACAATGTGCCCCTTCATCTCCGCTATGCCCCTCTTCCACAATGTCCCCCTTCATCTCCTCTATGGCATAGAGGAGATGAAGGGGGACATTGTGGAAGAGGGGCATAGCGGAGATGAAGGGGCACATTGTGGAAGAGGGGCATAGCGGAGATGAAGGGGCACATTGTGGAAGAGGGGCATAGCGGAGATGAAGGGGGACATTGCGGAGATGAAGGGGGCATTCGGAGATGAAGGGGGCATAGCGGAGATGAAGGGGGCATTGACCAGGCACCCTCCCCTCATCAGAGCAGGGGGTGCCTGGTGTCGCCCCATTCATTTCAATGGGGCTCGGGTGCTCGGCCGAGCACTCGAGCCTCAGGGGGTGCTCGGTCAGAGCACCCGAGCATCGGGGTGCTCGCTCAACACTAGTTTGTACCTCATATTCCTTGTGATCTGCAACTCTCACGGGGGGAGGGCGGACAGGAGCTGAAGTATACTGGTTGCAGACCAAGGGCTTCAACAGGGAAACATGGAACACATTATGGATGCGCATAGTGGCTGGAAGTTCAACACATAAGCCACTGGGTTAATCTTGCATAACACACGGAAGGGACCAATGAATCGAGGAGCCAATTTGCCACAAGGAACCTGGAGATGCAAGTTACGGGAAGACAACCACACTCTGTCCCCTACTTGGAAGGTAGCTGTCAGCAGTCATCTACGGTCAGCCTGCCTTTTCTGTCGCTGCACAGAATCACATAGGGTATGCTGTACCCGTACCCACGAGGAATGGATCGCCCTTAAATGCTTGTCCAGAGCCGGAATTTCTTGTGCTTGGAAGGTCTCGGGGAGAGCCGAGGGTTGGAACCCATAATTGACCAAGAACGGGGTAGCCCAGTTACAGTGATGGTCAGAGATATAGCAGCGGAGAAACTGTTCCAAGGCTTGATTAGACCTCTCTGCCGCACCGTTGGGCTGCGGATGATACCAGAAGGAGAATGCCAATTGAATACTCATTTGCGTACAAAAGCACCTCCAGAAACGGGACACAAACTTTACGAATGCCATGGAGACGGAAGACCTCTCTAGCAAATACCACCGCCAATTCCTGCGCGGATGGTAACCATTTCAGTGGCACAAAGTGGGCCATCTTAGAAAACTTTTCTATAATCATTAGAATGACTGTATAACCCATGGAACTTGGAAGTTCGACCATGAAGTCAATGGATACATGTGACCCGAGGCGTTCCCCACTGGCCACTGGCTGAAGCAAGCCCACTGGCAGGTGTCTAGGAGACTTGGTTTGAGCACAAGTCGTACATGCAGCCGTGAAAGCGGTAAAGTCGGCCCGCAGACTAGGCCACCAAAATACTCGAGACACGGACCATATCAATTGATCTCGACCAATGTGACCCGCAACTTTAGAGGCATGATATGTCTCCAACAACTTGATGCGCAACTGTGCAGGAACAAAGCAATGACCATCAGGTTTATCAGGAGGAGCAGAGTCTTGGGCTGCTAGAATCTTCTCTCCAAGAGGAGAAGTAATACAGGTACAAATCATAGCGAGAATACGATCAGCCGGAATGATCGGAAAAGGTGGAACCTCTTCTCTGGATGGGCTACAAAACTGGTGGCATAATGCGTCTGCCCGTACATTGTTTTGAGCCAGGAAGATAGGAAACCACAGAATTAAAGCAGGACAGAAACAGTGCTCATCTGGCCTGCCTGGAAGACAAGCGTTTGGATTCAGGGAGGTAAATTAGGTTTTTGTGGTCGGTTAAAATCAAGATAGGAACTTTAGTACCTTCAAGCAGATGCCTCCATTCTTTCAAGACCAGGACAATAGCAAGTAATTCTCTTTCCCCAATCTGGTAAAGCATTTCAGCTTTGGACAGTTTCTTAGAAAAGAACCCCATGGGCATAGGGCCTCACCAGGAGCTGAGCGATGGGACAGCAAAGCTCCCACTCCGACTTCTCCAGGGTAAAGGGAAGGGAGGGATTGGGATGTGTCAATATGGGACCTGCCACAAAGGCTGCCTTGAGCTTTTCAAAAGCCAGAATAGCCGGTTCTGACCACTCAGAGGTTTTTGCCCCTTTACAAGTCATGTCCGTCAGGGGTTTTACAATGGTAGAGAAATTCTTAATTAATTTTCGGTAATAATTCACGAAACCCAGAAACGTTTGGATCGCTTTGAGTCCCTTAGGACGTGGCCAATTCACAACAGCGGACAATTTCTGAGGGTCCATGGTGAACCCGGCAGTGGAAATTATATAGCCCAGGAATATGACTTGAGGTCTGTGGAATTCACATTTTTCAAGTTTACAAAACAACTTGTTCTCATGTAATAGATTCAGGATTCTGGATACATCAGACTGATGAGTCTCCAATGTAGGAGAGTGAATTAAGATGTCATCCAAATATACAACCACACAACCCAAGGTATATAAAGGCTGTCACTCGGAGGAGCTATACAGCGCAGCCAATAAAAAGGCACCAAGAAGTAAACATGTCAAAATGTCGCATGAATCATGGGCACCGTGATAGTACCCTCCTCTCAAAGACCCCTGTCCAAGAAGAGGGGCCTGGCTTTTGGGGATACTTGGCATGGAAACTGCGCTGCAATCTGGGAGCATGAAGGTCCTTTGAATCAACCCAGGAACGCTCCTCAGGACCGTAACCCTTCCAATGGACCAAATATTGTAATTTCCCTCTGAATCTTCATGAGTCAATAATATTTTGCACCTCATACTCCTCCTGACCCTGCACTCGAACCAGGCCAGGAGCCACAGGAGTAGTAGTGTACCGATTACATACCAGAGGCTTTAGCAAGGAAACGTGGAACACATTATGAATTCACATGGATGCTGGGAGGTCCAGAGCATACAACACAGGGTTAATCTTACGGATAACTTTGAATGGGCCAATGAACCGGGAAGCCAACTTATTGCATGGAGTCTGCAGATTCAGGTTCTTGGAGGAAAGCCATTCCCTGTCCCCAACCTGAAAGGAGACCGCCGGCAGCCGACGACGATTAGCTTGACGCTGATAACGCTGGAACGAAGCACTGAGGGTCCTCTGTACCTGTGTCCAAGTGGAACGGAGTTGCTCCATATGCTCGTCCAGAGCTGGAATTTGCTGCGTCTGAAATGAGTCTGGGAGCAGGCATGGTTGGAACCCGTAGTTGATGAGAAACAGGGAGATCCCGGACGATGAATTAACCGCACAATTCCTGGCAAACTCCACTCATGGCAACAGGTCGGCCCAATTATCATGATGATCGGACACAAAACAGTGTAAAAATTGTTCCAAACCTTGATTGGCACGCTTGGCGGCTCCATTGGTCTGGGGATGGTATGCAGAAGAAAACAATAATTGTATGCCCATCTGCGCATAGAATCCCCTTCCAAAACCTAGACACGAATTGGCTCCCACGGTCAGACACCAATACCCTGGGTACACCATGTAACCGGAAAACCTCCCTGGCAAATACCATTGCCAACTCCTGGGCAGAGGGAAGGCCAGGAAGGGGCACAAAGTGTGACATCTTAAAGAATCTATCGACTATCATCAAAATAAAGGAGTATCCCCAAGACACTGGCAATTCTCCCATAAAGTCGATAGAGACATGAGACCGAGGACGTTCTCCATTGGGTACAGGCTGGAGCAGGCCCACTGGAAGGTGTCTAGGGGACTTGGCACAGGCACACGTTGAACAAGCTGCGGTGAATGCGGTGCAGTCAGCACGCAAGGAGGGCCACCAGAATAACTGCGAGAGAGAGACCAAATCAATTGATTCTTGCCAACGTGACCAGCAGCCTTAGAAGCGTGATAAGTTTGAAGTAGATGGGTACGGAAGGGTTTGGCTACGAAACATTTGCCTACCGGGGTGTCAGGTGGGGCAGTAGCTTTGTTAACAAGAATCTCCTCCCCTGGTGGCAAGGTAATGCTGGTTCGCAAGGTAGCTAGAATGCGATCAGGCTGAATGATAGGTACCGGAGTCTCTTCCCTCTCTGTGTCAGGGTATCATGGTGCCCATGCTCCCCTTGTTGTTTTCTGTCAGTCTATTCTGTGCTTTGCTCCCATTGGCTACTCTGTGTTTGTCCCGCCCGGTATGGCCTTTATATACTAGGCTCTGGCACCCCTCCGGTGCCCTTTCGTGGTGTTCCTGTACCAGTGCTTGTTTCTGCTCAGTGATTCCCAGTGTACCGACTTGGCCTGCCAGACTACTCTGAATCTTGTCTCCTGCTCCTGTGTACCGACCCAGATTGCCTGACTATTCTTCTGCGCCTGCTCCTGTGTACTGACCCGGCTTGGCTGACATTCCTGCTCTCTTGTACCGACCCGGCTCGGCTGACGTTCCTGCTCCTGTGTTCCGACCCGGCTTGACTGATGTTTCTGCTCCGTGAGTCACCCGGCTTGGCTGACATTCCTGCTCCGTGATTCAACCCGGCTTAGTTGACGTTCCTGCTCTGTGTCGCCTTGGCCACATTCTGATCATCAGGCAATTGTGTCTCCGTTTCCACTTCTGCAGAGTGCAAGTGTCTGCCTCCGTTACTGCTACGGCAGTGTGCCTTTGGCCTAGTCTCCGTTACTGCTTCTGCAGAGTGCAAGTGTCTGCCTCCGTTACTGCTACGGCAGTGTGCCATTGGCCTGGTCTCCGTTACTGCGCCTGCAGAGTACAAGTGTCTGTCTCCATTACTGCTACAGCAGTGTGCCATTGGACTAGTCTCCATTACTGCTTCTGCAGTGTGCAAGTGTCTGTCTCCGTAACTGCTACGACAGTGTGCCATTGGCCTAGTCTCCGTTACTGCTCCTGCAGAGTGCAAGTGGCCTGTCTCCGTTACTGCTACGGCAGTGTGCCATTGGTCTTGTCTCCGTTACTGCTCCGGCAGAGTGCGAGTGGTCTGGTCTCCGTTACTGCTACGGCAGTGTCCTATGTTGCTCAATTCCTATTATTACTCTGGCAGTTCACGTTTGTTCTGCTAACCTGTTTCTGGGCGTTACGAATCTGGAGAGAGCTCCATCACAGACCTCTCTGCACATGGGACTGTTTACACTCATTGAAGACCATTAACCCATGCAGTACCTTTCTCCTGGGAATCCATCATATTCTGCCTGACCTGTGTCAGTATAGACTGTTGTGGACTTTATGGTTATACTGGACCTGTGTAGGCATATGTATATGTAACCTGTCGTTTGTCTGTATTATTCAGCTTATATACTACAGGACCTGACAAGAGGACAGTCTCTTAGCCTCAGACAGGTACGTTACATTTTTATGAGCAGTCAAGATCAATACCGGGGTTCTGGTACCCTCAAGCAGGTGTCGCCATTCTTTGAGGGCCAGGATAATTGCCAAAAGCTCCCTGTCCCCAATCTCGTAGTGCCTTTGAGCCTGGACAATTTTTTCGAGAAAAATCCACAAGGCCCTAACATACTCCCAGGGTCCAGGCGCTGCGACAATACTGCCCCTACCCTAGATTCAGAGGCATCGACCTCCAAAGTGAATGGAAGGGAGGGATTGGGGTGGGACAGTACAGAAGCAAATGTGGATTTTAGTTTAACGAAAGCCTGTTCAGCTTCCTGAGACCAATGAGAGAGATCCACACCCTTGTGTGTCAAATCAGACAGAGGTTTGACAATCATGCAAAAGTTTCTAATGAATTTCCTATAATAATTAGCAAAACCGAGAAAGCGTTGGATAGCCTTGAGCCCTTTAGGACGTGGCCACTGCAGGACTGCCAGCTTATCCTTGTCCATCGCAATGCCATCCTTAAAGATAATAATGCCCAGAAATGGTACCATGGGCTTGTGGAATTCGCATTTCTCGATCTTGCAAAAAAGTTTATTCTCACGGAGTTTAAACAGAACTGCGGTCACATCCTTGATGTGTTGCGACAAACTGGATGAATGTATGAGAATATCATCAAGATACACAACTACACAAGACTGTAGCATGTCACGTAGGATATCATTAATAAATACTTGGAACACTGTGGGTGTGTTACATAGCCCGAAAGGCATTACCAGATATTCATATTGGCCTGATCTGGTATTGAATGCCGTTTTCCACTCATCACCGGCCCTTATCCTTATCAAGTTATAGGCAGCCCACAAATCTAGCTTGGTAAAGATGGAGGAACCCTTCAATCGGTCAAACAGCTCGGTAATGAGTGGTATAGGATAGGCACTTTTTGACATCAGTTTGTTCAATCCACAATAATCTATACACGTGCGTAATTCGCCACTTTTCTTCTTTACAAAGAAGAAACCAACCCCCGCGGGCGAGGATGACTTCCTGATAATGCCCCTTTCCAGGCCATCCGAAATATACTCCTCTATGGCCCGGTTCTCCTCGCAAGACAACGGGTAAGCACGACCCCGAGGAGGAACGGCACCAGGAGGCAGATCAATAACACAGTCACAAGTCCTATGCAGCGGCAGTGCACTGGCCTCTCCCTTACTGAAAACGTCGCTGAATTGGCAGTACTCAGCTGGCACTGAGTGAGAGGTACACATAATCCTAGTGGGGTGGGAAATGCATAGTCAGCAGCCGTGCGAGACACTTGTTGGATCTCCATAAGTTTTTTTGCAGCAGAGGCGGCTCTCCCAGGAACTTCAAATACTCTACGAAACGCCATTAAGAACTCACTGAAGTTCCTTGTACATGGTTTAGTGGCTTCCCACAAAGGGTTTGCCCATGCCAGGGCTCTGCCCGTCAGTAAAGAAATCATGAAGCCCACTTTACTGCAGTCACTAGGAAAGGCTTGGGGGGTTAATTCTAGGAAGATTTCCAACTGATTAATGAACCCTCTGCACAGGGTGGGTTCGCCATCGTACCTGAGAGGTAGTGGGGCTGTAGCCGTCAACCCTCTGCTTGAGTTAGTTTGCATCATAGACTGCGCTCCCGATGTCGAAATGGGGGGGGGGGACACATCTGAGCTGGTACAGGTTTATCCAAGTGAGCCGTGCGCTCAAGAATAGTTTGAACAGCCAGAACCAACTGGTCCAAACGCTGCTCATGTAAATCCATCCTCCAATGGATATTCTGTGCATTACCGTCACCGGTACTGTCTGAGGTCATGGCCCTTTCGTACTGTTACGGTTCAGTACACTCAGAAACGGAAGGTGTTGGTAAAAACACAATTTTATTTGCACACAATGAATAACAGTAACCCCCACGGGTCCAGCATACAGAGAAATGGTGACTGACACAGGACGGGTTACACAGGAATGATTAACCCACACGGGTCCAGTATGTAGAGCAAAATACAATACTGACACAGGTCAGGTAAATCACAACTGATACAGTGTAATTATGACAAGAGGCACCAGTGGAGCCAATGACTGAGTCGGCCCTGATGTATGGAAGGCCCAATGTGATACTCAAGGCAGAGAGTAACAACAGGGACTGACAGTATGCGACAGATATGCCAGCAGGTGTCTGGCAAGGCAACCAGGATGGAAGGCTGCTACAGTGGACCCCCACCAGAGACTACCAACAACGTGAGTCAGTGCTAGTGCCAAGGAGACGTACGCCCAACGTAGACTACAACCACAATACGTATGCCCAGCACCGCCCCCGAAGGGGTTAACGAACGCTAAGGTCTGTAACGGGAAAGCAACTTGGAGCGCCCAACTGAACCCAAGAGCGGCAGACCAAGCAATCGTGGTGCTTATAGGAATGCTCGGAGGATAACACTGGCACTATGAGTGAGCGGATCACGGACTGTACTACCAAGCGGTACTGGAGTACCAGAGCTCTGCCAGATAACAGAAGCGTGAGCAACTGTGAGCGTAGAAGGACCAGCAAGCAGGAACAGAACAGGAACTTCACCCAGCCGGGTCGGTACACGGAGCAGGAACGTCAGCCAAGCTGATTCGGTACACGGTGCAGGATCGCCAATCTCGCCGGTTTGGTACACAGAGCAGGAAAGCCAGACAAGCCAAGTCGGTACACGGAGCAGGAACGTCAGCCAGGCCAGGTCAAAACAGGAAGCAGGAACATCAGCCAATCAGGGTCGGTACACAGAGCAGGAACGGTAACAGGCAGAGTAGTCAGTCAGTCCGGGTCATACACTGGTATCAATCGAGAACAGAACAATCGCTTAGGCAACGGATACACCACAAAAGGGCAACCCATAAGTGACAGCCCAAGGTATATAAAAGCTGTCACTCGGAGGAGCTATACAGCGCAGCCAATAAAAAGGCACCAGGAAGTAAACATGTCAAAATGTTGCATGAATCACTGGCACCGTGATAGGAAGACAGCTGGGGCGTTACACAATCCAACGGGCATGACCAAGTACTCATAGTGTCCACTCCGGGTATTGAAAGCTGTCTTCCATTCATGCCCTTCTTTAATTCGTACCAAGTTGTATGCGGCTCTCAGATCGAGTTTCGTAAATATCTTTGACCCGGTCAAAGAGTTCAGTGATCAGGAGAATAGGATATGCATTCTTTCCAATATCTTGTTTAGACCACGAAAGTCAATGCATCGACATAATTTTCCGTCCTTCTTTTTGACAAAAAAAAAATCCAGCCCAGCAGGAGATGTGGATTTACGAATGATGCCTCTGGCCAGCGCATCAGACACGTATTCCTCCATGGCCTTATTCTCCTCCACAGACAAGGGGTAAGTACGGCCCTTTGGAGGTGTAGTACCAGGCAACAATCCCAGTGTGCAATCATATGGTTTGTGAGGAGGAAGGACCTCAGCCTGACTTTTGCTGAAAACGTCTATGAATGACATATACTCCTCCGGTGGTGTCAAGGCTTGAGTAGCTCTCACAGGGCAAGACAGACAAGACTTTGATCATTGTGTGGACCAGTCCAAGACATCACAAGTGTGCCAGTCTATCCTGGGGTTATGTTTTTGTACCCAAGGGAACCCCAGGACCATGGCATGATACGGAGAGTTAATAATCTGAAATTTCAGGGTTTCAATATGCAGTGCTCCCATCCTCAGGGTTAACAAGGCGGTCTCATGTGTAATATGTGAGGGCTGTAATGGTCTACCATCAATGGCTTCTACAGCCAGAGGGGAAGCGAGAGGCAACAATGGGATATTCGTACTGGCCGCAATTTCCGCATCCATAAAGCAGCCAGAAGCCCCTGTGTCCAGTAACGCTGGAACTGAGGCAGATTTATTTCCTCAATAAATACAGGCCTTCAACATAGGCTTATCCAAAAAAATTTCTGGGGACAATGAAATGCCACCAATCACTTGTGCCCGACTGGATCTTGAGTTTATGCGTCTCTCAGGACAAATCGGACAGGACCTCAACAGATGACCTGCCTTACCACAGTAAAGACAAAGTCCTTCCCTCCTCCTAAAGGCTCTCTCTATCATGGTGCCTGTGCTTTCCTGTCACTCTCTGTGCTGGGGCTCGTCCATTGGAGGAGGTTGATTGGCCCGCCCAGGGTGTTCCTTTATATTGGCCTTTATGGCACCTGTCAGGTGCCCTTTCGTGGTGTTCCTGTGCCTGCGCTATTGTTGCTGTGATCCTGTATTCCTGTGTACCGACTCGGCTCGTCTGACTACTCTACGTTCCTGCTCCGTGATTGACCCGGTTCTGGCTGACTTCCTGCTCCGTGATTGACCCGGCTCTGGCTGACGCTCCTGCTCCGTGATTGACCCGGTTCTGGCTGACTTCCTGCTCCGTGATTGACCCGGCTCTGGCTGACGTTCCTGCTCCGTGATTGACCCGGTTCCGGCTGACGTTCCTGCTCAGTGATCGACCGGCTCTGGCTGACGTTCCTGCTCCGTGATCCTTCGAGTTCTGCGTTCCGCTTCAGCCTGGCGACTGTGTTTTTTCTCTAACCCTGTCTGAGTGTCAGAAAACCGTAAGACTCTCCTCCCTTGAAAGCCGAGTCACACCCAACATCCTAAGTTCGCCACTCTCAGAGACAAGATCAGGAGGCATGGGAGGTGAGGGAGGATAGGGTGGGTCAGAATCCTGAGGAGATGTCTCCCCTTGAGGCCTCCGCAGGCACTCAGCAACAGAGGGTCTTCCCCTGACTATGGCATCCACCTGCATAGGTTCAGTATCCTCTGACATAAGCCTGGGAGGCGAGGGAGGATAGGGTGGGCCAGAATAACGGGAAGACATTCTGTTTGAGGACCTCCATAGGTACTCCTTAAATGAAGGTCTCTCTCTGATTCTGGTATGCATCAGAATACAAAAGTCAATAAGCCTGTCCAAATCATTAGGTAGATCGCGAGCAGCAATTTAATCTTTCATTGTGTCACAGAGCCCTTGGAAAAACATGGCCATCAGAGCTTCATTATTCCAGTCTACCTCGGCTGCTTGGGTATGGAACTCTATAGCATAATCGGCCACCAATCGTGTACCCTGACGTAGGGTCATAAGGTGCTTGGATGCCAAGGCTACGCGGCCTGGCCTATCAAAGACTTGCTTAAACGATCTCAGAAATTCCGTAAAATCGTGAACAATAGGTTTGTTTGTTTCCTATAACGGATTGGCCCATGCCAGAGCCCTGCCCGTCAGAAGGGATATAAGGAAACTGACATTACTGCACTCATTAGGAAAGGCATACGGTACCAACTCGAAATATATGCCCAGCTGGTTAAGGAAGCCACGGCAACCATCAGGATCCCCACCATACCGCTGTGGGAGCTGAGTGGAACCTGTCAGCCTTTTGACCATGCCTGCGTCAGGAGAGGTGGAAACTACTGGTGCCTGGGAGGGCTCGGGAGGGGCCACCAGTTGATTACAGATCTGTTCAAGGCTCACAGTGTGCTGTGAAACCGTTTGCATGGCTAAAGACAACTGATCCAGTCGCTGACTCAGTGTCTCCATCCTTTCTAGGTGTCACAGTTTTCAAGACACTCAGACCAGTAGGTGAAATAAAATGCAATTTATTAAGAACAAAATAAATTACAAAGATCGCCCTCTATAGGCAGCACTGCGTAGCAGCAGGAAGACAATAGTATGACCAATATACAAGTATAGTAAAAAATAGCACAGGCAACTGACAGATACTGAGTACAGATATACAAGGGTTAACAGAATAATCAGTCCGTCTCAGTTGTGATGTTTGGCACGCCCAAGGTGTTAAAGGCTGTGAATGGTGGAGAAGACTCAATACCAAAAGTCTGTAATACTGAGAAAACTGTCCAGCAAAGAGGAACCTGCCACCCAGAACCTGCTGCACTTGAATGGTAGCCCCCACGGGCGTATGAACAGAGCAAGTAGACTGCCAGAGCCAATAGCCCCCATGGGCGTAACGGAGACAACTGAAATGCAAGAGCTGGAGCCATTAGCCCCCACGGGCGTAATCGAAGGAGCTGGATTGCAAGAGCTTGAACCAATAGCCCCCATGGGCGTAATGGTAGTGATTGAATTGCAAGAGCTTGAGCCAATAGCCCCCACGGGCATAATGGTAGTGATTGAATTGCAAGAGCTTGAGCCAATAGCCCCCACGGGTGTAATGGTAGTGACTGAATTGCAAGAGCTTGAGCCAATAGCCCCCACGGGCGTAACCACAGAGACGTGAACAGTAGCAGCCAGAGCCGTGTGCCTACTGGGCGCGGTAACAAGCTAAACCGGACTGCAAGGAGAGGAACGGCTCGGCACTCAAGCAACACTCTGTACTAGACTGAAGGCTCAGAACCGGTACACAGCTCTGCACGGGTTAACAGCTCGATAGTTGGAACACAGCTCTGCACGGGTAACGGCTCGATAATTGGAACACAGCTCTGCACGGGTTAACAGCTCGATAGTTGGAACACAGCTCTGCACGGGTTAACAGCTCGATAGTTGGAACACAGCTCTGCAGGAAGCGGCTCAGAAGCAGGAGTAGCACAGCCCAGGTTAACCACTGCAGCCGCTCAGGACAGTAAAATGAGACAGTCAAAATGTCACCGAGGCGACAGAGGAGGCTGGAACATAGGCCGGGCAGGAGTAACTGATGCAGGTCCCGGAGCAGGAACGTCAACAAGCCGGGTGGAATCACGGAGCAGGTTCTCAGACAAGCCGGATCAGGAAACAAGCAGGAACGTCAGCCAGGCCGGGTCAAATCACGGGGCAGGAACTCAGGATCGTAGTCAGAGTAAGCCAAGTCGGTACACCGGAAATCATGAACGCAGGAACACAGCACAGCAAAACTGGCTCAGGAACACCACGAAAGGGCACCTGACAGGTGCCACTGGCCCAGTATAAAAAGGTCACCAGGGGCGGGCCAAACAGGCTTAACCAATCGGAGTGCAGCACAAGCGAGAGTGACGTGAAGAGCAACTGCACCGTGATACTAGGATGCTTTGAAAAACTGCATTACTATCACCTTCTGAACTCATTGCCCTTGCATACTGTCACAATTACCCAGATAAGTTCAGGAGTCAGTACGGTTTAGTTAATGCAGTTTATTAACAAAGACATAAAGAGGATATGTACAATATATACAATAGGAATAAACACAGGGTAATAGCCAGCAAGCCTGCTACCAGAAATAATAGGTTGCAATGCTAAAAAACTGTGCTGGAGACCAGGCCTTAGCCACTGGAAGTCTCAGCTGGAACCAGGAACTGGAACAGGAACCCAGGTCTGACTCAGCCTGCAGTCAGAGGGAAATATCACTGACTCACCCCTGGAGCCAGTAAGGGTGAATACTGACTCACGCCTGCAGTCAGTAGAAATAAGGTGAAAACTGACTCACGCCTGCAGTCAGCTATGCAAGTCTACCAGAGCCCCAGGCCCACACTATATTGGGTGTCTGATCTCCATGGAAAAAGACAAAATAATAATCAGACAGAGCCACAAGTCAGCACCAGAGGGGGTAGTCAGACAAGCCGGGTCATACACAGTTCATGTAGTCAGCCAGAGCCACAATTCTGCACCAGATTGGATGTCCACTATTAGGGGTTAGGCAAAAGAATAGTCAGACAGAGCCACAAGTCAGCACTAGAATGGATGGAATACTAGCCAGGTCATACACGGAGCCCAAGCAAACAGAACTGCTATGAACAACAATGCAAGGGTATCTGAGTCAGGCCTCAGTCTGCCCTTTTAACCCCTCGACAGGAAGTAGAAGGAGCAGCTCAGAGGGAGTAAGTAGGAAGTTGGTAGGAGGAGACTACAGGAAGCAAACAGATAAAACAGATGCCTGCAGCATGCTTGAAGCCTCGCGCCTGCAGATGATGCTGAAGTCAAGGTAAGCTGTAACATATGGCTTTAAAAGATTTGAAACATTACAGTTTGTCAACTGTAGGTCTACAGGTATCATTTATCTAATTGAGTGTGTTTGTAAAAAGCTATATGTGGGAAAAACCAAAAGAGATCTCAGATCCAGAATATTAGAACACATGGGTGATATTTGGAGATAAGCCCATTGCAAGACATGTGTTACAGTATCACGAAGGGGTGTCTAAGGTTTTGAAATTCAAAGCAATCCAGATAATCAAATATACCTCCAGGAACAGAGACTTGGATCAGAAATTGCTAACAAAAGAGGCCCAATGGATATATAGATTGGGTACCCTCAATCATCAAGGACTAAACGAGGGATTTACGTTTAGCCCATTTATCAAAAAATAGTAACTCTCATATATAAAGCCTATATTGGGATGTCATTTTTAAATACACTTATGGGCTTTTGAGCGATACATCTGGGAAGCACAAAGAATCTTTCCCAGTGTATGTATATTTATTGCACCAGTAATAGAGCTGAAGCCATCAGTGGTCCGGCAATATCGATATAACCCTGTGGCACCTAATAGGTTATGAGTGGCATGATAATTATAAAAATACATGTGGATAGACTCTATACCCTATAAATGTCTATTATTAACTTATTTATCAACATCTGTCATGGCAGGGAATATGCACTGATGGATATAACCATTGTATTAAATTACTGTAGGCCATTGAACCACAAGAAGTGGGTTCAATCAATTAATTCAAGGGAGGTAAAATTATCTAGTCCATAACTGGATGTTAGTATTTTCACGTGTATTACTGATATCATGTTACACATTTGAGAATAATTTTCCCCTAGATTAGCTAACATTAAGATCTATTTCTATATGATTAACCCTCGCTTGGTAGCTAAAGGGTTTTCCAGTATCCAATAGGTTAAATTGTAGTGGTTAACTGTAGAGGACTAATTCTTTTATATTAACAACATACTACCAAGTAGTATAAAACTGGCATAATTGGAAGGGAATATATATAATGAGGAATACCGTTTGTATTTTATTGTATTTAATAGATAGTATTTTCCTACAGATTTATATTTAATCGTACCTATGGGATGATGGGCATTTAAAATAAGAATGCTACACTGTGGCTTCAGAATTCTTTCATTCATTTAACATCATTTAGATGGTCAAACTGGCAACCAAAGAGTTTAAAATCCCATTCAATTGAATGTAGCTATTTCTCTTAGAAGTATTACGTCATGTATGAGTCGGTCGTGGTACATTAACGATTGGCCATCAATAATGATGAGTACTTACCCTGGTTTAACCTACAGGGTATGTATACGGGGGTAATGAACTAGTCAGACCACTGATAGCCCCTGACGAAGCCGTTGTTAGCAGCAAAACACGTTGGGCGGTGCAATGTGAACAAGTTGGCACAATTTAAGTGGCTGACTAGAATACTAGCAATCTGTATATAGTGTTTTTATTATGCCAATGTTGGCACAAAGAAAGAAGCCGAAGGGAATAGGGGAAATATGTTTTAGTTGGCACAATGAAAGTAGCCGACTACTATACAAGCAGTTTATATGTGGAGCTTTAATAACAATGTTGGCACAAACTAAGTAGCCGATTCTAATACTAGATACATATGTATTTGGTGATAGTTAGATATGCAGGACTAAAATGTGGAGTAACCCACGAGGGAGTCAGCCGAGTGTGATATTGTTCACAAAACATTATGTGAGCTATTGTTTTAGCAGTCAGCACAGAACTTTGGTGTTGTACTCCATATTATATTCTCGAGGTTCTATTGTATACGCCGTAATTGCAATATTTAGGAAGCCGGGCATCTGCGTTGATTGAAGATCAATGCTCATTATTGTCATTAATTAGCAGAGCGCTTGCAGTTATTCCTATCTTGAAAAGGTGCAGAGTGTAATTTACAAGCTACAACAGCGACTTGTTTCAAAATCATTCACTATCAGCAGGGCATCTGCAGTAACTTAGGAGAGAGGGACTCGATTTAAGTTCCGGCCGGTGGTTAGTACTATATATTGCAGAGTAATCGACAACTCCGGTCTCTTATTTAAAGCACGAAGGGTAATTACATTTATCTAGCAGACCGCCTGCAGCAGATTGTTGTTCTGACTTAAGCAGTGTTAGATTTGTATATGTGAGATAGCACAGTATAGCAGAGCATCTGCAGGTACATAAGTGGCTTCAGCACATTACTAAGAAAATAAGATACAGATTATGTACAGCAGAGCATCTGCAGAGATTTGATCTGGCACTCACGAGTTAAATACTGCAATTGTGCAAAGCCTAATGGAGAACAATAGGAATGGATATACTGTGTTATTGTTGTCTACAGCATAGAAGTAACTATATGGTAGCCAGGTTGCAAGGTCCACCATGCTGACTTGTGTCTGTGTGTCACAATGACATTGCCATGCCAACACCCTCTGCTTTATGGGACTTGGTTCACATAACAATGATGATGTGTTCCTTCAATGTCCCGGTCACACATATATATTGCTGGTTGGCATACCCTTGTTGCTGAACTTATAGGTTCCACAGGAGTAAACAACCCACTGCAAAGCAATGAGTTATCTATTCCTCTGCAGTAGCGTTGCAGGGGCCCAGACCCCCCCCCTGCCAGAATGCCTGGCCCCCCTGTGTGCCCCCTCACTCACCACTTGCTACCCAAGTCAGTGGCATAGCGGGGGGAGCACAGAAAATATTGGCCAACCCAAGACTTTGACATTGGCAGCTGCTGAATGTACCTCATGTGCTGAGTGAAGAACACATTCATAAAACATTCTATCATTGACATTAAGGGTTAATTAATAATGGATTATATATATGAAATTCAACCATATGTGCTCTATTTAGAAAATGTTTTACCAGGAAGAATACACAAACACACATGTACTAAAAAAAGAAGTAGTTATTGTTAAGGATTTTAGACTGGGAGAAGATCTTATTTTTTCAGTTACGGTATTCCAGACTTTCGGAGCTGTGACGGAAAAGTGGAGCAGGGGCATATACTAGGTTCCCATAGTCTATGACTGGCATTATCATCTGTTGTACAATACGTCTTCTTACCAGGGAATTTAGGGCTCGATCCAAATGTTGTAGTTAAAACCAACGTGAAGGAAATAAAGGCCTTTGCAAGTTAACCAAGACTGGGTAACGTGATATTCAAATCTTCCTTATCCAGAAAGGTTAACGTGCGATGGCCTATAAAACACACTAAAACGAAAAAACTGGAGTCGCCCAAAATCTGACCTCATCGTCCTCTCAAAACACATGATAAATAACATGAGAAATGTCCCAATGAAAGAAACAAGCGAACGTTCGACGTTACCTAGTGCCCCAGCCAATCACAGCACCCTAAAGTATAAAGTTCAGTTGAATAAACTATATATAGATCCAAAATAACCGACGCACACTTGTCTGTGTATCGTGTTCTTTCAAGCTAGAGCACAGGACCCAGGTGCGGAGGCTAGTGAAAAGAGATATGTTCATAAAGTTAGGAGGAGTTGGAGAGCGCTGTTACGCCTTAATACACATAATACACTTTTACACATACCAAATACACGCATTCAAACACACATACACACACACAGCCCATTTTTTTTTGTTAGTAAAACACATACACTTTTATCTTTTTTTTTGGCAGTGTAAGTCTGTGAGTGCAAGTGAGTGACAGAGAGTGAGTGAGTGTCTGAGGGCTTGAGTGAGTGCCTGGGTGTGAGTGGAATGCAGAGGAGAGGAAGACAGGAGAGAGGGGTGGGGAGAGTAGGAGGAGAGGAGGTTGAGGAGCAGATGGGCATCCCCGGTCAGGGTAGGGGAGGGAGATCCCTGGGGAGGAGGGGGTCTATGCCAGACTAGGCACTCAAAGTGCAGGGACAGAGGAGTGGGACAAGGAGAAGGACATGGGGTGTGCCATGCACAGGCAGGGCCAGCACAGGCAGGGCTGGAGAGCCAAAGCCAGGGCTCCCAAAGAACCTCTAGGGGTGAGGAGGACAGGGCGAGAGACCCCAACCTGGTTCTGGTGGAAGCTGTCATCCGTTGGTGAGGATCCTGTTCCCCATGGGGGGTAAAAAGAAAGCTGCATGAAATGAGGTCCTTGCTGCTGTTAATGCCGTGTCCAGCTGCATCCGGTCACTGGATTCTATAAAAAAAAAAATGGTGGACTGACTGTAAGGCCAAGGTAAAGAAGAAGATGGGCAGGAGACCTTGCATGCTGCCGGCACAGGGGATGGTCCTCCCCTGCGCATGGACTACAGCGAGTGGGAGGAGGCTGTGTGCAGGACAATATCTGCTACATTGGTGCAGGGGATCCCTGGATGGAGTGACACCGGTGATGAAAGGAGCCTCCAGTCCTCCGGTGAGTGCATCAAGGCCTCCACAACACATTACATAAATCTTGACACCCACCAGACAAAGGCTAACACAGTGACACCTGAACACATGGACAGCGTTCCACACCAAAATTCAGAAACACAGTTTTGAGGGACGTCAAACAAGAACAGAATACTTGACAAACCCAGCCTGAATGGTAATGGTCAAGTCCCTGTTTAACCCCCTTCATGCTGTCTACAACAACATCAGGCACAGCACATAAACAATGCACACCATCATGTTTGAGGCAAAGATATGACTATTATGTGTATCACAATGTCATACATCGAGTGAAAAAGAGGTCAGCACACAACCCCTTGAGTGCCACAAGGATAAGCAATGCATTGTTTCACAATATATTGGCTTAGTCCCCTGCCAATCAAAGGGTTATGGAAGATAGCAAGAGGGGAAATGACGTGTGTTCTGGAGTATTGTTACTGCATGTCAGGCCTAGGCTTTGTACATGTATGTAGTTAGTCCAAGTGGAATAGTCAAGGTTCAGCTTTCCACATCATATGTAGCTTGCAGAGTGTGGATGGCCAAGGGGCATTCACCGCCATCACCACTCTGCAGGACATATGTGATTCACAAGGCTCAACCATGATAGGGGGGACATTCTCTAGGGTGACAATGTGTACATGACAACTGCAGTGTCATCATTTCTCCAATCCCTGTGTTATTCTGTGGAGCCAATGCACTGAAATTCAAACAACTTGTGACATATCAGTGCTTAGGCTCCAGAACATAACATAGGAAAAGGGAGAAGTAACCTTCAATAGTATAGTATAACCATGCACATGTTTGATGTGTGTTACGATTTTAGCTGTCCTGGGGTGTGTTTGTGTGTCCTCCAGCTGATTGTTTTTTTTTTTGTTCCATGGATCATGTTTGTTGGTGTGCTTGGTGTGTCTGTTACTGTTGCTGACATCATTGGTTGGACTCTGTGGTCATTGGTCATCACTGGTGCATTGCTGTGTTCAGAGGTCATAGTGTGTTTGCTGTTGAGGCCTAAGTGTATGACATGCAATGGGTTTGTGTCACTCAGGGTGTGATGGTTCAGGTTTGGTCACCACATGGATCCTGATGAATGAGGATAGCAAGGAGGTATGCCTTGCCATCCACACTGCTCAGGATACACATGATGACCAAAGCTACACCACTGTAGGTTGGTAAGATTAGTGTATGGTGTCATGTGAAGCTTAGTACTGTGTGTCAGGATGGTAACCAATGCATTGCAAAGCAATGCAATGGATTCCATCCTGTCACTCAACAGTTCACATGTCAGTGTAATAGTCTTGCAGCATGCCTGTCATAGCTCACATCACTCACTACATCGTGTCATTTGTCCACACAGCACACATGCCATCCCGTACGGAGGACTCTGGGGAAACCTCCTCTGAGGAACCTACCACCTCCAGAGCGCTGCCACCGCCACGACCACCACAGCAGCAGCAGTGGCCTCGTCATGGCCCCCAGGGACCACTGTCACCATAAAAGCAGCAGTGGCCTCATCATCGCCCCAGAGACCACCGTCACCACAACAGCAGCAATGGCCTCATCGTGGGCCCCAGGGACCACCGTCACCACAACAGCAGCAGTGGCCTCATCATGGGCCCCAGGGACCACCGTCACCACAACAGCAGCAGTGGCCTCATCATGGCCCCCAGGGCCCAATGCCACCACAAAAGCAGCAGTGGCCTCATCATGGCCCCCAGGGACCACCGTCACCACAACATCAGCAGTGGCCTCACCATGGCCCCCAGGGCCCAATGCCACCACAGCAGCAGCAGTGGCCTCATCATGGCCCTCAGGGTCCACAGCCTCCTCAGCAGCAATATACGATACTCCAGAATGCACCATCAGCCATGGGGAGACATAGGATGCCACACCATGGGACAGTGCGGGCAACCAATAGACCACAGCCACAGGACAGTAGCCTGTGGTTAATGGATTATGAACACCTTGGGCTAATTGGCCAGCCACAACACCCCCAGGCCCTGGAGGTGTTCACCCCACCATCACCACCCCAACCCACAACAACACCTCCACCATCCATGCCAGCCACACAGTCAGAGGGTGGGATATCACCAGGGTGTGGTTCATCTGGGGACGAACCACTAATGTCTCCATGTTCCCTCCACAAGTGAGCACATGGCTCCACACCATATCCCCCACCAGCTGTTGTGGAGCCACAGGACAGCCAGAGGGCATCTCCACCACTGTCCCGTTCTCCCTCCGCACCACACACTCCTGGCAAAACAGTGATCCTGGATCAGGAGTATGTGGCACTACAAAGTAGGCAACTACGGGTGGGCACGGTCCCTCAACAGTCTGGAGCAGCATCTTGCACATATCCTGGTCAGCATGAGGTCAATGGAGGCCCAGCAGCTGACCCTGACTAACCACCTGGTCACCTACACCAACAGAATGTCAGACGTGATGGACCAGGTGGTTGTCGAGATAAGGGAACTCCAGTTCCAGTGCTACTACCCCTTCCAGCACTTCACCACCACCACCCACAGCCCCCAGACACACTAGGGCCTCACAGCGTAGAGTTCAGGAGGCCACCCCTGCAGCCCCGCCCAAGGCACCCCCCAAGAAAAAAAAATAGGAGTCCATTGTTGACTTAACAAATGTGCAGTTGTTGCTTCTACACATGTCCATGTCTGTTTGTTTTTTATCAGACCCGGTTAGTGGCAGGGTTGTCTCCAATGCATTGCAAAGCTATGCAGTCAACACAACTCATGCACAACTAACCTGGGATATTGAACTGTGGGAGGGGGCGCACACAACATACACTGTGTTACAGTTGTCTCCAATGCATTACAAAGCTATGCAGTGAACACAACTCATGCACGATGGATGGCGTCCCAAGATTTTACAGCAGGGGTGAACACACACATCACATACAGAACACAGTAATGCTTAGAATGTTTGAACAAATATGTTTTAGGATTCATCCCCCTGAGTAAAACAAGGGAATTCCCACTGTTAAAGGGTGTTTCATTCATAGGTTATTTCAGCTCACAGTTGATTTTTAAATATGAAAATCACAGTGGCTTGAAATTGCCAAGTGGCACTGTTGCTACACCATCCTATGGAGATTCATGATGCCGGGACTAGAGCTGTCCATGGGATGGTGTAGCAACAGTGCCAATGTACAATTTCAGGTCACTGTGATATTTGATCGATGAAATTCAAATAGGAGCTGAAATAACTTTGGAATGAAACACCTTTCAGCAGTGGGAGTTCCCTTGTTTTACTCAGGGGGATGAACCCTACTACATAGATTTTTAAAACATTTTCAGTATTACCATTCCTTTAAAACCCTGACAAGGGAGAGATGATCAATGACACAAGACAGTCATATGTGATATGTCAGTCATATGTGATCATATGTGTAATTGACATGGACACTAACAGGTGATCCTCATGGATGTGGCTTCAACGTGTCACTGGAACAAACTTCTGGACCATGAGGGGTCATGCCATGGATGCCTGCAGAGAGGGAAAACAAGATTGGAAGGTGCAGTATGAACACAACAGTCATGCTATTGCTAACCCATCATCATACCCTTGAGTGGCAGAGGTGTGCACAACACATTGCTCAGCAATGCTTTGGAGACCTTAGTGGCACTCCACGGGTACAGCTTGGTTATTTGACACGGAGTGAACAATCCATTGCTTGTCAATGTGTTGTCTAGCCATTGTGACCTTACGAGGTTTGTATCACGGGTATGGCAAGCAGACAAATGTATATGTGAGTGGGCACACACATCAGTGTGTAAACCAAGACCCATGAAACAGAGGAGCTATTTCAAGGATCTCAATCTACATACTGATGAGGTGTGTGCTCAGGGTCCACGTCACATACATACATACGTCTGCTTGCCATCCGCTTGATGGACACCTCACATGGTCCTGACGCCTAGACAACACATTGACAAGCAATGGAGTGGCATATTCACTGTGCTACACACATACAAAAATGTCAGCATGGCAGGCCTTCAGCCGGAGCATGATCAGTTGTAGCAGGTGACAGCTGTTGGACAGGGGTGCTTGGAGGAGGATAGTGAGCCCTAGCCCTCTTACTCCTTCACCTCTGCTGTCGTCTTAGCTACAAGCATGTGTACATACTGGTGTTGGTCTGTCTCTCTGTCAGTGTCTCTCTCACACTACATCTGAGGAGGGTGGGCTGTCACTTTTAAACAGCTGTAAGGTGTTGTTCATGTCGTCATAAAGGACTAATGGTAAGGTGTGTGTTATCCAGGTAATTGTTTGCTGGTGTGTCTGTGGTTAGTGGTGTGATTGTTTATAATTGGTATGCATCTGTCAGGTGTGTGTTTTGTCTTCATTGACTGCTGAGGTTGTGCATGTTGTGTTGTGGGTTAACCCCTGTTGTTCAAAGGTGTGTTGGGATGGCTTATGTTGGGCTGCTTTGTGTTCCCCTTCTCCCGGTGGGGTTGCTGGATTCATGTTGTTTGTCTGTGACTTGTTTGTATGGTTTAGGCCCGTGTTTCACAACCATTGTGCCTTGGCTCTTTAGAGTGCAAGCTCATGGTGCCTGACTATTCCCATAGAGGTTACAACTGCTTTGTAGACATGTGTTCTGTGATGTATGTTTCTGGTGGTCATTGTGCTCTATTATCTCCTTCTTGTCATCCCCGCTGTGAGACCTACTAATAACTATGTATCCATTGATTGTTCCTTTCAATGAGCCCTTTCTAACAACTTCAAGGGGTGCCCTGGAACATCCAGATTGCATCTTAGGGGTGCTTTGGATGGAAGGATTGTGAACCACTGTTCTAGGCTTGTTGTTGTATTTGCTAGGCATTGCAGGGGTTAATATTTGACCTCTGTATGCTTGGGTTCTGTACTTGAATGACCTGAGTTTTGTGGTGTACGGCTAAAAAAATCGGTGTTAGATTTCTGGAGGAAAATATTGGAATTTAACTTGTGTTATCCTTAACGGCAACATTTAAATGGCTCTGGGGTTAGATTTTACACTGTCCTCAATGGGCAATATTTGATTTTTTGGCAACGAGCGTCGTGTTTTCAAAACTGCCGTTATTTCTTACTTGTGGGAACATTTGCATCGCATACTTGATTTACAAAACCACCATCTCCATTTTTTTTGTTGACACCAACATTTGGATCGAGCCCTTAAACAGGATTTGTTTCTAAACTGAGCACCTATTTTGGGATAAAGTTTGGCTGTAGTAAATTAGCTTGAAAAAGGACACAGGTCCATCAAGTTCAACCCTTGCCTCATAACCCAAAGAAATGAGAATTATATATCTTTTCTGCTACCAAATAAGTTAGTCAGACCTTCCTGATTTTCCTACTAATACACAGTATAAGCCTGTGTGTTTGTTTTTGAAAGAAATGTATCTAATCTTCTCTTAAATGTTTCCATTGCATCTGCCATAACCACATCCTTGGGCAAGGAATTCCGTACTTTAACCCCTTAGCGACCCTTGACGTACCAGGACCGTCAAGGGTAAATGTGATTCAACGACCCTTGACGGTCCCGGTACGTCAAGGGTTAAACTCTCCCATCGCGGCCGCACGGAGCGATGGGAGAGCGCGGGCTGCTTGTTACTAAGTGTCCCGATACCGGGACACTTAGTAACAACCAGTAAAAAGTTTGTTGCAACATGCGATTCGCTTGATGAGCGAATCACATGTTGCAAATGCTGATTGACAGGGACAGTATTTGTAAATACTGTCCCTGTCATATATCTCTGTCTCCCTCCATCTTGCACACTGCTGAGGTGGAGAGAGACAGAGAGAGTTCGTGTGACAGTGTGTTCCAGAGTTCCTGCAAAAAAAAAACTGTGTTTAAACTATAAAATTAACCCTTTGATCACTGTTTTACAGTGATCACCAAGTTCCCCCCCATCTGATCACTTTTAGAGTGATCAATAAACTGCAGATCAGCGTCTGCTGATCTGTGGGATACCCCCCATCCCCCTTGTATCCTCTGAATTTTTTTTTTTTTTTTTAATTTTTTTTTTTTCTTTTTTTTTTCTTTTATTAAAAATTAATTTAAAATATAATTTAGGTAGTTTAGGTAGGTAGGTGGGTAGGTTTAGTGTAGACTTGTGTTAGGGAAAGGTTTAGGGACAGATCTAGGTTTAGGGAAAAAAAAAACCCCAAAAAAACCAAAAAATAAAAAAAAAATAATTAAAAAAAAAATATATATATAATAAGTATAGTTTAGATAGGTAGTTTACTTGGGTTAGGTAGGTTCTAGATATACGTAGGTTAGGGTAAGTTTTAGGGTTAGAGTTAAGTTTAGGGATAGCGTTAGAGTAAGAAAAAAAAAATTTAGTGGGCAAAATGCAGCGCAGTTATAGCGTTGAAGAGGCATATGCCTTTTTGGCATCTGACTTAGAGGCAACATATACTGCGTCAGATTTTGAAATAGAGCAGTTTTCAGAAACTGAGAGCAGCTCTACTGACGACGCTGGGCCTTCTATCAAGAAAAGATGCACTGCCCCAAGAGCTGCCCTGGCAACTGCCCCAGCACCTGCCAAAAATCCTGCCCCAGCGCCTGCCAAAAATCCTGCCCCAGCACCTGCCACAAATCCTGCCACAAATCCTGTCACAAGATCTGCCAAAAATCCTGTCACAAGATCTGCCAAAAGGAATGCCCCAAGTGCTGCCCCAAGAGCTGCCCTGGCAATTGCCCCAGCACCTGCAAAAAGATCTGGCCAAAGAAATGCCCCAACACCAGCCACTCCTGATCATAATGAATGGGTATCCCCAATAAATTTTTGCCCACAAATACCAGAATTTACAGGCACCCCAGGGATTCAAATTGATGTTGAGGGATTTAATTATGATAATTTTTTTGATTTATTTTTGGGGGAAGACATTTTAGGGGAAATTGTGTCCCAAACCAACTTGTATGCAGCCTAGTATACTGCCGCCAACCCTACAGCTTTTGTAGTTAAGGAAGAAATATGGAAACCCATAGACCTCATAGAATTTAAGCAATTCTGGGCCTTAATAATGGCAATGGGTATAATAAAAAAGCCCAGTATCCGATCCTACTGGAGCAAAAACCCCGTATGTGATACCCCTATATTCCCCAAGACTATGACCAGGTCCAGATTTGAAATCATTTTGCACTTTATGCATTTTAACGATAATACCCTGTGCCCCCCAAAAGAACACCCCCAGTATGATAGACTATACAAAATTCGTCCCCTAATAAGCCATTTACAGAAAAAGTTTTCCCAAGTGTATATGCCCCAAAAAGAAATTAGTGTAGATGAATCCCTAATGAAATACAAAGGCAGGTTAGGGTTCAAGCAGTACATCCCCTCAAAGCGATCCAAATTTGGTGTCAAATTTTATAAATTGTGAGAAAGTGCCACAGGCTACACCCAGGCTTTTAGAATTTATGAGGGCAGCAAACTTGATCCTCCTGGGTGCCCCGAATTTATGGGAACAAGTGGGAAAATAGTTTGGGATTTAATTTACCCCTTATTAAATAAAGGCTATCAATTATTTGTTGATAATTATTACACCAGCCCCCTTTTATTTAGGTATCTGTTTTATTTTGACACCGTGGCCTGTGGCACTGTCAGACGCAATTGCAGGGAGTTTCCCAAAACACTCATAGATACCAAATTAAAAACTGGGATGTCCTCATCTTTGTGCCAACAGGAGCTGCTGGCAGTGAAGTTTAGGGACAAAAAAGAGGTCTGCATGCTGACCACAATGCATGAGGACAGATCTGTGGCAGTCACTGTTCGTGGCAGGACAGTGGTATTGAGAAAGCCAGTCTGAATCAGGGAATATAATAAAAACATGGGGGGAGTTGATCTGAGTGATCAACTAATGCAGCCATACCTCGCAATGAGGAAGTGTAGGGCATGGCATAAAAAAGTTGCCATCTATATGATGCAGACTGCTGTACATAATTCATTTTTACTTTTCAAGCTGGCAAACCCCAATCAAAGATGTAGCTTTTTACAGTACCAGCTACAACTTATTTCCATATTTTTATTTCAAGGTGCGTCTGAAATAATTCCACCAAGACCCGGGTTAGTACATTTTATTTATAAAATCCCCCCAACTCCCCAAAAGAACAAACCACAGAAGCGCTGCAGGGTTTGCTACAGAAAGGGAATACGGACAGACACCACCACTTACTGTCCTGATTGCCCTTCCAAACCTGGCCTCTGCATTGGTGACTGTTTCAAGGAATACCATTCAGGCACAATGCAGTAGTGCTGTAAAGGTTCTTTTATTATTTGGCCACTTTTTCCCCCTGAAATATCCTGTTTTTTATTTTTCAAAATACATCCCTCCTTAGATCTAACACTATCAAGATTTATCTCTGATAATGGAAACACACATGTTCCCTACTGGGCCCAGTAGCTCCCCCAAAACCCCGACAAACCTATGTATATGGGGTATTGCCGTAATTAGAAGAAGGAGCCGAACACTAATCAATGCAGTTTATAAAATCTTCACCTGTTCTGTGCTTGAAATTCACATCAACATTGAAGGCAAAGCGTGAAAAATGCTGCATTTTTTTTACTTACGTCAAGTTTTCACAGGCTTGGTGGTAAAATGGCTGTTTGCAAGATTTGAAAACACACCTAAAATGAAAGCCTGGGGTGTCTACTTTCAAAAAATATACACTTTTGGGGGGAAATCTTAAAAAAGAGCAGTGTTACACAGCCCAAATGAGAAATGGCACCAGTAACGCAAGCTGTGAAGATTCAAAGTGTGAACCTGGAAACGTGCATGTTCCAATTTGGGACCCGTAACTCCCACAAACCATGAGAAAGCTATGCATATGGGGTATTGCCGTACTCAGAAGAAGGAGCTGAACACTAATCAATGCAGTTTATAAAATCTTCACCTGTTCTGTGCTTGAAATTCACATCAACATTGAAGGCAAAGTGTAAAAAACGCTGTTTTTTTACTTACGTCAAGTTTACGAGAAAGTGGTGGCAAAATGGCTGTGTAAAAAATTTGAAAACACACCTAAAATGAAAGCTGGAGGTGTCTACTTTCCAAAAATATACACTTTTGGGGGGAAATCCTAAAGTGGAGCACTGGAACCTAGCCCAAAATGAGTAATGGCACCAGTTAAGCAGGACTTGAAAATTCAATATTTGTTCAAAATTGGGCCCTGTAGCTCCCCCAAACCTTGAGAAACCTATGCATATGGGGTATTGCTGTACTCAGAAGAAGGAGCTGAACACTAAACAATGCATTTTTAAAAATCTTCACCTATCATGTGCTTGAAATTCACATCAACATTGAAGTGAAAGTGTGAAAAAAGCTTTTTTTTTAACTTACGTCAAGATTTACGAGTGATTGGTGGTAAAATGGCTGCATAAAAAATTTGAAAACACACCTAAAATGAAAGCTGGAGGTGTCTACTTTCCAAAAATATACACTTTTGGGGGGAAATCCTAAAGTGGAGCACTGGAACATAGCCCAAAATGAGTAATGGCACCAGTTAAGCAGGACTTGAAAATTCAATATTTGTTCACAATTGGGCCCTGTAGCTCCCCCAAACCTTGAGAAACCTATGCATATGGGGTATTGCTGTACTCAGAAGAAGGAGCTGAACACTAAACAATGCATTTTTAAAAATCTTCACCTATCATGTGCTTGAAATTCACATCAACATTGAAGTGAAAGTGTGAAAAAAGCTTTTTTTTTAACTTACGTCAAGATTTACGAGTGATTGGTGGTAAAATGGCTGCGTAAAAAATTTGAAAACACACCTAAAATGAAAGCTGGAGGTGTCTACTTTCCAAAAATATACACTTTTGGGGGGAAATCCTAAAGTGGAGCACTGGAACATAGCCCAAAATGAGTAATGGCACCAGTTAAGCAGGACTTGAAAATTCAATATTTGTTAAAAATTGGGCCCTGTAGCTCCCCCAAACCTTGAGAAACCTATGCATATGGGGTATTGCTGTACTCAGAAGAAGGAGTTGAACACTAAACAATGCATTTTTAAAAATCTTCACCTATCATGTGCTTGAAATTCACATCAACATTGAAGTGAAAGTGTGAAAAATGCTGTTTTTTTAACTTACGTCAAGATTTACGAGTGATTGGTGGTAAAGTGGCTACGTAAAAAATTTAAAAACATACATAAAATGAAAGCCTGGGGTGTCTACTTTCCAAAAATATATGCTTTTGGGGGGAAATCTTAGAGTGGAGCACTGTTACACAGCCCCAAATGAGACATGGCACCAGTGATGTAAGCTGTGAAAATTCAAAGTGTGAAACTGGAAACGTGCATGTTCCAATTTGGGCCCCATAGCTCCCGCAAAACTTGAATAACCTATGCATATGGGGTATTGCCGTACTCAGAAGAAGAAGCTGAACACTAAACAATGCATTTTGAAAAATCTTCACCTATCATGGGCTTGAAATTCACATCAACATTGAAGTGAAAGTGTAGAAAACGCTGTTTTTTTAACTTACGTCAAGATTTACGAGTGATTGGTGGTAAAATGGCTGTGTAAAAAATTTTAAAACCTACATAAAATGAAAGCCTGGGGTGTCTACTTTCCAAAAATATACACTTTTGGGGGGAAATCTTAGAGTGGAGCACTGTTACACAGCCCCAAATGAGACATGGCACCAGTGATGCAAGCTGTGAAAATTCAAAGTGTGAAACTGGAAACGCGCATGTTCCAATTTGGGCCCCATAGCTCCCGCAAACCTTGAATAACCTATGCATATGGGGTATTGCCGTACTCAGAAGAAGGAGCTGAACACTATACAATGCATTTTTAAAAATCTTCACCTATCATGTGCTTGAAATTCACATCAACATTGAAGTGAAAGTGTGAAAAACGCTGTTTTTTTAACTTACGTCAAGATTTACGAGTGATTGGTGGTAAAATGGCTGCGTAAAATTTTTTAAAACATACATAAAATGAAAGCCTGGGGTGTCTACTTTCCAAAAATATGCACTTTTGGGGGGAAATCTTAGAGTGGAGCACTGTTACACAGCCCCAAATGAGACATGGCACCAGTGATGTAAGCTGTGAAAATTCAAAGTGTGAAACTGGAAACGCGCATGTTCCAATTTGGGCCCCATAGCTCCCGCAAACCTTGAATAACCTATGCATATGGGGTATTGCCGTACTCAGAAGAAGGAGCTGAACACTATACAATGCATTTTTACAAATCTTCACCTATCATGTGCTTGAAATTCACATCAACATTGAAGTGCAAGTGTGAAAAACGCTGTTTTTTTAACTTACGTTAAGATTTACGAGCGATTGGTGGTAAAATGGCTGCGTAAAAAAATTGAAAACATACATAAAATGAAAGCCTGGGGTGTCTACTTTCCAAAAATATATACTTTTGGGGGGAAATCTTAGAGTGGAGCACTGTTACACAGCCCCAAATGAGACATGGCACCAGTGATGCAAGCTGTGAAAATTCAAAGTGTGAAACTGGAAACGCGCATGTTCCAATTTGGGCCCCGTAGCTCTCCCAAACCTTGAGAAACCTATGCATATGGGGTATTGCCGTACTCAGAAGAAGGATCTGAACACTAAACAATGCATTTTTAAAAATCTTCACCTATCATGTGCTTGAAATTCACATCAACATTGAAGTGCAAGTGTGAAAAACGCTGTTTTTTTAACTTACGTCAAGATTTACGAGCGATTGGTGGTAAAATGGCTTCGTACAAAAATTGAAAACATACATAAAATGAAAGCCTGGGGTGTCTACTTTCCAAAAATATATACTTTTGGGGGGAAATCTTAGAGTGGAGCACTGTTACACAGCCCCAAATGAGACATGGCACCAGTGATGCAAGCTGTGAAAATTCAAAGTGTAGATCTCCCAAACCTTGAGAAACCTATGCATATGGGGTATTGCCGTACTCAGAAGAAGGAGCTCAACACTAAACAATGCATTTTTAAAAATCTTCACCTATCATGTGCTTGATATCAACAGTAGTATTGAAATGTAAGTGTGAAAACTGCAAAAAAACAAAATATTACCACAATTTTGAAATTTTTTTCTGGAAAAATAGCTGCATGAAAAACTCCAAAATTCTCCTGATTATTTACTTTATGTTGTGTAGTTTTCAGAAACATATACCTTTGTGGGACATTTTTGGTTCTGGCACCGTCAGCTAAGCTATGATGCTCACATGCCAATTGTTGAGAAATTACAAGTTGGAAATAATGGCATCCATCTTGTAATATTTACCTTGTAAATGTGAGGAAGTGATTGAAATACTAGGCATATGGGGTATTCTTATATTCAGGAGAAGCAAATGAATATATTTAGGGGTATTTTTCTGTCATAAACTAATTGTATGCAAATCCTGACACAAAAATATAACCAAAATGTTGTTTTTTTTCAATTTTTTTCCTCTTTTTTTCTATTTTAATCAAATTAAACAATGAGGTATTCATATAATTGTGGTATCAAAAGAAAGCCCTACTTGTGCTTAAAAAAACAGTATATAATTTATGTGGGTGCACAAAAGGAATTAAAGAGAAAATATGGTTGAACAAAGACATAGTCAAAAAAGTCAAAATTGCTCCGGTCCTTAAGTCAAATCTAACTCAGATTTCCCCGGTCCTTAAGGGGTTAACAGACCTTACTGTAAAAACTTTCTTCCTCTGCTGAAGTCTAAACCTCCTTTCCTCTAATCTAGTCAGGCCTTGGAAAGAATAGCTCACCACACAGATCCTTGTATTGACCTCTAATATACTAGTACATTGTGTTAAGCTCTCATCTTAGTTGTCTTTTCTCTAGAGTAAATAAACCAAGTTTGTCTAGTCATTTCTCATTCGTCAATTCCTCCATTCACTTGATTAAGTTTGTTGTGCTGGTGCATATAATGGCATATTTCTCTGCTGGTGGCATATAATTGTATATTACACTGGTGGTGGCTTATAAATCTATGTATTACTCTTATGGCGACAAATAACTCTGTATTGCTCTGGTGGTGGCATATAACTCTGTATTGCTCTGGCATTGAAATATAACTGTATTGCACTGGTACTGACATATAACTCTGTATTGCTCTGGTTGTGATATAAATCTCTGTACTACTCTGGTGGTGACATATAACTCTGTATTTCTCTGATGGTGGCATATAACTCTGTATTGCTCTGGTGGAAGTGTATAGCTCTGGTGGTAACATATAACTGTATTGTTGTGTTGGTGGCATATAACTCTGTCTTGCTCAGGTGGTGGAGTATAGCTCTGGTGGTAGCATATCTTTATTGTTGTGCTGGTGGCATATAACCCTTTATTGCTCATGTGGTGGCATATAACTCTGTATTGCTCTGCTGGTGGCATTTATCTTTAGTACTATTTTTAAATGACTGTATTAACCTTAACCCTTTGGATGCCAGAGGTGTAAGCAACTTGCAAAACAATGAGTTGGTTACCCCTCTGGCACTCAAAGGGTTAATGAACTACAGATGAATTGTATTGCTAAAAAGCACTTCCACTAGTCCAAGGTTAACAATATTTTTCAAATAGTAATGATTTGTCCTGTGAAATATCTTTGTAAGGTACACGTCTTATGCTACCTTTAGAGCAACATCATCTAGATGCAAGAAATATGTGTTCATTAGTGATGAGCGAGCACCCCAATGCTCGGGTGTTCGGGTGCTCTAACCGAGCACCCCCTGAGGCTCGAGTGCTCGGCCGAGCACCCGAGCCCCATTGAAGTCAATGGGAGGACTCGAGCATTACACCAGGCACCCCCTGCTCTGATGAGGGGAGGGTGCCTGGTCCATAGGAAAAGGGCAGAAAAGGATGGAAACACCACAGAAATGGTTCAGGGACAGCATAGGGAGGATGTCTGGATGCATCTTGGACTCCAACATCGCTGCTGGGAACGATCTTTCGCCCGTAGTACGCCATTTTTACAGACTGACCATAAAACACACAAAAAGGAAAATAAAAACGACTTTAGGCGAAAAATTGTTACCAAACAATATTTGCTGTATATTTACTTGTATATCATCTGCAAATTCTCCCAAAAATTTCCTTGGTTTTCGGAAGTGAGGCCATGATTAAGAGGGAAACGTGCGCAGAGGCAAATTCTCCCAAAAATTTCCTTGATTTTAAGAACTGAGGCCATGATTAAGAGGGAAACGTGCACAGAGGCAAATTCTCCCAAAAATTTCCTTGATTTTATTGAACTGAGGCCATGATTAAGAGGGAAACGTGCGCTGAGCCGACCATCTAAAACATTATGGGTGAGGGTCTGCTGCAGAGCTGACCATCCTAAACATTATATGCGAAGGCCCGCTAGTGAGCTGACGCTATAAAACATTATATGAGAGGGCCCGCTAGAGAGCTGACCCAATAAAACATTATATGAGAAGGCCCGCTGGTGAGCTGACCTATATAAAAATTGTCAAACAGGGCCCGCTGGTGAGCTGGCCCTATATAAAAATTATATCACAGGGCCCGCTGGTGAGCTGGCCCTATATAAAAATTATATCCCAGGGCATATGGAAGAGGAGGAGGAGGATGAGAAGATTAAGAGTCAACCATATACCCGTTTTTTGGGTGGAAGGGGTGAATGGGAATACAGAGTATTCCCATCATTGTAAATAACATATATAAAGTGAGTTTATGTTCCCCCGGGGCTTTCCTCCAGTGGAGTGGAGAAGTCAGGGGAAATCCAGGCCTTGTTCATTTTTATAAGTGTCAACCTATCAGCATTGTCGGTGGAAAGGCGGATACGCTTATCTGTTATGATGCCACCAGCAGCACTAAATACCCGCTCAGACAGAACGCTGGCGGCAGGGCAGGCCAGCACCTCCAAGGCATAGAGTGCCAGTTCATACCACGTGTCCAGCTTGGACACCCAGTAGTTGTAAGGCACAGAGGGATCATTGAGGACGCTGACACGGTCTGCTACGTACTCCTTCACCATCTTCCAAAACTTTTCCCTCCTTGTGACACTAGGCTGCGCATCAGGGTGAGGGTGCTGGCGGGGTGTCATGAAGGTGTCCCACGCCTTGGAGAGTGTTGCCCTGCCTTTCTCGGAACTGCTGTGTGCTCCCCTTTTCTCCCCTTCTCGGTTGGCCAAGGTAGCACGTACTCTGCCGCCAGCGTTGTCAGATGGAAAATTTTGGAGCAATTTTTCAACAAGAACCTTCTGGTATTGCACCATTTTGCTTGTCCTCTCCACCGGAGGAATGAGAGATGAGAAATTCTCTTTGTAGCGGGGGTCCAGAAGGGTGAACACCCAGTAATCCGTGTTGTCTAAAATGCGTGTAACGCGTGGGTCACGGGAAAGGCAGCCTAACATAAAGTCAGCCATGTGTGCCAGAGTACCAACAGGCAAGATTTCGCTGTCCTCACCAGGAGGATGACTCTCAATCTCCTCATCCTCTTCCTCCTCTTCTGCCCACCCACGCTGAAGAGATGGAACTAAAGTTCCATGGCTACCCTCTGTAGCGGAGACAACCGTGTCTTCCTCCTCCTCCTCCTCCTCCTCCTCCTCCTCCGCCTCCTCCAATTGTCGCTGAGAAGACGAAGTGAGGGTGCTCTGGCTATCACCTTGTGTAAGCTCTTCCTCCCCCATTTCCACCTCTTCCACATGCAAAGCGTCGGTTTTAATTGTGAGCAGCGAGCGTTTCAGTAGACACAGAAGTGGGATGGTTACACTGATAATAGCGTTATCGCCGCTCACCATCTGTGTCGATTCCTCAAAATTGCGTAAAACCTCACAGAGGTCTGACATCCATTCCCACTCCTCACTTCTGATTACAGGAAGTTGAACGGAGAGGCGACGACCGTGTAACAGCTGGTACTCCACTACTGCCCTCTGCTGCTCACAAAGCCGGGCCAACATGTGGAAGGTGGAGTTCCAGCGCGTGCTCACGTCACACAGCAGCCGGTGAGCTGGCAATTGTAAGCGCTGCTGCAGCTTCAACAGGCCGGCTGAAGCTGTTGATGACTTACGGAAATGTGCACACACGCGGCGCACCTTGGTCAAGAGATCATGCACATTGGGGTAGGTTTTTAGAAATCGCTGCACCACTAAATTAAATACATGCGCTAGGCATGGTACGTGTGTGAGCTTGCCGAGCTCCAAAGCCGCCACCAAGTTACGCCCATTATCACACACAACCATGCCTGGTTGCAGGTTGAGTGGCGAGAGCCACTGCTCGGTCTGGTGACTAATCCCCTGCAACAGCTCTGAGGCCGTGTGCTGTTTGTCCCCAAGGCAGATCAGCTTCAGCACGGCCTGTTGACGCTTCCCCACTGCAGTGCTACACTGCTTCCAGCTACTGGCTGATGGGGGAGTGGCGGTGTGTGTAGAGAATTCGGAGGTGGAAACGGAGGAGGAGGAGCCAATAACGTAGGTGCTGGTGGAAACCCTGATGGAGGTAGGGCCCGCAATCCTCGGCGTGGGTAGCACCCGTGCCATCCCAGGGTCCGAGTCGCTCCCAGCCTCCACGACATTCACCCAGTGTGCCGTCAGGGAAATGTAGCGTCCCTGGCCACAAGCACTTGTCCATGTGTCAGTCGTTAAGTGGACCTTCCCAGTAACTGCGTTGGTCAGGGCACGGGTGATGTTATGGGACACATGGTGGTGTAATGCGGGGATGGCACACCGGGAAAAGTAGTGGCGGCTGGGGACCGCGTACCGAGGGACAGCTGCTGCCATCAGGCTGCGGAAGGACTCAGTGTCCACAAGCCTAAATGGCAGCATTTCGATGGCCAGTAATTTGGAAAGGTGTGAGGTTAGTGCTATGGCCTGTGGGTGGGTGGCTGGGTACTTTCTCTTGCGCTCAAATGCCTGGGGTAACGACATTTGGACGCTGTGCTGGGACAGGGAAGTGGATGTGGTCGCTGATGGTGCTTCAGATGCTACAGGTGCAGGGCGGGAGGTATGCGGGCCTGCGCCTTCGACAGGCGATTGGCCGGCACCGAAAACAGGGGAAGAGGAGGCAGTGGTGTGGCCTGCAGACACAGATGGGCGATCCAGGCGTTCCTCCCACTTACTACGGTGCTTGGATGCCATGTGTCGGATCATGCTGGTGGTGGTGAGGTTTCTAGTGTTCATGCCTCGGCTCATTCTGGTGTGGCACAGGTTGCAAACTACAATTCTTTTGTCGTCCGCACTTTCCTTAAAAAAACGCCATACCGCGGAACACCTACCCCTTGGCAAGGTAGATTTACGCAAGGGGGTGCTCCGTGGAACATTTGCGGGCCGGTTTGGTGCAGTCCGCCTTCTTTCTGTAGCCACACCACTGCCTCTTCCAGCCTGTTGCGGTGCTGCAGATGGCTCACCCTCAGGACTGCTGTCATCGCTCGGCTCTACACCTTCCCAGGTGGGGTCAGTCACCTCATCGTCCACCAAGTCCTCCTCCACTTCCTCACTCTGATCATCCTCCTCAAGTCTTGATCCCACCACATACTCAGTCATTGACAACTGTATAACATTCTCCTCAACAAGGTCTTGAGACGGAAATAGTGGTTGATTTAATGGCAACTGTGTCTCATCATCATCATCATCATCCACTACTTCCTTTGACCTTAAATGCCGTTCACATCTGTCATCTTCTTGAGATTGGGTAGCCTCTAGAGGTTGTGAATCAGGGCACAAGATGTCATGTTCCTCTGCAAGCGTGCTTGGAGAGAGGGTCAAATGAAGGATTGGTGATGAGACGAGCTCCTCACTATATCCCAGTGTGGGATCACTTCTTTGACCAGACCGTGTATGGTGGGAGGAAGGATGATCAGAGTGAGGATTATGTTGACCAGACTCTTGGCTACTGAGAGTGGACTTGGTGGAAGACAGGGTGGTGCTTAACCGACTGGAAGCAGTATCAGCTGTCATCCAACCGACCACCTGTTCGCAGTGGTCGGACCTCGAGAGTGATGTCCTGCGACGCCCTGTAAAATTACACATGAAGCTAGGTATGGTGGATGTCTTTCTTTCTTGTGCTCTGGCACCAGGCACAGTTTCTCCGCGTCCTGACCCGCGCCCTGAACTTTCAGGATCACGTCCACTTCCCCGTCCCTTTTTACCCGCCTTCTTCATCTTACACAGAATATGTGACTTTAATATTTGAGTTTGAAAACTTAACAGTATTTCTTATTATTCTGCAACTCTGCAGAGTACACAGAATAGGCTGCTAAACTGCGGTGAAACACACTGAATGGAATATGTGAGTTTAATATTTGAGTTTGAAAACTTAACAGTATTTCTTATTATTCTGCAACTGTACAGAGTACACAGAATAGGCTGTTAAACGGCGGTGAAACACACTGAATGGAATATGTGACTTTAATATTTGAGTTTGAAAACTTAACAGTATTTCTTATTATTCTGCAACTGTACAGAGTACACAGAATAGGCTGTTAAACGGCGGTGAAACACACTGAATGGAATATGTGACTTTAATATTTGAGTTTGAAAACTTAACAGTATTTCTTATTATTCTGCAACTCTGCAGAGTACACAGAATAGGCTGCTAAACTGCGGTGAAACACACTGAATGGAATATGTGAGTTTAATATTTGAGTTTGAAAACTTAACAGTATTTCTTATTATTCTGCAACTGTACAGAGTACACAGAATAGGCTGTTAAACGGCGGTGAAACACACTGAATGGAATATGTGACTTTAATATTTGAGTTTGAAAACTTAACAGTATTTCTTATTATTCTGCAACTGTACAGAGTACACAGAATAGGCTGTTAAACGGCGGTGAAACACACTGAATGGAATATGTGACTTTAATATTTGAGTTTGAAAACTTAACAGTATTTCTTATTATTCTGCAACTGTACAGAGTACACAGAATAGGCTGCTAAACTGCGGTGAAACACACTGAATGGAATATGTGACTTTAATATTTGAGTTTGAAAACTTAACAGTATTTCTTATTATTCTGCAACTGTACAGAGTACACAGAATAGGCTGTTAAACGGCGGTGAAACACACTGAATGGAATATGTGACTTTAATATTTGAGTTTGAAAACTTAACAGTATTTCTTATTATTCTGCAACTGTACAGAGTACACAGAATAGGCTGTTAAACGGCGGTGAAACACACTGAATGGAATATGTGACTTTAATATTTGAGTTTGAAAACTTAACAGTATTTCTTATTATTCTGCAACTGTACAGAGTACACAGAATAGGCTGCTAAACTGCGGTGAAACACACTGAATGGAATATGTGACTTTAATATTTGAGTTTGAAAACTTAACAGTATTTCTTATTATTCTGCAACTGTACAGAGTACACAGAATAGGCTGCTAAACTGCGGTGAAACACACTGAATGGAATATGTGACTTTAATATTTGAGTTTGAAAACTTAACAGTATTTCTTATTATTCTGCAACTGTACAGAGTACACAGAATAGGCTGTTAAACGGCGGTGAAACACACTGAATGGAATATGTGACTTTAATATTTGAGTTTGAAAACTTAACAGTATTTCTTATTATTCTGCAACTCTGCAGAGTACACAGAATAGGCTGCTAAACTGCGGTGAAACACACTGAATGGAATATGTGAGTTTAATATTTGAGTTTGAAAACTTAACAGTATTTCTTATTATTCTGCAACTGTACAGAGTACACAGAATAGGCTGTTAAACGGCGGTGAAACACACTGAATGGAATATGTGACTTTAATATTTGAGTTTGAAAACTTAACAGTATTTCTTATTATTCTGCAACTGTACAGAGTACACAGAATAGGCTGTTAAACGGCGGTGAAACACACTGAATGGAATATGTGACTTTAATATTTGAGTTTGAAAACTTAACAGTATTTCTTATTATTCTGCAACTCTGCAGAGTACACAGAATAGGCTGTTAAACGGCGGTGAAACACACTGAATGGAATATGTGACTTTAATATTTGAGTTTGAAAACTTAACAGTATTTCTTATTATTCTGCAACTCTGCAGAGTACACAGAATAGGCTGCTAAACTGCGGTGAAACACACTGAATGGAATATGTGAGTTTAATATTTGAGTTTGAAAACTTAACAGTATTTCTTATTATTCTGCAACTGTACAGAGTACACAGAATAGGCTGTTAAACGGCGGTGAAACACACTGAATGGAATATGTGACTTTAATATTTGAGTTTGAAAACTTAACAGTATTTCTTATTATTCTGCAACTGTACAGAGTACACAGAATAGGCTGTTAAACGGCGGTGAAACACACTGAATGGAATATGTGACTTTAATATTTGAGTTTGAAAACTTAACAGTATTTCTTATTATTCTGCAACTCTGCAGAGTACACAGAATAGGCTGCTAAACTGCGGTGAAACACACTGAATGGAATATGTGAGTTTAATATTTGAGTTTGAAAACTTAACAGTATTTCTTATTATTCTGCAACTGTACAGAGTACACAGAATAGGCTGTTAAACGGCGGTGAAACACACTGAATGGAATATGTGACTTTAATATTTGAGTTTGAAAACTTAACAGTATTTCTTATTATTCTGCAACTGTACAGAGTACACAGAATAGGCTGTTAAACGGCGGTGAAACACACTGAATGGAATATGTGACTTTAATATTTGAGTTTGAAAACTTAACAGTATTTCTTATTATTCTGCAACTGTACAGAGTACACAGAATAGGCTGCTAAACTGCGGTGAAACACACTGAATGGAATATGTGACTTTAATATTTGAGTTTGAAAACTTAACAGTATTTCTTATTATTCTGCAACTGTACAGAGTACACAGAATAGGCTGTTAAACGGCGGTGAAACACACTGAATGGAATATGTGACTTTAATATTTGAGTTTGAAAACTTAACAGTATTTCTTATTATTCTGCAACTGTACAGAGTACACAGAATAGGCTGTTAAACGGCGGTGAAACACACTGAATGGAATATGTGACTTTAATATTTGAGTTTGAAAACTTAACAGTATTTCTTATTATTCTGCAACTGTACAGAGTACACAGAATAGGCTGATAAACTGCGGTGAAACACACTGAATGGAATATGTGACTTTAATATTTGAGTTTGAAAACTTAACAGTATTTCTTATTATTCTGCAACTGTACAGAGTACACAGAATAGGCTGCTAAACTGCGGTGAAACACACTGAATGGAATATGTGACTTTAATATTTGAGTTTGAAAACTTAACAGTATTTCTTATTATTCTGCAACTGTACAGAGTACACAGAATAGGCTGTTAAACGGCGGTGAAACACACTGAATGGAATATGTGACTTTAATATTTGAGTTTGAAAACTTAACAGTATTTCTTATTATTCTGCAACTGTACAGAGTACACAGAATAGGCTGTTAAACGGCGGTGAAACACACTGAATGGAATATGTGACTTTAATATTTGAGTTTGAAAACTTAACAGTATTTCTTATTATTCTGCAACTGTACAGAGTACACAGAATAGGCTGCTAAACTGCGGTGAAACACACTGAATGGAATATGTGACTTTAATATTTGAGTTTGAAAACTTAACAGTATTTCTTATTATTCTGCAACTGTACAGAGTACACAGAATAGGCTGTTAAACGGCGGTGAAACACACTGAATGGAATATGTGACTTTAATATTTGAGTTTGAAAACTTAACAGTATTTCTTATTATTCTGCAACTGTACAGAGTACACAGAATAGGCTGTTAAACGGCGGTGAAACACACTGAATGGAATATGTGACTTTAATATTTGAGTTTGAAAACTTAACAGTATTTCTTATTATTCTGCAACTGTACAGAGTACACAGAATAGGCTGCTAAACTGCGGTGAAACACACTGAATGGAATATGTGACTTTAATATTTGAGTTTGAAAACTTAACAGTATTTCTTATTATTCTGCAACTGTACAGAGTACACAGAATAGGCTGCTAAACTGCGGTGAAACACACTGAATGGAATATGTGACTTTAATATTTGAGTTTGAAAACTTAACAGTATTTCTTATTATTCTGCAACTGTACAGAGTACACAGAATAGGCTGTTAAACGGCGGTGAAACACACTGAATGGAATATGTGAGTTTAATATTTGAGTTTGAAAACTTAACAGTATTTCTTATTATTCTGCAACTGTACAGAGTACACAGAATAGGCTGTTAAACGGCGGTGAAACACACTGAATGGAATATGTGACTTTAATATTTGAGTTTGAAAACTTAACAGTATTTCTTATTATTCTGCAACTGTACAGAGTACACAGAATAGGCTGCTAAACTGCGGTGAAACACACTGAATGGAATATGTGACTTTAATATTTGAGTTTGAAAACTTAACAGTATTTCTTATTATTCTGCAACTGTACAGAGTACACAGAATAGGCTGCTAAACTGCGGTGAAACACACTGAATGGAATATGTGACTTTAATATTTGAGTTTGAAAACTTAACAGTATTTCTTATTATTCTGCAACTGTACAGAGTACACAGAATAGGCTGTTAAACGGCGGTGAAACACACTGAATGGAATATGTGACTTTAATATTTGAGTTTGAAAACGTAACAGTATTTCTTATTATTCTGCAACTGTACAGAGTACACAGAATAGGCTGTTAAACGGCGGTGAAACACACTGAATGGAATATGTGACTTTAATATTTGAGTTTGAAAACTTAACAGTATTTCTTATTATTCTGCAACTGTACAGAGTACACAGAATAGGCTGCTAAACTGCGGTGAAACACACTGAATGGAATATGTGACTTTAATATTTGAGTTTGAAAACTTAACAGTATTTCTTATTATTCTGCAACTGTACAGAGTACACAGAATAGGCTGTTAAACGGCGGTGAAACACACTGAATGGAATATGTGACTTTAATATTTGAGTTTGAAAACTTAACAGTATTTCTTATTATTCTGCAACTGTACAGAGTACACAGAATAGGCTGTTAAACGGCGGTGAAACACACTGAATGGAATATGTGACTTTAATATTTGAGTTTGAAAACTTAACAGTATTTCTTATTATTCTGCAACTGTACAGAGTACACAGAATAGGCTGCTAAACTGCGGTGAAACACACTGAATGGAATATGTGACTTTAATATTTGAGTTTGAAAACTTAACAGTATTTCTTATTATTCTGCAACTGTACAGAGTACACAGAATAGGCTGCTAAACTGCGGTGAAACACACTGAATGGAATATGTGACTTTAATATTTGAGTTTGAAAACTTAACAGTATTTCTTATTATTCTGCAACTGTACAGAGTACACAGAATAGGCTGTTAAACGGCGGTGAAACACACTGAATGGAATATGTGACTTTAATATTTGAGTTTGAAAACTTAACAGTATTTCTTATTATTCTGCAACTGTACAGAGTACACAGAATAGGCTGTTAAACGGCGGTGAAACACACTGAATGGAATATGTGACTTTAATATTTGAGTTTGAAAACTTAACAGTATTTCTTATTATTCTGCAACTGTACAGAGTACACAGAATAGGCTGCTAAACTGCGGTGAAACACACTGAATGGAATATGTGACTTTAATATTTGAGTTTGAAAACTTAACAGTATTTCTTATTATTCTGCAACTGTACAGAGTACACAGAATAGGCTGTTAAACGGCGGTGAAACACACTGAATGGAATATGTGACTTTAATATTTGAGTTTGAAAACTTAACAGTATTTCTTATTATTCTGCAACTGTACAGAGTACACAGAATAGGCTGCTAAACTGCGGTGAAACACACTGAATGGAATATGTGACTTTAATATTTGAGTTTGAAAACTTAACAGTATTTCTTATTATTCTGCAACTGTACAGAGTACACAGAATAGGCTGTTAAACGGCGGTGAAACACACTGAATGGAATATGTGACTTTAATATTTGAGTTTGAAAACTTAACAGTATTTCTTATTATTCTGCAACTGTACAGAGTACACAGAATAGGCTGCTAAACTGCGGTGAAACACACTGAATGGAATATGTGACTTTAATATTTGAGTTTGAAAACTTAACAGTATTTCTTATTATTCTGCAACTCTGCAGAGTACACAGAAAAGGCTGCTAAACTGCGGTGAAACACACTGAATGGAATATGTGACTTTAATATTTGAGTTTGAAAACTTAACAGTATTTCTTATTATTCTGCAACTCTGCACAGTACACAGAATAGGCTGCTAAACGGCGGTGAAACACACTGAATGGAATATGTGACTTTGATATTTTAGTTTGAAGACTTAACAGTATTTCTTCCTATTCTGCAACTCTGCACAGTACACAGAATAGGCTGCTAAACTGCGGCGAAGCACACTGAATGGAATATGTGACTTTGATATTTTAGTTTGAAGACTTAACAGTATTTCTTCCTATTCTGCAACTCTGCACAGTACACAGAATGTGCTGCTAAACTGCGGCGAAGCACACTGAATGGAATATGTGACTTTGATATTTTAGTTTGAAGACTTAACAGTATTTCTTCCTATTCTGCAACTCTGCACAGTACTCAGAATGTGCTGCTAAACTGCGGCGACGCACACTGAATGGAATACGTGACTTTGATATTTTAGTTTGAAGACTTAACAGAATGTGCTCTAATCTGCAACTTTGCACACTAAACAGAATGTGCTCTAATCTGCAACTTTGCACACTAAACAGAATGTGCTCTAATCTGCAACTTTGCACACTAAACAGAATGTGCTCTAATCTGCAACTGTGCACACTAAACAGAATGTGCTCTAATCTGCAACTTTTCACACTAAACAGAATATTTTTTTTTTTTTTTTTTTTGTTTTTTTCCCCCCACACACAATATAACCTGCTGCCCCCACATACAGTAGTCCTAAAAAGGACTTTTGGTTCTTTTTTGTCACAATTTTTGTTTTTTCCTCCCTACACTGCCTTTCCCTTCCTATCCTCAGCTCTCCCTGGCTCAGACTGAGCCGAACTCGATGGTCAGGTGCTATACAGCACCTGACCACGGGTTCTGGCCAGCCAATCAGTGTAATGCCAGCAGCCAACATGGCTGCTGGCATTACACCGATGTCAGAGCCTCCCTGCACGTTTATTGGCTGCGCAGCAGCCGCAAAACGTGCGGGGAGGAGACCCGAACATGGCGGGCGAGCACATGCGGTACTCGTACGAGTACCGCCATGTGCCGAGCAGAGCGATGCTCGAGCCGATCCGAGCATCGGCCGAGCATGCTCGCTCAACACTAGTGTTCATATAAGTAGGCTGAATTGGTTTATTTATATCTTTTCTAAAACTCTAATGGTAAATTAAACCCTTAAGGACCCATGATGAGCCAGCACTGTCATGGGTAAACTTGCGTTAAGGACGGTCTTGCATATCATGGAATTCATGGGTTCTTGTGCAGCTCCACGCCGCACCGGGACCACTGAATCAGATATGCAAAAAAAAAAAACCTAACAAAAGCTTTGTGGTCCTTAAGTGCAGCCCTTGCGACCGGACATTAAGGGGTCAAGTAAAGCATGTTCCTCTCATAAGTGTAGCACAGCTTCTAGTATTTCAGATAAGTAATGTTGTAACCTATGGTTCTTTCATGTCATTGCTATTTCAATTGTATATTAATATACTAGTGTAAAAACCCGTGTACAGGGCCAAGGGCCGGAACCCTTTGAGGGACAGAGGGGTACACAGCGCATTGCTTTGCAATGCATTGCATACCCCTCTGGCACTCAAAGGGTTAAGTGGCTGCTACCTCACTGCTCCACGAGATGTAGTCTTGCGTCACCTCACTCACGCGCCTCACTCATGTGATGCAATCATTCGCAGTAGAGACTGCAAAATGCATGCAGTCTTTACTGAGCATGACTGCTTCTGAAAAACATCCTAGCTAATTATTATATAGGATATTATTTCAAATATCTCATTAGTTTATTTGCTTTATTAGCTATGTACATGCAAAGTGATGTATGTGAAGCTGATTAAGACAGGAATACCAATGGGACCAGAGATGCATCATGCTAGAGCTTATTTTTGCTAGGAAAACAAATCAGTATTTTACCAGTCTACTAATGTTTTCCATTGATATAATGTGTGTACACACATACCCACTGGCAGGAACATCATTATTTTAGGTGTAAGAAGTTGATATTGATCATTAAAGGTGCCCCTCCACCATTTTTCCCCTGGCCCCATGTGTGCCCCCTAAACAGAATTCCTCTGGACTGCAACAGTTTAATATGATAATGATGCTTCATCCTGTGCGTGACAGACAGACTGTGCAATTTGAAATCCTGTTATCCCTTTAAAGGGATAGCAATGTTTCATAATAAAAGCAGCTCTAATTAATCTTCATAGTATTTGGGCCTTGGAGGGTGTTATTTCAATTCTGTCAGAGTTGTAGTTCAAGAGTAATTGAATGATAAAGTATCCCCATCCCGCCCCTTCTACTGATGTAACACTGCTCAGCTTAGAACAGAAGGGAGTGTCCAGGTAGATTGCAGAGAGGGACAATCTTCAATTAAAATAAGGGAAAAAGCTGAAAAACCTGTCAAGGGGGGCAGGGTTTTCATTGTTCTCACAGTAAGAATATTGACCCTTGATGTGAGCTGTCTGGTCTATGGACTGGATTCCACATCTGAGGAGTGGGGGCTTACACTAGGTAAAAGGGGCGGGAGGGGGAAACTTTATCATTCAATTACTCTTGAACTACAACGCTCACACTACAACACTCTCTATGGCTGTCACGGTTCCCAGAAAAGTTCAGGAGTCAGTACGGTATAGTTAAATGCAATTTATTGATAGTAGGTAGGCAAATATATACAGTAGTAAAAAGCAGAGGGTTACAAGCCAGCGAGCACAGTTATCAGAAATAATAGGCTGCCAGGCTTGACCACAATGCTAGAGACTAGGCCTAAGCCACTGGTAATCTCTACCAGAACCAGGAACAGAACAGGAGCAGGAACTGGGTCAGGAACAGGAACACAGGATATTGATCCAAAGTGGAAGATGTACTGATGCACGCCTGCCATCAGTAAGGAGAGGAATCTGACTCAGTCTGCAGTCAGTATCAGAGCTGGTCTACCAGAGGCCCAGGTCCGCAGTAGGTTGGATGTCTGCTAGGTAAAGGACCAAACGTAAGAGTAGTCAGACAGAGACACAAGTCAGCACCAGAGGAGGTAGTCAGACAAGCCAGGTCATGCACAGTTTAGGTAGTCAGCCAGAGCCACAGGTCTGCACCAGGATGGATGTCCACTTACAGAAATACACAAAAGAATAATCAGACAGAGCCACAGGTCAGCACCAGGTTGGATGGAAGACTAGCCAGGTCATACACAGAGCCCAAGGTAAGAGAACTGCTAAGCACAACAATGCAAGGGTAACTGAGTCAGGACTCAGTCTGCCTTTTAAACCCCTCCACAGAACGTAGGAGGAGCAGCTCAGAGGGAGCAAGTAGGTAGGAGGAAGTAGGTAGGAGGAGACTACAGGAAGCAAACACATAAAACAGAGGCCTGCTGCATGCTTGAAGCCTCGCGCCTGTAGATGATGCTGAAATTAAGGTAAGCAGTAACAATGGCTTAAATACCATGAAGATTAATTGGAGCTGCTGTTTTTGTGAAACATTACTATCACTTTAAGGGAAAACGTGTACACCAACACTGCTTCTCTTCAGTGTTCAAAATCCTCTTGGAGAAAGTATGAGCAGCTCAAGTTGGATTCACGAGTAGCATGTTTTAATATGAAACATACTCTTGGTTTGCTTCTAGAAGTCTCCCATGCTGTTACGGTTTTTCTGACACTCAGACAGGGTTAGAGATAAAACACAGTTTTATTAAAATTAAATAAGGAACAGCGCCCCTGAGGGTCAGAATCTGTAATACAGTACTGAGTGATATACAGGCTCGATATAGCAAGAGCAAGTAAAATATAGCATAAACACAATAAAGGGTTAACACTCAAGCTGGTAGTCAGTCTCTGTGATGGTGATTAGCCAATGCCCGGTATACAACAGTCCCAGTAGTAGTAGTGTAGCAGCTAGCTCAAGCAGAGAGACCAAACTGAATCACAACCAGATCTTGGTCTGGAAATGCCCAGGAGTATAGAGTAACCAACTGTAGCAAGAGCCAATGCCCCTACAGGGGTGAGCGACAAGGAGAGGTACTGCCTGAGCCAATGGAGCCTGAATAGGAAGCACCCCTGGTGCGGTGGGAGTGGACACTGCGAGTGCCTATGGGACCTGAGCCTAGCACCCCTTAGGTGCTGTAACGGAGGAAGCACTGCCCAAGCTGAATACTAGAGCCAACGCACAACCAAGTGTGGATGGATGGAACCTCACAGTGAGCGAGAAGGACCTGAGCCAAAGCACCCTTCCGGTGCTGACACAGAGCTTACACTGCCAGAGTATTGGAATGCCCTTTGCACCACACAGCGCAACACACTGGAGAACGGCACCAAACAGGCATACAACTCTGCAATGTAAAGCTAGGCTCGGTATGCAGACAATAGCTCAACAGGTGTAAAAGAGGCTCAGTAGCGGAGGCAACAAGCTTGGCAGGCATATGCAACGGCTTGGTCTAACGGAGGCAACCGGCACAGCAAGTGTTAAGACAGGCACAGACACAACGGCCACAGCTCGGCAGTAATCTCTCACATGCTCAGTAAACGGAGGTAACCAACAGGCTCAGAAACGGAGGCCACAGAGTAACGAAAGTTTGATCAGTTGGTGCTAGCTGCGAGCAGGCTCAGAATGTCGCCAGGCTGAAGCGAAACGCAGAACTGGAAGGATCACGGAGCAGGAACATTAGCCAGAACCGGTTGATCACGGAGCAGGAACGTCAGCCGGAACCGGGTCAATCACGGAGCAGGAACGTCAGCCAGAGCCGGGTCAATCACGGAGCAGGAAGTCAGCCAGAACTGGGTCAATCATGGAGCAGAAAGTCAGCCAGAACCGGGTCAATCACAGAGCAAGAGCATCAGCCAGAACCGGCTCAATCAGGGAGCAAGAAGTCAGCCAGAACCGGGTCAATCACGGAGCAGGAACGTAGAGTAGTCAGACGAGCCGAGTCGGTACACAGGAATACAGGATCACAGCAACAATAGCGCAGGCACAGGAACACCACGAAAGGGCACCTGACAGGTGCCATAAAGCCCAATATAAAGGAACACCCTGGGCGGGCCAATCAGCCTCCTCCAATGGACGAGCCCCAGCACAGAGAGTGACAGGAAAGCACGGGCACCGTGATAGTAACCCCCTCTCAAAGACCCCCTCCCCTGGCAGAGGGTTTGGGTTTCTGGGGATTTTTAGAGTGAAAATTACGCATTAATCTGGGAGCATGAAGGTCCCTCTGGTTGACCCAAGAACGCTCTTCGGGCCCATAACCCTTCCAGTGGACCAAATATTGCAATTTACCTCTAAACCTCCTGGAGTCAATAATACTCTGTACTTCGTACTCCTCCTGGCCTTGAACATCCACTGGCCCAGGAACCACCGGAGTGGTAGTATAGCGGTTGCACACCAAGGGCTTCAATAGTGACACATGGAACACATTGTGAATGCGCATAGATGCCGGGAGTTCCAGTGCGTAGGCCACGGGGTTAACCTTATGGATAATCTTGAACGGACCAATGAACCAAGGAGCCAATTTGTTGGATGGCACTTGCAGATTAAGATTTCTGGAGGAGAGCCATACCCTGTCCCCAACCTGGAAGGATACCGCTGGCAGCCGTCTGCAATTGGCATGCCACTGATGTCGCTGGAAGGACTGGCTGAGGGACCTCTGCACCTGTGCCCAAGTGGAGCGGAGCAGAGCCGGATCACAGGCAAGGCGCTTGCCTAGGGCCCGGCCAGATGAGGGGGCCCCGCAGAAACCTGATCCCTACCCTGCCCGGGTGCTCCCCAGCCTCCCCCTAACGCTATTCAGGCCGCACTCTCCTCCTACAATTATGTGGCTCAGAATGAGGCCAGTCATCGGTAGCACGCATGTGTCAGGACCTGTTCTCCTGCACCTGTGCATATGAGGAGGGATATGCAGCACATTGGTCACAAGGCGGCGGAGCTACAAAATAGAAGAGCTCCAGTCTGCTTGCTCATTTTGGTGGCGACTTCAGGGGTGGTGGTGCTCTGCTGGCATCGGGGGCAGCCGTCCACACGTGCACAAGGTATGGGCCAGGCCTGCTGGCTCTAACGAATGCAATCAGTCACAGATGTTGCCACACATTTATTATATATAATATAAGATTAAGAGATATAGTGAGTAATATAACATCCAAAGTTATTAACCATTAACGCTAGCATTGTGATCTCTTATCTGTCAAATGGGCAGTCATTCCAATACTTAACCTTTTTATTAAACTAGAATAGAACCAAAACCACTTTGTTATCTCATATTAAATGATATAGCAAAGCGATTTTGGTTTTATCCTAGTTTAATAAAAACGTTAAGTATTAGACTGACTGCCCATTGACAGATAAGATATTACAATGTTAGCGTCATTGGTGAGTAACTTTGGATGTTATGTTACAATCAATATATCTTATTGTTGGGTTACAATTACTGTGCTTTTTTGTACTAAACATACTGTTTATTTAAATTAGACTTAATATTTTTGAAGGGTGCTGGTCTAAACTTTATATATAATTTCAAACAGCCTTTTTTAGTTTACCCTTAGTGAGTTTTGCCTTGTAACCTTTTGAATGCCAGAGGGGTAGCAATGCATTGCCTACCCCTCTGGCACTCAAAAGGTTAAGGTTGCTGGTCTATATCTAGACAACAGCTATACAGCTTTCTCCTCATAATAATATTACCTATTTTGGCTAGCTGGTTTCTGTCCCTGCAATGATATCAATGTAATTTTATGTCAATCTGGTTTTAGCCCCAGTATTTTTAGCACCTAATAAAAGTTAAGTTCTACATATAACTGTATTCTGTTCTAATTCTTCCTTGGTCTTTTTGGGTCCTCTCAATATCAGACCATTTTGATAGTCCTGTAAAGCTAGGTGTGCACAGTGTTCTCTTACATTACAGATAAGAGATTACATTGCTAGCCTTATTAGTGAGTAACTTTGAATGGTATGGGGGCGTGCGCTACTATCTTGGGGAACTGAGGGCCCCAAGTTAGTACCTTGCCTAGGGCCCTGCGGAGTGTTAATCCGTCTCTGGAGCAGAGCTGCTCAATATGCTTGTCCAGAACCGGAATCTGTTGCGACTGAAATGAGTCCGGGAGCAGGCATGGCTGGAACCCATAATTAACGAGAAATGGAGAGCTCCCAGACAATGAGTTAACTGCACAGTTCCTGGCAAACTCTGCCCACGGCAACAGGTCGGCCCAATTATCATGATGATCGGTCACAAAGCAGCGAAGAAACTGCTCCAGTCCCTGATTGGCACTCTCAGCAGCCCCGTTGGTCTGGGGATGGTAGGCGGAGGAGAAGAATAGTTGTATGCCCATCTGGCTACAGAATGCCCTCCAGAATCTTGACACGAACTGACTCCCTCGGTCCGATACTATAACTCTGGGAACCCCGTGCAAGCTAAATACTTCTCTGGCAAAAACTACTGCCAGCTCCTGGGCCGAAGGAAGCCCAGCAAGGGGCACGAAGTGAGCCATCTTAGAGAATCTGTCTACCACCATCAGTATAAACGTATAGCCCTTAGATACCGGCAATTCTCCCAAAAAATCAATAGAAATGTGGGACCGTGGGCGTTCACCATTGGGTACTGGTTGGAGCAGACCCACAGGGAGATGTCTGGGGGTCTTAACGCGGGCACAGGTGGCACAGGCAGCAGTAAATGCAGAACAATCAGCTTTAAGGGAGGGCCACCAAAACACTTGTGAAAGAGACCATACCAACTGATCCCTCCCTATATGCCCAGCTGCCTTAGATGAGTGGTAAGTTTCGAGCAGACGGGTACGGAAAGGCTCATCCACAAAGCACTTGCCAACTGGGGTTTCTGGAAGTGTCTGAGCTTGGGATGCCAAAATTTGCTCCCCCAGTGGCGAAGTGATACTGGTGCAAACCGTTGCCAGAATCCTATCTGGCTGAATAATAGTTACCGGGGCTTCATCCCTCTCAATGTCAGAGCTAAACTGTCTGGATAAGGCGTCTGCCCTAAAGTTCTTAGAACCAGGCAAGTAGGATACTATGAAGTTGAACCTTGACAGGAATAAGGCCCACCTAGCCTGACAGGAGGACAGCCTTTTAGCCTCTGAGAGATAAATCAGATTTTTATGGTCCGTAAGAATTAACACCGGGGTTCTTGTGCCTTCCAACAAATGTCGCCATTCCTTTAACGCCAAGATGATAGCCAGCAGTTCCCTATCACCAATCTCGTAATGGCTTTGGGCACTAGATAGTTTTTTGGAAAAGAACCCACAAGGTCTCAGGTTACCACCCTCTTTGGGGCGTTGAGAAAGAACTGCCCCTACCCCAACTTCAGAGGCATCAACCTCTAGCGTAAACGGCAGGGTGGGATTGGGGTGGGACAGTATAGGAGCAGAGGCAAAAGCAGATTTAAGAGTCTCAAAGGCCACTTCAGCTGCCTCAGTCCACTGAGAGTGATTAGCGCCCTTGTGCGTGAGGTCAGACAGAGGCTTTACAATGGTAGAAAAATTTTGAATACATTTTATGTAATAATTGGCAAAGCCCAAGAATCGTTGGATAGCTTTTAACCCTTTGGGCCTTGGCCATTGTAGGACTGCGGCCAATTTCTCATGGTCCATGGCAATGCCATCCTTAGAAATCACAGACCCCAAGAAGGGTACTTTGGAACTATGAAATTCACATTTTTCTAACTTACAGAACAATTTGTTCTTGCGTAAGCGGAGCAGGACCTCTGACATATCTTGGATGTGCTGGGTTAGGTTAGCAGAGTGAATCAAAATATCGTCAAGGTACACAACTACACAGGACTGTAGTATGTCACGGAGGATATCATTGATGAACTCTTGAAATACGGAAGGTGCATTACATAATCCAAAAGGCATCACTAAATATTCATAGTGTCCTGACCTAGTATTGAATGCTGTTTTCCACTCATCTCCGGCCCTGATCCTTATCAGGTTGTAGGCAGCTCGTAAATCGAGTAAATATGGAAGAGCCCTTCAACCTGTTAAACAATTGTAATGAGTGGTATGGGGTACGCATTTTTTGCCATAAGCTTATTTAGTCCCCGGTAATCAATACAAGGTCGTAATTTGCCATCCTTCTTTTTCACAAAAAAGAACCCTGCACCTACCTACTGAGGGCATCCTCAATGTATTCCTCCATGGCCCTGTTTTCCTCGCAGGAAAAAGGGTATGTCCTGCCCCTCGGTGGCACCACCCCCGGGGGCAAATCAATAGCGGAATCATAGGACCTATCTTGCGTCAATGCGCTAGCCTCTTCCTTACTGAATACGTCACTGAACCTGCTATATTCAGTTGGCACGGAGGGAGAGGTACACATGATCTTTACCGGATGTGACAAACATTGACCAGTACAGTATTCAGACCACGACTTAACCTCGCACCTTTGCCAGTCAAACTGGGGGTTGTGCAGTAGTAACCATGGGAACCCCAGAATGACCACGTGATGGGGTGAGTGTATGATCTGGAAACACACCTCCTCCCTGTGGAGAGCCCCAATAGCCATAGTGATAGGGGTTGTTTCCATAGTAATGAAAGCTGGTTCAAGAAGTCTGCCATCGATGGCCTCAATGGCTAGTGGAGTATCTCTTTTAGACAGAGGAATATTATACCGTTCAGGGAAAGCACGGTCCATGAAATAACCTGCTGCGCCTGAGTCTACCAGAGCAAGTACTTCCACAGCTTGGTCGCCCAAAAAAAAACTCACCTGGATGGTGGGTTTTTGAGTATAGGAGTCTGGGGAAGATTGTACACCACCTAGGGCCTGTCCCCCAAGGAACCGTAGGTGCGTGCGTTTCCCGGCTGTACCAGGCATGTGCGTAAAACGTGCCCGTCTTTGCCACAGTATAGGCATAAACCCTGCCTCCTTCGGTGTGCCTGCTCCTCCTTAGAAAGTCTGGTGAACCCGAGTTGCATAGGCTCACTTGGTTCGGATACTTGGTCAAGAGGATTGGGAGGCAAGGGTGGGTTCAAAGGACTACCTTGCCCACAGCTTCTGGATTTCACCCTTTTAGCCAAGCGTCTCTCGCGCAAGCGAGAGTCAATTAGCATAACATAATCGATATACTCGTCTAGGTCATTGGGTACATCTCTGGAGGCAATTTCATCCTTAATAGAATCCGATAACCCTTGGGCAAAGGCTGCCACCAGAGCCTTATTATTCCAGCCTACCTCTGCTGCCAAAATATGAAACTCTATGGCGTAATCGCCTACCGCACGATCGCCCATTTGTATCTCCATCAATCTCTTGGCAGCAGCAGCGGCTCTCCCAGGTAGCTCGAATACTCTCCGAAACTTTTTTACAAACTCACTGAAGTTCAAAGTGCATGGGTTGGCACTTTCCCATAAAGGCTTGGCCCATGCCAAGGCCCTACCAGTTAGTAGAGATATCATGAGCTCCACCTTGCTATGGTCATTCGGGAAGGCATGAGGTGTCAGTTCTAAGAATATCTCTAATTGGTTAATAAACCCCCTGCACACCCTTACCGTCTGAGGTCATGGCCCTTTCGCACTGTTACGGTTTTTCTGACACTCAGACAGGGTTAGAGATAAAACACAGTTTTATTAAAATGAAATAAGGAACAGCGCCCCTGACGGCCAGAATCGGTAATACAGTACTGAGTGATATACAGGCTCGATATAGCAAGAGCAAGTAAAATATAGCATAAACACAATAAAGGGTTAACACTCAAGCTGGTAGTCAGTCTCTGTGATGGTGATTAGCCAACACCCGGTATACAACAGTCCCAGTAGTAGTAGTGTAGCAGTTAGCTCAAACAGAGCGACCAAACTGAATCACGACCAGATCTCGGTCTGGAAATTCCCAGGAGTATAGAGTAACCAACTGTAGCAAGAGCCAATGCCCCTACAGGGGTGAGCAACAAGGAGAGATACTGCCTGAGCCAATGGAGCCAGAATAGGAAGCACCCCTGGTGCGGTAGAAGTGGACACTGCGAGTGCCAATGGGACCTGAGCCTAGCACCCCTTAGGTGCTGTAACGGAGGAAACACTGCCCAAGCTGAATACTAGAGCCACGCACAACCAAGTGCGGATGGATGGAACCACACAGTGAGCGAGAAGGACCTGAGCCAAAGCACCCTTCCGGTGCTGACACGGAGCTTACACTGCCAGAGTATTGGAATGCCCTTTGCACCACGCGGCGCAACACACTGGAGAACGGCACCAAACAGGCATACAACTCTGCAATGTAAAGCTAGGCTCGGTATGCAGACAATAGCTCAACAGGTGTAGAAGAGGCTCAGTAGCAGAGGCAACAAGCTTGGCAGGCGTATGCAATGGCTCGGTATAACGGAGGCAACCGGCACAGCAAGTGTTAAGAGAGGCACAGACACAACGGCCGCAGCTCGGCAGTAATCTCTCACAGGCTCAGTAAACGGAGGTAACCAACAGGCTCAGAAACGGAGGCCACAGAGTAACAAAAGTGTGATCAGTTGGTGCTAGCTGCGAGCAGGCTCAGAATGTCGCCAGGCTGAAGTGGAACGCAGAACTGGAAGGATCACGGAGCAGGAATGTCAGCCAGAGCTGGTCGATCACGGAGCAGGAACGTCAGCTGGAACCGGGTCAATCACGGAGCAGGAACGTCAGCCAGACCCGGGTCAATCACGGAGCAGTAAGTCAGCCAGAACCGAGTCAATCACGGAGCAGGAGCGTCAGCCAGGACCGGGTCAATCACTGAGCAGGAAGTCAGCCAGAACCGGGTCAATCATGGAGCAGGAACGTAGAGTAGTCAGACGGTACACAGGAATACAGGATCACAGCAACAATAGCGCAGGCACAGGAACACCACGAAAGGGCACCTGACAGGTGCCATAAAGCCCAATATAAAGGAACACCCTGGGCGGGCTAATCAGCCTCCTCCAATGGACGAGCCCCAGCACAGAGAGTGACAGGAAAGCACGGGCACCGTGATACATGCATATTGGGACAATAAAAACATGTTCATGCGCTACTGTATTCCCAAACATAATAAAGAAAGCTTATCACCATTAATGATATGTCTATTGATATTAACCCTTTGAGCGCCAGAGGGGTACGGAATGCATTGCTTTGCAATGCATTCCGTACCCCTCTGGCACTCAATGGGTTAATGTTGGATATGCCATATCTCCAGATAGCAAAATGCTTCTGTGTTATGTATACTTTATACTCATGAAGGCATGTCGCTCCAGTAATATCACCTCTCCAGTTCACATGTTATTCAACGGACCATATGCAATGAGATTGCTCTAGTTTGAATGATATTGCTGCGGAGGCTCCATTTTATAACATAGGAAAAGGAGAAGTGATAGCACTAGGGGAATCCTCTCCACCTCATCAAATCCCTATTACACCTAGGTGCATAAGTCCCCATGTTCACCCTGCATTGTGTAATCAATTGAGCTGACTATTGTCCTCTTCATGCTCCTGTCTTGTAGCCTAACTCAAGTTTGTTATCAACCATTAACCATGGATTACTAGGTGTGTGATGTATTTTCCCTCATCAGAGCGTGAATCCTAGTAGTTCAGATATTGTGAGGGTTCCTGATGAAAGACCCTAGTGCTCAGAAACATATCAAACCTACTATGTTAGTAACCATTTGTTCGAGGTATAATTGCTTTTAAATAAAGAAGTGGGAATTTTATACTAAACTAGATCGTTTGGTTGTTATTTTTGAGATACATATTTTTTATCACCGTTTGCTGAAAGAAGAGTTCTGGTGACCTGGCAAGCCTGAAGTAGGATGGGTGATAGTTCCTGATTGAGTATCTGCAGGCTGTGGAGTTCAACGTTGTCCATCATTCAAATGTGAGTTGACTGATTCAATATATATTACGAATTATATTGTGTAGCCTGTTTGGCACCCCCATTCTTGTGTTGTTCTGGGTTTTGTACGAGGACTCCTCTGTGTTTGGGGAGCAGCGATAGAGGTAGCATTGACTGGGTGAAGGCAGTCAGAATCCTCTATCCACATTTATTGTCCACTTTTTACGGATATTCATCTTGTTAGTTGCTGGAAGTAAATTTGGGGGAGTCCAAGTAACCCACATTAATGCACTATTATATCAGTCAGTGTACATTTAACCCAAAAAATGGTTGGCTAACAACACCCTAATAGGCACACAAGTGGATGGAACCAAATGGGGACTGTCTGGCACATACTATGCTAAGGCGTATGATATTCAATGGTGCAAAAATCAACTACCTATGATTTTAACTTATCTTTGTCAATTTCAAAACCATTTCTGTGTTGAAAGTGAGAAACCCAGTGGAAGGCCTGTTTCTGTCTCTGCCTGCAAATGTGAAAGCCATCAATGACATGATCATGGTGGACCGCCGAATATCAGCGAAACATATTGCTACATATCTGGGAATATCACGTGAGAGAGTTGGTGCCCTTATCCACAACAACTTGGAAATGAGAAAGCTTGCAGCAAAGTGGATCACAAAACTTTTGACGTTGTGGAGTCATCGGTGGCTGTTTTGGAACATTTTGCAAGAAATGAGTCAGATTTCCTGGACAAACTGGTAACTGGTGATGAGACATGGATCCACTGTTATGATCCTGAGACAAAGGAACAGTCTAAGGAATGGAGGCACAGTGGTTCCCCCAGGGAGTTCTGCTGGTGGACTACCTCCAAAAGGGTTCAACCATCAAGGGTTCAACATATTACTGTGTTTTATTGATGAGGTTGAGGCAAAACATCAAGGAAAAACGTAGAGGAAAGCTCTGCAAAGCTGTCATCCTGTTGCATGACAACGCCTCATCACACACTGCAGGTGACACAATGGCAAAACTGACCTCCTTAGGCTTTCAAGTGATGCCCCATCCACCCTATTCGCCCGACCTGGCTCCTTCTGACTATCATCTGTTCCCCAATCTCAAAAAGCACCTAAAGGGACAACAATTTGGGAGTGTTCTGGAGGCAACTAATGCTGCAAATGAGTGGTTACACCAGCAGTCAGAAGAATTTTATTTGCAGGGACTTAAGAAGCTGCAGGACAGATGTTGCAAGTGCATTGACTTTCTGGGGGAATATGTAGGATAGTGTGGCAGTTACAGCTTCCTAGCTCAATTTTTTCTGGGTAAGGCTCAATACTTATCAGCAACCCCTCTTAGTTGTCAGTTGTTCAAGTTCAACTCACATCACTGCCATACAACACCTTCATGTTGTTTTTCTTTGCTAGTTGGATTGTGAATTTGAATTGGACAACAGTGTATGTGCTGTGAGTGGTTACCCATGGTGCAACACATTAAAACCAAGTAATATGTGCAGGAGTTGCATTGAATACATCTCTGCCACTTTACCTGTTAGACACCAGAAACATTCACACACATACATTGGATGAAGAAGCGCACGTTTATTTGGTGGAAAGATGACAAATGGGGTTTTTATTTCTTTTTTGGGGGGCTTTTGAAGGGCCTGCAGAAGTGGATGCCCTTTGTCTTTTGATTCTGGGTATCCTTGGGGTTGATGCAGGGGTCACACTGGAGGGGAGGCTGTTGCGCTGGACCCCTCTGTGGATTGCTGCTTCCTCTCCAGTCATAGTTCTCATCGCAATTGTTCTCCCTAATTTCAACAAGCATGTGTCCCAGCAAGTCCATGATCCTTGTTCTGAACTGCCGGATCTCGGTTGTGAGGGTGGCAGTGTTCCTATGTGCATCTCCATGGCACCTCCTCAGGTACCTGTTTGTCCTTCTCTATTCCCTGAGCTACTTCCTCTGTATGTGTAGGCACTCTTCATCCCTCTCCATGATCTGGCTACCTGTGGAATGTGCTGTTGCTGGAGATGGTGGAGTCAAAGGTGCTGGCGATGGCTCTGCAACATCTTTTGGTTCATCATATTGGTCACTGTGTTGTTCAGGATGTTGGTGTTCTTCCACTACAGGAGGTGAGGTGTGCTCAGGGGCAGGTGTCGGTGGGCCAGCATGTGAGGACATAGAGGATGCCTGTGCCCCACAACTTCTATGGACTCTGAACTTTCCACAGATGGCTATCCCTCTTGTTTCTGATGTGGTGGGGTGTGAAGTCCGCCTGTCACTGCGGGTGATGCAGCTCCCCAATCAGAGCCAAGTGTTTGTAGTCCAGTGGCCACGGGTCATACCATGGCCACTGGTAGCTGGATCCCTCCCACCTGTAAGTAGGGTCATACCTGTGCCCATGTTGTGGCTCCATCCATGAGGGTAGGTGTGGGTGTGATGTGGGCCCATATGACCCGTACTGTGGGATGGGCATTGTGTCTGACATCCAGTACCTTCCCTGGTGGTGGTGGTGGTGGGGCCATGAGGAGGAATCATCCAGGCATTCATTCAGTAATGGGTAGTGGTGGCTTGCTGAACTCCATATTTTATGGAGCTGCTGGTGCTGGTCATCACTGTGACCAGATGCTTTCCCCCTCTTCAGGCTCCTCATGGGGGAAAGTCACTGGCAGGGGGATGTCGAATAGCTCCTCCTCACTGTACTCCTGCTGAGCAGCAGGCCTGGATGCTGTGTAGGGAAATAAGATGATGCGATTAATCAGCTGAACTATGATGAGAGGGATGCAAGACAATAACAATGACATGTGAATCCTTAAGTGTCAGGATGGTATCCGATGCATTGCATTGTGATGCATGGAATACTACCCTGGCAATCAATGATTGATGGGCTTGACAGGATACTTTTTTATGAAGTAATAATAGGTGAGTGTTACTAAAAAATCTGTGTGTAAGAATATTAATAGTTCAAATATTTAAGGGTTAATCATGATATATTATGGAAGATAAATATTTATGAATTTAAGCATCTCTAAACCTCTATCTTCAAGAAGAGTGGCACTTAGTGGTAATAATGTGTAGGTGAGCGCTATATATGATAAATAATAATAAAAAATATCAAATCAATTCAATATAAAATAATTCAATATTCCAAAATCTTGATATATATATATGTATATATCAAAATGAATTCATATTGCAATAATACCATATATCAATGCATGTGTCCAAAAACAATATAATGATCTCAAATATCATAAAAACTTACAGGCAGCAACTTGAAAAACACTTACAGATTTATGTGATGTACGAGATATATCTGTTGTCACAATCCAAAGATCACAAATCCGAAATCAATCGACAGTTCGCATCAGACGTGTAAAGAAAACATATTGCAACACATAGTGTGATCCGTTTTAACCATTCAACAAAATTTATATTATGAGTCACAATAATTGTATTTGTCTCAGTACATTAAAACAAATATTAAATAAAATGAAGGGATTTTGCTACAAGAGGAGATAAAGATTCAGGCTCAAATTCAAGATTCAAAATCTTCTGATTAGAAGGGTACTCACTTGTAAGAGAATACACTTGACCGACTGGAAGAGCGGACAAGCTAAAGTAGCATATGGGATTAACTATTGAAGCTGCCCTCACTCAGCCTAACTGAATCTGTAATCTGAAGTGTCCAACACAGGTTTGTATCATGCACCATGCAGAATGATCATGTGATCGGATTACTCACTTGTCCAGTTGGCCCGAGAGTTGGTTCACAACCCGGAACTTATGTGGCTCGTGAGGGTAATTTTAAACCGCCCTCACTCTGTCTCCTCGGTATAAATCTTTTACCCAAAGCTGGATCAAGAACAATGATATAAAAAATTGTAATTATTTGAATAAAAGAAGACAAGAAGTGACACTTGGGCTACAAAACAAGATTAAGAATCCATGTATAAACGGTATTTATTAACATATATAAAAAAAGTAGATTTGTACAAAATCTTTGTCCCTGGCTGTGTAGGGTGTTCCCCGACAACTACCCCTCGATCCACTGGCAGTTCTGTCCCTGTCCTCCATGTTCCTGTCCTTGGCGGGGTTCCTCTCTTCCCAACGGAACTCCCTCTCCCACTCCTACCCTAACTGGGGATTCCTTGCTTTCCTTCTCCTTTCTTCATCCCTCTTTCCTCAACATCTCGCATCCACTCACACAGGCCCTCACAGACACACTTGATCACACTCTCTCTCTGTCACTCTCTGTTTTCACTCAGTCACACTGCCAAAATAAAAGATAAAAATGTGCAGTGTGTTATAAACAAAAAAACTATGTGTGTGTTTGTGTGGATGTAAGGAATATGTGCCAAGGTGTATTATGTGTCGCTATGGTTTACCAACTCTCTCTGCTCCCAACTCCTTCTATATCGCTCGAATGTATGCTCATTTCTCTCTCGCTCTGTCGCTATCCTCTGCTCCTGGGTCCTCTGCTCTAGCTCGCCAGAACCCGAAACACAGACAAGGAATGTCAGTTATTTTGGGGTATATATAGGTGTATTTGAATGTATGCGATACTTTGGTATGTTGTGATTGGTTGTGAGTTAGAACTCGTTGAGAACAATCAGGGTCGCTAGATAACGTTGACTGTTATCTTTTTCCTTGACATTAGACGTATCATAATTATCGACTGATTGGTACGCACGGTGATGTGAAAAAAGGTGCAATGCAGGTTTTTGAGTTACATGGAATTGTTGGGCCTACGCTTGTTAGTCATTCTGGTAGACTACATATTGAATTGGACGTAAATCATTTATTATTACCAAACGTTGGCCTTTTTTTGCCCTACCGGCTGTTTTACCGTACACAATTGAATGGAGGACATACAGTCTCAATTTCTCCACCTCTCAATGGCTCTCTCCCTCACCCTACCCATAGACTTACATTACATATGGACATGTACTGTACGAAGAAAGTGCTGCAATTCTGTGGCAAATTAACTGCATCATAGTGAGTAAATAAAAAACTACCAGTGTTTTAAATGGGGTTTTTAACCCAAATGTTATGCAATGCTGCTCTAGCATTCAGATGGTTAAAAGCCCCATTTAAATCACTGGAAATTTACAGAATTTTCACCCCCCTTCGTATGGTGAGGTTGGTTTGCTCCAGATGCTTACAGTCACCCCAGCACTTCTTGATGGAATAAAGATCAGTTTGAATTAGTTCCGGTTTGTTTTGGGGAGGATAAAATCTGTTGTACCAACTAAAAGTGGTGTAATTCTGGAGCAAACCAAGTGCACAAAAGGAAAAAAACATTTTAAAAAATGCCCATTATTTTAACCCCTTCACGGCTGTCAGTCCTGGAGTAGGATTACTCTTAAGGACCACAAAGACGTCATTCAGCAAGCCGGCACATTACTGATCACGTGTACCAGCTCGCCGAAAGAGATGCAAATACTGAATGCTCCGGTCTCGGAGAAGTCTGTTTCAGACTCCCCTTGTGACCACAGCACTCCATGACGTGCCTGGACCTTCACTGGTCCTTAAGGCACGGACAGTGGTGAAGGTCCTGGCACTTCATTGGTCCTTAAGGGGTTAAAAGGTACATTTAACACATTCAGTGGTAGACAGGTGTGTACTGGAGACCTCTAGTATTCAAGGTCTTAAAAGCTGCATTTCAGTCCATGGGGATTTGGAGAATTTTTATTCCATTCAGTTCACTTGGTTTACACAACAATTGCACCACTTTCTTAGTATATCAGCCACTGTGACAATACAGAACATCAGGTACAGAGCCATAACCACCACATTATCTAAGGAATAAAGTACCGGGAATGATCTGATCTACCACCCATATCCTCAAGTTCCACAGGATTTCACAATATAAAGCCTCATATAATCTGATCTGACCTGTACCCACATACATTTCTCAGTCTTCCATCCCTGCTCTCTTTAGTTATTCAGACTGCAGATCTGTCTCTCTCTCTTACTATGCCCCTTCTTTTCCAATACACAGTAGTTACATGACTACCTAATTATGCCAGTAAAGGTCCTTTAGCCCACTAGAAGCTAAAATCTACCATAATGCAAACTGCAGATCATGGCAAAAAGCTGAAAATGATTGTGTTTCAAGACCAGTGAAACCCTAAGAGAAACTAGAAGCAAAAGACAGGATAATACCCAGGGCTGGGATAAGGAGGATGGGGGAAAGATGCTGGGCCACAAGTTAGTAGTTAGAAGGACTCTTATGGCACATGGGTTGCATGCCTGTTTTTATAGTAATATAGTAAGTAAGGTTTAAAAAGGCACAAATCCATCAAGTCCAACCTTTGCCTCATGACACGGAGAAATGAGAATGACATAAGCCTTCCTACCACCAAAATGAGTATATCTATTTACCAGAACCTCCTGTTGTACAGTGTTATACTGTGTATTGGTAGATATGTTCCCTCTTGAAAGAAATGTATCTCTTAAAAGTATCCATTGTATCTGCCATTACCACATCCCTGGGCAAAGAATTCCACAATTTAACAGACTTTACTGTAAAAAACCCTTTCCTCTGCTGAAGTTGAAACCTACTTTCCTCTAATCCTAAGGGGTGGCCCCTAGTTATTTGATTGGGTCTTGGAATGAAAAGCTCACCAGTGAGATCCTTGTACTCGCAAATCATACAGTGTAACATGATCTCATTATAGTGGTCTTTTCTCTAGAGTGAATAAACCAAGTTTGTCTAGACTTTCCTTCAGTCCCTTAATTAATTTTGTTGCTCTTTGCTGTATTCTCTTCAGTTCTAGAATATCCTTTATTTAGCACTGGTACCCAAATCTGCATTGCATATTTGGGGTGAGGTCTTACCAATGATTTTTTACAGCGGCAAACTGATCTACTCATGTTTTAATACCCTTTTTAACAAGACAGGACTTTGTTTTTGCTTCTGCTATTCGACACTGGTCACTGTTTCCAAATTTGTAGTTTACAAGGGCTCCCAGATCTTTCTCTAGCAATGAGTCTCCTAAAATGAAGCCAATAAGTTCATAAATAGTATTGAAACTTGCTCATCCCAAATGCATAAATTTACACTTTTCTACATTAAATTTCATATTTCATTTGTTTGCCCAATCTGCAATTTTATGTGAATCCCTCTGTACAGTACAAACATTCTGCTCTGAATTTATGACACTGCATAATTTAGTGTCACCTGCAAACACTGTTGCTTTATATACCTATATTCAGGTCATTTATAAACCTGTTAAAGAGCAGTTGTCCAAGTACTGAACCCTAATGTACTATACTCTCATACAAAAAACAATGCAAGCGCAACAAACTGGAATAACCACTAACGTCCAATAAGCAAATTTCGGTGCTATATAATATTAAAATCCTACAATAGAGTCTCCACAGTGAGGTATTCAAATTGTTAGTTACAGTACCTTATTGCTGAAGAGTCAATGGAGCAATGTTCACTAGTTCAGTAAATGAAAAAATCCAACACGTATAAGTGTATGAACCGGATGATAATGATAATGGTAAATGATGATGAGAGGATGAAAATGATAAATGATGAGGATGAAGAAATGATGAACACGATATATGATGAGACAATCAATGGATGGATCCTATATTCCTCAATTGCCTGATTGATGCTGCTTATTACTTTTGGTGTCCTTGTACACCCAGGAGAGTAATCTGCAATGTGTATCAGTTCAAACAAACACAGGACAAAAAGAGAGAGATAAGATCCAAACTAAGTGTAGTATTTAATAAAAAGAATAAAAGCAAAAAGTATAAAGTTACACTCACATTTTGCCCATCTTGGGCTGTATGCACATAAGAGGCCCCAACCTCTGCCAACCAAAGAACTGTGTCCCTGGTACTCGTCCCTTTTATGAACCGGATGGTGGTGTAGCAAGTTCTTAAGTTAAGTACCCGATACAGCTCCAGATGTGAACGGAGAAATGGTCCAATGTTCTCCGAAGGATGGACTGGCTGGCAAAATCCCCATTACAGAAGATCACTGGAAAAAATTGTTAGGGGTAATAATGCACTGAGAGGCGCTAAAAGGTATCACAACCTCGTGGTGTAAGGACAATGCTGAATTAGTGTTGGCGGGTAAGACCGGTACGGGAAAGTAACGAGATTCTCACAGGGGGCGTAGGAGGGGCCAATAAAAAAAAATATACCAATAAAATAACCCAACGCGTATCGTGGAGTAATCGCTCCACTTCATCAGGGGTATTATAATGAAATGAAACTGAATGCTATATTTCTTAAATACTCACGTCAGCGTAGTCATTGGTCAGAATATAAATCAAATTTACATACATGATTGATGACATATAGAAACAAACAAGTCATCAGCCTGATACATTGTAAACATAAATCAATTATTAATTCTCACTGCAACAAGTATTTAGATGCAAATGGTGACAGGAATTAAAAAAACGGATACAATGTGATAAAAAACCAGAATGAGCACAAAGAAATGATAAAACTAGGTTGGAATAAAATAATAAGGATACCACTATAAATAATGATAATAATATGACAATTAAACATAGTATTGGCATGGAAATGTGAATATATATTAAAAAATGTATATATAATGTATACCCGCATCAGTAATACAATTATATGTGATACCAGAGATAGAAAAATGCATCTATGCCCTTATAAAAACGCACATAATCAAGTCATATGTCAATCCATGAGTGAAACACTTCAATGAGTAAAAAATTCGCTGATGGATGAACACATGAGTGGAACCCTAAACTGCCCAAGCAAAACATGATTTCACAATGTACATCACATGTGACCATATTGGAAGGATTCATCTAAAAATAAATGAATAAACAATAAAACCCTATTGGGAAATTATTATAAAAAGGCCATTAGGTCAAAATCTATATTTAATCCTGATGGTTCTAAAGTCTTAAGTTCAAAAATCCAAAACAACTCCCTTTGTCTCAGTTTCAATAAAAGATCACCACCTCAATGAGTAGGTGTGATCTGTTCATCACGGACTATAGCTCCCAATTTGGCTCTATCTGTGGGGTGATCAAAAGGTATTTACCTTTGTTATGTACAGATGCCAAGCTGGATGATATTCTCCGTGATGGGTGTGATTTTGTGACAAGGAGGGGTTTAACCGTGGGCAACATGGTGTCTCCCAGTTTATTTATGAGTCAACGAGCAAAGCCATCGTGGTTACGATATTCAGGTTTTTATACATGTGGAGCAGCAGTTTGTAAATGTTGCCAATATGCCAAAGTTTCGAACAGTTTTACTAGTACTGTGAAGGATGCCAGTTATAAGATTGTGGGTTACATGAATTGCAGTTCTGAAGGTGTCATATATCTCATTACATGTAGAGTCTGTTCGAAGCAATACAGTGGAGCAAAAAAGTATTTAGTCAGCCACCAATTGTGCAAGTTCTCCCTCTTAAAAAGATGAGAGAGGCCTGTAATTTTCATCATAGGTACACTACAACTATGAGAGACAGAATGGGGGGAAAGAATACAGGAAATCACATTGTCTGATTTTTAAAGAATTTATTTGCAAATTATGGTGGAAAATAAGTATTTGTCAATAACAAAAGTTCATATCAATACTTTGTTATATACCCTTTGTTGGCAATAACAGAGGTCAAACGTTTTCTGTAAGTCTTCACAAGGTTTTCACACACTGTTGCTGGTATTTTGGACCATTCTTCCATGCAGATGTCCTCTAGAGCAGTGATGTTTTGGGGCTGTCGCTGGGCAACACGGACTTTCAACTCCCTCCAAAGGTTTTCTATGGGGTTGAGATCTGGAGACTGGCTAGGCCACTCCAGGACCTTGAAATGCTTCTTACAAAGCCACTCTTTCGTTGCCCGGGCGGTGTGTTTGGGATCATTGTCATGCTGAAAGACCCAGCCACGTTTCATCTTCAATGCCCTTGCTGATGGAAGGAGGTTTTCACTCAAAATCTCACAATACATGGCCCCATTCATTCTTTCCTTTACACGGATCAGTCGTCCTGGTCCCTTTGCAGAAAAACAGCCCCAATTCATGATGTTTCCACCCCCATGCTTCACCGTAGGTATGGTGTTCTTTGGATGCAACTCAGCATTCTTTCTCCTCCAAACACGACAAGTTGAGTTTTTGCCAAAAAGTTCTACTTTGGTTTCATCTGACCATATGACATTCGCCCAGTCCTCTTCTGGATCATCCAAATGCTCTCTAGCAAACTTCAGACGGGCCCGGACATGTACTGGCTTAAGCAGGGGGACACGTCTGGCACTGCATGATTTGAGTCCCTGGTGGCGTAGTGTGTTACTGATGGTAGCCTTTGTTACTTTGGTCCCAGCTCTCTTCAGGTCATTCACTAGGTCCCCCCGTGTCGTTCTGGGATTTTTGCTCACCGTTCTTGTGATCATTTTGACACCACGGGTTGAGATCTTGCGTGGAGCCCCAGATCGAAGGAGATTATCAGTGGTCTTGTATGTCTTCCATTTAGGAATAGTTGCTCCCACAGTTCATTTCTTCACACCAAGCTGCTTGCCTATAGCAGATTCAGTGTTCCCTGCCTGGTGCAGGTCTACAATTTTGTTTCTGGTGTCCTTCGACAGCTCTTTGGTCTTGGCAATAGTGGAGTTTGGAGTGTGACTGTTTGAGGTTGTGGACAGGTGTCTTTTATACTGATAACAAGTTCAAACAGGTGCCATTAATATAGGTAACGAGTGGAGGACAGAGGAGACTCTTAAAGAAGAAGTTACAGGTCTGTGAGAGCCAGAAATCTTGCATGTTTGTAGGTGACCAAATACTTATTTTACCAAGGAATTTATGAATGAATTCATTAGAAATCCTACAATGTGATTTCCTGTATTCTTTCCCCCCATTCTGTCTCTCATAGTTGAAGTGTACCTATGATGAAAATTACAGGCCTCTCTCATCTTTTTAAGTGGGAGAACTAGCACAATTGGTGGCTGACTAAATACTTTTTTGCCCCACTGTATGTTGGCCGCACAATACGACCTTTGAAACATCATATCAGAGAACATATTGCTCAAATAGAACGTGGCAAAATCGATTCTGCAGTTGCTAAGCACATTTTGGAGTGTCATGAGGGTAGACTTGTGTCTTTCAAGTTCCAGGGTATCGAAAAAGCCAAACTCCCTTGGCGAGGGGGTGACTTGTCATCCCTTATTGCCAAACATGAGGCTTTCTGGATTTTCCATCTCGGTACCCATGTTCCATCTGGTTTGAATTCTGAATGGGACATAAGTCATATCTTTTAGCCCCATGACACTCCTATATGGTGCTTTCATTTTGGGCTATGATGGGTCTTTTTTCTTTCTTTCTTTTTTTAGATTATTTTTGGATATGCCTCTTTTCCAGACTATCTTGATATGGCAGGGGTTAATGTGTGTGGGAGGTGTTTCACTGTATGGGAAAACCCCTTATTGGGGATTCCTATTGTGTTTGTAATTTTAACCTATCACTAGACCTGGGAGGTTACTTAGGTAGGTTGATTGCTAACAACTGTTATCCATGAATAAGCGCTAGTTAGCGCAAAACATGTCGGGTCTGTGAACCTTCCACATAGAAGTTCTGCTTCATGTCTCCTCCCTATCCATTTATTGTTATGTGTGTGCATTTACATGTCTGTTGTTTTATGAATCTTGGAATAAAGGTCGGTGGATTTTATGACATGGATGCCCCGCGTATTTATATTTTATCCGAGTGCTAATGATCCTTTGATTTTGTTATTCTGCAATATTTCCCGTGTCTGGAAAGCGGGAATCCATTTATGCACCGGATTGTGTCAGCGCCTGTCTATGTCTATTGTTCAGCAGTGTTTGTAGTGTGCATCCAAACAATATTGTGATCTGTTCAATACCTAAAGTATTCACCTTTTCATGTGAACAACTATGTTGGTCTTTACATTGTTTTGAAAGACTATGTGAGTCCAAACCGTTGGCAATATTCCTAATATGTTCACTAAATCTAGTTTTAATCTTTCTCTTGGTTCTGCCAACGTATTGGAGACCACAAACACATAACACCAAATAAACAACATAAGTGCTATTACAATTAATAAATTGCTTGATTTGATATTCTTTCTTGGTGCTATAAGATTTAAAGGTAGAATAGTTGGCACATGCCATATAAGAACACAAGCTGTATTTAGTTTTACCACACTTATGCATGCCTATTAAGGATGACAAAGTCATAGAGGGAGATATATACGACTGTTTGTAGTCAGTTTTGGGACTGATTTTAAAATGGATATCACTAGGTGCTATTTTGTTTCCTATGTTTTTATTTTTCCTAAAAACTACTTTAGGCTTATCATCCAAATGTTAAGGAGGGTAGGATCCTGAGAAAGCACATGCCAATGTTTGTCTAAAACATTCTTTATTTGGGGGGCTTTGGTATTAAAAGTAGTAATAAAAATGGAGGCATATTAACAGGATGTTTGGAATTTTCCCGTTCTTTATATTTCAGAAGATCTTGTCTATTTGTAGCTATACTTTTATCAAAGGCTTGTTCTGTAAGTGTTTGCATAGCCCTTTGCTCTAAATTTTTCTTTTAAAACTTTTGATTCTTTAAAGAAATCTTCCTCTTTGGTACAATTCCGTCGAATTCTCTGGAATTAGCCAAACGGAATGTTGTCAATCCATCTGCGATGGTGATTACTATTTGCGTGTAGGTAACTATTACCATCGCAGGTTTTACGAAAATTAGAGGAAAGAATTCTATTATTCTCTTGATATAACAACACATCTAGAAATTCCATTTTATCTTGATTTGTATTGGAAGTGAATCGAAGACCTAGGCCATTTGAATTCATATGGGAAAGGACCTGTAGAAAATCTTCCTTTGTTCCCTCCCATATAAATATCAGATCATCTATATATCTTCTATAATATTTGATCTTCTCAAGAAAGGGATTATTGTGATATATACACTCCTCTTCCCAATGATTCATATATAAATGAGAATGACATAAGCCATCCTACCACCAAAATGAGTATATCTATTTACCAGAACCTCCTGTTGTACAGTGTTATACTGTGTATTGGTAGATATGTTCCCTCTTGAAAGAAATGTATCTCTTAAAAGTATCCATTGTATCTGCCATTACCACATCCCTGGGCAAAGAATTCCACAATTTAACAGACTTTACTGTAAAAAACCCTTTCCTCTGCTGAAGTTGAAACCTACTTTCCTCTAATCCTAAGGGGTGGCCCCTAGTTATTTGATTGGGTCTTGGAATGAAAAGCTCACCAGTGAGATCCTTGTACTCGCAAATCATACAGTGTAACATGATCTCATCATAGTGGTCTTTTCTCTAGAGTGAATAAACCAAGTTTGTCTAGACTTTCCTTCAGTCCCTTAATTAATTTTGTTGCTCTTTGCTGTATTCTCTTCAGTTCTAGAATATCCTTTATTTAGCACTGGTACCCAAATCTGCATTGCATATTTGGGGTGAGGTCTTACCAATGATTTTTTACAGCGGCAAACTGATCTACTCATGTTTTAATACCCTTTTTAACAAGACAGGACTTTGTTTTTGCTTCTGCTATTCGACACTGGTCACTGTTTCCAAATTTGTAGTTTACAAGGGCTCCCAGATCTTTCTCTAGCAATGAGTCTCCTAAAATGAAGCCAATAAGTTCATAAATAGTATTGAAACTTGCTCATCCCAAATGCATAAATTTACACTTTTCTACATTAAATTTCATATTTCATTTGTTTGCCCAATCTGCAATTTTATGTGAATCCCTCTGTACAGTACAAACATTCTGCTCTGAATTTATGACACTGCATAATTTAGTGTCACCTGCAAACACTGTTGCTTTATATACCTATATTCAGGTCATTTATAAACCTGTTAAAGAGCAGTTGTCCAAGTACTGAACCCTAATGTACTATACTCTCATACAAAAAACAATGCAAGCGCAACAAACTGGAATAACCACTAACGTCCAATAAGCAAATTTCGGTGCTATATAATATTAAAATCCTACAATAGAGTCTCCACAGTGAGGTATTCAAATTGTTAGTTACAGTACCTTATTGCTGAAGAGTCAATGGAGCAATGTTCACTAGTTCAGTAAATGAAAAAATCCAACACGTATAAGTGTATGAACCGGATGATAATGATAATGGTAAATGATGATGAGAGGATGAATATGATAAATGATGAGGATGAAGAAATGATGAACACGATATATGATGAGACAATCAATGGATGGATCCTATATTCCTCAATTGCCTGATTGATGCTGCTTATTACTTTTGGTGTCCTTGTACACCCAGGAGAGTAATCTGCAATGTGTATCAGTTCAAACAAACACAGGACAAAAAGAGAGAGATAAGATCCAAACTAAGTGTAGTATTTAATAAAAAGAATAAAAGCAAAAAGTATAAAGTTACACTCACATTTTGCCCATCTTGGGCTGTATGCACATAAGAGGCCCCAACCTCTGCCAACCAAAGAACTGTGTCCCTGGTACTCGTCCCTTTTATGAACCGGATGGTGGTGTAGCAAGTTCTTAAGTTAAGTACCCGATACAGCTCCAGATGTGAACGGAGAAATGGTCCAATGTTCTCCGAAGGATGGACTGGCTGGCAAAATCCCCATTACAGAAGATCACTGGAAAAAATTGTTAGGGGTAATAATGCACTGAGAGGCGCTAAAAGGTATCACAACCTCGTGGTGTAAGGACAATGCTGAATTAGTGTTGGCGGGTAAGACCGGTACGGGAAAGTAACGAGATTCTCACAGGGGGCGTAGGAGGGGCCAATAAAAAAAAATATACCAATAAAATAACCCAACGCGTATCGTGGAGTAATCGCTCCACTTCATCAGGGGTATTATAATGAAATGAAACTGAATGCTATATTTCTTAAATACTCACGTCAGCGTAGTCATTGGTCAGAATATAAATCAAATTTACATACATGATTGATGACATATAGAAACAAACAAGTCATCAGCCTGATACATTGTAAACATAAATCAATTATTAATTCTCACTGCAACAAGTATTTAGATGCAAATGGTGACAGGAATTAAAAAAACGGATACAATGTGATAAAAAACCAGAATGAGCACAAAGAAATGATAAAACTAGGTTGGAATAAAATAATAAGGATACCACTATAAATAATGATAATAATATGACAATTAAACATAGTATTGGCATGGAAATGTGAATATATATTAAAAAATGTATATATAATGTATACCCGCATCAGTAATACAATTATATGTGATACCAGAGATAGAAAAATGCATCTATGCCCTTATAAAAACGCACATAATCAAGTCATATGTCAATCCATGAGTGAAACACTTCAATGAGTAAAAAATTCGCTGATGGATGAACACATGAGTGGAACCCTAAACTGCCCAAGCAAAACATGATTTCACAATGTACATCACATGTGACCATATTGGAAGGATTCATCTAAAAATAAATGAATAAACAATAAAACCCTATTGGGAAATTATTATAAAAAGGCCATTAGGTCAAAATCTATATTTAATCCTGATGGTTCTAAAGTCTTAAGTTCAAAAATCCAAAACAACTCCCTTTGTCTCAGTTTCAATAAAAGATCACCACCTCAATGAGTAGGTGTGATCTGTTCATCACGGACTATAGCTCCCAATTTGGCTCTATCTGTGGGGTGATCAAAAGGTATTTACCTTTGTTATGTACAGATGCCAAGCTGGATGATATTCTCCGTGATGGGTGTGATTTTGTGACAAGGAGGGGTTTAACCGTGGGCAACATGGTGTCTCCCAGTTTATTTATGAGTCAACGAGCAAAGCCATCGTGGTTACGATATTCAGGTTTTTATACATGTGGAGCAGCAGTTTGTAAATGTTGCCAATATGCCAAAGTTTCGAACAGTTTTACTAGTACTGTGAAGGATGCCAGTTATAAGATTGTGGGTTACATGAATTGCAGTTCTGACGGTGTCATATATCTCATTACATGTAGAGTCTGTTCGAAGCAATACAGTGGAGCAAAAAAGTATTTAGTCAGCCACCAATTGTGCAAGTTCTCCCTCTTAAAAAGATGAGAGAGGCCTGTAATTTTCATCATAGATACACTACAACTATGAGAGACAGAATGGGGGGAAAGAATACAGGAAATCACATTGTCTGATTTTTAAAGAATTTATTTGCAAATTATGGTGGAAAATAAGTATTTGTCAATAACAAAAGTTCATATCAATACTTTGTTATATACCCTTTGTTGGCAATAACAGAGGTCAAATGTTTTCTGTAAGTCTTCACAAGGTTTTCACACACTGTTGCTGGTAATTTGGACCATTCTTCCATGCAGATGTCCTCTAGAGCAGTGATGTTTTGGGGCTGTCGCTGGGCAACACGGACTTTCAACTCCCTCCAAAGGTTTTCTATGGGGTTGAGATCTGGAGACTGGCTAGGCCACTCCAGGACCTTGAAATGCTTCTTACAAAGCCACTCTTTCGTTGCCCGGGCGGTGTGTTTGGGATCATTGTCATGCTGAAAGACCCAGCCACGTTTCATCTTCAATGCCCTTGCTGATGGAAGGAGGTTTTCACTCAAAATCTCACAATACATGGCCCCATTCATTCTTTCCTTTACACGGATCAGTCGTCCTGGTCCCTTTGCAGAAAAACAGCCCCAATTCATGATGTTTCCACCCCCATGCTTCACCGTAGGTATGGTGTTCTTTGGATGCAACTCAGCATTCTTTCTCCTCCAAACACGACAAGTTGAGTTTTTGCCAAAAAGTTCTACTTTGGTTTCATCTGACCATATGACATTCGCCCAGTCCTCTTCTGGATCATCCAAATGCTCTCTAGCAAACTTCAGACGGGCCCGGACATGTACTGGCTTAAGCAGGGGGACACGTCTGGCACTGCATGATTTGAGTCCCTGGTGGCGTAGTGTGTTACTGATGGTAGCCTTTGTTACTTTGGTCCCAGCTCTCTTCAGGTCATTCACTAGGTCCCCCCGTGTCGTTCTGGGATTTTTGCTCACCGTTCTTGTGATCATTTTGACACCACGGGTTGAGATCTTGCGTGGAGCCCCAGATCGAGGGAGATTATCAGTGGTCTTGTATGTCTTCCATTTAGGAATAGTTGCTCCCACAGTTCATTTCTTCACACCAAGCTGCTTGCCTATAGCAGATTCAGTGTTCCCTGCCTGGTGCAGGTCTACAATTTTGTTTCTGGTGTCCTTCGACAGCTCTTTGGTCTTGGCAATAGTGGAGTTTGGAGTGTGACTGTTTGAGGTTGTGGACAGGTGTCTTTTATACTGATAACAAGTTCAAACAGGTGCCATTAATATAGGAAACGAGTGGAGGACAGAGGAGACTCTTAAAGAAGAAGTTACAGGTCTGTGAGAGCCAGAAATCTTGCATGTTTGTAGGTGACCAAATACTTATTTTACCAAGGAATTTATGAATGAATTCATTAGAAATCCTACAATGTGATTTCCTGTATTCTTTCCCCCCATTCTGTCTCTCATAGTTGAAGTGTACCTATGATGAAAATTACAGGCCTCTCTCATCTTTTTAAGTGGGAGAACTAGCACAATTGGTGGCTGACTAAATACTTTTTTGCCCCACTGTATGTTGGCCGCACAATACGACCTTTGAAACATCATATCAGAGAACATATTGCTCAAATAGAACGTGGCAAAATCGATTCTGCAGTTGCTAAGCACATTTTGGAGTGTCATGAGGATAGACTTGTGTCTTTCAAGTTCCAGGGTATCGAAAAAGCCAAACTCCCTTGGCGAGGGGGTGACTTGTCATCCCTTATTGCCAAACATGAGGCTTTCTGGATTTTCCATCTCGGTACCCATGTCCCATCTGGTTTGAATTCTGAATGGGACATAAGTCATATCTTTTAGCCCCATGACACTCCTATATGGTGCTTTCATTTTGGGCTATGATGGGTCTTTTTTCTTTCTTTCTTTTTTTAGATTATTTTTGGATATGCCTCTTTTCCAGACTATCTTGATATGGCAGGGGTTAATGTGTGTGGGAGGTGTTTCACTGTATGGGAAAACCCCTTATTGGGGATTCCTATTGTGTTTGTAATTTTAACCTATCACTAGACCTGGGAGGTTACTTAGGTAGGTTGATTGCTAACAACTGTTATCCATGAATAAGCGCTAGTTAGCGCAAAACATGTCGGGTCTGTGAACCTTCCACATAGAAGTTCTGCTTCATGTCTCCTCCCTATCCATTTATTGTTATGTGTGTGCATTTACATGTCTGTTGTTTTATGAATCTTGGAATAAAGGTCGGTGGATTTTATGACATGGATGCCCCGCGTATTTATATTTTATCCGAGTGCTAATGATCCTTTGATTTTGTTATTCTGCAATATTTCCCGTGTCTGGAAAGCGGGAATCCATTTATGCACCGGATTGTGTCAGCGCCTGTCTATGTCTATTGTTCAGCAGTGTTTGTAGTGTGCATCCAAACAATATTGTGATCTGTTCAATACCTAAAGTATTCACCTTTTCATGTGAACAACTATGTTGGTCTTTACATTGTTTTGAAAGACTATGTGAGTCCAAACCGTTGGCAATATTCCTAATATGTTCACTAAATCTAGTTTTAATCTTTCTCTTGGTTCTGCCAACGTATTGGAGACCACAAACACATAACACCAAATAAACAACATAAGTGCTATTACAATTAATAAATTGCTTGATTTGATATTCTTTCTTGGTGCTATAAGATTTAAAGGTAGAATAGTTGGCACATGCCATATAAGAACACAAGCTGCATTTAGTTTTACCACACTTATGCATGCCTATTAAGGATGACAAAGTCATAGAGGGAGATATATACGACTGTTTGTAGTCAGTTTTGGGATTGATTTTAAAATGGATATCACTAGGTGCTATTTTGTTTCCTATGTTTTTATTTTTCCTAAAAACTACTTTAGGCTTATCATCCAAATGTTAAGGAGGGTAGGATCCTGAGAAAGCACATGCCAATGTTTGTCTAAAACATTCTTGATTTGGGGGGCTTTGGTATTAAAAGTAGTAATAAAAATGGAGGCATATTAACAGGATGTTTGGAATTTTCCCGTTCTTTATATTTCAGAAGATCTTGTCTATTTGTAGCTATACTTTTATCAAAGGCTTGTTCTGTAATAGTGTTTGCATAGCCCTTTGCTCTAAATTTTTCTTTTAAAACTTTTGATTCTTTAAAGAAATCTTCCTCTTTGGTACAATTCCGTCGAATTCTCTGGAATTAGCCAAACGGAATGTTGTCAATCCATCTGCGATGGTGATTACTATTTGCGTGTAGGTAACTATTACCATCGCAGGTTTTACGAAAATTAGAGGAAAGAATTCTATTATTCTCTTGATATAACAACACATCTAGAAATTCCATTTTATCTTGATTTGTATTGGAAGTGAATCGAAGACCTAGGCCATTTGAATTCATATGGGAAAGGACCTGTAGAAAATCTTCCTTTGTTCCCTCCCATATAAATATCAGATCATCTATATATCTTCTATAATATTTGATCTTCTCAAGAAAGGGATTATTGTGATATATACACTCCTCTTCCCAATGATTCATATATAAATTTGCATATGAAGGTACAAACACTGAACCCATAGCTACTCCTGACTTTTGTAAATAAAAATCACTTTGGAATAAAAAATAATTATGAAATAAAATGAATTCAATGCATTGAACCAAAAAAATTGATCTGAGAACTTGGTAATGTGTTATGATTATGTAAGGTGCCACGTAGGGACTCCACCCCTAGCATATGTGGAATACTGGTGTAGAGGCTGCTAACATCACAAGTAGCCCAAATAAAATTATGTTCCCATACAAAGTTTTCCAGATCTTTCAACAAGTGAATGGTATCTTTTAAATATGAAACTTGAGATCTCACCAGAGGTTGAAGATACTCATCTCAAATAGCACTTCATATCGTTCTGGTGGAGCAGCTGCTGCTTTTTATGCTGAGGCAATGGACAGATTATTCTTCGGACAAACCAAACAGCTCCCCATCAATAGAAAAAGTGCTGAATTTGAGGTTAAGGCTTACCTTGCGGAAACTTCTATGCCCCCAAGTACAGATTCCTTGAACTTCTGGGATAACAAGAGGGCTATGTGGCCTACTTATCCCTGGTAGCCCAGGAGTTGCTTCCTTGACCCCAAACCACTGTCCAGAGTGAGAGGGTATTTTCCATACCGGAAATATACTCTCATTTGGCCCCCCCTGCCAAAGCTGGGTTACCCTGCTCTCAGGTTTGGATGCAGATTAGAATATAAAAGTACCATAGTACCATAATATGCTGAGAGCTTCAGATTACCCAGCTCTAGGACCGTGGTAGATTGGGCAGAAGACAGCCCCCGGACTTGGTGGGACACAGGGGGGAATTTAAAGTCTACATTGTTGTCCCACTATACAGGTTGTTCAGTCTGTCTCTATTGTTTTTCATCTCTTGTAAAAAAAAGTCTGTGGTATCTATCTATCTGCTTTTCCATTTGTTTTCCAGTGGTGTAATGTCTGGTATGGAACAACCAAAAGGAAGAGACCTCAGTAGGTAGGGGCTAGAGAGCGCTGCCAGCAAACGATGCTGGGAGGTGTGGATACCCAACTAAGAAGGTGCAGCAGTTAATACAATAAACTTTAATACAATGACAGGATACCCACTGAAGAACTAAGGAGACCCCCAATAGGTGAGAAGCTAGGAGGCGCAGTATAGAGAGTGATAACCTTGTAGGGATAGGTTATACCTGCTGGAGATATTGTATAAAATATTCCAATAACAGCAAAAGGGTACATTATTCTGAAAGATAGAAAGTTGAATCACTGCTGTACAGGGTCTGCATATCAAGGAGTCGAACAACAACTGAGCAGACATTGATAGTTGAACTCCATCTGAGCTGACACTGGTAATCAAACTCCGACTAAGTTGGAACCATAAATGGACTGATAGTCAAGGGAGTTGAACATTGACTGAGTGGGAACAGGAAGCCAACTGATGGTTTCAAGTATCAAACTCCGACTGAGCAGGAACAATGATTCGGCTAATAATTGAAGGAGTTGAATTCCGGATGAGCTGGAACAGTGAACTGACTGATGGTCTGAAGAGTCAAATTCTGACTAAGCAGGAACAATGATTACGGATGGTTGGACTAGCAGGGTCAGCAACTGAGGATCAAGAGACATACATGCTGAAGGGTGGTTAAAATAGGAGATCCTGGGTTGACAACGGGTAATCACAGTAATAGAGGTGAGGTACAGAATCGGCAGGCTGAAGGAGGAATCGCAACAGAGCATAGAGAAACAGGCAGGCAGTAGAGAAGGACTGAGACTGAACTCAAGCACTCACTGGAACACTAAGATCACTCGCAAGTACTGAGAAGCTAGGGCTTAATAAAGGCACTGGAACCAAGGCCGGCGGCCCAAGACATTGTGCTGCCTGGGTCCAAAGGTGAAATGCTGCCCCCACCAAAACCACGCCCACCAAACCACATCCACATCCATTATGTACATTTACCTCTTTTAGCACCAGAGAGGTACCCTATGGCACTCAAACAGTTAAATAGCTATTTGGTGTGAATAACCCCCCCAGCTTGAACAGCTTTTATGCCAGAGACAATAATTTGCTGTGCAAATGTCTGTAAAGGTGTAGAAAATATAACTTCTTTAAATAATAAACAAATCGAAAGCTGGGAAAACGTGCCTTTCGTCTGCTGGAAAGCCTGTCAGAGGTCCCATTCTACTAGCACTAAGAACCCAAAACAACCAAGGGAACAGGATGTAAATGAATCACACAGACTTGGGAGAAATGTGGTTCGTTGACTCCAACGCATTTGACTTTTAGCATACATGGGGTTAATCCCCTCAATTAACTCAATTTTAATGTTTGTCCTTTATGGTGCAATTGGTTTACACCAGAATTTGTCCACTAATTGGTCCTTTATATATAAGGTACAGTGGATTTCTCATGTGTAAATGTTCTGTAAGTTGTGCTAAATACTAGACATAACACACTTCCTGTGTAGTAAACTTACAAATCTGCTGCACATTACATAGCCACGTCTAGGGTGAAGAGACTGGGTGATAAGCCAATCCACAGAAAGAAGCAGTCTTCCATGCCCATAGCATGGAAGTGCACCAGCTGATGACATATCTTCTCTGAAAAGTTGTGCAAAGTGATGCTCTGATTCCCAGGTTTGCTGTCTACAAACCAATTGGCTGACTCACTGAAAGTGACATCACTGCGTTTGTCGCACACATCACACCGCGTGGGTTGTTTGCCCACATTCAACATGGTTGCTAGGGGAGTTTTAGTGTTTGTGTGCACTAGCACTGGGGTGGGGTGAAGTGACTCAGGACTCAGTACACAGACCTGGCACCCAAAAGAACATGCCTTGGGGCAGTAAATTGCCGCCCCTGTCAAAGTGCCGCTTGGGTCCATGGACCCACCGGGACCCATGTAAGGGCCGGCCCTGACTGGAACAAACATAAACCTGGGTAAGGAACGAGAATCTGTCAAGTCCTAAGGAACTGCATAAAACCAGACATGGAGTGGGCAATTAAACACCAGTCAGCAGGAACAGAGTGTTACAAATGGTATATATACTGTTGAATTTATTTCTGCAGCCTAAAGTTAAATAATGACCATTTTCTCTCAGGATTGTTTCCTTAAAATAATTTATACCATTCTATGTGTTGTATTGATGCTCTTCTTAACATTTTATTGTTAGTTTTTTTTAAATTAAGAGTTTTGAGTGAACCTATACAGTCTTGCTTCATCAAACTGAGCTCAAATGAAACCATGCTGTGATAACTGTTTCCCAAATGTCCACCTACTATAATATTGTACACCATGTCTATGTTATTTGTTATCAATAAAGTTCAAATACATTGTTATTTCTTGTTGGCGCGTCACCATTTGTGACATTTAGCTATCCAAAAAACTGCTTTCATAATGAGGATAAAATCCAGGCTAAACCTTTGTTTGATGATGCAGATACCAGCAGTGCTTTATGTGATTTACCTACACTATTTAACTAATTGAAGAGATGGATTTTTAAACAGTTACAATCATGATGGGAAAATAGCAGTCTTGAAAATTACATACTGAATTTAATATCGCTTATAACAAGGTGTCGACGGACTGGTCACTTAATTTGATGCAATTAATTGTGCACTATCAGGAAAAGTGCAAAAAGAGATGCTTGTGCACAGGTTTTTCCAACCTTTACTGGCCAGGATAACAAACTGAAATCAAATATTGACCGATATGAAAGGATCACTTTGCATAATAAAAGCATAAAACACCAGAGAAAAAACTCAGGAGAGTGGAATAAAAAGAACGAGGCAGTCACAAAATTTCATGGAGTTTATTCACTTGGCGCAGTCCGATTCCAGCCAGGCAGTGATATATATATATGTAACAATAAAACAAATATTACAGAGGGGATAACATCCAAACTAGAGTCCATAAAAACAAGATCACTTAAATCATTGTCTTAATCTGCCTGTTGCATCTAATCTTCTATTCTATATGGATTAAAATTTTAAAAGTTGTGCTGCCATATTACCTCTCTGATTGTTATATTGTCAGATGTGGCTTTCTAGCCATTCTGGTCTTTCCAGGCCTGCTTTTCCTGTCCTCTTGTCCCTATGCATTTTCCCTTCAATTCAGCTCCTTTGAGTGCTCAAAGCCTCAGACTTGCTAGAGTCTTGTAGACATGACCAGAAAGTTAGCATATAAGCAAAGGTTCAATTTTCCACCCCTGAAAAGGATCACTATGCCAGTCTAAAAACTTTATGAGAATGGCTTCTTGGTGAGTCAACAATACAAAAATCACTAATAAATCACTACTTGCCTTCTTGTCAGATCCAACATTAGCCTACCAAGAAAATTGAGATCTTTTATTAAGAGATAGTTAAAAAAAAATCAATAAAAAAAAGAGAGCAGAAAGGTTTAGCTTCAAGTGAGTATATAAATTGATCACCAATGTAGCAATTTAATAGTCCTTCAAGAATGGTACAGATAACTAAAACTAACATTACAGGACATACCCACATTATTATAAAACTTATAACTTGCTGCACTAAATATGTGGTAGATGTCCTGTTATGTCCATATGGCTGTTTCTCTATAGGAAAGACTAACAGTTCCTCAAGGAAATAGTGTTTTAATGTGAGAAAGTCATAAGAAAAGAACAATTCAGATCTACTTACTTTTATAGGTCTTGAGAGAATAGGTGTGTCACAAATGCAGCAGAATGAGAGAGGAGATAAGGAGTGTGGGATGGACCTAAACACAGAACACCTACAGACCTCCATGCCAAGTGCAGACCTGAGTGCTAGAGAGAGAAGCCTGCATACATTGACAGTTAGTTTGGTCATAGCCAGAGAAAGGTTCTAAGCCAGTGAATGGACAGATGACAAAGTAAGTATCTATGTTGGTTTGAAAATAAACTATAGACAGTATCAGAATTGGCCACATGTGAGGAAAAAATATCCTAAATAAAGAACAGGAGGCAAATACAGTCAAGTTGATATCTTTAATGTCTGACTAAGCAGATTTAGGATGCAAGCTTTCAAGACCTCTTAGGTCTCTTCCTCGGGTATGTTATACAGATACATATGAAAACATCTCTCTTATATACAAGTATACATTGCATTAGAATGGAAATCAGACAAGAAAGCTAAGTTCAGAACAAGATTCTTTGATCAGTTAATAGTAAAGGAGTGATGTCAATTGCAGTCTTCCTCTGAGGAGTCCAAGGTATTTGTGATCCCTGTGGGACTGTTGTAAAGATTAATCCACAATGCGATAATGTGACATGAATTCTCTGTCTCTATTCAGACCATTATGTAAAGCATTTAACTGCAGCATTCATTTAACCTCCCATATTTTTCTGTCTCTCTGAGTGTGAAACAGTCCCATAAGCATAGTCAATTTAATATCCCTGACACTGTGTCCATTTTGGCAAAATGTTCTCTGACTGGTGCCTCTGTCTTTTTGTTGTTAACACTGGATCAGTGTGAATTAAACCTTTTATGTAATGGCTGTCCAGTTTCACCCACATAAAGAGCTGTTGGGCATTTTGCACACATGAAGAGGTATATTACATTGGGTTATTTGCAGGTGGAGGTACCACTGATCTTATGGTGTAATTGGATGTTTGGAATGGGTACCTTATTTGTGGTGTAACTGTGTGCACAGGTTTCACACCTCCTTTATAACCAGGGAGATGTGCCATTTTTTATATTTTTATTCAGGGCACTCCTTACCATCAATTGTTTTAATTGGGAGGTTGACTGAAGGAGAGTAAGGAAGGCTGTGGGAATATTCTTAAAGTGTTAGTAATGTCTAAAAATAATTTATAATAAATTTGTAGAGGGGAAAAAAATAATAAGATTGCCACAAACCCTATCTCTCAAACCTTTATGGTTTGGGAGATATTCGGAATCAAAGTTCTCCCTTCCCTCCCCTTCTCCTGACGTCAGCGTCTAGCTGACAGCAGGAGATCCCAGTCCGGGATCAGCCAGCGGCTCTGCAGCAGAGCTGCAACCCAGTTATTGCAAACAAATTACTTCATTGTAAAGATCTACAAGGTGTGCCTGGTTTGTAAGCACACTTTGTAGACCTTTCCAATGAAGTAATTTGTTTGCAATAATGGGATTTCGGCTCTGCTGAAGAGCCTCATTGTGTCGGCCAACATGGATCTCCTTCTGTCAGCTTTACAGCTGAAATCAAAGGTGGAGGGAAGGGGGAACTTTGATTGCCAATATCTCTCAAACCATAGTGGTTTGAGAGATGGGGTTTGTGGCAATCCGATTATTTTTTTACCCTCTACAAATGTATTAAAAATTATTTTTAGACATTACTAACACTTTAAGTCTCTTATCCGTATGTAATTTTGTTTGACGTTCTCTTGATATTTTGCATAGAAGTTCAACGGGGGTGGTAAGTGACCACCAGTGGCACCCGGTTTCCCTTATGTTGTACTTTATAGCTCAACAGAATTCTTCTTGGTGTGTGGGTGGCTTTCTGTATCTTACTGTCAATAATCCTTGCATTGTAACCCTGTTTTATAAAGTCTCCACTGAGTTTCCGGAGGTGCTTGTCACGGTCTGTCATGTCAGAACAGATGCAGTTGTATCTGATGGCCTGGCTGTATATGATGGAGTTCTTTGTGTGTTTTGGTTGGAAGCTATTGGTTTTCAGGTAGGTTGGTGTGTCTGTTGGTTTGGGTACAGGGATGTGTGGATGGAGTTATTCTTAATACTAATAGTTGTGTCTAGGAAGTAAAAGTTTGTGCGTGAGTGACTGTTAGGTTGATACTGGGGTGGAATATATTGTAGTTTTCATGGAATTTGAGAGGTTCCTCTTCACTGGCAGTCCAGATGATAAGAATATCATCTATGTAGCAGAGGTAGAGGGGTTTTATCTGGCAGGTGGACAGGAAGTCCTATTTTAATTTTCCCATAAACAGGTTGGCATATTGTGGTGATATTCGGGTACCAATTGCAGTCCCCATTTTCTGAAGGTAGAGGTCCTGACCGAACTTGATGTAATTGTGGGTAAATATAAACTGTAAAAGTTTTATTACCGTTCCATGGGCATGTTATTTTGTTCCAGATATTCTTGGCATGCTGCTGTGCCATCTGTGTGTGGAATGTTGGTGTAAAGAGATTCTACATTCATAGTGACCAGGATGGTGCTCACTGAAATGGGTCCCAAGTCAGTCTGTTTAAGAGATCTGTGGTGTCCTGAAGGAAGCTGGGTGTTCATTTTATCAGGGGTTTCAGGGTATTTTCTACCCAGCCAGAGATATTCACAGTGAGTGTGCTAGTTCTTGAAATTATGGGTCTTCCTGGGTTTCCTTCTTTGTTTATTTTTGGTAGCATGTAGAAGGAGCCTATTTTTGGATCTGCTGGTGTTAGGGTCTGTATCTGTTCTCCAATGTTGTAGGGAAGTTCTCTTATGATCCTATTAAGTTGTTTTGTATATTTTTTGTGGGATCATCTTGTAATTTCACATAGTATCTTTCATCAGAGAGTTTCCTACTTGCTTCTTGACTGTAGTCTGCAGTGTTCATAATAGTAACAGCCCCCCTTGTCTGCAGGCTTATTAATAATATCCTGGTTATTCTTTAGTGACTGTATGGCTTTCTGTTCCTTGTGGGTTAGGTTGGGTGTTAATTCACATTGTTTCTCCAGTATGTCTGCAGTGAGTCTATTTCTGAAGTTATCTATGTATCTGTCCAGTGTAGGGTTACTTCCTGGTTTTGGAGTCCAGGGGGATATTTTTGTGGGTGCATGGACATTGTGATGTTTCTCTGTGGTGTTGGGATCATGGAAGAATTCCTTGAGTCTGAGTTTTCTGAAAAATTCATCCATGTCGCTGCAGAGTGTTCCCTTGTCCACAGGTTTAGTGGAACAGAATGATAGGCCTTTTGAAAGTATAGATACTTCCTCTCTGGTTGCTTTGTGTGTGGAAAGGTTCACAATGCAGTTCTGTTCTGTTTGATTTATAGATTCTGCTGGGGAACCTTCTTTGTTTTGCAGTCTCTAGTTTCTTCCTCTTGTTGTTGATGAGGAGTGTTTGTAGTTTCTTGTAGTATTGGTTAAGGGCCTGTTGTATGTCCTCAGTGACTGGTCCAAGCTGTTCATTGAGAGTTGATATTTCTGCTTGTGTCTTTGATTTCCTGTTGTAGCAGATCCCAATAAGGTTGTTGCATAGCCTAGGGTAATTCTTGGTACATAGTTGCTGTGCAAACCTGCTGTTTAGAATGGACATCAGATTAGAAAGCTCAGTTCAGAATCAGGTTCTTTGATCAGTCAATGGTAAAGAAGTGATGTAAACTGCAGTCTTCCTCTGAGGAGTCCAAGGTATTTACAATCCCTGTGGGACTGTTGTAAAGGTTAATCCACAATGTGAAAATGTGACGGGAATTATCTGTCTCTATTCAGACCATTATGTAAATTAGTGTGAAACAGTCCCATCAGCACAGTCAATTTAATGTCCCTGACACTGTGTCCATTTTGGCAAAATGTTCTCCCACTGGTGCCTCTGTCTTTTTGTTGTTAACACTGGATCAGTGTAAATTAAACCTTTTATGTAATGGCTGTCCAGTTTCACCCACATAAAGAGCTGTTGGGAATTTTGCACACATGATGAGGTATATTACATTGAATGATTTGCAGGTGAAGGTACCACTGCTCTTATGGTGTAACTGGGTGTTTGAAATGGGTAGCTTGTCCGTGGTGTAAATTTGTGCACAGGCTTCATACCTCCTTTGTAAGCATTGAGATGTGACATTTTTTTGCATTTTTATTCAGGGCACTCCTTGCCATTAGTTGTTTTAGATTAGGAGGCTTTCTGAAGGAGATTAAGGGAGGCTGTGGGAATAAGTTCTTAAGTCTTTCATCAGTATGTAATGGCACCTGTTTTCCCCTATGTTGTTCTTTATAGCTCAACAGATTTTTTTCTTGGTATGTTGGTAGCCTTCTGTATCTTACTGTCAATAATCCTTGCACTGTAACCCTGTTTTATAAAGCCTCTCTGAGTTTCTGGAGGTGCTTGTTACAGTCCGTCATGCCAGAACAGGTGCAGTTGTATATGTATGTATATGTATATGATGGAGTTCTTTGTGTGTTTTGGGTGGAAGCTATTGTTTTTCAGGTAGGTTGGTCTGTCCGTTGGTTTACTGTACAGGGATGTGTGGATGGAGTTGTTCTTAATGCTGATAGTTGTGTCTAGGACGTTAATGTGTGTACGTGAGTGACTGAGTGTTAGGCTGATACTAGAGTGGAATTTATTGTAGTTTTCATGGAATTTGAACAGTTCCCCTTCACTGGTAGTCCAGATGATAAAAATATCATCTATGTAGCAGAGCCTAAATAAAGAAGACACTAAAGGGAGGAAGTAAAAGGCAGCACCTTGTTAGCTGTAGAAAAAGCAGGGGACGGTAGAGTAAAAGTGGTACCTTTATTGGATAATCGGTTATAGGATGCTAGCTTTCAAGACAGCGTAGTCCTCGTCTTCAGGCATACTTAAGGAGGCAAGAGAGACTGAGGGAAACACAGACCCTAGAAGGAGAATCAATTGGAGAACAAGCCCCTCAAATTAGCAAGCAAGAGCCCGTGATTGCCTCCAGTGGGTAATTGCTCTAACAGCGACATTGGTACTTCCTGGCTGTCGCTCTATGCAAGTCGCTGTTCTAAAAGGTCAATGTGGTTGTGATGTCATCTCTCTGCTCACCTGCCAGGCCTTTTAAACCTCAGCATGTCCTATTACCTGTGCCCTTTCGTGGTGTACCTGAGCCTAGTGCTGTGTTGGTCCATTGCTGTTCCTGTGTATTACTCTGGCTCCATCTGACTACCCGATCCGGCTCTGACTCCTGGCTACGTCTGACTACCTGATACGGCTCTGACTCCTGGCTACGTCTGAGTACCCGATACGGCTCTGACTCCTGGCTACATCCGAATACCCGATCCGGCTCTGACTCATGGCTACGTCCGATTACCTGATCCGGCTCTGTATCCTGGCTACGTCTGACTACTCTCCCTCTGTTGCATTACGTTGCTATTGCTAGCCTCGGCTACCCTGTGTTGCCTCACCTAACCTACTAGGTGCCGTTTTCCTTGCATAGGAATACCCTAGCGGTAGGGTATAGTTGCGCTATGAGCCACCTGCTTGGTGTGACTAGGGAAGTGCCGTGCACTGTCCTTCTATCCTGCTGCGAAGGTTACCTAGGGCTGTTTGGTTACTGCTATACCTGCCTAGTGAAGGGTTGAGGAAATGTCTTGCACTGTCCTCACACCTGGCCTCGAGAAGGTGGTATAGTTGCGCTACGAGTCACCTGCTTGGTGTGACTAGGGAAGTGCTATGCACTGTCCCTCTATCCTGTTGTGTAGGTTACCAAGGGCCATTCGGTTCCTGCTACACCTGACTAGTGAAGGGTTGAGGAAGTGTCTTGCACTGTCCTCACACCTGGCCTCGAGAAGGTGGTGGAGTTAGTCGCTATTGTGTTGCTCCAGAGTTCTGAGAGTCTTGTTCAAGTTGCCTGGGTACTCTAGCGTTAGGGTACAGATGTGGGTTACAACACTTGCCTAGTGAAGGGTGAAGAAAGTGTGTACTGTTCTTCCCTGGACTCGTGGGAGTGTACTATTTCTTACTGCTACTAAATAAACTAATGGTGAAAAACGCATACCCCATTCCATTAATTACGGAATTATTCGACCACCTGAAAGGCTCCTCTGTATTCACTAAACTTGATTTGAGGGCAGCATGTAACTTGATCAGAATCAAGGAGGGCGATGAGTGGAAGACCTCGTTTAACACTCGTAGTGGCCATTATGAGTATTTGGTTATGCCATTTGGGCTATGCAATGCTCCAGCGGTCTTCCAGGAGTTCATAAACAATGTTTTAAGAAGCCTTCTACAGTCCTGTGTAGTGGTTTACCTGAACGACATCTTGATACACTATCCTGATATCGAGACACATAGGAGAGATGTCACTACTGTATTGCAAAGACTGCGGGAGAACAAGTTATATTGCAAAATAGAGATGTGCGAATTTCATAAAGACCAGGTGCCCTTCCTGGGCTATGTTATTTCTGCTGGAGGTATTGCTATGGATACTGAAAAGCTCTCGGCAGTTTTGCAATGGCCACGTTCTGTGGGCCTGAAGGCCATACAAAGATTCCTCAGATTTGCGAATTATTACAGAAAATTAATTTGAAATTTTTCGACCTTGGTCAAACCCTTGACTGATTTAACTCATAAGGGTGCTAACCCATCGGTTTGGTCTCCCGAGGTCAACAGTGCTTTTGAAGCCTTGAAGTCTGCCTTCTCAATGGCTCCAGTATTGGTACATCCTAACACCACATTGCCTTTTACACTGGAAGTGGATGCATCTGAGACAGGTGTAGGGGCAATACTGTCTCAGTGATCCTAGCCTGGCAAGCCCCTGATGCCCTGTGTATTTTTTTCTAAAAAGATGACTAAGGCCCAAAGCCTATACGATATAGGGGACCGTGAATTGCTTACCATTATCCTTGCTCTTTGCGAATGGCATCACCTCCTGGAGGGGACAAAGGCTCCTATTTTGATCTTAATCGATCACAAAAGCCTGACATAGTTATCAGAGGCCAAAAGACTGTCACCAAGACAAGCCAGATGGGCTTTATTTCTATCTAGATTTAATTTTGTGGTTTCGTACCTCCCCGGTTCCAAGAATACTCGTGCAGACACCCTGTCTAGACAGTTTGGCCCAGACTGTGAGACAGAAAGTGAACCCGTTCCGATCATCCCTCCTGATCGCATTTTGGCTACAATATGTACTAACATTACTTCTCCCCTGGGCAAAGAGATTCTGGCTTCACAAAATAATGCTCCAATTGAGAAACCCAGTGGAAAATGTTTTGTAGCTGACAATCTCCACACTAAGCTGATTGAAACCTATCATTCGTCCAAAGCAGCTGGACACATTGGTCGGGACCAATTAATTTGGTCAATTTCACAGCTTTTTTGGTGGCCTAGTTTAAGGGCGGATTGTGCAGCCTTTGTGGAGGCTTGTTCTGTGTTTGCCCATGCCAAAGCTCCTAGACATCTCCCTCTAGGGCTGCTCCAGACAGTTCCTAATGGTGAACGCCCGTGGTCACACATTTCCTTAGACTTCATGGTGGAATTGCCTAGATCCAAGGGCTGCACAGTCATACTAATGATCATGGATCGATTCTCCAAAATGGCACATTTCGTTCCGCTTCAGGGACTACCCTCTTCTAAGGAATTGGCTATGGTATTTGCCAGGGAGGTATTCAGGCTCCACGGAGTGCCCCGGGTTGTGTTTTCTGATCGTAGAAGTCAGTTTGTATCGAGATTTTGGAGGGCCTTTTGTGAGCAGATGGGCATCAAACTGCTATTCTCTTCTGCCTACCACCCTGTAACGGTTTTCAGTACACTCAGAGGCAGGCAGTTTGATAAAACACAGTTTTATTGAAACAAGACAGAATAAAGTAACCCTCGTGGGTGCAGCAATAGTTAACAATCAGTACTGACACAGGACAGGTTACAGAACAACATTAACCCATACGGGTCCAGTATATATATCAGAGAGCAGTACATATACTGACACAGGTCAGGAACAGTTCATGTGAAACAGTGAGACACTGATGTATCGGTGCTATTAGGCCAGGAGGCTGGGAGGCACTAATAGCGAGGCCCAAGAAGCACTCACAGTGAATGAGCATCACAATAGCAACTAGGCCCAGGAAGGGTGAGCAAGGCCCTGGATGGATCATGAACTACTGGTAGTACTGCAACCGGAGGAATACGGGACGCCCAGGAATCAACACAGACTGCGACCCAAGGTAACAGTACCGGACAACAAATGTAACAACTCTAGGCTCGATGGCAACTGCCGGGTGACAGAGCCATATGAGGCGCCCAGGAGACCAACCTCAATTAAGGAGTAGTGACAAGCCAGAGTATAGTGTGCCAATAGAATAGCTCCTACCCGGGTGAGCACCGGACAGCCCTGGTAATAGACGCTCAGGCTTAATGGCGACTGATAGGAGTGGAGACTAACTGAGGCGCCCAGGAGACCAACCTCAGTGGCAATGCCAAGCGTATAGTGAGCAAACGAGATCTGCGTCAGCCCTGGGTAAGGAGGAAGGAGGCGGCAAGGCACAAATGGGTCACAGTCACGGAACGGTAATGCAGTACATGAGGCAACCAACTGGGCCAGCACGCTCAAGACAGAGTACAGCAGATACTCTCTACCGGACTACCGGACTTGGTAGTGCACCGGGCTGGAGGCACAAGAGCAGGAACGGAAGCCAATCCGGGTCGATGCACAGAACTAGAATGTCAGCCAGGCTGGGTCGGTACACGGAGCAGGAACGTCAGCCAATCCAAGTCGATACACGGAACAGGAACGTCAGCCAGGCCGGGATGGCACACGGAGCATGAACGTTAGCCAATCCAAGTCGGTACACTGAGCAGGAACGTCAGCCAGGCCAAGTCGGTACACGGAGCAGGAACAGAATCAGAGAGAGTAGTCAGGCAGTCCGGGTCATACACAGGATTTCACACGATAACAACAGCAAGCTCTTAGCAACGGGAACACCACGAAAGGGCCCTGTAGAAATGACAGGGCTCAGTACTTAAAGGCTACCACTGGGTGGAGCCATATCACGCTAGCCAATAAGAGAACTCAGGCACAATGCTGTAAAATGTCACCAGCAATACACGGGCACCGTAATACACCCCCAGACTAATGGTGCTGCGGAAAGAGCCAATCAAGGGCTGTAACAATTCTTACGCTGCTTCGCTTCTTACCATAATGATAATTGGGTTGACCTGTTGCCATGGGATGAGTTTGCCAGGAATTGTGCCATAAACTCCTCGTCCTAGAGCTCTCCCTTCCTGATGCATTTCAGGCACAGGAAATTCCAGCTCTGGATGAGCATATGGAGCAGGTCCGCTCCACATGGGCACAGGTTCAGAATACCTTTCAAAGGTCCTCAGAGAGATATCAGAGACATGCAGATCGCTGGAGGCGTCCTGCTCCTGTCTTTCAGGTGGGGGATAGAGTCTGGTTGGCCACCAAGAATCTGCACATGCAAGTGCCTTGTCACAAAATGGCTCCACGTTTCATAGGACCCTTCTGGGTGCTCCGCAGAATAAACCCTGTGTCCTATGCCTTAGACCTTCCCAGGAATATGTGCATTCACAACGTCTTTCATGTCTCTCTCCTGAAACTGCTGGTCTGTAACCGCTACTCTTCCACTCCTGTAGTCCTAGGTCCTGTACGCATTCAGGATGAGTATGAGATCCAAAACATTCTGGACTCCCGCAAGGTCCGGGGGCGCATCCAATATTTTGTCCACTGGAAAGGTTATGGTCCAGAGAAGCGTTTCTGGGTAAATCAGAATGATATTCACGCTCCCAGATTGCTGCTCAGATTCCATGCAAAATTTCCCAATAAGGTGTGGTCTCCTCAGCGAGGGTGGGGAGATCATTGAGTGTGGGGTACTATCACGGTGCCTGTGACTGCCTCCAATGGGTAATTGCTGTAACAGCGACATTGTTACTTCCTGGATGTCGCTCTATGCAAATCACTGTTCTTATAGGTCAATGTGGTTGTGATGTCATCTCTCTGCCCATCTGCCAGGCCTTTTAAACCTCAGCATGTTCTATTACCTGTGCCCTTTCGTGGTGTATCTGAGCCTAGTGCTGTGTTGGTGTATTGTTGTTCCTGTGTATTACTCTGGCTCCGTCTGACTACCCGATCCGGCTCTGACTCCTGGCTACGTCTAACTACCGGATCTGGCTCTGACTCCTGGCTACGTCCGACTACCCGATCCGGCTCTGACTCCTGGCTAGGTCCGACTACCTGATCCGGCTGTGTATCCTGGCTACGTCTGACCACTCTGCCTCTGTTGCGTTCCGTTGCTATTGCTAGCCTCGGCTACCCAGCGGCTCCTGTATCCTTGTTTGGGCCTTCCCTTACTGCGCTCGCTACCCGTTAGCAGTGCTTGCTTCGGTCAGTCCGTGTCACTGATCTCCTGTGTTCTGTCCGGTCCCTGTGTTGCCTCACCTAACCTACTAGGTGCCATTTTCTTTGCATAGGTATACCCTAGGGGTAGGATATAGTTGCGCTACGAGTCACCTGCTTGGTGTGACTAGGGAAGTGTCATGCACTGTCCCTCCAACCCTCTGCGAATGTTACCTAGGGCCGTTCGTTTACTGCTACACCTGCCTAGTGAAGGGCTGAGGAAGTGTCTTGCACTGTCCTCACACCTGGCCTTGAGAAGGTGGTATAGTTGCGCTACGATTCTCCTGCTTGGTGTGACTAGGAAAGTGCCGTGCACTGTCCTTCTATCCTGTAGTGAAGGTTACCAAGGGCCATTTGGTTCCTGCTACACCTGCCTAGTGAAGGGTTGAGGAAGTGTCTTGCACTGTCCTCACACCTGACCTCGAGAAGGTGGTGTAATTAGTCACTACAGTGTTGCTCTAGAGTTCTGAGAGTCTCGTTCAAGTTGCCTGGGTACTCTAGCGTTAGGGTACAGAAGTGGGTTACCACACTTGCCTAGTGAAGGGTGAAGAAAGTGTGTACTGTTCTTCCCTGGACTCGTGGGAGTGTACTATTTCTTACTGCCACTGTTGTATTTAAAATAAAGTTTATTTTACATTTTATCTGTACTTGTCAGTGTCGTTATTTCCTAGTCACTCCATGACAGAGCCCATTGAACCAGCTTTTGCAGGTAAGACTGTTGAGAGGTAATGTGCATTGCAAAGCAGGTCACTCAGGAAAGCTTCTCAGAGGGTTTGAACCAGCAGACAAGGAATTGACAGGAAAACAGCTTGAGACCAACCAAGACATCAGTACTGAAGAAGACCATGGGCATCCACATAATTTTTTTTTTTTTAGGGGGGGGCAAAATGCTATCCCTACTCACACTATGCCCAATTCTGCTGATGTCACAAAGAGGTGAGGGGTGGAGCATGGGCTGGTTAATAAATGGCAGGACTTTGAGAAGTGGCTAACATGTCCCTCCCATACACACACACATACACAAATATACATCCAGAATCTAGAAGCTATGTTTGGTGTTAGTAACAACAAATTAAAGGCATTTAAATTATATAACCAAACTGTTTAATTTGAAATATATTAACTTAAATGTGATTTGGAATATATTAATTTTAATATCTTAACAAAAATAATTAAATACCATGTATTAACATAAAAATGTAAAATAAACAAAATATATGTCAACCAAGTTATACATATACATGTGGTATAAAAACAAAGGCCTGCTTATGCTTAAAATGGTGTATATTTTGTGTGCGTGGCTATTCTAAATTAATTAGAGGAAAAACATGGCTGAACAAAGGAATACTAAAAGGCCAAATTTACTCTTGTTCTCTAGTGTAAAAAAGGCCTGGTCTTTAAAAGGGATCTATCACCCCTATACATGTTTGTCTAAAACGTTAGTTTATATAGAGACTAGCTGGAATAATTATTTCTTTTTTTTTTTAAGCATTTTTATTTTGCTAAAATCAAACTTGTAAAGATTACCCTGCCCCTTCCTTCTGGACAAACTGTGTTTACCAGCTCTGTACCGCAGTCTGTCACTCTTCCTCTGCTCCCCTCCCATGATCCAGCCTCCTCTGATGACTGAGGCTTTCGCCATTTAAGCTGGAGTGCTCTCTGGCCAATGAGAGAGCTGCAGCTTACAAGCAGAAAGCCTTTTAGGATGAGTGGCCTAAAAGGAAGTGGGGAGTTAGACAGTAGGTGGCATTACTAAGAGAAGGAAACAGGCTGGGAAAGGATGAGCGGCTAAAAGAAGACTACCCAAAAGCAGCATGTTTGGGATCACTACCTGTAAACACCCTTGTATGCCCTTGGGTGGCTAAACCTTTCCCCGGTGCAGGAGGGAGGTAATTCAGCTAATACTGTGTTGGGCTGGTGAAAAGGAGGGTGTCAGGTAAAACAGAGGGGAGGTTTAACCCTTCACGGAGTGGAACCTAGGGTGGGATGAGACAGACTTGTCCAGTACTTAGGGCTAATCTTTCAATGAGTAGGAGCTAGGGAGGGATGAAACAGACTTGGCCAAAACTTAGGGCTAACCATTCACTGAGTGGAAGCTAGGGAGAGATGAGACAGACTTGGCCAATACTTAGGGCTAACCCTTTACTGAGTGGGAGCCAGGGATGGATGAGACAGACTTGGCCTGTACTTAGGGTTAAAACTTCACTGAGTAGGCACTAGGAAGAGATGAGACAATACTGCAGGGCTAACCCTACACTAAATGGGAGTTAGGGAGGGATGAGGCAGACATGGCCAATCTTGCAGGACTAAGTCTTCACTGAGTGGGAGCTAGGGAGAGATGAGACAGACGTGGTCAATAGTGCAGGGCTAACCCTGAACTGAGTGGGAGCCAGGGAGGGATGAGACAGACATGGCCAGTATTGGAGGACTAGCCTTTCATTGAGTGGGAGCTAAGGAGATATGAGACAGACTTGGGCAATACTGCAGGGCTAACCCTACATTGAGTGGGAGACAGGGAGGGATGAGACAGACCTGGCCAAACTGAAGGGCTATCTCTGCACTGAATGGGAGCTAGAGAGAGATAAGACAGACTTGGCCAATATCGCAGGGCTAACCTTACACTGAGTGGGAGCCAGGGAAGGATGAGACAGACTTAGCCAAAACTGCAGTGCTAACTCTTTACTGAGTGGGAGCCAGGGAGGGAAGGATGAGCAGACACTTCATCAATACTGCAGGGCTAACCCTTTACTTAGTGGGAGCCAGGGAGGGATGAGACAGACTTGGCCAATACTGCAGGACTGACCCTGCACTGAGTGGGAGCTAGGGCGGGATGAGTTACATAGTAGTTTAGGTTGAAAAAAGACTTGTGTCCATCAAGTTCAATCCTTTTCCTATTCCTGTTTACCGTCGTTGAGCCAAAAGAAGGCAAAACCCCTCAATACACCAATTTAAAAATCTGTTTTGAATGAGGGGAATTCCTTCTTTATTTCAAATGGCACTCAGATTTCTCCTTGGATCAACAAGCACTAAATAAATTTTAATCCCAATACTAACATTCATAGCCCTCTATGTTCTGTTCTTTTAAAAAACTTGGACAAACCTGGCCAATATTGCAGGGCTAAACCTGCACTGAGTGAGAGCTAGGGAGGGATAAGACAGACATGGCCAATATTACAGGGCTATCCCTTCAATGAGTGGGACTTGGGAGGGATGAGACACACTTGGCCAAATCTGTAGGCTAACTCTGCAGTGAGTAGGAGCTAGAGTCGGATGATACTTGGTCATTCTTGCTCTGGGTGAGCAAAACATTGTGGGCCATTCAGGGGGGCACAGCCCACTGGGTGACACCCGATCCCTGATAGGAAGATCTGTCCTTGGTTTGTTCTGGCAGTCCTCCACTTGTTTGTGTCTTTGGTCAGGGCTGCCATCAGAAATCACAGGGCGCAAGTGACAGGGACCCCACAACAGGTACATTGCCTGCTCATTCTCCCCTATACTTAAATGGACTTTTAAACCCATGAATGCTAAATATGTCTCAAGTGCTTTTTGTAGCTAAACTTTGGAGACCTTGCTAGCATTCTAAGGGTTAAACGCCTTTTTTAAATCAGTATACATTTTGGACATTTTTATTTTCCCTATTTCAGTTGGTTTGCTCCAAAATTGATAAAAAATGACACAATTATAGGTAAAAATAACTGCACAATAGGTGGAAAATAAAAACACCTCTCTAGCATTCTATGGGTTAAAAGCCAAATTTAAATAAAAGTGAATTTTGGAAATATTAATTTGCCCCCCACAGTGCAGATGGTTTGCGCCAGGATTGCACAGTTTTGACTTTAACCCTTTGAGTACCAGAGGGGAGCAAGACACGTTGCATTGCACATCCCTCTGGCACTCAAAGGGTTAAGGCCATTTGTTCTATGCTGCTGACAACATGACCACAAGATCTTGCAAACCAGTGTGCACCCTCTGACACGCAAAGGGTTAAAGTCAATTTTGTGCAATTCTGGAGGGACAAATTAATATTTTCGCAATATTTACAATGATAGAAATAGGGCTTTTAACCCCTAGAATGCTAGAGAGATATTTTACTCCATTTTGACTATGAGATGGGCATAGATTATAAGCATATGTACAAACAGAGTGGCATATGGAGAACTTGATTGGCAAAACAGGAGAAACACAAAAAGGACAATGGGAGATCAGAGAGTCAAATGTGGGGCAAAAGAGAGGTACCAGAGAAGCAACTGGAGGGTAAAGAGCACAGTGTGTGTGTGTGTGTGTGTGGGGGGGCAGAATAAGGGAGAAGGTCACAATAATCACCCTACCTGATCGTAGAGTCAACAATTACTGGAGAAGAGGCTGAGAGGACAGGAAGGAAGCATGTGTGATGTCAAGTCCTCACCAGGTCACCTGACTCACAGCATGGGAGGTCCTCCTATCAGGATCCAGACAACTGAGGCAGAAAGTGGAAAGGCAAGCGGAACTAAGCAGTACTGAGCATCCCTCAACTCACCACTGTACAGACAGCTAAATAGTGAGTCCAGGCAGCACTGCAGCATATCAAATGCTTGACACTGCTGAGGTCTGCTCTGGTGCCTGTGTCTCCCTTTTCATTGCATGCATTCAGCACTCCCCCATTTCATCCTGTCCCCCTTCACTTAATGTTTTTTAGAAAGTGTCCTCCTCACTGTACAGGCAGCTCTCTGCTCAGTGCTTCTATGCTTGCATGGGGAGGGGAGTCTGTCATCTAACTGCAAGCTATTCAATCCGGCAGACAGACTCCATGCAAGTATAGAAGCACTGAGGAGGGAGCTGCTGTGCAAAATGTTCTACTGATAGACAGCAACATATTAGTACCTTTGTCTGGAATCTATCCAGACCAGTGCAATTCATCTGCTCCTCCTTTACTCTGTTCCTGCTCTGTTTTCCACTTAATGGTTTGGCTGTGGTAGGTCCCATCCCAGAAGCAGGTTGCAACCTGCTTTTTACCCCAACATCATGCGCTTCTTCTCTCCTGCCTAATTCTGACTGGTTCCCTCCTGGGGGGGGGGCAAGTGCCCCCTCTTGCCCCCCCTACAGACACACATGTTCATCATCTCTCTCACACTCTCAACTTCATCTGTATCTGAAGAAGAGGTGACTGTTGGAGGGATATATTCTAGATCTGCATCATCAGTTATCATTAGGCCATCCTCAGCATCGCCCACCGCTTCTTGCCCACTACCATTATATTCCTCTAAGATTTTAGAGGCGTCAAATAATGTCTTTTTAATTTCACAAAGTTCGCTACTACTTTGAGGACAGGCCTATTGGTGCTTGTTTGTCACACTGTCAGATGCAGCAGTTGGTTCAGCTGATACCCCTTCCTCCACTATTCCATTGCCATCATCAACACTAGAATGGGACTCATTGTCATCTTCAGTGTTCTTCTTATAGTTTTTTTTTTTTTTTTTTTTTTTTGTACTGTTGCTGGTGGGAAGCTTTGTTGGGAGCCTTGACAAACTGCACCCTTCCTGGGAAGAGAGGGATCATCATTTTTTTATTGCACATGCTGTAGCAACCACGGTTTCAGTTAGTTTTTGAACTATTACCATGTCTGCATTCTTCACCTTCCCCCCTCCCCCTGCCCCTTGTGCATTTGCTGGTCATTACTCAAATACTGTGTGTTTTTACTCTCTACAGTACACAACTGATGGAGTATGATATCTTGCTTTAGCCCTCAACAGAATTTTCAATGTTTTCTGCTGTCTATCAAGTCTGCATCAGTCAAAAAGGTCTTTTTAAGTTGTCCATCCTATATTATCACAGCACAGAGACAATAACAGCAAGATCAGCAAACAAATTGGACCCAAACTGCCTGTGTCTGGCCAGTCAGTCACCCCGAATTTTGGAGTATTTGGGGCCAACCTCTTTCCTCCCTTCTTTTCCACCAAAGTGCCCTCAGATATCCTAATACAGAGAACAAATGTCCTACCTAAAAGACTCCTTAAACTAAGCTTCAAACAAGAACGTGCTGCATTTTCCTCTCACAGAATGACATGCTATGAGAGTCTGGCACCCTTTTATTTGCATGCAAGAAAAGTAAAGAACACTTTCATGTGGTGTGGAAAACTTTTTCTTCCCATTGATTTCAATGTAGTGAACTAGTCGAATAAAGCGGGAAAACTGCAATTTTCACAAGAAATTATTAACCTAGTTGGAAGTGCCATTTTTTGCTTACTTTGGTTTGAGATGATTTTTTTTGCCATCCCTAGTTGTCAGGTGCATCTTGGGTCTGGTGATGTTGCACACGTGATCTTGTTGAGATTGACATATGTGTGTCTTGTGTTGTGATGTGTTAAACCCTGTTGTTCCTGGGTATGGTGTGTAGGACTGTATCGTGTTGTTTTGTTAAGCCCTTGTCCCTGGTGGGCTGATTTTTTGCTGTTTGTCTGGGACTTGTTTGTAGGGCATGCCCATGTGTTTGCTTGGCTTTGCAGGAGTTAATAGTGCCATTGGTGTTCTTGTGCTGTGTGTTGTGTGAGCTGATTTTACCTGCTTTTTTTTGTCCAAAGGTATTTTTTTTTTGTCCATTGTGTGCTGTTCGCCAGTAAAACTGGGTCTAGAGTTTCAGTTGTTAAATGTATCAATTTATCATTCTCTGGCACTACTGCCAGGGCTGGTGCAAGGATTTTTGCCACCCTAGGCAAAACCTCATTTTGCTGCCCCCTTAGCTCCACCCCCTGTGTCCTGCCCCTTTATGTCCCACCCTACTTATAGGCCATGGAATAAATATACCTAATAATATACCTAATTTCAGTACAAAGATATTTATGTATATATTATTAACAGAACATTATTATTTTCTGATGTTGGCTGTTTTAAGCCTAAAATCAATCATTAGTAGACAGGGCTGCCATTCAAAATGTTTGGGCCCAGTACCTAACCTAACCTAAAACCCAGGGTCCAACATAGTATATTACACGAGACCTGCAGGACAGTACATTACTTTATGAAACCAGGCAAGACATTGAGCAGTTGTGGGACCACAATTCCAGTAATTCTCAGCAAGCTGTCAGGCAGCTTAGGATGCGGTTAGTGTTAGTCCATTTATAGCTGTGGGGGTGATGGATGCTCGGGCTGCCTTCCTGAAAGAGGGGCAAGAGTGAAAGGAGGACAAGGATGGATGTAGGGTGAGAGGTCAAGATGAATATGAGGATTAGGATTAATGTGAAGGTTGATAGCAGAGGATGAAGGGTGACAAGCAAAGTTTAATGCCTCTGTTACCTTTTTACAAGTTGCTTCTACTGCTGCATTGCACTAGCTATTTCCTTCCAGACAAGGAGAGAGAGAGAGAGTGTGTGTGTTTGCTTTTAACCCACTGAATGCAAGAGGGGTTGTCCAGTGTGTGTTGCTTTGCAATGCGTTGGATACCCCTCTGGCACACAGAGGGTTAAAGCTGTATCTTCACAAGAAGTTTTGGAGTGCCAGAAAGATATACAGTACATTGTATTAAAACTCATTGGACACCTTTCTGGCACTTAAATGGTTGAAAGAGGAATAATCCTGTAATTAGCATGGAGATCTCTCTCAAAAAACACAAAAACAAAAAAAAAATGACAGCTCCTTTCTAGATCTGTCAGCAGTTGCAGAGATTTATTCTATTTAGCGGTGCTTTAACTGTTTTTCTTTTGTTTCTTGTTCCATCCCAATTAATCTTGACTGGGGGAGAAAGGTCACCAAATGTCACAATATACACACAGAACATGTAATAAATCTCAGCAGCTACATAGACGGAAAAAGGAGCCAAACTACTTGTGATAAGAATGGGCTCAGTGTCAGTGCACCGTTTTCCCTTATAAATCGGTGCCTTGGAAGCTCCAGAAACAAACTCTTTAATGGCAATAATTCTTCTGTTTAACATCTTGAGAACCAGAGGGGTTTGTAACACACTGTAAAGCAAAGTGTTGTACACTCCTGTGTGTCTTAGGGGGTTAACATACAAAGTAAATATATTACACCTATGTATTGTGCATGCTCTCCCTTTTAGGAACAAACGGGAGTGTGCTTTAATGTTTGGTGAAGCTGCCAGCCCGCCCAATTGTCCCCTGTTGCCATTTGGTTAACTTAAAGGAGCAGTAAACTTCTTTTTATGAAAAAATATATATTGTAGGGATTTTCCTATTGAGTAAAATAAGGGCACTCCCACTGTCGAGAGGTTTATATTTCTAGAGTTATTACAGTTTAAACCCATGGTTTTTTACATTAGCAGTGCCCTCTAGTGGTCACATTCTAATTAGATTTCCTGGTAGATTCTAATGGAGAGGAAAGTCAGAAAAGTCAGAGACATACAGTTCTCCATAGAATGTGATAGAAACTGCCTGTCACTTCCTGTCAGTTAGAACTATCAGGAAGTAAAGCACAGTAAATTCACTTCCTGATTATTTAAACTGCTATAAATGTTGAATAAAAAATCTGACAGCAGTGGGAGTGACCTTGTTTTATTCAGCAGGAAATGCTCTATAATATATGTGTTTTCATAAAAAAAAGTTTACTGCTCCTTTAAATAAACTTACCTGCTGTCAGCTTCTGCTCTCTCTCTCTCTCTCTGCTCCATGCTGTGCACCTATCAGCAAAACAGATAGTCATCTTGAGGAGAGAGAGCCAGAGGAGGACTGCACATCAGCATGCACTTCTGTTACTGTGTAACTGGAACTTTCTTCACTCCCATCACTAGAGCATGAAGCACAACAGCGTTGCATCACAGGCAGTCAATGAGAGAGAGCACTCCTCTCTCATTGGTTGCAGTGCGACATCATTGAACATGCGAGGAAGGTACTGGACAGTGGGGCACATCAATGCTGTCAGTACCTTTCACAGTCAGACACAGCCGCCACCGAAGTACATGTGGCTCTAGTCTGCCTGCCCCTGCGCCACCATAGATGTGCACCCTAAGCTGGTGCCTAACTTGCCTATAGGTGGCGCCGGCCCTGACTACTGCACACAATTGAATGGGTCCTGGGAATAGCTGTTCCATTGTTTTCAGTGTGGAGAAGAAGTCAGAGATGCTCAACTAGACTAATGAGCCTGCAAGGATTTGCAAAAAGCTCACTGGGACTGTGTGTTCACATCCAGGTCCTGCCAAAATGACAGTCCATTCAAGAAATGCCAGACAATTCTTCTCTGAACAAGAGAAAAAGCTAACCCCAGACGTACGTTTCGGCCTTATTGTGCCTTGTCGGTTAGGTGCAGCTGATTCCTCTAGGCACTTGCGAGCAAGGGGTCCACATCTGGATTCCCCCATTACCCTTAGGGTAATGAGCAGAGATGCTCATCTTGGCTTATGAGCCTGCAAGGGTATTCAAAAAGCTCACTGGGACTGTGTCCTCGCGTCCAAGGTGCAATCTCTTTTAACTCACAAATGTCAGACACAAAGAAGAAATATTCTGAAGCATATTATACAGAACAATTCTTGTCTGAACAAGGGAAACAGCTAACCCCAGACATATGTTTCGGCCTTATTGGGCCTCATCAGTGAGGTACAGCTGATCTCTCTAGGCACTTGTGAGCAAGGGGTCCACGTCTGGTTTCCTCCATTACCCTTAGGGTGACTAACCCTAAGAGAAATTTACATACACAGAGAAGAAGTCAGAGTTGCGGTTCAGGAGCCTGCAAGGGTATGCAAAAAGCTCACTGGGACTGTGTCCTCGCGCCCAGAGTGCACTCTCTTTTAGCTCACAAATGCTATACACAAAGAAGAAATATTCTGAAGCGTATCATACAGGTCCTGCCAAAATGACAGTCCAGCCATGAAATGCCAGAAAGTGCTTCTCTGAACAAGGGAAACAGCTAACCCCAGATGTACGCCCTTGCTCACAGTGCTTAGAGGGATCAGCTGCACCTCTCCGATGAGGCCCAAAAAGGCTGAAATGTACGTCTGGGGTTAGCTGTTTCACTTGTTCAGAGAGGAATTGTCTGGCATTTCAGGGCTGGAATGTCATTTTTCAGGACCAGTATGATGCGCTTCAGAAGATTTTCTCTCTGTGTATTGGCACTGGTGAGCTAAAATAGATTGCACCCTAGGTGCCGGACCCAGTCCTAGTGAGCTTCTTGCATGTATTTGCTAGCCCATGAGCCTAGCTGAGCATTTCTGACCTTACTTTCTGTATATTGTTTTCTGTGGGCAAAATTGGAATGCCTATTGTGATTTTAAAACTGCCGTTAGCTGTTCATAGGACATCTAATTGTATGGCTTACTATGCTTACAAAACTGCCGTCTGCTGTTTTTTTATTTGTATCGGAGGTTATTCAATTGAGGCCTAAAACTCAGGCACATAATTTTAACATCACCCTGCCAGAGAGGCATCCAGCAATGCAACACAATGTATTGCATACCTCTGTGGCCCCAAAGGGTCAAATTCTACTAGCAGAATATTTTTATCAGTGGTTTATAAATTATGCTCTAGGCTCTAGTAGAGCTCTTTGAAGTGAACTAGAACTCTTTGAAGTGAACTAGGAAATGTACACAAGATTAATTACCTTTTCACGCTCCAGTGAAAGAGATGGCTAGGTCTACAGAATGTACACATATCATGGTGCCCGTAATTCTGCCTGAGCGACATTCCTACTTCCGGGTTTGCTTTGGCTGCTTCTTATTGGTTCTGGGTTTGTTAGCCCCTCCCAGGGCTTGCCTTTATATACGCCCTCCTGTCACTATGCCGGTGCCCTTTCATGGTGTTCCTGACCTGACGCTTGTTCCTGTGTTCCTGTTCCGTGTATGATCTGGTTTCGTCTGACCTTGCTCCTGTCTCCACTGCCCGTATTATTGGACCCGGCTTGCCTGACTACGACCCGTTACCGATTTGGCTGACTATCGCTCTCTGTGTACCGATCCAGGCTTTGGCTGACTACCGCTCTCTGTGTACCGATCCAGGCTTTGGCTGACTTCCGCTCTCTGTGTCCCATTCCAGGCTTTGCCTACTCACCTAGCGTCCGCTTGTTGCTAGTGCTTCTGTTGTCCCTGTCCTGTGCCCTCTGCCTTTGCCTTAACGGTCGCTTGCCATTCGGTGCTTATCCATTGCCTCCGGTTGCGCTACCTGTCAGCCGTGCCTCATTGCAGCCTCCGTTACATGCTATACAGCCTGTGCCCTCTGGTCACTAGAAGTTCTACCACTTGTCAGTCTGCTCTTACCCGCTACCTCCGGTTGTGCTACCTCTCAGCCTGTGCCTCCTTGCAGCCTCCATTCGCATACTAACAGCCTGTGCCCTCCGGTCACTAGCGGTGCTATCACTTGTCAGTCTGCTCTTTACCGCTGCCTCCGGTTGCGCTACCTCTCAGCCTGTGCCTCCTTGCAGCCTCCGTTTGCATACTATACAGCCTGTGATCTCCGGTCACTAGCGGTGCGACCACCTGTCAGTCTGCTCTTATCCGCTGCCTCCGGTTGCGCTGCCTCTCAGTCTGTGCCGCCTTGCTGTCTCCGTTTGTATACTATACAGCCTGTGCGCTACAGTCACTAGCGGTTCTACCACCTGTCAGTCCGCACTTACCTGCTACCTCCGGTTACGCTATTTAGAGCAGTCTGCATATATCAATACCTGTTGCGCCCCATGCAGATGGTGCCTACTCTGCGTGCCTCCGGGCACTTCCTCTATATACTCGCTGGTGCTATTTCTTGGGCTGCCTTATCCGGTTATAGGTAAGGCCGGTAGAGCCTCCTCATTATTCTCATTGGTACCATTTCTTGGGCTGCCTTACCCGGTTATAGGTAAGGCCGGTAGAGCCTATTCACTTCCCTATTTTGGGGTGTCTGCCCTGCAGTATAGTTCCCTCTTAGGGCCTCTCCGTACCTGTACTGCTGAGGTTTTGTTCCTGTCTCTGTTCCAGTCATTATTGCATATTTTGATAACTGTTTGTGCCCTGACCTGTGTCACATTCAATATTACTATCCACTGTTTGAAGTCTGGACCCGTGAAGGGCATCTCTGTTCTTTATTGAGTTGTTTAATAAAGCTTCATTGTTTTATCTTACCCAAATTGTCTGAGTGTTCAATAAAACTGTGACAACGCGTTAACTCTGAGCTGTGGCTTGGACTGTGACATGTAATTCATATCATATAATCCCACAAAATAAAAATATTTTTGGTCCCTTTGGATGCCAGGAGGCTGCAGGTCTCATTGTAAGCAACGGGTTGTGTATGCCTAGGAGATCAATGTGCTCTCCTCCTTCACTTTTACATGAACTTCCAGGTCAAAGAGGGTGAGATCAGGGCAGCCTCACAATATCACCCATAACATGGTCACATGATGGCGTGAGAAGACTTTCCTTGATCCTGCTCACTACAAATGGGGGTATGAGTGAGTCTGTTGCTCTCCTGTGTTGCAATTATTGATCTTCCAGAACGATCAGAGGGTTCCTGATATCCCCCCAATAAGGTGTGATAAAATAATAATAATAACAAAACAGTCCAGTGTGTGTCACAGGGTCATTCAGAGTATTGATATGCAATGCGCTGATACCTCTGTGACACGCAAAATTATTTTTTGCAGGGGGGTATCAGGAGGTCTGAATAAAATGTATACAAAACAAATTAACTCTGTGGGTGCCATGGGGGGCATACAACATATTGCTTTGCAATGCTTTGTCTGTGATACCCAATGGATTAATTTCTTTTAAAATTAATTTTATACAGATCTCGTTTGGAAAGCATTAAGATAGGCCCTGATGCCCCCTCACAATGAGGTCTGAATAAAAAATAATGAAAAAAAAAATGTAATTATGTGTGTGCCATGAGGAGGCAGTTAGTGTGCAAAGCAATGCATTGAAACCCCTGTGGCACACAAAGGATCATTATTTTTTTTATTTTTTTTTTTTGCATTGCTTTTTTTTTTTCAGACCAAGTTGATACCCCCTGATGAGGTTTCAATAAAAAAAAATAATGAAAAGAAATTAACCGTGTGTGTATTCTACAGGGCAGCGTCCAACTAGGAAGGGGGAAGGGTATATATAGCAAAAATTGGGTAGATAGATAGGAACTGGGTCCAAGTAAATGATCATGGGGGTAGAGAAGGGGTGGGGATAAATATAGTGAAAAGGGATGAACTATTAAATAAACATGTCGAAAAAAGGCATGTAGGTGGAAAATATGTAAAGACTTGATTGTATGCTGGCAAATGCAAGAAGTATAATAGAGTGGGAGAAGTAGAATTGTTGCCGGTTAATGAGCATTTGGACAAAATTGGTATAACTGAAACATGGTGGAATGATACACATGATTGTGCTGTAAATATAGAGGGCTAGTCCCTGTTTAGGAGAAACAGGATTAATAGAAAAGGGGGAGGTATGTGCTTATATTTGAAATCAGAGCTAAATCCAATTTAAAGGGGTAATATTAGTGAGGAAACTGACCATAATGTGGAGTCATTGTGGGGAGAAATTGAGACTAAATGTGGTAGGTATATGCTACAAACCACTAAATATTGATGAGAATGTTGAGACACAGATGAGAGTTGGTACCGTGTTAGCCGTATAAATACAGGAGGCAAATATAGTTTTTGATACCTTTTATTGGCTAACTAAGCAGATTTAAATGCAAGCTTTCAAGACCTTCGGTCTCTTCCTCAGGCATGTTATACAGATAAATATGAAAACATCTCTCTTAAATACAAGTACACATCACATTGTTTAGCATGGAAATCAGATAAGAGAATGCAGTCCAGATCCAGATATCTTTGATCAGTCAATGGTAAATTGCACTCTTCCTCTGAGGCTTTAGAGGTATTTACGATACTCTTGGGTCTGTGGAAAGGTCAGTCAACTAAATTATATTTTGCAGGGTCAAGCCTGGTTAGTACTTGGATGGGAGACCTCCTGGGACTACCAGGTGCTGTAGGCTTTTGCTTAGAAATTATATTTTGACATAAATTCCTTATCCCTGTTCAACCCACTACAAATTGCATTCAATTTTAACATTAATTTTACCTCCCATACCTTTCTGTCCCTCTGAGTGCGAAACAGTCCCATCAATACAGTTAATTTAATATCCTTGACACTGGACCGTGACAAGCACCTCCAGGAACTCAGAGGAGACTTCATAAAACACGGTTACAGCGCAACTATTATTGACAGTCAGATACAGAAGGCTACCCAAATACCAAGAAAAAATCTGTTACACTACAAAGAACAACATAAGGGAAACCGGGTGCCACTGGTGGTCACTTACCACCCCCAGGTTGAAGTGCTACGCAAAATTTCAAGAGAACTTCAAAAGAAATTACATACAGATGAAAGACTCAAGAACATATTCCCACAGCCTCCCTTACTCTCATTCAGACAGCCTCCAAATTTGAAACAACTGATGGTGAGGAGTGCCCTGAGTAAAAATACAAAAAATGGCACATCTCCCTGCCTACAAAAGAGATGTGAAACTTGTGCACACATTTACACCACGGACAAAATACCAATTCCAAACACCCAGTTACACCATAAGATCAATGGTACCTTCACCTGTAAATCATCCAATGTAATATACCTTATCATGTGTGCAAAATGCCCAACAGCTCTGTATGTGGGAGAAACTGGACAAGCACTACATAGGAGATTTAATTCCCACAGATCCAGTGTTAATAACAAAAAGACAGAGACACCAGTGGGAGAACATTTTTGCCAAAATGGGCACAGTGTCAAGGATATTAAATTAACTGTATTGATGGGACTGTTTCGCACTCAGAGGGACAGAAAGGTATGGGAGGTAAAATTAATGTTAAAATTTAATGCAATTTGTAGTGGGTTGAACAGGGATAAGGAATTTATGTCAAAATATAATTTCTAAGCAAAAGCCTACAGCACCTGGTAGTCCCAGGCGGTCTCCCATCCAAGTACTAACCAGGCTTGACCCTGCAAAATATAATTTAGTTGACTGACCTTTCCACAGAGCCAAGAGCTTCGTAAATACCTCTAAAGCCTCAGAGGAAGAGTGCAATTTACCATTGACTGATCAAAGATATCTGGATCTGGACTGCATTCTGTTATCTGATTTCCATGCTAAACAATGTGATGTGTACTTGTATTTAAGAGAGATGTTTTCATATTTATCTGTATAACATGCCTGAGGAATAGACCTAAGGTCTTGAAAGCTTGCATTTAAATCTGCTTAGTTAGCCAATAAAAGGTATCAAAAACTATATTTGCCTCCAATGTTGAGACACAGCAGCTATTGCAAATGAGGAATGCTGCTCAGCTTGGGCATACTATAATTATGGGAGATTTTAACTAGCTGGATATCAACTGGAAAAATGAGACCTGTCAGAGTACTAAGGCAAGCAGGTTTGTGAGCATATTTTGGGAAAGCTACATGTCACAAATGGTGGACGTGCCAACAAGAAACAACAATGTATTGGACCTAGTGATAACGAATAACACAGACATGGTATCCAATATTAAAGGGATAGTAATACTTCGTTTTAACTTTATTTTGTAGGCATTAAAAAAACATGAAGAATTATATAAGTCTTATCTCTCAAACCTTTATGGTTTATGAGATATTCACAAGCAAAGTTCTCCCTCCTGCCCCTTTTACCTAGTGTAAACAATCTCTTCTCAGATGTGGAATGCAGTCTATAGACCAGACAGATAACAGAAGGGGACACTCTTATTCCTATGAAAACAATGAAATCCCTGCCCCCCTTGACAAGCTTTTCAGGTTTTTCCCTTATCTTAATTGAAGATTGTCCCTCTCTGCAGTCTACCTGGGCACCTCCCTTCTGCTCTAGCTGAACAGTGTGACATCAGTAAAAGGGGTGGGAGGGGAACACTTTGTCATTGAATTACTCTGGAACTACAACTCTGACAGAATTGAAATAACACTCTCCAAAGTCCAAATACTATGATGATTAATTAGAGCTGCTTTTATTATGAAACATTACTATCCCTTTAAGTTAAGTGAACATTTGGGAAACAGTGATCACAACATGGTTACATTTGAGATCAGTTTGGCAAAGAAAAACTGTATAGGTTTAAACAAAACTCTTTATTTTAAAAAAGCTTTAAACTTCAAATTGTTAAAAGCTTCAATGCAACGCTTAGACTGGGATACATTATTTAAAGGCAAAAAAACTGAGGAAGAATTCAAATTTAGGATGCAGAAATGTACACAACAGTATTTACCAGTCGGGAACAAACGCAAAAGAAGTAGATCACAGCCAATGTAAATGTAAAGAAGGAAATGTCAAAGAAAAAAAACATTTAAACTATTTAAGTCTGAAGGAACAGAACATTCTTTCTTTAAATACAGGAATGCAACAAAAGATTGCAAAAAAGGCAATTAGGGTAGCAAAAATAGATAATGAAACTCAATTGCAAGGGAGAGCAAGACTAATCCAAACATGTTTTTGAAACATATAAATGGCAAAAACTTAAGAGGGAGTGCATTGGACCTTTCAAAAATGTGATGGGTGAGTTGATCAGATATGATAAGGGAAAGGCCGATGTTCTAAACACTTTCTTTGTGTCAATAATATACAAGGGAACAAGGAATGGTAGAAGAGCCACATCAAGTAACAAATAAAACAATACAATTATCAGATATTAGGTTAACACAAGAAAAGGGTCATGGGAAGACTGAAAAAATAAAGACTTATAAAGCACCAGGTCCACTCCTAACGGTATACATCCAAGGTTTCTTCAGGAACTCAGTGCAGTGTTAGAAAGACCCCTCTTTTTACTGTTTAAAAATTCTCTCACCACAGGCTCAGTACCACAAGATTGGCGTAGAGCCAATGTATTGCTTCTATTTAAGAAGGGAACGAAAATAGAACCTGGGAATTATAGAACTGTAAGTCTGACCTCTGTAGTGGGAAAACTGCTAGAAGGGAATAATAAGGGATTATATTCAGGATTACACTGCAAAAATAAGATTATTAGCAGGATTCAACATGGTTTTATGAGGATAGATCATGCCAAACTAACCTTCAGCTTCTACGAAGAAGTAAGTATCAACTTAGGTAACGGTAAGGCAGTTGGTGTAGTATATCTAGATTTTGCAAAGGTATTTGATACAGTGCCACACAGAAGGTTAGGGTATAAAATAAGGAAATTGGGGCTAGGGGATAACCATTGTAATTGTATAGAAAACTGTTTGAAGGATAGGGAACAGTGTGTGGTTGCAAATGGACAATTCTCCAATACAGTTAAAGTTGAGAGAAGGGCACCTCAGGGTTCAGTACTTGGTCCACTACTTTTTAATATGTTTATAAATGACGTGACCAAATGATGTGAGAGGCTCTGAGCATGAACAAAGCAATGTTCCCTCTTCTACTGCTAGTCACCGCTCAAGAGCATCACCTTTTAGCTGTATAGTGCCATTACAGAGGAGACATTTCCACATACTTATTAGACTAATACCACTCATAAGTGCGGTATAGATCCAAAATGATGGGCATATCCCCTCTGCATGGGAAATGGAAATACCGGCTAACACCAGACATATGATTCAGCCTTGTTTGGGCCTAATCAGTGAAGTGCAGCTGGTTTCCCTAGGCACTGAGAGCAAGGGGTCCACATCTGGATTATCCTTTACTCTTAGGGTGAAACCATAAGAGTTAAAAAAATATATATATATTATATATATATATATATATATATATATATATATATGAGGCTCTGAGCAAGAACAAAGTAATGTTGCTTGTTCCACGGCTAGTCACCACTCAAGAGCATCATACTTTAGCTCTGTACTGCCATTACAGAGGAGAAATTTCCACATGCATAATAGACTAATCTCACCCATAAGGGAGTCCCCTCTGCATGGGAAATACCAGCTAACCCCAGATGTACATTTCAACCTTGTTTGGGACTTATCAGTGAGCTGCAGCTGGTTTCCCTAGACACTGAGAGCAAGGAGTCCACATCTAAGACTATCCTTTACTCTTAGGTTGATGTGAGAGACTAACAAAGCAATGTTGCCTGTTCTATGGCTAGTCTCCACTCAAGAGCATCACATTTTAGCTCTCTAGTGCCAATGAATATTCTTATGGGGTCTCCCTAAGAATTAATGGTAATCCAGATGTGGACCTCTTGCTATCAGTGCCCAGGGAATCCAGCTGCATCTCACTGATGAGGTCCAACAAGGCAGAAACATACGTCTGGAGTTAGCTGGTGTTCCTCTGCAGAGGGGACTTGACTGTAATTTTGGAACTAGACCGCCTTTTTGGGCAGGAATAGTCTAATATGTAAATAGATATTTCTCCTCTGTAATGGCACTAGAGAGCTAACACGTAATGCTGACTAGCCGAAGAATAGGCCATTGTGCTGTTTGTTCATCCTCAGAGGTCTCTCACATTTTGCATGCATATTATAAATGACCTAGAAATAGATTTAGAAAGCAAAATACCGATAATTGCAGATGACACTAAATTATGCAGTGTAATTAATTCAGGATGCTTTTTCTCTACAGAGGGATTTACATAAAATGGCAGAGTGGGCAACCAAATGGAATATGAAGTTTAATGTGGGAAACTGCAAAGTCATGCATTTGGGAACAAAATATCCCAATGCTACTTATGAACTTAACCCCTTCAGTGCCAGAGGCTCGGGCCATTTTCTGAACCCTGCAGGCCAGACACTTTTTCAACATTTTTGCTATCCTTCCGTTTAGGCTTGATTTCCTCTGGGGATTTTTAGTTAAATATGGAAAACTATATATTGTTTTTTTCAGAACGAATTGAGCTTTCTCGTGATTCCTTACATGAAGAGAATTTTACATCGTGCAAAAAGCTATGATGTCATAATGACAAAAAAAAGTGAAAATTTACTCATTTTGCTAAAATCACATACTATGTATCAAAAACATTTACCTTGATTGAAAAAGTTTCAATTATTTGAAAAAGCCCAGAGTCCCCCGAGTAAAAAAATACCAAATTTGTATAGTTTTACCTAAGTCCAAGGCTAGCGCAGAGCCCTAATCACCAGCAGCGCAAAATGACATTTTCAACTTTATAAACTAAAATGCACATTCTAGGGTTTTTGTGGTAAAACTACCCTAAAACAGTGGAATAACTATATAAAACTATATATTTCTGAAAAGTAGACAACCTGCCGCATCTAATGAGGGGTAACTTGCCTTCTTGCCCCAAGCCTGTGGTACCCAAATGCTTCCAGAAGGTGGCACTATAGGAAAAAAATGGCATTTTCTTACATTTCTGCCCCTTCAACTGTACTGAAATCTGTGAAAACCATGGAATTTACAACTGTATTCATTAGCTAGTGCTCTTGGGAGAAAAATTACACCCCATTGGTTTGGGTTCACCTACCACAGGGGATGCTAGAAGTGCAACAAGACACCTACTACAACCTCTAAATTTTCTAACATTTTCTCAAACATTACTTGTCTATACAAAAATGGTTATAACAACTAGAGAATTAAAGAAAGGCTACACAAACCATACCATTTTGGAAAGAAGACAACCTGCCGCATCTAATGAGGGGTGAATTGCCTTCTTACCCCAAGCCTGTTGTGCCCAAATGCTTCCAGAAGGTGGCACTATAGGAAAAAAATGGCATTTTCTTACATTTCTGCCACTTCAACAGTACTGAAATCTGGGAAAACCATGGAATTTACAACTATATTGATTAGCTAGTACTCTTGGGAGAAAAATGACACCCCATTGGTATGGGTTCACCTACCACAGGGGATGCTAGAAGTGCAAAAAGACACCTACTACAACCTCTAAATTTTCTAACATTTTTTCAAACATTACTTGTCTATACAAAAATGGTTATAACAACTAGAGAAGTAAAGAAAGGCTACACAAACCATACCATTTTGGAAAGAAGACAACCTGCCGCATCTAATGAGGGGTGAATTGCCTTCTTACCCAAAGCCTGTTGTGCCCAAATGCTTCCAGAAGGTGGCACTATAGGAAAAAAATTGCATTTTCTTACATTTCTGCCCCTTCATCTGTATGGAAATCTGTGAAAACCATGGAATTTCCAACTGTATTCATTAGCTAGTGCTCTTAGGAGAAAAATGACACCTCATTGGTATGAGTTCCCCTACCTTAGTGGGCGCTACAAGTACCAAACTACACCTATTGCAACCACTAATTTTTCTAACATTTTCTCAAACATTACTTGTCTGTACAAAAATGGTTATAACAACTAGAGAAGTGAAGAAAGGCTAAACAAACCATACCATTTTTGAAAGAAGACAACCTGGCGCATCTAATGAGGGGTGAATTGCCTTCTTACCCCAAGCCTGTTGAGCCCAAATGCTTCCAGAAGGTGGCACTATAGGAAAAAAATTGCATTTTCTTACATTTCTGCCCCTTCATCTGTATGGAAATCTGTGAAAACCATGGAATTTCCAACTGTATTCATTAGCTAGTGCTCTTAGGAGAAAAATGACACCTCATTGGTATGAGTTCCCCTACCTTAGTGGGCGCTACAAGTACCAAACTACACCTATTACAACCACTAATTTTTCTAACATTTTCTCAAACATTACTTGTCTGTACAAAAATGGTTATAACAACTAGAGAAGTGAAGAAAGGCTACACAAACCATACCATTTTTGAAAGAAGACAACCTGCCGCATCTAATGAGGGGTGAATTGCCTTCTTACCCCAAGCCTGTTGTGCCCAAATGCTTCCAGAAGGTGGCACTATAGGAAAAAAATGTCATTTTCTTACATTTCTGCCCCTTCATCTGTATGGAAATCTGTGAAAACCATGGAATTTCCAACTGTATTCATTAGCTAGTGCTCTTAGGAGAAAAATGACACCCCATTGGAATGAATCGACATACCTTAGGGGTGCCAGAAAAGCATAACTACACCTACCTGTTTGCTTCTTCGAAAATGGCTGCTTGTACTAAAATGTTCATAACTGTTAGAGAAATGATGGAAAGGTATAAAAGGTATACCATTTTGGAAAGTAGACATTCTCCCGCATCAAATGAGGGGTCACTTGCCTTTCTACCCCTGGGCTGAAGTGCACAAATATTTCCAAAAGGTGGCGCTATGGGAATAAATACGTTTTTTTTACATTTCCACCACTTCAAAGATACTAAAATCTTTGAAAACCATAACATTTCCTGCTGTATTCAATACCTGCTACCAACATGAGAAAAATGGTAGCCCATTTGTGTGGCTTAACATACAATATGTGGGTGCTAGGAACACGTACGTAAACCTGACACTTTTGTTTCTTAAATTATCTTCTTGCACTAAAATGGTTATAACCATAATAGATATGCAGGAAAGGTAGAAAACAATGCCATTTTGGAAAGAAAACAACCTGACGCATCTAATGAGGGGTCACTTGCCTTCATACCCAAAGGCTGGCATGCACAAATGCTTCCAGGAGGTGGCGCTAATGAAAAAAAAGGCATTTTCTTACATTTCTGCCCCTTCAAATGTATGGAGCTCTGTGAAAACCATGGAATTTTCAACTGCATTCGTTAGCTAAAGCTCTTAGGAGTCAAACGACACCCCATTGGTATGAGCTGAACTACCTTAGGGAGTGCTAGAAGTAGAAAACTACACCTACTACAAACTGATGTTTCTAACATTTTCTCAAACCTGACTTGCCTCTACGAAAATGGCTATAACACCTTCAGAAGTGAAGAAAAGGTAGATAAACTATACCATTTTGGAAAGAAGACAACATGCCGCATCTAATGAGGGGTCACTTGCCTTTTTACCCCTAAGTTAGTTGGCACAACTATTTCCAGAATGTGGTGCTACAGGAAAACAAACAAACATTTCTTTTACACTTCAGTCACTTCAAAGATACTAAAATGGTTCAATGGCGTGGGATTTCCTAGGAGGACTTCTTGCCAGCCTAAGAAAAATGGTACTCAACTGCTGTGGGTTGACATACCAATTTGAGTGACAGGAGTGTAGCTACCAGTGAAATAGGAATGGGAAAGCAAACAGTGTATGTGTGATTTTATGGCTAACAGATGAAAGAAGCTAGGGCGTCAGCCAGTGTACGCGCGGACCTGTGACTACCAGTGTAACAGTGTGGGAGGGTGAGGGATTAGGCAGTGTGTGTGGGTATGAGCAGAGGAGCAAGGATGGTGGAGATGGTGGGGCAGTGTCTGAGAGTGTGTATGGGAGATCTGTGACTACCAGTGTGCACTGTATGTCCCCCTCATACAAAGTTTGATTCCCAGCCTGAATCTAGTGCATACTGGTACTTTGAGTCTACCAATAGGCAGTGGAAACAGGCTGGGGAATGGGACTGCCAGTTGGCTGTGGAACCAGGCAGGGGAATACGGTACATGTGTATGTGTGGGGGGGAATCGGAGGCATTTTTTGTGCATGCCACAAGAGTGCCCAATGCACTGCAAAGCAATGCGTTGGACCCTCTGTTGCACACAAAGAGTTGTTTTTTTTTAATTATTATTTTGTATTCATACCTCGTTGGGGAGGCGGTGTCAGGAACATTCCTGGTGTCCCCCATCCAGGTCTAAAAACAGAATAATAAAAAAAAAAAAAGTGTGTGTGTGTTGTACAGGGGGTCCAACGTATTGCAAAGCACTGCGTCAGACCCCCCCTGTGGCACGTGCATTTTTTGGGGCTTTTCCCCCAATATTTTTGTGTAGACCTCGTTGGGGGCATCAGAACCCATACAATGAGGTCTAAATAAAAAATAAAAGGGGAAAACAAAATAATCCTTTGGGTGCCACAGGGGTGTCCGGTGGATTGCAAAGCAATGCATTGGGCCCCTGTAGCACACAAAGGGTTAATTTTTTTATCGTTACTTTGTATTCAGATGGCCACCAAACAAGCTCTGATCACAAAGTAATGATAAAAAGTCCTGTGTGTGTGCCACAGGAAGGGGGTCTGCATTGAACCCCTATCCCAGTGGCACACACAGGGTTAAATTTTTTTTAATTTATTTTTTTTTATTATATACCTCATTGAGGGGCATCAGGACCCCCTGATCCCTCCCCAATGAGGTCTTAGTAAAAAAAAATATATATGTCCACAAACGGAGTGACCCTGTGAGTGCCACAAGGGTCTCCAGCGCATTGCAAAGCAATGCATTGGATCCTTGTGGCACTCAGAGGGTTAATTTTTTTTCTATCATTACTTGGTAATCAGAGCTTGTTGGGGGGCCATCAGGACCAATCCTGATGACCCCCCCCCCAACAATCTCTGATAACAAAGTAATGATAAAAGCCCTGTGTGTGCCGCAGAAGGGGGGCTGCATTGCCCCCCCCCCCGTGGCACACACAGGGTTAATTTTTTTTTTATTTACTTTTTTTTATTATAGACCTCATTGAGGGGTATACAAACCCCCCTGATCCCCCCAATGAGGTCTTACAAAAAAAAAAAAAAAGTTATCAAAAAAAGTGTCCCTGTGAGTGCCACCGGGGTCTATAGCGCATTGCAAAGCAATGCATTGGACCGTTGTGGCACTCAGAGGGTTAATTTTTTTTTTATCATTACTTTGTAATCAGAGCTTGTTGGGGGGCCATCAGGAGCAATCCTGATGGCCCCCCAACAATCTCTGGTAACAAAATAATGATAAAAGCCCTGTGTGTGCCACAGGAGGGGGGGGGGGTGCATTGGACCCCCACCTGTGGCACACACAGGGTTAAATTTTTTTTTTTTTTTTTTCTAATTATAGACCTCATTGAGGGGCATCAGGATCCCCCCTGATCCCCCCAATGAGGTCTTAAAAAAAAAAAAAAATCCCCCCCAATGAATAGACCCTGTGAGTGCAACAGGGGTCTCCAGCACATTGCAAAGCAATGTGCTGGGACCCTGTGGCACTCACAGGGTTACTTTAATTTTATTTTTTTTTTTATTTTTTTTTTAAAGATATTTCAGACCTCGTGGGGGACATCAGGACCCCTCCTGGTGTCTCCCCAGTCATTGATCTCCCAGCCGATAGGCTGGGAGATCAATGGTGCGACCGCAGGAGAGCAAGAGCTCTCCTGCCCTTCACTCCTACCACCGGTAGGAGTGAACAGGATCGGGGAAACTTCCCTAACGTCATCGGTGACCATGTCACCGATGACGTTTGGAGGATTCCCCCGGTCCCGCCCACTCCTACCCGGAAGTTCGGGTAGGAGAGAGGGGGAAGGAGAAACTTTGTTTCTCCTTTGTGTGTATTGATCTCCCAGCCCGATCGGCTGGGAGATCAATAACTGGGGAGGCATGAGGAGTGATCCTCATGCCTCCCCATGAGTGCCAGGGGCTTTTTTTTTTTTAATGCGGCCACTGCATGCCGGTTATACCGGCTCATGCAGTGACCGCATTTCTCTCTTACGCCGTACGAGCGTGGCACAGCAGGTACAGCTGTGTCCACTCGTACGGCGTAAGTAGCTGGCACTCTAGGGGTTAATGGAATCATTTTAGGGACTCATTGCTAGAGAAAGACCTGAAAATCCTTGTATACTACAAACCTGAAAACAGTGATCGGTGTCAAATAGCAGTAGCGCAGCAAATTAAGTGCTGTCTTGCATAAAAAGGTGTATTGAAGCAAGAGTGGATAACATCATTTTGCCATTGCACAAATCATTGGTAAGACCTCATCTCGAATATGCAGTGCAGTTTTGGGCACCAGTTCTAAAAAAGGATATAGAACTGAAGAAAGTACAGCAAAGAGCAACAAAATTAATTAGGGGAATGGAGGAACAACTAGACAAACTTGATTTATTTGCTGTAGAGAAAAGACGACTAAGGGGAGATCTTTTCACAATATACCAGTTATGAGAGTTCAACACAAGAATCTCTTTGGTAAACTATTCATTCCAAGGCCTGATCAAATAATCAGGGGACACCCTTTGAGATTAGAGGAAAGAAGGTTTCAACTTCAGCAGAGAAGGTTTTTTTAAGTAAGGCCTGTTAAATTATGGAATTCCTTGCCCAAGGATTTGATTATGGCAGATACAATGTATACATGTAAGAGAAGATTAGATATATTTATTTCAAAAGGGAACATACGGGATTATACTGTGTATTAGTAGGCAAAACAGGAAGGTCTGTTAAAGACTAACTTATTTGGCAGCAGGAAAGCTATATAATTCTCATGTCTCTGGGTTATGAGGCAAAGGTTTAACTAGAGGCTTAACTTGAAACCACCAGGCCCTGGTGTGAAAATTGCCACAGGGACCCCCAACCACATTGCCCCCATTGGCCCCCTCCACTTTGCCCCCATTGGCCACCTCCACCTTGGCCACCTCCACATTGCCCCCCATTGTCCACGTCCACATTGCCCCATTGTGCACCTCCACAATGCCCCCATTGTCCATCTCCACAATGCCCCCATTGTCCACCTCAACAATGCCCCCATTGTCCACCTCCACATTGGCCACCTCCACATTGCCTCTATTGACCACCTCCACAATGCCCCCATTGACCACCTCCACATTGTCCACCTCCACATTGCCCCATTGTCCACCTCCACACTGTCCACCTCCACATTGCCCCCATTGTCAATCTCCACATTACAAAGAAAAGAAAGGGTGCAGACCCCTCTAAGAGTGCATCTATTGCATTCTGTATATTGTAAACCCCCCTATATTATGCGCTCACCTGAATTAAAAGTAGAATTAGTCTATCAGGAGTCCAATGAGCATCTGAAAATGGGTCTTCTCTTCGTTATATTCAAATGCTCCACACTCCAGTACATGGGATTATTCAATTAATTTATTTCAAATCAGTACGATACAGTAATGTTGTAATTAAAACGCCCAACGTGTTTTGTATCATAAAAAAACTTTGTCAAGAGCCAAAATATATAATTATGTTAAAGTCAGTTCAAATAAATACCTTGGTGTACGTCACTTTAAGTCCAACAACTACAGTCTTCTAATACTCTAATAAAAATATGCTAATAAAAATATATTCAGTCGCATTATAAACACATTTTTAAAAGATATATTTCTTAAAAAATATTTTACCTAGTATCTGGAGTTTTATTAGATATTATTAGTTATGGATATGATTCCACACTTAGACTCAAATTATTTTTAAATATACAGTGAGATATATTTGAATAAACTGGATGACTTTCCTTCCCTAAATAAACTGGCTCATATTTTTTTCAAATCTGAATATAGTATTTGCTCTTTTTAGTATTCTCCAAAATTCTAAAATTGTAGAATACTTCCACTAGCTATATACCAGAAATAAAGGGATTTTAGGATGCTTACCATAACTCATCATGAAAGGTGCCACAGGTCTATTTCCTCATTTAGACCCCTTGGTGACATGACCCTAAGGTGTAAATCCAGAAAGACTCCCTTTTGCACAAAGTAGGGAATCTATCAGGAACATTTTAGGGTACAAATTCAATACCCTTCACTTGCAGATTTTCCAGGCCTCCTTGCAGACATCTATTGAAATGTCTAGAGACATTATGGTCTCCAGAGTTCTTTTAAATGTTCCACCTATGTTCTCCCAACCTTTCTTGAAGTGTTCTAGTAGTGTGTCTCAAGTAATTTACACCATATCCACATGTGATGAGGTATTTAACGTAGGATGTACCACAAGTGATAAAATATTGAATCTCATACTTCTTGGTTGGGTCTATGCCAACTAATGATTTGACTTTTTCTTCCATGTATTATTATTATTCTTTATTATACAGGGTCAACTAATTCCACAGTGCTGTACAATTGGGAATAGACATACAGAGGTACTGAATAGTACAATCAGATGTGGAGAACAGAAGGATCAGAGTGCCCTGCATGTGACAGCTTACAGTCTAGAGGAAGGTAGGTTTGACACAGAGGGAGTAAGTGCTATTGGATTTAAGTGCCTCCTGCCACATGAACTGCCAGTCAGTGGGTGGGAGTGAGAAGTGCTGTTGAATGCAGCGGTTTGGGCAAGGGGTGAATCTTGGTGATAATGTTTATGGGGATGGTTGATAGGCTTCCCTGAAGAGGTCAGTCTTCAGGGAGCGTCTGACGATTTGAAAGCTGGGGGAGAGTCTGATGGTGCGGGGGAGGGAATTCCAGAGCTGAGGTGCAGCGCGGGAGAAGTCCTGTAGGCGGGAGTGGGAGGATGAGATAAGAGCTGTGGAGAGCAGAAGGTTGTGTGCAGAGAGAATATGGTAGTTGGGAGTGTATTTGGAAATGAGAGATGAAATATAGGTGGGTGAGGTGTTAGTGAGGGCTCTATAAGTTAGTACCAGAATTTTGATTTTAATTCTGTATGCTAATGGGAGCCAGTGTAGGGACTGACAGAGGGGTTTGGTGTTAGAGAAGCGATGAGTGAGGTAGATTAGTCTTGCAGCAGAGTTCATTATGGACTGTAGTGGGGTTAGCCAGGTGAGAGGAAGGCCGATTAGTAATGAGTTACAGTAGTTAAGATGGGACATGATGAGTGTTTAGATTAGAATTTTGGTAGTGTCTTGTGTGAAAAAGGGTCGGATTCTAGAGATGTTGCGGAGGTGGAGGCAGCATGAGTTGGAGATTGACTGGATGTGAGGAATGAAGGATAGGGCAGAGTCAAATGTGACCCCCCAGACAGTGTGCTGTAGGGGTTGGTGTGATAGTAGTGTTGTTAATGGTGAGGATAATATCTGGGGTAAGGCTAGTTGTAGATGGAGGGAAGATAATTAGTTCAGTTTTGTCAAGGTTAAGTTTGAGTTGACAGGAGGACATCCAGGAAGACACAGCAGACAGACAGTCAGATACAGGAGGGAAGGGGAGGAAATATATATTTGAGTGTCGTCAGCATAGAGATGATGGTGAAACCCAAAGGAGTTTATTAGTTTTCCAAGGGACGCAGTGTAGATTGAGAAGAGCAAGGGTCCCAATACTGATCCTTGAGGCACTCCAACAGACAGTGGGAGGGGTGGGGAAGTGGAGCCAGAGTAGGAAACACTGAAGGAGCTGTTGCAGAAATAAGATGAAAACCAGGAGAGTGCAGTGTCACAGAGACCTAGGGAGTGGAGGGCTTGGAGGAGGAGTGGGGGATCTACTGTGTCAAAGGCAGCTGACAGGTCCAAGAGAATGAGTAGGGAGTAGTGGCCTTTTGTTTTGGCGGAGAGCAGGTCATTTGCCACTTTAGTGAGGGCAGTCTCAGTGGAGCGATGAGGGCGGAATGTATAAACAGTTCATGCACAATCTTATTTTGCATCTATAGTTGCCTCTCACTTTTGATGATATTTTTGAATTACAAGGTTCTTCACATTCTCTGAGGTTTTTTGGTCTACTTTGTGCAACATAGGACCTTATATCCCTAGCTTTTCGAAAGATAATAGTACTCTTTTCTGGGATGTCGCCATTAAGTAATGGGTCCTCCTTAAGAATTTTCCAATTCCTATTGAAAATCCTTTGGATTGGTTTAGCTAATGAACTATACTGTGTGATAAAGGCCATCTCATATTTGTTTTTTTGTCCTCTTTTAGGCCTAGGTATGAGTAAAATATCCCTATCTAATGCTTTTGCCATGGCTTGATCTAAGAGTTCTTCTTCTTCATACCCTCTCTCCTGAAATTTGCTCTCCATGATGTTACATTGGCTATCAAAATCTTCCCAAGTGCTACAATTTCTTCTCCACATTAGCCATCTCCACATTGCCCCCATTGTCCAAATCTACACTGTCCATCTCCACATTGGCCCCCATTTTCTACCTCCAACCTTTGCTGGCTCAGGAGGGGGGCCTGATCCCTGGTGATCCAGCAGCATGTGGAATTGCAGGAGAGGTCCTTGCCTTCTTCTGTACAATCTTCTATTAGCTGCTCCGTGTGGTCCTCTCTCCGGTAATGCAGATTGCTGGGAGATGATATCATATCTTTGAGATTAAAAGAAAGGAGGTTTCAACTTCAGCAGAGAAGGTTTTTTTTTTAAGTAAGGTCTGTTAAATTATGGAATTCCTTGCCCAAGGATGTGATTATGACTGATACAATGTATACATTTATGAAAAGATTAGATATGAGGCAAAGGTTTAACCAGAAGTGTAACAAGAAACCACCAGGCCCTGGTGCGAAAATTGCCATGGGGACCCCCAAACACATTACCCTCTTTGTCCACCTTCACACCGTCCACCTCCATATTGCTCCCATTGTCCATCTCCACATTGGCCACCTCCACAATGCCCCCATTGACCACCTCCACAATGCCCCCACTGGCCACCTCCACATTGGCCGCCTTCACATTGCCCCCATTGTCCACCTCCACACTGTCCACCTCCACATTGCCCCCATTGTCCATCTCCACATTAGCCACCTCCACATTGCCCCCATTGTCCAAGTCCAACCTTTGATGGCTCAGGAAGGGGGCCTCATCCCTGGTGATCCAGCAGCATGTGGTGTGGAAGGAGTCCTTGCCTTCTTCTTTTAGCAGCTCCGCATGGTACTCTCTCCAGTAAAGCAGATCCCAGCGCTCTGCATTACTTGAGTGCTGGGGACAGTGAGGGAGCTGCTAATAGAGATCTGTGCCAAAGAAGGCACAGACCTTAGCTTGCCCGTGGGATGATCAGTCTGATCTTCCCACCGGCCAAGCTTTTTGTTGCGGTTAGTGGTCTCAGCAGGGGGTGGCTGGGCCCCTGGAGTGACAGCCCACGTCACAGTTGCAACCCCTGCAACCACTATAGTTACGCCACTGGGTTGAACTTGATTGACTTGTATCTTTTTCTGATCTAATTTGCTATGACTATGCTTTGGAATGCGTTGGACACTCGTGATATGCACACTGACTGCCTCCAATCCCACTCAAGTACCCAAACTTCCCCAGTCTGGTTCCACAGCCTAGTGGCAGTCACATTCTCCCAGCCTGTCCCCACCACAGCCTGGTTCCACTGCCCACTGGTAGACACAGACTACCAGTGTCCACTGGAGTCAGGCTAGGAATCTGTGTATGTGAAGGACATACACTGCTTCCCAGCCTGATTCAGTGCACACTGGTAGTGGCAGATCCCCCATATGTACTCTCTGACCCCCCCCCCAGCCTTATTCCTCTGCCCACTGGTAGTCAGACATTTCCACATACACTGCTGCCCCCCCCAGTCTTGTTGCACAGCAAGTCACAGGTCATCACATACACTAGTTGACCCCCCTTGATTCAACTGGTAGCTATAGAATCACACATACACTGTTTACTTCCCCTTCCTTGTTTCTTGGCGCTCAATATGGTGGGGTACCATTTTTCAAGGGCTGGCAGTCTTGAATACATTAGAAAGTACCATGGTTTTGAGCCATTTTAGTATCTTTGAAAGTAACTGATGTGTAAAAAAAATGTTATTTCCTTTTACTCCACATCCTGTAAATAGTTGTGCACACTTACTTAGAGGTAGAAATACATTGTCCCCTCATTTGATGCAGCTAGTTGTCTGCTTTCAAAAATGTTTTTTTCTTCCTTCCATTTAAATGCTATTTTAGTACAGGCAAGTCATAGCTGAAAAATGTATGAAAAACAATAGACTGTAGTTGGACTGGTTTTGTGCTTCTGGTACTCCCAACATTATATCAACTCATGCTAATATTGTGGAATTTTTCTTGGAGGAGTAGTAGCTAAAGATTACAGTCATAACTCCATGTTTATAATGTTATATGTATGTTTGAGGTAGAAATGTGAAATAGCTAGTATTTTTCCTATAATGTCAATAATGTCACCTTATGGAAACAGATGTGTGTCCCAGCCTGGGGATAAAAAGGTAAGTGATCCCATGTTTGATGTGGATGAAGGTCTACTTTTCAAAATGATATATATCGGCTACCTTTCCTGTGTATCTGACCATATTACTGCAGGCAGGTAATTTCAAAAACAAAAGTGACTGTGTAGGTTAGTGTTCCTGGCAACCCCATAGTGTATGTTAACCCACACATATGGGGTACCATTTTTTCTCAGGCTGGTAGAGTTACTTATTACACTAGGAAATTCTATGGTTTTCAAAGATTTTAGTATCTTTGAAGTGGTAGAAATGTAGAAAAGCAGGGTTTTTTTTTCCTATGGCGCCACCTTCTGTAAATGTTTTTGCACTCCAGCCTAGGGATAGAAAGGCAAGTGACCCCTCATTTGATGCAGTAGGTTATCTTCTCTCCAAAATGGTATGCATTATCTACCCTTTCTTCATTTCTGTAGCTGTTATAACAGTATTAGTACAGGCAAGACATTTTTGAAAAATGCAAGAAAAATCTGAAGTTGTAGTTTTTTGCTTCTGGCACCTCCCATACTGTACATTAACTTATACCAATGAGGTTACATTTTTCATGTAAGAGCAGTAATTAATGAATGCAGCTGGAAATTCCATAGTTTTCAAAGATGTCAGTACATTTGAAGGGCTGGAAATATGAAAAAATGCTATTTTTTTTACTTTTTATGTAATTATGACAGCATATAGCTTGTCACACATTGCAAAATTTACTTCATGTGAGCCACCGTACAAAAGCTTAATTTGTTCTGAAAAAAAAATGACATATGGTTTTCCATATGTATCTATAAAGTTACCTGCTGGAACCATACCTAAACAGCTAGCAAAAATGCTGAAAATGTGTCTGGCCTACAGGGTATACAAAATGGCCTAGGCTCTTGGCACTGAAAGGGTTAAAGCCATGTATTGTGCATTCAGTCTTCATTCATATTATCTGAGTTATAAAGAGACATCGGCTGGACTGAGTTTGTTTACATTAGAGAAAAGACATCTAAAGGGTGATATGATTAATTTTTACTATATATTTGAGGTCAATACAAATAACTCTCTAAGAACAATTTGTTCAAAGAGTTGAACAAAAAACAACAGGTCAACCATTAAAACTAGAGGAAATATGTATTTTTACAGTCAGGGCAGTAAAGTTATGGAATTCTTTGCCTCTGGATGCAGTGCTTGCAGATACTATAGTTGCTTTCAAAAACGTAATGGATACCTTTGTAGCAAAGAACAATATTGAGACTTACTACAGTTGTTTTCACAGCAAATAAGATGTTGACCCAGGGAGATTTCAGACTGCCATTTGGAGTCAGGCAAGACTTTTTTTTCCCACTTCGGGCTTTATTGGAATTTGCTTAAAGGGATAGTAATACTTCGTTTTAACTTTATTTTATTTTGTAGGCATTAAAAAAACATGAAGAATGATATGTCTTATCTCTCAAACCTTTATGATTTATGAGCTATTCACAAGCAAAGTTTCCCCCTCCCGCCCCTTTTACCTAGTGTAAGCAATCTCTTCTCAGATGTGGAATGCAGTCCATAGACCAGACAGATAACAGAAGGGGACACTCTTATTCCAAGGAAAACAATGAAATCCCTGCCCCCCTTGACAAGCTTTTCAGGTTTTTCCCATATCTTAATTGAAGATTGTCCCTCTCTGCAGTCTACCTGGGCACCTCACTTCTGCTCTGGCTGAACAGTGTGACATCAGTAAAAGGGGCGGGAGGGGGACACTTTGTCAGAATTACTCTGGAACTACAACTCTGACAGAATTGACATAACACTCTCCAAAGTCCAAATACTATGATGATTAATTAGAGCTGCTTTTATTATGAAACATTACTATCCCTTTAAGAGGTTATTTTTTTTCCCACCTTCCCCTACATCAACAGGGGTGATATGGAATAGGCTGTACTTTTCAGCCTCATTAACTATTTTACTATGTAAGTTTAACTGAAGGTTACTAATATTCTGATAATGTTGTGAGCATTATTCCCTTATCTGTATTTTTACAATGTGTTATGGCAGCAGTTATAGGGATTTCATGTAACTATGGTGTTCCTTCTCAGCACATCACCCTTTTTCCCTGTGTATTTATGATGTATTACATAATATACAGCGGATACATACATAATAAACAAGGTCCTGATACAGGATCTCAATACTATCTACGTGTACTTTGTACAGATTATATGTCAGACGAATGAAATATACAGGGAAATGAAACTTTCGGTTTCCTGAGAATGGAAACCAAATTAAACTAAAATCAGACTATTATTCTCCTGCATCAGCCTGTTCTCTCCTTTGGTATCCTGTACAAACATATTTTGAACTACATTGCCATTTTAGTTGTAAAGAGAGATTTACAACGAGGGGAATTTATCCCTGGACTTCATGATGGCATTAACCCTTTGAGTGCCAGAGAAATAGCCACATTGCCATTTTATTTGTAAAGAGGAATCCAAAGCATTATGGAGGATATTTTTCATGTTATGGATAGGGTAACCCTTTGAGTGCTACTGTGCTAGAGAGGTATCCATAATACTTTGGATACCTCTCTAGCACATTAGCACTCAAAGGGTTAACCTATCCATAACATGAAAAATATCCTCCATAACGATTTGGATTCCTCTCTAGCACAGTAGCACTCAAAAGGTTAACCTATTATTAACATGAAAAATATCGTCCATAACGATTTGGATACCTCTCTAGCACATCAGCGCTCAAAGGGTTAACCTATTCATAAAATGAAAAATATCCTCCATAATGCTTTGAATACTTCTCTAGCGTAGCAGCACTCAAAGGGTTAACCACCCTCCCAGGGGCACCATCGCACCATTCACTGGGAGAAGAATAAATTCAGTTCCATTCAAAACAAATAGACAGTGACATGCCAACAGCTGTATTGACAAGCTTAACCTGAACTTACTACTGGAGTGTCCGACACGGTGACAGCGAAACTCCAAGTTCCAACAGACATGACGTGTGACAGCGCCTCTCTCCTTAGCAGAGCCGGATTAACACTCCACAGGGCCCTAGGCAAGGTATCATTTGGGGTCCCCCCTCCCCCATATAATAGCCCCCCCATACCTTTCTAACTTTGGCTACCTACACATTGTTTAGTTTACACTGCAATTTTGTTGGCACAGGCACTCAAAGGATTATACTAAAGTTTTGTTGGCACTATCACTCAAAGGATTATCCAGTGACTGGATATCCCTTTGAGTGCCTGTGCCCACTAAAATGTAGTGTAAGCTAAATGCAGTGTAGGTAGTCAGGGTTAGGGAGGAAACCCTGGATAAATTACTTTATTAATTTTTGTCCTCAGTCTGCCCCTGGTCTGGAGATGCCTGTAAGAGATGCCCCCACCAGCTCCAACTTGCCCCCATCAGCTCCAACTTGCCCCCACCAGCTCCACTTTGCCTCTATCAGCTCCATCTTGCCCCCACCAGCTCCACTTTGCCCCCTATCAGCTTGCCTCCTATCAGCTCCAACTTACCCCCACCAGCTCCACTTTGCCCCCTATAAGCTCCAACTTGCCCCCCACCAGCTCCACCTTGCCCCCTATCAGCTCCAACTTGCCCCCACCAGCTCCACTTTGCCCCCTATCAGCTCCAACTTGCCCCACCACCTGCTCCACTTTGCCCCCTATCAGCTCCAACTTGCCCCACCAGCTCCACTTTGACCCCTATCAGCTCCAACTTGCCCCCATCAGCTCCAACTTGCCCCCTATCAGCTTCAACTTACCCCCCACCAGCTCCAACTTGCCCCACCAGCTCCACTTTACCTCCATCAGCTCCAACTTGCCTCCATCAGCTCTAACTTGCCCCCTAGCAGCTCCAACTTTCACTCTAGCAGCTCCAACTTGCCCCCCATCAGCCCCAACTTGCCCCCCATCACAGACTTGTAGCTGCTAGAGTTCCCGCGCGGTCTTCTCTTCAGTAATGCAGAGCGCGCTGGGAGATGTTGACTCTCTCTGCATTACTAAAGAGCCGACGGCGACGAGGGAGTGCAGTAGCTACACAGACCTGAATGTGTTGCAGTGCCCGGCGGAGGAGTCCTGCTAGCAGGAACGGCCGGCCCTGGGCGCTGCTCTTCTCTGCTGCATGCCTGCGTCCCCATTACATGTGCGCCCTAGGCCGGCGCCTACCTCGCCTATAGGTGGCGCTGGCCCTGATCTTGTAAATCTATCTGTCGGTGTCCCGTAGTATTTAATTCCACAGATTGACTATCCTTAATTTAAAGACCCCTTTGCTGAAGCTGAATCCTCCATTCTGCTAGACATTGACTTATTGACAACAGTGCTTTTGGCAGTGTGACCAATCTACACAGTAGACCCATAGACCACCATGCAAATCTGCTCTACTGAAATTTTACTGCATAGAAAGCAGAAGCTACATTTGGGCTGTATCATACATGGGGAAATTTTCTGTATGTGCAGCTCAATTTCCAAAAATGTTATGTATTTTAGGGTAAAATATTTTATTTTAATGCTAGTGTGAATTATGTGTTAGTGTTTTCATTTCTGTATTTCTGTTGTCTTCTCTACAAGAGGAGACTTGGGAATAGCTTAATACTTACTGTAACATGCTGAGGACTTATGTTAGAAAAGCTAAGGTTACTGTTGCAGGAAAATATTAAATGTTTCATTGTCCTAGGTTAAACATTGCTAGTAACATTTTTATGCAGATGATGCATAGATCAAAATGGTCCCAGCTAATGAAAGTACTAGTGATTAAAAAAAAACAAAAAAACAAAGACAAACATTGGGTAAGAAAAGTTAACGGAACTCACAGCTTCGCTACCAGCATCCATAACATTTCTCAGCTGCACTGGCTCGCCGACTCCTTCACACTCATCGCATGGTGTTGACAGTCTCTCCAAAAGCAATCAATGTTACCACTGCAGACTTCATTGCTACTCTAGTAGAGGTTATCTGCACTATGGATTCTGCCTTGAGACTAACATTGGCAGTAGAGTTTGATCTCTCATTAGGAAGAATAGGTAACTACCTAAGATTTAAAGTTCTGAGGGGAACCTCAGTCTTGCTGCCAAACCCCACTGTCTTGATTTGTGAGTGTGGCGAACTCAATCCTCTGTTCTGAGTGGCTGGATTTTTTACCAGTTTGTTTATTGCTGTAATGTAGGAGCATTGCTGAGTACTGGCTGATGGAGCTAGCTTCAAAAATGTCATTCTTAAAGCACTGGAACGTGCTACAAGCTTGTGGCAAATAAAGGTGTTAATTTCACTGCTAGTAATTGTTCAAGTGAGATGCAAGGTACACTAATAATGCATAAGGTTGAACCAAGCATTGGATATTTAGAAACCTAGCATCTTCCCTGATGTAATATCTACTTTATTTACATTTTTTTTAGTTTATATACCTCTGTATACTGGCCAATTAATTTATGAGCTATCCTCTTGGTTTTGGCTAATTTAATATTCTGTGCCAGATAACAGTGGCTGGGGGAGAGATTATCAAAGGTTTCTTGCCTAGGGGAGCTTGTGAAGTAGAGTTAGTACTAATGGGGAGCTTCTTTGGCACTCATGTAGAGCTATCATCATACATTGTGATTAGGCACCACATTACAACAACACATTAAGTTCCTGCAGTTGAACATTGCAAGTCCTTCTGCCGATCTGCCACAGTCATTAAAGGGGAACTTTACCCTAGGAATAAATGACTATTTATTTAAAGGGATAGTAATGTTTCACAATAAAAACAGCTCCAATTAATAATTGGTTTAACTGAAACATGTTGATTTGATACACATGATTGAGCTGTAAATATAGAGGGCTATTCCCTGTCTAGGAGAGATAGGATTAATAGAAAAGAGAGAGGTGTGTGCTTATATTTGAAATCAGAGCTAAATCCAATTTAAAGGGTGATATTGGTGAGGAAACTGGCCATAATGTGAAGTCATTGTGGGTAGAAATTGAGACTAAATGTGGTAGGTATATGCTACAAACCACTAAATATTGATGAGAATGTTGAGACACAACAGTTATTGCAAATGAGGAATGCTGTACAGCTTGGGCATACTATAATTATGGGAAATTTTAACTAGCTGGATATCAACTGGAAAAATGAGACCTGTCAGAGTGCTAAGGCAAGCAGGTTTGTGAGCATATTTTGGGAAAGCTACTTGTCACAAATGGTGGAAGTGCCAACAAGAAATAACAATGTATTGGACCTAGTGATAAAGAATAACACAGACATGGTATCCAATATTAAGTTAAGTGAACATTTGGGAAACAGTGATCACAACATGGTTACATTTGAGATCAGTTTGGCAAAGCAAAACTGGATAGGTTTAACCAAAACTATTTATTTTAAAAAAGCTTTAAACTTCAAATTGTTAAAAGCTTCAATGCAACGCTTAGACTGGGATACATTATTTAAAGGCAAAAATACTGAGGAAGAATTCAAATTTAGGATGCAGAAATGTACACAACAGTATTTACCAGTCAGGAACAAATGCAAAAGAAGTAGATCACAGCCAATGTAAATGTAAATGTCAGCTGCCTTTGTGCGAAGTGGAACGCACAAAGGTAGCAAGCAGCTAGTATAATATATAAGAACACAGGCTACCACAAAAAATAGAGTAATAGCGCAAAAACTGGAACGCTAAAACGAGAAAAGGCAAAAAAAGAGACAGAGCGGCGAAAAACCCCGACAACGCGAAAACGCAACGGAAGAAGGAAGGAAAGACTAAGGAAGTGGCGACCGAAGACAAGCGAGAAACGCTGAGGGACTGAGCAGGCAGGAGAAGAGCTATGGTAGCCAAAACACTGGAGAGGGAAAGCAGCCCAATAAGGAGAAACAGGAGGAGAGAGCTGCCAGGAAAGGGAGCTCGACGAAAGAGCACTGAGAGCAGGGCAGGCTGAATACTTATGCTCTCAGTGCTCAATGACGTGGGAGCCGGATTGTCCCTGATTGGGGAAAGCAGGCTCATGTTCTGCGCATGCATGGTCGCTCGACGAGAGCACGGGGAACCGCGCATGCGTGCATACCCGGAAGACGCGCCGGAATGCGGGCAGAAGCCGAACACGATCCGGTAGGCGACAGTAAAGAAGGAAATGTCAAAGAAAAAAAACATTTAAACTATTTAAGTCTGAAGGAACAGAACATTCTTTCTTACAATACAGGAATGCAACAAAGATTGCAAAAAAGGCAATTAGGGTAGCAAAAATAGCTAATGAAACTCAATTGCAAGGGAGAGCAAGACTAATCCAAACATGTTTTTGAAATATATAAATGGCAAAAACGTAAGAGGGAGTGCATTGGACCTTTCAAAAATGAGATGGGTGAGTTGATCAGATATGATAAGGGAAAGGCCGATGTTCTAAACACTTTCTTTGCGTCAATAATATACAAGGGAACAAGGAATGGTAGAAGAGCCTCATCAAGTAACAAATAAAACAATACAATTATCAGATATTGGGTTAACACAAGAAAAGTTCATGGGTAGAATGAACAAAATTAAGTGTGTTGGCAAGACTCCTTTTTTATTATTTAAAGATTCTCTCACCACAGGCTCGATGTCACAAGATTGGCATAAAACTAATGTAGTGCCCCTATTTAAGAAGGGAACTAAAACAGAACCTGGCAATTATAGACCTGTGAGTTTGACCTTTGTAGTGGGAAAACTGCTAGAAGGGATAATAAGGGAAAATATTCAGGATTATACCTAAAAAAATAAGACTATTATCAGGAATCAACATGGTTTTATGAGAATAGATCATGTCAAACTAATCTTTTCAGCTTTTCTGAAGAAGCAAGTTGCAGCTTAGATAATGGTAAGGTGATGTAGTATATCTAGATTTTGAAAGGCATTTGATACAGTGCCACATAGAAGACTGGGGTATAAAATAAGGAAATTCAGGCTAGAGGATAACCATTTGCAATCGGATAGAAAACTGTTTGAAGGATCGGGAACAATGTGTGATTGTAAATGGACAATTCTCAAATACAGTTAAAGTTGAGAGTGATGTACCTCAGGTTTCAGTACTTGGTCCACTGCTTTTTCACATGTTTATGGTTTAACAAAACTGATAAAGGGATTGGAGGATCTGAGTTATAAAGAGAGACTAGCCAAAAGGGGTTTGTTTACATTAGACATGCCGAAAGATTGATGGCACTCCGAGACAGGAAATTAATTAAAACTCACAGCCTTATTGTTGCTCTTTTAAAATAGATGGCACTTCACAAACAGAGGTGGGACATACAGCTTGGCAAGACTTCCAACCAGGTCTAATGCGTTTCACGCTAACCTAGTGCTGAGACTTGGACATACAAACACTTAGTTGCCATTGTTCAATATAAACAGTTTAAAATCAGCATTGATTGGAAGAACCTGACAAGTTTCACAAAATATTAAAAAGGAGGCTGATTTTAACCCCATAAGTGACAATACTTGAGACCTTTGTTCGGCAGGCTTCCTGTTTTTTTAGGGATACCAAATAGGTGCTCCGCCAGTTATCTGATAGGGAATGGGGAGTAGGTATGTCTTGGCTTTCAGCTGACGTGACCACTCTATACTCGTGCATTCTCCATACTTTGGGAATTCAAGCTTAGCAGTTTTATTCTGAGAATGTTTCTAATTACTCCCAAGTTTTGGTTCAGTTTCTTTTGCAGGTTGTCAGCTATTTCCTGTGCCACAATTTATTTTCCTTTGATGGAGTGTTTTAGCTCCGGAGACTTGGGGGGGCAATTGGGGCATGTTTTTTCCCCTCCCTGGCCATCCTTTTTATGGGTCGGTAGGAGACCACCCACATCTTTGGAAGTGAGAATCCCTTCAGGGATTCTATCTTGTGGTATGGGAGATACATCAATGACCTGCTGTTTATTTGGCTGGGTACTGAAAAGGAGGTGAGTTCTTTTGTCGTTTTTTGAACAGCAATGATTTTGACTCAAATTTAATGTCTTTTCTCGACATGACCTTGATTGGCGACATTGTTGCGTGTAGTATTGTGAGTAATATGTACAGGAAACCGTCCTCTGGGAATAGTTTATTACATGCACGGTCATCTCACCCATAGCACCAGATTAACAACATCCCCAAGGGGCAGTTCCTGTGTTTGTGCAGGAACTGTTCCCTTGGGGATGACTTTTGAGAGAGCATCTAGGAATCTTTGTGAATGATTTTGTATTCGGAGATATGAAAAGGGTTTATTAAATGAAGCTTATCAGTCAGCTTTGAATAAATCTAGAAAGGATCTTTTGGGAGAACCTAATCTGGTTTTTGCTAAAGAAAATAAATCTAGTTATAAGGTTAGGTTCATCACTACTTTTAGATCCCAGGATAATCAAATTTGTACTTTGGTTAAATCAGTGCCTCCTGTATTAGAGACTGATCCTATTTTGGCTAAGATTTTGAGGATTGGCTGCGATTTTGTAGCCAAGAGGGGTCTCATTATAGGCAATATGATTTCACCTAGTCTGTTTCTGACTAATCCACCCAAGCCTACATGGATAATAACCACTGTTTTTTTCAATTGTGGTGCAGTGACACGCAAGACTTGTGGTGTTGCTAGTGCTTCTAAGAGATTTAACTGTTCTGTTGATGTAGCCAGCTATGATATCTCAAGTTTCATCAACTGTAAAACTTGCAGCATAATTTACTTAATCACATGTCTTGTATGTTCTGTACAATACGTGAGCTGTACAATACGTCCACTTAAAGTGAGAATCAGGGAGCACTTGTATTAAATACAAAACAATGAAAGGGAATCTGCCGTTGCTAGGCATGTGTATTTGGCTCATGAGGGCAATGTGGATTTTTGTAGCTTTCAAGGTATAGAAAGGGTTAACCAACTGTGGAGACCTGTTACGGCTGATAAACCACAGGGGGGATTCTGGATCTTTCAGCTCTTTATGACAGTATTGAAAAAACTGAGTGTGTGAGAACATGACGAAACGCGTAGGGCAAGTGGGTTGTAGGGGGGAATCTAACCCTGAATTATTAGGCACTTGTACTTAGAGTTCAGGAAATGAATTGACCGCTATTATAATAACAAATTAGTGAGAGGTACTAAATGAAAGACATGTAGCATTGTGCTCCGAGTCCTGACAATAGGGAATCTGTCTAACAGGCATAGCAGGTTTCACATGCTTAATGTCCATAGGTAAACCTAGAAGGCAACTACCATACGTTCAGTAACTCTGTATGAAGAATATAAAGCAACTAAGTGTAGATCTAAATACTTTACTAGAACTCGATCTCTTAGGGCTGTGGTGGAAGCGGACAAACTTCACTAGCACCTTGCAAGCATATTTAGAACTGTGAATGCTACTCAGTAGAGAGGCAGAAATACAACCTCACGGAAACCAGCTTGTCAAATTGATACAAATCATCTACTGTAATTGGCTACTGAGGACAGAGCACAGTCTAGAAAGAACTTAGAGAAATACTGATTTAGCAACATAGTATCATATTTATGCCCATACCAGTTTTCAAGAAGCTATGGTTGCACAAATTGAATGCTAACAACGAGAGAAATGCTAAGAGATTTTGCCATAACCAAAGGACATTAAAGTGATAATTAAACTAAGCCTTCTTAATAACTACTTGTATGGGCAAGTGGTCTCATCAAAGAATTACACTTAATTGAACACAAATGTCAGCCAATGCCTGTTTCTAAAAGATCTGGAGCTCTTAAATGTGATTAAAATAAATCACTGCCACATGAGCTAACAAGTATTATATCCCAAGTCTCATTTGGTAGAATTAAAGGCTGTTAAACTTATGAGCCCTCTTGTGCCACAAAGATTTGAGACAGATGGACAAACAAAACTGAAGCTACCCACCTCTTCACTATACAGCTGCATGTGTATGAATTCAAGCACACAAATCTTTTTGATACTCACTATCAAAAATGTACATAGTGGCAACGATATCAGTAAGCACGTTATATGAATCACTGGTTCTGCACATGTTAACACTACCCATAGTGTCACTGATATTACTAACAAGAAGGGTATTTCATCACAACTAATAATAAATGATCATCCAATACCCTGTTTTAATTTATAATTTCTTTAGAAACTCAAGTAAATAATCAGGTGCCTAAGTGAAATATTCTCACGGTACTAGAAAAATCTATCGAGTTAAGCCCTTTTGGGCCTCAAATACATACACAGATCAGTACCAACAATACTTTTCCTTTTCGCCTTTCGACAGTGTTCCATTTTTAATTTCACTTATATGATGTCCAATAATAAGAGATCTCTCTGGTTGGTTACCGTTTTAATTTATTAATTAATAAAAGTTAAATATTAACACTGACTCTTTACTGACAAGGGCCTATTATGTGCTCAACTGATCTATTTTCTGGCACTCGAATTGTATTCTACGAACAAAGTCAGAGTCCATATAAGAGTAGCTGAACTCTTCTTTCTTTTTTGTTGATATTAGCAATTCTATACCTGATGCACCATTTACAACATTTGACACCCAATTGGTAGAGACATTAAATCCCTGCAATAACCTCATACACATAATCCTCCATTCCTCTAGGCTTTGGCTCATTGACAACAGTCCTTTTGGCAGTGTGACCTATCTGCACAGTGGATCCACAAACCACCATGCAAATCTGCTTTCATGAAACTTTTCTGAACAGAAAGCAGTTAAATTTTACCAAGAGACATTTGCGCAGTATCATACATGGGAAAATCAGCTGTCCTTGCAGCTCAGTTTCCAAAAATGTTATGTAATTTAGGATAAAATAATATTTTATTCTAATACTAGTGTGAATTATGTGTTAGTGTTTTCATTTCTGTATGCAGATCATGCATAGATCAAAATGGTCCCAGCTAATGAAAGTACTAGCGATTAAAAAAAAAAAAGAAATTGGGAGTTAATGGAACCCAGAGCTTTGCTACCAGCATCCATAACATTTCTCATCTGCAATGGCTCGACTACTCCTACACATTCATTGCATGGTGTTGACAACCTCTTCAAAAGCAATCAATGTTACCACTGCAGACTTCATTGTTGAAAGGTCAAGCTAGGAATGGAACCCAGTAGCAAAGCTAAGATACCCCCACCACGGTGAAGAAATACCACATGCTAACAGGAAATCAGGGAAGAAGGGCGATACAACATACATATATAGCAACCAAAGAATAAGGGACTCCTCCAACAAGGGCTGGGGGAGTGAAGGCTAGGGAATGATGCTGGAGAACGCGGCTAGCGAGTGCAGGCCCCCTGTGATATGTTTTGTTGCAGCCAAGGCTGACTAAAGATGCTGGCCACAAAGCCAGATGACTCCCTCCGGTTGAGCTGAAGAAGTCTCAGGACAACACCCCACAGTAAGGACGTACACCACCAGCCCTAGGGAGAGTCTATACCAAGGAACAATAATGGTAAGAACTTACCTATAGATGAAGGGAGACTGTAGATAGTAGGCCTTGAAGAGGCAGGGAGGTAGAGCAGAGGATGTAGTAAGGCTAGCTGGAGAACCAATGCAGGCAGGTGGGTAGAGCAGAATGTGTAGTGAAGCTGGCTGGAGATCCAATGCAGGTAGGTGGGTAGAGCAGAATGTGTAGTGAAGCTGGCTGGAGAACCAATGCAAGCAGGTGGGTAGAGCAGAATGTGTAATGAAGATGGCTGGAGATAAGCTGGGGAGTAATTCCAGGCAGACTGGATGCTGTAGATGGTGGGGTTCATAGCAGTCTAGGATTCCCACTGAAGACAAGAATGCCTAACCTGGAAGCATAAAACATGGGCAGGGAAAAGAGGCACAGAACAGGCTGCAGGGATAAGGGGTAGAGCGGAGAAAGCACTGCTACCCAGAAAGAGCATTGATTACTGAGCGCCGGGCTGAGGCCGTGCACTCAGTAATAAGCCCTAAGGAATGTTGTCATGACGGTGGCGTTACCGCACGACTACGTGTCTGCAGAACACGCAGAAGCGCCGTGGAAGCCGGAACAGGCTCCCAGGATCTCCTCGCCCGGGTCCGCGTACAGGATGGATACCGACAATTGTTACCCTAGCAGATATTATCTGCACCATGGATCCCGCCTTGAGACCAACATTGGCAGTACAGTTTAATCTCTCATTAGGAAGAATAGGTAACTGCCCAGGGTGTAAAGTTCTGTGGGGAACCTCAGTCTTGCTGCAAATACCTGCTATTCGTTTTGCTGGGGAGCAAGAAAATGGCATTGAAACTCATGCAGTCGGTGTTAGGATTATTGGCTTTTGTATCAAGAGTGATGCCAATGGGCAGAGTATTTTCCAGAAGACTTTCCTCAGCGTCATCAGGCCTAAAGTCTCCATACTTTCGTCAGATGAAGGCAGATTTGGCAGAATGAAGTGCTTTTTTGGACACTTATTTTACAACAGAATTTTCTTTTTAGCATAATAATCAATTTATTTACAGATGCAGCAGGTACAATAGGCTACAGCGTTTATTGAGATGGGAACTGGAGTGCCAAAAAATGGCTGACTCAGTGTGCGTCATTAGGTTCTACAAGAAATGTGACACTTTTGGAGCTGTTTTCACTACTGGTAGCAATAGAACTATGAGGTTAACAGTTTGCTAATAGGAAAATAACCATGTTTTGTGACAATCTGAGTGTAGTGCAGTCTATTAAGAATTTGTCAACCAAGTTGCCCAAGTGGTTACATTACAGAGGCATTTAGTTTTAAGATGCTTGTCATTCAATATTTGGTTAAGGATGAAACATCTTCCAGGCTATGCTCACACACTGGCTGATTCTCTGTCTCATTTGCAGATAGGCAGGTTTTTCAAGCTGGCGCCAAATGCAGAGGTTCAAGGTCAGCTGTGCCCTCAGCACCTTTGGGAGCTGAATTATGTCTATATAGTCTGTTTATAGTCAACTCAGTTGCAGCCACTACATGGTCAGCCTATGTCTTGGCATTGAATGAATGGTTCTCCTGGTCCTTGGAATCTTTTCAAGATCATGATTCTCTATCAGAGGGTACAGCTTTGGCTTATGTTTTGCATTTGATAGAGAGTGGTTTATCAGGCCCAGCAATCAAGCGTTGCTTGGCAGATGTCAATTTCTTCTTCAATCTACTAGGTTTATCAGGCTTTATTAAGTTTTTCTCTGTAAAACAGGTCCTTAACAGCTATTGTAAATATGTTGTAGTATGTGATGAGAGGCCCCAGTTTCCTTGGAGATGATTAATAGCTTTTAATTTAATTAAATTTTAGATTTAATTTTCAGTTCATCTTTTGAAGTTGTGTTTTTTAGAGATGTTTTGCTATTGACTTTCTTTGGCACTTTGAGAGTTGGTGAGATTGTAGCAAAGACAAAGGAAGTTCACACTTGAATTCAATTGCACAGGATTCAGAATTAGGTCTTTTGCCCAGAATATGACAAAATATCTCACAATTAGACCTGCAGTGCTTGGTAGTTTAATTATTCATGGAGACCGTCCACCAGTGTCTAAGTTCCAATTTAATAAAATATTTTCCTTATGTTTAGATAAGGAATAGTTAAACAAACTTTCTTTACACTCTTTCCATATTGGGGCAGCCCCAGAGGCGCATAGGTTGGGTTTGAATGAGGTCAGTATTAAGAGGATTGGCAGATGATCGTCAAGACGATTTTAAATTTGTAATCGTCCGAAATGGTTATAAGTTGTTTAGTTGTATGAAATTTATGTTTTCCCTTTGGTGCAAGGCCCCGTCAAGTTGGGGGGCCCGCAAAGCCGAAACGGCACCCCAACGAAAAGCTTGGCCAGTGGGAAGATAAGACAGATCTTCCCCACCGGCAAGCTGAGATCTGTGTGGTACAGACCTTTACATGCATCTCCGTCACTGTTCTCAGCACTCTAGTACTGTAGAGTGCTGGGTTATGACATCATCTGGTGCTCTGCATTATTGGAGAGAGGACCAAAGAAGGCACAGACCTCTTCTACCATGCTGCTGGACCACCAGGGATGAGGACCCTCCTGTGCCAGTAAAAGGGGATTGGGGTAAAAACTGGGGGAAAGTAACTAAAGGGCAGATAAACTGAGAAATTGACTAGAGGGGAAAACAGGGAAACTGACTAGAGGGGGCAGAGAAATGGGTAAAATTACTAGGGGGAAAGAAAAAACGAGAAAGAAGCTCAATAGGCTTATTTCAAAATGCATTCAGGATGTGGGCTTTTTTCATATTAGTATGTGGACTTAAATGTGGATCTGGCATTTAAAGAGGGGATGGTACTCATTTGTCGATGTAGGTTTAGTCATTTTTAATTTGGGTTTGAAATCTATCATAGAAACAGCAATATGTGCGGTGAGTGGGGCCAACTGTTTTGAGAATTTACAAGGATTGGCTGTGGAGGATTCAGTTGAAGTATGGTCAACATGTTTTAAGGTGATTGCTCACGGCTGGTAAGACAGAGCTAATTCATTTGTTATTTGGACCTCCCGGCTTGGATGGCAGAGAGGTTGCGTTTTCCATTCTTAAGTTAGATTGATTTTAAATAAATGCTGTGACCCTAGCACCATTCTCTGTGTATTTTGTGTTTTGATTTATGGTTTTGTTGGTTCATGGAGGGGGAGTGTGTGACTATCCAACTTCCATGTAACAACATGGCTGCATATCTGAAATCTGCCCTCTAACCCGCCTTATATGCCAGTACTGCTTTTTTGTGTACAAGAAAAGGGGGGGTAGACACAGCGTGCAAAACCAGAATACACACTATATGGGATAGAGAGAGGTGAATCCAAAAATAAAGTAACTCCACGTGCAAGGACGACGCTAAAGAGAACATTTTTTGGACAGCCGGTGAAGTGACTACTGAGGGGACTACTGGGCATCGCACAGCAGCAGATTCTTGAATCGAGACTACGAGAGGACGGGGAGAATACGTGGGGACAACGGTGATCCATAAAAGAAACTTTATATGGGCAACACTTCAAGAAAACCTCTAGTAAGCGGACAGCTATACTTTTCTTTGATGTTATACATGTTGCTCTAGTTTTAAACTGTTTCTTTTTGTCCAGATATCACGTATCTTCCAACCAGTTGTCATTACATTTTGATGCTATTTTTGATTATCAGTGCATCCCCCATAGTGTGCTCACCATATATATTTTTCTATACCTGATCACCCCATTCTTCTTGCCTATACATACAATACCACACATGTGTTTAGTACATTGAGAGATTGTGTGTACACATTTATTCGTTTATATGCTAAAAGATCCTAGCCTCTGTCCCTTGTATATATTTATATATAGACTTATCTTTATAATTTGTTATATTTTTTTTATCTGTGATCAATAAATTAATATATTTTATCTATTCATTATATATGGTCTTTGAAATCATAACCTACTACACTTAGAGGATATTTTCCTGCGCTTTCTACCCCTCCCCTCCTTCTGCTTTTTTTGTGTGGCTCCGGTGCAACAACCAGGTTGGTATTGAAGTGGTGGTGTGCTGTAAGTGATGAATCTGGATCTTGGAGTCAGGACTGGACTCTGGAGGCTCTTTCCACTCCCCCCCCCCTCCCACTAGGATGCTGAGCTTGCCTGATGTAGGAAGTCAGTCAAGCAGCAGAGCAATCTTCACCCATCAGTCTTACTATTTAGCCTCACCCATACCATGAGAACTCCAAGGTCAATGTTCCTTGGTGTCCTTATCAACAGAGATTGGTGCAAGTATGTCTAGAAAACATTTGTATAGATTATGATGAGAATAAAAGATCATCAATATACATCAGCAGGCCTCATTCTATGTATATCACTGACTGGGCATGTGTGATTTATTGGTGTTTAACCGTTTGACTGTCAGAGGAGTATCCAACTCATTGCTTGGCAATGCGTTGGATACCCCTCTGGCACTCAAAGGGTTAAGTCATTGGGGATGATGTGACGCAAAAACTAGAGTTGAGAATCACTAGTTTATTGGATTACTTAGTACAGTCTCTAGACAGACACATCACCAAGGTCCTATACATTGCAATAAGGATATTTTCTTGCTTAGGATGTTCATTAGTTTGCACAGGTTTTCCGTGTGATTGCAGCTATTATTAGCAGGAGGCTTTTATCAATAAGTCCTCTTTTCCTTCATGAACCACCAGCATATTTTAATTAGCTTTGCAATGGTGAAGGGCACATAATTTGAAAAGCAAATATACAAACAAACATTTGGTAAGGGAATTACGTGTATGTATTGATTATATCGACTAAAACCTAATGTATTGATCTATGGACTCTGTGTCTGCTTCTGTAATGCGAGATACATTTTGTTTATTAAACTTTGTTTATTTATCGCATTAGACATTAAGGTAATTTCCAGTTTAGGTTGCAAGGTCGCCCTTTAAAAAGTGATGCATATGAAAAATACCTCATTGTTACGCGGGATCCATTGCAGCCCAGTAATCAGTTATTGCATACCTGCAGCATGAATTTATCATATGTCTCTTTTCGAAAGGAATGATCTGAGAACCCTATAATGCATTGTAGAACAACTCTTTGGATGCCTTTAGCATCCAAGGGATTAAACGTGGTCACTAAGAGAGCAGTATTAACCGAAACCACAGAGTAGACACTCTGGGTGGACAGTTAGTGACTGATATTAATTCCTGATGATCTCCTTGCTAGAGTTGTCACCAAACCTTACCCATTTGCTATAACTGTCTGAGCACCAGAGAGGTGGGGATCACCTGTACTGGTGGCAATAACAAGAGGCACAATGCCCACACAAGACTTGGTAAGTGCCCCAATATACACACACAAAAGTCACAGATGTAGCTTATAATCTGCCTATTGCTTCTAATGTGACCTGCTTTCTAACTGATTCTATTTGGATTGTATACTGTACAGTACAGACTAGACTATTAGTTGTTCTGGGAAGGGGAGAGGGTTCTGTTTATCTGTTTCTACGCATATATGTGTATGTAGCATACACATATACACACAACTGGGATTCGTGTTTGACCACATGTTTTATTTGAAGCCACAGTTAAATTATTTTGAGAAATGTTCTTGGATTACAAATACCCCCCAAAAGGTTTTATTTGGGGGATTTTGGCTGGAATTTGTGCAGCCATATTCTGATATGCTCCATACCGTTACTATGGCGTCACCTCCCTAAATATTGTAGAAAACATACACTACAGAATAGAGCCTTATTCTGCAATCTGAAGAGTAGCAAGCCGAAGCAACTTCACTGTAGGGGACACATAAAAAAAAAAATCACATTCATTTTAATGGATGTTTTCACCCTTGAAGGTTAGTGAGGTCAATGTGTTGAAGTTGTCCCTAGTCTTCAAGGAGTTAAAAGGCCAGTTAAGGCCAATGGGAATCTTCAATTGTCACTGCGGTGCAGTTGGTTAGCTCCTCTTTAGCTTTCTGAATCAGGACTGTGTAAAATATTGGGATGCCTAATAAACATCTAGTGAAAATTTACTGCCCACTAACTTCGAGTCATTTATTTATATCATACTTACAGAGATGTAATGTTAAATAGACCCTTTTTACAAAATAGTAATTTGCTAAAACTTGATTCCCTTTGCTCCGAGTCCTTTATTCTTTTCCCAGATTGTATTAAAGATTCAGTGCTTAATCTCCTTTGATGTTCCTAATGGTTATTAGGGTAATAATTCAGTGTCATTACCTGGATGTTTGATCTGGCTGGTATCTTGTTGTTAAAAGTAATACATTATCTCTTCAGATTGTCTTAGAAGAATATACATAAGCACATTAGTTACATTGACCTGATGATTGTAAGACATTTGGGGCTCGATCCAATTATTTGCAATACAAAGCAAAATTGGCTACCGGATGACAAAAATATATGTCTAAATTGGTATCCAATTGTCCTACCAGATGAAACCACAACAGACATGAGGCCACAGAAATGGACTTGTGGGCAAACATCTGTTTTCTGTGTTAAGTTCCCAAAACGCATGCTAAATAATGGGAACATCAAAGGAAATGAGCTAATGATCGGTGCCTGACACACAGTCAAACACCGATCCTTAGCTAAAAACACAATCACCCCCAAAAACTAACCCTACACTACCCCCAACAGTGAAATTCAGTAATAGTATCCCTAACACCCAGATCTGTGTTACACAGATGTCGTCTACTGTCCATCTTCTTCTTCAGTCTTCCTCCTTCTGTTCTCTGTACTTCGTATCTTCTTTTTCATCTTTCCTGTAAAATAAACTAAAAGGTCAATGCTAGTTATAATAAAAAAAAAATGCATGTATTTCTGAGTTAACCTTTTGAGTGCCGGAAGGGTACCCCTCTGGCACTCAAAGGGTTAAAAGCAGTGTTGCATATCTCTTAAAAGCAATATTCTGCCATTCCATTTGAAAACAAATAAGTCATTCCTTTTTTGCTTAAATAAAATGGCTTCCAAAGCCTAAATATATGTCCGCTGCTGCCACCTCCGCTGAGGGTGGCAGGCATGCATATTAGCACAGACCCCCCTCCATACCTTCCAGGTCATTGCTCAAATCCGAATGAGGGAGTTTTTAACAGACACTGGATTTTAGTCAGCTTCTAGCATACTCCACTGGCACTCATAGGGTTAAATCTACTAACATTTGACACATTTTGGGTTTGCTTTGGATGTATTGATATGGGGCTTAGTGCCCCACATCAATACATCCACTGGTGACTTAGGTTTTTTTAAGGGTTTTTAAGGGGTTATTTAGGTTCTTTTCCTGCTGCAGCACTTTTGAGATGCAAGGGACTCTGCTCCCAAAAAACTGGGTGCAGATTTTCACAAGTTAAATGGGTCCCTTAACATTTCTTAGCACCTAACTCATGGAAATGACTGGCATATTTTGGCATTTTGTTGTTTGTCAAAGGGCAAAAACACACACAAATTTATCACCTGAGGTGGGGGTTTTTTATCTGGTATTTTTTTTAATGTACAGGTAATTGCATAGATTACCATGCTTGAAAAAATACTATCGGCTGTTTTTTTTTTTGGCTGACAGAGCCAGTTGGATCGAGGCCTTAGTTTGTCTGTACAGTAAATTCAGTGGGAATATAGTATGTTGATTTAACCCATGATGTTACAATGTGGGTTGAGATTTACTGTGACAGAGTGCATGACAGTGAGCTGACAAGAGCTGTGTAAGGCACGTATATGCAGAGCTGACACAGCAGTTGAGTATATTTGTCAGTGAATGACAAAAGCATGTTTTATGAATTTCTTCACTGAGCACACAATTGTCTATTTTAGTTAATTTGACAAATCTGTATTTATCAAGTTTAATTCTGTTTAAAATAGAACCACGTGGTGAGTTAAGAAGACATTCATACAACATGCTCCTAATATTGGCATTAAGGGTATAGATTGACATCTGTTTAAAATTGAACCATATGTGCTCACTGAACTGAACCTTGAAATTCATAAACCATGCTCTTGTCATTGCACTCAAAGGGTTACTATATGATAGACTATATCATATATTAACCTTTAAAGTGTAATGACAAGAGCATACTTTATAAATTTCTTCTCTGAGAACAGGTGGTTCTATTTTAGACAGAAGTTAAAGGGGATCTATCACCCCTATACATGTTAGTCTTATTAGTTAGATTATTTAGCAAACTAGTGTAAAAGCCTGTGTACACAGGCCGATGCACTTTAAAAGGCCAGATGTATATTTGTCCAATGCAGTCATGCTCCATAGAGACTGCCCAAACAGACAGAATGCTGTGATGTGTAGTTCTGCAGTAGTACACCTGCCGTGTAGTTGTGCAGTAGTACACCTGCCGTTACATAGCTGTTCAAATACCTGCTGTTACATAGCCATTTAAATAGCCTGAGCTCACCCGTTCCAGCACTGTGCCACTGTGCCATACACCTCCCAGCATTCTGTGCATTCGGGCAGTCTCTACGGAGCATGACTGCATAGGGCAAATACAGCTGGCCTTTTATATTATAAGGAGGATGGCATCCGGTGGAGTGCTCCGTCCGTGGGATTGACTCTGTGTCACGTTTAAATGCCTCAAAGTAAGAGGGGAACATGGTGGTTAGTACAGCACAGTTCATCTGACTGGGATCCAGCAGCCAATTTCTTTTGCACAGAGCAGGAGTCTTGCAGTTTGTGCCCCAGCCAGTATTGGAGGGCTGAGGTTGGATCTGAAGGTGCAGAAGAGAAGATAAATGTGAGGCAATGAGATGAAGGGAACTGTGCGGGCAGGGCAAAGTGGCAAGGAGTGGTTGGCAGAAGGGTGAAATGGCAAAGGGGTGGTGGGGAGGAAGTTGATGGGGCGAACAGGGTGTTGGCAGAAGGGTGAAATGGCAGAGGGGGGGTTGGGAGGAGGCTGATGGGGCAAACAGGGTGTTGTCAGAAGGGTGAAGTGGCTAAGGGGAAGGTGGGAGGAGATACCTGATGTTTATTTGCCTTGTTGTAAGTGTTTCAGTGTCAGGGCAAATCCTAGCAAGATATTTACCTGCCCCTGTCAGCCTCTTTATCATTTTGGTTTCCTTGTTTAAATATTTTGTGCTTTCTCTTTCTGGCGTCTGTTCTCCGCATCTCCCGACTCTGTCATTCCTGCTCTGTTAATTGTGTGATTTCATCCACGGATCTCCCTTCTGGTACTTTGACTTCATTGATCTTCCTGGCCTTTTGGCTTTCTCCCTGGACCTGATTCTTGGCTTGTCGTCTGGTACCTCGCATTGTGTGCTGCTGGTTTTCCTCTCCATTTCATCATCTCTCTCTCACGTTGTTTAGTAGCCGCAGGCTCCTCTTATCAAAGGCCACTGGTTCTCCAGTCTCTTTCTTTGCGGTGTGCCGGTTTGTATTCAGAGACCTTCTGATCAGCCCTGTTTTTTCATTGTGTGCCTCCTGCAATCTCCTCCCAGTGCCACTTGGACTCAAGCTTTGACAGATAGCTACTTGAACCTGCAAGCCCTCCTTCCAGCTCTTCTTTCATTCTGCAGTATTTCTTATACATTGCAGCTTAAAAGGCCACATATATGTTTGTCATGCGCAGTGGAGACTGGACGAATGTAGTAGCCGAATCTTAATTATGAACATTAATCTGTCAATTAATGTAGAATAATTAAGTAATAAGTTACACCACTAATATTTGTTACATTTCTTAGTATTATGGTCGAATATGTGGATAGAAAATACACAAAACATTGTAATATTATATGTAAATTTAATATTATAAAATATAGCAAGTAACAGGCTATACATTGTGATAACAATAACAATGACAAAAACAAACAATGAACAAACTGCAACATATAACTTACACATGTCCCCAGCCCTTGGATGGGGCTAAGGAGAGAGAGAGAGAGCTGATGGTCTACATGTTCAGTACAGTCCAGAGGAAGTCCTGAATCCCCCCCTTCCCTCTGCTTTTTTATTCCCAGTGGAATGTTTTATGGGAGGTAACTTCCCTAGAGTAGGCTGGCCTATGATGTCACTGCTAGAAGCACATGGCCTACACACTGCCCCTAGTGGACCCTCCAAAGCATTAACATTATTATGCTTTATTTATTACATAAATCATTAATTACTAATCAGTACAACGAACTCCCAGCATTCTGTACATTTGGGCAGTCTCTACTGCGCATGACCACATTGGACAAACATACATCTGGCCTTTTATATTATAGGATATGTTTAAAACTGCATTCATTTGTTTTTTTTTTAAATGCTATTTGGGCAACAATTAATGTTTAAAGAATGCCCTGCACCCTACTTCCGGATGGACTGTGGTTATCAGCTCTGTAACCAGAGTATGTCACTCTGCCTCTGCTCCCCTCCCTCTATCCAGCCTCCTCTGATGATGGAGGCTTTCTGTCTGTAAACTGGAGCAATCTCTTTGGCTATATATTGATCTCTGCCAATGAGACCGCTCCAGTTTACAGGCAGAAAGCATCCATCATCGGAGGAGGCTGGATAGAGGGAGGGGAGCAGAGGCAGAGTGATAGACTGCGGGTACAGAGCTGTACCCGCAGTCTATCCGGTAGAATTAATTTTCTCCGAAATAGCGTTTTAATTAATTTTCGCCCAAATTAATTAATTCATTTTCGCCCAAATAGCATTTTAAAATCAAATGAATACAGTTTTAAACATATTCGCTAAATAAGCTAATAAGACTAACTTGTATAGGGGTGATAGATGCCCTTTAACCTGAAAAATACAATATTGTATTTGTTTTACAAAGCTATTTTACTGTTTTTTGCTTGGAAAATTCTGTTTGTAACAGTGGCATTAACATGAATACGCAGGGGCAAACTTACCAACACAAAAAAACATTATAACTCACCATATATGTCAAAGTGGAGCATTTTAAGTTAATACAGGTATATTTGGCAACAGCAGTGTGTCACATTATATAACTAATTTGCCCCTCCCCTTGCATGTGAGCCCAGCCAAAATGTATACAGCGTGGTGTGGATGATGATATTTAGAATAATTTGGCCATGTTATTCTTTTTTGTTAATTTAGTCTTTATTTTTGAAAACAAGTTACAAAACATAGACATATTACACAACAAATATACATATCACCATATAAAAAAAAACATCCGAATAGTGTGGTTGAGCTCGACCCCTAGTCTATTTTAATGGAACCTTCCGTAACCATTTCCCCCAAATAAGATGAAACTTCTCCAGTCTCTGCGCTATCAAATAATAACCATATTCCATCAAACACTGATATCTAATCTGATTTATTATAACCTGAATCTCAATCCCTTCCTGTTCCCGCCATTTCCTCGCAATCACAATTTTCATTGCCAAAAAGCACTGTATGATCCACATTCTATCATAAATCTTAAATATCCCAAGATCGTGATGAAAAATCGCCCTTTCAGGCGAAAGAATTATAACCTCCATCAAATTTGAAATTAATCCAAACAACTCTTCCCAAATCTTATATACTCTCTCACACATCCACCACATATGTATATTCATCCCCTGATGAGAATTGCAACGCCAGCATACACCTGTCATACCCGTATTATATTTAGCAATTCTCACCGGGACCATGTACCACCTCAGCATAATCTTGTAATGCAACTCCACCATATTTAAACAATGGGTTACCCGACTGATACCTACCAAACTATCTTTCCATGCTTCAAAAGAAATATCATGCCCTAACTCCCTCTGCCATGCCTCTACTGCTATTATTTTTAAGGGGGGTTCTAACCACTCTATTACTTCATACCAATTCCTTAACAACCTCTTCCTATCCCTCCCATTATACAAGCTTATTACTCGTTTACGTACACTGTCCTGACCCTCCTTACAGAGGTGAATACGTAAATAATCCTTAATACCTTAAAGTATTCACTACTATTAATTTTAAAATCGGTAACCAACTGAGAAAAAGATTTCATTTTACCATCCTTCAGTAAGTCACCAATTTTTCTTTCACTACTATTTGTCCATCCTCTCAGAGTCATATTCTCCATATTATCTTGCAAAATATCCAGGGGGGTATCCTCTATAACTCGATCTTTCCACCCCATCCTATATTTCAAACGCATCCAGTATTCTAGGCAATTGTCAATAACCATAGGGAAACCTCTCTTCTTCAGCATCTTTATCCTATCCTTATGATACCACAATAGAGAATCCAACCTAGCAATACCAATCAATTCTTGTTCAATATATTGCCAGTCTTCAAGTTTCGACTTATATTGCATATTCATGATGTGAGTCAACAAACTCGCCTGTGCATATCTTCCTAAACAGGGCACCCCCAATCCCCCTTTACTTCTTGAGGCAAACATTATCCTCCCAGATATACGAGGCTTCTTCCCAGCCCAAATAAAACTAAAATCCGAGCCTGTAAAGTCTTAACCCAGCCCCATGGAAGCCCAACCGGTATCATCCTCAATAAGTATAGCCATTTTGGAATTATATATTATCTCACTATATTCACTCTCCCAAGCCATGACACAAATAACCCCTTCCACTCCTTAATCTGTTGAAAAAGATCTTTTTGCAGAACTAAATAGTTCTCTTCCACTATACTCTCTATTCTTTTTGGAATTATAATTCCTGAATAATTAAAACCTTTTTCCTCCCAGTGAAAATCATATAATGATCTTAACTCTTGACTCTCTACATCCGAAATGGCTATACTCATCTCCTTTGTCTTATTCAAATTCAATTTATAATTCGAATATTCCCCAGATCAGGCAATTTCCCCCATCAATGGGGGTAAGGAGCTTCTCGGATTAGACATCAATACCAAGACATCATCTGCATATAAACTAAGCTTACACTCCAACTTCCCAATTTTAATACCTCCAATCTCCTGATTCTCTCTAATCCTATTAGCCAAGGGTTCTATTGACAATATATATAGCAAAGGAGCTAAAGGACACCCCTGTTGCGTGCCATTATGGATCTTAAACCAATCTGATCTAATTCCCTGGCCAATCACTCTTGCTATGGGTCCATTATATAAGGCCATGACAGAGCCTATGAAGTCTCCTCCAAACCCAAAATTCCACATGGCCCCTTCGAGGAAGGCCCAACCTACCCTATCAAAGGCCTTCTCAGCATCAAGTGATAAAAAATGCGCCGGAACCTTTTTTAATGACACATACTCTACCAGGTTAATTATTTTCCTAGAATTATTATACGAATGCCGCCCCTTAATGAACCCTGCCTGATCTTTGTGTATTAGTTCCGGACATATATATTTTAACCTCTCTGCCAAAATTGCCGAGTATATCTTTGTATCAGTGTTTATTAAAGAGATGGGTCTATGATTTCTAAGCTTTGTACTCTCTTTTCCAGGTTTTAATATGGGTAGAATAAAAGCTTTTAACATCTCAGCAGGAAAATTACCTGTGACTCTAATCTCATTAAAAACGTCCGTCATGTAGGGAGCCACAAAATCTATAATTTTCTTATAAAACATAGCCTGAAACCCATCAGGACCGGGAGCCTTACTTGATTTCAACGCCCTAATCGCACTACATATCTCCCCCAACGAGAAACAGGCTTCCAAACTATCAGTCTGGTCCTGTGTCAATTTCCCTAATTTAGATTCAGCTAGGTATTTCCTAATTTGTATTCTATCTCGATTATGATCGTGAATATTATACAACTTTCCATAAAATTCCCCAAAAGCTTTCCCCACTGCTTCAGGACTAATATAACTATTCTCCCCCTCCATGATCTTAAAAATACGGGTTTTCAAATTATGTTTCTTCAGTTGGTTTGTAAGCATTCTGTCTGCCCTATTCCCTAAATAATAAAATCTTTGTTTCAACCTAAGTAAATTTTCATTTGCTTTAATAGCTAATAGCTCTTGAATATCTTTTTTAATTTGTGTCATTTCTGCTATAGTTGAACTATCCGGAGTACGCTGACTCTCTATCTTTAAATTATGTAGCAAAAAATAAAGATCCGATATCTTCCTCCCATATCTTTCCTTACGGCATGCTTGTTTCTTAATAAAATACCCTCTTACTACACACTTATAAGCTGCCCATACATTACCAAGACCAACATCACCAGTCAAATTTTCATCAAAATATTGCTTAGATATCTGGCATAATTCCTTGATATCGGGCTTAGTGAACATTAGAGATTCCCTCAGTTTCCATCTCCTTTCTCCTCCTCCATACTTCTTTTTCATTTCAAGACATACTGAGTCATGATCTGACCACACCATATTACCAACACTCTCACAATCTTTAACCGACTCTGCCCTCACCAAGATCATATCAATTCTGGAAAAAGTTTGATGTCTTTGTGAGAAAAATGTATATTCCCTATCACTCGGTCTTATAGTCCTCCACACATCATAAAGCCCATACCTTCCCAATATGTCCTGAAATGCCCTTGACAGTAGCCTAGTCCGAGCACTAAAACCTCTATTATCCACATTATATCTATCCACGTCACAATCTGCCACACAATTAAAGTCACCTAAACATATGAAAGTACCCTGCATGTACTCCTGTATGGTTTGCAAAGTTCTATTCAAAAACCTAACCTGCTTCAAATTTGGAGCATATATATTAAGAATGGAGAACACCCGATCATCTATCTTACATACCACAAAAGCAAATCTACCCCATAAATCCCTCTGTTTATAAATTACCTCTAACTTTACTTGATTCGATATCAGAATAGCCACTCCACACTTCTTTTTATGAGGCAATGAGGAATATTCAATCACAGTATATCTTTTGTTATTTAATCTCTTAACCTCATCTCCTTTCATATGTGTTTCCTGCAAACAACATACATCAGTATGTTCCTTATACAACAAATCAGACAGATACCATCTCTTCTGGGGGAATTTAAACCCTTCACATTAAGCATAAGAACTTTAACCAAACTCACCATCTCCCATCTTATATCTCATTATCCAGGGGAAGAGCTCAACCGCACACCTCAATACAGTAATACAAACCACAAAATACTCATAAACATATAACATTACATTCGAGCCTCGTATCTGGGCTTCACTTGATACCTCCCTTTCCATTGGGCGACAATTATCAACCCACGACACCCAATAAAAGATACCTAATTAAAAAAAAACCTCAAGACCTCCCCAGACTTCTAAATATGAAAGAGAGAGAGGAAAGAAAGAAAGAAAAAAAAGTCCTCTCCCCCCTTCGCAACATTTAAATGCAATCCAAACACCCCATCATCTCATACTGTATTCGAAATAGATCATTCTCCTCATAAGCCGTCTTACCATAACTTCTACCTATCACTTCTCTCACCACATCCCCTCAAACTAACCAACTACCTCCCACCTGCTGTACATATCATACCACCCATGCAATCAAAACATAAATATTTTATCTTTCCATAAATCTATCTCACCCCCCAACAAATCATAATCTTATATATAGTGTTTTATATTATCTTAACACAAATACACCCACCATACACCTAATTAAACATCATATACCTTCAATACATATACAAATATTATTATAATTCCTCAACATATAATCCTCTTATGATCTTCCATAACTGGTGTAATTAGTGAGAGAAAAAAAAAAACCCTATCAGATCACATCAAAATACCCTACTTACATAAATACTTCACATGTTTTAAACCCCTTAACCCCAAAAACCTAAACCCACTACCACCCCTTCCCTCCCTTCCCACCCCAAACACTACAAACTCAGCGGGTTTTAACCTATTTCAAATAGAATGAGTTATGTATATAGTGTATTTAAACATTTTTTTTAATATCTTACCATAAATATACCCACCATATACCTAATTAAACATCATATACCTTCAATACATATACAAATATTATTATAATTCCTCACCATATAAACCTCTTATAACATTTCACAACTAATATATTTAGTGGGGAAAAAAAAAAAAAGAAAAAAATTGTATCATCTCACATCAAAATGCCCTACGTGCTTAGATACTTCACATGTTGTAAACCCCTCAACCCCTATCTCCTAACCCCCCTACCACCCCTTCCCTCCCTCACCCCAAACCCAACAAACTCAGCAGGTTATGACCTATTTCAAGCAGGATGAGAGTCAATCCATTCCTGAACCTTCTCTGGGGTATCAAATGCTAAGGACCTATTCCCCACCCATACAATCAATTTGACTGGAAACCCCCACACATATCTGATCTTCCTATCCCTAAGGGCTTGAGTCGCTGATTTATAAGCAAACATTTTTTGCCTAGTTAAACTAGATAAGTCCTGAAAGAACTGTATTTTACTAAATTTCTCATGTTCCGGCCTAAAGTCTCTTGATGCAGAAAAAATCTTCTGTCTAATATTGAATGAAGAAAATCGAACAATAATATCTCTAGGCAATGATTCTGCAACATTCTTAGCTCGCAATGTCCTATGACAACATTCTATAGAATCTTCTCTCAAGGTTTCTTGTAACCCCATATTATTAAATAGTTCCAGCAGATAATCTCTGAGTGCAGCCAGTGTTATGGTTTCTGAGACACCTTTGATTCTCAAGTTCTTCCTTCGCATCCTTTCTTCCATATCCACCAGTTTTATCTCTAATTCCTCACATTTTTTTTTCCGTAGCATTTTCATTTTACAAGTTCTTAATATTAAAATCTAAACTTTCAATTTTGAACTCATTAGATTTCACACTTTCGCCCAGTTTCATCATATTCTCCTTAATGTCAACAAAATATTTATCCAGCTCTCTTTTGAAAGAGCATCCAAGCATTGTTGACGATATTCCTGGGTAATCACTTGTGAGGACTGAGTCATAGGCCCAATGGACTGTCTTCTTGGTTCCGCCTGTTCCATTTCTAAAGAAGTGGTAGATGTATTATGCACCTGGTCCACCTTAGATTGGGTCTGAGGTGAGAAAATCAAACTTATCTTCTTATCTTTTTTTACATCCATTTCCCCTTTTTTGTCTTTTTTTGACTTATTATTCTCGCCTCTTTTTGTGGCCATTCTGACCTGCAATTTGTCTCCCAAATAACTGATTTTTTATAGCATGTGCAAAATCTTATTATCCCGCATTACACATATGCCTCTTTCAGAACAGCATATTCATAACATTTATACTTCTGGGATGTACTCTCAGATGACCCAACGTCCTCTTAGGGAACTCCTAAGGATAGATAGTATAGAAAGGGAAGGCGATGTAGTTAATAACCAGGTGGGAGGATCTGGGGGCGGGGTTAGTACAGATGATAGGGAGAAGCCTATAAACCACATCAAAATTAAATCACAAATGAAACATAGCAGTGGCATAAATTGTATGCTTGCAAATGCCAGAAGTTTAACTGGTAAAATAAGGGAACTGGAGCTGGTAGCTGAAATTGAAAACTATGACTTGATAGGCATAACAGAAACATGGTGGGATGACACACATGATTGGTCAATCAATTTGGAGGGCTACATGTTATTTAGAAAAGATAGGTCAAACAAAAGAGGTGGTGGGGTCTGTCTGTATGTCAAACCAGCATTATTGCCTCAATTGCGGGAAGATATATGTGATGACAGTAGTGAACATGTGGAATCCCTGTGGGTTGAAATAGTCACTGGGGGTAAAACTGCCCAAAAAATATTAGTGGGTATTTGTTATAAACCACCAAACATTGGTGACCTTGAGGAATCAAAGCTATTAATGCAAATAGAAAAGGCTTCTCAAATAGGGAGAACTTTAATTATGGGGGATTTTAATTATCCAGAAATAGACAGGAAAAATGGAACAGCTAATTCTGCTAAAAGCAGCAAGTTTCTGAACTTGTTGAATGACAATTTTTTGTCTCAGCTAGTGCAGCCCTCAACCAGAGGGAATGCATGTCTGGATCTGGTAATAACTGACAATGAAGAACTTATCTCTAACATCCAAGTTAGGGAGCACTTGGGGAATAGTGACCATAACATGGTATCGTTTGAGATAAATTCAAAAAAGCAATTTAGTATGGGTCCCACCAAAACACTGAATTTTAAAAGGGCCAACTTTAGCAGATTTAATTCATCCCTTAGTCTCGTTGACTGGGATAAAATATTTTCAGGAAAAAACACAGAAGGTAAGTGGAATGCATTCAAAATAACATTGCAAAAATACACATATAAATTTATCCCTGTTGGATACAAATACAAAAGAAGCAAATTAAAGCCAATGTGGCTAACCAGTAAAGTCATTCATGAAATAAATAACAAGAAAGCATCATTTAATCATTACAAAGCTGAGGGATCAGCAGAGGCATTTGCAGTATACAAAAATGTCAACAAAACCTGCAAAAAGGCTATTAGATTAGCTAGACTGGAGAATGAAAAAAATATTGCTAAGGAGAGCAAGAGCAACCCAAAGAAATTCTTTAATTTGATAATGTTGGGTCCTTGTTATCTGAAACGGGTGAGATGGTCAAGGGGGACAGAGAGAAGGCAGATATTTTAAATAATTTCTTTTCTTCTGTTTTTACCAAGGAAAACCCAATGGACAAGAATCTGCAGACTATTTTTACAGAACAGTCACAGCAAGCATGGGACTGGCTAACACAAGAAAAAGTGTTAAAACATTTGAATGGTGTTAAGTTAGACAAAGCTCCGGGGCCAGATGGTATACACCCATGGGTACTTAAAGAGCTAAGCCAGACCCTGGCCAGACCGTTATTTTTGATTTTCAGGGATTCTTTTATTTCAGGTATGGTGCCCATGTATTGGCGTAAAGCAGATGTGGTGCCCATATTTAAAAAGGGATCAAAGTCACAGCCAGGAAATTACAGACCTGTAAGCTTGACATCTGTGGTAGGGAAGCTGTTTGAAAGGTTGCTAAGGGAATATATTCAAGAATTCTGCTGGAACAGGAATATCATTAGCAATAGCCAACATGGCTTTGTGAAAGACAGGTCTTGTCAAACTAACTTGATCGCATTTTATGAAAAAGTGAGTAATAATATAGATGCGGGAGCGGCGGTTGATGTGATCTATTTAGACTTTGCCAAGGCATTTGATACAGTTCCACACAAGACGTTACTGTACAAATTGAATGAAATAGGCCTAGGGGAAAATGTTTGTGTGTGGATTGGAAATTAGCTGAAAGATAGAATGCAAAGAGTGGTAGTAAATGGCAAGTTCTCCAGTTGGATAAAGGTGATAAGTGGAGTATCTCAGGGATCTGTCCTGGGTCCTCTTCTTTTTAATTTGTTTATTAATGACCTCCCAGAGGGCATAGAGAGCCATGTATCGGTGTTTGCCGATGACACAAAATTAAGTAAGGTAATAAAGTCTGAACTGGATGTGTCTTCATTACAAGAGGATTTGGACAAATTGAGTAACTGGGCAGGTAAGTGGCAAATGAGATTCATTATAGACAAGTGTAAAGTTATGCATTTTGGGTATAATAATAATAATGCAACACATAGTTTAAATGGTGTTTCTCTGGGGAAATCTACAAATGGAAAGGATTTGGGAGTAATGGTAGACAATAGACTTAGCAGTAGCATGCAGTGCCAACTGGCAGCTGCAAAGGCCAATAAGATATTGGCATGTATTAAAAGGGGTATTGACTCAAGGGAGGAAGATATAATTATGCCTCTTTACAGGTCCATGGTAAGACCCCACTTAGAATATGCTGTTCAATTCTGGGCGCACTTTCTGAAAAAGGACATTATGGAACTAGAGAAAGTGCAGAGGAGGGCTACAAAACTAGTAAGGGGAATGGAAAGTTTTAGTTATGAAGGAAGGCTAGAAAAGTTAAACTTGTACACACTAGAGAAACGGCGTCTTAGAGGGGATATGATAACACTATATAAATATGTTCAGGGCCCATACAAAGGGCTCTCCAAAGACCTGTTCATTAACAGAACAGTACACAGGACAAGAGGCCACCCGCTTAGACTTGAGGAAAGGAGATTTAATCTACAACAGCGGAAGGGTTTCTTTACAGTAAGGACAATAAAGGTATGGAATTCACTGCCTGAGGAGGTGGTGCTATCGAAAACATTAGATGCCTAATGTATGCCTAATGGGCATGGATACTTATTTAAAAGAGCATAACATAGAGGGCTATGTACGTTAGTATTGGGATGAATATTTAGTTGGGGCTTGTTGATCCAGGGAGAAATCTGATTGCCATTTGGAATCAAGAAGGAATTTTTTTCCCCCCATTCAAGGCAGAATTTTAAATTGCTAATTGAGGGGGTTTTTTTGCCTTCTTTTGGATCAACGATGATAAACAGGAATAGGAAAAGGTTGAACTAGATGGACGCAAGTCTTTTTTCAGCCTAAATTACTATGTTACTATGTAACCACTACCATTCCATATAACTATTTTCAGGTTTCTATCAAAGGCAAAATTCAAACTTAACTTTTGATTCTCACGCAGGAGAGTCCTAGGGAGCTCCTTAATGGCAGCGCTCCTCTGTCAGCCTATATTCACTCCAAGGCTCTGTCTCCGGCATCCCAGCACTTTTCTCTGTCGTGGCCTGTACCCTCACCGGGGCTTAAAGGGATAGTAATACTTCATTTTAACTTTATTTTATTTTGTAGGCATTAAAAAAACATGAAGAATGATATAAGTCTTATCTCTGAAACCTTTATGGTTTAAGAGATATTCACAAACAAAGTATCCCCCCCCGTTCAACCAGATCAGAAGGGAGATGCCCAGGTAGACTGCAGAGAGGGACAATCTTCAATTAAGATAATGGAAAAAGCTGAAAAACTTGTCAAGGGGGAAGGGCTTTCATTGTTTTCATACAAAGAAAATTGTCCCCTGCTGTTATCTGTACTGTCATACAACCAGACTCACATCTGAGAAGAGATGGCTTACACTAGGTAAAAGGGGCGGGGAGGGGAACTTTGCTTGTGAATATCTCATAAACCATAAAGGTTTGAGAGATAAGACATATCATTCTTCATGTTTTTTTAATGCCTACAAAATAAAATAAAGTTAAAACGAAGTATTACTATCCCTTTAATGCACCATAGCCAGCCGCTCCAGATCGCTTCTGCACTCTCCTTTACAATCTCGGGCTCAGCGTGCTCTTATTCAGCCCCATCTGCCATACCACCAAGGCACAGGAAAACTGCAGCGAACCCCCACATCCGTGCCGGGTCACCGCACTCACAGGGCGATCACTGCTATTTTCCTGCAGTACTGCCGAATCACTGCATCCACGTGATCACCTCCATCTCCCAGCCTCGGATGCTTCCGCCACTCACATCGGGGCAGTTGGTTTGTCCCGTTAGGTCAGCCGCCAGCCAAAGTGTGCGGACGCTTTCCTTCCCGCTAGTCTGGTCTTTGAGGCCTGGACGCTCCTCCCCTCCAGTGTCCCACGTCATCACGCCCCCCGGCCATGTTATTCTAAATCCTATCATCAACACCACATTGTAGAAATGTTGCCAGCAAACGAGCACACATTCAAGTGGAGTGGCAAATTAGTTGCACAATATGACCCACTTCTGTTCCCAAATGTACTCCTATGAGCATAAAGCTCTGTATTGCTCTGCTACCATAACCTCTTATTTATCAGATGTCAGGACCAATAGTTGTACAATAAAATAAAATATAACTTTTATTGATATATATATTAACAAGTTTTCAATGTAAACGGAACATATCTGGATTGCCACTAATACAAAATATGTAGAATCATCTCCAATAACCCAAAGGCTGGCTATCAGGTATATAAATAACCACAGAGTATATCCAGCTAGTCACCAATAGGTAGATCCCCAAATATGGCAATAATCAAAAGCAGGTAATAGAAGGAGTGATTGATGACAAGAAATACTAGTAATACAGAGTGATATGTTACCAGAGAGGATTGTTTGGAACCAAACTGCTCTGTGAGAACATCTGTCACTCCAAACCCTAAAGTATATAGGATATGCCCACAGACAGGCTCAGAATCAAGAGAAGAGACCGAGTGAAAACTATGTTCAAGTGAGAAAATTACCGACACTGAATAAGTAAAATCACTAATCCAATTAAGTTCCAAGAATTGCTCTAATCTGCAGTTTAGCCTCACCAGAAAGGGTTAATTGATTCCTAATTACTCTGTAAAAGCACTGGACTACTCAATTTATTAAGGTGGAAAAGAAAAGTGTTGTGGGTTAATACTATAGGTTTACAGAGCAGTGACAGGCAATATAGCACTCTTACTGAGGAAACAGCCATAAAATCAAAAATATCCAATGAGTTGCACTCCTAAGTGCAGTATATAATCATAACTATACATACTCTTCAACCAGGTTATGTCATAGGAGAGGATCAATTTCAATCATCAGATCCAAATTGCTCCAAGGAGTAACCAGGTTGAATACAAAGTGGCCTTTGCACCACACTTGCTGGATAAACACCTGTATTAAGCAATTAAGGTCAAAATCTTGATGTTGAGCGCGTTAAATCCCACAAGATCACAAGACCCAAATTGCTACATGGAAGAAGGAAGCTCAAAAGGGACTGTATACAGATATGTGTTATAAGAAGTAGGCCATAAGGAATCAAACAGAACAATCAGACCAAGTAATAACTTAAGACTACGGATTAATTGGCTTTTTAAGAGCACCATACGTGGGCTATTTTACAAAATTATAGATAAGAGAAATAATTATCCATATTCATAGATAAATGATATGGGGTGATAAGAAAAAACAAATATATGTAGTGGCAAGAAAAAATTTGCTCGAATACCAGAGTATTGCATTAGTATTTATGGTAAGCCATTCATAGTGACTACAGTATTATCAGAGTTACCACTGATTATACATCTCTCCGGATACAAAGAATTATTGATAAGAATACCAGATAGGGGATATTTATTATTCCTTTTATTTACAAGATTCCTGACTAAACGATAGAGAACTAATAATAGTAGGTGAATGAGTAAGACACCATGACATTTCAACGCACTTCGATTGCATGGAATAACTGATGTCTAGTGTCGCTAGTATTGTGAAATACAACACACAACAATGGATACATAGAATCTATTAGAGAGACACAAACTTTACTGGAAACAAAAGTAACAGATAGCAGAATATATGTATATATAGAGAAAGAAATCCATGTAGGTAAAAAAATCCTACATGAATCAATATAGTTACACATTAAGCAAGATGTTGTACCATACACAAAAGTGTGCATCTGTTAATATATATACTGATATGTTTTATGTAATATGATCAGTAAATGTCATGATTCAAAATTCTCTACAAATTGATATATATCACAGGGATAAAAGCAATGGATGTAAAAATGCTTCAGCAAGTCTAAAAGAAAATAATGTGTGTGTGTGTACACAAGAATCCTATTACAAATAAAAAGAGGACAATACTATACTATACTATAAAAGAAGAAGTAGTAAGGTGACCACAAATTCTACGTCTGTGCCACACACACCCCAGGGAAGCAGCTAGGAGGAGATGTGCATATGACCTTCACATTGCCTGAGACCATTATTATACACTCAATTATAATACACACACCCCAGGGCTGGCAGCAAAGAGGACATATGCACATCTCCTACACACTGCCTAAGCCCAACATACACATCCCTGGGCAGAGCTAGGAGGAGATTTGCATATCTTCTACACACTGCCTCAGTGGAACATACACACAGCCTCATAATTTTCCATACCCCTCACTATCTGTTCACAAAACAAAAAAAAGTCTGACTGTCACCTCTTGGCGTCTAAAATTTCACCCATTACCACATTCTACTTACCTCACTGCACTGCCTATGCCCTACAGAGTGCTGCAGGCCAACACAGAGTAAGAAATAACTGATTTGCTTTGTACTGGTTGTCCGATTCCTACAAGCACTTGCCAATACAGTTTAGTACTGCTTAACCCATGTATTCACCATTAGGCTTTTCTATACTAACTATATTTCTCCTTATTCGCTTTGCAACATTTGTAGGACTATAATTTCTATTCTAAGCTTTCCAAACTCTCCCGTAAACCATTAAATCAAACCTTGGACCAGAATTCCTGTGATCCTCAGTGGCCCGTACACTGACAAAGAATAATGGGAGTGTTGTGCCGGCCTCTCTCTCTCCCCGTCTCTGCGTGACACAGTCTTTTATTTTTGTACACATTTCAGAGCTGTGAGGAATAGTAAAATCCAAGGATGTACAGTGACAGCTGAACGACTACAATTATGCTTTTCCTTCCATAGTAAATGCAAATTAGGCCTAAAGATGTCCCCTACTGACTTAATCTCCCTATACTACAGAGTGGTACATTCCAGGTAAACAGGTCAACTTTGAGTTCTGTTAACCCTTTGAGTGCCAGAAGGGTACATAACACATTGCTCTGCACTCAAAGGGTTAAAAGCAAAAACAAGTGGCAGAGATCGAGATGATCCAGGTTCTTATGTGCCAGCCAAGCCTCATATGTCCTAGCCCTCTAATGTGCCAGCAGTGAAGCCGGGACAGCTATCAGGGAAAGCATACGCAGGGCCGTGAGAGAGGGAGTGGGTAACAGGGGTTGAGTGACATACCAGTACCGGGATACACAGGCCAGGTAGCAGATGTGGGGCCATTCTGGCCAGAGCCAAGGAGCTGTTGCTGTCAGAGGAAGAGGAGGCCATGGCCCCGGGGCTCTCCCACCCCAACACCCTGGGCCCCACTACCTCCTCCTAACCAGCTGCAATGGATCAATGTGTGATTTTGGAGAGAGCTGGAGAAAGTGCTGCATAAGTTCAGGGGATATGGGCAGCACTGCAAGAGGAGACTGGAGGAGCTGATACAGTACGCAGGAGGATGAGGAGAGAGATCCTGCAGGCCTCGGGTAAGAAGCCAACACCACTGGGTGTCTGTGGGAGACAGAGACTGCTGCTGGGGTAAGAGTGTGGTCATACATACCAATCCCCCCTCAAATAGCACTGGGGCTACTAAGCCCATTAGGAGGGCTATGTGAGTGTGCATTTTTTATTTTTAAGTTTTTATTATTCATTAAATTGCTACACTTAAAATTATCCCGTTAATGTGTGCGGTCTGTGCTCTGTTTCTCTTTTATCAATGCATGCTATGGATGGAGATAAACACACTGAAGTTGGAAGTAATTCCACTCAGTGCCAGAGTGCTGATCTTTTCTATCTCTTGCTGGCTCTAGGGGAAGGCTGGCCCGGGAGACAGCACTTCCAAATGCACACTTCCCTAGCCTGCCCCCAGATGGATGAGGAATGCGCTGAGAACTCCCATTGCCCCACACATCCAAATAAAAGCACATCACACATAAATATAAACATACCTAACATGCTGCCAACACAGCTACATATCAGAGGAACACACAACTAATACATTGCTCCACACAAACCCAGATAAACACACATCTAACATGGATGTACACATGCACACAGCTAACACATTGCCATGAATATAAATGCACAGTTCTTAAATACATCCAGGAAAACACAAAGCTATAACAATTCAATGCACCTTGTGTACCCCTCTGTCACTCAAGGGGTTATGCGCGCCTTAAAAAACAGACAGGCAATGCCGTCACACACTTCTAGTTATCTTATAAAAGAACAAAAGCCTTGATGTGGTAGCACAAAACACATGAGACATATGAGGTCCAATCATAATAATTCAATGTGAGGTATAAATATGTGTGGAAAGTAGAGGTAAAGATGATTAAAGTGACATAACGGTCACAACTGAATATAGTCGTTCATTCATTGAGTAGAACACAATTATAGTCCCCTCATCTTATACAAAACTTGATTTTTTGTAAGCCCCATGCCTTCAATTCAGCTGGATTGGAATTGTGGCAGTTTAGAAAGTGTTTAGCTACTGATGTCAATTGTTTATCATAAGTATTTCTTGAGGAGCCCTCAGAATGCTGGTAGCATGCTTTCTAAGTCTTGTTTTCAGTTTTTTAACTGCCTTGCACACATACTCTAAGCCACAAGGTCATTGTAGGCAATATATAACTGCTATAGACTGGCAATTAATAAAATGATGAATAGTGTGAGATTTGCCAAATCTGTCATATACACTTCTAGTTGTGACCATGTGTTGACAGGCTATGCAATGCTCACAGGGATGGGATCCTATCACAGTGGATTTCTTAATGGTTGTGTACGAGTTTGTCTCAAAGGTTCAGTGCCCTTCTACGTGAGATTGAGACTTTATCATCCAAGATCCTTCTCAAATCATCATCACACTTGAGTACATGCCATTGGTTATTCAGAATGTTTCTTAAGAGATCCCACTGGCAATTGTACGTGGAGATGAAGAGAATCTTGTAGTCATTAGACTTATCATTTTCTTTGTAAAACAAATAGGGCCTAGAGGTATACTGTGCTTTTTAAATTACAGTATATTCCTGCTGCAGTAAGTTCCTCAGACCAATGCTTTAACATCTCAACAGTATTACAGTTTCAACGTGTAACGTGTTCCTAAGTCCACTGATGAACTTAACATGCCTTGCTGGGTTTCTCTCTTCTGAGGTCGGCTACAAGCCAGTAGTCTTGCCGGTCATACCTCCACTCAGCTTTCCGAGATGGGGGCCAAAAGGAGACCCTTGATACCACCCAGTAAATCAGGACACAGGACACAGTTCTGTCTCCCACAAGTAACACTTTATTCCGGCTGCACTCAGCTCTTTTATGCAGGGTTAATAACATTATGGTAACTTTGTCAAATACAGAATACAAAGAATGTACACAGTAATACAATGGTACAGACATAATTGTATTAGTGGAACAAAGGGATGAATGAATGAAAACTTTTACACAAGGGCCAAAATTCACAGACAAAGGGCCGGGGTATACCTCGGCACAACAGAGTCTCGGACTTGGTGGCGCTGCTAAAATTAGCTGCCTCTTGGTTTCAGCCAATGGGCGGACAAGCTACCAGTTCCGTTTGGGGAGAATGTCCCATCTGGTGGTGCCAGTAAAGTTCCATAGTAACGGCCTACGGCCCGTTACACACCCCCACAATTCCCCCCACAGCATCCAAGTCCGCTGGTTATCCAGAAGAGAGGACTTGGAACAGAACCAATGGCATAGTTCGTCCTTGGGCTAGGCATCCTCTTGCCTAGACAACCCGTCCGCATTTCGGTTATGCTTGCCCGATCAGTATTGAACCATAAATGTATAAGACTGAAGTGCCAGGCTCCACCACAGCAGGCGTCCGTTATCCCCCGAGGTTTTGTTGAGCCACTCAAGCGGGTTGTGGTCAGTTAATACAGTAAATTCCCGCCAGTAGAGATAGGGCTGAAACCTCTTAATGGCCCAAACCAACGCCAAGCATTATTTCTCTATGGCTGCGTAGCCTATCTCCCAGTCCAGCAATTTGCAGCTCTGAAAGGCGACCGTGTGTTCTTCTCCTGCGGGGTCCACCTGGCTCAGTACTGCTCCCAACCCGACGTTTGAGGCAATCTGTATGAACCAGAAAAGGGAGGTTAAAGTTGGGAGCAGCAAGCACCTCTGCCTGTCCTAATACGGTCTTCAGAGCCTCGAAGGCCTGGGCACAGGCTGGGGTCCAGGTAACCAATCGGGGTAGGGCCTTCTTTGTGAGGTCAGTTAAGGGCTTGGCCAAGTTGCTGTACCAGGGGACGAACCGTCGATAGTAGCCAGCGGTCCCCAGGAAAACCAGGACCTGTTTTTTGGTCTGGGGCTGGGGTCAGTTGACAGTGGCCTCTCTCTTGGCCGTCTCTGGACGCTGACACCCACTGCCCATGTGGTGGCCTAGGTACTGGACCTCCCCCATTCCCATTTGGCATTTGTCCGGTTGAATGGTCAGTCCTGCCTTGTGAATCCTGCCCAGAATGGCCTCTACTTTCAGCAGATGATCCTCCCAGGACTCACTGTAGTTTGCTATATCATCTAAGTAGGCACAGGCAAACTCCTGGGTCCCAATGAGTAGGCAATCCACCAACCTCTGAAAGGTAGCAGGGGCATTCTTCACCATGAACGGCATGACTGTGAATTAGTAAAGGCCGAACGTGGTGATGTATGCTGATTTAGCCACTACCTCAGGGGCCAAAGGAATCTGCCAGTAGCCGCTACTCAGATCTAATGTGGTAACGAAGCGAGCCCCAGCAAGTCTGTCAAGGTGGTCATCTACCCGAGGCATAGGGTAGGCGTCCATCACAGTCTTCTCATTGAGCCGCTGGTAGTCCACGCAGAAGCAAGTGGTCCTGTCTTTCTTGGAGACGAGAACTACCGGGGAGGCTCAGGGACTGTCAGATTCCTCAATTACCCCTAATTCCTGCATGTCTTTGAGTTCGTTTTGAATGTGGGACTTAACGGCCTCAGGTACCCGGTAAGCGGGCTGTCGCAGAGGGGTTTGGGCGAGGGTATCTACTTTGTGATCTGTCAGGGACATGCGCCCTGGTATGGGGGAGAACAGGGTTGGCCAGTGGGATAAGATGCCCCGCAGCTGGCCCTGTTGCTCCAAGGTGAGGTGCGGACCTAAGGAAATTGAGCTAGTGGAGGGTGTAGGCTGCGGGTCAGCCAAGAGATCGGGGAGTTCCTTGTCCTCAGCCTCCTGACTGGCAAGGATGCATATGGCCAGAATATCTTCAGGCCGCTCCTCATACAGTTTGAGGGCATTTATGTGGCATACCCGTCTGTCCTTTTAGTTGGGGACCTCGAGCTATCAAATAGGTGGTCTCTCCTTGTCTGTCTATGACCTGGTAAGGTCCTTCCCAAGCTGTCTGGAGCTTGTTCTGCCTTACCGGCCAGAGGGCTAGTACCTTTTGCCCCACTAGGAATTCCCTGACTGTGGCCTGCCTGTCATAATATTTTTTCTGCTTAGCTTGGGCGGCCTGGAGATTCTGTCGGGCCAGGCCCGTCAGAGTTTCCAAGTGGTCTCTCAGTTCCAGGACACAGGTGACGGCTGGGGTCTCTTCTGTGTCACACTTTCCTTCCCAGTACTCACGGAGGATGTTCATGGGTCCCTGGACTCATCTCCCAAACAGTAACTCGAATGGTGAGAAGCCCGTGGACTCCTGAGGTACCTCCCGGTAGGTGAAGAGCAGGTGAGACAGATATTGTTCCCAATCCCGGTGAGAGTCCGTGAAGGTCCGGAGCACTTGCTTCAAGGTCCCGTTGAACCTCTCACAAAGCCCATTTGTCTGGGGATGGTACGCGGTGGCTTGGGTAGATTTGACCCCACACAATTTCCAGTCCTGCTGCAGCAATTCAGAGGTGAATTGCGTGTCCTGGTCAGAAAGGATCTCTTGGGGGAACCCCACCCTGGTGAAGATGGTGACCAACGCATTAACCACGGACTCTGCAGTTACATTGGCCAGGCCGAATGCTTCAGGGTACCGGGTAGCAAAGTCCACCACAGTAGGAATAAACCTTTTCCCTGAACGGCTGCACCTGGCCAAAGGACCTACAATGTCCACAGCTACCCATTGGAAGGGCACCCCTATGATGGGAAGGGGAAGGGGCTGTAGGGGTGCTGGGGGTCGGTTGCCATGCTTGCTGACCCGCTGACAAGTGTCACAGGTCCAGCAGAACGTGCAAACGTTTTTGGAGATCTGGGGCAGGAAAAAGGCTTGTGTAAGCCGCTGTTCTGTGCATCTGACTTCGAGGTGCCCAGCCAGCTGTACCTCATGAGCCAGTGCCAACAAGGCAGCTCAGTGCGCAGTGGGGACTAATAGCTGAGTTTTGATTACCTTAGTTCTTCTCTGCCCTACTAACATGGTCTGTCTATATAGTAACCCATCCTTCCAAACTATGGTCTCCCCACTGGGCCCCGTTGCCCCTCAGTCGGCCTGTTGTTGGTAACCGACTAGGGAAGGGTCAGTCTGTAGGGCTGCCCTAAACTCAGTCAGGGGGAACCAGGTAATGTGTTTATCAATGGGATGGGGAGAAAGGTCAGCGTCAGGAGGGCTTACCGCCGGTTGTCGGGTTTGCGCGCGGGTGACAGCTTGGCAATCCTCCCGGGTTGGTTCGGGCTCAAAATGACTCTCCAGCCAGCCCGGATCATTGCCCAACAAAACATCCACCAGTAGACCTGACATGACTCCCGCAGTTTTGTATCCATGCCCTGAGCCCCAATCCAGATGGACCCGGGCCATGGGTAGCTGGTAAATTTTGCCTCCGGCCACTCTGACTTCTACTGCCTGGTTGGTGCAATGATGGCGCTGGAGACAATGAGGCTGAACCAGGGGGAGGGTAGCCCCAGTGTCATGGAGACCTCTGGCAGGGTGGCCATTCAGCTGTATGGTCTGGATATGGTGATTTCTTTTGTCCGGATGAGGTCCTTGGGCCAGGGCTACCTAGTGGTAGTAGCCCCACGGGGACGCAACCATGGGGGGGTTGAAGGATTTCGCGAGGGGGAGGCCAGTTGTAATCCTCGTTTTCTGGAGTATCCACATAATACACAGTCCTGGAGGCCCCACGATTTTGCGATGCAGGGGGATCCCATCGAGAGGAGCCAGCTTGTGAGCTAGGAGGGTTCAGATTCTGAGGACAGTTAGGCTGCGTGTGGCCCTGCTGATGGCACGGATAGCATTCAGGGCCAGGGTTGGTGCGAGGGGGACCCGAAGGAAGGCCCCCCTGTGTTGGGGTAGGTACGGTCCGGGTTACTGGGGCCGGAGGACCGGCAGAGTGACCTGCGCTGGCACATTGGGGTCCATGGGGGGGTAGCTGCCCGGGATCCCAACCACCAGGACTCTTCAAACTTGTCGGCCAATTCGGTCACCACAGTGACCGGGCTGGGCTCATGGTCATAAACCCCGTCTCGTACTTCTGGGGTGACTTGGTGGAAAAACTGCTCCAGCAGCATCTGTTGGCAACAGTCCTCCAGGGTACGGGCCCCACAGCCTTGTAGCCAGTTTCGGCAGGCCCTTTCAATTTTGTAGACCCATTCCATGTGGGTCTCTATCACAGTGCCTGTGATTCCTGTCACTCTCAGTTGTGGATGTCACTGATTTGCTGACTGAGTTTGACCCGCCTCCTGATGACCTTTTTATACCTGGCTATCACTTATGTCAGTTGCCCTTTCGAGGTGTTCCTGAGCCAGTAGTGCTGTTGCTGTGTTCCTGTATTCTGAGTTCCTGTGTACCGATTCGGCTTGCCCTGACCATTCTCCAGTGTTCCTGCCTGTGTATGACCCGGCTCGTCTGCGGACCACCCTTGGATCCTGACTCGGCTAGTTTGACGTTCCTGCCTGTGTATGACCTGGCCCGGCTGACTTCCTGCTCCGAAGATCAACTTCCAGCTTGTTCCAGTGACCTGCTTTCCAGTTGTCGCCGCCGCGACATTTTCCAGTCCCTGCTGCCCACGTCGGTGCCACTGCCTTGCCTGGTGATTCGTTCGATAGTGCTGTGCCTCGTTCTAGTGCAGAGCTGTGTGTATTCTGTGGGCCTTCCTCTCCTTGCAGAGCCTGACTGTAGCGCTGAAGCCTCGAGTAACGTTACAGAGCCTTGCAGTAGCGCTGAAGCCTCGAGTAAACGTACATTTTAACTCTTGCAGTGCTGCCTCTAATTCACTCTCTCTATCTCCTGTACGAGCCTTGTTACAAGTGATACTGCTGCTGAGTTGGCCGCTCTCCGTCGGCAACTCTAGTCTAACGTTGCAGAGTGTTCACATAGTTTGGGCCGTTTGGGCGCTTAAGGCTCTCCGGTATTGGTTACCGACGAGATCATTGACACAGAGTGTTGGCAGACAGGCTTCAGTGTTGGCTTATCCGGTACTACGCCCGAGGGGGCTAGTGGCTCTGGCTCTAGTATTACTGCATTCGATTACACCTGAGGAGGTTATTAGCTCTTGCATTGCAGGCCGGTTTCCGTTACGCCCGAAGGGGCTATTCGCACTTGCACATACGAAAGCAGTTCCTGTAGCTACGCCCGCGGGGGCTAAGTTGTTACCCATTCTGCTTACTATCAAACACCTTGGCAAGGCAGCTCGTTCCTCAGCACCTGATGAACATCGTCTGAACAGCACAGCCTATTTAACATCCAGGGCGTGTCAAACCTCCACATCTGAGACTGACTGTTATTTGGACTTTAACCCCTTAGGGGTCAATATCATCCTAGTGCATACTGATTTGCATTTATGTCCATTATGCTATTACCCTTGTATTATCTCAGTTTACTTTATCTGTGTATTACCTACCGCCTCTAGAGGGCGTAATTGTGCATTATTCACTTTAATAAAGTGTGTTTTATTTTCACTTATTGGTCTGAGAGTCCTAAAAAACCGTAACAGTACGAAAGGGCCATGACCTCAGACGGTAAGGGTGAAAGTAATCCTCTGAACATCCACTGGAGAATGGATGTCCAGGAGCAGCGTCTGGACCAATTGGCACTGGATCTACAAACGTTACTTGAACGTACAGTACATTTGGACAAGTCTGGTCCTAATCCGGTGGTCCCCCCAGTCTTGACACCGGAGAATCCCTCTGTATCTCTCAGTACTAACACAAGAGGGTTAACGGCAGCGGTACCGTTACCCCTAAGATATGATGGCGAACCCTCCTTATGCAGAGGTTTTATTAACCAGTTGGAGATATTTTTGGAATTGGCACCCCAGGCATTTCCTAACGACCGTAGCAAGGTCGGCTTTATGATATCTCTGTTGACGGGCAAAGCTTTGGCATGGGCAAATCCGATATGGGAGAGTGCCAGACCCTGCACACTGAACTTTAGAGAATTTGTGGTGAAGTTCAGACGTGTGTTTGAGGTTCCTGGTAGGTCTGCCTTTGCTGCCAAAAGGCTGATGGAGATTCAGCAGGGCGAACGCACTCTGGGCGAGTACGCTATCGAATTCCGGACCTTGGCAGCAGAGGTAGGCTGGAACGATGAGGCCTTACTTGCTGCTTTTACTCAGGGTCTCGCTGAACAGATTAAGGACGAGATAGCAGCTCGAGATGTACCCAGCGAGCTGGACGAGTACATTGACTATGTCATGTTAATAGATTCTCGCATCCGGGAGAGACGCTTGGCTAAGAGGACCAAAGCAAAGAGTTATGGCCAGAACCAGTTCCTTAACCCACCCACTCCACCCGTCCTACCTGAGCGAACAGCTGACGGCACTGAACCTATGCAAGTAGGTTTTACTAGGCTCACTAAGGAGGAGAAGCTGTATCATAGAAGGCAAGGCTTATGCCTATATTGTGGCAAACCGGGTCATATATTACGCAATTGTCCTGTAAGGCCGGGAAACGAACGCACCTAGGATACCTTGGGGGACAGGCCCTAGGTGGTGTTGAACAGTCCCTAGAGACTTGCACCACTAAACCCACCATCCAGGTGGCTTTTGCGTGGACTGATAAGGTCATAGAAGTCCTAGCATTGGTGGACTCCGGGGCAGCCGGATACTTCATGGATCAGTCCTTTGCTGAGTTTCAGGGCATTCCGTTATGTAAAAAGGACTCTCCTGTGGCTATAGAGGCCATTGATGGCAGACCCCTGGATCCTGCTTTCATTACCTTCGAGACAATCCCAGTGACTATGACTGTGGGGGCTTGTCACAGGGAGCAGATACAATTTCAGATCATTCGTTCCCCACATCATTCAGTTATTTTGGGGTTCCCGTGGTTGCAAACACACAATCCCCAATTTGACTGGCAAAGGTGTGAAGTTAACTCTTGGTCGGAGTACTGTAACAAGAATTGTCTTTCTCTTCCTGTTAAGATTATGTGTACCTCTCCAGCTGTGCCAACAGAATATGGGCAATTCAGTGACGTGTTTAGCAAAGGAGAGGCCAGCGCATTACCTGACCATAGGCCATACGATTGCGCCATTGATTTGTCTCCAGGGGCCATGCCCCCTAGGGGACGTACTTACCCACTGTCCTGTGAGGAAAATAGGGCAATGGAGGAGTATATCACAGATGCCCTGGAGAGGGGAATCATTCGTAAATCTACATCTCCAGCTGGTGCCGGATTTTTTTTTGTCAAAAAGAAAAATGGGGAACTCAGGCCTTGCATTGACTACCGTGGGTTGAATAAGCTGATGCCCAAGAACGCCTATCCCATTCCACTTATTACAGAATTATTCGACAGATTAAAGGGCTCTTCGATCTTTACCAAACTTGACTTGCGAGCCGCCTATAATCTAGTCAGAATTAAAGAGGGTGACGAGTGGAAAACGGCGTTTAATACCAGAACAGGGCATTATGAATATCTGGTGATGACATTCGGCTTATGCAATGCGCCTGCAGTATTTCAGGAATTGATTAACGATATTTTACGTGTGGTAGTATATCTAGATGATATACTAATTCACTCTGCTAACCTTGCCCAACACATTAAAGATGTCTCAGAAGTCTTGCTCCGACTTCGTAAGCACAAGTTATTCTGTAAATTAGAAAAGTGCGAATTCCATACTTCTCAAGTACCATTCCTGGGGTTCATTATATCCAAAAGTGGCATTGCCATGGATCAGGAGAAGTTGGCAGCGGTTCTGCAATGGCCTCGGCCTAAGGGGTTAAAGGCCATTCAACGATTCCTAGGTTTTGCGAATTATTATAGGAAGTTCATCAAGAACTTTTCCACGATTGTAAGACCATTGTCAGACTTGACTCATAAGGGCGCTTCTCCCTCTCAGTGGTCTGAGGCAGCTGAAAACGCATTTGTTACCCTGAAATCTGCCTTTGCATCTGCTCCTGTACTGTCCCACCCTAATCCCTCCCTGTAGTTTACTTTGGAGGTTGACGCTTCAGATGTTGGGGTTGGGGTGGTGCTCTCCCAACGTCCTGTGGGAGGTGGCGCTTTAATGCCTTGTGGGTTCTTCTCTAAGAAATTGTCCAGCGCCCAGAGTCATTACGAGATTGGCGACAGGGAACTGTTGGCCATCATACTGGCACTAAAGGAGTGGCGACATCTCTTGGAGGGCACTCAGACTCCAGTACTAATTCTTACTGACCATAAGAATCTAACCTATCTCTCAGAAGCCAAAAGACTGTCTTCTCGACAGGCCAGGTGGGCGCTGTTTCTGTCCCGGTTCAATTTCTTAGTATCCTATCTTCCTGGTTCAAAGAATATCAAGGCTGATGCGTTGTCACGTCAGTTCGCTTCTGACACTGAGAGGGAGGAAGTCCCGGTACCCATCATTCAGCCAGATCAGATCCTGGCTACTATTCGTACCACTATAACCTCGCCACTGGGGGAGGAGATACTGGCATCACAATCACGGGCACCTCCTGGAACCCCAGTGGGGAAGTGTTTTGTAGAAGAGTCATTCCGTATCCGTCTGTTGGAGACCTATCACGCCTCTAAAGCAGCTGGGCATATTGGTAGGGACCAACTAGTATGGTCTCTCTCGCAACTATTTTGGTGGCCTACGTTGAGAGCTGACTGCGCCGCTTTTATGGCAGCTTGTACCACTTGTGCCCGTGCCAAGACCCCTAGGCATCTCCCTGTGGGCTTATTGCAACCGGTGCCTAACGGAGACCGTCCATGGTCTCATATATCCATTGACTTCTTGGGAGAACTACCGGCATCTAGAGGTTACAAGTTCATTCTTATGGTGGTCGATAGATTCTCTAAGATGGCACATTTTGTGCCTCTGACTGGCCTTCCATCGGCTCAGGAATTGGCTATAGTTTTTGCCAGAGAGGTGTTCCGTCTGCACGGAGTGCCCAGAGTGATTGTCTCCGACCGTGGGAGCCAGTTCGTTTCTAGGTTCTGGAGGGCATTTTGTGGTCAGATGGGCATTCAATTGTCGTTTTCCTCCGCCTACCATCCCCAGACGAATGGGGCCGCTGAGCGTGCCAATCAGGGACTGGAACAGTTCCTGCGCTGCTTTGTCACCGATCATCATGATAATTGGGCTGACCTGTTGCCATGGGCAGAGTTTGCCAGGAACTGTGCGGTTAACTCATCGTCCGGGAGCTCCCCGTTTCTCGTGAATTATGGTTTCCAGCCTTGTCTGCTCCCGGACTCCTTTCAGGCGCAGCAGATTCCTGCTCTAGACGAGCATTTGGCACGACTTAATTCCACTTGGGCACAGGTTCAGAGGTCCCTCAGTCAGTCTTTCAGGCGGCACCAACGGCACGCTAATCGCAGACGCCTTCCAGCGGTCTCATTTCAAGTTGGGGACAGGGTATGGCTGTCATCCAGAAACCTCAACTTACAAGTGCCGTCCAATAAACTGGCTCCCCGGTTCATTGGTCCATTTAGGATTATCCACAAGATTAATCCGGTTTCTTATGCTCTGGAGCTTCCACCCTCTATGCACATTCATAATGTGTTCCATGTGTCTCTCCTGAAACCCTTGGTGTGCAATAGTTATACTACCACGCCAGTGATTCCTGGGCCGGTGGACGTCCAGGGCCAAGAAGAATATGAAGTCCAGAGTATTATTGATTCCAGGAGATTTAGAGGAAAGCTGCAATATTTGGTTCATTGGAAGGGCTATGGCCCTGAAGAACGTTCTTGGATTGATCAGGGGGATCTCCATGCACCGAGATTAGTACGCAGCTTTCACTCTAAATATCCTTTGAAACCCAAACCTCAGGCTAGGAGAGGGGGTCTTTGAGAGGGGGGTACTATCACAGTGCCTGTGATTCCTGTCACTCTCAGTTGTGGATGTCACTGATTTGCTGACTGAGTTTGACCCGCCTCCTGATGACCTTTTTATACCTGGCTATCACTTATGTCAGTTGCCCTTTCGAGGTGTTCCTGAGCCAGTAGTGCTGTTCCTGTGTTCCTGTATTCTGAGTTCCTGTGTACCGATTCGGCTTGCCCTGACCATTCTCCAGTGTTCCTGCCTGTGTATGACCCGGCTCGTCTGCGGACCACCCTTGGATCTTGACTCGGCTAGTTTGACGTTCCTGCCTGTGTATGACCCGGCCCGGCTGACTTCCTGCTCCGAAGATCGACTTCCAGCTTGTTCCAGTGACCTGCGTTCCAGTTGTCGCCGCCGCGACATTTTCCAGTCACTGCTGCCCACGTCGGTGCCACTGCCTTGCCTGGTGATTCCTTCGATAGTGCTGTGCCTCGTTCTAGTGCAGAGCTGTGTGTATTCTGTGGGCCTTCCTCTCCTTGCAGAGCCTGACTGTAGCGCTGAAGCCTCGAGTAAACGTGCATTTTAACTCTTGCAGTGCTGCCTCTAATTCACTCTCTCTATCTCCTGTACGAGCCTTGTTACAAGTGGTACTGCTGCTGAGTTGGCCGCTCTCCGTCAGCAACTCTAGTCTAACGTTGCAGAGTGTTCACATTGTTTGGGCCGTTTGGGCGCATAAGGCTCTCCGGTATTGGTTACCGACGAGATCATTGACACAGAGTGTTGGCAGAAAGGCTTCAGTGTTGGCTTATCCGGTACTACGCCCGAGGGGGCTAGTGGCTCTGGCTCTAGTATTACTGCATTCGATTACACCTGAGGAGGTTATTAGCTCTTGCATTGCAGGCCGGTTTCCGTTACGCCCGAAGGGGCTATTCGCACTTGCACATACGAAAGCAGTTCCTGTAGCTACGCCCGCGGGGGCTAAGTTGTTACCCATTCTGCTTACTATCAAACACCTTGGCAAGGCAGCTCGTTCCTCAGCACCTGATGAACATCGTCTGTACAGCACAGCCTATTTAACATCCAGGGCGTGTCAAACCTCCACATCTGAGACTGACTGTTATTTGGACTTTAACCCCTTAGGGGTCAATATCATCCTAGTGCATACTGATTTGCATTTATGTCCATTATGCTATTACCCTTGTATTATCTCAGTTTACTTTATCTGTGTATTACCTACCGCCTCTAGAGGGCGTAATTGTGCATTATTCACTTTAATAAAGTGTGTTTTATTTTCACTTATTGGTCTGAGAGTCCTAAAAAACCGTAACAGTCTCCTTGGGTTTTCAGCGCCCTTCCCTGGACGGGCGCCGGTAGGTATCCGTGGTAATAGCAGATCTTTGGAGCAGCAGCTGCTTTACCTCAGGATAGTCCATAATCCAGGCATCCGGAATAGCCCGATATGCATCCGCAGCCCTCCTAAACTCTAGGGGGGATACGCCCCTGCCAAGTGCGCTGCCACCCTTTGGTTCACCACGTCTGAGGAGGATGCAGGCGGCGGAGAATCCGAAGGGTTAGAGCAGGTGCTATACGTATCCTTGGGGGCAGATCTGTATTCCGGGCATGCTCCACAATTTCTTCATCCATATCTTGCAACATAATCACCAACTCCTGCTTCTTCAGACCCCGAGCGTCTCGTTCTCACTCCTCGGCCATGTGTTGGAGCTCCGCAAGCGATCCGCGTCTGTAAGCATCGGTCATGGTGCCGGCTGGATCCCAGATGATGCTTTGGATCCACTCAGTGGTACGAGAGAGAGAATCCCACCGCTCACCACCAGTTTAACGTGTTCCTAAGTCTGCGGATGAACTTAACACGCCTTGCCGGGTTTCTTTCTCCTGAGGTTGGCTACAAGCCAGTAGTCTTGCCGCTCATACCTCCACACAACTTTCCGGGATAGGAGCCAAAAGGAAACCCTTGCTACCACCCAGTAAATCACGACACAGGACGCAGTTCTGTCTCCCACAAGTAACACTTTATCCGGCTGCACTCAGCTCTTTTATGCAGGGTTAATAACATTACGGTAACTTTGTCAAATACAGAATACAAAGAAAGTACACAGTAATACAATGAGACAGACATAATTGTATTAGGGGATCAAAGGGACAAAATTCACAGACAATGGGCCGGGGTATACTTCAGCACAACAGGGTATCGGACTTGGCGGCACCGCTGAAATCAGCCACTTCTTGGTTTCAGCCAATGGGCGGACGAGCTACCAGTTCCCAGCAGCCAATCCAATGGCCGCTGGCATTTCCCCATGTTAAGTGAATGGAGTCCCTTTAAACTTGTCCCGGAGTCAACGGCCAGTAGGAAGAGGGCCGACTTTCTTTCATGTTATGTTAACAGCAGCCCTTTAAATCCGGTCAACCAATGAAAATTCGGCTGACAATAGAAACCCCCAGTTTCCCCCCAGTGAACGTCAGTCCATTTGGGGAGAATGTCCCATCTGGTGGTGCCAGTAAAGTTCCATAGTAACGGCCTACGGCCCATTACACTACGCAACCTCAGAAATATTATTCTTCATATTAGCAGGATGATGACTTATATGAAGTGACGAAGCTGTAGCTGTAGGCTTCCTGTAAAGGTCAGTCATGATACAATCATTTAGACTCCTTTTAATGGATACGTCTGGGAAATCAACGGAATCGTGACTGTAGGTCATAGTGAGTCTTAGATTCATATAATTCAAATTAAGCTTGTCAACAAACTCAATGAGCAAATCCAGTGTTCCATCCTAAATAATTTATATACCTGATAGTTAACTTTTGGGTTATTGGAAATAATCCTACGTATTTTGTACTAGTGGCAATCCGAATATGTTCAGTTTACATTGAAAACATCCTATATAATAATTCGCTAGGATGTTTGTCATGATGCAGTCATGTGCAGTAGAGACTGCCCGCGTTCAGGCAGTCTCTACTGTGCATGATTGCATCGCGTGAGTGAGGTGACGCAAGACAGCATCACCTGAAGCAGTGAGGTAGCCACCGCTTAACCCTTTGAGTGCCAGAGGGGTACGCAACGCATTGCTTTGCAATGCGTTTCATACCTCTCTGGCACTCAAAGGATTAACATTACCTGGACCTTGGCCCATGTACATAGGCTTTTACACTATTTTTAGTATATATCAATAAAAGTTATATTTTCTTTTATTTTTTTAACTATTGGTCCTGACATCTGATAAATAAGAGGATATGACTGTTCTGGAGTGCTGGTTTGGGAGGGCTATCTTTTCTTTCTTCTCTCATTTGTGTCATATTATTTTCCCCTGTAGGACCCCAATATCATGAGCCCTCTTGTCCTTATATTTATCCATGTAGGGTGTCTGTTTGGAAATCAATTGTGTCCGTGGGTACTGTGCCTATTTTCCTCTGGTGGTGGCATGTAACTGTATTGCTTTGGTTGTGGCCTATAACTCTGTATGTCTCTGTGGTGGCATAAAACTCTGCATTGCTCTGATGGTGGCATATAACTCTGTATATCTCTGGTGGTGGCATATAACTATTATACTATTTTTAATTGACTATATTGACCTTAATGAACTGCAGATGAATTGTATTGCTTAAAATCTCTTCCACTAGTCCAAGGTTCCCAGTATTTTTCAAATTATAATGATTTTCCCAGTGAAATAGCTTTTAATCTTTCTAAGGTACATGTCATTTATTCATGGTACCATTAGAGCACCACCATCTAAATGCACAATAAATATATGTGTTCTTACAAGTAATCTGAATTAGTTTATTTATATATTTTCTAAAATGCCTATGGTTAATTAAGTAAAGCATGTACCTCTCACAAGTGTAGCACAGGTTCTAGTATTTCAGATAAGTAATGTTATAACCTATGGCTCTATCACGTCATGGCAAGTTCAGTTATATATTACATTGAAAATGTACATGCAAAGTGACATATCTGAAGCTGATTAAGTCAGGAATACAAATGGACCAGTGATGACATGCTTCATGCTAGAGCTTTAACACTTGCTAGGAAAAATGCTGTATAGAGTGCTATACAGTTTTTTTACCCTGATGAAGAAGCCACTTTGAGCTCTGAAACATGTTGCAATTGTTTGCATGAGGAAAACCTCCACCATAGGAACTTAGTGTAACCGGATCAAACTCCAGAATAACATTGGCAAATGGACCACCAAGGAGCCCAGCAAGGGGCAACTCAAGAAATGCATTGATATGGTATATGAAAAGAAATTGGACTGTAAGCATACACCAAAAAGGTGTATTATTATAGGATTGGTTGTATATGTTATATTAATGCTTGTACCAAAATGCAAAAGTGTTCTTTCACCAGGTAATTAGAACAACAAGCATTTTTTACCAACACCATCTACACATGTAGAACACCCCCTTTCTGCACCGATTATGTCAATTTCATATTATATGGAATTTATACTATTTTTAGTCTAAATTGGTCAGTAGTATGCTAGCACATTGAATAGCTATACAAATGTTTTTATTTGTGGTTTTATACCCTCTAAAAGGAGAATTTTACAGTTTTCTATTTTTATTATTTTTCCAATAAATAATTTTTATCAGATATCCCCATTAGGCTTTTCTTGTAGTTTAACCATTGTATTAAAAATACTACACTCATATAGTTTTTATTTTCTGTTTCCATTTCTTTTTCAGAGTGCTCTTCCATTCTCCCTTCACTGCAATCTTATCAAATGTGTTATCGCATATAGATAAAGGTTATATTGCTTACGTGGTAAAAATATTTTTCTTTTATTGCATCTTTCGTCACTGGCTTTCTCTACAATATAAATATACCTGTACAATAGCCAGGTCTATATTCCTGTTGTGAAGAAAATAATACAACTCTTACTGCACATACCTAGAGCCTCTACTACTCTCTACTTTTCGTACAGAAGAATTATATTTATCATCATCACCATGAAGTAAGATATTAAAGGGGAAATACTCTCTCTAAGAAGAACTGACTCTTAATTTGATTTTAATATGCAGGTGCCCTTCAAAAAGCAGCTGCTTGTTTCTATTTAATGTTTTTGTTTGCATTTCATCTGTGTTTTAGTACAGAGTGTACTGACCATGGTCCTACCAGTACAGTTTTCTGTATTTTACTGCCGGATTGTAAATGAACTAATCAGAATGAAAGATCCTCTAATTTCACATGTTTGCTCACGCAGGGAAATCCTTAAAAACTTTACTGTTGATGGTACTTGATGCTCATGGTCGACAAAATCTGTTTTACTCTACTGCTAATTGCTTTAGTTTCAATCTGATAATCTGAGTCCCTCACAGGCCATTCTGGTCTGTTGAAGCCTACTGTTGCGTGGAGTTGTGATCTAGAGGCTGACTGGACTAGAGATTATTATACACAGGAAACTTCAGACACAATGCAAAAAATATGAATAAGAATAGAATAAGCTTGCCAGTTACAAGACATCTTGAACTCAAGCTATCTGAAAAACGTCAATTATCTTTTTAATGTTGTTTGAAAGAAATATTTGAAAGAGCACCCTTGTTTTACTCAAAAGGAAATGCTTACAACATATTATTTTAATTAATGTACACTGCCCATTTAAGTATAGATTTACTGAGCAATCTAACAACCATGAAATGCCACATCATCTTTTGTATATGAGTTTTAGAAGATAGTTGTAAATTATTTGACTTAAAAAAGCAATTTTATCAACTTTCTCCCTTTGCTTCATTTCAGCTTTTCCACCTATGAACAAAGGCTGAGGACCCTTCAATGCCATTTCACCTGGGACTTTGAAAGTAAAGGCAATCTAAATATACACCATATTCTCCAGATTCTGGAAGGCAGACTCCAGTGCCAAACCTACCAAAATCTTTCAACTTTATATAACCTTAAGGCATTTTTACTGCACCAGCTATGCAGAAGCAGTGAAGCTCTTGAATGTCTCCACAAAGCAAAAGAAATTGTGAGAAGAGATTGTCCATCAACTTTTAAAAAGTGTATCCTAGCTACTTATGGAAATTATGCCTGGATTTATTTTTACTTGGACAACTTTGATAAAATGGAGAGATACCTCCGGAAGATAGCAAACATTTGTGCTGACTATCCAGAAGAAACAGCAGAAATGTATGCAGAACAGGGCTGGTCCTTCTTATTAGTCGGCAATAGATATGGAGATTATGCAAAAATGTGCTTCACAAAAGCACTTGAGAACAATAAAGGTGACTACAATCTGCAGTGGGGCTTAGCGTGCGCCACCTATGCTCATGCTAGGAGCTCGGGGAATGGAGAGGTGAGAACTGATGCAATCAAGCATCTTGATGAAATAGTAAAACAGGAACCAGAGAATTGGGAAGCCAGAGTTTACTTAGCAAGGATGTTGCAAGATATTGATGATAATGAAAACCAGAAAAATGCATATAGCCTTTTGAAAGATTGCATTCAGAAATGTTCTTATGCATTTGTTCTAAAAGTTGTTGCAGAACTTTACAAGATATTATCTGTGGAGGAACGCATAGATGTTTTAAACCGTGCCTTAGAATTAGCACCAAATTACTATTATTTGTTTACTGAACTAGGCAACGTTTATAGACATGAAGCCATCCACAATAATGTACCAAAGAAAAAGTTGCATGCAATACAAGAGGCTATCAAAATCTACAAAAGGTATATTCAGGTTATGCCATGGGATGGGTATGCAAGGATAGATTTAGCAACTATGTATGGATTAAATAAACAGATAGACTTTCAAGAAATGGTTTATTTAAAGATGGATGAAAATGTTCTACAACTCGGTAAGAAGTGCCAACAGCTTTTCTATTCTGAATATGCAAAATTTTGTTTCTATACAAAAGGTTGGACTGCAAGTTCTGTTGATAACCTGAAGAAAGGGTTTGCAATTGATCCTAACTCTGTTTTGGGGAAGAAATGCAGGATACAGCTGATGAAAACAGCTGCTAGATATAATTCAATAAAAGAAGAAATAGAGAAATTCATTGAAAATATAGAGAAACAATGAGATTTCCATATTTATCACTAATTAATGGCAAGAGCAACTATAACTCTGTTGAAAGTAATTTAGTCTAGGTTTTTTTTTTCCATTTTAAGAAAAGATTTATTATAATTTGAGAGACATACAGATACTTTTTAAGTTGGGGCGAGACCCTGTAATGTTTTATTAACCTCAATAACGTTATCATTATATCAGATTCTCTATCACTTGTCCTTCTTCTCCCTCTACTAGTTATATCTCTCTTGTTTTTAATTATAACTTTATTCAAGCATTTAGGGATACAGAAAAAATAGGGGGAAGTACAGCAACAAGATGAGCAGGGCTCAAAATTTCCACTTGCCGCCTCGCATTTGGCAAGGAGAAATTGAGTGAGGGAGAGTGGAAATTGAAGCCCTGTATGAAAATGGCTCGTTAGTGCCGCATACCTTAAACATTGATTGGAACCAGCACTTTAATGCAGATGGCAGTCAAAGGATGTTCTGCAAATCTTATAAATATAATTTCTAAAAACCCAGTTCGATCAAATCATACCCAACATAGATTCACAATACCACTTAATACCACTTGCTTGTGCATGTACATATAGTGGTGATCGGATGCAGTACCGATGGCCTGCTTTGCTGTAAGTACTTTAAAGGGATAGTAATACTTTGTTTTAACTTTGTTTTATTTTGTAGGCATTAAAAAAACATGAAGAATGATATAAGTCTTATCTCTCAAACCTTTATGGTTTATGAGATATTAACAAGCAAAGTTCCACTCCCCGCCCCTTTTACCTAGTGTAAGCCATCTCTTCTCAGATGTGAGTCTGGTTGTATGACAGGACAGATAACAGAAGGGGACAATTTTCTTTGTATGAAAACAATGAAAGCCCTTTTCCCCTTGACAAGTTTTTCAGCTTTTTCCATTATCTTAATTGAAGATTGTCCCTCTCTGCAGTCTACCTGGGCATCTCCCTTCTGATCTGGTTGAACGGGGAGGGATACTTTGTTTGTGAATATCTCTTAAACCATAAAGGTTTCAGAGATAAGACTTATATCATTCTTCATGTTTTTTTAATGCCTACAAAATAAAATAAAGTTAAAATGAAGTATTACTATCCCTTTAAATTGAACTCCTATATGACTAGCATTCAAAGGGTTAACCCTTTGAGTGCCACTCTGGCACTCAAAGGGTTAAGCCCTTGAATGCTAGTCAGGGTTAACCTCTTGAATGTTAGTCATATAGGAATCCAACAAAGTACTTACAGTAACGCAGAATGTGAAGCCACGGAAATGAGCACTCAAAAACTATGGGGAAAAATTTGCAATGCATGAGAGCTATACACAATCCCGATACAGAAAAAAACAGAATGTTATGGAACTCCACTCCATGATTTGCATCTGGATCTATCATTCTGTCTTGCAGTTCATTCATAAAAAAGAAAAAATATAACACATAGTGAAACAAAACAATTGCACACATCACATTATGTGTTAAATTTTTCTATGCATTTAAATGCGTGAAAATATCATCCAGTTTGCATCTAATATATTCACTCAATTTCTACAATTGTGAGTATTCCTTTATAAAGCTCATATATTGTCTGTTATATTGCAGAGATAATTGATATTGTTGAACACTAGGTGAATCTTGTTTTCAGATAAGGGTTTTATGTTTTTTTCACAAAAAAAACTGAGATCATAGTACTCTTAGCGCTCACCAAAATTATATTTACATTTATGGGACTAGCTGTGCCATTAAGCCTACCAGGTATTTCTCCTGGCGCAGGTTCATTCAGGGTGGCCTCCTTGTGTGGATGGGTTATGGGAGACACAAGTGGAGGTGGTAGACAAGCTGATAACACCTTTCCCCAGGGATCTGATTCTCAGGCATTGCCCAAATGACATGGCTTTGGCATTGTAGCTTCATTAGGAAGTATTGGTAAAGCATGTATGTGCACTGGAGGTGACAGGACACTGGCACAATGCTTAGCGACAGAAGGCATGTTACTGAAGGGCATTTTACTGAGAGGGTCATATGTGGGTGTCTGAGTCCCAATTTAACCATTTGGATGCTGGTGACGTCTCACAGTAACAGTGCATGAGAGATCTCTCTGGCACCCAAATGGAAGTTTTGAAAACTGCTGTTATATTTGATGTTTAGTTTAATGTATACCATCTGAGATCACATGTATCCTGCTGCCTCGTGGGAGTCAAGGGCCTGGTAAGCTCTGTGGTATCAATAGTGTAGCTATATTTCAGTTGAAAGCTTTGTAGTATCACTATTTCAGTTGAAATTTCTGTGTATCACAAGTGTAGCTCCAGTTCAGTTGTATGTTCTGTGGTATCACTACTGTAGCTCAATTTCACTTGAGATGGGTGAGGTTAAAGATGGGGATATAAATGGGGTTAAAGGCAGGGATATGGGTGGGACGAGGAGTGGAAACTGGTGGTAATTTGTCAGGCCTGGGTAGTAGCTCGGGACTTGAAATTTTGAGCACTAAGATGAGTATACCTTAAGCTAACTTTGGCACAAAGGTTTGTACAGAATTGTAATATTGGATTGTAATAAATATTATACAAAAATAAATGTTTAACCAACTTTTTTGTCTGCTGAAAAAGAGAAAAGACAACAGGGACAAGGGGGAGTGTGTAATAGTGTAGCACGTTTCAGATATTAGATCAATCAATGTAAGATAAATAGATGGGTAATCACAATATTATATTGTGTATGCGTATCTATATATTTATATAATGCTACCTAAATAAAATAGAGTAGCAAAAGTGCTTGTGGAGGATACTTCACTGTCTCCACAGGTGTGTAATCGCTATATAACTCAATCCACAGAACAGAACTCCATCAAAAAGGAAAGTTCGAAATAGAATAAATAAAAAATAAATGAATTAAAATTAATTTAACTGATCAGTAGCTTTTGTAGCGCCTTTTAGGTATTTATTTCAGTAAGCCATGAGTAGTCTGTTTGATTGCCTCCTGTAGAAGTGATCCTTTCTGGTAATGAAACACGTTGAGGATTTTTATACACACCAAGTGCACTTAGCATTTTTTAATTGTTTTTAATGTAATAAAAGTTTTGTAGTTTCTCATTTCACTCGTGGATCGATCATTCAGAGATTTACTGCTGGTGCCAACGGAGAGTGTCTTGTACTGGGGGTGACTAGCACTGATATTCCCCGCATGCTACTAGACCTGTGTGAGTCATCCCTGGTCAAAAACATCTGATGTAAGTTATGTACGCTTTATGATTTATATACTACTCATTAGACATGTATTTATGACACATTACCACCCTGTAGATGTTCTCATTTTCCTGGGTATCTGTGTTACTGTAAGATTGGGCAGGGCTGTAAAGGTCAATGGAAATCAGGGGAGAAATCCTCTGCTGGGCAGCGAGGAGAGTATGGGAGGTGAGAGAAAAGCAGGTCATGGATGGGGTTAATGAGTATCTTAAGCACACAAGAGAAATGTGAAGGAAAAAAAGAGAGATAAGAAATAAGTATTGGTGAGGAGCACCTGGGTTATAGCACGGTGCCATAATAAAGATGAGTAGAAGTCCAGGGGAAGATGCATTAAGGGCTGATGCTATGGCAACGTGTGTCTGTCAATGTGTGGTGAGCACATGGCCTTGTTGAAAGAGACACACACACACACACACACACACACACACACACACACACACACACATATATTTCCTTATGCACTAAGAATTAGGGATGCAAAGAGAGGGAGGGACTGTGATCGTTAGCATATCACCCTGGTGTAAAGGTGTTGATGTGTTGGTGAAGGAATGGGTAGAGAGTGGATGCAGAGAGAATTCAGCACCAAGAACAGCAGCAGGCCCAAGAGGGAGAGAAGACGAGATGGGACAGTGGGGAATGAGGATAATAAATAATATTATAATGATAATATAATATAACAAACTACGAAACATAAAAATATGAAAATATGAAGGTGTGTGCAAGAAAACCAAGTGGATACAAACATATATAAGTGTATTACCTTTATCCACAGCAGTAAAACTCATATGTTTGTATAAATTTCACTGTATGTATTTCTCAATCAGTCTGAGTAATTAAAATACTTTGGTATTGTTCTAAAAATGTATTTTATTACATATAGAGATTTTAATAGTTCCTTCTCTTGTGCCATCATTATCTTAACCCTTTGAGAACCATGGCGGTAATCCAATGTATTGGTCTGCAATGTGTTGCTAGCCCCACTGGCACACAGAGGTGAAGGGGTTATGGTTATGTAGGGTAGTGGGGAAAATAGCTCAAAAAAGTGGCCTCTAAGGGCAAAATGTTCAAAGGGAAAATGACAAAAAAAGTTGTATGAATGACAAAAATAAGTAATTGTGTGCATGAACTATATATTTTCTATAGAGTACACAACAAAAAACTAGTAATGCCCGTTGTGTAGGACATAACTCCAGAATTGCCGGGCAAAGGGGCGGAGAAAGGCCGTGGCTACACTATTCTCCAGTATCTTATAGTGGAAAAGAAAATTTGTCGTAACTAATGACAAAAAATTGTCTTGCAAAAGACATTTGTACGTTAAGAAAAAAGTGGAGGGAATGTGAAGTTCTGAATGTGAGAATTTTTATCTTTAGTTAAGACATTTTTTATGACATTTTTGTCTTTACATGCAACATATTTTCGATCACAACCGACACTCTATAAAAATATTAATAATCCCAATGACACTGTGCTTTGAAAAGACGTTACAAAAGACAAAAGCTATTTCGCTACTTGTTTGAAGATAAGTGTAGTATATAGTTTATTATGCAAAAAAAAATATAGATCGTACATACAAAAACACATATCTGTGTACATGTATATAAAATCTTAACCTTGTTAAATCATTCACTTTATAATATTAAAAGGTAATTAGTGTTTTCTCTGTATAAAGATTTTTATATATGGTGTAGAGAAAAATATAATTCGGGATTGCCTGAATAGAAATATCACACATATGTTGAGTGATGTTTTATATACATTCGTTTCTTGAAATTTCTCCTTTAAATTGAGGTATAAGACGTAGTGGGGGGAGGAGGAACATGGGGATAGAATATATGTATATTGTTAGGGACCAGGAACCAGACAGGACACGAAAAGGTAAAATGCAATACACCTTTATTAGTGCAACAAAAACTGAAGCATGATCCAAGAGCATAAACCAAAAGACACGCCAGGGTCAGGAACCAAGACAGGTATTCAGCCGGAGTCAGGAAACCAAAAGTCTGCAATGTCAGGAACAATCCAAGGGTCAGAAGCACAGAAGTCAGCAAAGTCTGGAACAAGCCAAGGGTCTGGAACACAGAAAACAGAGCCCAGGAAAATCCACAGCAGCCAGCAGCAACAGGTTAGCAAACAAACACAAGGACAATAGGGAAGTGAGCCAAGCTACTATAAATACCCTGAGAGGGTTGGCTGATAACAGTCAGATGAGTAATCAGAGAGATCAGCTGATTCAGCCTGAGCCAGAAACTCAGAAGACAGCAGCAGTGGATAGCAGAGCACTAGATTAGCTCAGACAGCAGAATCAATAGGCAGAATAGGAGCAGCTCAACAAAACCTTGACATATATATATATATATATATATATATATATCCTGAAATGGAGCGTGATGATAGGATTCTAACAGGGAATAAGTCCAAAACACTGGGTGAGACTATAAGCGGACTGAGTAAAAGCCTATATGCTTACAAGTCAGCAACAAAATATCTTGTCATCAACAAAAGTGAAAGCTGTGAGACTGTGTGCTTACAGGAAGATAACAGTATATCAAATTCTGCAACAAAGTATACACTGTGAGGCTGTGTCTCTGGCCTCGCCTGTATATATTGCTCTTACTTCAAGTAGGCTTGCGATATAGCCTATAATGTAGTCTCTCCCAGTCTATCGGTGCTCTCAGTATGTCTTCACCGCTTCTCTATGTTCTGTCCCTGTGCTCTGTGATGGTATACTCAATTCGTGTCCAGTCTCCTCTCTCTCCATCTGTCATGATGATCCCCTCTGTAACGCGTTTCGGTACTGTAAATACTGGCACCTTTCTCAAGCAGTCTAAGCATCTATGGTTGGTGATGTTAGGACTGTGAACTTCAACAGCAAAGGCTGCTATTGGAGCTAAAACAGCCACACTAACAAAAAAAACCACACCTACATGAATATGACAATAGATGGATGCCACCAATAAGAAAAACTGTTAGACAGCTGCTCAGATGTAGGTCCTTCTTCCCACAGATCTAAAAAATTACCACAGTCAAAAAGAGAATACAAATAGTTAAACTGGATTGGATTGCAGTGTTTGTATTAGCACTTTAGCTATAAGGATTCATGGCAATAACGGTGGACTGGCGGTGCATTGATGGGAATATGATGACTAAGACATATTTGCGATGTGTATTTGACTGATTCAACACATCCAAGCCCTTATTGAACTTTAGTGCAATAATAAACAAATGTTTCAGCACTCAACTATAATATTAAAAAAAAAAATTGCAATTCTTAGGTCTAACACAAGTGCATCTTCAGATCTTATGACCTCTGGGCACACACTCAATACTTATCCTCAGTTTGAGTTCATCCAATAAAAGAGTATGTTCCAGAATATTAAAAGCAATGAAACATGCTTGACTAAATATGAGGGGAAAAAGGTAAAAAACTGAATCAAGTGCAAGTTGACAATGATTATAAACAGAGGGGCTATGAGAGGAACAGTATTGCAATGGACATCTGAAAAGACCTCTCAAAGCACTACAAATGTCTCCTTCATTTATAAAATATATTTTTCTTATGTGAAATACAAGAGTGGAGTAAGATAAATAAAATCAATAAAAACAAAGTCTTCCACATTCATCATTGTCGTAATGAGCTGATTTGTCTTGTGTCCAAGTAGTTTTTATTGTTATACCATTTAGAAGTATGATACCATCTTCTAGGTGATTTATTGTCGAACAGACTGAATACAAAAAAAAGCACCATCTTATTACCCTTTGGATGAAAAACTCCTTTCTTAGAAATGCCAGCTGTATATAACAAGCACATGTGCACTCTGATGACCTTATGACAAACAATTGACCAGGTCATTCTAGCAAGGACTTGCAGTGTATCCATGTTGTATTTCTGCGGCCATGTTGTATAACAAAATTCATTAATTTTCCCTTTGATATATGGACATAAGATGTCTAAGCGGTGATACAATTACCATTTACAAATATATTCAAAATCAATACAAAGAGCTCTCTAAGGAACTATTTACTGAAAGAGCTAAGCAAAGAACAAGAGGTCATCCATTAAAGAGGAACTATCATGGCAAATCAAGTGATGTCAGGGTATTTGATACATACAATGAGATAATTTAAACATAGTTCAAATATAACTGAAGTGTATGTATAGAATTAAATTGTAACTTATGTGGAAGCTGCACAGTCAGGGAGAGTGCAGCCATATTGGCGAATTTGTGTCAATGCTCATGTGTTACCTCTCCCTGAGTCTGTCAATCAGCCTGGACGAGACAGCCCATAGTCCTCCTACTTTTTTTTTTATTTCGTGAGTGAGTGTAACACTTTCCACCCTATCAGATCAGCCCGGTTTTCTGAAACTCTATTTGTGCATGGAAAGCAGGCTGCATATTTATACTGTAAGAGCTCTATACTAACATGACCTGAACGTGCAGGAGGCTTGTAGTGCACCAGGTTGCAGGAGGGATCAACAAGACCCAAGAGAGTGCCAAGTGTACCTTAAGGTACAGAAAGGTACAGATTCTGCTATGCACAGTACATCTAGTACAGCGCAACGTGTAATCAGATACAATATTAACTTATGATTTTTGCCTTTACAAAGCTTTAAAAAACAAAAATACATAGCACAATACAACTGACAGACCAACAGCTAAAGACACAAACTTGTTGGGGCGAAAGTTCCCCTTTAAGGTTCTTTCAACTAAAACAAAGGAAGGGATTTTTTATAGTAAGGTCCATAAAGTTATGGAATTCTTTGCTTTGGGATGCTGTGCTTATAAATACTGTAATAGCTTTTAAAAAAGTAATGGATACCTGTCTAGCAGAGAACAATATTGAGAATTATGACAGTTGGCTTCGAAACAGGATGTTGGTCCAGATAACCCTTTGAGTGCCAGAGGGGTATGCTGTTCATTACTTTGCAATGCGTTGCGTACCCCTCTGGCACTCAAAGGGTTAAATATCAGACTGATTTGGAGTCAAGAAGGATTTTTTCCCCACTAGGGGATTAATCGGAAATGGCTTCAATTTTTTTTTTTTTTTTTTTTTTTAACTTCCTCTGGATCAAAAGGGGTGATTTGGCATGGGCTGAACTTGATGGATGCTTTTTCAGCCTTATCAACAATGTTGCTTTGTTACATGTATCACTTCCTGTTATCCCCTTAGATTTTATGAGTAATCTAAGAATTTCCATCAACTTTAAACATATCAAACGCTGAATTAAACTTGTACTATTCTCCTGAAATTTATTTTAACCCTTTTAGTGCCAGAGGGGTACGCAATGCATTGCTTTGCAATGCGTTGCGTACCCCTCTGGCACTCAAAGGGTTAAAACTGCAAAATGGCTCAAACCTATGTTCCCATTTACACAACCAATCTAAATGGTTTTCCTGGTGTTAAACTGTATCTTAGCATATGGAGTGATATCTTCCCAATTAGGTGTCGCTTCCCAAGGTCAGTTTTGATTTGGCAATGTCTTTTGCATGAATGAGAATGTCCAGGCTTTCATGTTACCATGATTCACTTGTTTCTTCAACTTCCTTTGTCAATGAGGACCTTTATTCTGGTGTGTTCCAACTGCATGTATGTCCTCCATGTATGATCCATCAGGGGTAACAATCATCAGATAGTTTTGCAGCTCTTGTTGTTTTGAAAGAAAAAAAAAAAAACTTCACTAGAACATTTTTGATTGGCCATGTTGAGTAGATTGAGCTCTTATAAATAGTATCCCAATTAGCTAAAGCAGGTTATTTTTACCTAAAATTAATTGTTAGAAACATATTCATAGTTCATAGTCCTACTGTGGAGAGTGGTGGACGGAGTGAGAGCACCCCTGTTGAACTATATGGTCTGAAGGCTATAGTGCTATATATGATTATTTTTTGAGAATTAAGAGTATGGATATCAGTATAGATAGAAACATATTCATGTTATCATTTCAAACCATTAATTTCACATACAGAGGATCTAATGAGTATTTCCTAATAGGCTTGTATGAATAGCGAAATCTGATAGTATGCTTTTTGACAATCATTTAAAGGGATAGTATTTCTTCATATAATGTTTAGCTTAGAATGTTGAGCATATATAACAGAAGTGCTCTGCAATACTCCTGCAAGTGAAAATGTTCTGGTTACATTGTAATAATATTTTGAAGTTGATCCCTTCTGCCACTTTCCCCGATTGCAAGCCACCTCCCCATAGGTCTGAAAAACGGTCCCCAGACCAGACAGATCACAACGAGGCACAATCTTCCCTCGTTCACAGTAAGGAAAACCCTAGCCATACCGAAGGATGACAGGTTTTTCCTAATACTGCTGAAGATCATTCTCGTTATGATCTGCTGTTGGATCTGGGACAATATTGCTTACATCGGGGAAAGGGGTGGGAGGGATCAACTTAAAAATATCATTACACTGTAACTAGCACGTTTTCACTCGTAGGAGCATCACACAGCACTTCTATTGCATATGCTCAACGTTCTGAGCTAAATATTATATTAAGCAATACTATCCTGTTAGAAGATAATTTCAGAAGTCACGTCTTGACCCTTTACATTAAAAAAAAGGATAATTCATTACTTATTATTATCTACATTCATCCTAATTCCCAGTATAGTATGATATTATACTTTATATGAATTTGATTCATATCTATTATAATAGGTTTAATTATATTTTATTTTTTATCGTACTTTTGCTCATTTGCTATAGATCCTCACATTTAAATACCCTTATGATAAGGCAACAGGTCCATTATGGTACCCAGAATATGTCTCCATATAAAATATTAAAGTGGATCTATCACCTTAATTCAAGTTTGCATAGTTGAAAACTGCATTAAAAACTGTCTATATGTCATGTTAACCAAAAGTTCAGCAGATGTATAGTTTAGGAGATACTCACACTTTTATTTCTAGACAAAGTGAAACTAAACACTTCCTGGTACTGCACAGAGCTTCATTAGCATATGAAACATAAATGATTCGCTTCATTAGCATATGAAAACATCACTCATGCCACACCGTGTCACGATTAAATAAAGAGGCATATGAAAGAAGTGTGAACTGTATGTTTGCTGGCCTTTTGGTTAACATGACATTTAGGCAGTTTATAATGCAGTTTTCAAATATTCAACCTTTAATTAAAGTGATAGATCCACTTTAACATTGTATCTTTTTATATCATGTATCTTGTATAATATAAACATTACTATAGGATAAAAAGAGGGATTTTTATTTACCGATAAATCTTTTTCTTTTAGTCCATTGAGGGATGCAGGGACCATGGGGTTTTGAGCATGAATTTAGGAGGCAGGGCACTCTGATTAAAACTCCTCCTACTTCCAGGTGGATATCTCCTCCTACAGTGTTTTGAAAATTAATTTTCATTCAGCAAAGTCAGGAAAGGTATACACACTAAAACAGAACGGCCAAGAATGGCAGGGTAGGGCAGGGCATCTCATCCAAATAGTTTTCTATGGGCGGGATGCCCTGCATCCCTCAATGGACTAAAAGGAAAAAAAGGATTTATCGGTAATTTAAAAAATCCCCTTTTATCTATGGTAATTGAGGGGTGCAGGTCCCATTGGCCTCACTGCCCATTATTCACACCGCCCAAATTGTCCAACTCCACACTGCTGACCTCCACACTGCCCATTGTCCACACTGCCCATCTCCACACTGCCCACATTGTCCACACTGCCCATTGTAGACTGTCCAACTCCACACTGACCACATAATCCATTGGCCACACTGTCCATACTGTCCACTCTGCCCAAATTATCCAACACCATACTGCCCACCTCCACCCTGCCAATCGTCCACATTGTCCACACTGTCCATTTGCCACACTGCCAATTGGATTCACAGCCCACACTGCCCAAATTGTCCAACGCCACACTGCCCTTTGTTCACACTGCCCACATTGTCCACACTTCCTATTGTCCACAATGCCCACACTGTCCATTGGCCATACTTCCCACACTGCCCACTGGTCACACTGTCCACCTCCACTGCCCAATTTGTTCATTGTCCACACTATCTACACTGTCTACTGTCCAAACTGTCCAGTGTCCACACTGCCCATACTGCCCATACTGCCCATTGTCCACACTGCCAAAATTGTCCATTGTCCAACTCCACACTGCCCATTATCCACACTGCTGATCTTCACATTACCCACATTGTCCACTGCCCATATTGTCCACACTGGCTAATGCCCACATAGTCCATTGTCCACACTGCCCACATTGTCCACTGCTCACACTGCCCACCTTGTCTGTCTTTTGCCCACATTGTCCATCATTATCCAATGATGTCATTCTGCTTTGTAATCGCATTTTTGCTTGTGATTCCTTTCTTATATACCAATAAAATATTTTAAAGAACAACTCCACACTGCCCACCTTGTCAGACTGCACATTTTCATATTCCCTTGTTGTCCTACCTTCTGTGTCACTGTGAATTTGCAAGGCAGCCAAGTGGTGGACAGAGGCATGTTGAGCCAGTTGAGTGTGTGTGCAAGGAGCCTATTTATTTATTGGGGCCCCACATAATATTACTGTGCATGGTGCACTGACCTAAAGGTTGCATATGCATGCACAGTGATCAACAAACTTCCCTTCATTGAGTCTCAATAAACTAATTGAAGAGAAGTTTAACCCTTTGATTGCCAAAGCGTACCCCTCTGGCACTCAAAGGGCCAATGGCACAGGCACCAGTTGGGCAGTGGTGAGTGGAGGGTCAGGCATTCTGGTAGGAGGCTTGGACCCCTCCGGGACCCCCTGGTGACGCTACTGGTATTTTGTGGTGATGAATTGCTCCATCAGATATTAGGTCTGGAATCTGAAGAAGAAGCTATGGATCTGAAATAGACATATCTCTCAGATGGTGAAATAAAGATCTCCTTGGCGAAAAGGGAGCAATAACAATGGTGTAAACACAAAACAAACAACAACCTGAACTCCTTCAGTCTAATTTTCAATAGTGTGCCCTGTATTAGGCATGTATAATAACACTGTTGCTAATTATGAGGTTTTAGTGCCCACATTTTTGGCCAAAAAAGAGGTATAAGCTTGCCAATCCCATCAAGGTACCTCAAGCATATGGCAAATACCTGCTCTAAACACCTGAAGACCCTATCTAAATTGGAAATAAAAAATAAAATAGCCCCGCAAGCAATACTGGCTCCTTTACTGCGAAGTTGGATTTGGTGGACTGGGTGACATCAGTGTAGCTCTTTCCCCCTCTTCCCTGCAGCGTCTAATCTACTCCACATACTCTACCCCAGTCATCTTTCCAACTCTGGCCAAAACATTCAACACTGTTGCTGAAGGACCTTTTTTCTGGCACTGAGATGCTCCACTGTGTGCTGCTTTTGGACCCACCAAACTTTTTTTGGGTAGAATCTATCATTTTTTACTACGCTTATCGTCTTCTAGTCTGACAACCTACACTAGATCTTGGGCAAATGAGCAAAGGTTAGATCCTTCCTTTGATGATTGGAAAGGAGATCTGGAAACAGATAGCATATTTGTCCATTGTTACTCAGATGCTAGAATTATAAACTCCTCTATAGGTGGTACTACATGCCGGTCTGCCTACACACAATTTTTCCCTCTGTTAGTCCCCTTTGTTGTAGATGTTCCCAAGATCGCGGTACTTACATCCACCTTTGGTGGTCATGTCCATTATTACATTTCTGCTGGGCAAGCTGTCTTTCACACATCGAGAAGGCTCTTAATATTACCCTGCCTTGAGACCCCTGCCCATTCTCCTTTATCTGGGATTGCCTACATTACCTCCTACCCAATGCACCCTTCTCATGACTATGCTTAATGTAGCTAAATCCCTGATTCTGATACATTGGAGAGACAGACACCCCCTGACCTCAGAGGACGGGCACTCGAGGGTGGGTGACCAATTGTATACAACAATGGCCGGAGTCCAACATGGCTTAAACCCCCGAGAGCGATACTCATTTTTTAAAATGGTGTAATGCAACTACTGTCTCTGCTGTGTGACTTTCCTGCATGTGTAAATGGAGACCTGATGACTCTGATGCCCTTTCTCACCTTTTCTTTCCTCTTCTTTTCTCTTTTATGCCTTTTTCCTCTTGTCCTCTCTCTCTCTTCCTCCTTTTTCTTTTCTGGACCTCACCCTCCTTATTCCGCCTCTTCACCGTGACTAATCTATCCCCTATCACTCCTGCTGATAAAAAATAAAAACCCAATAGTAGGATGTAGAATAAGATTGCTGAGGTTATTTAGATCACTAGAATGATGAGGAAAACATCTGATTGCTCATGATTCTGCGTAACACTCTTTTCAAAACTCTTCTACAAGGATTGTTATTGTCTTTTTTTAAAATTATTGTACTGTTGTTTTCAATAAGAGGATTTTAGTCTCACCTGTTAAATCCCTTTCTCTTAGTCCATACAGGTTACTGGTAACTATGGGTAGGCGATCCGCCCCTTTAATTGTAGGCAGGAACAATTCTAGAATTGTATGCAGGGGGTGGAGCCTAACTTCACTCCTTGGCTGCAGCTAGCCAACCAGCTCCAGAAAGATTTGAGACACTAACTATTGACTAGATAGTGGAAGGGAAAGAAGATTCCTGTGAGCATGACCCCGAAGGACCCCCACGGTCTGCCACAGGAGAGCCAAGCATGGTACCTTGACAGGGTGGGAGACCAGTAACCTGTATGGACTAAGAGAAAAGGATTTAACAGGTGAGACTAAAATCCTCTTTTCTCTGTTGTCCAATACAGGTTACTGGTAACTTTGGGATGTCCAACCATTGAGTTTCACAGAGGCTGGAAGGAAGGCAAGGGCCAGACACAAGGTCCCTAAAGTCACCAGAGCAGATATGAACCATCAAATCAATGGACACTGAACAGGGGTAACAACACCCCAAACTGTTACATAGCACACTGAACTAGAGCCAACAGGGCTCAAAAGTGAAGGAAGCACCAAGAACCGAAGAAGATCCTACACAGGCAAGACTGGCTCCAGGATCTTCCTACCAAAGCTGTTGTCAGCCGATGCCAGCACATCAACACGGTAGTGCTTCGAAAAGGTGTGCACCAACGACCAAGTGGCAGCCTTGCACAACTGATCAGTGGAGGCCTGATTCTTGTAACATCAAGAAGCCCCAACAGAGCTGGTAGAATGAGCCATAACCCGAAAGGGAACAGGCTTCTTCCTCAGCGTGTAAGCCTTACGAATAATGAACTTGATCCAAAAAGCAATAGTCACTTTGGATGCAGGTCTTCCTGCCCTGGGACCCTCAGGAATGATGAACAGAGTGTCAGATTGCCTGATAGACTCAGTGAGATGTACATAAAACTTGAGACAATGCACCACACCCAACAAGTGGAGATCAGAGGTGGGGTTAGGGCAGAAAGAAGGCACCACAATCTCCTGATTGATGTGGAACTCCGAATCCACCTTTGGAATAAACTCCTGAGAAGTGAGAAGCACCGACCCTGAGCACTCAGGCGACCCAGCACCACTCCCCAGCCGGAAAGGCTGGTGTCCGCCGTCACCGTGGTCGAGAAGGATACCAGGAAGGACTTGCCCTTCAGCAGACTGGAGAGGTCAAGCCACCACAACAAACTCAGTTCCACATGAAGAGGGAGGGACACTGACATCTTCAGAATGTCCGGCTGACCCTTGCACACCTGGATCACAAACCTCTGGAGTTCCCTGGTGTGTGCCATGGCAAACGGGACTGCTTCTATGGTGGAGATGAATTTCCCCACTAGAGAGGACAGCTTCTTGGCTGGAACTGGATCTTGAGCCAGGACCGCAGAAACCCTGTGGGCGATCTGGTGAGCTACTTTGTCCATGAGAAACACCATGCTCTTCTGAGTGTCGAAGAGAAGGCCCAGGAAGACCAGACTCTGAGATGGGACAAGATCTGACTAGTCCACGTTGATGATCCACCTGTGATGTGTGAGAGTGAATGCATAGCTGAATCTACTGAAGAAGAAGTTCCGCAGAGGGGGCTTTAAGAAGCAGGTCGTCCATGTATGGAATACCTCTGATGCCATCCTGGTGGAGGACGGACACTAAGGCTCCCAGGACACAGTTGAAATCTTGAGGAGCTGTAGTCAGACCAAAGGGAAAAGCTGACAACTGAAAGTGCCTTAGGTCACAGGCAAATGTGAGATACTGCCGGCTCTCTGGATGAATGGCGATGTATAAATACGCGTCCTGAAGATCCAGAGCAAGGAATTCCCCTGGGGATATAGCAGCAATCACCGTCCGTAGAGACTCCTGGTGATAATGAGTCCAGATCACAAAGGAACTGAGATCCTTCAAATCCAAAATAGGGTGATAACCTCCGTCCTTTTTGGAGACCACAAAGAGGTTTGAGTAAAAACCCATACCTCTGTCCTGAACTAGAACCGGCTCTAGAACATCCTTGTCCAGAAGAGCCTGAATAGCACCATTGAACAGCTGGAATCTCTCTGCTCCCTGAGGCGTATGAGAAGGAAAGAAACGAAAGGGAGGAAGAGAGATGAAAGGGATTCTGAATCCTTCCTCCACCACCTGTAAAACCCATGGGTCTGCCACTGAATACCCCCAGATGCTGTGGTAGTGATGCAGACGGCCACCCACAGCCAAGTGGGGACCTGGGTTCGATGAGTCATGTTGAAGAAGGCTTGGAAGCCTTGGAGGAGACCTTGGGCTTCCATTAATGTTTGGGCTTGGAGGAGGAACGCAGAGCTGAGGGAACCATTTGGTTCGCTGGACATGTCTCAGTCTGAAAGGAACGAAAATACTGATTACGCTTAAGCGGAGTTTTCTTCCTGGGGACCAAAGGTACCCCCAGTGCCCTCGCTGATCAGATCTTTAAGATCTGGCCCAAACAAGGAAGTATCCTGAAAATGTAAGGAAAGCAATGCTTTCTTGGAAGCAGTGTCAGCAGACCAGATCTTGAGCAAAGAGCCCCTCTGGCAACCACAGACACGGTGGAAACCCTGGCCACCAAACGGATAGCATCAAATAAGGCAGCAGAAACATAGTGCTGTGCTTCGGAAATGTCGGCAAGAAGGCGCAACATATCCGAAGTAGGAGCACCCTGACGGACAAGCCAGGGTGGGCTGTTCCGTCCAGACCGCAATGGCCCGGTTCACCCATGCTGCAGCGAATGCTGGATGCATGGCAGTGCCAGCAGTGTCAAAAATGAACTTGAGGGAGACCTTAAGTTTCTTGTCAGTCCAGTCTTTCAGAGCTGACACATCAGAAACTGGCAAGGCAGTAGATTTAGATAGCCTGGAGATAGGAGCATCCACCTTGGGAGGATGAACCCACTGAGAAAGCCCTGTCTCAGGGAAGGGAAAAAGCTTGGCAAATGTCTTGGACACAGAAGGTTTCCTGTCAGGAGATTTCCACTCTTAAGACACAAGGCAGTGAAGAGTGGGGTTAGGTGGAAAGCAAGTAAGTCAGAAGGAACCTTATGAACTAAGGGAATGTTTAGGGAGTCAACACAGCCCTGATCAGACCCTCAGCCGAGGGCTCAGGATCAGCCTCAAAAGGATCCCTAAAAAAATTAGAGGAGCCCACAGCAGAATATTACTCAACATCCGAATCCAACAGAAGTTCCTCCTCAGAGGAATCTGATCGCCAGGTACTCCCTGTGGTTTTGGCAGGGAAGACTTGACGGAGGAGGGGGTCTGCCAGGGATGGAAGACCCCCTGTAACTGGGATGAAAAGAGTTGCAATGTGGACCTAAGGTCCCTAGTAGCAGCCTTGAACTTTTGAACCCAAACTGGCTCTAATGCATGGCTGGAGGTCCTTGGGAGACTCTCAGGGACATCAGAACATGTTGGGCATAAATGACCTGAGAATTCTCTAGGTAACCCTGAATGACAGGAAGAGCAATGAGCAATAGGGGATACAGAGACCCTAGCATCCTTAGTCTTAGGTCTGGCCCCAAGCTCCAACAGTATAGACATTCTCACAGTGTCAAATAACCTTATAATAAAAGAAATCACCCAAGTACAGTGTGTAGGATTAAAGTTTCACCCCAGAAATCGCTAAACTAGACTTATCTGGCAGGCGAAGGGTTAATCAGCAGAGGAGAGAAGAAGAGTCCAAGCCCTGCATAGGATACTCGTTCTGGAAATAGCACAAAATGGCTGCCGTGGCAGGAGCCAATCAGAAACAATCGCACGAAGCAAGCGTTCATGGGGAATGTAGTTTTCCCAGAAAAAGTACCCAAACAGTGCCCGAAGTTCTCTGAGCCCCCCAACACACTAGAAACATGAACCCGATGATAGAGCAAGGGCAGACAAGAAAAATGAGCCATCTTCAAAGTCGCTAGGTTAAGCGGTTGCAGAGATATGTCCCAAACTGTACAGTCCCATAGGAGTGAATGGAGCGGTAAAGCTCAAATTTTACAAAATTGAAACAGCAAAATAAAAATTTGAAACATCACCAGAACATGTTGGAATACCCAAAAAAACACTGAACCAGCAGGAAAAGTGTCAGAAAACCCCTCAAACGATGCAAAACCAGTAGCTAAAGGGTTAAAGTACCACATAAACCTGCTCCAAAACACCCAACAGACATACAGATAGACCCAATGAGTGCGGGAGTGTGCAATAGGAACTCCAAAGGTAAACCCCTGTGCGGAGGGGCACTGTGGGACATGTGGACCTTCAGCACTCAAAGGGTTGCTCACATTTCATGCAGATCTTCTGTCTTCAGATTACTATGTATTAAGAAGAAGCCTTGGTAGGCAGCTCCTGAGGAAAGAACTTGTAGCCAAGATTTCCCCCCCCCGCCAGGGCTTAAGGTCCACAAAAAGCACCTGGTTACTGAGCTAGCCACATCTAAGGGCATTGTCAGTTATGGTAATCCGCCTAATGGTGCTATTCCATGTCAAACAGAAGAATAAAAAAAAAATTCTAAAACTATAGCAGAACTGTTCTCTTACCTATGTCTTCACTAAGGAACAAATCTTTCTGAAGCTGGTTGGCTAGCTGCAGCCAAGGAGGGAAGGTAGGCTCCACCCCCTGCATACAATTCTAGAATTGTTCCTGCCTACAATTAAAGGGGCAGATCGCCTACCCAAAGTTACCAGTAACCTGTATTGGACGACAGAGAAAAAAATCTAATTATAAAACCACCCCCCAAAAAACAACCCCGGAAGAGATGTTATAATAAACGCATAGGAGAGGGACCCTTTAACCCCTTAGCGACCCTTGACGTACCAGGGCCGTCAAGGGTAAATTTGCTCCAAGGACCCTTGACGGTCCCGGTATGTCAAGGGTTAAACTCTCCCATTGCGGCTGCACGGAGCGATGGGAGAGCGCGGGCTGCTTGTTACTAAGTGTCGGGACACTTAGTAACAACCAGTAGAAAGTTTGTTGCAACATGCGATTCGCTTGATGAGCGAATCACATGTTGCAAACGCTGATTGACAGGGACAGTATTTGTACTTGTATTCTCTGAATTTTTTTTGAATTTTTTTTTGAATTTTTTTATTTTTTTTTATTTTATTTTTTTTAATAAAAATTGATTTAAAATATAGTTTAGGTAGTTTAGGTAGGTAGGTGGGTAGGTTTAGAGTAGACTTGTGTTAGGGAAAGGTTTAGGGACAGATTTAGGTTTAGGGAAAAAAAAAAAAAAAAAAATATATATATATATATATATATATATATATATATATATATATATATATATATATGTATAGTTTAGATAGGTAGTTTACTTGGGTTAGGTAGGTTCAGGATATACGTAGATTAGGGTAAGTTTTAGGGTTAGAGTTAGGTTTAGGGATAGTGATAGCGTAAGAAAAAAAAACATTTTAGTGGGCAAAATGCAGCGCAGGTATAGTGTTGAAGAGGCATATGCCTTTTTGGCGTCTGACTCAGAGGCAAAAGACAGTGTGTCAGATTTTGATATAGATCAGTTTTCAGAAAGTGAGAGCAGCTCTAGTGACGACGCTGGGCCTTCTGTCAAGAAAAGACGCACTGCCCCAAGAGCTGCCCTGGCAACTACCCCAGCACCTGCCAAAAATCCTTCCAAAAATCCTGCCAAAAGATCTGCCAAAAGACTTTGCAAAATACCTGCCAAAAGGAATGCCCCAAGTGCTGCCCCAAGAGCTGCCCTGGCAATTGCCTCAGCACCTGCCAAAAGATCTGGCCAAAGAAATGCCCCAACACCTGCCACTCCTGATCATGATGAATGGGTATCCCCAATCAATTTTTGCCCACAAATACCAGAATTTACAGGCACCCCAGGGATTCAAATTGATGTTGAGGGATTTAACTATGATAATTTTTTTGATTTGTTTTTGGGGGAAGACATTTTAGGTGAAATTGTGTCCCAAACCAACTTGTATGCAGCCCAGTATACTGCCGCCAACCCTACAGCTTTTGTAGTTAAGGAAGAAATATGGAAACCCATAGACATCATAGAATTTAAAAATTCTGGGCCTTAATAATGGCAATGGGTATAATAAAAAAGCCCAGTATCCGATCCTACTGGAGCAAAAACCCTGTATGTGATACCCCTATATTCCCCAAGACTATGACCAGGTCCAGATTTGAAATCATTTTGCACTTTATGCATTTTAGCGATAATACCCTGTGCCCCCCCCAAAAGAACACCCCCAGTATGATAGACTGTACAAAATTCGTCCCCTAATAAGCCATTTACAGAAAAAGTTTGCTCAAGTGTATATGCCCCAAAAAGAAATTAGTGTAGATGAATCCCTAATGAAATACAAAGGCAGGTTAGGGTTCAAGCAGTACATCCCCTCAAAGCATTCCAAATTTGGTGTAAAATTTTATAAATTGTGCGAAAGTACCACAGGCTACACCCAGGCTTTTAGAATTTATGAGGGCAAGGGCAGCCAACTTGATCCTCCTGGGTGCCCCGAATTTATGGGAACAAGTGGGAAAATAGTTTGGGATTTAATTTACCCCTTATTAAATAAAGGCTATCAATTATTTGTTGATAATTATTACACCAGCCCAGGGATTCAAATTGATGTTGAGGGATTTATCTATGATAATTTTTTTGATTTGTTTTTGGGGGAAGACATTTTAGGTGAAATTGTGTCCCAAACCAACTTGTATGCAGCCCAGTATACTGCCGCCAACCCTACAGCTTTTGTAGTTAAGGAAGAAATATGGAAACCCATAGACATCATAGAATTTAAAAATTCTGGGCCTTAATAATGGCAATGGGTATAATAAAAAAGCCAAGTATCCAATCCTACTGGAGCAAAAACCCCATATGTGATATCCCTATATTCCCCAAGACTATGACCAGGTCCAGATTTGATATCATTTTGCACTTTATGCATTTTAGCGATAATACCCTGTGCCCCCCAAAAGAACACCCCCAGTATGATAGACTGTACAAATTTCGTCCCCTAATAAGCCATTTACAGAAAAAGTTTGCTCAAGTGTATATGCCCCAAAAAGAAATTAGTGTAGATGAATCCCTAATGAAATACAAAGGCAGGTTAGGGTTCAAGCAGTACATCCCCTCAAAGCATTCCAAATTTGGTGTAAAATTTTATAAATTGTGCGAAAGTACCACAGGCTACACCCAGGCTTTTAGAATTTATGAGGGCAAGGACAGCCAACTTGATCCTCCTGGGTGCCCCGAATTTATGGGAACAAGTGGGAAAATAGTTTGGGATTTAATTTACCCCTTATTAAATAAAGGCTATCAATTATTTGTTGATAATTATTACACCAGCCCCCTTTTATTTAAGTCTCTGTTTTGTTTTGACACCGTGGCCTGTGGCACTGTCAGGCGCAATTGCAGGGAGTTGCCCAAAACACTAGTAGATAGCAAACTAAAACCTGGGACGTCCTTATCTTTGTCCCAACAGGAGCTGCTGGCAGTGAAGTTTAGGGACAAAAAAGATGTCTACATGCTGACCACAATGCATGAGGACAGATCTGTGACAGTCACTGTTCGTGGCAGGACAGGGGTAATGAGAAAGCCAGTCTGCATCAGGGACTATAATAAAAACATGGGAGGAGTTGATCTGAGTGATCAACTAATGCAGCCATATCTCGCAATGAGGAAGTGTAGGGCATGGTATAAAAAAGTTGCCATCTATATGATGAAGACTGCTGTACATAATTCATTTTTACTTTTCAAGCTGGCAAACCCCAATCAAAGATGTAGCTTTTTACAGTACCAGCTACAACTTATTTCCATATTTTTATTTCAAGGTGCGTCTGAAATAATTCCACCAAGACCCGGGTTAGTACATTTTATTTATAAAATTCCCCCAGCTCCCCAAAAGAACAAACCACAGAAGCGCTGCAGGGTTTGCTACAGAAAGGGAATATGGACAGACACCACCACTTACTGTCCTGATTGCCCTTCCAAACCTGGCCTCTGCCTTGGTGACTGTTTCAATGAATATCATTCAGGCACAATGCAGTAGTGCTGTAAAAGTTCTTTTATTATTTGGCCACTTTTTCCCCCTGAAATATCCTGTTTTTTATTTTTCAAAACACATCCCTCCTTAGATATAACACTATCAAAATTTATCTCTGATAATGGAAACACACATGTTCCCTACTGGGCCTAGTAGCTCCCCCAAACCCTGACAAACCTATGCATATGGGGCATTGCCGTACTCAGACAATGTAACTCAACACTAATGTAAAGCATTTAAAAAATCTGCAAATATCATCTGATTGAAATCCAGAGCAACACTAAAATAGAAATGTGAAAAATGGTGTTTCTCTGCCTTACTGAAGATTGTGGGAGGGATTGGTGATACAGTGGCAGCGAAAAAATTGATAAGATGCAAATAGAATGAAAGCCAGGGTTGTCTACTCTTCTACAAAATATACTTTTGGGGGTAAAATTAATTGCAGCATTGCCAAACAGACCGAAATGAGACAAGGCACCAGCTGTAAAAATGGCATGTCTGTAAAAGGAAACTAACATAGAAACATAGAAACATAGAAGATTGACGGCAGAAAAAGACCACCTGGTCCATCTAGTCTGCCCTTTAGTATTCCTTTATTGTTATCTTAGGATAGATACATGTTTATCCCAGGCATGTTTAAACTGTGTTACTGTGGATTTATCAACCACCTCTGCTGGAAGTTTGTTCCAAGTTTCTACTACTCTTTCAGTGAAATAATATTTTCTAATGTTTTTCTTGATTTTTCCTCCAACTAGCCTCAGATTGTGCCCCCTTGTTCTTGTATTCAGATTCTTATTAATCACACTTCCCTCCTGAACCTTGTTCAGTCCTTTAACATATTTAAAGGTTTCAATCATGTCCCCCCTTTCTCTTCTTTCCTCCAGACTATACATATTTAGATCTCTGAGTCGTTCTTGATAAGTTCTATGCTTTAGACCTTCCACCATTTTTGTAGCTCTTCTTTGAACCCGCTCAATTTTAGTTATATCCTTTTGCAGATGAGGCCTCCAGAACTGTACACAGTATTCCAGATGTGGTCTCACTAGAGCTCTATACAGAGGGATCACAATCTCCCTCTTCCTGCTTGTTATACCTCTAGCTATGCAGCCAAGCATACGATTTGCTTTCCCCACCGCCTGGTTGCATTGGTTACATGTTCCAACTGGGCCCAGTAGCTCCCCCAAACCCCGACAAACCTATGTACATGGGGTATTGCTGTAATTAGATGAAGGAGCCGAACACTAATCAATGCAGTTTATAAAATTTTCACCTGTTCTGTGCTTGAAATTCACATCAACATTGAAGGCAAAGCGTGAAAAATGCTGAATTTTTTTACTTACGTCAAGTTTTTACAGGATTGGTGGTAAAATGGCTGTTTGCAAAATTTGAAAACACATCTAAAATGAAAGCCTAGGGTGTCTACTTTCAAAAAATATACACTTTTGGGGGGAAATGTTAAAAAAGAGCAGTGTTACACAGCCCAAATGAGAAATGGCACCAGTAACGCAAGCTGTGAAGATTCAAAGTGTGAACCTGGAAACGAGCATGTTCCAATTTGGGACCCGTAGCTCCCACAAACCATGAAAAAGCTATCCATATGGGGTATTTCCATACTCAGAAGAAGGAGCCGAACACTAATCAATGCAGTTTATAAAATCTTCACCTTGAAATTCACATCAACATTGAAGGCAAAGTGTAAAAAACTCTGTTTTTTTTACTTACGTCAAGTTTACAAGAAAGTGGTGGTAAAATGGCTGTGTAAAAAATTTGAAAACACACCTAAAATGAAGTGAAGCACTGGAACATAGCCCAAAATGAGTAATGGCACCAGTTAAGCAGGATTTGAAAATTCAATATTTGTTCAAAATTGGGCCCTGTAGCTTCCCCAAACCTTGAGAAACCTATGCATATGGGGTATTGCCGTACTTAGAAGAAGGAGCTGAAAACTAAACAATGCATTTTTAAAAATCTTCACCTATCATCTGCTTGAAATTCACATCAACATTGAAGTGAAAGTGTGAAAAAACGCTGGTTTTTTAACTTACGTCAAGATTTACGAGTGATTGGTGGTAAAATGGCTGCGTAAAAAATTTGAAAACATACATAAAATGAAAGCCTGGGGTGTCTACTTTCCAAAAATATACACTTTTGGGAGGAAATCCTAAAGTGGAGCACTGGAACGTAGCCCAAAATGAGTAATGGCACCAGTTAAGCAGGATTTGAAAATTCAATATTTGTTCAAAATTGGGCCCTGTAGCTCCCCCAAACCTTGAGAAACCTATGCATATGGGGTATTGCCATACTTAGAAGAAGGAGCTGAACACTAAACAATGCATTTTTAACCCCTTAAGGACCCATGACGGTCCTGGACCGTCATGGGTTGCAATCCCCTTAAGGACCCATGACGGTCCAGGACCGTCATGGCTTAAATGATAGCAGCGTGCCTCCGTGCACGCTGCTATCATTAATTCCAGGCAGAGACTGAGCGCTCCGAGACCGGGGCGTTCAGTCTCAGCCCTTCTTGCCTTTGCTGGTTCATGCGATCGCCGTTCCAGCGATCACATGTACCGGCAAAGTGACAGACAGAGACAGCAAAGAAAGCATGCTGTCTGTGCCTGTCAAGTCTGCCTCTGGCTCCGTTGCTATGAAAGTAACGGAGACAGAAGTAGACAGGAGACACCTAGTGGTGAAAAAAAATACAGCAGCTAGGGGTATTAACCCCTTCACTGCTGGTGCCAAAGGCTTGCTAAATGCAGGTCAATTTCTGACCTGCAATGATTTAAAAAAAAAAAAAAAAAAAAAAAATAACACAACACACTTTTTTTTTTACAAAAATATTTTATTTAAAAAAAAATAATCTAATTAAACAAAAGTGGAAGTGTGATTGTTGTGGAGCTATGTAATACACTTATATACACTGACAAATGTCACGGATAAAAAAAGTGTCAAAATAGGGTGGGAAAAAGGGACATGGGGATTTTCACCCAGGGGGGACAGTGGCCACTTTAAACTGTGCATTTTGTAGGTATGACTGACCGGCCACTGTACAATTTCAGGCCACTGTGATATTGCACCTAAAAAATTCAACTTTGAAAATTAATAACTTTTGAATAAAACACCTCTCAACAGTGGGAGTACTCTTGTTTTACTCAGGGGGATAAACCCTACAACATATTTTTTTTTACATTTTAAGTATTACTATCCCTTTAAAGAGAAAATATGGTTGAACAAAGACATAGTCAAAAAAGTCAAAATTGCTCCGGTCCTTAAGTCAAATCTAACTCAGATTTTCCCGGTCCTTAAGGGGTTAATACAATTTCTGTACTGCAAAAGCACAGTACCGGCAGAGTCAACTGTCCCCAGGCAGAATCGACCTGGAAACAAAACAGCTGTAATGGGAAAAACTCCAAACCGGTAGAGATGCCAAGACACCCTGCCAAGGCCGACAGCCAACTGGGTGTGGCACCCCCCGGTCAAGACCGACAATCAGAAATAAAATGGAAACAAAGAGACCTTCAGGCCAGCAGTAACACCCATGGAACAGAAGAAAAACAAAAACCAGCTGCGGGAGAAGCGGGAGAGTCTGCCCCCACGTTCCCGAGGAAAGAAAAGAAACCCTGCAAAAATCTACCCCTAGAGAAAAACATGTAGCAAGGAACAAAGCTGCACCAACCAAAGCCATCCATATGTGGAGGAGTCAAAAAACAGACGCAATAGGCAGGATCACACACAGCAAAAAGCAACCCTTGTATAGAGGGTAACAAAAGAAAGCACAACCAGAGATTGGAGCAGCCTGCTAGAACACATTTCCACAAAATATCTTCCTCTTGAGGAGAGGATCACTTGAGGGACTAAGCCGCATAAGTCAAAGCTGTCCATACTTGGCATAGGCAGGAGATCGGGCTCAACAGGCTAGATCTCATTGCATCAGTATATAAGTTCCTCTTGAGGAGAGGGTCTCGTGTGTGGGAATTAAGCCACACAAAATCAAAGCTGGCCATAAGTCATTGCGGGTATGTGCTAAAGGGAGGCATTCCCAGATTAAACCAGAATTGAGAGGGGATGACAGGACCCAATCCCAGTCAGAAAATAACTGGCAGCATAGTAGGAGTCAGGTTAAGCACCTGAATGCTTCATTTACCTCAGATGTAATCCCTCCTGAGGTGAGAATCATTTTCCTCAGATGTACTTCCTCCTCCTGAGTTGAGGGTCAGGGTAGTGGACGGAGCCAGACCATTCATAACCGCCTATAGTTTGTGGTGTCAAAGCAGGGTACAACCTGCGCCAGCAGAATTTGCCTTATGAGGAAGTAAATTAATCTGAGTCAGGGACAGTATGTCTGCATAGAGTAAAATGTCATCCAGTATGGACAGAAGTAGCCCTCCAAGGGACGGGCTATTCAGACATGATAGGGCATCATGTGCAGTACTTCCCACTATCGGGGTCATGTGAGTCATAGCCGCAAACATGAACTCAAAAGGGGGAGGCAGACAGATTGTAAACATACATAGCATGGACTGCTCCCCAATGCTGTGAAACTGCACAGTCTGTGCGCCAAAATCGGAGGGAAGTCCCAGTCCAGTTCAGCCAGCTTGCTCCACCAGACTGGAAATCCCCTCAGCCCCACCAGACAGAGTGCCAGCATCAATTAGGAGGATGATAAGCAAATTGAGGTTAACCCCTACCGCGCTGGAGGAAAGTATAGTAGAAATATGTATATTCCAGGGTAACAAAAATGAGCACTGTCAGCATAACTGATACACATATGGAAATGCATACAGATATATGCCCCAATAGGAATTAGTAGGGTTAAAGCTATATGCAAGTAGATCTATGCCCAGATAGGAATTACTGGGGCTAAATATATATATAAGCTAGGAGATCTATGCCCAGATAGCAATTACTAGGGTTACATAAATATGCCAGTAGATCTATGCCCAGATAGGAGTTACTAGGGTTAAATATATATGCAAGTAGATCTATGCCCAGATAGGAGATATTAGGGTTAAATACAAAAGCAATTAGATCTATGCCCAGATAGGAAATACTAGGGTTAAAGATATATGCAAGTAGATCTATGCCTAGATAGGAATTAGTAGGGTGAAAGATATACACAAGTAGATCTACAGTATGCCTAGATAGTAAATACTAGGGTTAAAGATATATGCAAGTACATCTATGCCTAGATAGGAATTACTAGGATTAAAGACATATGCAAATAGATCTATGCCTAGATAAGAATTACTAGGGTTAAATATATATGCAAGTAGAGCTATGCCTATATAGGAATTTCTAGGGTAATATATATATATATATATATATATATATATATATATATATATATATATATATAAGCATACCTGGGAACTCTCCGGTTTTGCCCCGGAGACCCGGTAATTCAGTCTAAAATCCGGAGTCTCCGGGGCAAAACCGGAGAGTTCCCAGGTATGCTTATATATATAAATATATATATATATATATATATGTATATATTACCCTAGCAATGTGTGGATCACTGGGTGGGCAGAGTTTAAATAGAAACTCTGCCCACTTGTGCTCTGTCCCGCCTGGTTCCTCCCACTCCCCGCCCTCTTAGATACATTTTGCAGGGTTTTTTTGTTTTTTTTTGTCCCGTCCCCCCTCCGTGACTAAGCCCCGCCCCTTTTATGACACGTATCGCGTCATTTTCTTCACAGGTCGGCACTGACAGGGTTACCCTCCGGGTAGCCCTGTCTCAAAAGTTCCCAGGTATGTATATAAGTAGAGCAAGACATATTTTAGTATGGTAGTCCTTAAATGAAATTAATTAAATAAGCAATAAAGCACAAGCCAAACAAAGACATTGCATTAAAATTGAACTCAAAAGACCACTGGTAGGTAACTAAGAATATAGGTCTTAAAGGAAACCAGCAGGCAGTGCCTAAGAAGGGAAAAGAACAATAGGGCCAAAGGAAAAGTATATGTACAATTGGTGTAGGCACTGGGAAAAATGCCCTTAAATGGAAACAGTAACAATGCTTATGCTACTTAAAAACTGGTGGTATAAAGCACTGCAACATAAAGAAATAGATCCGCAGCTGTCACAACCCAGGAACCGTTTTGGCGGACTGGAAGAGACAGGGACTGAGCACGTCCTGAAGCCAAATCATGCGTGCGCGACTATGCCAAACTGCGCATGTGCAATAGCGCGGCTCAGACAAGAGAGTACTTACAACCATGCCAGGTGGACAACGGAAAAAGGCTCCAACAAAGAGTGAGACAAAGAGAGCAAAAAGGCTAAAAGAGGGAAAAACGCAAGGGAAAGGAAACCCAAGGAATGAAGAGAAACACACAAACAAGGGGCTCTACAGGAAGAGCCCAGTAACAACAAAAACTGAGAAATCTACCCATAGATAAAAAACTCAAACAAAAGTTATGTACAGTAAATTTACCAGAGGAAAGAAGCATCAATAAACCTCAACTAAGAGGGATATAAAATACAGTCAATTGGAGTGCAAAATAGTGACTAGCCACAGACAGCCAAAAAGCATGACAGTGATTCAGGCACAGTCAAAGTGGGCAAATAAAGACACACACACAGGACAATAGTGTACAAGCACACATGTATAATTTAATACATAATATACCAGTAATACTGCTATGTATAATACAGACTATGTGTATTCTAGTGTAACAACTACAGTGTATAATGTTTATGTGTGATATACTGTTCAGTCAGTAGGTGGTGCTGTTTTTAGTTTTTACTGTACACTTTATGGTATTTTCTTGTTTGTCTTAACTAAATACTGCATGGTAGGCCTCTAGGGTTGCCACCTTTTCCTCAAATAAATACTGGCCATAGTTGTGGATCGGTAAGTGCGGAGCCACAAAAGGAAGGAGCCACGAAAAGGGAGGAGCCACAAAAGGGGCAGAACCACTCAATGTTGTGTGACCCTACAAAATGGAGCTTCAGGCTCCTTGTTACAGGTACCAGCCAACAACACCAACTAAAGCAAAAGTGTCCCACTATGGCCATTAAAAATGTTGGGAGGTATGTAATATTGTTTAACCGTTTGAGTGGCAGAAAGGTGTTGGACTGGTACTCAAAGGGTTACTTTTAAGATTAGGCTAGAGTTTGGAGGCCAGAAGAAAACACAAACACATTCATCCTCTCCAACTGCAATTATATGTTATAGAGTCTATAACTGTAGTCCAAAAAGAGCTGGTCATCCACAGGTTGGCCACATCTGTATCTCTCCATAATCATAGTCATTTTTTCCCTTTAGACTTTCTTTTAATTCACTTAGCTCATTAGAATATAGGAATTTAAAGTGGTGTCTAACACATTGATGGTACTCAAAGGGTTAGAGAACTCCACAAAATGCAGCAAAACATGAAATATTTAATATATATATAAATGTACATTGCATCAACGCATACACCTACTTGTATAAGTGGATGTGGATTATTTGATTTAAACATGATTAGGAGTACTGCAGTATGTATGAGGTGTTACCACAGAATAATATAGCACCTGCCCATACATCTGTGAAATTACAAAATACATATTCATATTGTACACAATTTAGTTTTCTACTCTGGACTCTTTAGGGTTGGCTCCATGCCTCTCACTTGTGAAGTCTCACCCACACTAGGTGACTGAAAAGCTGGTGCTGCAGAGCTCTGGGTTCCTTCCTGCTCACAGCAGGGAGCACGGTAACTTTAATAAGGGGAAGTCCAGAAAAGGGGGTTGCTGCCCGATCACTCACATTTGATTTGTCAGCTCAGTTACCTTGGTAAGAAGCTGTAAAGTGGAGTTTACCTGCATTTTCACAGTAGACACTACTTTCTGAGTGGAACTGGAGCTATGAAAGTACAGACTCAAACAGTGCTCAGCCTGTTTCATAGGGACAGGCAAGAATATGTGCATGGTAATGTTTCACCCAGAAGGTAATGCTGCCCACAGCATCTGACACTTCCATCTAGTGCATGTGTGCCGAGGTATGTGATCACACACTTTTCACATGTTTTTACACAATGCTTTATCCTCCTGTAGGAAAGTCTCACTCCTTACCGGCCCCAGAAGCTGGTATTCTCTTTCTTCTGCAGGCAGTGCTCTGGTCTGTAAAATCTGCATCAGATATCTATGCCGAGCACTGCTGTCCCCTTTCACTTACATCTCGCAGCAAAACCACCTCCATCTCTGTGGACACGCGCTGCCAGGTGAAGAGAGGAGGAGGGCGGAGCTTGTACTCAGACACCACACTTCAGCCTCTGCCCTCTCTAATGCACATGAGCTGGGACAAGAAACAGCCTATCCCAGTGCATTTGCAAGTAATTATTATACAAAACAGATGGGCAGCATACTTAAAGACAGAAGTGGCTGCATGCTGAACCCGGAAACTCAATGGGGGCCCCTGCCCAACTGAGTGCAAACGCCTCTGTCTCTGCCTCTTCCTGCTCAGTCACCTCACTGGCTCACTCCCATCCACAGGCGCTCACAAATACCGGGTTTTCAATTGCTGGCATAGTACTTATACCAGCACCGGCTCCAGTGAGCTAATTACCAGCTGTGCCGGTAAAATACCGGCCAGGTGGCAACCCTATAGGCCTCAGCTATGTTTTTATCAGATAATACTGTGCCACTTTATGTTCTGTAGAGCTTAAAGAATTTCCAATAACCACTACAGGGGAACCATGTGTAACTGAGAAGGTATGTGTATAATACATACTAACACTACAGATAATGTATATGTGTTATACAAACTAGAATCTACAGATAAAATATATGTATAATACAGACTATAAAGTATATCTATAATACAGACTAGAATCTACAGATAAAATATATGTGTAAAACAAACTTGAATCTACAGATTTCAGACGTTAACAAACCAACTTATCTGAGGGAGCCGCAGCAAGAGAGAGGAGGAGCTTAAGGCTGCATCCCAGTTTTATAGGGATTGTAGGAGTGGATAACTGGGGGAGGATTATGATGGTTTCAGGGTTTTTTTTTGTCTGTTTGAAACAATAAAGTTTCTCTTGCTGCTGAGTGGAGCAGTGGAGAAGGTTTATAACATAATATGAAGCCTCCGTGCTTGCCATAAAATTATATCTATATAATAAAATGTATATAAAGTTAACACTGAAAGAAATTTGGTTACTGAAGTGTGCACCAATGAATGAGAGGGATATCTAGTACCCCAAACATCAGGCAGAAGCCCAAAGTGCAAGCACAAAACAAACAATAAACCTGCACTCCTCCAGCCTAATTGTGAATAGTGTGCCCTGTATTAGGCATGCATAATGTATAATAACACTGTTAATAAATATGAGGTTTTAGTGCTCACATTTTTGGCCAAAAAGAGGTATACGCTTGCCATCCAATTCAAGGTACCTCAAGTATATGGCAAGTACCTACTCTAAACACCTGAAGACCATATCTAAATTGAAAATAAAAAATAAAAATGAAAAATAGCCCAGGAAGAGATATTATAATAAACGCGTAGGAGGGGGACCCTTTAATACATTTTTTTTAGGATTGTATATATATATATATATATATATATATATATATAAAGTGAACATTGAAAGAAATGGGGTTACTGAAGTTTGCACCAAGGAAGGAGAGGGATCTCCAGTCCCCCAAACACCAGGAAGAAGCCCAAAGTGCAAGCACAAAACAAACAAACAAAAAAATAGCTCACAGTGCTGACTTGCACCTTCGATCGTAGGTGTTCTGTAAGAGGCGTCATCACTTTGGTAAACACTGTCAGAGCTGTTGCCAGTCTGAAAGGGAGTGCCGTGAACTGGTAGTGTTGGTTTTGGGCTTCAAATCAGAGATATTTATAGTGTTTGCTATATGGAGGTAAGAATATTTGATGTCAAGTGATGTCATGAACACTGCTGGTTCCATGGCTACTATCATTGATCTGATTGATTAACTTTTTTGAACATGGGTACTCCAAGGAATTGATTTAATGCTTTTAAGTCCAAGATTGGTGAATTTAGTACATCAGCAACACTACCACAGCCGTATTGTTAATCTTTATAGTGAAAAGTTTCACACTAACCGAATGGCTTCCAGCCAGTGGATCTGGAGCCACCCCTCCACAGCCTCGGACAAAGACTCAGACTAGTGTTGAGCGAGCGTGCTCGGCCGATGCTCGGATCGGCTCGAGCATCGCTCTGCTCGGCACATGGCGGTACTCGTCGAGTACCGCCATGTGCTCGCCCGCCATGTTCGGGTGGCGGGGATCTGTGCCGGAAGAGGCACAGATCTGAAGACGCTCCGCTGGACCACCAGGGACTGGAGGTACGGGGGCATTGCGGAGATGAAGGGGGCATTGCGGAGATGAAGGGGGACATTGTGGAAGAGGGGCATAGCGGAGATGAAGGGGGACATTGTGGAAGAGGGGCATAGACTCTATGCCCCTCTTCCACAATGTCCCCCTTCATCTCCGCTATGCCCCTCTTCCACAATGTCCCCCTTCATCTCCTCTATGGCATAGAGGAGATGAAGGGGGACATTGTGGAAGAGGGGCATAGCGGAGATGAAGGGGGACATTGTGGAAGAGGGGCATAGCGGAGATGAAGGGGGCATAGCGGAGATGAAGGGGGACATTGCGGAGATGAAGGGGGCATTCGGAGATGAAGGGGGCATAGCGGAGATGAAGGGGGGCATTGACCAGGCACCCTCCCCTCATCAGAGCAGGGGGTGCCTGGTGTAATGCTCGTGTCGCCCCATGCATTTCAATGGGGCTCGGGTGCTCGGCCGAGCACTCGAGCCTCAGGGGGTGCTCGGTCAGAGCACCCGAGCACCCGAGCATCGGGGTGCTCGCTCAACACTAACTCAGACATACAAGACGACACAGGAGTGGATCGCTTCTATGGACCCATTGTTCACCAGTATCCACAAATTCCAAGCAGTTTCAATAAACATCCTTTTTATTGTATAAAACTTAAAAACAAAATCCTGTCGTGTATACAGACACTTGAAAGCAGTAATACGTAGTGCATGTTAGCCTCCTAACGTGTTTTGTGAATTTATCACTTATTCATAGGACTGATCTTACACGCACTAAACCTTAGCATCTATAGTTGTTACAAACGGGCCCTTTATTAAGACAAACCAATCAATAGTCTCAAAGTGATTTGAACGAACCATTCACATTAGGACTTTGACTAATTGACATTCAAAACAGCCGCATTATAATTAATTCAGTAGAACTTGATTCTCCATGCAGTAATTGTAACTGCTGAGGAAAGCCTCATACAACCAAACAAAAATCTGAAATGTTATAAAAACAAAAAAAGTACGTTGTTAACTTAGCACTATTATAACGCAATTTGGAAACTATGGCAATATTTGATTCGTTTTTATTTCTTACTCTCTAATTACCAGCTGAAGTTAACCGATATTTACCATCATATCTCCATAAAGAGAATAATAACAGGTCCCTTATAAATTAGTATAAATAACATTTATTGATAAAGTTCAAAAAACATTTTTGTCATATAGAGTTAGGACAAAATTCTTTTGTATATATACATCAATCCCAATCCCTTCCATTCATTTAACTGGTTTCCTATATTTTGTTAAATGGGAATTCCCCTAGAATGAATGGGAAAGAAAAAGGCAATCAAGGACTTCCATCATAAACCTGATGGACATTTTCATAAAGGTTCATACCAGAGAAGTCATGTTAAACATTATGTATATATATAATATAACGAGGCGTCATGGCCTGAGTTAATCCATGGGGCATCCATGTATCTAGATTAATAATCCTAACTTCTGCCCTATTCAACATGGTCTGATTTCACCTCCTCTCTCATTCAACCTAACTCTCTCAACCCCTTTAAAAATGAAGGCAGATAAGTTTATATCAGTACATTCCAAAAAATGTCTTGCAACAGGTTTTGCCACATCTGCTTTCATAATATTTAGAATGTATTCCCGTATCCTCTCCTTTAGTGACCTCGCCATGAGACCCGCGTACTGCTTTCCACATTTCAAACATGAGATGACATATACAGTGTGGGTCATATGGCAGTTCACATATTGACATATGCAAAGTGTCTTACCGGTATGGGAACTAACCACTTTGTCTCCAGTCTTTACATAAGCACAAACCAAACACTGCCTTGCCTCACATTTACACACACCAGCAGTGGATAGTCTTGTGTTGGAGTGCTTCTGTATAATCTGGGTGATAGTTTATTTGCTAAAGTCAGAGCCCTTCTAGCTATAAAATTGCATTGGTTTTTTGGGACCGATCTCATTGTAACCTCACTCTTAAGAACTGGAAGATGCTTCTTAATAATATTTTTTATATGGTTAAACTCAAGACTAAAATCAGTGACAAACATGAGAGAGCTTTCTTTCCCATGCTTTTCACTATTTGTCTTATGTTGCAAAGGGCAGAATGCTCACTATTCAATGCCCTTTTGTAAGCTGCATCAATCAGGTTCACTGGATAACCCCTCTCTAGGAAACACTTCCTAAGTTACTCTGATTGTATCTGATCTCAGTGGAGCAGTTTCTGCACACTCTCAAAAACTGCCCCTTTGGTAACCCCTGAATTTTGTGCTTAGAGTGGCAAGAATTTGCATGCAACAATGAGTTACCAGCACTGTGTTTCCTATACATTATACTTCAAATCCCATTCCCCTCAAATGAGAGTTCAAGGCCCAAAAAATTTAATCTTTGTTTCACTAAATTCAAAAGTAAAATGTAAGTTACAATTGTTTTCATTCAGGTAATGATTAAAGGCCTTAAAAGTCTTCTCAATGTCTCGTGAAACAAACAAAAGGTCATCTATGTACCTACAATAACATTTAATAGAAGATTTAAAGCTATTAAGGGTAATATACAGTATATATATCTTCTTACCAACCCGTATATAGATTGGCGACACATGGGGCAAACTTTGCACCCATAGAAGTACCTTGCTTCTGAAGATAACATACCCCATCATATTTGAAAAAGTTATGTTCTAAAAGATATCTAATCACATCTAAAAGAAAATGTTTCAGATCTATTGAATAGCTGGAGTATTTATCTAGATGGAATTTAATAGCCTCTATACCCAAAATATGTGGAATAGAGGAATATAAAGATTCCACATCCATAGACCCCCAAGCCGGTTTATTGGTAACATTCATATCCAATAAGAGAGCCAACAGATGTTTCGAGTCTCTGATGTAATTAGTGAGACGAGTAACTAGTGGCTGTAGGTAGGAGTCAACTAACTCCAATAGGTTTTCATTAAGGGAGCCAAAGCCTGAGACTATTGGTCTCCCTTTAGGTGGTCGATTCGGCTTACGCATCTTTGACAGGTGATGGAAAATGGGTTGTTTAACCTTCAAAAACTCTGCTTGTTTAAAAGAAACAATCCCTAACGTCACTCCTTCTTCATCAGCCTAAACATAAATTTCAATGACTCCAGATGATATAACGTGGAGTCTAATACCACTACACACCTACCCTTAATGGCATTTTTCTATAACTAGGGTATGATCTTCATCTCTCTGTGATGGCCCTCTTCTCTTCCTTGATGATGTTACCTTTATATATACGTCTACCTTCTATTTGATCTCCAAGTTGTAATAGATCATGTTCTACCATGTCTTGAAATACCTCTAGAACTTGATTGCTGCAATGAACAGGATAGAAATCAGATCGTGGTTTAAACCACCGATCTACATCCACCATGGATGCATCTACTACTTAAGTTGTATTTAAATTACCTTCGACCATCAGACTATCCAGTTCAAAAACCACACAATGATCGCTGAATTCAAACCCAATAGGACCAGGTGTTTCTTTTCCCACCATTGTCAAATTTAATAATTGTTGTTCTGGTAAACAGCTTTCACTATTATTCGTTAACAAATGTGGTTCTAAATTGCTTTGTTCTTGAATAGCAACAGTCTCTCGACTTACCCAATCAAAAAACTTCTTTTAATGTTAAATGTCTCACAAAGCAATTGAAATCCAAAATGGTATCCATTAAGTTGAAATGCCTACTTAGGGTAAAACTCAGTGCTTTGGCCAAAACTCTTATTTGCATGGGATTGAGAACCTTGCTAGACAGGTTCATCACCTCCTGTTTTGTCTCCCATTGAATCGATTTACTCGTCTTCATCGCACCCCATCTCATGGGTTTAAATGTTCTTGTCTGTCCTGATACATTGATTGTTGTGGATAACCTCTCCAGTGATGTCCTCTGTTATTGTTCAGAATGTTCTCTGTCCCTCGTAAATACTTCACTCGAGGCACCAAGATCCTGTGAGAGGGTAGAGGAAGAGGAGGCAGAACTCCATTATAATGTAAATGTATCCTGATCTGAACTAGAAGGTCAGCATTAACTTTGTACCTCAAGGAAACTTTACATCTCTTTTCTACCTGTTGATTAAATTTTGATATATCTATTTGTAATGTTTTATAAGATTCCCTTTTATGCTCAAGGATCAAATTCATAAACTTAATTGAACAATCTGTTAATACCATATTCCATCGGTTCATAAAAATTTCATCTTGAGCAAAAGTGGGTATCTTCTTTAACCTAAGACCTCTAGGTATCATGTCATTGGAGATATATTTTTCTAGTGTGGCAATATCCTACCACATCCTCATTTCTCTAAAAGTAAGTTTCTCAACTTAGATATTAGTGTCTCTGTATCAAAAATGTCAACCGATTTATATGGTACTTCAATTGAGAATACTTGATCTGCTTGTGCTAATCAGACTATATTGCCCTCCATATTATCAAATGACAATAAATGATCTGGAGCACTGTACATGATATTAGAGACCACGATGTCTACTTGTACTGTCTCTTCTTGTATCATTCTTAGTTTATCAAATTAGGATTTGAACCATCAAGATATATATTTTATCTGTATTTCTTATGTAGAATTCTAGATATGGCTGTCGAGGTGAGGAAATAAAAACCGGCATAAACCCTTTACCTAGTCCAGCAGATCCTGTTAAGCCTTAAATGTATAGATGAATTCAGTAAATCAGGAACCAAGCTGTATTGTTAATTTTTATAGTGAAAGGTTTCACACTCACCGAATGACTTCTAGCCCATGAATTCAGAGCAACCCCCCACAGTCTCAGCCAAAGACTCCAACATAAAGACAGCACAGGAGGGGAGAGCTTCTATGGTAAATATTTTAACGCAATTGGTTAACTTTGCGTGGTAATTAGAAAGAAAGAAATATAAACAAGTTAAATATTGCCATAGTTTCCAAATTACGTTATAATAATGCTAAGTTAACAACATTGTGCCTTTTTTGTTTTCATAACATTGCATATTTTAGATTGGTTTTATGAGGCTTTCCGTAGCAGTTACAATGACTGCATGGAGAATCAAGTTCTAATGAATTAATTATAATACAACTATTTTGAATGTCAATTAGTGAAAGTCCTAGTGTGAATGGTTTGTTCAAATACTTTTGAGACTATCGATTGGTTTGTCTGAACAAAGGGCATGTTTGTAAAAACTATATTTGCTAAGGTTTCGTGCATATAAAATCAGTCCTATGAATATGTGATAAATTCATGAAACACGTTAGGCCGCTAACATGCACTATGTATTACTACACTCAAGTGTTTGTATACAGGACAAGATTTTGTTTTTAAGTTTTATACAATAAAAATTATTTTTATTGAAACTCCTTGGAATTTGTAGCTGTTGGTGCACAGTCGGTCCGTAGAAGCGCTCCCCTCCTGTGTCTTCTTGTAAGTCCAAGATTGGACAGAATCCTCTGTCTTTTTTGGGTACCATAAAATAATTCGAAAAAAAAGCCTTTGAATTTTTGTTCTTTTGGCACTGGGATTATTACCCTGTTCTCTGGGAATTGCTGAATCATTTGATTGAATGCCTCTTGAAGTGTTTTTCTTTGAGTACCCTGGACTTGAAAAACCAAGGTGGTGGCATTGTCGTGAAAGACATTCTGTACCCTTCTTGTATCAACTGAAGTACTCATTTATCTCTAATTGACATCCATTGAATGTAGTGTCTTCCCCCTAGCGGTGGCTCTCTGGGGTACTCTGTACTCCAAACTTCATGCTGTGGTATGTGTTTATTTTCAGATGATTTGGTTTTTTCTTATGAGCCCAAGCTGCTATTTAACTGTAATGAAAGGAATCTCCTGACGTATTAGGTAATGATGTCAGGAAGAGCCTTTATTGTGATATGTGATGCTTTTCTTCTTGAATTCTGGATTTGTTTTGTGGTAAAAAGGTACTTTTAAAATGAAACACAATAGGGCAGGGCTCAAAATTTCCACTCGCCACTAGCCAATGGCGAGTGAAAATTTAACGCTGGCGAGTAGAAATTCAGCCCTGGTGGGTATGTTATGGCTACTAGCCAGACTTTTCAGGTCTGGCTAGTAGCAAAGGACTTCAAATTTTAAGCCTTGCAATAGGGTGTCGCCTCTGTAATTAAACCAAAGGAGCACTAACTCCCAGCAGCTCAAAACACAATCCTTCACTCATAAGATTGTCAAAATAATCAAACTATACAAAAATGTAGGTACTTAGGAAAAAGTGAGAGAAATATAACAAAGGGAAGACTATATTATATTCATTCAAATACTTAATAATTCAGAGATACAAACAATCCTATTCAATAAAAAATAATAATTATTTATCATAAACAATCCATACATATCTGATTCAAATATACTGACCATAGGAAACCAAAAATTTAAATGGGTCAATCTGCTAATATAGCGCTAGGCATCTGACCACAACAGAAAGGAAACCTCCTAGCTCTGTGATCAGAATAATACTTCAAAAAGAGAACTACATGATATAACAATGAAGGGAAATATTTAATAATGAAGCATAAAAGGCTTAAAGCCCACCAAATAAATTATGTAAAATATGTACTAAAGTATCCCTAATAATCTTTGCAATCAGAATAAATCATGGTCACTGTGAATGTGCTAAAACACTGAAAAAATGTACTCACTGACAAGGGTACTAATAAACTACATAAATAAGTAAAGTAGCAACCAAAGGGACCACCCTGGAAGAATAATGCTACCTATAGGTTGATGTTAACACAATATATCACTAAACTAATAGATACCTAAAACCTACCACTGTACCCCAAAAATAATAACCAATGATGAGGATACTGCAGAAAGACATATACAACAGGGACTGGCAAATAAAACAATGTATCAGTCCCTGCATTTATGTTACAGTCAGAAAATATCCTGAAAAAACATAAAATTAGAAAACAAACAAAAAATAATGATAAAAACACAACCAATATAAAAGTTTACCTGGTACTAGGACTTATGTTGCACTCAGTATATTAGTATAAGAAAGAAATGTTCAGTCCAAAAGAAAAAAAAAATCACACTTTCTATGTAGAATGTAATATCTATCTCTTAATAATAGTTTTTGTAAAACTGTATATAATCAACTTACAGTAAGACTTCCCTGTATACCGGACAATGGTTCTTTAGCATTCTGTGTTTCCACTATCAGTAACAAGTGTTAATCTTTTGCTCAACACAATAAATAGGATCATGGTGGATTCTCTTTGATGTTAAAGTTCACGCATAAGCCCCGCCTATTTCTCTTAACACATTGTGACAGAGTCCCAAGAATAGTGATGGAGGGTATATATATATCTCCCCAGATCCTGCAGGGTATCTAACTTGATTAGCCTCATGGAAATATAATGTATATGTAACTTGTTATACATTGCAAATCTTTGTATTTTGGGCCAGTGCTTCACTCCACAGTTTCATAGTAACTGGCATGTATCGTCAGGTGAGGAATCCAAACCAGGAGTTCTATCACTCCCTATTTTCACTCACCTGTATCTGGAAATTAATGCAGCTAGCAGTCAAATACTCTGGGAACTCAAACAAGAGAGAGCATTTCTCAGTGCAGGGGGAAGGAATAAACCTCTGAAAGCCTGCAACTTGTAAAGTTTACTTTCTCAAGCTGGTAAACTGACTAGTAGTCCAAATACAGTCAGGAGCTGATTGTTACGGTTGTCAAGCAAAACCAGTAGTCAGACGGTTAGTTAATAGAACCTTTATTATGAGAATAATGACAGTAATGCAATATATAAATATACACACAGTGGGTGATAGAAACGGCAAGCACTGTATCAGGAATAGCAGTCTCCCAATCTCTGCACCACACTGTCCAAGACTAGGCCTCAGCCCACTGGAGTCTCGTGGTAAGGTAACGCCCAAGAGATACTGACTCAGCCTGCAGTCAGTAGCTAGGAGTCTGCTAGAGCCCCAGGTCCGTACTAGGAAGGATGTCTGAATAACGGAACCAACAAACTGAGCAAACAGACAGAGCCTTCTAGTAAGCACCAGATAGGATAGTCAGACAAGGCAAAGTCATACACGGAGCGGGTAGTCAGCCAGAGCTACAGGTTTGCACCAGAAAGGATATCCATTGAAGTGATGGAATGCTTGATGTGCAATGGATGGCACCCCAGGTCAACACCAGAGTGGGTAGTCATACAAGCCTAGGTCATATATGGAGTAGGTAGTCAGCCAGAGCCACAGTTTTGCACCAGAAAGGATATCTGAGCCAAATCGGAACGCCAAGGAGAGTAGTCAGACAGAGCCACAGGTCAACACCTGAATGGATGAACAGACATGCCGGATCATAAACAAGAATCACGCATACAAGAAAATGAACTGCTCAGAACAACAACGTAAGGGTAACTGAGTCAGGACTCAGTCTGCCCTTTAAACCCCTCCACAGGAAGTAGGTAGTCGGAGCAGCTAGAGGGAGGAAGTAGGTAGGAGGAGACTACAGAAAACAAACACACATAAAACAGAGGCCTGCAGCATGCTTGAAGCCTCTTACCTGCAGATGATGTGTGGAAAGAAGCAGAACGTTGCTGAAGTGGCGGCGCTGGAAACAAGGTACTGTGACACTGATGTGTTTAGTTAGTGCTCAGTAGAGCAAGGATTTTGTTTAGTCCCGTAAAGATATTACTGGGACTTACTTTGGAACTTGGATATGACTTCCTGCCAGTCTTACGGAGTCCAAATGTTTGCTTGGTGTCCTTTGTTTTTTCACCCTTCTATCCATGTGGGACATATATAATCAAGGACCCAGGTTAGCTGTATTTTGTGGAAGGCAGAAACCTACAAGCTTTATAGTTGTCTCTGTTGAAACACAGGAGCAGGTGAGAACAGGAACAGCTATAAGTCGATTAGGGGTTGAAGGAATGAGGCTAGACCAGAGGTCCAGAGATACTGAACTAGACTGTATGTTAAGAAAGCCAAAGTCGACCAGTGGTCGAGAGTCAAACTCGACCGGTGGTTGAGGGAGTTGAACTCGACCGGTGGTCAAGGGAGTTGAACTTGACTAAAGGGTGCAGAATGAAACCCCCCCCAGAGTCGGAGGAAAGATTAGTCATCAGGTCGAGACAGCAACTAATAGACAACCAGTACCAAGGAGGAGACAAGGAGAAGTCGAACAAGCCAGTGTCACAATCTGGGCAAAGGCAGTAGACAAGGAGCAGGCAGAAGAAGTAAGTAAGCAAGTAAGATAATGGTAAAGCAGGTGATGTAGTATTTCTAGATTTTGCAAAGGCATTTGTTACAGTGCCACCCAAGAGGCTGGGGTATAAAATAAGGAAATTCTGGCTAGGAGAGAACCTTTGCAATTGGATAGAAAATGGTTGAAGTATAGGGAACAGTGTGTTCTTATAAATGGGCAAATCTCCATTGCAGTTAAAGTGGAGTACCTCAAGGTTCACTACTTGCTCCACTGCTTTTTAACATGTTTATGAATGACCTGGAAATAGATATAGAAAGCAAAATATCAATATTTGCAGATGACACTAAATAATGCAGGGTAATAAATTCAGAACAAGATATGAAGTTTAATGTGGGACAGTGTAAAGTCATGCATTTGGGAATAAAAAATCCCAATGCTACTTACGAACTTAAAGTGATAGTAATACTTAACATGGAATAGATTTAGTTCTGTAGACACTTAAAAAATAAATTAATTTGCGCTGTTTTGGATCTCCCAAACCTTTATGGTTTGGGAGATATCAGTCTGCAAAGTTCACCTCCCCTTGTGCTGACGTCAGCTTTCAAAGTTACAGACGGAGATCACAGTCATAGACTGTCCTGTGCCTCTTCAGCAGACCCATCATCGCAGTAGTTACAAAGAAATACTTCATTTGAACGGTCTACAATGTGTGCTTGCAAACCAGGAAAGCTGACGTCAGCACAAGGGGAGGGAAGGGGGAACTTTGCAGACTGATATCTCCCAAACCATAAATATCTACAGATCTATTCAATGTTAATTATTACTATCACTTTAATGGAATCATTATAGGGAACTTGTTGTTAGAGAAAGACCTGGGTCTAGATTCGTTAAAATGAATGTACTTTTCATGAATGAATGAATGAACCCAATGAGATGGAGAGATGGCTCAGTTGGTTAAGACACCAGCTGTAGAATCTGCTCAGACCATGAGGTTGCAGGTTCTAGTCCCGGCAAGGTCAGCTCAGCCTTTCACCTTTCTAAGGTAGATAAAATGAGTCCAGGACATACTTGAAAATGAGAGACAATCTCAATGTATTCTTCCTGGTAAAATGCTTTCACAAAAAAAAAAAAAAAAATGACCAGGTTCACTACTGGAAATACTACCCGAGCCTGCTGTTACAGAACAAATAGCCAGCTTGAGTGGGAGAAAAGGAAGGCAGCAATTTCCTTCCTTGTTGCCGCAGTAATCACCTATCCTACTTGATAGGTGATCAATGCCGGGGGGGGGGGGGGGGTCCCGATGCCCCCTGTGAGTTCTGATATATATTTTTAAACAATAAGCATTTTTTACACAAATAAAGGCAAGAGATATGCCTATTAACCCTTTGAGTACCAAAGGGGTACTCAAAGGGTTAACTGTGAACTACGTGCAATTGAAAAATGGGGCAGCATGACAGATTAAAAAAGGGGGGCTAGTATGTCAGAGGGGGCAGTGTATGTCAGATTTATCGTGTGTTGGGCAGCATGGGGAACATCAGCATTGTGTGTTAGCCCCACATACACTTCCTGACACCCCCATCCTTCTTCCTTTGCCCAGACAGTGCCCATAAGGATGTGTGGCGGAGATGTGTAGCTAGCATTGGGCAAGGGAAAAGGCTGGAGAAGGTCAGACAATGTACATGCCAATCTGTGGCTACCAGTGGTCAAGGGAACAAGTCTGGGGGCCAAGCAGTGTATATGGGTTCTATGGCTACCACTGGACATGAGAACAAGGCTGGGAGGAAAGTGGTAACCACAAATCCCCATAGATGCTTCCTGACCCCCAGCCCTGACACAAAATGTATCATATATGATACAGAGCTAAGGGGATAATTGTGTAGTGCTTGGTGTACATTTTTTTTTTTTTTTTTTTTTTTAACTTTTTGAGTGCCACCGGGGTGAGCAATGCACAACCCTATGGCATTCAAAGGGATAAAGGAGTGATACTGTCCATGGTACTGATAGCATTCTCTTCACTCCCCTACTGGCCAAGTAGGGAAGTAGAGAGAATGCTCTTCAACTTCAGAACTGTCATAATGCTTTTGTTGTGTGAAGGGAGGAAATCCCTTCCACGTTGACAATCCTGTATGCTAATAGGGACCTTCTCCACCCCTTCCCTTGCATCTGAAAATTTTAGTGATGTGTGTGTACATCAAAATTTCAAAGTGTTTTGAATACATTGACAAAATCATATTGCCACAGCATCAACTTTAGTGAATCTAGACCCCTGAATCCTTGTAAACTACAAACTTGAAAACAGTGACCAGTGTCAAATAGCAGTAGCAAAAGGAAAAATAGTCCTGTCTTCCATATAAAGGGGTATTGAACCAAAAGTGGATATGAATGTGTGTGTGTATATATTTATATACACGTATGTGTGTATAAAATATATATATATATATATATATATATATATATATATAATAATTTCCTCCACTCCCATGGGTCGATGCCTTTCTGTTGTGGGAGTATTTGCATGTGTCAGTGAAACTGAGAACTATGCCATTGAGAGCATATACTCCTGGCAGAGTCACCCATGGTGGACAGATCAAAGCTATAACACCAGATTAAATAGATCCTAAATATTCCAACCTGCACTGGACCAGCATGACAGACTATGGTCCATTCCCTAAGCGTAGCTTCAGAACAACAAATAATTGTCCTTATTCCCTGTAGGCTTGAAAGCTACTACCTATGGCTGTGGGAAGACCAGATCAATGGCAGAGGGTTCTAAGAATCATGGTTCTATTAGGCTGCCTTTGGCCTTTAGACATTGGACGATTGACATTTGATCTATGAGTATGGTTTCCTCTGTGTTCTATTCACATCATTGAAAATATGGTGAACTCTATCTCTCAGCTGGCAGAACCAATCATAAAATGCAGAAAAGGTAACACTGAGAAAGGGGATTCAGTTATTATTGGTCCTACCAAGCTGGTGGATGGAGGTGTTTGTACCTCCTGTGAAGATGGTTTGTTATTTTTTAGTGTGATGCTAAGTAGCATTTTTTATGCATTCTGCCAGCAGTCGCAGAATTCATTGTTATGGGATGCAGTTGTGGTCCCGAAAGGTCCCGTCCTGTTCCATCGAGAAAATCTGCTAAAATTAGGTGGTTGTCTGTTTTTTTGCGATTCATTTATTTGTCATTTTAGTCCATTGGCAAAAATTCTTTGCTATTTTTTCAATGGCTAAAAATTTTCACCCCTTCATTAACATGTTTTTTGCTTTTTCACTATAAAATGTGCCAATTTCCAGGAAGTGAAACACAATACAAGCAGCTACAGAGCAAGAGAGAGAGGTGCTGTGCTTTTGCGCTGTGACATTTATAGCAAAATTGAGACAGGAGAGTATCATAGTGACTGCTATCACTATGAGCAGGTTTACAAACAATAAAAGGAAAAGCTGGATAGTCCCTTATGTGTCCAGTGAGTCTGAAGAGGAGGAGGAAGTGACCACTACAGACTCAATGTTGGCTAGTTCCCCTAAATCACCTCTAGGAATCTTGGGGAAATTAATCTCATGGGAGGATTAAGAGAGTAGTAGTGAGAGCAGGACCTGTCAGCTGCCTGTGCCTGCCACCAGTGCTGAGCCTTCTGCCAGTGCTGCACCTGCTGCCACCAGTGGTGTGTCTGCTGCCAGTGTTTCATATAATTCTAAGGAGGGTGAGGAAGGAGACGATGATGCCAAGTGTGATTGCAGGGGACCCTAAGTCACACTTGCCACCCCCAAGCAGTCCTGCCACTAGTACTACTAAGTAGGTCCCTCAGCTTGTTAGTGTTAGCAGTGAAGGAGGGGGTGATCATCATATTACTAGTGACTGTGAAGAGGAAGACTCAGGGACTGAAACAGATGTGGTGGGTGTTAGTAGTAGTAGTAGTAGTAGTAGTATTAACAGTGATGGTGAAGCAGCTGGTTGGACTAACGTTAGGGGAGTGGTAGGGGAAGCAATGCAGAGCATTGTGGTGGAATGGCATGGTCAAGGAAGCCCACACCATTCCCCTGACCCTGGGATTCCCCTTCCCCTCTCAGTGTTGTCCAGATGGAACATGATCCTAAAGAAGGCAGAATTGCTGCATAGCAGCAAGAATAACACCACCACCAAGAGCACAGAACAGCGGCCTGTGTCTGCTGCTAGTGCTGCCAGTCTGCCTTCTTCATGTCATCAAGACCCTCTGCCACATTTGTCATCACCTCCTCCAACCAGTGAGATGGCTGTAATAGAGCAGCAGCAGCACAGATGGGCTGTGGTGGTGATGATGATGGTGGAGAAGCTGGGGTGGCAGAGACATTGATGGCCTTTTTAGCCCAAACTGAGATGGAATGGGAGACAGTGATGAGGATGGGCATCATCATCATCATGATCACCACCACCAGCAGCTAGCTTTTAGAATTTGCAGAGTTTGCAACTGCTCTAATTCCTGGTGCTGACAAGTTGCAAGGCAGCAGGATGCTGAGGAGCAGGCTAGTGTGCCATAGACCACTGTGGACACAGTGGGAATGGGGTCAACATGTGATGTGGGACTAGGACAGGTTCCACTTGCCAGCAGCATACTCCTGGTCCTAGTTGCAGTGCTGATTCTGAGGCAGTAGCAGCAACATCATCCTCTGCAAGCCAGGGAAGGGGAATGTTGAGGAGAAGAAGAAAGAGGCCATTCTTCTCCACCTTTCCCCTCCCCCTGAAGTCGTGGGTGTGGGACTAATTTTCTCTTGGGGCAAGCACAGTGCAGTCATCACCAACAGCACTGTGCACACTTTGTGACAAGTTGGTGAAAAGGGGAAAGGAGGGGACTCACCTTGGCACAAGCACCCTGATAACACACACACAAAACAAATTCCATGAAATTTATATGAAACATGCTAAAGCCAAAAAACCCACCTCAGAAATCAGGCACCACTGTTGCTGTACCCCCTGACTCGCCTGAAAGGCAACAAGAGGAGAGGTGGAAATCAAAGAGGAGGAAGAATAAAGAAACCCAGGCAGAGACAGAAAGTTTTGATGACAAGCAAAACAATTAGCTCACCATTACCTTCTTGATCTAGGGTAACTACATCTTCTGCCAATCCACCTCATTCATCGTTACCTCTTCCGCCTCGTGATAGCCATTCTGTAAATGTCAGGATGTGGCAGTTAGTGTCCACCCATCGCACACGGTGTGATGTACTGACCACACATGGCAGTGTGGTGGAGGAGAATCGCAAGCAGGTCATCATACGGCATCTGAGGAGATGCCATCCCACAGAATGTGCTAAGTTGGTGGCAAATGGTGGCATGAATATAATGTACAAAGATGTGATAATAGGAGGATATACAGAATGAAATGTTTCCATGCTGTTGAATAGCAGGTCCCTTAATCTTTTGAGTGGCAGAAGGGTACACAATGCATTGCTTTGCAATTTTTTGCAAACCGCTCTGGCACTCAAAGGGTTAGTGACAAGTGTGTGGAAATGAGGACATTTAATTCTGCATAGTCTATCTTTGTAGATACAGCTATACCGGGGGAGGGAAAGAGTGAGCCACCAGGAAGAGAAACAGAATGGGAGTAGAAAATGGCAGCTCTGGGAATTGGAGAGAGAGCGAACACACCAAGTCTATATGTGAAATAAATGTATATAGCGAATATATGGATATACAGTGGTGCAGTGGAAGATTACACAGCCTGATCTGGGGATAGGACATAGTGTAGAAGATTTAACCTTTTGACTGCCACAGCAAAGCAATGTGTTGCATATCCCTCTTGCACTCAAAGGATTAAGCATTTCAGTCATATTGGCGTCTGACACCCCTCCCTGCCTTCTACATTCCCTCCCCGCACCTGCTGTGACTGCATCCAGCAGCAACGTGATTCCCCGAGCAGCACACATGTGGTTATAGTGGGTGAGTTCTATCAGGCAGCGCCTTTCACTTCCCCCCACCCAAAGTTCTGTAGACATACACGGTGCCACTTCCATGCACAAATGTGTGTTGAGTGGAAGACTTGTTATAAGCAGATGGTTAGTTGGGGAGGTGGTGAGCAGGTGCTGCAGTACGGTAGAGGCGACAGCCGGCCATGTTATTTTTTATTTTCTGAGGAGTTAGTGAGGGAGGGCACATTCCTTGCAGAGATCACGCCGCCCCCCCCCCCCGCATGTCCTACAAAGGCAGAATGGAGGAGAGATGCATATTGCCTCCTTGCACCAGCCACGGGGTGTGTGTTCTTCTGTGTGTGAATGAAGAAGATATGCAGATCTCCTCATATCTGCCGCCCCAGGGTGTGTGTGGTACAGTTGTAGAATTTGTGATCAGGTTAACACTTTGTCTTTTATAGTGTGTGTGTGTGTGTGTGTGTGTGTGTGTGTGTGTGTGTGTGTGTATATATATATATATATATATATATATATTTTTTTTTTTTTTTTTTTTTGTGACAAAAGTACCTTTTAATGTGTTGTACCTACTATCTTGGGATCAGCCTTCTAGGTTGCAGAGACACTTCACACACAAGGAGGCTAATTCAAGTCTTTGCCTGTTTATTTGTATCCAAGTAGTGAGACAGTAGCATCACAAACAAAACAAAATCCTTGCTCTACTGAGCACTAACTAAACAAATCAGCTCCTGAATGTATTTGGACTACTAGTCAGATTAGCACCTTGAAAAATAAACATACAGCAACACAGTCCAGCAGGCACAAGTTAACTTCACCAGTTGCAGGCCTGCAGAGGTTCCTTCCTTCCTTCCTCTCTGGGAAGTCAAACAAAAAAAAAAAAAAGAGCATGTCTCAGTGCAGAGGGAAGTATTTGACTGCTAGCTGCATTAATTACCAGATGCAGCTGAGTGAAAGTAGGGAGTGCTAGAACTCCTGGATGAAGGGTACAGAGAGGAGGTGTGTAATACTTGTGTTCGGCACCTATAGGGTTAATAGTTACATTTGACTGCTTTGCAGTGTGTTCGGCACCCCTAGGGTTAATAGTTACATTTATATTTGACTGATTCTGCAGGAATCCATCTGCTAGGGAGGAAACCACCAAACTGGCTCTTTCTAGTTTTTATCTGTGTATTGCAAAAGCTGTTAGAATATGCCCAAGGTTGTTATGCTTGAAGGTACTGAATCTCACAACCCCCCCACGGGGGAGGAGATGGATGCCGGAGCAACCGTTATCTCTGTAACCACTCTCCTTCCCCCCCTTCCTGTGAATAAGTTTTGCTTCTCTGTTTAGTTTTGCTCTTCTGTTTTTTTTATATATATAATTTTCTGTTCTATATTGAAAACTGTGTTGTGCACCGCCCCCCTCCCTTTACGGAAAGGGGGGCTGTGGGCCTATAAAGACTATGTGTGAGAAGAATAAAAAGAGAGCTTGTATTGCATACGCTGTTGTATGTGTCTTTCCTTGCGATCCTTACAGGCTCACGGTATACCGATAAATTGACATAGATTTCATAGATTGGCCAGAGTGTGACAGGTATCTCTTCAGGCAGCGATCCAGGTAAAGATTCCCTAACACTGGACATGTCAGTTACTAAGAAACTATGCAGTGGATCACTGACCCAACATTCATGGATTTTCAATGTACAAGTTACCTATACATTATATTTCCCTGGGACTAATCAGGGTAGATAGCATGCATGATTTACGGAGATTATATATATATATTATATATATATATATATATATATATATACACACACACCCTCCATCACTATTCCTGGGATACATTTGCCACGTATCCAACTGTGCGTGATGACAATCAATGAAACAGTGGTAGACCAAAGCAGCTGGTGTTTCATTTGATAGTGATCATGGACCATAGAAGAAATTGTTAACCCCGTTTTTGTTCTTCGACATATGAAGTTTGTGTTTGGTGGACTGACAGTGGTGATGGAGGAATGCAAGACGCCAACCAATACAGTGAATTATAATGCATTGATTTGTACTGGCACATAGAGGGTGGAAAGCATTTGGTGCCCCTTGTAACCCTTTCACTGCAAGAGGGGTATGCAACTCATTGTTTTGCAATGAGTTGGCACTGAAAGGGTTAAGGCACATTTGCATGTGGCTGTGTGACATACGAAGGTTGTGTTTGGTGGAGTGAGACTGGTCTCCTATAATGGTTTGATTTGTAGTCACACATGGAGGTTGCAACGCGTTAAATGCAGCATTTAACCTTTTTTAGTGCCAGAGGGGTACGCAGCACATTCTTTTGCAATGCCTTGCATAACACTATGGCAGTGAATAGGTTAAGGCACATATGCATCGGGCTATGCAACATATGCATGTTGTGTTCGGTGGATTCAGACAGAGATGTGGCTGATGGAGCAGGAGGGCAACACACAGACCATAAGGTAGACCGTTAACCCTATGAGTGTCAGAGGGGTAGGCAAGGCATTATTTTGCAATGTGTTCTGTACCCCTCTGACATTCAAAGACTTAAGTAAGGCTGCCTTCAATGGAGTAAGACACAGTGTGTATGTATCAGACATTTTTTTTTCTTTTCATCCAGATATTGAGGGAGGACAAACTCCCTGCAGAGATTTTGACAGGCATGGACAGTCCACTCCAATCAAAATCACACCCCTGTGTATTTCCTTGTGAGGCAGTATGTCCGACCAAGAGTGTGTGTGGTGGAGACGGGGAATCTGGCACCCTGACAGCCTTCCCCTTTTATTAATACAGATAGGGTTCTTTTTTCTTTTTCAATATAAATCCTTACCTAGAGTTACTGCTCTCTACAGTACGTCATCCTCCCTCTACCACCATGGTACTGTTGGCCTGTTAATTTTTGAAGACATACCAGTTGTTTATCACATGAGTATTACAAGTCAGTATTGCTATCTGAATCAAAACAACACTATTAGTTTCGACAGCGCAGTTTTACAATTAGATTCATAAACAAAAAGTGGTGTTAAATTATAATAATCATTCAACAACAGAAAGAAGATAATAAAAGGGTTGAATTTAATGTAGTGGATGTGGTTGGTGGTAAATACACGATGATGAATAGGAAGCATATTAGACAAAGTAAATACAGTACAACGTATGATTCTGATAACTCCACATTATTATTTCTCAATCTATGAGCAAAGGGCTAGCATTGGTCCAAAAAGTCTTAGATGGTGGCAACTGTGCCAATATCTCCTCCTCCTCCTCCATGCTGATGTTAGTCCATGTACCGGAATGTTTTCTCTTGTTTTTTTTTTTCCCACTTCTGGTACATGAATTTCATATGTATGAGATTATGGTTAATTTTTAAAACTTTAAGACTACCAACGATTCTGATTCTATATACGTGTCCTTTGGTCATTAACAATATAACCAACTGCACTGAAAAGAATGCTCTGATGGACAACTAAGGGTTTCCACTGCAATACACACCAGTGCTGGCTACATACAGTATATTGTGTACTATCATCAATCAGCCTAGATACATAGTTATCATGAAAGTATGCTATAACCATCTCACATGTAGTGGAAACTAGGTGTCCATGTGCATCAGTTACCAACCAGGAGTAAGTCCCATACAGGTGTGTCAGTGTCCCTGCCCTTATTGCTTCCAGAAATGTTAGACTGTCTCCCGAGACACACTGTTTTCTATGATTATGTCACTGTAGAGTGTTGTTACTGATGCTGCTGCGGGTACAATAACCGTCACAAATTTGATGAGGCTCAAAAGATGCCGTATCCATCAAGTCCAGCCCATGCCAAATCAACCATGTTGATCTCAGGTTCCTAATCACTATGCTTTCGAGTAGGGTTTTTTTTTGTTCCATTTCTCTCTCATCCTATGCAGTGCAATCTTCCAATTCATCTATGATGATTTCTTTATATGCTTTTACAGAATCCAATGCCTCAGACTGCTGCTGCTCACTCCTTGGCACAAATTCAGAATTTTTTTTGTTTAAAGCGGAATTTCATCAGTCTAGCAAGAATTTATTCCTCATTGTTTTTAAACCTTTGAGTGCCAGAGGAGCATGAAATGTATTGCTTTGCAAATGTGTTGTGCACTGCTCTGGCACCCATACGGTTAACAGAGACTATGAGAAAATCCTGCTCAAAGCTTGCCAACATCATTCACCAGCTGGTTCATGATTGATTGAATAAATATTATCAATTTCAAGTCCCGTGTATTGAAATATCTCTGCTGTGCTGGCCACATCCACCACATTGAATTATGGGTATGTGTCCAATGCAGTCTTACCACCATGAATTTGGCACAGAGAAGGATAATGATGCTTGCACACAGGCGACAATAGATAATGCTTGTGCTCATAATCTTCAACTGCATAAACAATATTCATGCCTGTGTTTGTCCCAGTACTTTGTTTATAAGATACATATATTGCAAGTTGATAACCTGGAAGCACTGGAGCTGTCAGCCAGGGAAAGTTTGGCAGATAAAAATCAGAAGTACAAAGGCAGCAGGTGCTATAATGTCCCTGAAAGATTGGACCCTGATGGACCCAATTTTAATTTTGTTTAAATAGAACGTTAGTAAGAAATAACACTTAACTCGTGGAGTGCCAGAAGTATCCAATGCATTGCTATATGTTGGATACCACTCTGACACTCAAAGGGTTATAGCCACTCTACCCCTGATTCATGGATGATAGACACAAACAGTTCATATTTATATCTAGCTTTCAGTATGTATACATATTTGGTAGTTTTATACACCTTTGTACAGATTAGCTTAAGAGTTTTTTTTTGTTTGTAAGTTCCAGGCAAAGCATACTTTGAGACAGGTCTAGTATCAGCAGAGCTGGTTGTGGAGATAAGAGCTGACCTGGATATGAGAGTGGGGTTCCTGGTTATACTGTGTACATGTTCAAACTTACAATGATCAATACCTGTTCCAGGACCTGCTCCATACCTGGCATTTGGCCTCTGTTGATGCTGCCCTCTCATGGTTCTACTTGTACTTGTCCAGCTGATCATTCAGTACTACTTTCATGATTACAAAATCCTCTACCACCTTTTTCGGTGTTCTGAAAGGTTAGGTCTTTGAATCCCTGCTGTTCTCCTATTGATACGTTGTCTATTGGGTTTCATTACCATAGGTACACTGAAAACACCCAAGGCTGCTTTTCCACCCCGATCTTTCACCTTTTTTTCAATGTGCAATCAACTGCCTCTCTTTACTTTCTCATCCGAATGGAATCCTGATAAAGTTCAATCATTTCATCTCCAAAAGCCCGTTGCTTAGGTGTCACTTGTTATTCTATCCTTTGATCCCATTCAATCACCAGCTTCAGCCCTCTCTACCTTTGCAGCAATTTTCAAACAAGACACAGTGAAAACACAATTTCACGCACTCATCATCCTGCCTTGACTACTGTAAACTTCTTTTCACTGGCCTACCCTTTATACAACTCTCCACAGATAACCAGCAATGCTGCTAGACTTATTTTCTTCCCTAATCACTATTCAAATGATAGACTCTCTCAATCTGTAGTTACCCCTAACAAGTAAGAAATACAAAATACTGCTACTTACATACAAAGTCATAAAGAACAATGCTCCTGATCTCTTACCTCATAGCAAAATACACCCTCACTCTCCTCTTTCATTCTTTCTGTGACCTACTCCTCTTCCCTCCTTGTCACATCTCTTCTCCCTCATTTTCAGGGCTTCTTCCACATTGTGCCTATTCTGTGGCAGTCCCTTCCATTCTCCAAAGGACTCTCCTCTAGGCTCCAAATATTTAACTGCTCCCTGAAAACACAATTGTTTGTGCAGACTTACAAACTGTCCACCTAACACTTAAAAACCCACTAATTGCCAAAAAGACAACCCCCCCTTCTTGCGTATCTGCCTTCTCCTCCTCAAAAGCTACCAGCTCTTGCCTAGCAGTTTTCTGCTACCTGCAACACTTGATGTGCCAGTTACGAGTCTTTTGCATATATAACACTTATGAACAGGACAAGTAATGTCCCTAGACCATACTATTCCCCGTGGTAAAAATGGTGATGGTTGTTTTGAAAGCACAGTTTGGTATTCTATTAACACCTCCATCAAAAAAAACAAAAACGTGTAAAAATGCCCAACAGGTGCAAAATTTGCACCCTTTGGACATTATAAAAGGAGTTGAATCTGGCATTTTAATTTATGCGGTGGCTTCAAAACACGTTAAGGGACTCCATTTTTTTGGCAAAAAATTGCTACATAAAAAATAGGCTCTGAATCCCTGAGGTGTGTTGAAAACCATCGACATGTATTAGAACAGTGGTTTCCAACACAGAAGCATGCGTGGCTAGTGATCCCTACAGTAGTCACATGTGGATGTATTGATATGGTGCCCTAAGTCCCATATCAATACATTCAAGGAACTAAAAATGTGATTAAAAACAAAAGAATATTAATACTATGAGTGCCAGTGGGGTATATGCAACTCTCTGCAATGCACTGGGACTCACATGGTTAAACTCCCTAAAGTTCCAAAATCCCCTGAAATTAAACACTTACCTGTAATCCTGATGTCCAATGGGGTCTTCAGTGCCTTGGTCAGCTACTGTCAATCTTCTTCTTCAACACTCTTCTTGTTTCTTTCATCTTCCTTCTTCTTCTCTTCTTTCTTCTAACCATCATCTTCTTCCAAAATCTGAAGTTGAAAATGAAAAGAAAGTCCAATTAAAAATGTGTTAAAGGGGAACTACCACCCCGCAATAACTTAACCTGAAATCAGTCTTCATCTGGCGACTAGCTGCTTAGTAGCGCTAGTCGCCAGAAATATTACTCGGTTTCAAAGATTTTTGCGTTTTTCTGAGGTTCACAGGAGCAGGAAGCACGGACATCTCATCACAGTGACGTCCGTGCGCCTGCGCTGTCCAAATCTTTGGAACCAGGTAATATTTCTGGCGACTAGCGCTACTAAGCAGCTAGTCGCCAGATGAAGACTGATTTCAGGTTAAGTTATTGCGGGGTGGTAGTTCCCCTTTAAAAAAATATGCCCCAAACATACGCTTGTCTTAACCCACTGAGTGCCAGAACGGTACCCATTTGGCACTCAAAGGGTTAAATGCATGCTGGCATATGTCCAAATTAGATGCAGGCATCACAAACAGATGCTGGCATTCCTTCCCAAAAAACGTAGGCATTCCATGTTTTAAAAAAAAATCAGGCATCCCAAGGGTTAATTTGCTGCCGTCACTGGTGGCAGAAGTGCACAGTTAACCCCCCCTTCATAGATCTCGGGCCATTGTCTGAGCCAGTATGATGGAATTTTGTACAGAGACTGGCTTTTATATAGCCAGTCTCTGTGCAAAATGGTTCCCGTGCTACAATTGGCTGGGATGTGTACTTATGCACCACCCAGCCAATGAGCTTCTACTGGGTTTTGTCATCCCTTGCTAGAAGCTATTGGCTAGGAGGTGCAGAAGCACACATCCCAGGGAATTGTAGAGTGGGAACCATTTTGAACAGAGACTGGCCATACAGAAGCCAGTGTCTGTTCAAAATTGCCTCATTCTGGTTAATGCAACGGCCTGAGAGATATGAAGGGGGGGGGGGTTACTCTGCCTTCCTGCCTCTGCCACTAGTGGCAGTGGCATCAGCAAATCAACTCTTCGGGTGCCTGGATTTTTTATTTTTTAGAAACATGGAACGCATGACAGTTTTTTGAGAAAGAATGCCAGCGACATTTGTGTGGGCTGCATCTTATTTTGATGTATGCCAGCATGCATTTAACTCTGAGTGCCGGAGGGAACGACCTCTGGCACTTAAAGGGTCAAGACAAGCATAAATTTGGGGAATATTTTTTTGACGCATCTTTCATGGGACTTTTTTCATTTTCAACCACAGATTTTGGAAGGAGATTTGAAGAAAGAAGAGCAGATGAAAAACAAGACTGAAGATGGACAGTGGATGGCACGTAATTGTTACAGTTCTGGGTGTTAGGATAGTGTTAGGGCTAGTATTGTTTAACTGTCATGTTAAGGATAGTGTAAGGTTAGTGTCTGGGCGGTGGGTGACTGTTTTGAGCTTGCTCTCATTGTTCGCCCCAAAAGTTGGCTAGTTTCCTTTGATGTTCCCACAACTCGCACTATTTAGTGTTCGTTATGGGAACAAAAATCTACAAAAAGTGTTTGTCGACAATGTGGATTTTGGCCCCCACGCTGCTTGGTCCATGTACTGGTCCAGCTATAAGAAAACTGTGGTACACAAGTGGGTTTAGTGTTTTTTTTCCCCTTACCAACTTTTACTGGAGGGAATAGAATAGAGCCCTTACAGATGTCAGACTTTTGCATGTTAGGCTTTTTCTATTTTTCTTCCAATAAAGGTTATTGTTTTTATGAAGTATTTTATAGCCTTTTCTCCTTCCAGATCTATAATACAAGATCATTCTAAGTGATTTTATTGAGGACTTGAAGGCAATTCTTTTTTATTTTTTTTTTTCCTTTCTTTCAACTGTGGGGAGCTTTTTTCAAATATTGATTCTATTATCATTGTAACCAATGGCCAGTAAGTAGAACTGGCAACTCTCAGAGGTATAACATAGTACCATTAATTATATTTTTGCTTTAATCTTCATAGACCTTTCATATCACAAAGCAGTAACATTTTTGTATCTCCTCCCCTGCCTCTAGATTAGATTGTTATTTTGTACCACTGTGCATTTTCTTCATTGTTAAAATGCATATCTGATCTATTTCTCACTGTACAATGCAGCAGCATATTTTGAAGATTTAGGAAAAAAAAAGTACCAATATAAAATTTGTCATCTTGTTACTGGGTAAAATTATATTTGCTTTTGTTTTATCTTGGTATATTAATGCAGCTTAGCAGGATGGGTCTGAATTGAAAAAATAAGGAATGTGTATTATCAATTAAAAAGTGGAGATATTCTGTTGCAAAACTGCACAATATTTATAAATCTACAATAAATTATAACACTGACCCCTGGGACACTAGAGAAGTCTCCAACACATTGCTCTGTGGTGCAGTTTTTTGGCTAAGAATGGATCCACTTGCGTCTGCCTATATTTAACAAATGTGCACATTTTGTTTTCTTACATTATGTTACAGAAACCACACCATACTCACAGTATCATGTGAGAGACTTGTTTTTGTGCATGTGCCTGCTCTATGAACGGACTGCATTTATTCTTTACTGTCCTTTGTCATTTGAATGTGGCTACCAAATAAAAAAAATTCTACATTTCCTCTATTTAATCACAACTTTTTCCTTTCAGTCCTCCACAAAACTGGTCACTCCTCTTTCCTCCCTCTTTATCATGACTTCTAGAACTAAAGTACTAACCCTTCTCAGCCCCACATTATCATATACCAGTTTCACAAAAAAAATGTTTTTAAAGTTAAATATAGAAATAAGAGGATTTTAGTCTTACCTGTTAAATCCTTTTCTCTTCGTCCATACAGGTTACTGGTAACTTTGGGTAGGATATCCGCCCCTTTAAGTAGGCAGGAACAATTCTAGAATTGATTGCAGGGGGTGGAGCCTACCTTCCCTCCTTGGCTGCAGCTAGCCAACCAGCTCCAGAAAGATTTGAGACACTAACTATTGACTAGATAGTGGAAGGGAAAGAAGACTCCTGTGAGCATGACCCCGAAGGACCCCCACAATCTGCCACAGGAGAGCCAAGCATAGTCCCTTGACAGGGTGGGAGGCCAGTAACCTGTATGGACTAAGAGAAAAGGATTTAACAGGTAAGACTAAAATACTCTTTTCTCTGTTGTCCAATACAGGTTACTGGTAACTTTGGGATGTCCAACCATTGAGTTTCCCCAGAGGCGGGAAGTAAGGCAAGGACCAGGCGCAAGGCCCCCAAAGTCACCAGAGCAGATATGAACCATCAGATCAGAGATAGCCCAACAAAACAATGAAGTGTCAACGGACACTGAACAGGGGTAACAACCCCCCAAAACTGTTACACAACACACTGAACTAGAGCCAACAGGGCTCAAAAGTGAAGGAAGCACCAAGAACCAAAGAATATCCTAGACAGGCAAGACTGCCTCCAGGATCTTCCTCCCAAAGCTGGCATCAGCCGATGCCAGCACATGAACACGGTAGTGCTTCAAAAAGGTGTGCACCAACGACCAAGTGGCAGCCTTGCACAACTGATCAGTGGAGGCCTGATTCTTGTAAGCCCAAGAAACCCCAATAGAGCTGGTAGAAAGAGCCGTAACCCGAAAGGGAACAGGCTTATTCCTTAGCTCGTAAGCCTTACGAATAGTGGACTTGATCCAAGATGCAATAGTCCCTTTAGATGCAGGTCTTCTTGCCCTGGGGCCCTCAGGAATGACGAACAGCACGTCAGATTGTCTAATGGACTTGGTGCGATGTACATAAAACTTGAGACAACACACCACATCTAACAAGTGGAGATCCCTCTCCTTGTCAGAGGTAGGGTCAGGGCAGAAAGAAGGCACCACAATCTCCTGATTAATGTGGAACTCAAAGACCACTTTCGGGAGAAACTCCTGAGAAGTGCAAAGCACCACCTTGTCTTTGTAAAACACGAAAAAGGTTGGTTTACAAGACACAGCCTGTAACTCTGCGACACGGAGAACAGACACGATCACCAGGAGAAAGGCCATTTTCCACGTCAACAGGCATAGAGGAATAGTAGCCAAGGACTCAAAGGGAGGGTGCTGAAGGATGCCCAAGACCAAATTAAGGTCCCACTGAGGAGCGGGAGTCTTAAAGACAGGACGAGTATGAGCAACGCCCTGGAAGAAAACCTTGACATCAGGAAGAATAGCAATGCGCCTCTGAAAGAAAACAGAGAAAGTGGATGTCTGAACCTTAAGAGAATTCAAGCTGAGGCCCTTATCCACACCGTCCTGCAAGAAGGTGAGGACTGTAGGCAGATCAAAATCCTGAGAGACATCCCTATCAGCACACCAAGATAGGAAAGGTCGACCAAACACAATGGTAGGCCTTAGAAGAAACTGGTTTGCGGGCACTAAGCATAGTAGCCACACTAGAAGAAAAACCCTTCTTCTTCAGTATCGAAGATTCAATTTCCAAGCCGTCAAATCCAGACGATGAACATTCTCCTTCCACAGGTAACCCTGTAGAAGAAAATCCAGACGGCAAGAGAGCCGGAATGGCTCCGCCACTGACAGATCCAGAAGCTCCGGAAACCAAGCCTGGTGAGGCTAGTACGGAGCAATCAGAATGACTGGACAGTGCTCCAATCTCAATTTCCATAACACCCTGTGAAACATGGGAAGGGGAGTAAAGATGTAAGCCAGAGGAAATATCCAAGGAATGGACATGGCATCAGCCGCTAGAGCTAGAGGATCCCTTCAGCGAGAGCAGAACCTCGGGACCTTCGAGTTGTATCTTGTCGCCATCAGGTCGATGCAAGGAAAACCCCACTTCTGAACAATGAGGGAGAATACCTCTGGGTGTAGTTCCCACTCTCCGCTGTCCACTGTGTGCCGACTGAGGAAGTCTGCCATGACGTTGTCTACACCAGGAATGTGTACTGTGGATATGGCAGGAACGTGTTCTTCTGCCCAGGACAAAATAGCCTTGATCTCTAACCAAGCCGCGAGACTTGTTCCATCCTGCTTACATAATAGATAACATAGTAGAGAAGGCTGAAAAAAGACAGCGTAGTTCCCCGGATCAATATCCTATTTGCTTTGAAGCCATCTGTCATAATTGTCAATATTGTTCTGTGCTAGATAGGCATCCATTGGTTTTTTGAATGCAGTTGCATTATCTGCAAGCACAACATCCCAAGGCTTGTTGATGTAGGCCACGGCCGTGGCGTTGTCAGACTGTGCCCGGACTGGGCATTCTTTCAGCTGGGGAGTCCAGTGATGAAGGGCATGGAATATAGCTCGAAGCTCCAACACATTGATGGGAAGGAGAGATTGTTCGGAGACCACCGACCTTGTGCACTCAGGCGACCCAGGACCGCTCCATGAGCCATGGCAAATGGGACCTCTTCTATGGTGGAGATGAATTTCCCCACTAGAGAGGACAGCTTCTTGGCTGGAACTGGATCACGAGCCAGAACAGCAGAAATCCTGTGGGCGATCTGGTGAGCTACCTCGTCTGTGAGAAACACCATGCTCTGCTAAGTGTCAAAGAGAAGGCCCAGGAAGACCAGACGCTGAGATGGGACAAGATCTGACTTGTCCATGTTGATGATCCACCCATGATGGGTAAGAACATGAATGCAGTCCTGAACCTGCTGATAAAGAAGTTCCGCAGAAAAGGCTTTCAGAAGCAGGTCGTCCATGTATGGAGTAACTTTGATGCCATCCCGGTGGAGTACGGATACTAAAGTTCCCAGGACCCGGTTGAAGACTTGAGGAGCTGTAGTCAGACCAAAGGGAAGAGCAGAAAACTGAAAGTGTCCTCGGTCGCAGGCAAATCTGAGATACTGCCGGCTCTCTGGATGAATGGAGATGTGTAGATACGCGTCCTGAAGATCCAGAGAAGCAAGGAATTCTCCCGGGGACATAGCAGCAATCACTGTCCTTAGGGACTCCTGGTGATAATGAGTCTTGATCACAGAGGAATTGAGATCTTTCAGATCCAAAATGGGACGACAACTGCCATCCCTCTTGGAGACCACAAACAGCTTTGAGTGAAAACCAATACCTCTGTCCTGTACTGGAACCAGCTCTACAACATCCTTGTCCAGAAGAGCCTGAATAGCGCCATTGAACAGATGGAGTTTCACTACGCCCTGAGGCGTATGAGAAGGTAAAAAGCAAAAGGGAGGAAGAGGGACGAAGGGGATCCTGTACCCTTCCGTCACCAGCTGTAAAACCCACGGGTCCACCACTGAATCCTCCCAGATGCTGTGGTAGTGACGCAATGCCACAAACAGCAGAGTGGGGCCCTGGGTTCGGTGAATCATGCCAAAGAAGGCTTGGAAGCCTTGGGCTTCAATTGCTGTTTGGGCTTGGAGGAAGCACGCAGAACTGAGGGAACTGCCTGGTTCACCAGACGTGTCTCAGCCTGGAAGGAACGAAAAAAACGATTATGCTTGAGAGAGGTTTTCTTCCTGGGGAACACAGAAGGGTACTTTTACCCCCTATGGCCTCACTAATCTAATCCTTAAGATCTGGCCCAAACAATGATGTGCCTTGAAAAGGGAAGTAGAGCAAGGCTTTCTTGGAAGCATTGTCAGTAGACCAGATCTTGAGCCAAAGAGCCCTTCTGGCAACAACAGACATGGTGGAAACCCTAGCCACCAAACGGATGGCAGCAGAAACACAGTGCTGTGCCTCAGAAATGTTGGCAAGAAGGCGCAACATATCCGAAGTAGGAGCATCCTGACAGACAGCCAGGGTGAGCTGTTCAGTCCAGACTGCAATGGCCTGGTTAATCCATGCCGCAGCAAACACCGGACGCATGGCAGCCCGAGCAGTGGCAAAAATTGACTTGAGGGAAATCTCATATTTCTTGTCAGTCCAGTCTTTCAGAAAGAACGCATCAGAAACTGGTAAGGCAGTAGACTTAGATAGCCTGGAGATAGGAGCATCCACTTTGGGGGGATGGACCCACCAAGCAAGCGCCGCCTCTGAGAAGGGATAAAGTTTGGCAAATTTCTTGGAAACAGAAGGTTTCCTGTCCGGAGATTTCCACTCAGACACAAGGCGGTCAAGAGTGGGATTAGGTGGAAAACAAGTAAGGGGCTTTTTAGGCTCCTGAAACACATCAGAAGGATCTGAAGAAACCTCCTGAACTAAGGGAATGTTTAGGGTACTCAAGGCAACCCTGATGAGGCCCTCCGCCAAGGGCTCGGGATCAGCCTCAAAGGGGTCCCCAAAAATCTGAGAGGAACCCACAGCAGAATATTCCTCAACATCTAAATCCACCAACAGTTCCTCCACAGCGGGATCTGATACGTCAGGTTCTCCCTGTGGTTTAGGCAGGGAAGATTTGACTGAGAAGGGGGGCTGCCATGAATGGAAGACCCCCTGTAAATGGGATGGAAAGTTGCAATGTAGACCTAAGGTCCCTAGTAGCAGCCTTGAACTCTTGCACCCAAACTGGCTCTAATGCATAGCTGGAGGTCCCTGGGAGAGACTTAGGGACATCAGAACATACTGGGCATAAAAGACCTGAGAATTCTCTAGGTAACATGAGGTGACATGAGGAACAGTGTGCAATAGGGGACACAGAGACCCCAGCATCCTTAGTCTTAGGCTTGGCCCCAAGCTCCAATGGAGTAGACATTCTCTTTTAGTATAATGAATCACCCAATTACAGCGTGAAAGATTAAAATTTCACCCCAGAAATCGCTAAAATACACTTATCTGGCAGGTGAAGTGTTAATCTTCAGAGGAGAGAAGGAGTCCAAGCCCTGCGCAGGATACTCATTCTAGAAAAGGCACAAAATGGCTGCCGTGGTGGGAGTCAATCAGAAACAAGCACGCAAAGCAAGCGCTCATGGGAAATGTAGTTTTCCCAGAATAAGTACCTCAACAGTGCCTGAAGCCCCCTGAGCCTCCAACACACTTGCAATAGTAACCAGATGATAGAGCAAGGTCAGACAATTGAAATGAGCCCTCAAGTCGCTACGTTGAGCGGTTGCAGAGATATGTCCCAACCTGTGCAGACCTATAGGAGTGAATGGAGCAATGGCATCTATGCGGTAAAGCGTACCAGAACTCAAATTTTGTCAAAGTTAAAACTGTGAAATAAAATTACATGAGATCATTAGAACAAGTTAGAAGACCCAAAAAACACTGAACCCAGTAGGGAAAGTGACAATAACCCCCCAAAAGATGCAGAGCAGCAGCTAAAGGGTTAAGTTACCACATAAACCTGCTCCAAAACACCCAACAGACATACAGATAGACCCAATGAGTGCAGGAGTGTGCAATAAGACCTCCCAAGGAAAAACCCCTGTGCAGAGGGGCACTGTGAGATATGTGGACCTGCAGCACTCAAAGGGATGCTCACCTTTCCTGCAGACCTTCTGTCTTCAAATTACCATGTATCAAGAAGAAGCCTCGGTGGGCAACTCCTCAGGAAAGAGCTTGTACCCAAGACCCCCCCCCCCCCCAGGACTTAAGGTCCACAAAAAGCACCTGGATACTGAGCTAGCCACATCTAAGGGCACTGTCAGTTATGGTAATCTGCCTAATGGTGGTATTCCATTTCTAACAATTTTTTTTTTTCTAAAACTATAGCAGAACTGTTTTCTCTCTTGCCTGTGTCTTCACCAAGGAACACATCTTTCTGGAGCTGGTTGACTAGCTGCAGCCAAGGAGGGAAGGTAGGCTCCACCCACTGCAATCAATTCTTCTGCCTACTTAAAGGGGTGGATCGCCTACCCAAAGTTACCAGTAACCTGTACTGGACGACAGAAAAATAGCCTTGGAATATCTTGCTCTCAATTTGTTTAACAAAAAAAATTTCTGAGGCAAGATAACTTTATACATATATATTTACAGCTTTTTGCACTGGCCTATATTCGGACAGTAGCACTTTATGATTTTGAGATTATTTACAGGATTCTAATGGGTTGTTTCGATGAATAATCTTATTCAGACTGATAAAGCCTACTGTTAACTGTGAGGTGGTTATCATCAAATACAGGCCTAAATTTGGAATCCTCAAATACAGGAAAAATGTAGATACTATTCAAAAATGTGTTAAGTAAATCAACCTGAATCCTGTAAAAACGATTCCTTCCGAAGTCAGTCATTCCATGAAATTAAGAGCCAGTTATTCTGTAGGTATTACTACACACTGCCCTTTAAAGGGGATCTATCACCCCCCTATACAACTTTGTCTAAATAGCTTTGTTATGTAGCGAATATGTTGAAAAGTATATTAATTAAAAAAAAAATAAAAAAAACAAAAAAACGCTTGTTTGCGAAATTCAAAGAATAAATACAGACCTGCACCTACTTCCAGACAGACAGCGGTTACCTGCTCTGCACCAGTCTGTCACTCTGCCTCTGCTCCCCTCCCTCTATCCAGCCTCCTCCGATGACGTAAGCTTTCTGACTTTAAGCTGGGGTGATATCTAGCCAATGAGCACTCCAGCTTACAGGCAGAAAGCCTCGGTCATCGGACGAGGCTGGGTAGAGGGAGGAGAGCAGATGCAGTGCGACAGACTGTGGTACAGAGCAGGTGACCGCAGTCTATCCGTAAGTAGGTGCAGGGCTGAATTTAATCTTTGAATTTCGGCAAACAAGTGTTTAAAAAAAAAAATAAAAAAAAATTAATACACTTTTCAACATATTCGCTGTAACAAAACTATTTAGACAGACTTGTACAGGGATAATAGATCCCCCCCCCCTTTTAAGTCTGGGGACTCTATGCTTTGTATAAAAGTGGAGGAATTCTGCTGAAAACCAACTGTACTATAAAGGACAGAACTATTCCTAAAATTCCCACTGAATTAAAAGGGGCTTAAAACCCTTGAATGGTAATGTGGTCTACATTGCATGTCAAAGCATTGGAGACCTCACTAGCATTCCAAGGCTCGAAAACATTATTTAAATCAATGACAATTTTAAGAATGTGTATTTGTCCAATAAGGTGCAGTTGGTTTGCCCCAGAATTCCTCCATCACTCTTTAGGACATAAGGCTCCTTGAGTTCAATAAGGGTTATAAATGCTCTCTCCACACTTTGGTTTAAATGGTTAAACTTCCTCTTTCAGAACTCAAATGGAGTATAGGGATACCCTATTATTGAGATATACTAGTGTAAAAAGCCCGTGTACATGGGCCAAGGTCCGGTGAGGTAAAGAGGCCGGTCCTGCTCTGCGTACTGCTGCTGCCTCACTGGTGGAGCACGCAATGCAGTCATGCACAGTAGAGACTGCCGGAGCATTCTGTGCATTCGGGCAGTCTCTAATGCGCATGACTGCATCGGACAAACATTCTGGCCTTTTATATTATAGATTATTTAATTAAACACTACCTTTTCTTCATACAGGAGAGTAGAATTAGAATTAAAAGTCCATGGCTTTTCTATCAAACTTAAAGGTCATGTGCACACACTCACACAAACACATGTAAGTGAGCATTACAAACACTCATGTTAATGTGTGCTTTTTTATATATGATATTTTATTTATATTTTGGCACACTGTATGCAGAATATACAGAAGTTTTGTTTTTTTTTGCATACAAGTGTTGTAATTGACGAGCAGATATCAACCAATTTCAGCAGATTAAGTTTAAAATGGCCAACATCTTTAAAATGCACTAACTTCACAGTTGTGCTCATTACATATGAACTTCTAAAAGCATTGTGGGGCAAAATAGCTTACACAAAGAAAACCAAATAAACTTTCCACTCAAGAGGGATATTTTAGGGTACAAAATCATTCCATATACTTCTCTTCCCCATATAAACCTTCGCATAAGTTTCTACACTTGATTACAACTAGGGTTCAGAAATGGATTTATAAAAGTGTCAGTCAGAGTCATCACACAACGGAGTTCTTTCAGTTTATTGTATCTCCATTCTACACTTCTAAATGTGGACTGCATCTCTAACGTTTGATGTCATGTTAGAGACTATGGTTGGGCATACGCGTAACGACAATGGAAGACCCCATCTAGATGAAAAAATTGAATGATGATGGATAAACAAACCCCTCATAAACTGCTTATAGATCTTCTTAAGGGGCCACAAAAGAAACTTCCATATTTTGTGCACCGCCGTTAACGCTTTGAATATTCTTGTTGCTTTCCAGGGGCCTCAGCTTCTATTCATCATTGGAGGTGCATCTTATGTATATATAGTTATATATAAAGTGCTGTAGCGGTCAACTTTGCCCTTTTAACCACTCCAGCCCCACCCTTTCCCATAGGTCCCATGCTGTTGACGTGACAAATCCTGGTTAGCATGATGATCTGAAACAGGGTCACCTGTGTGGATAATCAACAAGGGATTTATTTCTTCTTAAAGAAACTGAACCTCTTTTCTTTGTCCTTTTCCTTTCCATCTTTGCTGCGCATTGTGACTAGGCCCTCTGTGGCACCAGTGGGTGATACTGGTGGCATAGTCATGGCACGAGTCATACTCTTGGGGATGCCTGGTGAATGGTCTGATGTGTCTCCAGGGGAGGAAGGCAGTGAGGAATTGATTACCCGCATCCAACTGCTCATTTCAGCCTAAAAAGAGAAAAAAAAAAGAAAAAAAAAAGCAGGGTAGTAACTCAGAAGACTGTGAAAGAGATATATTCTTCTTTTCAAAGGGACTTGGACTCACGCTAACAACTGTATCATGGTTCTTTCTCCAACAAACCAAGAAAACCAAAGACTTTTGAAAAAAAATATTTATGATGTCATACATTAACTGCCAATACAGTTATTTAAAGGGATAGTAATGTTTCACAATAAAAACAGCTCCAATTAATGTTCGTAGTATTTGGGCCATGGAGAGTGTATTTCAATACTGCCAGTGTTGTAGTTCAAGAGTAATTGAATGATAAAGTATCCCCCTACCTCCCCTTTTACTGATGTAACACTGCTCACCTCAGAGCAGAATGGGCTGAGACAAGAGAGCAATACAAGGGTAATGGGCACTGATCACAATCAACCAACTTTAGGTTTCATCTCTCAATACATTTAGCACAAATATTAAACAAATGCTCTCTAAGCAGAAAAGCTTAGACACGCATTAAAAAGCAAGTTTACAATTATATTTTAAATGTGACATATGATTTTAACATTCTAGCTGTATGCATGGGTTTATTAAGTTAGATCAACTTTTTTTTTTTTTTTTAGTATTAGTGTTCCAATAATTCAACTACGGTGGGCTCTGTGATCTAATACAGCTCAATGTTGTTTATTAAAGGGAGAGCAAAACTTAATATGTAATAAACACATATTGTAGGGTTTATCCTCCCAAGTAAAACAAGGGTACTCCCAGCTGCTGAGAGTTGTTTTATTAAAAAGTTATTGCAGCTCAAAATAGAATTTTAAACTCTATTCAAACGTTACTGTTGTTCAAGCTTAAAATACCTTAGCAGCAGGAGTACCCTTGTTTGACTCAGCACAAATTAGGTGTTGCTATCCCTATCTTTTCCCGAATCCCTAGCTCTTGTAACAAAATTGTATACCAAGTTTCAGTATTTATGTGCAAACATTTTACAAGCAAATGGTAAAAATTTTATGGGCACATTTTACATGCATTACATTTGGAGTGAATGTATTGTATATACCTATATATTCCTCACATTTGTAAACCATTGGAAAAATACTTTGTAGACTACTATAGCAAAAATGCAAGCAAAAGAACTTCAGCTGGACGGTAGATCAAAGAGCCACAGATCCCCAAAATCATACCTGAGCAGAACAATCTGTTATTCTTTGGGAGGGATGTCCTGTGTTTCAACAAGGACTAAGAGAAGGATTTATCAATACGTACATAAAAATCCCATTCCCTTTCTCCTGCTGTAGAATACAGGAACCATGGGGATAAAACAAATATATTAAAGCCAGGATTCCAGGGAGAAGGAGAAACATTCTCAACAATAAAGAGAGACAACTGTGAACCTCAGGTGTCAATGGACAATGCCATAAAAGTACTAAGTAACAGCAGAAAAGTTACAGAAGACAAAGGCCAAGGAGGTACCTACATAAGGACTATTGCTTGAAGAACTTTTCTCCCGAAGCTTTCCACAGCGGAGGACAGGATATTGACTGTATTGTTTAACAAAACTGTAAAGTGATGACCACATTGTTGCCTTGCACAATTGCTTTGACGAGGCCTAGGATGTACACATCTCGCTGGTGAAGAACTCCAAGAGGCAGATTTAATCTCTTCCTAGGAATCTGCCTTGCACAATTGCACTTGTAGCCCCAGGAAGTATGCAAAACTCTGGTGGAATGTGCTGGTATCACAAAAGTGCACTGTCCTCTTCCTAATAACACTGGCCTTTTGGATCAATGTGACCATACACCAGGCCTATGTTACCCTAGTCACCACTAGGCAAACAAGTGGACCATCCAAGCTATGACCAAGCTCAGAGAAACTCTTTCTCCACAATATACTGGAAGCTAATAAAGACCTCCACCACACTGTCCACCCCTGGAATGTGCGTTTCCACCCACTCAAGCCAGAAGTGGCTGTGTTCCAGGTTTCTACATGGTGTTTAACATAAGCCAAAATCGTTGCATTGTTTGACTGAATTCAAGCCACAAGTCTATGAAGTCACTACGCCCAATGCTGAAGAGCCAACTGATGCGCAAATCTTTAATACAATAATAGAAAGTTGACTCCCTTGTCGCTATAGACCAGTCCATTATGACAGGATGACACAATGACAGGTGAGATTCCTGAATCCACAAAAAATAATTCCCCTGAGAAGTGTCACGGTTTATTTTGACTCACAGACACAGAGTAAGATAAAAAAATCAAACTTTATTGAAAAGTTTAATGGGAACCCTCACGGGTCCTGAATATACATATATATCACATGCACACAATGGATTCATAGAGTAGCTTTTACAAGATACAGCATGGTAGGCTCTACCGGCCTTGCCAAAGTACCGGGCAAGGCAGCCTATGGTATGAACTAACAATATGACTAAGGCTCTACCGGCCCTGCCAATGTACCGGGCAGGGCAGCCAGGAAGATGAAACAAGAGCGGGAATAAGGCTCTACCAGCCTTGCCAATATACCGGGCAAGGCAGCCTGAAAGATGACACTAAGAATGGAAACAGGCTCTACCGGCCTTGCCAATATACCGGGCAAGGCAGCCTGGAGAGTGACACGACAATCTGAATGTGGCTCTACCGGCCTTGCCAATATACCGGGCAAGGCAGCCAGGAGGACAGAAGGACAGCTCCACTAATGCTGTATAGATGGGAGCAGCAGCATAAGATGGAACAGTGGAGCAAACCAGTATCACAACCAGGGAGACCAAACCAGTGCAAAAATGGAGGCGGCAGCAACCGGTGAATGTGGAGTAAACCAGTACCGGTACTGGACAACAGTATAACCCAACCGGTTCTATAATGCAGGCATCAGCAATCGGTAACTGAGAAGTAAACCAGTACTGCGTACTAGACAACGGTATCGACCAAACGGTTCTATAATGGAGACATCAGCAACCGGTGAATGTGGAGTAAACCAGTACCGCATACTGGACAACCATATCGCCCAACTGGTTCTATAATGGAGGGATCAGCAACCGGTGAAAGTGGAGTAAACCAGTACCGCTTACTGGACAACAGTAACACCCAACCGGTTCTATAGTGGAGGAATGAGCAACCGGTGAATGTGGAGTAACCAGTACCGCGTACTGGACAATCATATCGCCCAACCGGTTCTATAATGGAGGGATCAGCAACCGGTGAATGTGGAGTAAACCAGTGATCAGAATGTCGCCCAGACGACCCAGCAGCCAGACGGATGACAATCAGGATCCAGCAGCAAGAACAACAGACAGGCCAGGACAACCAATGGAACAGCAGGGCGGCCAACCAAGTCAGGAACGGAACAGGAACAACAGCAGCACCGGATCAGGAACGGAAGCAGGAACGACAGCCCAACCAGACTGGAATGGAGGCAGGAACACGCAGGAGAGACACTGACTACTGGAGAAACGCTGACACTGGTAATGGAGCAAACAGGCCCAATGATACAGGTACAAGGCAGGTGACTACTGACATAGAGACACCACGAAAGGGCAACCAAAGGGTGCCTCAGCCCAGTCTATATAGGCAATACTAGGAGGGCAATAGACAAGCGGCCAATGGAGAGTACACACACCTGACTGACAGCAGAAGTCAGCAATCACGGGCACCGTGATAAGGAGGACATCACGCAGGAGAGATGGCAGGGTTGCCTGTTCCAATTCCCAAGCTGAAGGGTCAGAGTGTGGAACTAGGAACAGGGAAACTCATGAAATGCTCTAATAAAATACCATACCTTCGCCAAGGGGACGACCAGAGTGGGAGCTGCATGTCAGAATGTCTGAACCTTGTCTGGTGACCTGAAGACCCTTCACTGAAGGGTTCAGAATATCATATCGAGACAGACAAGAGATTAAGATGCCGTTGCATCCACAAATGGATTAAGTATGTGCTAGGAGAGGCAAAATCCAGTGGGATCAACTCCTGGTAGAGTGGCCCACACCTGCATGCAACTGGGGAAAAAGGTCCTCTTGCCCGTCAACTTCCAAAATCATAGGGATCTTTTCAAAGGAATCTCCATTTCATCATCCTCCAGCAAGGAAAACTTGCTGCTGAGAAAAAAGGCCACTCTATAGAAGAATGGACAATCTTCATGGGGGGGGGGGTAGGAAGCCTTTGCTCTAGATTATCAAACATCCTGCTTAGACATAGGGCTTCTATCCCTAATTTAGATAAGCGTTTTAACCCATGTAGGTTCCCCCAGAGGAATAGGGTCTTGAACTGGACTGAGCAAGGTCCACAATAAAAGAAAGGTATAATTACACAGTTTCCACCTTAGGAAGACTGGTCTGGTAAGACATTCGACCACTCCAGAAAAAAAATGTGGTAGCTCTGCTGGTCTTTTGGCTTCTGACAGGGCTCAAAATCCACAAAAGAAAACGACCTCTCCCAGAAGTCAGTAGTGGCCACATGAGGAAAGCCCATACCGAGAGCAGAAGCCTCTGAAAGGCTGAGAACTGAACTGAAAAAAGGAGCTAAAGCTCTATAACCAATATGGTGACCATAGGATCCAAGCTTTAAAGGCCACATGGACCCATAATGCTGTATCCCAGTCCCCAGGAAAAACTTGTTCCTCAGAACACTTCTGGAAACATTTGAGGGCTGAAAATGGAAAAAAAAATGCAATTTTTCCTTTAGCGCCATCTTCTGTAAACATTTTGCACGACAGGCTTGGGGTAAGGAGGCAATTAACCTTTCATTTGATGCTGCAAATTATCATCTTTCGAAAATGGTATGATTTGCCTACCTTTTCTTCATGTCTGTAGGTGTTCTAACCATTTTCGTACAGGCAAGTCATGTTTGAGAAAGTGTTAGAAAAATCAGAGGTTATAGTAGGTGTAGTTTTGTACTTCTAGCACCACCCAAGGTAGGTCAACTCATACCAATAGGGTTCCATTTTTCTCCTAAGAGCATCAGCTAATGAATACAGTTGAAAATCCCATAGTTTTCACAAATTTCAGTATATTTGAAGGGGCGGAAATATTATATATATATATATATATAAATGCATTTTTTCCTATAGTGCCACATTCAGGAAATATTTGTGCACACCAGGCTTTGGGTAAGAAGGCAAGTGACCCCTCATTTGATGCAGTAGGATATCTACTTTCCAGAAATATATAGTTTTATATAGTTATTCGACTGTAGGGTAGGTGTACCACAAAAACTATATTAGTTTATAAAGCTGAAAATGCCATTTTGCTCTCTTGGTGATTAGGACTCTGCAATAGCCATACAAGGAGGTAAAACTTTAAAATTTGGTATTTTTGCACTTGGGGGACTTGGAGCTTTTTCAAATAATTGAAACTTTTTTTCAATTATGACATTTTTGCACAATGCCAAATTCACTTCATGTTAGGTACAATGAAAAATCTCAAATTGTTCTTAAAAAAACAAACAAAAAAACCCCATCAATTTAGTTTTCCATATGTAACTAGAAATTTCCTAGTGGATATCAAGCCTAAACAGATGGAAAGCAAAAATCCTGAAAATGTATCTGGCCTACAGGTAGCGGAAATGGCCCAAGCACCTAGCACTGAAGGGGTTAAACATACACTAAGAATGGTTTTATACATCTTCCCCTAATAATAATAGAATAATAATCCCTTATTTATATAGCGCACACAGATTCCGCAGCGCTTTACACTCATATTGGTTCCTGTCCTCATTGGGGCTCACAATCTAAATTCACCTATCAGTATGTTTTTGGAGTGTGGGAGGAAACCGGAGTACCCGGAGGAAACCCACGCAAACACAGGAGTCTTATGTTCAAAAGAAAAGTGGAGTCTTTCTGGGCAACTCAACCTTACCACAGGGAACAAATCCCACTGATTTAAATGGGGCTTTGCAATGCATTGGAGATATCGCCAGCATTAAAAGGGTTAAAGTCCCCATTTACAGCAATGGGGATTTGTATTTCTCCCCAGTGGTGCAGCTGATTTGCCCCAAAGTGACTTCACTTTACCTTTGAACATAAGGGAGAGGTATGCAAAACATGGAGAAGCAAAGTGCTGCAAACTCTCCTGGTCCATAAATTAAGGCACTGTTAAAACAGGTTTTGCTGAAATATGTAAAGATGATGCAATTCGATGTGTAACACGACTTAGTATGTGTACATATACAATTTTGTGAATAAAAAAATACAGTTTAGGTTTTTATGTTTAATCCACCTCAATGTCTTCCAACAAATGTCAATAAAAGAGCATTACTATCCTTATACATTTGTTTCTCACCTCGTCCTTAGCTTGGAAAAGAAATTCCTTCCCATCAACCAAACTGTGAAAAAAATGTACATATATTACTGAATATCAAAAATGCCAGACTGTATGTATACCAGTTTTCTTTCATAAAAGTATCTAAAGCTCAGCATTGCATATATAGTGTTTATTGTCGGGCAAAGCCCCCTTCCTCCACAACGCCCACTGCTTAAAAAGAAAAGAAAAAAAAAAAAAAAAAAAAAATCAATCAGACCTTGTGGTGGGGGTGGGGCATCCTGCTTCCATCCTTCCCGAAGTTCCCTGGTAGGAGTGTGAGGCATTGGGAAACCCTTTCACATCAATGAGGAAAATGTGAAAGGGTTTCCCAGTGCCTCCCACTTCTACCAGGTGGTTTGGGTAGGATGGACGTAGGTGAGGATGGAAGTAGGGGAGTCCTCTTGCTCCCCTGGGTTGCCTCTTGACCCCCCACCCAAATTTGCTGGGAGATCAGTAGCTGCAGGGACACCCTCCTGATGCCCCACCACGAGGTCTGCCTTTTTTCTGGGGAGATCAGGCAGCTGGGGGGTATCAGGAGGGGTCCTGATGTCCTACCACAAGGTCTGCCCTCAAAAATACAATTAACCCATTAAGTACCACAGAGTTATCCAAAGCATTGCAGCGCAATGCATTGGATACCTTTCTGGTGCTCAAAGGGTTAAAAAAAATATCCCAAGGGTTCACCGCATGGGCGAAGCAGTGCCACAACTGCTAGTTTTCAGTTTCAATATCAAGATTCATTGACAGCTGTATGGAAGCTCATTCTGATTTTCCTGACAGTAAGGCAAGCCAAAAATGAAGATGTCACATACACCACTTGAAAGTTCTTGCCCTTACAAATAACAATCAAAATAAAACTATTTAAATGTATTTATAAAAGGAGTAACTTTCTGTAAGCTCTGTTTAATAAACAAAGTCCAAAAGTGTTTGGAAAAGAGTATTTTATTGTACTTACTATTAAAGTTCTCTTCTCCTGGAGGACAAGGCACTTCAAAAAGGTAAAGCCTCTGAAGCATTGACTCCCCTCTTTCTTCCACTTTATCCTTGCCTACGCTCAGTTTCAACATACAGCACAGAGAACAGAAAGAAGGAAATTCACTGAACAGAGACCCCAAGAGGACCCCTCTGCCCAGGGACCTAGACCACATTTTTTTTTTCCTGTAGGTGGGAGTCCTGTACACTAAAATCCTCTTTTCTCTGCCATCCAATGTGGAACACAAGAATCATGGGGATATACCATAAAATTTCCATCAAGATTCCTAGTAAGGAAAAAAAGAAAAAAAAAACTCCATTGCAGACCAGTATTCCACGGGACTAACTGGTACAACATGAACTTCAGGTTTCAACGGACGCCTAACTTTCTCACTAAACAACTCAAGAACAGGAACCAACAAGATCACCCTAGCCTGAAGGACCTTCAGGCCAAACACATTTCGAGTCAGGAAGGAATTTTTTTTTACCCACTTGAATCTTAATTGGAAATGGCTTCAATTTTTTTTTCTTTTTACCTTCCTCTGGATCAACAGGTGTGAACTAACTAAGTTACTATGTTACATATGCTAGATGAAAGTTTCCAAGGTATGGGTATCACATTCACGGTGAATGCCAGAGGCCATTAGGTGATCATCATCCACTACAGGATGACAAATGGATGTCCCAGAGTCAGACAGGAGTGCTGAAGCCACCAGCAAAGTCTTCCTTTGGCGGTAGGGACAGCAATATGAGATGAGATAGGCAAGAATGTTGTCTGGACCATTTCCTGAGACTGTCCAATTGCAATTGCCTTATATGTAACAGAGTGAAAGGAAAAGCTTCTAGGGACAAAACTAGATGGCTTAGAACTCTCATGTACTCTACACCTGCCGCTGACAGCCAGACAATTGCTTGAGACACTAGAAGGGACAAAGACCAGTATCGAATCTCATACCTAAGAAATGTAGAACCCGGGCACCAGATGACACCAGAAAGGACTACTCGACAATGAGTATACAACCGTATTGCTCCTGAATATGTGAGAGCAGGATCCGCTCTGAAGGAGCCTTGAAAGTCAAAGAGCAGAAAACAATAATGATTTGGATGAAGCAGAAAGTGTAGCCAAGTGCATTGCAGGTCTGGGGAGGCAAGAAATCCCCCTGAAAACATATCTGCAATGACAGAGTGTAAAGACTCCATTCTGTGGTTGAGACACTAAGTCCAGAATGGGAAGACAGCTGACGTCTTTTTTTTTTTTTTTTTTTTTTGAGGGGGGGGGGCGCAATGAAAATATTTGAGTAGAATCTGGTGAAGTGCTCTTGCACTGGATTGGGGATCAGAACCTGCTTTTCTAGTAGGGAGGATACTGCATATATGAGATGCCCCTGAACTGGGTCCTGAGGAACTTTGGACAAAAATAAATGGTGTGGAGGAAGAGATCTGAGGTCTATATGGTACCCTTCCGAGATTACCTGCAAAACCCACTGATCCATTACTGAAGTCTCCCACTCTTCTCAAAAGAGACAGATGACTTCCAATGGGCAGAAACAGACCAGGACCCTGGAAGTCTCTCAGAGGTGGGTTTTTCAACCTTAAGACTTCTTAGTTATCTTCTTGTTAGACCAACTCTATTTGTGCTTGGGGCAGGGCGGGCTTGAAAAGCCTTAAGAGGATGAACCATAGGCAACCCCATACTGGGAAGGGTAATGGAAACCCCACTCCATTCTTCGGGAATCTGAGGCTACAGGGTACTTTTGCCTCTGGTAGTATGACTAATAACTCGGTCTAGGTCACAGCCAAAAAGTTGTTTCCCAAGGGAAGAGACACCAATTAATTTTTGGAAGATTGGTCAGCCACCCAAATCTTGAGCCACAACATATGATGCACAGCTAAACAGAAAAAAAGATGCTTTTCCAGAAAATCTGGTGTGTCAAAAGAAGCTTCTGTAAGGCAGTGCTTTCCAAACTGTGTGTCGCAACACGTTAGTGTGTCGGCTGAAGTGTGTAGGTGTGTTACAGGCAAAGGTGCGGTTTACACAGTGCAAGATTGTCATTCAGCCCAAGCACGAGCTACACTGGGAGCTGAGCTAAAACACTACTACTTAATGGTCATATTTATACAGCGGGAGATTGCCTCCGTGTGCTGCATAGACCTGGGGCACCAAAAAAAGATTTGTAACAGCTGGAGTACGTCTGTGTGCTGAATACATAATATGTATGCAGCACACTAAGGCACTCCAGCTGTTACAAATCTTTTGGTGGTTCAGCTGTTAAAATCTTTTGAGATGCCACCTCCTCTATACATCTGCCCTCTCTTTGGGCTGCCAGGCTGGAGTGTCCCTGTGCGCTGAGGCTGCCTGTCACATGGCTGCTGCTTCTGCTTGTGGTGCCCATGAGACAGGAAAGATGGACAGTACTTCTAAAATCAGTTATATGCAATCTATTTAATAATGTGACATGAGAATCTTGCGCTTATATGCAGTGCAACATTCTCATGTTGCCCTTTTAAAAACCACACAACATGCTTAATGCCTTCTGCAGTATGAATGAAAGGTTTTCATGAGATATGTTGTGTCACCATACATCATCTTATTACAATTTATGTATGTGTCCGTATCTCTTATAAGGGATTATTAGTTTAACCTCCGGTTTGCTAGCAAAACTGAATTACTGTGTCACGAAATGAGGCATGTCTAAAAAGGGTGTCACCAACATGAAGAGTTTGGAAAAAAGCTCTGCTGTAAGGTATGTGACTCCATAATTTTGGCAAGTAATGCTAACAGTTCCTCCTTCAGAACAGCCCTATGGCAAGTGAGAGATGCTAGTCTCAGACAGTCCTAGCTCTTAGTGTCCCAAGCAGTAGCAAAAATATGTCACATAACAGCACCAGTGGCCACAAAATATGCCTTTAGTAAGGAATCCATGTGCTTACGCACCTGATCCTTAAGAGCCACTACTACTGCCAAAGGTAAAGTTGTGTTTCTTGGCAAGGCAAGATTATGGGGGATACGATGCAGGTGGTTAACTCACTGTGCCAAAGCCTCAAAGAATAGAGATTAGAGGTGCGCTTGTTAAGTAACAAGTCTTTATCAGGCCTGCTCCTTTCTTACAGGAGAACCTGGTCCAAAAAGTGATGGGAAGGTAAAATGGGTGCCTCCATTTTATATCTTTGGATGTTTGGAGAAGATGAACTACAGTCAGAAGGCCTGAGTGACCTCAAGCATCTCGAGGACTGCACTAACAAGTCCCTCAGTCAAGAGGCAGGAATCCTCCTCATAAACATCTTCCAAGGACAGGAAGGAAACTAGTTCATCTCCATCAGTTTCATCTTTCTCCTCAGAGGAATTACCAACCATTTGTGAATGGCCCACAAAATAGGACTTAAAAAAAAGTTCTTATCTGACTGAAAGGGGTTAAATGGCAAGAAAAAAGGAGACACCAGACTATGCGTAGCATATTAAATAGGAAAAGAAGATGGCTGCCAAAGAACCATTCCTATATACCCCACAGAAAGCCCAGGAAATGATTCTTGGAGTTTTAGTTTTCAAGACATATGCTAAGAAAAAAGGTTGTTCTTTCCCATTCAAACATGTCACTCTTCAACTCAAAACAAGAGTCTCCAGGATGACCATTTGAAGAAGAAGAAAAAAAAAAAAGTCATTTGATTCAGTATGAGCCCACTCTGATCCCCGGGATGCAACCAGGGGCAGAGATATGTCTCTGTGAAGACTTGTGTAAAACAAAACTGCTGTGTTGGCGCCCAGTTCTTAACATGGCATCATCACGTTTTAAATAGTAAATAAAAAATGGAAAACGTATTAAGAATCAAGAGAAACAGTAGAAAAACTGAAGGGAACAAAGGCATCTACTCACAAAAGAGGAGAAAAGTCCCAGAAATAGGTAAAAAGAGAATAAGGAACCTTTACAATGCTGAACCTTCAGTCTTCAACAGTTAGTTAGAGACTTAGAGAACAAGTCAACCTCCTCAGGCAGCAGTCCTATAATACACCAGTGAACTGCACAAGGAAGCCAGTGAATGGGAGTCAGTTTGTTACTAAGACTAAAAATAAAAAAAAGCTCTCTAGAACAATGGCCAACCATTCTTTCTTGATGTAGATCACTTGAAACTGAGACTTAGTGGGTGAAAAGTGGAGGGAAGAAGGGAGTCGCTGTCTTAGAGGCCTATCTTTTTGGAAGTTCCCTGTCCTCCAAGTGGAGGGAACTTAACCCCTATGGTTTCTGTGCTCGACGCAGGATGACAAATAATTTTGGTTTTATATTGTGGTAACAGTAACACTTTAAGGACCAGGGGAGAGCAACATATTGCTTATCAATGCATTGCTCACCCATATGGTCCTTAAAGGGATAAACTATTTTGAGGTATATCATTTTTGTATATTTTGGGGTTTAATTAAGAGAATTTAATGTTAAAGGGATAGTAATGGTTTAGTATGAAAGAAGCTACGATCCTTTATTGATCTGTGACATTGGCAATGTTGAGATCACTCTATTTTCTATGAAATATTATGGTGTCTCCCTTCCCCTTTTCAATAATGTAAGCCTCCTCCCCTCAGATCAAAAATATGGTCTTCGGACCGGACAGATCACAAGAATGGGACAATATTCATTCTGTCAGTTTAAGGAAAACCATGCCCCCCTTGATGAAGAAGTCAGGTTTTTCCTGATACAAACAGTAGATTTTCCCTCGCTGTGATCCGCTTTCAGCTCTGAGGCAAGACTACTGGAATAAGTAAAAGGGTGGGAGGGGGACACTTTATATTATTCATACAAAATAGAATGATCATAGCTTATTTTATACTTACCCATTACTAATTTATTCAAGAAGGGTTTACAATACAAGAATGAATTTTCCCCTGAAACAACACCCCAATTGGAATAATCTTTACACCCTGAAGACCTGGCCCATGAAAAATTTCCTGGCAAAACAACCGAAGTGGAATATTCTTTTCCTGCCTCACCTTAACTTAAAGACGTTCTTGCGCTTTTTGTAGTCATGGGCCACACTGCATTGGGCCCCAGTAAGTTGTACAGGAACTTCTCCATGGTAAGTGATGCCACTAGCAGCACTCTTAGAGTCTTTGTAGAAACCTAAGCTGCCTCTCTTCAGGACACAGTAGACATTTTGCCAAGACCTGAGAGAAAAGGCAAAAAGAGTGAAGAATAATTGGAGAAAAGAGAAAATAAAAACACTATAGAAGGAATACAAAACTAGCAACAGTATTTATTATTATTATTCATTTCGACATGTTGAGAAACTTTCCCTAGCTTCAACTTATCTGAAGTGAACATAATGCAGTATAAAAATAACTGTTTCTCCCACTAGTGCTACCAAATTGTGAAAGCCATCTGCATGCTTCTTTTGATGCAGTATACAGTCAAATGAAAATGTCTGATACTATTCTGTTAACAGCTCATATTTCATACACTTTTTTCAGCAGACTCTGCATTTTCAGAACATACCATTAATTTGTGTATATCCTCTAACGTGACCAAAACATTTTCCCTAGAAAGCAACATTTTCACTCACTCCTCCATTTTGCACTTCAGGCACAGTATAATGAGAAATAATCCATCTAACCCTGCATATTATATACTGTTTACAAGTACACATTTTATTTGTCATCTGCACTTCTACACAAATACTGGTTTGTTATGATATTACCACTAGGTGGAGCCGCAGCAAAAAATAAAAATAATTCACATTTTTACTGTTTCAACTATACTGAAATTGATTAAAACCATGGAATACCAAGTTGTCATTTTTAGTTCTTTAAATGATATACCTGCACTAAAATGTTTGTAACAACTACAGACAAGAAGGTAGACAGGACACATCACTTTGGAAAGAATCCCACATATCAATGAAGTGTAACTTGCTTTTCTACCCTTCCAGAGAAAAGAAAAAAAAAGAAAAAAAAAAAAAGAAAAAGAAAGAAAATTTATGCTTTTTTCACATTTCGACCCCTTCAAAGTTAAAGAAATATTCAAATATTCTATATAATATCCCACTACAGTAATTTCTCTTGAGAAAATAAACATCCTATTGGTAAGGGCTGACATACCAGGGGGGTGCCAGTGCCAGGAGCATAAAAACTCCCAGAGGATTCGGATGGGAGATCAATAAATACGACGCAGGGGAGCAAGAGAGCTCACTTGCTTCCATCCGACCTGAAGCTTCCCTCGTTGGTGTGAAAGGGTTTCCGGATCCTAACCACTCCTACCCAGGTATTTAAGGTAGGATAGAAACAAGGAGCCCTCTTGATCCCGTGTTGACTCTACAGATATCCCAGCCAAAGAGGTCCTGATGCCCCACCATGAGGTCTAATTTTTAATAAAGTATAACGTGTAACCCTTTCAGTGTCACAGAGACATCCAACACATTGCAACATAATGCTTCTCTGGTACTCAAAAGGGTTAAACCTCCCCCCAAAAGAGGATTTTAGTCTTACCTGTTAAATCCTTTTCTCTTAGCTCATACAGGTAACTGGTAACTTTGGGTAGGTGATCAACCCCTTTAAAAGGCAGGAACAATTCTGAGAAGTGACTGATGAGTGGAGCCTACCTCCTCTCCTTAGCTTGCAGCTAGCCAATCCCCAACCAATAAGATTTGCAGACTAACTATTGACTAGGAAGTAAGAAGGTAAAGAAAGACTCCTGTGAGCATGAACCCGGAAGGACCCCCACGTTCTGCTGCAGGAGCGCCAAGCATGGTCCCTTGACAGGGTGGGAGACCAGTAACCTCTATGGAGTAAGAGAAAAGGATTTAACAGGTAAGACTAAAATCCTCTTTTCTCTGTCGTCCAATACAGGTTACTGGTAACTTTGGGATGTCCAACCATTAAGTTCCCCAGGGTGGGAAGAAAAGCAAGGACCAGGCGTAGGCCCCCAAAGTCACCAGAGCACCAATGAACCTACAGATCATGAAGAGCTCAACACTAACAGTAAAGTGTCAACGGACACTGAGCAGGGGTAAAAACAAACCCCATAAACTGTTGCACAGCACACAAACTAGAGCCAACAGGGCTCAAAAGTGAATGAGTACTGAGAACCAAGGAGATCCTAGACAGGCAAGGCTGCCTTGAGGATCTTCCTCCCAAAGCTGGCATCAGCCGATGCCAGCACATCCACATGATAGTGTTTAGAAAAGGAGTGCATAGATGACCAAGTGGCCGCCTTGCACAACTGATCAGCTGAGGCCTGGTTCTTGTAGGCCCAAGAAGCCCCAATAGACCTCGTAGAATGAGCTGTGACCCTGAAGGGAACAAGCTTCTTCAGAATTTCGTAAGCCTTACGAATTGTGGACTTGATCCAAGAAGCAATTGTTACCTTGGAAGCAGGCTTCCCTGCCCTAGGACCCTCAGGAATGACAAACAGTGTCAGACTGCCTCAAGGACTCAGCGCGATGCACACAGAACTTGAGACAACGCACAACATCCAACAGATGAAGATCCCTCTCTTTGTCAGAAGTAGGGTTAGGACAGAAGGAAGGAACCACAATCTCCTGATTGATGTGGAACTCGGACACAACCTTCGGGAGAAACTCTTGGGAAGTGCGAAGAACCACCTTGTCCTTGTGGAAAACCAGAAAGGGTGGTTTACAAGACAGGGCACGCAGCTCCGCAACTCGGCGAACATAAACAATCGCCAGGAGAAAGGCCATCTTCCACATCAGCAGACGTAGAGGAATGGTAGCCAAGGATTCAAAGGAGGACACTGGAGTACTCCCAAGACCAGGTTAAGATCCCACTGAGGAGCAGGGGACTTAAACACCCCTGGAAGAAAATCTTGACATCTGGAATGATAGCAAAATGTCTCTGAAAAAGTACAGAGAGCGCAGAAGTCTGAACCTTGAGAGAACTCAGACTGAGACCCTTATCCACACCATCCTGTAGGAAGGAAAGAACAGTAGGAAGGTCAAAATCCTGAGACAGGTCTCTGTCAGCACACCAAGCCAGGAAGGTAGACCAATCCCGATGGTAGGCCTTAGATGAAACAGGCTTGCGGGCAATAAGAATAGTAGCCACCACCCCAGAAGAAAATCCTTTCTTCTTCAAAATTGAGGATTCAATCTGCAAGCTGTCAAAGCCACACGATAAACATATTCTTTCCAGAGGTAACCCTATAGAAGATCTGGATGGGGAGGAAGTGGAAGAGGTTCTGGCACACAGAGAGATCCAGAAGCTTCAAAAACCAAGCTTGACGTGGCCAGTACGAAGCAATCAGAATGACTGGGCAGCACTCCAGTCGCAGCTTCCGAAGAACTCTGTTCAACAGAGGATAGGAGGGAAGATGCAAGCCAGAGGAGATGTCCATGGGATCGATAAAGCGTCCACTGCCAGAGCCATGGGATCCGCCCAGCGAAAGCAGAAGGTTGGAATTTTCCTGTTGTGTCTGGTTGCCATCAGGTCAATGCATGGTAGACCCCACTGCTGGATGATGAGGTTGAACACCTCTGGATGCAATTCCCACTCTCCGCTGTCTACTGTGCGCCGACTGAGGAAGTCTGCCAGGACGTTGTCTATGCTAGGAATATGAACTGTGGAAATGGCAGGGACATGCTCCTCTGCCCAAGATAAAATAGCCTTGACCTCTAGCCAAGCTGCAAGACTTCTTGTGCCGCCTTGCTTGTTGATGTAGGCTACCGCTGTGGCATTGTTCGACTGTACCCTGACCGGACAATCCTCCAGTTGCCGTGTCCAGTGATGTAGGGCATGAAATATCGCCCGAAGCTCCAAGACGTTGATGGGAAACAGAGATTCCTCCTGAAACCACAGGCCCTGAACACTCAAGTGCCCCAGCACATCTCCCCATCCGGAGAGGCTGGGATCCGTCGTGACTGTGGTCCAGAAAGGCACCAGGAAAGGTCTGCCTTTCAGGAGATTGTTCAGGTCGAGCCACCACGAGAGACTCTGCTCCACTTGAAGAGGGAGAGACAGGGATCTTTCCAGTAGATCTGGATGGCCCTTGCAGGCCAGAATCAAAAACCTTTAAAATTCCCTGGTCTGAGCCATGGCAAACGGAACTGCTTCTATGGTGGAAATGAACTTCCCCACCAAGGAGGACAACTTCTTGGCTGGAACCAGATCCTGAGACAGGATAGCTTGGACCTTCAGTACTATCTCATGAGCCACCTCGTCTCTCAGAAAAACCATCCCCTTCTGAGTGTCGAAGAGGAAGCCCAGAAAGACCATCTTCTGAGTAGGAACAAGGTCTGACTTGTCCAAGCTGATGATCCACCCATGATGGGAGAGAGCATGAATGCAGTCCTGCACCTGCTGGTGAAGGAGATCCAGAGATGAGGCCTTCAGGAGGAGGTTGTCCATATATGGAGTCACTCTGATGCCGTTCTGATGTAGGATGGAAATCAAGGCTCCCAGGACTCTGTTGAAGACTTGTGGAGCCGTAGTCAGGCAAAAGGGGAGGGCAGAGAACTGGAAATGCCCTCGGTCACAGGCAAAGCAAAGATACGGTCAACTGTCTGGATGAATGGTGATGTGCATAGGCATCTTGAAGGTCCAGAGAGGACAGAAATTCCCCAGGAGACATTGCCGCTATCACTGTGCGCAGAAACTCCTGGCTGTACTGGGACCCAACTACAAAGGAGCTGAGGTCCTTCAGATCAAAGATGGGACGACAGCCCCCATCCTTTCTGGAAACCACAAAGAGGATGGAGTAGAATCCCAAGCCTCTCTCCTGAAGGGGAACTGGCTCCAGGGCCGCCTTGTCCAGAAGGGCCTGTATAGCTTCTTCGAAAAGGCGTCTCTTTTCCACTCCCAAGGGAGAACGAGAAACAAAGGTCCTTGGAGGAGGAAGGGAGGTGAAGGGAATCCTGTATCCCAAGGCCACCACCTGTAAAACCCATGGGTCCACCACAGAGGCCTATCAAGCTGAGAGGTAGTGGAGTAGACGGCCACCCACCTGCGGGTTCGGTGAGTCATGCAGAAGGAGGTTTGGAAGCCTTGGGCTTCATGGAGGACTTGGCTCTCCATCGCTTCTTAGTCTTGGAGGAGGAGCGCAGAGCCTGAGGGACCATCTGGGTCGCTTGGAGCGAATCTGCTTGAAAGGAAAGAAAAAGCAGATTCCACTGGGAGGAGAGAACTTTTCCCTCCAGTGGCCTCATTGATGAGATCCTTAAGTTCAGGCCCAAACAGGGAAGAGCCCTGAAAAGGCAAGGACAGGAAAGCCTTCTTAGAGGCAGTGTCAACTGACCAGATCTTAAGCCAAAGAGCCAGTCTGTCTACCACAGACATGGTAGATGCCCCGGCTACCATACGTACAGCATCAAACAAGGCAGCAGAGACATAATGCTGAGCCTCAGCAACGTTAGCGAGAAGACACAACATGTCAGAAGTAGTGGCTCCCTGACAGACAGCAGAATTGAGCTGTTCAGTCCAAACAGCCACATCGCTATTAACCCATACAGCGGCAAAGGTAGGATGAAAGGCAGAGCCTGTAGTCGCAAAAATAGCCTCGAGAGAAGTCTCAAGCTTCTTGACAGTCCAGTCTTTGAGAGCAGAAGCGTCAGCCACGGGCAAGGCAGTTGATTTAGAAAGCCTGGACACTGGGGCATCCACTTTAAGGAGATGAACCCACTGAGCAAGGGCCGTTCCAGAAAACAGATAAAGTTTATCCAACTTCTTAGACACAGGTTTCTTGTCTGAAAATTCCACTCCTCTGACACCAAGCTGTCAAGGGTAGGATTAGGTGGAAAGCAGGCATGGGGCCTAACAGGCTCCTGAAAAACATCAGAGGGGTCAGGAGACGCCTCCTGCACCAAGGGAATATTCAGGGTGGACAACACAGCCCTGATCAGGCCCTCAGCTGAGGGAAGGGGGTCCGCCTCAAAGGGGTCCCCAAAAAACTGAGATGAAGGAACAGCTGAACAGTCATCATCAGAGTCCACCAATATTTCCTCCTCCGAGGAATCAGACACAACAGGTACACCAGGCAGTTTAGGCAGGGAAGATCTTATGGAGGCGGGGGTCTGCAATGAAGTGAAGACCCCCTGTAAAGTGGATGGAAGTAGTTGTAAGGTGGACCAGAGGTCCCTGGTAGTAGCCTTAAACTCTTGCATCCATATTGGCTCTAGTGCATTGTTGGAGGCCCCAGCAGGAGATTCAGGGGCAGCAGCGCATGCTGGGCAAATATGACCGGAGAATTCTCTAGGTAACCCTGATTGACATGAGGAGCAATGAGCAATGGGGGACACAGACACCCCACTATCCTTAGTCTTAGGTTTAGCCCCAAGGTCTAACGGAGTAGACATTCTCACAGAGTCAAAACGGTCAAAGTATCAAAACACCCACAATAAAGAGTGTATGATAATTAATGCACCCCAGAAACACTAAATTAAGACTTATGTGGTAGGCAAATGGTTAAACTGCGGAGGAGAGAAGGAGAGTCCAAGCCCTGTGTTGGATACTCGATCTGCGAATACACAAAATGGCTGCCGCGACAGGAGCCAATCAGAAATGAGCGCGCGAAGCGGGCACTCATGGGAAATGTAGTTTTGCTGACAGAGTACCCCAACAGTGCCCGAAGCCCCCTAAAGCCACCAACATCCCCAGAATGTTGACCGGATGACAGAGCAAGGGAAAACCAACACAATGAGCCATCTCTGACCACGTTACGTGGAGCGGGTGCAGATATATGTCCCAAACTGTAAAGTACCAATAGAAGTGAATGGAGGATGGTGTCTATGCGGTAAACGCACGCCTTAAAGGCGCAGAAAAGGAACTTAACAAGGTGAATACCAAAATGTAAAACTACTCAAAAGCCCACTAGAATAAAACAGTAGACCCAACAAACACTGCTAACTAGCAACAAAAGGGTTAAGTTACCACAGAAACTTGCTCCAAACACCTCACAGACATACAGAATAAACCCAGTGAGTGCAGGAGTATGTAATAGGAACTCCAATAGAGACCCCTGTGTGGAGGGGAAGCATGGTACATGTGGACCTCAGCACACAAAGGGTGCTCACCTTTTTCAGCAGGTCTTCTGGCTTCAGATTACCATATATCAAGAAGAAGCCTCGGTAGGCAACTCCTGGGGAAAGAACTTGCAGACAAGATTTTCCCCCCAGGGCTTAGGTCCACAAAAGAACCTGGTAAACTGAGCTATCCACATTTGGGTGATGGGAATGGTCAGTGATGGTAATCCGCCTAATGGTGGTATTCCATTTCTAACAGAAAATAAAAAAAGCTAAAACTATAGCACAACTGTTCTCTTGCTTGTGTCTTGACCAAGGGACAAATCTTACTGGTTGGGGATTGGCTAGCAGCAAGCTAAGGAGAGGAGGTAGGCTCCACCCAGCAGTCACTTCTCAGAATTGTTCCTGCCTTTCAAAGGGGCTGTTCACCTACCCAAAGTTACCAGTAACCTGTATTGGACTACAGAGAAATATAAAGAAGGTTCACCACACGAACAAAGCCTTGTCACACACTTGCTAGTATATATAAACACCATGTTCATATGAGCACTCATAGGACTTCTTAGAGTGGAAATCATGTTGATTTATTGTCCTACAAGTGCTCATTTGTACATGGTATTTGCACACCATTTTTTTTTTTTTTTTTTGGTATATTCACTTATGTGCACTATCAAGGCTTTCGAGACTAGATAAGTGCCCATTATCACAAAAGTGTATTATATATATATATATATATATATATATATATATATATATATATATATATATATATATATATATATATATATATATATGTTAGATGTAGCATATGTGTGTGTGACTGTTTTTGAAAAAAGATGGACACATCGTGTACATGTCAATAATATTTTTTCTTCTTCTTTGGCTTGTGTTCAGAAGAGGCCCATAGGGGCATTGGTGTCACATCAGGGTCATTCTAACTGATCCCATCCTGTTACTGGTCTACATTAGGGTCACAATAGGGCTATTAGCATCTCAGGAAAACCATTTGTACCTGTAATTCCCATGCAGTAGAGAAGGTATTACAAGGAAGAATTATGGGTACAACAAACTGCAAAATGCCTGTGCAGAACATACTCCACCTTCAGACTTGCCCCAACATGCATGGGGCCAAGTGGCCTCTGACACCAGAGACAAACAATGCCCCCCCCCAATCTGGACTCTCACACACGACAAAAAAAATTACAGATTACACATCCCCTTGCATCCTACTTCACGCACTACGCCACAACAGCATGATAAACCCCGTAAAACATTTACAGTGTACACAAACACAGGATGTGAATACTCGAGGACAGCCGCACAGTCAGACACCCACACCATCGCCAGACAGCTAACCCAGCAGTCCGGCTTTGTCACATGCAACCAGAAGGGCAAGTGAACCACCACAGTGTAATGTCAAAGTTTCCGTTCCACCAAAGGTGCGCCTCTTAATAAATAAGATATTAATATTTAGGATCCTGTTCCTAAGAAACATATTCAAATACATATAGACCTTATAAAAAGGAAATAACAAGAAGGAGAAAAGGGGAAAATTGAAAAGATTAAAAAAAAAGACCAAAGTCACTTGAGTTGTATACGACTGAGACTCCACGGGACTCCAGTGGGCTGAAGCCTAGTCTCGGACAGTGTGGTGCAGAGATTGGGAGACTGATATTCCTGATACAGGATTGACAACGGACGGTGATAGTGATCCTCCTTTTCAGAGAATATTTGACAGAATGCAGGATCAGGATCAACGTATTGATCAGTTGGCAGATGCCTTGCAGACTCTGCTTGGCAGAACCGCTCACTTGGAACACTATAACCAGCAGCAGGTGGCCACCCCAGTTTCTCCTTCGCCACCTACAGCTGCTACCGTATCTGATGCAGGACTGGTCAGAGGGTTAACTGGATCCACTCCACTCCCACAACGCTATAGTTGGGAACCTGAGTTATGTCACGGATTCCTTAATCAGTTGGGCATATGCCTTGAGATGCTTCCTCATGCCTTCCCTACTGAGCGCAGTAAGGTTGGACTTCTCTCCTGGCTGGCAAGGCATTGGCTTGAGCGAATCCATTATGGGAGACGGAGAAACCCATAATATATAATTTTACCCAATTTATGGCCTCATTTAGAAGCGTATTTGATGTGCCAGGTCGCGAGACCTTGGCTTCCAAACATCTGATGACTATCCGCCAGGGTAACCACACGGTGGTGGAATATGCAATCGAGTTTCGAACCCTTGCACCCGAAGTAGAGTGGAACAATGTCAGGGACAGATCTTAGGTGGCATCTCACAGTCCCCTGAAGCCTCTCAGGCTAAACCCTTGCTGGACATAGTCCTATCTTGTGCTAAAGAGTCTATTCCTGTGCTTGCCTTGATAGACTCTGGTGCGGCAGGTTATTTTGTGGACGCCGCATTTGCTGAGCATTTTGGGATTCCTTTAGTGACTCGTGACTCTCCTTTGGCAGTTGAAGCAATTGATGGCAGACCCCTGCTGCCAGCACCTATTACCCATGAGACTGCCCCACTTACCCTAAGTGTGGGAGCCCTGCATAAGGAAACCCTGAAGTTTCAGGTGATAAACTCTCCACACTATGCTATTGTGTTAGGGTTCCCGTGGTTACAAGTCCATAATCCTAAAATTGACTGAAGCACCTGTGAGATATTGTCCTGGAGTTCTCACTGTGAGGCGGCTTGTCTTTCACGCCCCATCAGACTTGCCTGTGCCGAGTCTCAAGGCCTCCCAGAGGTTTATTCTCAGTTTTCCGAGTTATTTAACAAAGTCCAGACAGGAGCTTTACCTCCCCATAGACCATACGATTGCAGGATCGAGCTCTTGCCTGGGACTACCCCTCCACAGGTACATATCCTCTGTCTGTGGAGGAGAAGAATGTCATGGAGGAGTATGTTGCTGATGCCTTGGAGAGGGGCATCATTCGGAAAACCTCATCCCTCGCAGGTGCTGAATTTTTTTGGTGTGAAAAAGAAGGATGGAGAATTACACCCTTGTATCGATTTTTGGGGCTTAAACAAATTGATGGTAAAAAATGCATATCCCATACCATTGATTACTGAGCTGTTTGACCGCCTCAAAGGTTCTAATATATTTACCAAGCTCGAATTGTGGGTGGCTTACAATTTGGTCAGGATCAAACAAGGGCATGAATGGAAGACGGCGTTCAACACCCGGAGCAGGCATTATGCATATCTGGTCATGCCCTTTGGCCTGTGCAATGCTCCCGCTGTCTTCCAAGAATTCATAAATGACATCCTGAGAGAACTTTTTCAAATCTGTGTTGTTGTATATCTAGATGACATCCTTATCCATTCTCCAACAGTGGAGACCCACTATGCGGATGTATCCAGGGTCCTTTCGCTCCTGAGAGAAATCAGCTTGTTTTGGAAGTTGGAAAAGTGTGCGTTTCACAAGACCCAAGTTACTTTTCTCGGCATCTGGGTTCTCGATGGACCCCAAAAAACTGTCGGCTATGGTCCAGTGGCCTCGTCCGGAGGGACTGAAGGCAATTCAGAGATTTCTGGGCTTTGCAAACTATTACAGTAAATGTATTAAAAATTTCTCGACCATGTAAAACCCATCACTGACATGATGCGGAAAGGAGCCAAAGTGTTAGAATGGTCTTCTGATGCACTTTCTGCCTTTGACAACCTCAAAGCAGCATTTACTACAGCTCCAATCCTGGTACATCCCAATCCTGCCCTGCCCTTTACCCTGGAGGTTGATGTGTCAGAGATTGGAGTAGGCACCCTCCTTTCTCAACAGTCAGCTACTGGAGAGGCTTTGCTCCCTTGTGGCTATTTCTCGAAAAAACTTTCTAAGGCGGAAAGGGTTTATCAGATTGGTGACAGGGTGTTGCTGGCTATAATTCTGGCATTGAAGGAGTGGCGTCATCTGTTGGAGGGTACCACTTCCCACATTTTGATTCTTACGGACCATAAGAATCTGACATACTTGTCTGAAGCCAAGCGGCTGTCCTCCAGGCAGGCCAGATGGGCACTATTCCTATCCAGGTTTAATTTCTTGGTTTCCTACCTTCCAGGCTCGAAAAATGTCAAGGCTGACGCCCTGTCATGCCAATTTTGTAGTAGGTCCAAGGAGGAGGTTCTCCCACTCCGATCAATCCTGCTGATTGCATTCTGGCCACGATTTGTACCTGTATTACCTCTCCTCTGGGAGAGGAGATACTGGCTGCCTAAGCATCTGCTCCAGCAGAGACTCCTAGTGGGAGATGTTTTGTACCGGCTCAGTACCGCATTAAAATCCTGGAGACATACCATGCTTCCAAAATCGCTGGCCATATTGGGTGCGACCAGTTAATGTGGTCCTTGTCTAGATTGTTTTGGTGGCCGAGCCTCCGCTCTGATTGCGCCGCCTTTACCGCAGCCTGCACCATGTGTGCTCAAAATAAGTCTCCTCGACATCTGCAGGTGGGCTTGCTTCAGCCTGTGGCCAACGGGGATGTCCCTGGTCTCACTTATCCATTGATTTTATGGTCAACCCTCCTAGGTCCATGGGCTTTACTGTAATACTTATGATTGTGCACAAATTCTCAAAGATGGCTCAGTTTGTGCCATGCAAGGGCTTGCCATCCGTGCAGGAATTGCCGGTGGTATTCGCAAAGGAGGTGTTCCGACTCCATGGTATCCCTAAGGTGATTGTGTCTGACACAGGAAGCCAGTTTGTGTCCCGCTTCTGGAGGTGTTTCTATGCACAAATGGGAATTCAGTTAGCATTCTTCTCCACATACCATCAGCAATCCAATTGTGTGGCACTAAGGTTGAACCAAGCCTTGGAGCAATTTCTCCGCTGCTATGTCTCGGACCACCACGACAGTTGGTCTACCCTGTTGCCCTGGGCAGAGTTTGCCAGAAATTTTACTGTGAACTCTTCCACTCAGAGTTCTCCTTTCTTGGTTAACTCTGGGTTCCAACCCTCTGTTCTTCCTGAAACCTTCTGTGCACAAGCTATTCCAGCTCTGGATGAGCATTTGCAGGCACTTCGTTCCTCATGGGTTCGGGTACAGCATACCCTACATGGTTCAGTGCAGCGACAAAAAACAGGCAGGCTGACCGGAGACGTCTGCCAGCACCGACCTTCCAGGTTGGAGATAGTGTGGTTGTCGTCCGGTAATTTGCACCTCCAGGTCCCATGCAATAAACTGGCTCCTCGATTTGTTGGTCCCTTCAAGGTGTTGGGCAAGATCAACCCTGTGGCTTATGCGTTGGAACTGCCTGCCAATATGCGTATACACGTCTTTCATGTTTCCCTGTTAAAGCCCTTGGTCTGCAACGGTATACCTCCGCTCATGTCCGTCCTGCTCCCGTGATAGTTGCAGATCATGAGGAATATGAGGTCCAAAGTATTATGGACTCCCGTATGGTTAGAAGGCACTTACAGTATTTTATCCATTGGAAGGGATATGGTCCTGAGGAGTGCTCCTGGATTGCTGCTGCTGATATTCACACTCCTCTCCTGATGCGCAGATTCCATGCACGTTTCCCTGACAAACCTGGTCTGGTCCTTCGGAGGAGGGGTCTTTGAAGGGAGAGTACTGTCACAGTACCTTGTAGCACTGCCACTTGTGGCGATGCTCACTATGAAGCTCCGGCATCATTTCCACAAGTGGTTGGACGCATCACTGCCAGATGCGTCAACTGCAGACGTGAGGCTTCAAGCATGCTGCAGGCCTCTGTTTTATGTGTGTTTGTTTCCTGTAGTCTCCTCCTACCTACTTCTCCCTCTAAGCTGCTCCTCCTACCTACTTCCTGTGGAGGGGTCTAAACCAATAGTAATGTTTCATAATAAAATCAGCTCTAATTAATCATCATAGTATTTGGACTTTGGAGATGGTTATTTCAGTTATGTTAGAGTTATAGTTCAAGAGTAATTCAATGACAAAGTGTCCCCCTCCTGCCCCTTTTACTGATGTAACGCTGCTCAGCCAGATCAGAAGGGAGGTGCCCAGGTAGACTGCAGAAAGGGACAATCTTCAACTAAGATAAGGGAAAAAGCTGAAAAGCTTGTCAAGGGGGGCAGGGCTTTCATTGTTCTGATAGAACTGTAAGCTCTCACGAGCAGGGCCCTCTGATCCTCCTGTTCTACACATCTGATTGTACTATTTAATACCTCTGTATGTCTATTCCCCAATTGTACAGCGCTGCGGAATTAGTTGGCGCTATATAAATAAAGAATAATAATAATAATAATAGGAAGAATATTGTCCCTTGCTGTTATCTGTCTGGTCTATGGACTGCATTCCACATCTGAGAAGAGATTGCTTACACTAGGTAAAAGGGGCGGGAGGGGGAAACTTTGCTTGTGAATATCTCTCAAGCCATAAAGGTTTGAGAGATAAGACTTATAGCGTTCTTCATGTTTTTTTTAATGTCTACAAAATAAAATAAAGATAAAATGAAGTATTACTATCCCTTTAAAGGGCAGACTGAGTTCTGACTCAGTTACCCTTACGTTGTTGTTCTGAGCAGTTCATTTTCTAGTATTCCTGATTCCTGTGTATGATCCGGCTTGTCTGTCCATCCATTCTGGTGTTGACCTGTGGCTCTGTCTGACTATTCTCCTTGTGTGTTCCGATTTGGCTCAGATATCCTTTCTGGTGCAAACCTGTGGCTCTGGCAGACTACCCACTCCGTATATGACCTAGGCTTGTCTGACTACCCACTCTGGTGTTGACCTGGGGCTCTATCCACTGAGCATCCAGTATTCCATCGCTTCAGTGGATATCCTATCTGGTGCGAACCTGTGGCTCTGGCTGACTACCCACTCAGTGTGTGACTTTGGTTCGTCTGACTATCCTATCTGGTGCTCAATAGGAGGCTCTGTCCGTTCGTCAGTTTGTTGGTTCCGTTATTCAGACATCCTTCCTAGTACTGACCTGGGGCTCTAACAGACTCTTAGCTACTGACTGCAGGCTGAGTCAGTATCTCTTGGGCGTTACCTTACCAAAAGACTCCAGTGGGCTGAGGCCTAGTCTCGGACAGTGTGGTGCAGAGGTTGGGAGACTGCTATTCCTGATACAGTACTCACCATTTCCATCACCCACTGTGTGTATGTGTGTGTATATTATTTATATATATAGTCCAGATGGGAAGCACTCTCACTTACAACAATATTGCCGAATCAGGTAGGATCAACATACACATACAAGCATAAAGAATCAGCACACTCAGGATTTTTAAAGTGAAAAACCAAGTGTACTGTCAACGTTTCAATGTGGATAACACATTTTCATCAGAACCTGATCCACATTGAACTGACAATTTATTCCTAAAAGTTACCTGTTGGCAGCTTTCTTGTTGTGAGACTCCATTTCCTGCTTGCGGTGAAGCATCCCCTCCATCTGCTCTGAAGCCAATGGCTCAGGGATACTAAGTGGCAAAGTTGAGTATTGAATATTCATTGGAGAAATAACTGGCCTTGCTGGAAGTTGAGGTGAGGGAGGTGGGCTTCCATCCTTGGTAATAATGTCTCTCCTGACTTCATATGTTATGTCTGATTGTTCAAGACCCTAAAGAAAAGAAAAAGGTAATTTAAAAAAAAAATAATGATGTAGGTGAATACATGTAGTAGATAAAGTGCCGACACTATCTCAGGTAATACATATGCCTCAAATTTAGAGTGTCCTCTAGAAAGTCTCAGGCTAGTGAGTCAGGATTATTAACATACGGATATTATACTGAATCTGTTAAAGTAGGTCTGGAAGGTCAGACGTTCTGAAACAATGATCTCTAGAACCCCAGAGCACCAGGAAGTAGTACCAGGGTTTCCATGGAACAAACTGAAACAGGGGAACAAAACTAGGCTGGCAGACAGTGTATATGTGGTTCTACTACTACTAGTGAATAAGTGGAGGATTAAAGGGACAGCATTGCATAATATGGAATAAAATATATTGCATGGTTTATTTCAGAGTAAACAAATGTAGTCTCACTGCTGATATAATTTATTCAAATGTTATTAGTGGTCAAATTGCATTTTTTTAGTGTAGTAAGTCTATGGCCTGAAATTTTACAATGACACTTATTACAGCAGTCTAAGGAAGGATACCATCACTGTCAATACAGAGACTGCAGAGACAGTAGTGTCCCCATAAAATATGAGGCCAAGTAAGTAGTACACTAAAAAATGCAAGTTTGAGCTGCATTAACATTTAAGTCAACATGTCTCAGCAGTGTCACGAATGTTTGTTTTACTCAATGTGATAAACCCTGCAACAGAAACTTTTACACACATTTTACTGCAAGATTCCTCTTGCAATAAGCACTACAATAAGAAAAAGAATCTGGTAAATGTATCACAACAAAATCTATCAATTTAGTCTTACATTACCAATAACTATCATTAAAACAAATCTGATAATGATACTATGCCAACGCATAGGATGCTAGACACATCTGGCATCCAAGGGATTTCACTGCAACTATTCCACAGCATTTCATTTGCAACTAAAGGGTTGTACTGCAGCAAAGTGTCTGGAAGAACCACTTGGGTAGGAAATAAAAAAGTCCATAATTTTTGAAAAGCTCTGCTTCCTACTACTGGGGATTTTACTTCCAGGGATGCACATCATAGTACAACATAAAATAGTGCAACACAAAAGATGAATACAGAGTAGTATCCCTATATAATAATTCGTTAGGATGTTTGTCATGATGCGGTCATGCACAGTAGAGACTGCTGGCATTCGTGCAGTCTCTACTGCGCATGACTGCATCGCGTGAGTGAGGAGAAGAAAGACTGCATTGCGTGCAGCAGTGAGGTAGCGGCCTCTTAACACTTTGAGTGCCAGAAGGGTACGCAAAGCAATGCGTTGCGTACCCTTCTAGCACTCAAAGGGTTAACATTATCCGGATCTTGGCACGTGTACACGGGCTTTTACACTAGTACTTAATAAAGTAGAACTAGCCAGTGGGATATAGATACATAGGGCACGCATCTCATAAGCACTATTAGACATCTAGAAACCTCTGTTTTCCCAGACCCCCTCAACCAAGGAAAAAAAATTCCCAAAATGTCCCCCAATACTCTACCTCTTTTTCATATACCCTATCTTTTGTCAAAGTACACCCAGCCAGATTCTTGCAGCCCACTGAAATGAGAGGCTTATGTATAAAGCTAAAGTGTAGCAAATTTATAGGCAAACCAACTGCAGCAGTGAGGGGAAATAAAATAATTCTGTAACACCCATTGATTTAAATGTGGCTTTTACCCCCTTAAATGCTAGGTAAGTTTCCAATGAATTGCAATGTACTGCAAAAAAACTCAATTAAATCAATGGGAATTTGGGGTATAATTCAGTTTGTACCTTGGCTGCTCTTCTCGCTTTCCTCACCCTTGTTCTTCTTTATGGCAGTGTGTGATGTCACATATGTATTATGACCCTGCCCAGTTTCCTCCTCATATAGTTGGGGGACCCCAGTTTTAGGATCCTGCCTAGGGCCCTATGAAGTCTTAATCTGACTGAAGTAGAAAAAGACCAGAGAAATGCAACAAAACTGATAAAGGGAATGGAGGATATGAGTTATAAAGGGAAAATATCCAAACTGGGTTAGTTTACATTTGAGAGAAGTCTAAGGGGTGATATGATTACCATTTACAAATATATTATGAGGAGAGTACAAAAGAACTCTCTAAAAAAACAAAAACAAAACATTTACTCCATTAAGAAGAAAGGCACTTTTGAATAAAACAAATGCAGGGATCTTTACAGTAAGGGCAGTAACATTATGGAATTCTTTGCCTCGGAATGCTGCATTTGCAGACATGGTCCGTGCTTCCAGAAAAAGTGTTGGGATACCTTTCTAGCTCAGAACAATATTAAGAATTACGACTGTTTCAGCTCATATAGGATATTGATCCAGGTAAATATCAAACTGCCATTTGGAGCCAGGAGGGAGTTTTTTTTACCCTTTTTGAAATTGCTTCAATAGGGTTTTTATTGCCTTCCTCTCAAATCAACATGCGTGATATGGAGTGGACTGAACTTGATGGATGCAGGTCTTTTTTCAAACTCACCAACTATATTATTTCACCATGCCAAGGCCTCCCACTACTACAATTGCACAGATGCAGAACAAGATGCCAGAGGCAGAAATGGAGATCTGTGATCTTCATTGATGGGTGTTCAACATGAGGCCCATGAGCCAAAATGTGGCCCACCTAACCCCAGGGTGCAGCCCATGTGAGATAAAAAAAAATATTTATTTTACCTAATTAACTAGCACACATGAAATAGTAGACCAGTAAGACCCAACACCTCCTCAATATCAGTACTGTATTGTTCAAGAATAGTTATCTGCATGTCAGAGGTATGGATTGTGGTGCAGCATGTCATATTTATATAGCATCATATGTCGAATTTTGCTAGGGGGGCCACCATGTTGGAGTTATAGATTGTTGGGCAACATCACCATAGTGTATTTAGCCCCACATACACTGCCTGACACCCCCAGTCTTCTTCCATTGTCCAGCCAGTGCACATGGGGATTTGTGGCAAGCAGTAGGCAAGGGCAAATGCTGGAGAGAGTCAGACAGTGTACATGGGAATCTGTGGCTACCAGTGGGCAAGGAAATAAGCCTGGGGGGGCAGGTAGTAGCCACAATTCCCCATGGATGCTGTCTGACCCCCAGCCTTGTTCCCTTGGGAGTGCACAAAATATATAATATATGATACAAAGTTAAGGGGACATTTGTGTAGTGCTTGGCGCACTTTTTTTTTTTTTTTTTTAAACTCTGAGTGCCACAGGGGTGAGCAATGCACATGAGTGACGCTGTCCATGGTGCTGAAAGTGTTCTCTCCGTTCCCCTAGTGACCAAGTGGGGAGGCAGAGAGAATGCTCAAACTACAGAATTGACGTAGTATTGGTGATGTGTGAAGGGAGGGCATCCCTTCTACATTGACAGCACTTTAACAATCCTGTATGCTACTAGGGACAAGTATAAATTTTATTGAATATGTCAATGTGTGCACTTCAAAATGTCGAAGTGTTTCGAACACTGACAAAATCATATCGCCACAGATTCGACCTTTAGTGAATCTAGTCCCAGGTTGCATAATCTGCCCATTTCTCTCCATTCTTTGGGTGCATGAGACCATTACATTCATGCAAATCAGAGGAAGCAACAGTCAAACAAAGTTCATAGTATTTCTTAGGAACAGTGTCAGATCTGTGAATCGAGAATTGTCCAAAAAAACATTAACAGCATTTATTTAAATCATAACAAAATTAAAATGTTACCTGGTTATCAGACAAGCTGTCATCTAACCTTCGTGTATCTGTTGATGGCTGTTAAATAAAGAAATACATTAAGGAGAATAAAAGCCACAGAGTAAAAATGTTGCTGTTACGACACTAGATTGCTGCATTTTGACCTTTAAAGTGGTTCTTAAAACAGAACTATCACTCAAATCAAAGTGCACCCAACTCATTATGCACATAGAGATACGCATATCCATATTAGTATTATGCTAAATAAGTCCATCATTATTGATAAATCCAACTTGTTCTGGCAGGCATCTTGCTGTAGCTGCATCTGTGTGCCTACACTATCAATCACTTCCTGTAACTTAAGGCATAGTGCAACTCCCCCTCACCAATCCTGGAGGAGACCAGAACCGACAGCGCAGGCGCACAGATGTCTGTTTGGCAAGCTGTCTCTGCTGATGCCTGCTTGTGCATCTTGGAACAAGTTGGATTTCTCAATAATGCCAGATGTATTCAGGATAATACTAGCATTGTTATGTGAATAATGATTTGGGGGGCACTTTAATGTGAGTTATAGTTCTGCTTTAATTAGTTTATCAGACAGCTGTCAGTTATTTCTATTTACAGATTTTGTTTAATTTGATTTGTTCTAGTACACTTAACATTTTGAACTTTAATACAAAAAACTGCAGATATAAAGCAAAAAAAAAAAAAAAAATAATAAAAATGTTGTATGTTGGACACCTACTTGGTAAACAAATTAAAAGCAACATATTCATATGGAATAGTTCCCCTTTAACTGAGTGGGGATTACAAACACATTGCAAAGCAATCTGTTGCTCATCCTCTGCCACTCAAAAGGTTTAACAGAAAGGGACATGAAAAATAAAGTGCAGTGCTCTGCTACTGCACTTCAAATATCAACTTAGGAAGAAAACACACAATAAGTAACAGGAAATGACTCAAGATGCATTGAGGCGACCAGAGGAGGCAAAACCTGAAGAATTCTCAAGTACTGAAATCCAGCTTTCACTGTGGCCACAATCTGAGCACACACACACAGGCTATGGTCAAAAGGAGCTTTAAAAGTGCTCACTACTGGGAGATGCAAAGGACTCCTAGAACTAAGCAGGGACATATTACTATCCTTGAGAAGGTTCTCACATTCTGTTGAAATCATGGGAAGGGCTCTCACTATCTATGCCTAATGTAATTCAGACAGTATTCAGTTTTCACATACACACTAAAAACAATAGACTTATCAGACTTAAAATTCTGATCAGCAAATAAAAGCTTTTGCAGATGCCATGCTGATTGTAGGTCTCCCTTTTTGATAGCTCTCCTTTTTCTCTCTACCTCACCACCTGCTCCCTTGATCCTAATACCAGTGATGTCGAATGTTTTTTGGCCTGAGCGCCCAGTTTTCTGCAGGCGCCTAGTTTAGCGAATCAAAATGCCAGTACTGAAAATTTAACATGGAAACGTGGTTTCTTTGGCTTAAACACATATGAAAAGAATGATATACTCCCACTAGTGAAACTGAAAATTCCCTTTTATTTAAATGGGGTTTCTAACCCCTTAAATACTAGAGAAATTCAACAACACATTGATTTGCAATGTGTTGCAGATCTCTCTAGCTTTCAAGCAGTTAAAAGCCCCATTTAATGCAATGGGAATTGCTTTATAATTGCAGTAATGTACAACTGCAGTTATTGTGTATTGCTCTGCATTATATTGCCGTGATGGTCCCAAACAAATGGTGTGCCTAAGAGACTTTAAGCAAGTATTTGTACACAGAAAATATTATGGAATTCCAGTAATGAATACATGCACACACACACACAAAAAAAAAAGTTAATGCCGGATCTGGAGTAAATCATACATAGGAATTGTCTGACCTGTTGATTGGGTCTTGTAAGTTTTAAATGTCAGTCTGTGAACCCAGCTTGTTTCACAGCCCCCTCAAAGTCAAACCAAAAGAAAAACCCCCATCAACAGGAAAAGCCACCTCCCCTAAAAAAAACAAAAAACATTATACACCTGTACCAAATACCTACAAAACAATCAACCCAAATCAAAGCTGACGTCCCTCACACAGACACACAATTATTCAGGTCCTAGATGCCTGCAGCTCTACTTAGCCTCCTATCTCTTCGCTGTTCATCTGAACTCACACTAGCAGCCTCATGTATATCACTCTGCTTATTCTCTTCCACAAGCTGGCCTGTTCTCATGCAATTGCAAGTATTCTCTGCTGATGTTTAGCGATATGGCCCAACTTCTATCCTTACCAACGACATCATTCCTGTGTGTCTGTAGACGGTGTTGAACCATGATATACTTTATGTGGTATCAACCACACAGAAAGGTCTATGTTAAGAGGAGAATCCGGCATGCATTATTAGAACATTAGAAGTTGCACAATTCTCAACTAGCAGAACACATATGAAAACTAGACCAACCACTTGTGCCAGTCCTCTCCTGCATGTCACCATGAAGGCCTCTGCATCTCAGTGGTGGCACGCATGCTATAGGTTCTCCATCACTTATACCATCCCATCTTCTTAAGCCTTAGTTCGCATGCTAACTTGCGTCTTCAGCTCCCTATCCTTTGCCATCTTGCCCTCATCTTTCAAACATTAAATAGTATCTCCGATCTTAAAGCAAAGCTCATTACACCCAACTTCCCCATCCAATTACTGCCACATATCACTCTTGCCCTTTGCTGACAAACATCTTGAGTGGCTAGTCTACTCTTGTCTGCTTACCTTTTCCCATAACACTCTAGACCCACAGCAGATTGGCTTTTGGCCCACTTTCTCTATGCAAACTGCCCTTAAAAAGTTACAAATGATCTCCATATGCAGATGCCAATGGGCATTTCTCTTATCCTACTTGACCTATCTGCTGCATTCGACACAGTTGACCATACACTTCTCTCCCAGGTTTTCCAATCTGTTGGCAAATGTGGCTGGCACATTCCTGGTTCTTATCCTATTTCTCTGAACAATTTTCCTCTGCATCATATGCCAACACCTCTTCACCTAATATCCACATCTCAGTAGATGTACGCCAAGGCTCTCTTCTACAAAGCCTTCTCTTCTCTCTGTATATCCTTTCTATGGGGCAACTGGTAAAGACCTTAAACTTAATATGTCTAAGACTGAGCAAATGTGTGATGGGAGGACCACATAACCTCCTTACACAGGTGCTCCACAGAGGCTTGGTTCTTACAGGCCTAGGAATCACCCATCTCTTTTGTGGAATGAGCTATGACCCTGCAGGACACTGGCTTCTGCATGAGAACATTAGCCTAGTGAATGTTTGCCTATGTGTGATGAATGTAGTACTAGCACATAACCAGACCTGAAATATGAAGTTCTTGCTCTTATCTGTTAGATGGAGCAGGACAAAGAGAAGGAAGAACAATTTCCTGGTTAATATGAAACTCAGTAAAAAACTGTGAGAAATCCTACAGCCAGAAAAGGGAGTTTACAGGACAAGGAACAATGTTTGTCAACCCACCAGACAGACACATCCACCAGCAGAAAAGCCACCTTAAAAGTCAAGAAGCGAAGGGAAACAGAAGAAAGGCTCAAAAGCAGCCTTCTAGGGCACTCCCAAAACCAAGTTCAAATCTCATGGAAGAGTGGGATCTCAAAAAATATCTGCCATATTACTCTAGAAATGCAGAGAGGGAGCAGACATCTGAACTTTAGTAGAGCTAAGACCAAACCGTTTCTGAAAACTGCCCTTACAAAATACTTAGACACCAGTTAGACAAAAGGGCTGAAGCCACGACCCCTGGTCTTCACATCACAAAGAAAACTAAGACCATACCATGTTACTCCTTGGGAGAAAACAGGCTTAGAAGCCATCTCCAAAGCGACAATGAGAAGCAGAGAAACCTTTATTCCTCAGGACATAGAGGACCCAGAGTCAGGAGGTCCAGAAGCAGAGAGTCAAAACTGGGCTGCAGGGAGAGTGTGAATCAGTCTGAAAACAGGCCTGATGGGGCCATAATGATGTAATCAGAATGACACAAGCCCACTCCCCTTTGACTTTCCTCATTACCCCAATTACACTGTAGGAATAATGCATGCCAGGGGAAACTTCCACAGAATGGCCATATTCTCAACCACAAGGACGAGTAGGTCCCAGGATCTAGGAGACCTCTCTGTTCAAGCAGGAAGTTATGACATTCAGTCAGATGAGCCAACAGGCACACTATGGAATCAATGACAGTCTGGTTGAGCTCCTAATTGCCAGTATCCAGATGCGCACAATTGAGAAAGTCTGCCACCATGTTGATTACCCCTTGAATGTGATCGCAGAAGAGCCGTCAAGGGAGCCTCTGCCCACATGATTATGAGACAAGATAAGGAACACAGTGCTGTGTTCTTGGTCCCTCCTGGAGGGACTGAGATCAGTGCAGCAGAGATAGGCAAATCTCATAGAGCTCCAGTGCACTGATGGACAAAAGATTTAAGATCTTAACCCCTTAAGAACTAATGATGTGCCAGGACTGTCACGGTGGTTTGGCACTTAACGACCAGTGACGATCCTGGCATGTCATGGAATTCTGGAGTCCCCAAGCAGCGTTCATCCATTTTATTTAAAAAAGTGCCCTGTGGTCCTTAACTGCCGGCCGGGCGGCTGGTTGTTAAGGGGTTAGAGACCCTGAGCTGCCTCTGCTGCCTGTCAGGCTGGTATCCATTGTTATTATCACCCAATTTAGAATGGCCAGCAGCCGTCCTAATGAGAGATGGGACATCTGAAGCCACCAACAAAGATCTGATTTCATCCAGATGGACAAAGACATGACACAGGAGAGAGGACACTCTTGCATGGACAAATTAGAGCTGCAGTTGACTTGAATGGAAAAGAGGAAATGAGACCACCTCCAAGTCAGAAACCAGGTACCGCAGTACCTCATGGTACTGCTGTACCATTACTGACTGATATTAAAGGGATAGTAATACTTCGTTTTAACTTTATTTTATTTTGTAGGCATTAAAAAAACATGAAGAATGATATAAGTCTTATCTCTCAAACCTTTATGGTTTATGAGATATTCACAAGCAAAGTTTCCCCCTCCCGCCCCTTTTGCCTACTGTAAACAATCTCTTCTCAGATGTGGAATGCAGTCCATAGACTGGACAGATAACAGAAGGGGACACTCTTATTCCTATGAAACAATGAAATCCCTGCCCCCCTTGACAAGCTTTTCAGGTTTTTCCCTTATCTTAATTGAAGATTGTCCCTCTCTGCAGTCTACCTGGGCACCTCCCTTTTGCTCTAGCTGAACAGTGTGACATCAGTAAAAGGGGAGGGAGGGGGACACTTTGTCATTGAATTACTCTGGAACTACAACTCTGACAGAACTGAAATAACACTCTCCAAAGTCCAAATACTATGATGATTAATTAGAGCTGTTTTTATTATGAAACATTACTATCCCTGAGACACCTACAGAGACAACAATACAATCTTGTTTCCTGGCAGAAAGAACAGTCCCTGAAGATTGTCGAATCACATACCGAGAAAGGGACGGAACCAGAGATCATATCTTGAAATTGAGGACACAACTTTGTAGTTCCAGGAAGGACACACCCAAGTCTGAATCTAAAGATGCAGAGCCTCTTCCGAAGTAGCATTTAATAAAATGTTGTCCAGCTAGGGAATAAAAGAAACCTTAGATTGGATGAGAGCCACCAAAACAGTCAAAACGTTTGTAAATCCATATGGAGCAGGTGCAAATCCAGAAGGAAAGGTGTCAGACAGAAAATGATGGTCTTGAAAGGCAAACCACAGGAAGTCCAGATGATCTGCTTGGCTGGGAATATATGCAGATAACTGTCCTTTATGTCTAGAAGTCTAAAAACTCTGATGAACACACAGTGGCTATAACTGACTGCAAAGACTCCATACTGAACCAGGTACTAACAACAAGACAGTCAATAAACTTTGAGTCCAAAATAGGATGATAGCAGTCTTTTTGGGAACTATGAAAACTCTCGAAGTGATTCTGGCAAACCTTTCCTGAGAATGAACAGCCAGCAAGGCATGCATATCTGAGGGAAGAAACTGTGTCTAGAAACAGAATGCCTCACACCGGATTGAGAGGAACTCTGACATGACGATACAATGAGAAGGAAGGAAGGAAGGAACTTGAAATCTACATGGTGCCCTTCCAAGATCACCCACAAAATCCACTGATCCATAAGAGTGTGAGACCATGAATTGTGAAAAAGACATAGACGACCTCACATTACACCTAAGGGGAACCAAACCCCTGTGAGGCATGCAGAGGTAGACTTGTCAGCTGGGGGCTCCTGGGAAAGCTTCTTGCTTGTCCTGGCCTGTTTGGGGAAGAATGTACTTGGACAAACACACACTGATCTGCACCACTGCTGAATAAAGTTCCTATTAACTATCAGTGACTACAGAACATGGTAAAATCAAACGAAATGTATTAAATAAAATATAAAAATCCTGCAATGACAGTATATTCAAAAGACCATGGAGGTAAGACTTGCAGAGTGGGAAACAAAAAGTTAGGGCTGGTAAAGTCGATCAATGCGTTTCGCAACAAATCGGTACTTCATCTTGATCAAAAGCCTTTGTAAGAGTCGACACGCTGGATGCATGAGCATACTGAGGAGGAGGAAGAGGGGGAAATGCAATCCTGTGTCTTTGGTGTAAAGAAGGAATGTTTGTGAGTAACCTGAGGCAATAAAGCATTTGTTAAGCCCAGTGGCATGGCTAATAAGCTTCTTCAGCTGAATTTTGGGCCAAACAACTGCTTGCCCATGAATGGAAGGGACACCAAGAAGTTTTTAGAAAATGGGTCACCTGACCAGATCTTCAGCTACAGAGTACAATGCATGGCAACAGAAGATATTGGAGCCTTCCCAGTACATTTCAGTGAGATAAGGGATAGCCTTGAGGATCAACAGATAGCCAACCTATCCTCCTCTTATGGCATTGTCTGAATGGACAGCATTCAAAAGCTTGATCCCCTCAACCTGCAATGACCCTAGTCACCCTACAAATTCAAAATTCGATTTCAAGAGAGAATTTCAGGTGCATATCTGCCTGGTCCTTCAACAGGACCACCACCACATCTAAAAGTGGAAAAGCTATAAGTTTAGAAAAGTGAGAATTTGGAGGGTCTACTGCTGGGGGATAACCCACTGTACTAAAGAATCAGCAGAGAAGAGATATAAAAGAAAAACAAAAGTCTCTTATCAGACATCTTCCACTACTCCAGAAGCACCTGGTCTAGGGAATGGTGGGAAGAAAAAATAGTGGCCTCTTGTTTTAGCCTTTTAAATATATCAGGCGAATGAAGCACCGGATACTGAGGCCTCCGAGAACTTCAGGGTTTTTAGAACAGCTTAGATAAGACCCTAAGGAGCAGACCCAGGGCCTTCCTCAAACGAATCCCCATGGAGTGAAAGCTGAAACCAAATCATCCTAATCAGATTTCCCCTTCCTCAGCTAAGAAAACCCCTTGCAGGGAAGAATTCTAGCCCTGAAAAGTGTATGTAATGCCTTTTAGAGGGAACAAGACAGTTCAAGACTCAAGGATCCCTTGATCAAGGTCTTAAACCACAAAGGTACTTGTTCAATAGAGGAGTTCAGCAGAAGCTGTGTAGAGCACAAGTACCTGAAAAGTCAGGCAAGGAGGGAGAAACCAGCCTATTGTTTTGCAAGAAAATATTAAGAGGATATGAAACATTCCATGAGGCCTAGGGGAAAAACAGACCTTATGGGAAACATAGTTCCATATTTCCCTCAAATAATGGCAGTGGAACTTCAGCTGCTGCAAAATAATGCCGCTGTGTGTGTGTGTGTGTGTGTGTGTGTGTGTGTGTGTGTGTGTGTGTGGAATCCACCTAGTGAACCTGAAAACACAATAGTACTGTGAGTACCATCCGATATGGCAATCGAGCATTGCAAAGTCTTGAAAGAAATTACCTCTGGAGAGGAGGAGGGGGGTGATAGGACAAATAGAAAAGTGCAGATCTAGCAATGTTGACACAGTCTTCATCAAAGGGCCTGTGCACTCTAAATACTGGAGACAACAGCTGATTGAGTCAATAGCCTGTACCTCCAGAACATTGATTAGAAAACGCTTTTCTGGTCCAAAGACTCTGAGCTGTCAGGGGATACAGGGTTGCCTCCAACAGCCCATCAGATTGGTGTGTGTGATGATCACCATCCTCTCTGGGAAGAGAAATGGATGTCCAAGAGTTAGACTGGACTGCTGGAGCCACCAGCGAAGATAGCCCTTTTTCCATGAAGACAGAGAAGTGGCATGAGACAGATGAGAGCTATCAAAGTGGCTGAGGAACTTCAAGCTCGGAATAGGGTGGCAGTCACCTTCCAGTATTTTTGTAGTTAGCAAATAAGAGTAGAATCTGGTGAAGCAATCCTGGGATGGGACAGGAAACAACACCTGCTCTGCTAGCAGGAAGTACACTGCAAACTGGATCCAGAAGAACTCTGGACAGTAAGCAACCATGAGGAAGAAGGGATTTGAAGTCTATGGGGTACCCTTCCAAAAGGACACACAAAATCCATTGGTTCATGACTGAAGACTCAAATGCATCTCAATAGAGACAGAGGTGCCTCCCAAAGAGCAGAAAGATCAGCTTGGTACATGTACAGAATATATGGGCCTTTAACTTGTAACTGGGAAGATTGAATAACCTGACCCAAGATTGTGCAGCCTGTGATTTCCCCAAAGACAGGTCATTCACATTGGAAATTTTGACATGTCTAAGGTATATCCTTTTTAAGGAGTGTAAAAACGTGGAAGCAATGGCGTTATGCCCAATTTTAGATTTGGTAATCTGAAACACATAGAAGACATAAGAACATTTTAGTTGCTAGCTGGAAAGGAACAGCATAGAAAGAGAAAATGCGAAGGGAAGATCTTGGGAGTCCAACAAGAGAAACTTCTCTCCCCAGGGCCACCACTACAATACATTGCTAACATACAAAACACCAGACAAAAATAGGATTTTAGTCTTACCTGTTAAATCCTTTTCACTTAGTCCATACAGGTCACTGGTACTCTGGGAGGCGTAAGTCCCCTTTAATAGGCAGGAACAACTATGCAAATGATTTGCAAGGGGCGGAGCCTCCCCTCTTACTTAAGCCACCTTCTGGCCAGAGCCACTTAGATTGATTTGAGACCCTAAAACTGACCTCAGGTAAGCAAAAAGAAAGACTCCTGTGAGCATGCCCCAACGGTCTCCCACTGAATGCCACAGGAGAGCCAAGACTGGTCCCTTGACAGGGTGGGAGACCAGTGACCTGTATGGACTAAGTGAAAAGGATTTAACAGGTAAGACTAAAATCCTGTTTTCACTGTCGTCCAATATAGGTCACTGGTACTCTGGGATGTACAAACATTGAGCTGACCCAGAGGCGGGAAGTAAGGCAAGGACCAGGCGCAAGGCCCAAGTCACTAGAACTGCTATGAACCAGTTAATTACATAGCCCAAACTGTAAGTGTCAACGGACACCAACCAAGGGAAACAATCCCTGAACTAACACAGCACACGGAACCAGAGCCAACCGGGCTCAACAGCAAGGAAGCACTAAGGATCACAGAGCGGAAGACCTAAACAGGCAAAACTGCCTCCAGGACCTTCCTACCAAAACTGGCATCAGCCGAAGCCAGTACATCAACTCGATAGTGCTTAGAAAATGTGTGCACAGAGGACCAAGTGGCCGCTCTGCACAGTTGATCAGCAGATGCCTGATTCTTGTAGGCCCAAGAGGCCCCAATAGATCTGGTGGAATGGGCAGTCACCCTGAAGGGAACGTGCTTATTCCTTAACGTATAAGCTTCACGGATGGTAGCCTTAATCCAAGATGCAATAGTTACCTTGGCAGCCGGTCTCCCTGCCCTAGGCCCCTCAGGAATGACGAACAGAGCGTCAGACTTCCTGATAGACTCGGTGCGATGAACATAAAACTTAAGGCAACGCACCACATCCAACAAATGGAGATCTCGTTCCTTGTCAGATGAAGGATTAGGGCAGAAAGAGGGAACCACAATCTCCTGATTGATGTGAAACTCGGACACAACCTTGGGTAAGAATTCCTTGGTAGTGCGAAGCACAGCCTTATCCTTGTGGAACACCAGGTAAGGAAGTTTACAAGACAAAGCCTGTAACTCTGCTACCCGGCGAACTGAAACAATAGCCAAAAGGAAGGCCATCTTCCAAGTCAAGAGACGTAATGGAATGGAAGCCAAGGATTCAAACGGTGGTCGCTGGAGAACTCCCAGCACCAAGTTGAGGTCCCACTGGGGAGCAGGACACTTGAAGGCAGGTCGAACATGAGTCACACTTTGAAAGAAAACTTTCACATCAGGAAGGATAGCGATCCTTTCCTGGAAAAACACAGACAAGGCAGAAGTCTGAACTTTGAGGGAACTCAGACTGAGCCCCTTATCCACACCGTCCTGCAAGAAGGCCAGGACAGTGGGAAGATGAAACTCAAGGGATAACTTCTTATCAGTGCACCATGCAACGAAGGTTGACCATATGCGATGATAGATCTTGGAGGACACAGGCTTACGAGCACTAAGCATAGTCGACACCACAGAAGGAGAAAATCCTTTCTTTGCTAGAATCGAGGATTCAACCGCCATGCCATCAAATGGAGAGAGTGAACATCCTCCTTCCACAGATAACCCTGGAGAAGTAGGTCCGGATGGGCAGGGAGCGGGATCGGATCCGACACTGACATGGCCATCAACTCCGGATACCAGGACTGGCGAGGCCAGTTTGGAGCGATCAGGATGACAGGACAACGCTCCTGCTTCAACTTCTGGATAACTCTGATCAATAGAGGAAGAGGAGGGAAGATGTAAGCCAGGGAGAAATCCCAAGGGATCGACAAGGCATCCACTGCTATAGCAAGGGAGTCCCTCAACCGGGAGCAAAACACCGGAACCTTCCTGTTGTGTCTGGTAGCCATCAGGTCCACCACAGGCATCCTCCACCGCTGGGTGAGCATGTGAAACACCTCTGGATGAAGAGCCCATTCTCCGCTGTCGACGGTGTGACGACTGAGGAAGTCTGCCATGACGTTGTCCACGCCTGGAATATGAACTGCAGAGATGACAGGCACGTGATCTTCTGCCCAAGACAAAATATCCTTGACCTCCCACCAGGCGGAACCGCTTCTTGTGCCGCCTTGCCTGTTGATGTAAGCCACCGCCGTGGCGTTGTCGGACTCCACTCTGATCGGACGACCGGTCAGTTGAGACTCCCAGTGCCTCAGGGCAAGCCGGACAGCTCGAAGTTCCAGAACATTGATGGAGAGAAGGGATTCCTCCAGACCCCATTTCCCCTGAGCACTGAAGCGACCCCAGACTGCACCCCAGCCCCGAAGGCTGGCATCCGTAGTGACTGTGGTCCAAGGAGGAACTAGAAAGGATCTCCCTTTCAGGAGATGAGAGAGATCTAACCACCAGTGCAGACTCGACTCGACATGAGGAGGTAGAGAAACGGACAGATGTTGATGATCTGGATGATTCCTGCACGTCTGGATCACAAATCTCTGAAGTTCCCTGGAGTGGGCCATGGCAAATGGTACTGCTTCGATCGTGGAAATGAACTTCCCCACTAAAGACGACAACTTCGGTACCGGAATTTCGTCCATGTCCAGAATCCCAGCCACTCTGACGGCTATCTGGTGAGCCACATCCTCTGGAAGAAACACCATGCATTGGCGAGTGTCGAACAGGAGACCCAGGAACAGAAGCCTCTGAGATGGAACCAAGTCCGACTTGTCCAGATTCAGGATCCAGCCATGACGGTTCAGAGTGTGCATGCACTTCTGTAATTGCTGACGGAGAAGCTCCGCTGAGGAGGCTTTCAGTAGGAGATCGTCCATGTATGGGGTCACTCTGATCCCATCCTGATGAAGCACCGCTATCAAGGAGCCTAACACCCTCTGGAAGACCTGAGGGGCTGAAGTCAGCCCAAAGGGGAGCGCTGCAAACTGTAAGTGTCCCCTGTGGCAGGCAATCCTGAGATACCGCCTGCTCTCTGGATGAATAGGGATGTGAAGATAAGCATCCTGAAGGTCCAGGGAGGCAAGGAACTCCCCTGGAGACATTGCTGCAATCACAGAGCGCAGGGACTCCTGGCGGAAGTGGGAAGTCACCACATAGGCATTGAGATCTTTGAGATCCAAAATGGGACGAGCCCCTCCGTCCTTTTTGGCTACCACAAACAGGTTGGAATAGAATCCTGAACCTGTGTCCCCCTGAGGAACCGCCTCCAGGACCTCTTTGTCCAAGAGATCCTGAATAGCGTCGTCGAACAGACGCCTTTTTGTGGGTTCCTGAGAAGGACGAGTAAAATGGAACCGAAAAGGAGGAAGGGAGGAGAAAGGGATCCTGTATCCCTCCGACATCACCTGAAGAACCCATGGGTCCGCTACTGACTCCTCCCAAATCCGGCGAAAGATGTGGAGACGTCCACCTACAGCCGGATGCGGACCCGGGTTCGGCGAGTCATGCCGAAGCAGTCTTGGAGGTCTTGGCCTTGGGGGCCACTTTGGGCTTCCAAGACTGTTTGGGCTTGGAGGAGGAGCGCGTAGTGGGAGGACCCGTTTGGGCCGAGGAGCGTGTCTCAGTCTGAAAGGAACGAAAGGACCGATTGCGTTTGGCTGGAAACTTTTTCTTAAAGACTGAGGGTAGAAGAGTACTTTTACCGCCAGTAGCCTCACTGATCATTTCTTTGAGTTCAGACCCAAAAAGCAAATTCCCCTGAAAGGGCAAGGAAAGCAAGGCTTTCTTAGAGGCTGTATCAGCAGACCAAATTTTCAGCCAAAGGGCGCATCTAGCCACCACAGAAGAAGTGGAGGCCCTCGCCATCATGCGCACAGCATCAAAAGCAGCGTCAGCAACATAGTTCTGAGCTTCAGTGATATTAGCAAGAAGCTGCAACTGTTCAGATACTGGTGCATCCTGGCGAACTGCTTCAGTCAGTCGTTCAGTCCAGGCCGCAATGGCTCTATTAACCCATGACACAGCAAAGGTTGGACGCATGGCAGTGCGAATGGAGGCAAAAATAGATTTAAGAGAAAGCTCTAGCTTTTTATCCGTCCAATCCTGCAGGGCAGAGGCATCAGAGACAGCCAAAGCGGTAGACTTGGATAGTCTAGAAACAGGAGCATCCACCTTGGGAGGATGAACCCATTTTGCCAGCTCAGCCTCAGGAAAAGGGTAAAGTTTAGCAAACTTTTTAGAGACAGAGGAAGATCTATCAGGATTCTTCCATGCCTCAGAGACCAGACGGGCAAGAGTAGGGTTAGTTGGAAAACAAACAACTGGCTTAGATGGCTTTTTCTGAAAAACATCAGTAGGATCATAAGTGGATTCCTGAGTCAGAGGAAGGTTGAGCGTATTCAGAACCGCTCTGATCAGACCCTCAGCCGAGACTTCAGGGTCACACTTATAGGGGTCCCCAATGGACCTGTTAGATTCAATAACAGTACGTTCCTCAGCATCAGAATCCTGTAAGAGTTCTTCTTCAGAAGAATCAGTTACATCAGGAGCCCCCTGTGGCTTAGGCAGGGAGGTCCTGATGGTAGAGGGGGTCTGCCAGACCTGGAGAGCCCCCTGTATCTGAGAGGGAAAGAGTTGAAGCGTGGATCTGAGATCCCTAGTGGCAGCTTTAAACTCCCTCACCCAAGATGGCTCAATAGCGTGGCTGGAAAGCCCAGGGTTGCTATCTTGACCAGTACAATTAGGGCATAGATCCCCCACATTATCGCTAGACAGCCCAATGTGGCAAGAGGAGCAAAACGCCATGGGGGTAGCAGACCCCCCATCCTCCTTAGACTTGGGTCTAGCCCCTAGCTCCAGTGAAGTAGACATGCTCACAGCGTCAATATACCCCACTAATAACACTATCACCCAGAAAAAGTGTAAAGTGATTAAAGTTTCACCCCAGAAATGTCTAAATTCGGACTTATCTGGCCAGCGAAGGGTTAATCTGTAGAGGAGAGAGAAGGCTCGGTCCCTGCGTAGTGTACTCGCATAGGAAAAGTACCACAAAATGGTGGCCATCATGACAGCCAATCAGAAACAAGCGCGAACCAGGCGCTCATGGGAAATGTAGTTTTCCCCATAGAAGTACCCTAAACAGTGCCTGAAGCCCCCCTGAACACCCCACATAAATAAAACACAATCCGGATGATAGAGCAGGAGCCTAGCAGTAAAATGAGCCCTCTCTGGAGTTGCTGTGACAAGCGGTTCCAAAGATATGTCCCACACTGTGAATTCCCATAGAGAGTAAAGGAGCCATTGCGTCTGAGCGGGAAAAGCCGCGCTTAAAGGCGCGGAACTCAATTTTTAATAAAGTTTAAAGGGATAGTAATACTTCGTTTTAACTTTATTTTATTTTGTAGGCATTAAAAAACATGAAGTATGATATAAGTCTTATCTCTCAAACCTTTATGGTTTATGAGATATTCACAAGCAAAGTTCCCCTCCCCGCCCATTTTACCTAGTGTAAGCCATCTCTTCTCAGATGTGAGTCTGGTTGTATGACAGTACAGATAACAGGAGGGGACAATTTTCTTTGTATGAAAACAATGAAAGCCCTTCCCCCCTTGACAAGTTTTTCAGCTTTTTCCATTATCTTAATTGAAGATTGTCCCTCTCTGCAGTCTACCTGGGCATCTCCCTTCTGATCTGGTTGAACAGATGGGGGATACTTTGTTTGTGAATATCTCTTAAACCATAAAGGTTTCAGAGATAATACTTATGTCATTCTTCATGTTTTTTTAATACCTACAAAATAAAATAAAGTTAAAATGAAGTATTACTATCCCTTTAAGAAAACGTTAAAAAGTGCTCAAACAAGAATAAAACACATAAGAAACATAAGTAAACGAATATCCCAAGCTCCAAAACCCAGAGAATATCACAGAAATTGCATAAACATTAAAAATGCAATAAAAACACCCTATGAGTGCTGGAGTGTATTGAAAACTCCCAAATACAAGCCCATCAAAGGGACACTGTGGGGACAAGTGGACCTTCAGCACTCAATGGGTGACTCACCTTTCTTGCAGGACTTCTGTCTTCAGGTGACCATGATGAATAAGGAATAACCCAGAGGTAAATTCCTCAGTAGGGAAGCTGCTCAACACAAGCTGTTCCCTCTTCAGGGCATAAGGTCCACAGGAATCCCTGGAAGCTGCACCAGCCACTTTAGAGAGGGCAATTCACAGCCATGGTCACCCTCCTAATGGTGGTATTCCATATTTGAAAAAAAAATAATAAAACACTAAGATGCATAGATGTTCTTCTACCTGGTGTGCAAGGCACTCCAGGAACAAATCAATCTAAGTGGCTCTGGCCAGAAGGTGGCTTAAGTAAGAGGGGAGGCTCCGCCCCTTGCAAATCATTTGCATAGTTGTTCCTGCCTATTAAAGCGGACTTATGCCTCCCAGAGTACCAGTGACCTGTATTGGACGACAGTGAAATAACCGTTCCTGCACCCACAAAGCCCTTAAGCTCCACTAACACATTCTTGCTCACAGACCCTAAATCTTAATATCAACTACTGAAACCTACAAAAATCCAGTACTCAACTCCTGTACCTGAACCAGATCCTCTGGATTCATGTACCCCATATACTAGACCATCACTTTATATTCACTGCCACACATAGACCATCCTCACACTCAGCAGGCAGTGGCCCTTGAGAACAGTCCACCCAAAATTCATGAATCCCCAAAGCCCTCAGCAGCCTCAGGTCTGGTGGAGGCTCAGAGGCCTGCTACACAAACTCGTACATAACACCTACATACTAAAAAAAACAGAGCTCGACACCTCAAAGGAATCTAAACTTAAATCTATAGAGGCACGACCCCCTTACCTGTCCTGCCATTGCCTCACACCTGACAACAATTCTAACAAATACATCCCCAATATCTCATTAGAACAGTGCAAGCAGTGGTTAAGGAAAATATGTACATGACACAAAATCTCAGGTATAATACGCACCTGTCTATAATACGTAGGTATAAATTAAACCCAAGGTTTTGGGGAAAACAAAAGTACCTATGTATAATACACACCACTGTTTTCCCTCCCTCTACCCACCCTCCCTTCTCCCACCTCAATAAGCTCCCACCTTCCCCTCACGCTACTCACCCCATCCTGGGGCATCTGGGATATCTGTACCTTGGGCGGCATGCTTGTATTTTCTGTCCGCTTCCTGCATCCTCCCTGTGAGGACCTGCATTAATTCAAGATAATGGTAGTGCCCTTTGAGGACCTGAAGGTCCTTGCTTGGCACTATCGTAGATGCAATGCATAGATCTCTGCTCACTGAAAATATAGTAGTGCCTGGCAAGGACTTTCAGGTTCTCAAAGAGCACTACTATTCTACCAGAGGGATGAGAAGAGTGAGTGGCAAGTGCAAGCATATTGTCCACTGCATAGATGTCCCAGATGCCTCTGGAGGGAGTGAGTAGAAGGAGGGGAAGGTGGAAGCATATTGCGGTGGAGGGAGGGGAGCAGACCTGAAAAATATATATTGTTTTTTTTCTCTCATGTACAATACACCACCCCCACACACTTCAAGTATGGCGAAAACGGGGCAAAATTGTGAGTATTAAATGTGAGATTTTACTGTACATTCTCCCTTTTTCCTCTGCAGATTTAATTAATTTTGCAAAATATTTCCAATTAAGGAGGATCCAGTTAGGTGTATGAGATATTTTTCAGTGATGTATAATGCATACTATCTCACCACCCCTACTTACCCAGTGTGGACTTTTACACATTTTTATGTAGACCTGTACAAAAATTCTACAACACTAGTGTTCAGTACTTGTATAAAAGAATTAGAGACAGGGAAGTGTACTTGTTTAACCCCTTAATGACTCTTGACAGTCTTGGTACGTGATGGATGAATGTGACTAAACGAACCATGACGTACCAGGACCATCATGGATTTCAGGGCTCCCTGAATGGCTGCACACCGTTCGGGGAGCCCTGAGTCGGGTCGGCACATAAAAAAATGCTCCATGGTTCTTTAGTGACTGCCGCGTGCCTGCACGGCCTGTCGTTAAGGGGTTAAAAGAACGGAAGTGTCTCAATCTGTAAACTGCCAGGTTGGCATTCAAAACACAAGTCCGGTGACGATTCTTCTGGATCAGACCCCTCCAAGGAGAAGTGACTGACATAATAACGGGGAAGTGTGTGATTTTAAAGGAGATTTAGAATACTTTTTTGCTCAGAAGATGTGTGGGGGGGATGTATAGAAAAAAAAAAAAAAAAAAAAAAAAAAAAAAAGATGATTTTAGTCTAACCTGTTAAATCCTTTTCTCTTAGTCCATTTAGGTTACTGGTAACTTTGGGTAGGCAATCTGCCCCTTTAATTAGGCAGGAACAATTCTAGAAGTGAATGCTGGGTGGAACCTACCCTCTCCTTGGCTGCAGCTTGCCAATCCCCTCCAGTAAGATTTGAGACACTAACTATTGACTAGGTAGTAAGAAGGGAAAGAAGAGTCCTGTGAGCATGAACCCGAAAGGACCCCTACGTTCTGCAACAGGAGAGCCAAGCATAGTCCCTTGACAGGGTGGGAGACCAGTAACCTATATGGACTAAGAGAAAGGGATTCAACAGGTAAGACTAAAATCCTCTTTTCTCTGTCGTCCAATACAGGTTACTGGTAACTCTGGGATGTCCAACCATTGTGTTTCCCAGAGGCGGGAAGTAAGGCAAGGACCAGACGCATGGTCCCTAAAGTCACCAGAGCATATATGAACCATCAGATCAGAGATAGTCCAACAATAACAACAAAGTGTTAACAGACACAAATTGGGGTATAAACACCCCAGAAACTGTTACACAACACAATGAACTAGAGCCAACTGGGCTTAAAAGTGAGAGAGTACTGAAGAGACGAAGAGGATCCTGGACAGGCAAGACTACTCCAGGATCTTCCTCCCAAAGCTGGCATCAGCCGATGCCAGCACATCCACATGGTAGAAAACAGAAGAAGGGAGGGTAGAAAAAACAGGGGAGCCCCTGTGCATATCAATCAGACCAAAGTTTACCACCATCAAGCATCCTATAGATGTGCACTCACAATTTGACAATGTTGGCTTATACAAAACTCCAACGTTCTGAGGAGCTGGAGTGTTGTAAGCTGTCTCCAGAAACAGCAATGAGCTCTCAATCAAATCTCTAAGGTAGGCAGCTCTCTCTGAAGAAATCACGCTTTCCCTTAGCAGCAAAGAATCTTAAACTCAAAAAGGGAGAAAGCGTCTGATAGTGTAGTATGTAATAACCCACAATAAAAAATAATCTAAAATTATACACTCACACTATGGTCAGAGTCCTAATATTAAGATCTACTGACAACAATGCATACGGAGAGACTAGCCCCGTCTCCGTTCAGGGTCATACTCACGAATACAGCAGTATGATGAATCTGCAGATGAGGAAGACAAGGCGGAGGCTTCACACGTAAACTCGTTTATTAAAAAATAAAAGGTTGTAACGTTACGCGTTTCACGGCTAAAGCGCCGCTTTATCACAACTAACAACCGCTTATCAAAAACACAAAGTATACTTTTTTGTTGTTGTTTTGAGTTTAACATCCACATGGTAGTGCTTTGAAAAGGTGTGCACAGACAACCAAGTGGTGGCCCTGCACAACTGATCAGCTGAGGCCTGATTCTTGTAAGCCCAAGATGCCCCCAATAGATGTTGTAGAATGAGCCGTGACCCAAAAGGGAACAGGCTTCTTCCTTAGTTCGTAAGCCTTACGAATAGTAAACTTAATTCATGGTGCAATGGTCACCTTCGATGGGGGTCTCCCTGCCCGGGGACCCTCAGGAATGATGAATAGCACATCAGTCTGGCGAACGGACATAAAACTTGAGACAGCGCACCACATCTAACAAGTGAAGATCCCTCTCCTTGTCAGATGTAGGGTCAGGGCAGAAAGAAGGCACCACAATCTCCTGATTAATGTGGAACTCAGAAACCACCTTTGGGAGAAACTCCTGAGAAGCGCGAAGCACCGCCTTATCCTTGTGAAACACCAAAAAGGGTGGTTTACAAGACAGGGCATGCAATTCTGTGACATGGCAAACAGATACGACTGCCAGGAAAAAAGCCATTTTCCACGTCAGCAGGCATAGAGGAATAGTAGGCCAAGGACTCAAAGGTCAGCACCCAAAACCAAGTTAAGGTCCCACTGAGGAGTGGGAGTCTTAAATACAGGATGTGTATGAGTAACGCCCTGGAAGAAAACCTTGACATCAGAAAGAATAGCAATGCACCTCTGAAAGAAAACAGAGAGCAGAAATCTGAACCTTAAGGGAACTCAAACTCAAATTGAGGCCCTTATCCAAACCTTCCTGTAAGAAGGACAGGACGGTTGGAAGATCAAAATCCTGGGAAAGGTCCTTATCAGCACACCAAGAGAGAAAGGTAGACCAGACTCGATGGTAAACCTTAGAGGAAACAGGCTTGCAGGCACTAAGCATAGTAGCCACTACTCCAAAAGAGAAACCCTTCCTCAGTATTGAGGATTCAATTTCCATGCCGTCAAAGCCAGACGATGGACGTCCTCCTTCCACAGGTAAGCCTGTAGAAGAAGATCCGGACGGCAAGGGAGGCGAAGGGGCTCCGCCACGGACATATCCAGGAGCTCTGGAAACCAAGCCTGCCAAGGCCAGTATGGAGCAATCAGACCGACTGGACAGCGCTCCAGTCAGAGTTTCCGCAGCACCCTGTGTAACATGGGGATGGGAGGAAAATGTATGCCAGAGGAAACTGACAGGGAATGGACATGGCATCCACTGCTAGAGCCAGAGGGTCCCTCCAGCGAGAGCAGAACGTTGGAACCTTCCGGTTGTGTCTTGTCTCCATCAAGTTGATGCACGGAAGACCCCACCTCTGAACGATGAGGTTGAACACCTCTTGATGCAGTTCCCACTCTCTGTTGTCCACAGTGTGTCGACTGAGGAAGTCTGCCAGAACGTTGTCTATGCCGGGAATATGAACTGCGGATATGGCAGGAACATGTTCCTCTGCCCAGGACAAAATAGCCTTGACCTCTAACCAAGCTACGAGACTTCTTATTCCACCTTGCTTGTTGATGTAAGCCACTGCAATTGCGTTGTCAGACTGGACCCGGACCAGACAGTCTTCCAGCTGTCGCGTCCAGTGGCGAAGGGCATGAAATATCGCCCAAAGCTCCAACACGTTGATGGGAAGGACAGACTCCTCCGGAGACCACCATCCCTGAGCATTCAAGTGACCCAGAACTACTCCCCAGCCGGACAGGCTGGCATCCGTCGTCACTGTGGTCCAGAGGGACACCAGGAAGGACTTGCCTTTCTGCAGATTGGAAACGTTGAGTCACCACGACAGCCTCCGTTCCATGTGAAGAGGGAGGGACACTGACATCTTCAGGAGGTCCGGCTGACCCCTGCACACCTGAATCACAAAACTCTGGAGTTCCCTGGTGTAAGCCATAGCAAACGGTACTGCTTCTATGGTGGAAATGAACTTCCCCACTAGAGAGGTTAACTTCTTGGCTTGAACTGGATCGTGAGGCAGAACAGCAGAAACCTTGTGGGCGATCTGGTGAGCTGCCGTGTCTGTGGTTGAGCCAGTAGCATTTATGCACTCTGCTGGTTGTTGAAGAGGAGGCCCAGGAAGACCAGCCTCTGGGATGGTACAAGATCCGACTTGTCCATGTTGAGGATCCACCCATGGTGGGTAAGTGTATGAATGCAGTCATGAACCTGCTGGTGTAGGAGTTCCGGAGAAGGGACCTTCAAAAGCAGGTAATCCATGTATGGAGTGACTCTGATGCTGTTCCGATGGAGGACAGTCATGAAGGCTCCCAGGACTAGATTGAAGACTTGAGGAGCTGTAGTCAGGGAAGAGCAGAAAACTGAAAAGGTCCATGGTCGCAGGCAAATCTAAGATACTGTCAGCTCTCTGGATGAATGGCGATGTGCAGGTAAGCGTCCTGAAGATCCAGAGAAGCGAGGAATTCCCCAGGGGACATGGCTGCAATCACCATCCTTAAGGACTCCTGGTGATAGTGAGTCTTGACCACAAAGGAATTGAGGTTCTTTAGGCTTTAGGTCCAAAACTGGATGACAGTCGTCGTCCTTTCTGGAAACCACAAACAGATTTGAGTAAAAACGCAAACCCACATCCTGAATCAGAACCGGTTCCAGAACCTCTTTGTCCAGAAGGGTCTTGATGGTGCCGTTGAACAGACAGCGTTTCTCTACACCCTGAGGAGTGCGAGAAGGAAAAAAACGGAAAGGAGTAAGAGAGGTGAAAAAGGTGGGGACCTGGGATCGGCGAGTAATGCCGAAGAAGGTTTTGAAGCCTTTGGCTTGACGGAGGACTTGGGCCTCCATTGTGGTTTGGCCTTGGAGGAGGAATGCGGAGCCTGGAGAACTGCCTGGTTCGCCGGGCGTGTCTCAGCATGAAAGGAATGAAAAAGCCAATTACTCTTGGTAGGCGTCTTCTTCCTGGGGACCATAGGCAGGAATGTACTCTTGCCCCCTGTGGCCTCACTTATCAGATCCTTAAGTTCTGTCCCAAACAGAAAAGTGCCCTGAAAGGGCAACGAGAGCAATGCTTTCTTAGAAGCAGTGTCAACAGACCAGATCTTGAGCCAAAGAGCCCGCCTGGCAAAGACAGACATGGTGGAAACCCTGGCCACCAATCGGATGGCATCAAACAAGGCAGCAGATACCTAGTACTGGGCCTCAGAGATGTTGGCGAGGAGCCACAGCATCTCAGCAGGAGGAGCTCCCTGACGAACAGCTAGGGTAAGCTGTTCAGTCCAAACCACAATGGCCCTGTTCACCCAGGCCGCAGCAAATGCTGGGCGTAGGGAATTACCATCGGTGGAAAAAATGGTTTTGGGGGCGGTCTCAAGCTTCTTGTCAGTCCAGTCTTTGAGAGCTGAAGCATCAGCTACTGCCAAGGCAGTGGACTTAGTTAGTCTAAACACAGGGGCATCCACCTTGGGTGGATGAACCCACTGAGCTAACGCAGCTTCAGAAAAAGGATAAAGCTTAGTAAATTTCTTGGAGACAGAAGGTTTTCTGTCCGGAGACTTTCATCATCAGACACTAAACAGTCAAGAGTGAGGTTAGGTGGAAAACAAGTATGGGGCCTCTTAAACTCCTGAAACACATCAGAGGGGTCTGAAGAAACCTCTTGAACCAAGGGAATGTTTAGGGTGTTTAATATGGCCTCAGCAGAGGGATCAGGATCAGCCACAAAGGGGTCCCCAAAGATCTGTGAGGAGACCACTGCAGAACATTCCTCTTCGTCAGAATCCACCAACAATTCCTCTTTAGGGGAATCTGATACATCAGGTAATCCCTGCGGTTTTGGTAGGGAAGATCTGACAGAAGTAGGGGTCGGCCAGGAGTGGAAGACCCCCTGTAATTGGGATGGGAGGAGTTGTAAGGTAGACAGAGGTCTCTGGTAGTGGCCTTAAACGCTTGCATCCAAACTGGCTCTAGTGCATGTCTGGAGGTCCCTGGGGGAGACTCAGGGGCAGCAGTACATACTGGGCATAAATGATCTGAGAATTCTCTAGGCAACCCTGTGTGACATGAGAAGCAATGCGCAATGAGGGACACAGGCACCCCAGTATCCTTAGTCTTAGGTTTGGCCCCAAGCTCCAACGGAATAGACATTCTCACAGTGTCAAAACGTTCAAAGTATAAGGAATCACCCAAATACAGTGTGTATGATTAAAATTTCACCCCAGAAATCACTTAAATACACATATCTGGCAGGGGAAGGGTTAATCAGCAGAGGAGAGAAGGACACTCGTTCTGGGAAAGCACAAAATGGCTGACGTGATGGCAGCCAATCAGAAATGAGCTTGCGATGCAAGCGCTCATGGGAAATGTAGTTTTCCCAGAAAAAGTACACAAACACCGCCCGAAGCCCCCTGAGCCCCCAACACACACCAAACATTGACTGGATAGTAAAGCAAGGGCAGACAAACAAAATGAGCCATCTCTGAAGTCGCTACGTTGAGCGGTTGCAGAGATATGTCCCAAACTGTAAAGTCCCAAAGACGTGAATGGAGCAATGGTGTCAATGTGGTAAAAGCGCGCCTTTCACAAATTTTGCCAAGTTGTAACTATGAATTAAATTTACAACAAACGTCACTAGAACATGTCAGACCCAATAAACACAGTAGGGAAAGTGCCAACAACCCCCCAAAAGATGCTAAACCAGCAACAAAAGGGTTAAGCTACCACAGAAACTTACCATATATCAAGAAGAAGCCTCAGTGGACAATTCCTGAGGAAAGAACTTGTAACCAAGATTTTCCCCCCAGGACTTAAGGTCCGCCAAAGCACCTGGAAACAGAGCTATTCACTAGGGAATTGTCAGTGATGGTAATCGCCTAACAGAAAAAAAAAAATAGCTAAAACTATAGCAGAACTGTTCTCTTGTCTATATCTTCATTGAATCTTACTGGAGGGGATTGGCTAGCTGCAGCCAAGGAGAGAAGATAGGCTCCATCCAGCATTCACTTCTAGAATTGTTCCTGCCTAATAAAGGGGCTAATTGCCTACCCAAAGTAACCAGTAACCTATACTGGATGACAGAGAAATGGGGATTTTTGTACTTGCCAATTTATATTTTTCTCTTAGTCTAACAGGGAACATATGGAACACTGAATAATTGTTCAACCTCCAGGAGGAAGAGGCAGGGATTTAACAACAATTATCATATAAGAGACTTAACACTTCACATTCCTCCCCCTCCTGTGCCCTACTTTATCCCCCGCCCATCCCTACTATTCATTTAACGTTTAGTAATGCTAAAGAGCAGTCACATGGCATACAGGGACAAAAACAGCAATCGGCTTAGATAAAAGGATTATGGAGTACAAAAATACCCTTTTCTGTTGTGTCCATAGGGGACACATACCATGGGGACATCCCACAACGGCCTCAAAAACATAGGAAGGGAGCAAAATCACTGGTTGGCTGGTTGTAAAGAAGACCATGTGGCTGCTTTCCCCAATTTTTGAGCTGGTGCCTGGTTCATTAAAGCCCATGATGAACTGACAGCTTTTGTAAAGTGAGCCATAAGTCTGAATGGCATAGGTTGAGCCAATAGCATCTATGCACACTTAATAGTTAATTTTATCCTGATAGCTGAAAGCTTTGGAGGCAGGTTTACTTTAATTGCAAGGGATGTTATATAAAAGCCAATTCCTGTTAATCCTGAGCAGGATTAAGGGTTTTTTTTTTTTTTTCTTCTGATGAGGTTGCAGCAATATGTTTTTTTTTTCTTTTTTTAGATGAGGTTGCAGCAATATTTTTTTTTTTTTTTTGTGTTAGGAGTTTTCTTTAATCAGAAGATGATACTACAGGACATCCAATATCAAAATAAGTGAGACATTTGTTAAGAATGTGGTATAAGCGAGTAAGCATGTTAATGAATGAATGGATGTGAGAAAAATATTGAATGCATCATTCGTTATTCTGTAATTGCGTGTTCCGTGCCTTTAGTTTATTTTAAACAGAATGTCAAGGAACATGCAATGCATTGCATTCCTAACAAATGCACAAGTCTAATAATCATGCTGCGGGTGGATTTGAAGATGAAGGCTTGGAGGTTTGCTTGTCTTCGACTCAATTTCTGCTTTCATTGATATCTATTATTAGTAGGAATCGAGGAGGATTGCTTGAAGTTAGAGGTTCAAATGATCTGGAGGCTCTAAAATTACAATTTATTCATTTTGGTTGTGTATGGGTTATTCTGATTCAACAGCATGCCTCATCTGCAGAACTCTGTACCAATTCTTGTCCTGCCAAGATCAACTCTGCCATTCACCCTTTTGAGGAAGATAATATAAGCGCCCAGGACATACTTAAAAACAATCTCAAGGTATCTTTCCTGGTTATAAAAAACAAACAAACCAAAAAACCCTTAGATTCAGAGGAAGAAAACCCACCATACATGTCCAGAAATCCATGGGAACAGGAAGGCAGACCTCGGATACTGCCAAAACATCTTAATTCAGCTCCCCAGTGTTGTACTCACATGTCCCTGGGTCTAGAAGTGCTGAACAAGTTAGAAGCCCATCTCAAAAGCGAGATAAAGGCTTTGCAGAGCCTGTCTCAATTCTCGCTCTGAGAAGAAAAAGGGGACTTGGTGGATCTGCCTTACATAGGAAGATGACACCAGAACAGGCTGGCTCTAGTTACTCTTCAATATACAAACATAAAGAATCCCCCCTCCCCCACACACACACACAAAAAATAAAATATAAATGAGCTTCCACCCAGAGTCACAAATTAGGCTACAAAACTAGTCCATTACCTCCTATGCAAGGAAATTAAAAAAACAGGAACAGAAAAAGCAGGAAGAGGAGTAGATGAGGATAAAGTAGGGCACAGGAAGGGGAGATGTGTGGTGTTCATTTCTTTTTGTTTGGGCACATAATCCTTACAAATATCCTGCCCCTGGATAAAGAACCTTTACACCATGGTCCCTGTGCCCCCCCTCCACACTGGATACAACTGTATACATTTTCTTGCTAAAGATAACAGTAATCAAAATGCTAAATTTTACCCAATATGATTCACTTGGCTAAACTGAAAAAACATCCTGTTCTGTGTTACAGAATTACTGACTAGCACTCACTCATACACATTATGCCAGTGGCTCAATCATGGAAATATGTAATAAAAAAAAAAATAAGTTAACTTTTCATAGATACCTGAGGAGAGTCAGAATCTGTACATAGACCATTAACTGAGACCTGTTCCTGGAATGATTCTTGCATACCTGGTAGACTTAAAAAAAGAGAACATAATACTATTCATTATACAGTTTCTTTATAAACACATACCACTGGACAAACAGGACAACACAAATCATCTACACTAGCAGTCAAAAGTTTTAGGACACTTCAATTTTTGCTACTTTTAGTTACTGCCATATAACGTGACAAAAACTTTAGAAAAACGTGTAAACATAGGGTATTTCTAAAATCAAGACAAATATTATAATCTATTTAGCAGGGTTTTTTTTAAGCGTTTATAGATGTGTAAAAGATTTTTCGTGCAAAAAGCTAAAAAGTGCATTTGTTACATTTATATAAATATTTTTACAGGAAATTTGATGAAAATAATGGTACCTTTAGAAAGCCCATCTTATGTCAAGAAAAACAGTATATAATATATGTGGGTACATTAAATGAGTAAGAGGAAAATTACAGCTAAACACAAACACAGTAGAAGTGTTAAAACAGCCATTGTCCAGAAGCTTGATTATCTATTACATTCTACGGAGAACTGTTTGTTGTCGACTTTCCTCTCAAACAGAATGCAACCAAATAACTAACTGGAATTTGACAACTAGTGATCACTGTTAATGTAAAAAAAAAAAAAAAAAAAAAAAAAAAAAAATTGTTTAAACTGTAATTGGAAAATATGCATCTCCTAACAATGGAAATATTCTTGTTTTATTCAACAGGAAAAACCCTACAATATACTTTTTTCATAACAAAAGTTTACTGCTCCTTTAAGCAATACAATTGTGTTTTCACTGCAAGCCTAACAATGCATAACACCAGAAGGGACAAAACACTCCAGGTGGAAAGTGCACAAAGAAATCTCTTGTAAAGCCATCTTCTGTGGGCACACCTGAGTACTAATGGGACTATTATGGGGCAGTAGTATATATTACATAATGTGTATACAATTTATAGCCAGATCTATCACTGGCATTATAATAATGAAACAATTACAAACATGTGAGATGTATCTGGCGTTAATGCATAAATTAAAAGCAAGAGAGGGAAAAAGTTGAGGAAGAAAGAGGGAGGGAGAAATATATTGCAAGGAGAGACTATCTTCAGATTGAAGTGAGACACACACATGCACAAATGAGTTACAGGTTTGTCTCATCTGTAAAAAGGAAGGTTCAGAGTGTTTGATATGCTAAACAAATGTGTGCTAAGCAGACCTCTCTTGTAGATTAGCTTGAGTATTCTGCTCTTCGGTAACTGGAGAAACATGTGTTTGTAAAATGTCATCTTGTTCCAGTTCTGGCTGAGGAGGGGTTGGTGGTCTTCTCTTCCTCTCCTCTTCCTCCCGCTTCCGACGCATTTCATTTTCTTCTAACTGGAAGCAAAGGACAGCCATACCATTACTAAACAATATTCTTTGACTGATCCAAGTGAATAAACCCGATAAAGAAAAGTGATGCGTTAATTAGTGTTCACTTGAAAACGTCAATAAAACCACACACTAAGAAACTTTACCAAAATGCTTTTTTTTAACCTTTTAATACACACAAGATACCTCACTTTTATGCTGGATATGGCACACAACAAATATTTCCACGTTTCTTATAATAGAAAGAAATGTTACATTTACAATGTGTATTTGTCTCCTGCCATTACTCCTGTAGATGAAATTAAGATATTATTACCAAAGAAAAGCAAGGCACAAGTGAGCCAATATTTTAACTAAGTCAGGTTATTAAGATCCCATAATAAACAACAACACATACAATGAAATATGTTTATATCCATTTAAATATCACATTCTATGTCCCTTAAATTTTATTCAAAACTTACTATTCTTATAAACGTGTAGAAAACAACAGAATAGCTTGTTCATTTTTATTTGTAAAGGTTTGCAATGAGATGATCTAAGGCAGTGGCTGCGAAAGCTGTCCTCCAGCCTCTTTTACAGTGAATGTTTTCTACATATCCTCAATTAAGCACAGGCAGATCTCTCATTAGCAAAGTAGGGTCTATCAGATACACAGATCCTCTGATTTACCTTGATCATGAGAGGAGAGCCTGTTACACTACTGGGGGGAGGTGGTATGGGGCTCGAGGACAGGTCTGGGAAACACAAATCTAAGGCAATTCAAATTTATTGATATTAGTACCCAGCCTCACCTATTCTGAAAGATCTCATCTGTCTACTTACCTTACAGCCACTACTATATTTCCACTTCTAAAACCCCTATCTAGTTCACTCATGAAAATTAGTATCAGAGGGACATGCATAAAGCAGAAATTGATACATCTATACTCTTTACAGTAGTAGAGAGGCGATAGGGAGGAAACTGGACAAATAAAAAATTAATAAAATGAATGTAATTAGTAAAAAACTGATTAAGGGGATAGTAATGTTTCACAAAAACAGCAGCTCCAATTAATCTTCATAGTATTTGGGCCATGATAAAGTATCCCCCTTCCGCCCCTTTAACCTAGTGTAAGCCACCTCCCCTCACATGTGGAATCTGGTCCTGGGACCAGACAGTTTTTCCTTATGCTCACTGAAGACTGTCTGAACAGCAGAGAAAGGGTAATCTACAAAATTACACAACAGCCAACTGATCCCCAGGCCCAATACAGAGAATAAAAGTTATGACAGTCTGACAAAGCACAACATGGGACATACAGGGGGCCAAGACACTCAAATAGTGAATCATCAATCTTCTGTCTTCAGAATCCATCTGAGATAAAAGCAGAATGTCTAGGAGACCCAGCCATGAGGAACAGACGTCTCATAAAAGTCAACCTCTACAGGGCACAAGGCATCTGTGAACTGGAAAATCCAACTCCAGGGAAGCCAATAATGGGAGCCTGCCTAATGATGGACTATACAGCCCCATTTTTAGATAGAAACAACAAAAATACTAAAAAAAACTAATAGGATGGCCACTGAACTGCTTTCAGCTTCACAGAGCACATAAACCTGGGGGTAGGCAAGGGATGAGCTGGAGATCCTGTCTTTTATGATATGCCCTGCCATACTGGAGGAGAAGCTGAATCCCATGATTCCAGAGTTCCACACTGGACATAAGAGAAAGAGAAATTTAGAAGACAAAACCTGAAGTTACCTGCCAAACAGACAAAATATCCATACTGAAAGCAGCCTTGAGTGTTAAGAAATAAAGGGAGCAGAAATAGTAGAATAGTTATGAGCTCAGCTCAAGTAGGACACTCACCCGGATGTTCTTTGCTGCTGTTTCAAATGGATATCACCAATCACTATCCCAGTCACTATATATATATATATATATATATATATATATAGTAAAACAGAAAAAAATGTGGATTTTTGTCTCTACTTTTGGAACAACAATAAACATTAACAATTAGAGCCATTGAGTAAGTCACGAGTCTGGAGTGACGCTCGCAATTCCAGTGCAGGCGAGTTATACCAAGAGGCAGGATAAGCTTCTATTATATGTGAGTAGATCACTTAAAGGGTGAAAGGATATCTTATAATTGACAACTGAAATACTACTCTTAGAGGATTTTCCAGTATGCTGTTTCTTTCTTTTTTTAAGCAATAAAGGGAAACTGAAGGCTTCTAAAGTGTTACAAAAAATAGGTTCAAATCCCACAGAGGAGTGGGATCCCAAAAGGCATGAGCCAAACCTTGAACATCAGGGAGCAAGACTATATGCTGCTGGAAAAAAATAGAAATAGAGCTAAAATCTGAACTTTGATGGAAAAAAGACTAAGCCTTTTTTGAAAGGACAAAACTCCCGGAAGCCAAATAGTCACACATGCAAGCCTCTGGTCAGCCCACCACTTGTAGAAGACATACAAAACCCTATGACAGATTTAGAAAAAAACAGCTTTCTAGCCTGAAGCACAGTAGAAAAAACAGGGTCTGAAAAACACTTTCTTCAGCATGCTGGCCTCAAGAATCAAGCCATCAAAAGTGGCTTGTTGACTCAAGAATGGCACAACAGGCCCCGAGTCTAAAGGTGTGGAGGCAACAAAGAAGGCTCCACCAGACAGACAGAGAAGATCCAAAAACTAGGCCGGACTGGGCAAGAACAGAGCAATTAAGATGACATGAACCCAATTTTCCTCAGAACCCTGGAAATTAGGTGAATTTTAGGAAATGCATACACCAGAGGAAAGGTCTATAGAATAGCCACTGCAGCTATCACAAGAGCCAAATAATTTCAAATTCTGAAGCAGACCTGAGGGACCTTGCATTTCTGAGGGGAGGCCATGAGATCCACTGTCAGAATCCCAGAGTCAAATATATTCTGATTGAGCTCCCAATTTTTGTGATCTGGGCACTGGTTGATTGAGAAAGCCTGCCTTGTCATCCTTAGGTTTCTGTGTCATTTTCTTACCTGCTTGGGTTTTAGCCAAAAAAACAACACAAAGTGCAGTGTATGTTGATAATAGACTGAACAAGCCAGGCAACAATCCAAATTAACAAGTGGGTGCCATATAAGGGAAAAACACAGGACCAAAGCAATCAACAGGATAACTTACATGTAATCACCATTCTTCAGGCTCCCATTAGAATTAATGAATGGATAAAAAAAAGCTTCTAAGAAGCACGAGTCAGGTAAAGGCTGTAAAAAGACAAGCCAGCCTCCCCATGGTTGGGGTACTAGAAAATGAATCTGCACTGGACATCCATTAATGAGGAAGCCAAAACTAGGATCCTGCCTAATGGTGGATTATACAACCCCATATGCTAGGAAGTAAAAATAAAAGGAAGACCAACTAAGCTGTACCCATGCTACCTTCTGATCCAAAGGTTACTTAAAACTGAGCTTAGCAGACGGGGAGTAAAGTGGTGGAGGAAGCCTCCTCAGAGACCTTTATTGAAGTGCCCTGACCTCCTACAGGAGGAGACCTTACTCCATGCAGAACAAAAAGAAAAAAAAAGCTGTTCCTCCAATCGATAGAAAAAATAGGATTTTAGTGTTCTTAACTGTTAAATCTTTTTCTCTTTAGTCCACATGGAACAGGTATCATGGGGGTTCAGTCTCAACTCCTGGAAGGCAGGGCACATAACAAAAGATAGGCTCTTTGGGGTGGAGATTCCCTCCTCCTCAACTCCTTCACCCACTACCTACCATAATTCACACAAAAAGTAGTAAGAGGGGAAGAAAAGAAGCAAATCTCATGAGTGTAAGGCCATAAGGGTACAGGTAAGAACACTAAAATCCTATTTTCGCTTATGTCCAATATGGAAAACAGGTATCATGGGGATATACCAAAGCTAGGATACCCAGTGAGGGAAAGAAGAAAGTGTCACAGCTTGTGACTTTCGGAGGAGCCGGCAGCGGATGAGAATAGGGACCGGCCGCTTCTCTTTCCTTGTGGCTGTCACGCTGCGGCTACTTCCGCATCCCCAATCCTCGAGCGGGCGTGTGTCATCTGGGAAACCCCCAGTGACATCGCACACCGCTTCTTAAAGCGATCAGGCTAGTTGTGTGCTCCCCCTCCATGCTGGGTCTATGATTTATAAACTGCCTGGACACCATCTCAGTTGCCCTTATGGGGTGTTCAGTGCAGTAGCTCCCAATGTCCTGTAGTCGATCCATAGTTCACCCTTGCTTGGTTTCTGTTTATTCCTGTGTCCATACCCCTGGCTAAGCCGGACTACCCACTTGTGCTGACCTGTGGCTCTTGTTGACTATCTGCTCCATGTATGACCCCTGGCTAAGTCTGACTATCCACTCTAGTGCTGACCTGTGGCTCTGGCTGACTATCCGCTCCGTGTAAGACCGTGGCTAAGTCTGACTACCCACTCTGGTGCTGACCTGTGGCTCTGGCTGACTATTTGCTCCGGTCTGACCCCCTATTGGGGTTCTGTTTGTATCCTGATTACACAGGGTCCGTTCTGGAGTAGTACTCCTGTCTCGTGGACATTGCTAATCTAGCGCTGACGCCTGTTATATGGTGATCGCATTTGTGTTTGTTTGCCATCATACTTGCTCTCCTGTTCAATAAAGGTGGTGTTTATTGTACTGTACCTGTGTATTGTCTAGTTTGTACTGCTACTGTGACCGAAAGGACCTCTCACACATCCTGATGATGAGTTCATTAGGATTATCCAGTATCTGAATAACCCAAGCAACAAGTGTCAATGGATAATGAACTAGCACAGCACACTAAACCAAGAGCCAACGGGGCTCAGAAAATACTGAACAACAACTGGCAGTAAACAGAATGGGGATCCTTAAACAGACAGAACTGCCTGCAGAACTTTCCAGACAAAGTTGGCCTCAGCCAAGTCCAAGACATTGACAAGGTAGTGTTTGGTGAAAGTGTGCCAACAGGACCAAGTGGCAGCCTTGCACAGCTGTTCGGCTGAGGTCTGGTTCTTGTAGGCCTAAGAAGCACCCACAGATCTACTGAATGTGCTGTGATCTTAAAGCGAAAAGGATTCTTCCGGATCTCATACATCTGGAGTATGGTAGCCTTGATCCCAGAGGCAGAGAGAGGGAGAGAGGGATTTGCTGAAGATGATGCTCTGAGTACCTGGACCAATTCTGGAGGATGTTCTTTGTGTGGAACCGAGACGAGAGAAGGGAACAGCTTCCAGGGCCAACAACTGACCCAACAACCTCATGAAGTCCTTGATTGTGGTGGAGGACCACTCTACAACAGAAACACTTCCTGGAACAGAAGCTGCATCTTCTCCTCTGGAAGGAAGACCTTCCCCTGACAGATGTCAATCGTCATGCCCAGGAAAATCAGAACCTGCAGATTCAGGATCCACTTGTGGTGAACTAGAATGCTGGCGCAGTTTAGACAGATTTGAATCTGGTTGCTTGGATTGCCAGGCTTGTCTGGGTTTTGCAGTGGAGTGTGCTTGAGAGGTTTGTGAACACTGCGATCTCTGCACCGCCTTTTGCGGGCAGGGCAGACACAGAAACATAAAAAATATGCGCCCCCCCTCTGCAGAAAGGAACACTTAATGAAGATCTGCATCAACAAGGTGCTCTAACCACCCGTAGCGTCACTGATGATTCTGTTCATGTCCAAAACTGAAGTTTCTGTTCATGTCCAAAAAGGGACTTACCCTGAAATGCAAGGCCAGTGACTTCTTAGAAAATTGTTGCTTAAGATTTGGTCTGCAGAGTGTGTGCCATGCAGCAAAAGAAAAGGAGAAGGCCTTTTGCTGAAACTCTGATAGTGTCAAATATTTCCTCAGAGACATTGTCCTCCGTGATGTCAGCCATCAGAACCAACAAATCCTCCTTGGCAACGGCAGCACGTAGATCAGAAGTAAGTTGCTCACTCCAAATGGCAAATGCCCTGTTAACCCAGGCAGAGGTGAAAATCGGTCTTAGCGCTGCCTTGAGAAGAGAATCCAGCACATTATCCCCTAGCTCCTTGAGTCCCACTGTATCTGCCAGTGAGAGGATGGTGATTTTTGCCAAGAGTGAAATAGCAGGATCCACGGCAGGGGGAGAAGCCCACTGCACCAAAGCCACAGCTGAAAAAGGGTATAACTTACAAAAACATTTACTGAGGAAAAGCCTTTCAACAGGAGTTTTCCACTCACCCATAAGGATCTGATCAAGAGAGTTATTGGGTGGAAACACATTAGAAGACTTCTTACGCCTCGAACATATCCGGAGAGGGAGCACCCCCAATCAGAGGAGTCAGGAGACCTGGAGAGTCTCCAGGACTGCCTGATGAGCCCCTCAGCTGAGGGGAGCGGATTAGCCTCATAGGAATCTCTGTAGCAATTGGAAGAATCCATGGCCTCATATTTCCCATCATCAGCATCATCCTCTGAGGGCAACTCTTCCTCAGAGGAAACTCCAATAACCTGAGAATGACCCCTGGAAACAGGGGCAATCTGTTTAAAGGTGGACATAGCTTTCCAAGAGTGAAGGATCCTCTAGACAGAAGAAGGAATTTGGGCTACTGAAGATAGCAGTGTTTTAACCCATGCTGGCTCTTCATTGGTGCTTGAGGAGACCAGTGGAGTATTAGGGACCACTACATGAGGTGAATTGAGACCCTGAATATTCTCTAGGTAGGCCCATTTGGCAAGAGGAACAATGTGTGTGTGTGGGGGGGGGGGGTAAGGGAAGCCCCTAAATCTTTTGCATTAGATTGACCCCCCTGGACACTCAAAATGTAGACCGGATGATAGGACATGAGGAGACAAGAAGACAGAGTCTGTCCATTGTAGCCCAAACAGCTGCAGATACATGTACCAGAAAAGTTTTCCCCATAGAAATCAATGGAGCAAAGATGGCAGTGGGCAGGCTCCCATTCTTAAAGGGGCTGTCTCACTAAAATCAATCTGTAATTAAAAAGTCACTAAAGACCGAAAAACCTCAGGGAACATCAGTGGGGGACTTAAAACTAAGAACCTAGTATGGGGGGGGCATGCACACACTTAATAGCCCAAACAACACAGAAAAAGCAGCCATCCTCACTCTAAAGCCATCTTAGAGAATAATAAATATACCAGTAGTGAGTGCCAGAGCCTAACATGGTCAAATCAGCCTCTGTATGGAGAAGCAACACAGGTTGGCACATAAAGTGGACCAAGGTACGCAAAGGGTTAATCATCAGTCTTCTTTCTTCAGGTTACCACCATAGGAGACTACCATAGTTTCAAGAGACCCTATCATGAGGGAGAACTTGGCAGCAAGATTCTTTTCACAGGGTAGAATAGGTCCACAAAGCACTGGTAAACTGGGCAATACACTCCAGAGAAACCCAGTGATGGTAACCCATCTAATGGGGGATTATACAAACCAATATCGAATAGGAAATTAATAATGATAAAAATATAAAATTAAGAAAAAAAAAAAAACCCTTCCAGCTTGTTTGCAGGATTGAGCTGGAGGAGGGAGTCTCTACCCGAAAGACCCTATCTTTAGTTATGTGCCCTGCCTTCCAAGAGGGACTCAACTACCATGGGACCTGTGTTCCACATTGGACGGAAGAGAAAGTATATTTATTAAGTATATTTAAAAACATTTAAAGGCGCATTACGCGTTTCGCAGCACATGCACGCTTTATCAAGTGTATGATAATGTAGACAAACGGAGGAAACAGTGTACAACATGTAATTTAAATACACCAATGATTCGCGGTGGATTGGAGATACTGTGGAGGCAGATTAAACAATATGGGTGGAGAGACAGAGACAAGATTTTAATCATTTTTGTCGGCAGCCAATTGGTTAAGAAGGGACACTGAATACCATGTGCTTAATCTGTAATGTGGGTGGTCCCGCCACCCCTATTGTTAGCTTAATCTGCCTCCATTGCAGCTGTTATCACAGTAAATAGGAGGTGTATTTAAATGACATGTCGTAAGCCAGGGCTCAAAATTTCCACTCGCCACTAGCCAATGGCTAGTGAAAATTTAGCTCTGGCGAGTAGAAATTCAGCCCTGGTGGGTATGTTTCGGATTGCAGTGGAGAGTAACTTTTCAGGCCTGGCTAGTAGCAAAGGATTTAAAATTATAAGTCCTGTCGTAAGCAGTTTTCTCCTTTTGTCTATATCAAACACTATATAAAGCAGCACATATGCTGCCAAACGCATAACTATACCTACTAAATATACTTTTTGATCGATTGGAGGAACAGCTTTTTTTTTTTTTGTTTTTTTTTTGTTTTTTTAAACGAAGGATCCACAGACTGGATGCAACCGAACTGAGTCAGCTTAATCATCTCTGTATGCCCATCTGTTGTGAGGTCATATATGTAAACTCCAACCATATATACATTTAAAGAGCATTTTGATTATTGTCTCTTACAATTTATTTTAGGATAACAGGCACTATAAGAGCCTTCTTGTTTTTTCTTTTCGTGCTATATGTTTGACACTCCCGTTGGGATGTTTAGAGAGAGCTACCTGGGTCTATCTATGACCTGGATCAGGGGAGCAGTAGGAATTTTCCTCAAAAGCTTTTGAGCTGGCCTACACAATTGTTATTCTTGTAATTATTAAAGGTGAGTTATGCCCACTGGTGGAGGTGAGGTGATTTTATGTAGCTTGAATATACTACAACTAGGAATGCCCTCCTGCTTGCTTTTCTTTTGTATCTAGACTTTACTCCATGGTTCCTGTGTCCCACATTGAACAAGAGTGAAATGTATTTAGTATAGGCTGACCATACCTCACCTTTAAAAAGGGACACATTAAAAATGCATACTACAGGGTTGCTTTGATTTTGATGCACTCCTGAAAAATTCCTATTTCCTATGTGTCCCTTTTTAAAGGTGAGGTATGGTCAGCCTAATTTAGTAGCAATTAAAGGCAACATGTTAGCATATTTAATATATATTTTTCAATATTACATTCTGACAATCTATTCTACTAAGTTTCACTGCAATGAACTTTGTTATAATCAACTTCAGAGGCAGACAATGCAGACACAGATCTTGTAGAGCAACATCCATCCTCTAGCTAATGGCCAATTTCTCATCATCAACCTCAGCCAGCCAATGACCAGGTGACAATTAAGGGAGCTCAATACTGAATACAGTTGCCGGTTGCCTTTCCCACTCTACATGCTCTGTATCTGAATTGCTATCCTTGGACCACTAACCCCTTATAACAGCAGAAAATTAGTGGTTTTCTATTATGTGCATGGGAGTATAGCTAGCATAGGCCCAATAATGACAGTCTAATAGTAAAGTCTGATATAGCTATAATGTTTTTGGTTAAACTAGATTGGAAATCAGAAGCTGCTTATATCTAGAGACTTATATTTCAAAATGCATTTAGTGCATAACCACATATGGCTCCTATACATCATCTACACACCGCTGTGAGCTTTTCCAGAAGTAAAAATCTTTCATCCCAAGAAGACACTGCTTTCTGGAAGGCCTCGTGCCTTTTGATCAGTTTCTCCACTTCATCGACATTGCCACCAAGTTCCGATGACCGGACAATGGGCTCCTGGCTGGACAGCCATGCCTCAGCTACACTTGCATCTCTGCCAAACATCAGAACCTCTAGGACTGAGAAAAGCAAAAAAAAAGGAGACGGACAGGCATAAAGAATTTGTAAACGGCAAAAGATAGCAAAAACTATAGGAAGTGAGAGGGACTTCATTCTTTTTTTTCCTTCTCATTAATCCCCAAATTGTCATACACCAATATTATTACCTATAGATGTGTGTGTGTGTGTTCTTGTATTTGTTAAGGCATCATTTTACCAGTGTATGGAGTGCTTAATGTTAATGCTTTCAGCACCAGAGGGGTACGCAACGCATTGCTTTGCAATGCGTTGCGTACCCCTCTGGCACTGAAAGGGTTCATTTAAAATCATTAGGCATCAGTATTACCATGCTGTTAAACTACAATTATTATCCCAAGCTAACCAATGTCAGCAGAGAATAATGGAATGGAGTGGAAGCAGCTCTATTTTAATAGCACATGTTTCTTTAAAGTCCCTTTGAAAGGAGCAATTATTTTATTCAAAGATATATTTACTTAATTGGGCAGTGCCCCCTAATAGAATACTTTGCATATACCCAATGCTCCTAAGTGACCTAAAAACCTTTTTCATATTTTAACCCTTATCTGAATTTGTCTAGGGCCTCTTAATTCAGCTGTTTTGTTACACTTTATTTGATTAAGAGATATGAACACAAAAATAAAAACACCTAACACTACACTAATCTCAGTTTCATACTCTGGGCCATATTTTCAAAGTAGTAGCGAAATAGCATTTGTCGTTTGTAACGACTTTTCAAAGTACAGTGTTGTTAGGATAATTAATATTTTCAGAGAGTGTCGGTTGTGATTGGAAATATGTCGCTTGTCCTGACTGAAATTGTCATATGGAACGACAGTCTTACCCAACGACAAAAATGCCTTAAAAATGTCTTAAATAAAGACAAAAATGTCTTTAAAAATGTATTAAGTAACGACAAAAATGTTTTAACTAAAGACAAAAATTCTCACATTCAGAACACATTCCCTCCACTGTTTTCTTAAAGGGATAGTAATACTTCGTTTTAACTTTATTTTATTTTGTAGGCATTAAAAAAACATGAAGAATGATATAAGTCTTATCTGTCAAACCTTTATGGTTTATGAGATATTCACAAGCAAAGTTTCCCCCTCCCGCCCCTTTTACCTACTGTAAACAATCTCTTCTCAGATGTGGAATGCAGTCCATAGACTGGACAGATAACAGAAGGGGACACTCTTATTCCTATGAAAACAATGAAATCCCTGCCCCCCTTGACAAGCTTTTCAGGTTTTTCCCTTATCTTAATTGAAGATTGTCCCTCTCTGCAGTCTACCTGGGCAGCTCCCTTCTGCCCTGGCTGAGAAGTGTTACATCAGTAAAAGGGGCGGGAGGGGGATACTTTGCTTGTGAATATCTCTTAAACCATAAAGGTTTGAGAGATAAGACTTATATCCTTCTTCATGTTTTTTTAATGCCTACAAAATAAAATAAAGTTAAAACGAAGTATTACTATCCCTTTAAATTACAATTTTTGTCTTTTGAAAGATGTTTTTTGTCGTTAGTTAAGACAAATTTTCTTCTCCTCTATACGACACCGGAGAATAGTTTAGCAACGCCCTTGCCCCACCCCTTTGCCCATCAATTCTGTAGTTGTGTCGTACACAACTGACATTACTAGTTTTTTGTCGTATACTCTATAGAAAATATGTCGTTCATGCATTCAATGACTTATTTTTGTCTTTCATACGACAATTTTTTGTCATTATACCTTTGAACATACGGCCCTAGGAGGTACTGAATCTTTTAAAATACAAAAACATTAAATATTTATTACAATTTAATAAAGCAATGATTAATTTTAAACATATTTCTAAATAATAAAGGGGGTTAGAGTTCTAATGGTAATAGATGATGTTAACACTTTGAGGGATAGTTTCTACCTCTGACATTTTGCTTCTGCAGTGACGTCTACTCACCAATCTGCAACCACTCCATTTTATCCTTCCATTTATTCTCAGTCTCCTGCCTCCTTTCTTGCAGCTGCTCCAGTTTCTCGGAGATCTGAAGGGGGAAAATATGTTAGGTTAAACAAAATATATTGATCTCTATGAAGTCTTTTTAACATGGTATATCCACTGGTCTTAATAACATAATAGTTTTGCTCCAAACAAACTTTATTTGAACATTCACCTAGACAAATACTCTGACACAGTTATTTTCAAATCAAATTGCATTCCAAATATGAATTTGAATGTTAGACATCATATGCATAACTTATTTCTTGACAGAGCCCTATCAGTAGCTAAATCAGTCTAACCAAAATAATCTTACACAAATGCTTGCATGCTTTAAATTCTGAACAATCTTCAAATGAAGGGGATGCTGCCACAACTACGTCCCTTTATACTTGTAATCAGACCAAAGACTGTGGCACTTCCACGCATAGCAAAGTAGTAGAAAGAAAATGAGTGACAGAAAAAAGAAAACCCCCTGAACAGACATTCCCAGAGGACCCCTCTCGAGACAAACTCAACTGCTTTTTCTCCAGCTGGAAGTCATGTGTTCCACATAGACTAAGAGAAAATGATTTAATGTTAAGTTCACGAAAATCCTCTTTTCTCTTACATCCAGATGTGGAACACAGGAACTGCAGGGATGTACCAAAGCATCCACCATTATTCCTGGGAAGGTGGTGTTCCATAAGACTAACTGACAACATATAAACCTCAGGTGCCCACATAGGCAAAACATGCACAACAAACAACAGAACAAGTACCAAAAGAGTTCAGAACTCTGCAAGAAGAAGAAAATTAAAAGATAAGACCAAAAACAGGCATATCTACCTGAATGACCTTCCGGCCAAAATGGGCCTCTGCCGAGGCCAGGACACACTGACACAGTAATGTTTGGTGAAGGTAAGTAAAGTCAACCAGGTCACCACCTTACACAAGTTGTTCAGCAGAATCCAGATTCTTGTAGGCCCAAGAAGTGCCCACAGATCTGGTCAGATAGTGACCTTGATACAAGAAAGCAATGGTAACCTTGAGGCAGCCTAAACCGCTCAGACACCCCAAGGAATGACAAAAAGAGAATTGGATTTCCTGAAAGGCTGTATGTGATGGGCATAGTACATAAGACAAAGCACCATATGATGGAGATGGAGCTATTGCTCCTGTTTGGCAGGAGGATCAGGCCACAAAAGAAGGATAATTTTTGGCTGATGCAAATAATCCCCTGAGAGTTACAAAGAACTGCCTTGTCCTGTGTAATCAGGAAGGGAGTGTAAAAGACAGGGCTTGTAGTTCACTCTGCTAATGGAAACAATGGCCAAAGGAAAGGCCATGTTAAGCATTGGGAGATGCAAAGAAACAGATGTGAGAGGCTCAGAAGGAGACCTCTGGAGAATTCCTAACTCCAAGTTCAAGCCCCATGGGAAGAGTAGGATTCCTAAAGTTAGGGTAAGGCTGAGTCACCCACTGAACAAAGGTCTTGATATCAGAGAGAGAAAAGCGGTCCACTTCTGAAATAGAACAGGGAGGGCTGAAATCTGATTCTTCATAGAACTCAGACTCTTGTTAACACCACCCTGAAGAAAGGTTAGAATAATAGGAAAAGTGAATGATAAGTATCGATTAGCACACCACTGGTAAAATAGAGACTAGATTCTACAATAAGCCTTGGACAAACCGGCATACTATCTTGAACTATAGTGGAAGTGACGGCAACAGAGAAATCACTCTTCTTCAGTATGTTGGCTTCTCCTGACAAATGGTTCTTGAGTCAGGAGATCTGGCCTCTTAAGGAAGACTAAATAAGTGACATAGAAAGTCTGAGATCATGTTTTCCACTCCTGATATGTGAAATGCTGAGATGGCTGGGATGTGAGCATCTGCCCACTGAAGAAGTTCCTGGATCTACACCCAGGTGGACTCTCTTCTGGTTCTACCTTGGCTTACGTAGGCGACTGCTGTCACATTGTCCACTTAGACCCTGACTGGTTTGCCCAACAGAGAAAGTGTCCAACAGCGAAGTATCAGCTGAAGGGCCCATATCTCTAGAATCTTGGAAGACTACTCTTCTCCCAGATCCAGCAGTTCTGTGCTATTAGATGACCCAGGGTGGCTCCCCATGCCATCAAGCTGGTGTCTGTGGGGACTATCACCCTTTCTGGTATGACAAAAATAACGTTCTAGCCTTAGGTGAGGACAGTGAAGCGACCAGTAAAGATCCTCTTTCACTCGTTGAGACAGAGACATATCCAGCTGCAACTCCCTCATGTGGAACTGAGCATAGATAATGGCTTCTAGACCAGAGACTATTCAATGTTATTAACCCTTTATTGTCACAGATGACCAGGATATTGCTTGAGTAACATGAAGAGACACAGCCTGGATCTTATTCACTGGTAGAAATAGCCTCCTTTGGAGAGAACTGAATTTCATGCTCAAGTAGTATAGAACTTAAGAAGGTGCCAGGAAGGATTTCTTGAGGTTGAGCACCCAACCGTGTTGCTCCAGGATGAGGACACAATCTTGAGTATTGCTTCCAAAGGAGACTTGAGCATGGGTATAGGCTGTCAAAGTATCCATCATAAAGTTCCTTGGAGCAGATGCTTGTCCGAAGAGGAGATGATGGTGAACTAGTAAAGACTGCTCTTGAAGGCAAAGCATAGAAAATGCCGATGGTCTGGATGAACTGGGATGTGCAGATTGGCATCCTGAAGGTCCAGGGAGGCAAGCTATTCTCCAACAAGCATGGCAGGGAAAACAGAACACAGGGAATTCCAACTTGAAGCACGGAGCTAGCACATACTAGTTGACATACTTCAAGTCCAGAATTGGACACAATCCATCATCCTTTTTGGGAACAACAAGAAAAGAAAAGTTTCTAAGCTGGAACAGGGACCAGTATCTGTTACTTCAACAGGATGGATACTGCGTCTATAAAAAGATGCGCCCGCACTGGATCTCGAGGATCCCTGGACAAAAAGAATTGGTGAGAATGCATTTGAGAGCTACAGTATTTGACAACCTTCTCGAGCCATTACAACCCAGCTATCGCATGGCTCACTCCACCGAAACAACTCTCACAAGGTCACTATTCAATACTTATTCGGCTTCATCTCTAGGCTGCTTTTGACATGGTTTGATCATGTTCTCCTCTTCCAAATTCTTTTCTCCTAAGGAATCCATAACTCATTACTGGTCTCCATTGCCATCTCTTTGACCTCTCCCACCCACCTCTCTGTTGGTGCTACCCAAGGCTCTGTTCTAGTACCATTTCTGTTTTCTCTATACACAGCAACACTTGGTCAACTTATTAATTAATTCAGACTCCCATATCATCTCTATGCAGACAACACCCAGCTTTACGTATATGCACCTCAAATTACTCCTTATGTTCAGTGTAAAGACACAGATTGCATCTTGGCTATATCAGATTGGTTGGCTTTAAGACCCATTAAACTCAACATTTCAAAAACTGAGCTACTCATCATTCCCCCAAACCATGCCCAGCAGTGCCCTTCCAGGTAACAGTAAATAGCACTACCATATATTTTGTATCAGAAGCAGTGTGCGAAGGGGTAATAAGTGATCCCCACCCTCCTCATATTAATGCCATCACCAAATCCTACCGCTTTCTCTTGCATAACGTAGCAAAACTCCATCCATTTTTCTGTACCTCCACAGCTAAAATTATTGCACAACACACATCTTATCCCACAAGGGCTACTGCAACATTCTTAACTGTGGTCTTCCTGCCTCCCTGCTCCATACACTTCAATCTATACAGAGGGCTGCAGCACAAGTTACCTTAATGTCACATAGGTTTGTCCCTGTCCCCTCTTTCATTCACTCCAATGATTGCCCATCAGACCCCACATATCTAATAAAATACTGCTTCTTATTCAAGACCCTTCCTACATTTTCACTCTGATCTCCAGCAATATCCCATCCCACCACCTACGATCAGCAAAATACATTCTTCTCTCAGCTTCTTTTGCGTCTATAGCTCCCTCACATATCAAACCCTTTTCTCTCTTTGCTCCTTATATATAGAATACTCTACCTCAAGTCTTGTTTAAAATTATACCTCCATAACAAGGTTTCAACAAGCTACAAGGCATTGGCTTCATACATCCTAGGGTCTTATAATACTTGTGTTGCCCTATCCAGACCAGAAACCGACCACTCTTTTCCACATTTAACCTTTATGTTCTCTGTATCTCCCTTGAACACTTTAGACTGTAAGCTTTCGAGCAGGGACCCCATTTCCAGCGTTTCGTTTTCCTAAGCACTTGTCACCCTGTATTGTCCAAACCTTTAAATTGTAAAGCTCTGCATGAACTTGTGGCGCTAAATATATATAATAATTAATTCAGTACCCTTCCAAAATGACCCGCATAACCCACTTGTCTGTAACAGAAGACTCACATGGGCTTTGAAAAAAAAGGAAGTCTGCCCCCTACAGGTAATGATGGAAAGAACTCTGCAGGTAGGTTTGTCAGCCTTAGGCTTCTGAGCAGGCTTCTTGTCCTGCCAAGCCTGTCTGGGCCTTGTTGTGGCGTGGGTCTGAGGAGTTTGAATCATAGACTCCCCAGACTGGTGCGGGATAACAAAAGCCACTCATATTCCAGGGGAAAAAAGGCTTGTTAGGTACAATCTAAGGCAGGAGCATTCAGCATCAAAGGATGCCTCACAGTTAGGTATGCATTGGTCTTCATGATGTTGGCTAGCATGACCAACAGCTCCTCTTCAGGAACATCCTCTTTAATGGTATCTGATAATTATATGCCCCATATAGGCATGGCTCTAGAAACCTATGCTGTAGCCTAAGGCAGCGCAGTGTTTGTAATAGAGTCTTTCACTCTTGCAGGATAAACTGGTCCAGAGAACAATGGGGAAGAGTCGTTGGAAGATATCCTGTGAAGAAACCCATGCATCATAAAGGCTCAAAGACCTGCAGTCTGGTAAGCCACTCAGTGGAAAGGCAAGGAGTCTTCCTCATAGCCATACCAAAAGACAAGGAATACTCCATATCCTCCCCCCTTCAGTATCAAGCTCTTCCACAGAGGAGTCCCCATTTGAGATTGGCCCCTAAAGACTGGATCAATGTGTCTGATAGGTGGAATGAGGCACCAAGAACAGAAAGCCGCTTGAATAGAAGAAGGGATAGGAGTATCTGAAGACATCAGAGTCTTAACCCAAACTGGCTCTTGTTCTGCAGTAAAGGGCTCCGAAGGAGTAGTAGGGGCTACAGTGAAAGAGGGATATAGGTTGCCTGAATATTCCCATGGAAGCCCAGTTTGGCAAGAGGAACATTGTGTTAGAGGTGTTAAATGGGGCCCTGCATCCTTAGGTTTTGCCACTGCCAAGCTCACACCCAATTGGAAGAAAGCCCACAAACAGCACTTGCGAAACAGTCTTCTATTTTGCTCTTGCCTAGCAATGCCTGCAACTCTATATGTGGATTGCCACAAGCCCCCTGGACACTCAGAACCAGATGGTAGGGCATGAGGAGACAAGAAGATAGAGCCCTCCCCGACCATTGTACCTTAAACGGTTGCAGAGATATGTCCCACATAAGTATTACCCATATGAGTTAATGGAGCAAAGATGGCAGCGGGCAGGCATCCGTTCTTTAAGGGGCATCCACTGTAAAAATAAGTCAAATTTGGAAAGTAACCCTGAGATCCAAAATCTCCAGGGAACATCTGTGAGGAGTATCTAAAAAAGGTACAAGAAGAGGGTGGGTGAGAAAAAACCTCCCCAAATTCCTGAAACACTGAAAACATCAAAAACGGCAGTGAAAGGGTTAACCCAATAGAATAAAGCAGCCATCCTTGCTCCAAAGCCCTCAGAGATATAAAACACAGAGAATAAAGATACCTGCAGTAAGCCAGAGGCTACCAAGTCTCATAACAGCCCCTGTATGGAGGGGCAACATAACTAGAACATAAGTGGACCAAGGCATGCTGTGGGTTACTCACCGGTCTTCTGGTACCGTCTCTAAGACAGAGCCCCAGGAGACTCTGTTGTGAAGGAAAATTTGGCAGCAAGATTGTCCACCCATAAGAGATGTGTCCTGTCCTCCACGAGGAGGAGGGACCGAACACGTTGATACCTGTGTTCCATATTGGATGTATGAGAAAATCCACTTAGAGTTTTACAAACATATCTTTCACATCCAAAGAAGTCGTTAAAATAGTGTGTGTCATGAAGAGCTACACAGATTTCCCCTTTTGTGTATTATATACAAGAGGACTAAAGTACTAGGTTTTATCTAAGTAACAGCGCAGTGTTATTACCACTGAGCCATGGATGGCCAGCAGCTCCCAAGTAAACCCAGCACTATCAGAGAGCAGTCTATCACATCTCCATATAAAGTATGTGACGAGTAAACATACGATATTGAATTGACAAGGAAGCTCACAACCTAACACACACCACAGTTCACACACTGTCACCATATTTGCTGACAACAGCGAGCCGAAAGCAGAGGCAGACTAAGAAAACACAGACTGTGTACCCAGAACCCAGAAACAGAGACAAGGAAACACAGAAAAACATGGAAGCCCAGAGTGAACAGGCTGCTTCAGAAGTGTAACTTAATGTTGAAAGATGAGGTACACGCTCCTCTACAGTGTACAAAATGCTCCAGTGTAAAGCACATTCAAGTCCATAGAATCACAGCTCTAATAATCCATGGATGAGCAACAAAAGCTGCAAATCCTAAGAGAAACCTGCAGCAGAAATGGAAGCAGACTTTATCAGCACCTGTCGCAGACTGAGGGATATCCCATAAAATACGATTCTCAAACACATTCTCAACTCTGTCTCCCATATTCCCTACACCCAAATAAAACTTTCTATGTTTATAACAAGCACACCAACTGTATATTCTGGAGTCAGAACTTGCATTTTTGACCTGGGTGTATGGGAAGAAAACTGTATAATTTTCAAAGATTTCAGTGGGAAAGAAAATCAAAAACTCTTTTCTTTGCTCTAGAGCCACCTTATGCAAACATATGCATATCAGAGTTTAGGATTTACCCCCATTTGAGGAGATTAATAGTTAATTTTCCAAAATGGATTGACTACATCTTTTCATGCTTTTACTTATTATGGCAACCTTAGTGCAGCCATGCCATATTTGAGAAAGAAAATAAGATAAAAACAGTAGATAATGATAAGTACAGTTTAATGTTCCAAGTACTTACTGTGATATGTGAACAAATAGCCATACCTGGGAACTTCCTCATCTTGAGCCCCTAGGGCTCATGTGCTGCCAACCAGGGGTATGTCAATGATGAGATTTGCATCATAAAGGGGTGAGGGGCTTATTTAGGTGTGGGAGGTCTCAAATGTCTGTAGTAAAATGGGAAGGAAGTGGGTGGGATGGAGAAGAATCTCATTACCGCTGAAGAATCAGCCTCTGTTCCCAAAGACCCGGTAATTCAGTCTGAAAACTGGAGTCTCCAGAACAGATCAGGTGAGTTCCCAGGAATGCAAAGAACAATTGGGCAACATTTTTTGGGGAAATTAGCATGTACTGAATAGAGCAGGAAGTCCCATGGTTTACAATTATTTTAGCATCTCTATAGTATTGTAATATAACAAAATAGTTTGCTTATAGCAAGGAAGAATACCTTTCAGCTTTTCTGCTCATTATAATCTTACTGATGGTTCGGCATTCTGCCTTTTACCAAATATACTTGTACAAGTTAACCAAGGCCCAAAAGGTTGAGTCAGCTGTCCTGGGTATGTTAATTAGCTCATGGATTAACAACCATGTTTTGCTGCATGTGCTGTAAAAACAGCAAGCACAGGTGAATGACTAATTTTTATGGGTTTGGAATGTAAACAGTGATTGCAGTGTGTCCTTTTATTTGTATGATGCTGCAATGAATTTGGGGAATGCAAATGAAGTATTGTAAGTTTTGGATACGTTTATTCTACTTTTATTCTACTACTAATCAACTTTTCTGTTTTACTTCATCCTTAAAAGGATCTCTTGGCTAGAAGACATGGCTAAGATTAACACTAAGTCTGAATGAAGACCATAACAAAGACTGCAAAAAGGCAATTCGGTTAACAAAATAGCAAATGGAACGCAAATCGCAATTTAGAAACAGAATAAATTTAAACATGTATGAAGAAGTGTATTGGTCCGGGAATAAAATAGGATTTTTTTGTACTTACCTGTTAAATCTTTCTCCCTTTAGTTTATATGGAACACATGTACCATGGCTCTTTGAAGTGGAGACTCACTCCACTTTCCCCTGCATACAAACTCCCAGAATTCATAGGACAAAAAGCCACAGTAAATCAAAAAGCAGTGGGTAAGAAGAAAATCTCCCAGGACTAAGACCCTAAGAGTACTCCTCACAAGTGAGATTTCTCTCCAGGTGAGAGACCTGTGTTTCATATGAACTAAAAAAGGAGTTAACAGGTAAAAACACTAAAATCATATTTTCTCTTACATCCAATATGGAACGCAAGAAAGACGAAGTCAACTGCCTTGTACAGCAGTTCAACCAAGGCCTGGTTCTTCTAGGGCCAAGAAGCACCCACAGATCTGGTGGAATGCACTGTGATCTTGAAGGGAACAGGTTTCTTCCTAAACTCACACACTTGGTGTACAGTAGCCTGGATCAAAGAGGCAATGGTCACCTAGGAAGCCGCTTGACCAACCCTTGGACCTTAAGGTATGGCAAACAGTCAGCCTTACGAAAAGGTTTAGTTCGGTGCACATAAAACTTAAGGTAGCAAACAATGTCCAAAAAGATGGAGCTCTCCCTGCTGATCAGACTCAGGGTCAGGACAAAAAGGCGGCAAAAAATTCTCCTGATTGATGTGGAACTCGGGGACTACCTTAGGAAGAAATTCCTGAAAGGTAAAAAGCAATGCCTTATCCTGGAGAAAAAACAGGAATGGATGCTTGCAAGACGGAGCTTGCAACTTAGCTACACTCTTAACAGAATCAACTGCAATGAGGAAAGTCAAGTGACAGCTGGCACAAATAGATGGAAGCCACAAGCTCAAAAGAGGGCCTCTGAAAAATTCCCAAGACTAGAACGAGATCCCATGGAGGTGGGGAATCCCGAAAGGAGCCCCCCTGAATAATAATCTTCATGTCTGGGATGATTGCAATTATTCTCTGAAAAAGAACAGAGAGGGCTGAGATCTGAACATTGAGGGAACTCAAGCTGTTGACTTCAACCTGAAGGAAGAACTGCACTATGTGGAGACACGCAGTTGTCAGGACACCACCGATATAAAGTCGACTAGACTCTACAGTATGCCTTTGAAGAGACAGATGTTCTCATCTGTATTATAGGGGACATAACATCAGCAGAGAATTATTTCAGCTTCAGAATGGTGATGATGTGAAAGTAAAGAAAAGAAATAAAGTCACTGCCACAAGAGGGCTATAGTAAAAAGAAATGTCTAGGAGCAAAAAGTAAAACTAAAATCTATAAATGCAGTAGGAGTAAAAGGCAACAAGTGACTTGCCAGAAAGAAAGTGAAAAGGTTAAATGAAAAAAAGAAAGGATCCCTCTATGTAGAAACATAGGAGTAAAAGAAAGCAGGAACATAGCAATACATCATTTCCCTCCAATAGTATAGAGTACTAGTCATTCTCAAACAACACAGAGCATAGAAACGTGGCTGTCAGATACACAGACAGGGACATGCTCACAGGACATGTGAGCTCTGAAATAATGAATCCATCCTCTTTAGCCAGAAATTGGAGCCCACCTAATGGGGCATTACATAGCCCCATCCTAGCAGAAAAAAAGGCTAAGAGAAGCTTTGCCCTGTTTCCACTCCTATGGAAAGTTTCTTTTACACTAGGAATGCCTGAGGCTGTAAAGTGAATCATAGAAGGCAGTCTCTCCCTCAGAGGCCCTTTTAGTAAAGTGTGATCTATCTTCCTACTGGAGGATATTTTACCCCATGGTTCCTGTGTTCCACATAGGACTTAAGAGAAAAAAATCATAAACAGAGAACATGTGCACTGCTCTAAAATTAAGCAAACCATTGTATAAACAAGGTGACACCTTTTTTTATATTGTATAGCAACGCTGTCATTACTGTAGTTCCTCTCCACTGTCATTACTGTAGTTCCTCTCCACAAACATCTCACTAGCCCCAAACTGTCTTATAATTCTTAATGTCAAAGAAAACAAGTTGTTTGGTTAGATGTAGAATAAAGCATTTTTTAAGTCAATGGTCTGAGCAATATAGAATGACAAACTGAATAATACCTTATCAGAAGCATAGTGGTTCTTCTCTAGAAGAGAGTTGCCAAGGTCTATGCAAGTAGTAAAGCTGTCGGCTCTGGCATCAACCTCTGCCTTGATCCCTTGGTGGTTTTTGATGACCAGATTAGCAGAGGATACATCGCTGTTAGAGAGAGAGAGACACACACACAAATAGGACAGTATAAAAGGTTGAGAACTTCACAGTAGAAGTGACCCAAACACATTCATGTGTTTTTAGGGAGATTAATATACCAGTGGATGTGTATGCTAATGTACCAATATTCCCAAAATACTTCTTTTTGTGAGGCAACTGGAAATTTCAGTGGAACTACCAACTTTATTCTGAAAAAAAAAATAAAATTAATTGCCATTATGGAAGAGCAGCCACGCAGACTTACCGTGGTTTCTCCTGAGCATCGATCTGCAGGTTGATATCATCCATCCAGAGCATGAGATCACGAACCATTCTGAAAAATCTGAATTTCTCAACTGTGTCCAGAAGGAGCTGACGGCGGGCGCTGCTAGCATTCTGTAACTCTCCCCAAGCTTCTGTCACTGCTTGTTCATGACGATGAATATCTGCAGCTTTTTCACCTGCATAGGCTTTTTGCAAGCGAGAGGCATCCTCTTGAACTTGCTTCACCTGAGATGGAGAAAAGCATACAATTGTTTAGGCTTAAATTGGTTTGGCAAAGGCAGGGATGCAATTGATGTTTATTAATCTGCTAAACAAATTAAGAGCTTATTTTTTTGTTCCCCTTTAAAGGGGAACTACCACCCCATGAAAACTTTATCTTAATCCAGTCCCCATCTGGTGACTAGCTGCTTAGTAGCGCTAGTCGCCAGAATTATTACCTGGTTTAACCGATTTTACACTTGTTCGGAAGCTGACAGCCGGCTCCAAAAGTGACTGACAGCACAGACGCACGGACGTCACTATGGCAAGATGTCCGTGCTTCCTACTATTGTCAGCTTCGGAACAAGTGTAAAATCAGTTAAACCAGGTAATAATTCTGGAGACTAGCACTACTAAGCAGCTAGTCGCCAGATGGGGACTGGATTAAGATAAAGTTTGTGGGGTGGTAGTTCCCCTTTAATGTTGATCTCGGACTACAGAATCAAGACATATGTTTCAGGAACCTGTGAAATGTGGGTCGAGTATTTACTACTTTTGCTGTCTATCTCCTGGCACTGTATTTGAGACTAGAATTAACAACTTTCCCAGCTCTCTTACTTGTGCACTGAGTGCTTGGATGTCATGTTCAAAAGTGGTGTGCATCCGCTGCATGGCCTCAGCAGTGTTCAGGTCTCTGCCAGCTTCTTCTGGTAACTGTTTTTGCTTGTCCTGGATCTGACCAAGTGTTTCTCTGGCATCCTGGTAGAAACGGTGGAGCTCATAGGAGGCTGCAAGCATCTGACTTCGAGTGTCAATCATCTCCAGCAAGTCAGCCCATGCCTCATTCAGTTGGTCCTTCCACTCTGCCACAGTTGCATTTTCCGAATGGCCAGAAGAAATAAGTTCATCTGCCATAAGATTGACAGCATCTACCCGTTCCTGGCCGATGTTACTAGTATCTCTGGAGAACTCACGGAATTTGTCTCTCAACATCTGAATTAGAAAGAGAGAAAGAAGGGGAATTATTATATACTAGTTGAACAGCCCGTTACACGGGCCACAGTGCCACTGCCACCCGGTCGCGGGGCAGTCAACGCGCAGTAGAGACTGCCCAGCGTCGTGGCTGAGACAGGGCTGGGCGCTCTACTGCGCATGTCGGGCGTTACACACGATTTAGCGAATTATTATATAGGATAAACAAACAACAATTAACTGAATGTGCAGTATATATGAAAAGAGGGCAACCATCTTTACTCTGAGAACATATTTGGGTTAAGGGTGGGGACGACTGATTTGTGGAAGTAAAATAAGTTGTCATAAAGCCATCATACATGCTAAATGAGTCAGGAAGCAAACATCCTTGAAGGAAAGGATCATAAAAGCAAATGACTTATGTTGCTACATGAAAAAACTCACCGTAACATGCTCATAGTCCTGCCCTAGTTCGTGAGAAGCTGCTACCACTTCACGCTCAGAGATCCAGTGCTCAAGGTCTTCCACATCTCTCTTGAGCTGGCAGAGTCTCTGATGCTCTTGCAGTTTACCTTGTCTTTCCTCTGCTAAATCCTTCAAGCTGGCATACAGCTTGTCTACCTGTCCTTGGCGCAAGTTAATGCGGTCACTGTAGAGGGACAGAATATACAAGAAATGTAGTGTGATACTATAAATAGTCAGACATATTTATATGAAAATAAGTAAGAGCAACCAAGCTAAGAGCAATAAGACAACAATCACACATTTATATTCAAACAATTTTGTACCCTGTATACTGGTCTAAATTCTCCCTACTTAACCACTTAATTCCAGAGGGGTGTCTAGAGTATTATTTTGCAATGTCTTGATTACTCCTCTAGCACTCAAAGGGTTAACTTTTGTATTAATGAAAAAAGCGGTTCTAAAAACACTTAAGGAACATGTGTGAGGGGAACATATTGAAGGGTTGAAGTACAAAATGAATAGAAAATGCCATTTTGTGTCAACATGCAACTTTGTTGACACAATCTGTTTGTGACATAACATTTAAATCTGTATCAATTGCTTGGGTACATCTGTATTCATGACTAAAAAATTTGCACCAGGTTTGTGAAAAACGTGCATGTCATAAGCTAGCTGTTATGATAAAGAAAAACATGCAAATAGCAGTTTTCCCTTAAAGGGAGTTATATGGTCAAAAGAAGCCCCTTTTAAACTACTGTCAGTGCCCTCACAGCTATGAGAACTACGTTTTCCACTGCTTTGAACTACTCCGATCTTCATTGATTTTCAAATCATGGAGATCTGCAGGGCTGGGTGACATCAGCTACTTACTAAGTGCTTATGGTGTATGATGTAAGATTGCTATGCTCTTCATAAAAGCTCTGTGTTGGTTAATTCAACATCAAGGAGATTCTTTGGAAAGGAGAGAAATCTCCCAACAGCACCAACTGAGGTGCAGAGGTCATCCAGCCCTACAGATGTCCATGATCTGGTTAATTGTTTTAAAGATTTTTGATTGAGTAGATGGGGAACCTAATCGCAGCAGAGCTTTGCTCTCTGACTTGGTCAGATAAAGCCTACATGTATGTATGTGCAATATCTATTTATCTATATATAAAGCCTATATGTTATGTTAGCTATTTGTTTCTGATAGAAATAGCTTTTTATAAATTAACTAGTTGAAGAGCCCGTTACACAGGCCACAGTGCCACTGCCAGCCGGTCGCGGTGCAGTCATACTCAGTAGAGACTGCCTGAGCCGCGGCTGATACAGAGCGGAACGCTCCTTCGGCGCGCCCCGCTCTGTATCAGCCTCATCACTGGCAGTCTCTACTGCGCATGACTACAGCACGTGCAGCAGTCTCTACTGATCACGATTGTGGCATTATGCACATTTTAGCAAATTATTATATAGGATGTTTTTGTGGCAGGGTCTAGCACATTAGTTTTAGTGCTGGGTCAATATTATCAAATATTGTGCTATGAATGAATGTAGGCAGAGCTCACAGACCATTAGGGGCATTTCTAATAATAAGTTTGACCATAACTCCTTAAAGAGTACTATGGCCGGCACGAGTTTTTTGTCATAAGGACTGGTGACAGCCATTTTACCTACATCGCTCCTCCGGGATCGACGTAAGTAAAAATGGGGTCTGAAATTGACAGCTCCAAGACTGGTGCAGCCTCTTTCAGCACCCAATGTGGCGCACCAGTATGCTCAACAGGTCAAGTGTACCGGATCGTTGGAAAGGATCAAAGTGGTCCTTAAGGGAAGGTACTTCCCAGGACCTTGGGGTTAAACAGAGCTAACTGGTATGTTGTGCAGGAATTTGGAATAAAGATGCCACCAAAACAAAGGTTAATAATCAATGGAAATATATATAGTACAACATATAGGCAGCATTTAACCTTGTCTTAGGATGAGAGGACCACTTTAACACAACATTAAATAAGTTAAAAGAAAACAGCAATTAAGACTGTTGGCTGAACTGAAGTCAGCATACACTATCAACATAGATGGAATAATTAAGTGCAGATTTATATAACCAAAACTGCATCAGTCTTGAATATGGATGCACACTTAAAGCAGCACTTCCACCCAAAAGTATATTGGCTCACATAATTGCACATCTGGCGACTAGCTGCTCAGTTGCGCTAGTCATCAGAATTCTTACCAGATTAAAGAGAAATAGCTATTCTTCATGGACTGACAAGCAGGACTGAGTACGGACATCTTGCCATAGTGATGTCTGCGATCCTGCGCTGTCAGTCCCTATTGGAGACAGCCGGCTCCTAGCAACGCCTCCTAGACCCGGCTCGGACTGACATTGCAGGAGTCACTATGGCAAGATGTCTGTGCTCCATCCTGCTGTCAGTCCACGAAGAATAGCGATTTCAGTTTAATCTGGTAAGAATTCTGGAGACTAGCGCTACTGAGCAGCTAGTCGCCAGATGCGCAATTATGTGGGCCAATATACTTTTTGCGTGGTAGTTCCGCTTTAATTGTGGTCTTTCAATTACACCCAGCTGTATGCCAGTTCATTTTTTAAAGAATTCTAGTGCCTTAAATTGGACATAGAAAGAATCAGGCCAACAATTATTAACTTGTGTCATTTCAATCTAAGTACCTCTCAGGATGACCTCTGGAGACCATTTCTCGACTTGAGTTTGCCAATTGATGAATGGTTTTGGCATAGTCATCAAGAGCCTGCTCCATCACTAAGTGTTTCTTCAACATAGCTTGGGCACCAATATCATCCTAATGGATTACAAAGGAAATAATATAAACATGGAGGGAATATCCAGTTAATGATAATAAAAACAAAAAAGTATGGCAAACAGAAATAATGAACACTGAATATTCTTCTATTTTCTGTATATTGATGTATGCATTTCATGACCAATTCTCTTGAAATTCGGTTTCCGCTAGAACTGGATGATCTCCGATCTGCAAAGCTACATGATGTCAGTGCTTTTGCTTAGATGTTCTGGGAAAGGAAGCAACATCACTATCCTTTCCAATGAAATTCTGGGTTTGTGAATTCCCCAACAACTGGCTTGAATAGAGAGGACAGAGATCTTCCATAAATGGGGAGGGATGCACTGACATCACTGAGCACTACAGATCACAAATATCTGTGGGTAGTAAGAGGGAAAAGGAGAGTTTTAACCTATGCTGTTACCACATTTGGTTTGAAAGCACTTTCCTCTTTATAGTGAAAGCGGGGAGCCAATTAGCAGCAGTCACAGTGACCAATAATGCTTTGATGGTGCCTCAGATTCAAGGGGGTGGCTGTTACAATCATCCCATACCACTTAAAAAAAATTAAGGGGGGAGGGAGTAACAGGATATTGTTAGAAAAATTCTTAAAAGATAAAAGAAATAGCTTCCGGCAGACTTGGTTGAGGCTAAAAAAGTAAAACAACTTAAGAGCTCTTGTTCTTTAGTCAAATTCTAAATGTCTGCCCATGCCAGGGGCACCAATTCCACTCATCCAGAAGGATCTGATGAAGCTGATCTTTGAGAAGTTAAAGGGATAGTATTACTTCAAAATTACTATCCCTCATATTGTAGCCCTTAATAAACTGAGTTAAATGACACCAGCGGCATCTCTCAAACCTTTATGGTTTAAGAGATAGCCGCTTTCAAAGTTTCCTCTCTCCTGCTGTCAGCGTTCTGCTGCCAGCAGGGGAATCTGGTCCTGGGACAGGCGGAGGCTATTAAACAGAGCCGATATCTCGTTAAGGAAGGAAAAATTATTCATTGAAACAGTCTTCTACGTGTGCTTGATTACCAAGCACACGTAGAAGACTGTTTCAATTAATCATTTTTCCTTCCTTAACGAGATATCGGCTCTGCTGAAGAGCCTCCTCTTGATTCAGAGACCGGATTCCCCTGCTGGCAGCAGAACGCTGACAGCAGGGGAGAGGAAACTTTGAAAGAGGCTATCTCTTAAACCATAAAGGTTTGAGAGATGCCTCTGGTGTCATTTATTAAGGGCTACAATATGAGGGATAGTAATTTTGAAGTAATACTATCCCTTTAAGGCTACACCACGAAGTTCTAGATACACATGCTGGATTTGCCCAAGCATTCTCTCAAGAACTGGTCTCTCTACATCAGAATCAGTGCTCCACTGTCTTTTCAACTGCACACAGTGCTGAGTATTTTCTTCAAAGGGAATGTACAACTATTCTCTTCCGAAGCTTAATCTGCCTATTCTAATGATTAATCACATTATCTCCAGAGGTACACATTTTCATGCATGAAGTTGCTCATGTTACTCCAGTGCAATACCACAAAGGGGAAAATAGTTTCAGAGGTTTACAAGCAATCTTTCAGACGTATGCAGTGCTTAACTATGAGTGTTTTCTCTTCCTTTTTGGTAATTTTTGGGACAGTGGAATGTCCCCTTAGTCCCTGAAAGAGAACAGGATTTTATCCGAATTACTGATATATCCTTTTGTCTTGGCTAATGGGTGACACAGGACATCCCTCCTGGAGAAAATGTCTGTCAACTCTCTCTAACCCCATAGACTAAGAGAAAAGGATTTATCTGTAGAACACACATACATACTACCTATATCTATCTATAAGAAAATCACTACTTTAGATCAATAATTTTGACTAGTACAACAAACCTTGGAAAAAGTAGATGAAGTAATAGTTAAATTCAGGTTCTAACACAACCAAATTTGCAACTTAAAGTGATAGTAATGCTTGAAGTAAAGTTCAGCTCCGAGTCTTCTTTATATGTTTTCTAAGGCTATATTTTAACACTTACAATTTTTTAGTTCAATAGCAATTCAAGCAGAAAGGATCTCCCTCCCGCCCATTTCCCCTGCATCAAGCTGCTTGTAAACATTGGTCCAGATGGAGAGCAGCGAGGGACAATCTTCAGTAAGCAAAAGGAAAGTCCTGCCTTCCATCGTCAAGGAGGGCAGGGTTTTCCTGATTTTTAATAAATGAAGCTTTTCCCTCGCTGCATCCTTCCGGTCCCATGACCGTATTCCAGATTCAGTGGGAGGTGGCCAGAAGGGGCAGGAAGGGATACCTTCTGCTTGAACTGCTATTGAACTACAAAACTGTAAGTGTTAAAATATAGCTCTATACGTTAGAAAATGTATAAAGACGACTCAGAGCTGAAAAGCTGAACTTTACTTCAAGCATTGCTCTCCCTTTAACCCAAACAAGGTCAGTATAGTGTTAATAAAGCTATATCACACCTTGGCCTTTTCTTCAGACATCATGTGCAACTCCTGCTCACCCATCCATGCTTCAGCCTCAGCAGCATCAGAATAAAATTGCTGAGCTGCATGGGATTCTTCAAGGCGAGCATGGCGTTTCCCTGCCTCTGTTGCCAGCTCCTCCCAGGTGTCTTTAAGCAACTGAAGCCTTTCGCCTATCTCTTGAGCATCGAGAGAGCTATTTTTGACCATGGACTTGCCCCTCTCCAAGATGTCATCTATCCTAGGCTGATGCCCTTGGAGCTCCTTCTGCAGAGTCTGGTGGGAGAGAAAGAAAACAAATGTCAGCTTCAGTGGCAAGATGTAAATATAACTGCATTATCATATATACATAAATAAAATACAAATTCTACATTTTTTCCATTCTTCTATTGAAACAGACTTTTACTATCAATGGAAAATTCTGCTCCTGTATCTCTAGTTCCCCTTCCACTACACTCTCAAAAAAGGGGTCTTGCAAAAACATTGTACGATATCAATGATTTGAAAATCAGCAGACTTTTTTTTGTCTGGTTTTTTTATGATAAAAGATCATGCTTTCATACCTGGGTGGTCATTAAATGGATTTTTGTTAAGCAAAGATATCTAGGCAGGTATCTTTCATACTGCAGTCAGGCACAGTGCCTCCAAAACAAAAGAGAAGTACAGTAGTATGTTAAGAAAATAAAACCAACCTGTATTACTTATTAACATATTGTTAAACTTTATGCCAAGCTTCTTGTGTTGTAACTGTTAGGGTCTTTACTCCCTATCCTGCCTACTTTGGTGGTGTCACCTGCTGAAATTCCTTCCACTATGATCAACTGATGTTGTTCCTTAAAGGGACATCAACACCTATTAATAAACCTGCTCTTTAATTAGCACAGAGTATCTTGTCACTGGAGGTTGACTTTTTTTTTTTTGTTACTCTATTCCAGGTCCCCAAATTCCTAAATTTCACATTAAGTCTTCTTTCCAAAGGGTAATTCTGGGGAAGCAATTCACGCAGAACTGATTCATAGTGGCCATTAGTGGAGCAGGCTTATTATAAGGTGTTAGGGTTGCTTTTTATTATCAGTAAGGAATTTAGAGAAATAAAAAAGGCATAAGGGGAGGAGGAGCTAACATTTGCCTAACCTGGAGAAATTCAGATTGTGCATTTTTAATGATTGGGGGCCACTAAAGATTGTCATAAATCAACTCTCCAATAACATTTATTAAGAAGAGTAATATTTTATAGTGAATTTATTGGAGGAGCTCAACAAAACAGCAATATTTAAACAGACACTAGGATACAGACTGCTATCTGCCCTGATGAAGTGTCATATTCAGATAAGAAAAAACGTGTAGGCCTTTTACTTTGTTTTATAATAAATACCCTATTTCACTGGCACCTGTGGACGATCCATATTATAGACGGGAGGCACATTTACAGGCACTCTACCCGCTGAACTGATTTCCTCCGCTACTACTACACAGAGTGAAAAACTGAATTTGAACTGCAATATCACCTGTACAAGGAGAGGGAGCCAGGCCAGATCGACTGAAAATTGTCATGCTTCAGTACTCTGATCTGGCCAAGGTGAAACAGTAACATAAGCTGGAACATCTAATATAGAGGTCACAACACCCTCTACAGAACTCTGTTTGGCCACATTATGAAATGACAAACTGGCACTATAGTGCTTATTCTGAGGACTTGAATCAACTAAAGACAGGAAAGATTGCCTTCCATCATCTAAGACCTGTCTGCTGACTTTGTGAGGAACTTATATATTGAGTAATCAAAGGGTTAACCATACTATAAGAGTGATTTCTATTTTAAAGAGTTGTAATATTTGTTACTGAATCTAGGTACCTAGCACATGATTTATGTGTGTGGTGTGATGCTTCCTTAAGAGCCTACTCTACAAATTTTCTATATTTATTATATATACACACACCTTTTTATTTTTTTCAGCTAGAAGGCTCTGCATTTAACCTGCGCTTAAATTTCATTATAAAAATTCTGCATTTGGAACAAATGGAATATAGATTATATATGATATATTTACATGATTAGAACACATTTCTTTACGTGCTTTGAACATGAAAAGCCACTGCCTAGCTGTATATTGTACTTTTCCATTGCAAAAAACAGACACACCTCACTGTTATATGAAGGAGACTACCTATGTAAGTCTTTCTGTTATACTCTTTCAAGAAATATATAGGTGGGCAAATAAAAGGGTCAGCAGATGACCTTATTTTGCATGCCAGAACACACTTTTTCATGTGATCCAGCAGGAAATCTTTTGATCTGGCCAAAGGCATATGATCCAGTGGCTCCTTTGGCTTAACCCACTGAGTGCAAGGGAGGTATTCAACACATTGCGCTGGCACTCAGAAGGTTAAATTATCAGTAAGTAAAAGACAACTGAGGAGACTGAAGCCTCTGTTCATTTCTCACCGTTTCTTTCCTGTTACCTTAATCTATTTTCTCTGAATGCAGTGGTTACCAACAGTTAATGTAGGGAATAGCTGGATTCACTTAAATTAGCTGAAACATTAGGAGACAGTTAAAGATATTTCCCAGTCTCCTCTGACTTCTCCTTCTACTTTCTGATACAGGGAGTTTTATTCTCTCCAATAAATCCTGTACTCTTAGCAGATTAAGAGATTCAGGGAACTGTGGGGCCTAAAGTCCACCACCCAGAGGAAAAGTCAAAACTCTAATCTAAACTAAACTGAACTACTCCTGTATCACAGAATCCTCCACACTGCACTGTGAAACCTGTTAACACAACAGAGGAGGAAAGAAAGTCAACAGCACAAAGACCAAGCAACCAACAGGGCACCACCACCTAGAAAGAAGAGCATTGTCCCTAGATGGAATGCCCCTCATATGACTAAAGAGAGAATGATATATCATAGAATATAAAAATACCCCTTTTCTCTGGTGTCAGTTAAGGCAGGGTTCAACAAATCATGGGCACCAGGTTGCCCTGACGATTAGAAATTGGGACTGGCACCCAGAAACTTGCCTAAACTGCAGGGCAAGTTTTTAACATTTTAAAATATACACAAATCACCCCCATGAGCATGGAAGCGATGCTGTATATAAAAAAAAATGCACATAGTGCTGGATCTATTGGGGGGGGGGGGCATCTGGGGGCACAGTTTGCTTCCCCAGCCTTGTTCCACTATTGAAGGTTCTCCTCTGATACAGAATCTGTGATGCAGTGTCTGGCTCCTACATTTTTATTCTGGCTCCTAGAATCGAACCAGATTTGTCAAGCCCTGTATTAAGGGATGCATGGAACCGTGGGAACATCCCAAAACACAGAGAAGGTGATAAAACTAGAGAACAGTTGCCTGCAATAATATGCAGCCAAAACATGCATCTTAGCATGCAAAAACCTAACTTTGTAGAACTTTCTAAATGTGCAAACAGATGAACAAGTAGCTATCTTGCAGAATGGTCCAGCAGAAGACTGCTGTTTCAAAGCCCATTAAATGCTCAAACATTTAGAATAGGGCTGGAAGAGAATTGAGAAGGTAGGCTTTTCTGATAGTCTATTTAAGCCATGCAGCAATGGTACATTTTGAAGCAGGTCTATCCTTTCTGGAGCCTTCAGGAACAGTGAACAGAGTATCCAACTGTTTGAAAGAGTCTGTAACCTGAAAATATGTTGAGTACATCTAATGACATCCAAGGTATGAAGCACTTCTCTCTTCCAATTATGCTAACACAATTAGGGAAGACTCAACTCCTGATTGATATGAAAAGATGAAGGAAGATTAATGAGTGGAAAGTCCTGTCAATCCCTTAAAAAGCACACCCATTTCTCTGGAAATACAGATAATAATGCTTGTTCTGAGGATGAGGGGTACTGTTGCCCCTGTAGAATGATGGATGATCTTGTCCAGCTTAGGTCCAAAGAGACTTTTCCCAAGGAGGACAGAGACACCAAAGACTTCTTAGAAATCTTAAATTACAATGCTTCAGCTAAAAAAGTATATCTAGCAGCCATTGCTGAAAACTTAGCTGGCATTCTAGCTATTCCCAGAGCTGTTTCTTCATTACAAAAGGTAGCAACTTGCAGATGTTCTAGTAAAAGATTAGCTCTACTTTAGGGATATTCTCTTGGAATGCACAAATCAGGGGTCCATGCCAGGCCTCCATGGCCCCACAAGCCCACTCAGAAGTAAAAGCTGGCTAATAATCACCAAAGTGCCTAATAACAGCCACTATAAGAAAGTGTCCAGTTTCCTGTCAGACGGATTTTTAAGGGTAGCAGCACTGGTGGTATGTTTAGAGTGGTGGGATACTGCTGGATCAACAATAGAGGAGTGGACTTCATTTCAACATTGTTCTTTGGAAAAGGATAAGGTGTGTAAACTTTTTAGGCACAGAAATAGCATAGTTAAGGGACCTCCGTTCATTCCAAATAATCTGAGTCAACTGCTCATAAATTGGAAGAGATTTGGAAGAATTTGTTTGTGGACACACTTCTGAAAAGTGTAAATGCTCCAGTATGGCCCTAATTAGTAGTTCCACAGGACAGCAATCCTCCTAATCCCTAGTAAACACGTCAGATGTAGGAGTACCACTGAAATCACTAGTAGTTTCCCTCTCTTCCTTTTAAGACCCCTGATCTGAGAGAACTTAAGGCAAATGGCTTAAACTAGGAGAAGTCACTATTTTCTTACCAGAACATGGGGTTCATATATCCATTGTTTAGGCTAGAAGAGACTGTATTCTTAAGGTATGGTGGGCGATCTAATATACCCCTCTTGTTATTCCATATTTACCTTGCTTGTAATCTTAAATTTAATTTCCAGCTCGATACCAGAAGCCTCACCTATTCTCATTTGGAGACATCAGTTTTCTTTCTCATGCTGTGGTTAATTACTGGTGCTTCAGGCCAGTCACCTTGCAGAATTTGTGTATTCCTATGTGTCTTTTTCTTGTACTTTTGTCACCGACTCCTCGTAACTGCTTAATCTTTCAAAAAGAAAAAAGAACCAAGACGAGGCAATTTTTGAAGACCATCCTGAGGAAATGCCAAAATGATGAAAACATTGCAGTTGGGACCACCAGTCTCCACACCACTTATAGAACAAGGACCATACCCTGTAGTATGCTTCAGGATGCAGGCTTTAAGAGGCAATATGTCAAAGCCAGCTTCCCCACCCCAGATAATACAGCGAACATAGAGTCAAGAAGTCTGGATGCAGATGGAGCCCAAAACTGCTTTGACACAGATAGAGTAATAAAATTTGAAAACCATCCTTGACGGGGTCAGAATGGAAGGATCACAAAGAAAGAACTCCATGCACATTTTTCCACAGAACTCTGGGAATCAGGGAAAAAGAGGAAACACATAGGCCAGCTTAAAGTTCCATGGTATAAACATTGTGTCTACTGCAAAAGCTAGAGCGTCGATTGTATCTGGAACAGAACTGAGGAACCTTAACCCCTTAAGGACCGGCCACACATGCACAGACTTTTTTTTTTTTTGTTCGGTCCGATTCAGGGCTCCCAGAATGGCATGCAGCTGCACAGGTAGCCCTGAATACCATGATGTACATGTACGTCCTCGGTCCTTTAGGGACCTACACCCTGTGACGTACATGTAAGTCATGGGTCATTAAGGTTCAACCAAGAGGCCATTAGTTCCACTGTCAGAGGACCCCAGAGACTAATTATGGAATTGAAGACAGTCTGATTAAGCTTCCCATTCTCAGGATCCAGATGTTTGCAACAACGTCTTCAATGTTGTCTACCCTGGAGACAGCCAGTATGTAACCTGTACCCAGGATCAATTGGGTCACAGATCATGGAGCAGTACTTCTGGTTCCTCACAGGCTTTTGACCTAGTCCACCACAATTACACTGTTGGACAAGATCTGCACAGGGGATCCCTGGAGGGCCTGAGACTAATGCCACAAAGCTAGGCGAATTGGCCAAGGCTCCAGAACATTGATGGATAATAGACTCTCTGCTCATGTCCGAAGACCCTGACCAGTCTGAGGACCCAAGGTGGCAACCCAGCCTTTCAAGCTGGAACACATTGTGACTACCATCCAATCTGGAATGACCAATGGACATCCCAGTGACAGATGGGGCCCTGTAGCCACCAATTAAGGTAAGCCTTCATCAAGTTGGAGAGATACATGACACTGGAGAGGGGACACTGATCTCTGGACTAATTCCAGAGAATCTCCCGCTTGTAGAATTGTGCATATATGCAGAGAACACATAAATAGGCAAATTGGCCAAGGCTCCAGAACATTGATGGATAAAAGACTCTTGAACTTGAAGCTATAAGACAAAAGCAGAATCCGTAGTCCGTAAACATAAGCCAGGGAATAAACAGGGAGGACTATCCAAATACACAAGATCTTAGTAGAAACGAAGTCAGGTCTGTCCACAAAAACCTCAAATAATCAGGCCAGGAGGATACAGAGGCCCAAGGCTATAAACCCTAGCTCACCAGTAGGATACCAGAAGGAGGAGGAGGAAGTGATGCAACAGGAGACAGACAAAAATAGGTGCAAATGGAAAAGCCTGAAGGAAACAGGCCAGAAGAGTGAACAGGAGAATCCTAACAGAAGCAGAACAAAATAGATGGAAACAGAAAGACCAAACAGGCCAGAAGGGTAAACAGGAGGAACCTGGCATGATGAAACCAGAGAAGCTTTCTTAAATTGAAAAGAAAAAAAAACAACACCACCCATGCTGTTCCAGAACTGGCATGCAAGTCTGAATCTGAGGGGGCAGAGTCTCCCTAAATAAGCCTTTAGCAAAAGGTACCCCAAGTAGGGAGTCAGTGACACCTCTAGAGAACAGATGTGAGCTGCCAGAGTTGTCATGACATTTGTAAAGACCAGCAGAGTGGAGGTTAACAAAAAAAAGAAGGGTGATGAACTGAAAAGAACAGCCTAGAAAAGCAAACAGCATGGATGGGAATGTGCAGTTAGGCATCTTTGATGTCAAACACTCCCCTGGACATATGACAGGGATGATGGAGCACAAGGTTGTTATCCTGAACCAACCTTCTAGTCCAGAATGGAACAGTATCTACATGCTTGGGAACTATGAAGAGATTGAAGTAGAGCCCCATGAACCTTTTCTGAGAACAGGTAGCAAATCCAGCATATCTACCAGTGAAGAGACTGTGCCTACAAATAGATGACTCCACATGGGACTGAGAGGAACTATGGACATGAAGAAACTAAAGGGAGAAAGGCACTTGAAGTCTTTGTTGTACCTCTCCACAATTACCAGCAAAAGGAGTAGAAGCCCTGGGCACAAGTCCATACATGCAAAGATGTAGACACCAAAATCCTGCGTTCCATTCTGAATTGAAAAATGAAGACAATAAGCACAGACCCTCCTCTCCCGTGCTCAGTAAAAACAGGCTTATGGGTATTGTAGTCACTAGCAATACCCTTTTGAAAATGGTTAGGTGGCTTTCTCTGCCATGCAATAACAACCCCCAATATTGTGTGTGTGTGTGTGTGTGTATGTGTATGTGTATGTGTGTGTATGTGTGTGTGTGTGTGTGTATGTGTATGTGTATGTGTATGTGTATGTGTATGTGTGTGTGTGTGTGTGTGTGTGTGTGTGTGTGTGTGTGTGTGTGTGTGTGTGTGTGTGTGTGTGTGTGTGTGTGTGTGTGTGTGTTGTCCCTGGAGCACCGCTATGCAGTTCAAAGATAGACTAATAAAGTCCCCTACAACCCACCAGAGTGCAACCAACTGTGCCCTATCCAATATGGCTACTAGGCTTACCAGTTCTTAAAAGGCACCCAGGCAAAAGGTGGATTAATGTCACGGGCACCCAGGAATGCTCAGAACTCAGTACGGTAATGTAATGCAAAATATTTATTAGAATAAATCACAGCAATAAATATGTAGTACAACAAGCAAAGGGTTACTAGCTGGCGACACTACTACCAGAAATAGTCGGCCTCTCGCTAGACCACAATGCTGGAGACTGGGCCGAAGCCCCTGTGAGTCTTAGCAGGAAACAGGAACGCCAGCTCTTGATCCGTCGACTGGAACACTGGAACAGGTGACCACTGTGAACACTGGCTCAGTAATCTTGATCCAATGAACAGGAACACAAGGACTGCTGGACTGGAGAACTGACCCACGCCTGCAATCACCGTTAAGAGACCCTGTGACTCTGCCTGCAGTCACTATATCGAGACCCTGTGACTCACACCTGCAGTCACCAATCAGACTCTCTGTCCACAACAGAGGTCTGTCTTAGGCCAATAGCACAAATTGATCACAGTAAGGGGTACTCGTGATCACTGGGTCATACACAGAGAGGGTTCTCGTACTTAGAGGGGTCATACACAGAGAGAGGGTTCTCGTACGTATCTGAGTAATACACAGAGAGGGTTCTTTTACTTAGCCAGGTCATACACAGTGCAGGTTCTCATAAATAGCCAGGTCACACACAGAGTGGGTTTTCGTTGATAGCCAGGTCACACACAGAGCCCAAGTACTTCGCCTAAGAACAACAACACAAGGGCATCTGAGTCAGGCCCCAGTCTGCCTTTTAAACCCCTCCACAGAAAGTAGGAGGAGCAGCTCAGAGGGAGGAAGTAGGTAGGAGGAGACTACAGTAAGCAAACAGATAAAACAGAGGCCTGCAGCCTGCTTGAAGCATCACGCCTGTAATCAAGCTGAAGTCAAGGTAAGCTGTGACAATTAAGCATAAATTAAAAGATAGAATTACATGTAAAATAAAAACTAATTTAAAACGAATGACAATACCACTCTGGATGAGAAAAGGGATAGTCAGACAGACAGATGAACAGAAAGACAGAGTGTCAGTCCATCCAAAGTACCACATATAATGGAAATGTGGCTGTCAGACAAACAGAGACAGACTAACAGGACCTGTGCACTCTGAAGGCAGGAAAGCTTGTCCTTGTCAGACTTCAGGCTCTGATGTAACATACAAATGTTTTGCCAGACCAGCTAAGCAGAAATTGTGAAGAAAACGCGGTCAGTGAGAGAGAGACTAGTAAGCTCCCCTCACACACTGAAAATGAAGTTGGCAGAACAGGAGTCCCTCCCCTCCTCTCACAGTCCAGGGAAGCAAGTCCAATAAAACCGCACTAAAAAGCATAAAACGGAGCACTCTGGTTGGAACCTGCCTCCACAATGTCCCTTGCCACAGTGTTGCTCCAATGGAGGAGAATCGCAAGAAACTAAGGCAGTGCCCCCCTCTGTACTCCACTCAATATGACAGAACCAAAGCAGGGTGGGTTCATAAAGACCATACTCCTTGCAGGGAGAAAATGGTTCACACCTAAGGCAAATAGGGCAATCATCATCCCAACCAACAAAGGAATGACCTAGGACCAGAATTCAAACCAGAGTCTCCTCAATGGGAGAGGAAGGTGATAAATCCTCTATGAAAAACAGGGAAGAGAAGTTGAGAAGTAGAATTTTCCAGTTAGAGACAAAGTAGCATTGTGGACCTCTGTAGTCTGGGTATGCAGGCTCTAGCTGAAGAAATAGCCAGGGTCCATTTAAAAAAAAAAACCCCAAAAAAACAAAAAAAAAAAACAAAAACAAAAAAAAACACAGGGACTGAGTCGCCACCATCTGCCAAAAAGTTTGAATCAGGAGGCAAGATCACCAGATGTGAAATAGTGAACCTTCGGGAGCATCACACCACCAACAGTTGGAGGGGGGGCAGTAGCTGGATTATATCTGTGATACACTAGTCGAGTCTGATTAAGTAGGCCTTTATATTAAAGTTGGATATTAGAGAGGTACTTTGTATTAAAGAGAATCTATCACCCCTAAAAAAGTTTATACAAGGTTATATTTCCATTATGTGGAGTACTTGATTCATTTCTTTTTTTAAAAATCTATTTGGCCGAAATTTAATGATTAAGGATTGCCCTGCACCCTACTTCTGGACAGACTGCAGTTACCTGTCTGTACCACAGTGTCACTCTAACTCAGCTCCCCACCCTCTATATCCAGTCTCCTCCGATGACGGAGGCTTTCTGCCTGTAAGCTGGAGTGGTCTCTGGCCAATTAAATTAATCAAGTACTCCACATAATCGCTATATAACCTAACATTTCAGAAAAACTTGTATAGGGATGATAGATCCCCTTTAAGTCGAATTGATTTGTGCCATTGAGCATCTGAAAACTCCTCATTCAAGCTGGATCTCCAGGCACACCTGTAGACCAGAGAAGAGGAGTCTATAGATCTTGACAGTTCTACAGGCAAAGACTTCAAGCTTTAAAACTAAGGATTCAAAAGGTGTGAGAGGTTGTGAGTAGAATCCAGCAACAATTAAACTCTGCAAGAAGTGTTAAGCCTGTCTGTAATTCCAGGGTCCTGTTTTTGTCACGGGAAAGCTCTTCCAAGGAGATAATGGATTTGTCAGATAAAAGTTGATCCAAGCAGTGTAATTCGTGACACGGCCATTAGCAAAAAGCATAAGTGTCCAAAGCTGGGGGAAAGCTAGTATTGCCAGTAACACAGAGAAAAGGAGAGGGGGACGGAGCCAACTGAAAGCAAGAATTGCAAACCCACCATGTCCAGAGGAGATCACCTAGTATGATGTTCTGAGCTAGTGCGGGAGGGATGTGATTCGGCATGACTCAAAGGGGTTGGGAGACCGCGACATTGGGGGCGTGAATTCTCAGAACAGTGTTCCAGTCCTTAGTTGTGTTAATTATGCATAGGTCAAGAATGGGTGGAGAGGGTAGAAGCTGTATAATAAGTGAGCAAGTCTGGGAGTCCAATGCCACAGAGGCGATAGGGCGTGAGAATTTTTACAGTGATTCTAGACTTTTAATACCTCCAAATGAACTTCAGCAACAGCTCTTGGAGGGTGTGGATGTGCTTTAAGGGTATCAGGATGGGAAGAGAGATTTAAGTATAAAGAGGATCTTAATCTGGTTGGAGTGGCAGAACCAGAAAACAAAAAAATTCCAAGCAGCCAGGTCTGTCTGGATCCAAGCTGCAAGGGAAAGTAGATTTGCTGAAACTAGCCACTCTGGCTCAAGGGTCAGATGCATATCTAAATATTTAATGGAATGGGTCTTACAGAGGAAGGGAAAGTCTGACTGAATTTTCCCCACGTGAATGGAAATTAATGTTCAGAATTTCTGATTTGGAGTAGTTGATTTTAAAAAAAGAAATAGAGCTGTAATGGGAGAGGAGGGAGACCAAATGAGGGAGGGAACTGGGTTGGAAAAGAAGACTAAGATGTCGTGAGCAAAACGTGCCAGTTTCACTTCCCAAAGGCCTACAGACACACCAGACATAGAGATAGTCCAGTGGATGAGGTACGGAAGGGATTCGATGGTGAGAATAATGACGATGGGAGAGAGTCCATCCATGACACTTGCCACTGAATATGGAAAAAAGAGCAGGAAAGAACCTTGTTAACTAAAACAGGGGAGGAGGGGTGGAGTAGAGTGAAAAAAATAGCATTGAGAGTGTGATGATCAAGGCCAATCCAGTGACATGCACTCCCAAATTCACCCTATCAAAGGCTTTTTCGGCATCAAAAGATAGGAGAAAAGTGGGATCCACCTCTCACCAGCCAAGGCAGTTAAGGAAACAGCCTTGATAACATTGTCAGGAGTTTCACCCTTATGCATAAAGCCAGATTGGTCTACTCCGATGAGGAGGGGCAAGAGAGGTCTTAACCTGTTGCCCTGGATCTTGGCAAACAGTTTAAAGTCTGTATTCAACTAGAAGATAAGGTCTGTAACTGCTGCATATAGAGGGATCGGTGACTGAGAGGGACAAGGAGAACCGGAAATAATACCTGAAGGTGTCAATTAAGTGGGGGACAAGAAGGGAGTGGTAATGTTTGTAGTAAGACAGAGGAAGGCCATAAGGACCAGGACATTTGCCCTATGTGGTAGACTTAAAGGGATAGTAATACTTCATTTTTACTATCCCCCATGTTAAAACAAAACAAAAACATTAAACAAGACCAACGGCATCTCTCAAACCTTTATGGTTTGAGAGATATCCACATTCAAATTTCCCTCTCCTTCTCTCTCCCCTGACGTCAGCGTTATAGCTGACAGCAGGTGAATCTGGTCCCGGGACTGGCGGAGGCTCTGCAGCAGTGGCGAGATTGAGTTATAGAAAAAGAAATCCTTCACTGAAATGATCTTCTACGTGTACTTGCAAACCAAGCACACGTAAAAGTAGAAGACCATTTCAGTGAAGGATTTCTGTTTGTATAACACGATCTCAGCACTGCTGCAGAGCTGCCGCTTGCTCACGGACCGGATTCCCATGCTGTCAGCTATAACGCTGACATCAGGGGAAAGAGAAGGAGAGGGAACTTTGAATGCGGATATCTCTCAAGCCATAAAGGTTTGAGAGATGCCGCTGGTCTTGTTTAATTACGATTTTTAAGGGCTAAAACATGAGGGATAGTAAAAATGAAGTATTACTATCCCTTTAATAGCTGAAAGGACCTCCTCTGTGGAAATGGGGCTTTCAAATCTCAAAATGTTTCAGGAGAGAGGCAGGAGGATACGAGATGCAAGCAAAAGACGGGCAATGGTTTGGGATGTTAGGATTGGGGGGGGAAGACACATTGTATAGCTCTTGGTAAACGGAAGGTCTCTGCAATGTCAGGGAATCAGTGGACCCGTCTGGCGGATTTTCTTTTGAGTTGAGGGATATAAGAGGCAGTATGTTTGAGGAAAACAAGTCTGGCCAATGTTTTGCCACACTTGCTGCCATGCAGGCAGGTCACAAATTTAGTCCATATGAAGGACTTGATGGTCTGGCTCTGAAGCAGATCCACTAACTCTCATCTGTAAGTAGCTAGCTACACTAAGATTTCAGAGGAGCCAGAGTACTTGTGTTTATGTTCTAAGTCACAAATGAGGGACAGAAGGTGGTCCAGTCACACACATTGCCTCTTCTTTTTCCAGCTGATTATCTTCATAAAAAGGCCTCTGATATAACATTTGTGTGCCTCCCAAACCATCAGGAGGGAGATCTCACTTGTAATACTCCCCTGGGCATACTGCTGTGATGACAAAATGCAAAGATTCAATCTTGAATCATGCAGTGACCACACACTTGTTGAGATATTTGAGGTCTAGAATGTGCCGACAGCTGCTGTCCTTCTTTGGGACCACTAAAAGGTTGGAACAGAAACCTGAAGAGTGCTCTGGGGATGTCAAGCGGAAGTGTGCTGGTCAGACAGTTTTTGTAGTAGAGAGTTTTGGGTTTTGCTGCGGGGAGCGTTTGAGAGGTTTGCAAGCTCTATGGCTTCTGCTCCCCCCATTTGGCTGGGGGGAGGGGCAAAAAAGACACTCCATCCTCACCGGAAAAGGATGCTTATTGGAGAACTGAGGTAACAAGATACTCTTGCCACCAGTAGCATCACTGATTGTCTAATTTCAGTTCAGGTCCAAATAGGGACTTGCCCTGAAATGGCAAGGAGGCCAGTGACTTCTTAGAAGTCTGGTCCACAGACCAAAAATTAAGCCACAAGGTACGGCTCACAGCAACATAAAAGAGAATCTGCTGGTGTCAAAGATCGCATCAGAAACATAAGTATTGGCCTCCTTGATGTTAGCCATTAGAACCAATAAGTCTTAGTTGGCCATATCAACACTTAAAGCATCAGAAAGTTGCCCACCGCAAACAACAACTGCCCTGTTAACCCAGGCAGAAGCAAATATGTCTTAGTGGCAGAGTAGGAGATCTTGAGAATTGAATCCAGGCTCTTATCCTCTGGTTCCTTGAGTCTTGCTGCAGTCACCAGAGGGAGGGCGGTGGTCTCTGCCAGTCGTGGAATGGGGGGTGGAGAAGCCCACTGCACCACAGCCAAAAAAAAAGGGTATAGTTTTGAAAAGTGCTTATTGAGGATAAAGCTTTTTTCAGGAGTTTTCCATTCATCCGTAGCAATCTGATCAAGAGTGTTAATGAGTGGAAAAAATGGGAGAAGACTTCTTATGCCTCTGGAAAATATCCTGAGAGGAAGCTCCCTCATCTGATGTGTCAGAATCCTGAAGGATCTCCAAGACTGCCCTGATGAACCCCTTAACAGAGGGGTGCGAATCAGTCTCATAGGAATAGGATGAATCCATGTCCTCATATTCCCCATCATCCTCCTCTTTTGCGGGCAATTCTTCCTCAGAGGAAACCCCAACAACCTGAAAATTAAGCAATTTGCTTAAACCTAGGAATATGTTTGCATGAATGAAGTACCTTTGGACAGAAGAGGGGATTTGGGCCACGGAAGACAGTAATGTCTTGACCCATATGCTGGCATCTGATCAGTGCTAGAGGACCCCGGTGTAATAGTGGGGGGCACTGCACACGAAGGGCATAGAGACCCTGAATACATAGTAATAGTTGATGAGGCTGAAAAAAGAGACATGCATCCATTAAGTCCAGCCCATGCCAAATCACCCCTGTTCATCCAGAGGAAGGCAACCCCCCCCCACCCCCCAAAAAAAAAACCACTGAAGCCATTTCCAATTAGCACCAGGTGGGTAAAACAATTCCTTCCTACCTCCAAATGGTAGTCATTTCCCTATCTGTTTTGAATCCAACTGTCATAATCCTCAATATTGCTCTGTGCTAGATAGGAATCCATTACTTTTTTTAAAGCAGTTACAGTATCTGCAAGCACAGCATCCCAAAGTAAAGAATTCCATAGCTTTATAGTCCCCCTTACTGTAAAAAAAAAAAACCCTTCCTTTGTTTTTGGTCAAAAACACATTTTCTCTAGTCTTAAAGGGGTAGTAATACTTAATATGTAAAAAAACAAATATGTATTGTAGTGTTCATCCCCAGAGTAAAAAAAGGGTACTCCCACTGCTGAAAGGTATTTTATTAAAAAGTTATTACAGCTCAAAGTTGAATTTTTTTAGGTACAATATCACAGTGGCCTGAAACTGTACAGTGGCGCTGTTGTTACAACATCCTATGGACACCTCTGGTCCCTAGACCATAAATCTCCATAGGATGGTGTAGCAACAGCATCACTGTAAAATTTCAGGCCACTGTGATATTGCACCTAAAAAAAGCAACTTTGAGCTGTAATAACTTTGAATAAAACACCATTCAGCAGTGGGAGTACTCTTGTTTTACTCAGGCGGCTAAACCGTAGAACTTTTTTTGTGTGTGTGTGTGTGTGTGTGTGTGTGTGTGTGTGTTAACTGTAGCACCCGAGTCCTTCTGTCTTGGATTACCACATGCCCCTCATACTTCCCACTAGAAAGTGTCCCATACTCTAGTAAAACACTAGAGAATGTCCCCAGACTAATATAGCACCCTTAATAGCCCAGATATACACTTATCTGGCAAGTGAAGGGTTAATCTGGAGAAGGGGAGCAAGGAGAATCAGCCGTTGTGTATGATACTTAAGTGACAAGTATTATGGCCACTGCAAAACTGTCAGCCAATCAGAAAAAAAGCCAGAGAAATGGGCATTCTGGATACTGTATTGTTCGCCATTGCTTGTTGCCTAGCAATGAATACAACTCCATTCGGGGATTGCTATGAGCTCCCTGGACACTCAGAAAGTGAACCAGATGATAGGGCGTGAGGAGACGAGTAAAGTCCTCTCTGACCATTGTATCTTAAAAGGTTACAGAGTTATTTCCATAGAAGTTTTCCCATAGAAGGAGCAAAGATGGAGGTGGGCAGGGGCCGCTTCACTAAAACCTGTCTAAAGTTAAAAAGATGCCAAGAGATCCAAAACCCACACAGAACATTGGGGGGGGGGGGGGGGGGTTATAAACCTATTGTACAAGTAGTGGGAGGATTAAAATAGACCCCACCAAAATCAATCAAACACAGGAAATAGGCATAACAGCAGAGAAAGGGTTAATCCTATAAGAAATCAGCAATCCTCACACCAAAGCCCTCTGAGAAAATATACATAGATAATAAAGATACCCTTAGTGAGTGGCAGAGCCTACACTAAGGCTCACATCAAACGCTGTATGGAGAGGCAACAAAGTTTGCGACATAAAGTGGACCAAGGCACTCACCAGTCTTCTGTCTTCAGGTTACCATCTTAGAGAGAAGCCAGAGTCTCTCTCATGAGGGAAAACTTGGCAGCAAGATTACCCCCACAGGGCTGAAAAGCACCTGTGAACTGGTCAATCCACTCCAGGGAAACCCAATGATGATAACCCTCCTAATGGATGATTATACAGCCCCATTTCTGATAGAAAAATAATAAAAAAAAAAAAAACCCTAAAGAAAACTAAGAGCATGGCCTTGCCCATCCAGCTCCTAGCAGGAGACATGGATTCTTGAAGTTAGTGTCTTTTGTGATGTGCCGTGCCCTGCCCTCAAGGAGGAGGGACTCAACCCCCATGATATCTGTGTTTCATATTGAATGTAAGAGAAATATAATTAAAAAAAACAACAACAAATAAACACAGGGAGCAGCCGCTTTAAAGCCTCTGTTAAGTTTGAAAGCAAAATTTGGCATCAGGGAGTGCAAACTCATAATTGTAAACCCACTTACCTGATTCTTCTTGATGAGAAGCTGCACTGTTGGGAGATCCTTCCCATGCTCAGTTGAGACAGCCATTGGCATTCTCTCCTTCACCCAAAGCTGAAAAAAAACAGAATGTAGATAAAGTGCAGCTTATAAGTGTCTAGCTATATTTACATTGATCTATGAGACACTCCCCCCAAAAAAAGCACACTGGTTAATAAAGTACTGTATAATAATGTATACATACACACTGAACTGTAATACATATATGTTTACCACATGCCTTTGCTATGCTATGAACTAACTCTTGAAAGCACAAAGTTTTATAGGGAAATTAACTACATTCAGGACAGGATACAGCTCAACCATTACTGATTTTTAAGAGGATGGATGTAGATAGTGAATTTCACTTCTTACTATTTCATCTTCAAGATCCCTGTTGAACTGATGACCCTCCTTGGATGCCAGCAGTAAATTCCTTCTTTCATTCAGGGGTGCAAGTAATTTGGAGAATTTTTCAGCCACAGTCAAGTGCTTGGAATCAACCTCTACTATGTTGCCATCTTCCTGTCTGAGGGCCTGTGCTTGGGTATGGATGGCTTCCAATTCTTTCTCCCTCACCTCCATTTGATTTTCCAACATCTGAGAATATGAAGACAAAACTGTGAACTTGGTCAGAAAACCAATGTTTGGTAAACATATAATTACAATAAAAGACAATTTCCCCTAAACACAGTAGTTGTTTATTTTGTGAAACAAATCGATGACACATTCTTGGATTTACCTGCTGTTTGTTCAGTAAGATGTTGACACTGGTCAAATCCTTTCCATAATCGTCTGATTGCAGTTGTCCCTCTAAGTTTTGAAGCCAACTTTCCAGAGCAGAGCAGCTCTGTGTAAAGAGTTCTGCCCTGTTGGCGTCAAACAAGCACTGTGCTTTACTTTTAGTTGTAGATTCAAGATCATTCCAGAGACTATGGAGAGTATCCAGTTTCTCTCTCACCACCGGTTCTAGCTCTGGTTTTTCTGCCATGAGCTGATGCCCTTCCTGGAGAATGGAAGAAAAACAACATGTGATGAAGAGACCATAGTCAAAACGACATACTAATTTAGGGATACACTAGGCAGGCGTTGGTGTGCGATAGTGTATAAAAACATTAGAATACAACTATGCCCATTGGAATAATTGTCTGTAAATGTGTTTAACAGAAGGCTTTACACATATAGGAGATTTTTATATATCAGTAAGTTATATTTACTGTATTTATATATTTTTGCGTAATATTTGCTATGCAACATTTTAGGTTTTAATTTAGTTTTTTGCTCTACATTAATATTATTAGGCAAAATGAGATTAGCCAAAGAGAGTGGCCTCACCCATGATTCTAATGGGACATGACAGCATTTTTAAGATAGCGATATGTCCCTGTTCAGTTACCAACTACACCAGAGTTCAAATACAAAAAGCATATATATATATATATATATATATATATATATATATTTATATATTTAAGAGTAATTTATTTAACGAGAACAATTCCCCTTTAAACACTAATAAAAGAAAGGAGTGAGTAACAGAGGAGTAAAGTGAAAGACAAGGAGGTGAGGGTGAAGGGGAACCCATAAAGACATATTGTCCTCTTATTTAATTTCTTGTTTATGGTAAATTCTGCTATTCACCCTTTGTGGTCACACTCTCTCCTTACTTTGTTGATTTTGTCCAACCAGTCTTTATTTGAAGCCAATTCAGCCATGAAAGCTTGGTGCTTCTGCCACTTGCTATGCAGGTTACGCGCTTCATCATAGGAGACATCCTGAGCAGTTAGCATCTTTTCATTGATCCAGAGGGTTAGCTGGATGGAAACACAGTACATACTGAGTACAATATGTCTACACAGTGTACAACATTGTGCTTTAGCACTCTGCGTTCCCTTCACAACCCTAGCCCTGCATGCTTCTTACCTCTTGACAGTCCTGAAGGAAATGCTGAAGGTCACGATTGTCCTTCAAGCGTGCTAAAACTTCACTAGCATTTTCTCTGTTCTTTTGGTGTCTGAAAACAAAATTTGTATTCATTTATTAAATGTGGCTGAACAACGGGCTGCTAAACATCTATGTATTACACTCAAAACATCCTGTATTTCATGCTAGCATCTGTAAAAATTATCTATTTTTATTCTGAGGCCTAAAACCTAGTCTGAAATATGCTTTGCAGGAACAGACATTATTGCTTTTGCAAGGGCTCCCATTGATACTCCAGGATTATCTGTTAAAGGGCAGAGAAAAGGTACCAGCCTTTCTGAGGAAAGTTTAGCATTATATTTGAGGTATGTAACATGATACTTAAAGTTACATCACTATTTCCATTTTGTTTTGTTCTAGTGTTCCTTTAAAGGTAATAAGAGACATGCTTAAATCTAGCCTGGTAACACAGAAACATAGAATTTGACAGCAGATAAGAACCATTCGGCCCATCTAGTCTGCCCATTTTACTACTGTAAGAACCTCAAACCTTTTTTGGTCTTGGTCTTTTCTTATGTTAAGGACAGCTTTATGCCTATCTTTAAGAATTAGGGCCAACCCAAATTTAACCCATTTAATATTCCAAAACAATTCAGTGATTGTCATGTAAGATGTAAAGATCCCTTGCACGAAAACAATCACCTCTACAGCTTTCACTGAAAAAGAAGATATGTGACTATGAGGGACAAAAACACACTGACTGGATGTTAGGTAAATGCATACTTCACAGACCTCAGAGCAGATACAGGAATGCATGTAATCAATATTTCCCTCACCTCTCATCAACTGATGTGACCTTCTCATTAATTTTCTCAGAGTTGACATTCTGCTCCTGACTTAGCTTCTTCCCACACTCCAGTAGACCTCTTATCTTTTCCTCATTGGCATCCATAGTAGTCATAAAGTCCTCATGACGTTTGATGGCAGCTTCTGCTGCCTGGAGGGTGCTAGGCATTTCAATGTGAGACAGGACATATTCCTAGAAGAGAGGTTTTAAAGGATATGTATGCATATTGACAAAACGGGAGAGAAATTGTGTAGCAGCAGTAAAATAGAAATCAAACTGCAGTATTTCTGTCATATTCTTCTTAGTCGTTACAATCTTATAAAATAGCAGCATAAATGTAGCCAATATGTGAATTATTTAAGTTCTCCACAGAATAAATCAGGACTCCACAACATTTAACCAAATATTTCTGCACTTCAAAATACTGGGGACTAGTAAGCAAAATTATTTCAAACTTTTATTTCCATTTCAATCCCAAAACAGAAGTTTTTTCTCCATTGAGACTGAATACATAGAGAACATTCCTGGGAACTAATTAATGCAAATTCCTACCTCTTTCAAATAAACAAACCATGAACAAGTTCAATACTATAATGATTAATGAAAATCTAACTGGTGATAGAAAATACTATATTCATTAAGACCGAACTCCTGCAATAGCTTGCACTTAATACACACTATACTATTAACATTAAACAGACAGATGTTAAATTCTCCTATATTTTGGTAAGACTCCTCCGAGATCTTAATACCTCCTTGCTCCCAGTTACTTTCTCCCTCTCTCTTCTTGTGTCTTTCTACCATTTTTTGCTTATCTTGGTTATCTTCCCTCTTTCTTCTAAATGATACAATCTACATGTGTACCTTTGTCAGCATTCATGCTACCAAATCAAGAAAAGTGATTGCATACACTGGACTCCTTCAAATGGTTTTACCAAAGATTTAAATGTAGAGATAATTCTATTGCCATCATTGATTAACACAGACTAGGAAACTGGTAAGGTGGAAAAATATGAATGAAGAAACAGTGAATTGAAGTAAAGCGAAAAATGAAACTATCCCTGTCTCACTTGGTTATTGAGGAATCCTTCCACCTGCTTTGCATCCTTCAGGAACATTTGGAAGCTGTACCCCTGTGACAAAAGTTGATGTCTGTTCTCCCACATCTGTCCCAGTTCATTCCAACCGGTATCCAGCGCTTTCAGCCTCTGCTGCAGGAACATGTATTGAGCATCCGTCTGGCCACGAGTCACCTCCTCACCAACCTCTCTCACCCTATGGTAGTCTGCTCCATAGCGCTCTATTTCATTCCTTATGCCCTCATGCTGTGCAAGGAGATGCTCTGCCTCAACCAGATCAGCTGGGATGTCCTCAGATGCCACTAATGTTTGAGCCCTAGACAACCAGCTCTGGAAGTCATCCAAGTCTCGCAAAAAGCCTTGCAGCTTGCTTGCTTCTCCTAAAGTTTCCTCTCTTCGTTTCATAGTATTTGTCAATTCTCCCCAGGTTTCATCAATCTCCAATAGGCGGTTGGTAATGGCAGATGCTCTTTGAGGGTGTCCACTGGCAAGCTTCTCTGCCTCAGTACGTAGGTCACCGACTTTACCTTGGATAGCCTCTAGGTCACGCTCCATACCAGTTAGCTTACGCTGGAGGGCGGTCACTCCTGCCAGGTCATTCCCCAGGCTCTGGGTAGACTCAATGACTTTAGTCTTTTCCCTCATCCAACATACGGTCTCATTGCATTCCAGGTGATAATTCTGGATATCAAGAGCAGAATCAAGAGCACTCTTCTTTTGGCCTACAAGCTGGCGTAGTTCGCTCCATCTAAGAAAGTAAAAAATAGGTCAAGGTTCAAAATATAATATCAAGATGCAAGAAATGTAGAATAAATCAAAATAAATGAATAAAGGACAGAAGTGTATATATATATATATATATATATTACACATATACAATATGGACAAGATTTGGAGCTTGGTTTAATAGATGATTAGCTCTCTTAATAAAATGATGCTGTCTCTGATCTTCCATTACTGAAACCCACTGCATACGACTCAACTCTATACCCTGTTGTCCATTATGATCTTTTCTTCCTATATTTATCCATCAATATATGGGATTGCGAGCATCCTATTATAGACCCCTATTTTCTTATACCTGACAAAAATATGCCTTCCATCTCTCTCATTATACAGTTTGTAGGCATGATCTGCTAGTAATCTCTTTATTACCGTTATATTTCATTATGTATTGTCTGTCTTCATATTTTTTTATATGCTTCATCTAAGCTATTTTAGCTTGTTTTTGGTGCATCGCACACCCCCGCAATCTTGTTACTATTGCTGAAACCTTATTGAATCTCCTCATTCCCTATTTGTCTCCATATAATCTCTACAAGTTTACTGGATTACTTGTCAGCTTGCCTCTTTTTGTCTCACACAGCATTCATGCCATTATTTTGCCTAATGTTTCCAATGTAGACATACAGTACCAGTACCTCTGCGGGTCTCTGAAGAATCGTACAGCAGTCTTGCTAATACAGAGTATCTCTTCAGCATACATTTGTCCCAGTTATATGATTTCATTAGTATACTCATTATGGTATTCATGTTTTTTTTCTTTTATGTTCTGTGACACACATCGTGGAAGACGTAATTCCTACACACTGTTTCTGTCACAGATACATAGTAGTGAGACAAGTATCTATTTGCTTTACTTGTTACTAAATTACATTACATGTATTTCAGAGGTAAGAGCGCTGCTTGCTGTATCTACGCATAACAGGCTTTAGTGCTCTTGGCTAGGGGTGGGTGAAAGGTCCCTTTGTGTTCCCATGAAAAAATACGCAAACACCACCTGGTTGTCTGCTTTTTTGTGGGAAAATCTGTTTTAAATAAAAAGATTAAAATCTTTGTCTTTTTCACCCACTGCCAAAAATATTTACCTATTTTTTTTTCAATGGCTATAAACTTTTCGCCCTTTACTTACATGTTTTTCACATTTTCGCTATTAAAAACATGACGTTTCAGGGAGGTGAAACACAATACAAGCAGCTAGAGAGAGAAAGATAGGGTGCTAGGCTATTGTGCGGTGCAAAGTTGTGAAGACTTGAGGTAGTAGAGGGTCAGTGTCTTGTTTCAGTTAAATTATATTTAATTAATATTTATCATATTTTATTTTCTGTCTTTATATAAATTTTTTTCAATATCTTTTCACTATTTTTTCTTTTAGTAGTATGAGGGCACTAGTATTGTTATTTAGATTTATTATTAGTTTATTAGGACTATTTTTAGGGCACTAGGTGAAGCATATATGAGGACGTTTTAGGCAAGATTAGTCATCGTCTCATTCATATGCATATTTTTGGCTAGATTTCATGTGATTTATTTTGTTTCACATGTTTACATATATAATTAATTAACATATTCAGGATGCATATTATAACAAATATATATTACATATTTACACTAATATGCACTTAATATTAGGTGAGAGATTTTTCTGTTTAATTTGTCGTTTCATTTTAGTGATATACATGAATAGGCACTTACATGATTACATAGGATCTTTATTCGTTATTCAGTAATCATTACTTTGTTTTAGTCCAGTTCTGTTTTAATCTTATGTCATTATTAATATGGTTATTATTTTTGTTTGTAGACTTCTATAGGTAGGCGTTAGCTGACATGTCTAGTCGTTGGATAACATTTCTTGTCTTTTTGTTTACTTGAATGATGGACCACTGAAAAAGACTGACAGCCTTGTTGATTTATTTTTATTTTTAACGGACTCGATCAGTGCTTATTGTTTAGCATTTTGAGGTTTACCTATCTGGGTAGAATAGCCCAATTATGTGGATATAGTGTGTAGCCTGTATTGATTCCTTGTTTTTTGAATGAGGTATTTTATGTTGGGAGTGAAGGGGTTAAGGATTGAAAATGAGGGGATTTGTATCATTCAATTTAGGTTGATTTTAGTCACCTTTTGATTACGGCGGACCTTACTCTAAAACATCGAGATATTTGTTAAATATCTGATAAGGTGATGAGGAAATAATGTGGATTTAATTAAAAGTCAGTTGAAATGCGATAATCACTGTCGGGGGAAATATGATTCTGATATTTTTGATGTATTGTTACGATGATGGCAAGCTTTGATAATGATGTATACAGATGCACATATGCTTTTTATATGTTACATTCAAAGTGAGATCTTTGAAGTCGAATTAGAGATGTCTATGTTAATTCATGTATCTGCATATAATACGTTTGATAACACTATCATGTATGTTTGGAGTTTAACATGCAGAGCGAATGACTCGAAGAATATACTTGTCTGTATACATTGGTGCCTGTGAGTTTTTAAAGGTGCATTTGATATCTAATGGGATTCATTGTCTTTCATATATTTTTAATTTAGTCTCTGGAAGGGTTAAACAGCTTAACTGTTACCAATGATATCCAGTAAGACCGGCAAGTCTTAGTATGATTTAAATTCTTGCATGTCTTTGGTGGCGGCTTCTTCAGGCTCTATTGCTTTGATAAAAGCAGCGCTTCTAGCCGCAAAACTTTTGCCAAGATCAAGAAGTTGAGCCTCCTCCTGTCTATCCTGTCTGATGACTAATGCGAGCACCTGAATGGAGATGGGTTAATTCTCTCCATATGCGAGTAAGTCAGAACTTTTGATACCAAAAGTCTGACAACAACTGAATAATAGGATTTTAGTCTTACCTGTTAAATCCTTTTCACTTAGTCCATACAGGTTACTGGTAACTCTGGGAGGCGTCAGTCCCCTTTAAGTAGGCAGGAACATTCTCTAAATGTATGCAGGGGGGTGGAGCCTCCCTTCCCTCTCAGGCTGCAGTCCATCTAGCCTGCTTCAGAATTGTTTGAGAACTAACCAGACTAGATAGTAGAAGGAAAGAAGACTCCTGTGAGCATGCCCCGAAGGACTCCCACATATTGCCACAGGAGAACCAAGCATGGTCCCTTGACAGGGTGGGAGACCAGTAACCTGTATGGACTAAGTGAAAAGGATTTAACAGGTAAGACTAAAATCCTATTTTCACTGTCGTCCAATACAGGTTACTGGTAACTCTGGGATGTCCAACCATTGAGTTACCCTGAGGTGGGAAAGAGGCAAGGACCAGGCGCAAGGCCCCCAAAGTCACCAGGACCTCCATGAACCAACCGGTCAGAGATACCAACTAAACAGAGGTGTCAACGGACACCAACTAGGGGTAAAAACAGACCCCAAGAACTGTTACGCAGCACACTGAACCAGAGCCAACAGGGCTCAATAGGAAGGAAGCACTGAGAACCTCAGAAAAGAAAGATCCTAGACAGGCAAAACTGCCTCCAGGACCTTCCTTCCAAAGCTTGCATCAGCCGAGGCCAGCACATCCACACTGTAGCACTTCGAGAAGGTGTGCACAGAAGACCAAGTGGCCACCTGGCACAACTGATCGACAGACGCTTGATTCTTGTAGGCCCAAGAGGCCCCAATTGACCTGGCAGAATGGGCCGTAACCCGAAAGGGAACATGCTTATCCCTCAATTCGTAAGCTTTACGAATAGAAGACTTAATCCAAGATGCAAAAGGTACCCTGGATGCCGGTCTCCCTGCCCTAGGACCCTCAGGAATGACAAACAGGGTGTCAGACTTCCTGATAGACTCAGTGCGATGAACATAAAACTTGAGACAACACACAACATCCAACAAGTGGAGATCCCTCTCCTTGACAGAGGAAGGGTTAGGGCAGAAAGAGGGCACCACGATCTCCTGAATGATGTGGAACTCAGAGACCACTTTAGGCAAGGACTCCTTAGAGGTGCGAAGCACAGCCTTATCCTTGTGAAACACCAGATAAGGTTGTCAAAGGACAGAGCTTGCAACTCCGCCACCCGGCGAACTGACACAATAGCCAGAAGAAAGGCCATCTTCCACGACAAAAGGCGCAAAGGAATAGTAGCCAAGGACTCAAAGGGGGAACGCTGGAGAACACCCAAACCAGATTAAGGTCCCACTGAGGAGCCGGACTCCGAAAGGCAGGGCGCACATGAGCAACACCCTGGAAGAAACCTCTGACGTCAGGAAGATAGCAATGCGTTTCTGGAAAACGACAGAAAGCGCTGAAGTAAGAACCGTAAGAGAACTCAGACTGAGTCCCTTGTCAACACCATCCAACCAAAAGGACAGGACAGTGGGAAGATCAAAATCATGAGACAGATCTCTGTCAGCACACCAAGACACAAATATTGACCAGACACGGTAATAGATCTTGGAAGAAACAGGCTTACTGCACTAAGCATAGTAGAAACCACAGCAGAAGAAAACCCTTTCTTCCATAAAATCGAGGATTCAACATACAGGCCGTCAAATTGAGCCGAAGAACATCGTCTTCCACAGATAACCCTGTAGAAGAAGAGCTGGACGAGAGGGGAGCCGAAATGGCTCCACCACAGATAGGGTCAAACTCCGGATACCAGGGTTGACGATGTCAATCCGGAACAATCAGAATTACCGGACAACGTACCAATTACAATTTCCGTAACGCCCATATTAACATAGAGAGAGAGAGGAGGAAAATTGGACAGAGACAATGTCCAGGAATGGACATTGAATCAGCAGCAGAGTTAGAGAGTGTCGCTCCACAGAGAGCAAAACGGCGTAACCTTCCTGTTGTGTCCCATTGCCAACAGATCCACTGGGGCATTCCCCATCTCAGAACCAGGAGTTGAAACACCTCCGGATGTAGTTCCCACTCTCCGCTGTCGAATGTGTGATGACTGAGGAAGTCTGCCATGACGTTGTCTACGCCTGGAAGGAGCACTGCGGAAATGACAGGAACATGAACCTCTGCCCAGGACAGAATGGCCTTGACCTCTAACCAAGCGGCGAGACTTCTTGTCCCGCCCTGTCTGTTGATATAAGCCACTGCCGTGGCGGAGTCGGACTCCACTCAGACTGGACCGTCCTCCAGTTGAGACTCCCAATGATGTAAAGAAGGGACTCCTCCATGGACCACCTCCCCTGAGCGCTAAAGCGACCCAGAACAGCTCCCCAGCCCAGGCGGCTGGCATCCGTTGTGACCTCAGTCCCGTAGGGAATCCGGAAGGATGTTCCTTGTAGGAGATTGGAAAGGCCCAACCACCACTCCAAGCTCAACTCGACATGAGGAGGGAGTGATCGATAGCTTCTGATGATCGGTCGGTCCTTGCATGTCCGTATCAGAAATCCTTGAAGTTCCCTGGTGTGTACCATGGCAAATGGAACCGCCTCTATCGTGGAGATGAACTACCCCACCAGAGAAGACAACTTCGGAACCAGTATCCGATCACGGGATAGGATCATTGAGACTCTTTGAGCAATTTGAAAGTTACCTCATCCGGTAGAAAAATCATGCACCTCTGAGTATCGAACAGAAGACCCAGGTGCCGAGAGGGAACAAGGTCAGACTTGACCAAGTTCGCAATCCAACCGTGATGTGTAAGGAATTGAATGCAGGTCTGGACCTGCTGATGAAGAAGGTCCGCAGATGATGCTTGCAAAAGGCAAGTCGTCCATGTACGAAGTCACTCTGATGCCGTCCCGATGGAGGACGGATATCAAGGCCCCCCAGCACCTGTTGGAAATCCTGGGGGGGCTGTTGTCAGACCAATGGTAGAGCTGAAACTGAAAATGACCCCTGGTGCAGGCAAACCTCAGATACTGCCTGCTCTCTAGATGGATTGGGATGTGTAATAAGCATCCTGAAGGTCCAGAGAAGCAAGAAACTCCCCCGGAGACATGGCAGCGAATACTGTGAGTAGAGATAGTGAGACTTCACTACAAAGGAATTAAGATCTTTCAGATCCAAAATAGGGCGGCATCCTCCGTCTTTTTTTTTTTTTCCTATGGTCACCACAAAGAGGCTTGAATAGAATCCTGAACCCCTGTCCGCAGGGGGTACCTGTTCCAGGACATCCTTGTCCAGAAGAGCCTGAATAGCGTCTTCGAACAGACGGCTTCACTCGACTTCTTGAGGAGAACGAGAAAGATAAAGACGAAAAGAGAAAAGAAATGGATCTTATATCCCTCAGACACCACCAGAAAAGCCCATGGGTCCGACACTGAATCATCCCACGGTGTTGGTGAGTCATGCCGAAGCAGTCACGAAGTCATAGGCTTGTATGCGGCCTTGGGCTGCAATTGGTGCATGGGCTTGAAGGAGGAACGCGGAGCAGATGGAACCGCCTATATAATACCATGCTATTTGGCGTTCCTTTCTTCTTTTTATTTGGAATCATATTGAGGATGGCAGAACTGGAGGCTAGCAGCAGTAATACCACCACGAGCACAGATCAGAAATGTGTTAATGTTGGCCAAAAGAACCAACAGATCCTCTTTGGAAACCTCAGCATGGACATCCTCCATTCACCCTATACGGCAACAGCCCTGTTAACTCAGAGGCAAAAATAGGCAACGGTACCTCTCCAGTGGCAGCAAAAGAGGATTTTAGTCTTACCTGTTAAATCCTTTTCACTTAGTCCATACAGGTTACTTGTAACTCTGGGAGGCGATCCGCCCTTTTAAGTAGGCAGGAACATTTCTCCAAATGTATGCAGGGGGTGGAGCCTCCCCTTCCTCCTTAGCTGCTTCCCAGTCATCTTGATGCCAGAATGATTTGTGACCCTACCAACTGACCAGAAAAGGAAGAGAAGAAGAATACTCCTGTGGGCATGCCCCGAAGGACTCCCACAAGTTGCCACAGGAGAGCCAAGCATGGTCTCTTGACAGGGTGGGAGACCAGTAACCTGTATGGACTAAGTGAAAAGGATTTAACAGGTAAGACTAAAATCCTCTTTTCACTGTCATCCAATACAGGTTACTGGTAACTCTGGGATGTCCAACCATTGAGTTGCCCTGAGGTGGGAAAGAGGCAAGGACCAGGCGCAAGGCCCCCAAAGTCACCAGGACCTCCATGAACCAACCGCTCAGAGATCCTAACTAAACAGAGGTGTCAACGGACACCAACTAGGGGTAAAAACAGACCCCAAGAACTGTTACACAGCACACTGAACCAGAGCCAACAGGGCTCAACAGTAAGGAAGCACTGAGAACCTCAGAAAAGAAAGACCCTAGACAGGCAAAACTGCCTCCAGGACCTTCCTCCCAAAGCTGGCATCAGCCTAGGCCAGCACATCCACACGGTAGTGCTTCGAGAAGGTGTGCACAGAAGACCAAGTGGCCGCCCGGCACAGCTGATCAGCAGACGCTTGATTTTTGTAGGCCCAGGAGGCCCCAATGGACCTGATAGAATGGTCTGTAACCCTGAAGGGAACATGCTTGTTCCTCAATTCATATGCCTTTCGAATTGTAGACTTAATCCAAGATGCAATAGTCACTTTGGATGCCGGTCTCCCAGCCCTAGGACCCTCCGGAATGACGAACAGAGCGTCAGACTTCCTGATGGATTCCGTGCGATGCACATAAAACTTGAGACAACGCACAACATCCAACAAATGGAGATCCCTCTCCTTATCGGAAGAGGGGTTAGAGCAGAAAGAGGACACCACAATCTCCTGATTAATGTGGAACTCGGAAAAAACCTTCGGAAAAACTCCTTGGAGGTACGAAGAACCGCCTTGTCCTTGTGAAACACCAAATAGGGTGGTTTACAGGAGAGAGCTTGTAACTTCGCCACCCGGCGGACAGACACAATAGCCAGAAGAAAGAGGAAATCTGCCATGACGTTGTCTACGCCTGGAATGTGCACCGCAGAAATAGCGGGAACATGAACCTCCGCCCAGGACAGAATAGCCTTTACCTCTAGCCACACGGCGAGACTTCTTGTCCCGCCCTGTCTGTTGATGTAAGCCACGGCGGTGGCATTGTCGGATTCCACTCTGACCACGCAGTTCTCCAGTTGAGATTCCCAATGACGTAGAGCAAAGAAAAACGCCCAAAGTTCCAGGATCTTAATGCAGAGAAGAGACTCCTCCAACGACCACTTCCCCTAAGCGCTGAAGCGACCCAAGACAGCACCCCAGCCCGATAGACTGGCGTCCGTGGTCCAGTAGGGCACCCGAAAGGGTCTCCTCTTCAAGAGATGGGAAAGGTCCAACCACCATTCCAAGCTCAACTCCACATGAGGAGGAAGAGATACTGACAACTTCTGATAATCTGGACGATCCCTGCACGTCTGAATCACGAACCTCTGAAGTTCCCTGGTGTGTGCCATCGCAAATGGCACTGCCTCTATCGTGGAGATGAACTTCCCCCACCAGGGAGAGCAACTTTGGGACTGGAATCCACTCGAGAGCCAGGACCCTCGATACTCGCTGAGCAATCTGATTCGCTACTTCCTCTGGCAGAAACACCATACCCTTCTGAGTGTCGAACAGCAGACCCAGGAAGATGAGGCGCTGAGATGGAGACAAGTCTGACTTGTCCAAGTTCACAATCCATCCGTGGCGAGTGAGGACCTGAATGCAAGTCTGAACCTGCTGGTGAAGAAGATCCGCAGACTCTGCCTTCAAAAGCAAGTCGTCCATGTATGGAGTCACTTTCACTCCATCCCGATGACGGACGGAGATCAACTCTTTGGAAAACCTGGGGAGCAGTTGTCAGCCCAAAAGGAAGAGCTGAGAACTGAAAATGACCCCTGGCGCAGGCGAACCTCAGATACTGCCTGCTCGCTGGATGAATGGGGATGTGCAGATACGCATCCTGTAGATCCAGAGAAGCTAGAAACTCCCCTGTGGACATGGTGGCGATCACAGTGCGCAGAGATTCATGACGACAGTGAGACTTCACCACAAAGGAATTGAGATCAAAAATTGGACGGCCCCGCCATCTTTCTTGGAGACCACGAAAAGGTTGGAGTAAAACCCTGAACCCATGTCCACAGGAAGCACTGGCTCCAGGACCTCTTTGTCCAAAAGATCCTGAATAGCGCCTTCGAACAACCTCAGTTTCTCTGCATCCTGCGGAGAACGAGTGAGATGGAAATGAAGGGGAGGAAGGGAAAAGAAAGGGATCCTGTAACCTTCTGAGACCACCTGTAAAACCCATGGGTCCGACACAGATGCTTCCCAAACCCTGCGGAAGAGGTGGAGGCGTCCACCCACGGCAGGGTGCGGACTCGGGTTCGGTGAGTCATGCCGAAGCAGGTTTGGAAGACTTGGAGGCAACCTTGGGCTTCCAGGACTGCTTGGGCTTGGAGGAGGGACGAGGATTGGACGGAACTGTCTTGGAGGACGAACGCGTCTGAAAGGAACGAAAGGACCGGTAACGCTTTGCCGGCAACTTTTTTTTGAAGGCCAAGGGCAAATGGGTACTCTTACCTCCAGCAGCCTCACTGATCAGCTCCTTGAGCTCAGAGCCAAACAAGGAAGTTCCCTGGAAAGGCAAAGAAAGCAAAACCTTCTTAGATGCAGTGTCAGCGGACCAAATCTTAAGCCAAAGCGAGCGCCTGGCCACCACAGAAGAAGTGGAGGCCCTAGCCATCATGCGGACAGCATCAAAGGCAGCATCAGAAACATAGTTCTGCGCTTCAGATATATTGGCAAGCAAGCGCAACTGCTCTGAAACCGGCGCGTCCTGACAGACCGCCTTGGTGAGTTGCTCAGTCCAGACCGCAATGGCCCGGTTAACCCACGCCACAGCAAACGCCGGTCGCATAGCAGTGCCAATGGACGCAAAAATAGACTTGAGGCAAACCTCCAACTTTTTATCCGTCCAGTCCTGCAACGCAGAAGCATCAGAGACAGGCAAAGCAGTTGATTTAGACAGTCTAGACACAGGGGCATCCACCTTGGGAGGATGAACCCATTTAGCCAGTTCAGCCTCAGAAAAGGGATAAAGTTTAGCAAACTTTTTTGAGACTGAAGAAGACTTATCAGGATTTTTCCAAGCATCAGAAACCAAACGTTCCAGTGTAGGATTAGGAGGAAAACAGGTAACAGCTTTTGCCGGTTTCTGAAAGACATCAGTTGCGTCAGAGGGAATCTCTTGACTCAAGGGAAGATTGAGGGTGGACAGAATGGCCCGAATTAGGCCCTCAGCAGAAAATTCAGGGTCACATTCAAAGGGGTCTCCAACAGACCTGGTAGACTCAATAACTGTACCATCCTCACCATCAGAATCTAGCAACAATTCTTCCGCAGAAGAATCAGACACGTCAGGGAACCCCCTGTGGTTTAGGCAGGGAGGTCCTGATGGTAGAGGGAGCCTGCCATACCTGCAGTGCTCCCTGAACCGGAGAGGGAAAGAGTTGAAGAGTGGACCTGAGGTCCCTGGTTGCAGCCTTAAACTCTTTCACCCAAGCTGGCTCTATAGCATGGCTGGAAGGCCCTGGGTTGCTGTCAGGACCTTCTGAGCATGCTGGGCATAAATGACCAGAGAATTCCCTAGGCAGCCCTGAATGACAGGAGGAGCAATGCGCAATGGGGGAAACTGATGCCCCAGCCTCCTTAGTCTTAGGTCTAGTCCCAAGCTCCAGCGGAGTAGACATACAGTGTCAGATATACCCCACTGACAGAAATCACCCAATTAAAGTGTGAAGATTAAAGATTCACCCCAGAAACGTTTAAAACTAAACTTATCTGGCAAGCGAAGGGTTAATCAGCGAAGGAGAGGAGAAGGTCCGGTCCCTGCGTAGTATTCTCGATGAGAAGAACTCTCAAAATGGCTGCCGCGACGGGAGCCAATCAGAAAAAAGGCGCGAAGCAAGTGCTCATGGGAATCGTAGCTTTTCTCATAAAGTGCCCCAAAACAGTGCCCGAAGCCCCCCAAGTCCCCAACACACTTGACTAGTGAACCGGATGAAAGAGCAAGGGAAGACAAACAAAATGAGCCTACTCTGAGATCGCTAGGTGGAGCGGTTCCAGAGATACGTCCCACACAGTGTAAGCCCATAGAGAGTAAAGGAGTAATGGCGGCTATGCGGTAAAAGCGTGCCTTAAAGGCGCGGAACATAAAATTTAAGAAAATTAACCCCAATTATAAAAAGGTTAAAAACACATATAGAACACATGTACATGAGGAGAAAACACTATCCCATAAAGAAAGTGTAACAGAACCCCTAATAAACTTGTCAAACCAGCAGACAAAGGGTTAAAATGCCACAGACTGCTCCAAAAAAAAAAAAAAAAAAAAAAAAAAAAAAAAAAAAATATATATATATATATATATATATATATATATATAAACACCCAATGAGTGCCGGAGTGTGCAATGACAACTCCCAAATACAAGCCCAAAGAGGGACACTGTGGGACAAGTGGACCTTCAGCACTCAAAGGGTGGCTCACCTTTCTGCATGTCTTCTGTTTTCAGGTCACCATGCAAAGAAAGGATTACCACAGAGGATAATCCCCCAGGGAAGTACTTGAAGCCAAGTTGTTCCCCCATCAGGGCATAAGGTCCACCAGAAAATCCCTGGACACTGAGCTAGCCACTTTGGAGAGGGCATTTGTCAGCCATGGTAACCCGCCTAATGGTGGTATTCCATATTTGACAGAAAATAAGAAAATACTAAAACTGAAGAGAGATGTTCTCCACCTGGTGTGAACACACCCAGGAACAAATCATTCTGGCATCAAGCTGACTAGGAAGCAGCTAAGGAGGGAGGGGAGGCTCCACCCCCTGCATACATTTGGAGAAATGTTCCTGCCTACTTAAAGGGGTGGATCGCCTCCCAGAGTTACCAGTAACCTGTATTGGACGACAGTGAAAATAGGCTAAGGGGAGAATCCGGCTTCCTGTCCACTGGATCCTTCAGTCCTGCTGCATCTGCCAAAGGCAGGGCAGTAGTCTTAGCCAACCTGGAAACAGGGGGGTCCACGGTTGGAGGAGATGCCCACTGCGCAACAACTGCCTCTGAAAAGGGATACTGCTTAGAGAACTCCTTAATTATATACAGCAGTTTATCTGGGATCTTCCACCAATCCAGAAGGATATGGTCAAGAGTGGCGGAAAGAAGGGTGAATACTTCTTACACCTCTGGAAGACATCTGCAGAAGAAGAACCTGCATCAAAGGTGTCAGAAACCTGGAGCATCTCCAAATGAGATTCCAATCCAGGGCTACCCCTTCCACAGTATCCAAACGTGTGCGGGTATCATATCCCTGAGGAAGTGCCCAGGAGGCAGGAAACGCGTTGGATAGATCCTCTATACAGTTAATCTAACTGAGTTCCTGTGTGGCTGTGAATGCTGTTGAAGTCCCAGAGCTCACAAAGTTGAGTGGAAGGCAAATCCTCAGATTGTAACAAACAAGCCAGTTACTGAGTGGAGCCAGTAATATCTGATTGATATCTTCCCACGCTCTGCTTGCATATACCCGCACACGTCTGGATACTGTGGAAGGGATAGCCCTGGAAAATGCACCCCCAGAGAGAACTTGATAGCCGCCAATTAAATATCTAGCAGCGGCCGCAGCCGGAGGGGCACCCCGTGATGGAGAACAAATTAACCACAGTACTACCGGTGCATGAGATCTGCTGTTAAAAGTCGGGGGAGGGGCTAGTTGGAGGAAACAAGATACTAAACGGGAGAGGTAACAACAGGATAGCCTCATAGACTTTTGCAACACACAGCCCGGGCGTTTATACTTTAATATTGCAAGCATGTATGCACTTCTCTTACGGTCACCAAGAGCAGCAGATTGAGAACAAAGAGCCGGGCCTGAGGATTCTTTTTTCCTGCAGCCGAAGTCCTAACATCTGACCCCTGTTTCTTCCATCTCTTGGCCTGCAGAGAATGTTGCCCGCATCTCGCAGCTCCTGGAGGATGACAACTCAGCCTCCTTCGGGAAGGGCTTTCACTTCTGGAAGCACTCACTGTCCAACCTCTATAGGAGCCAGACTTTGCATCAGAGAAGAACACTCCCTTGGGGCCCAGTGGACAAAGCTGGGGAAGCAGGCATTGTGTGTGATTCTTTAGCTACCAGTGTAACACAGCTGGACTGTCAGACAGACTAAAGTGTGGTTCTGTGGCTACCAATGAATCCAGGCTGGGGGGGGGGGGTGTCAGACAGTGTATATGGGGGATCTATGGCCAAGTGGCAGTGGGGCCTGGCTCGTTTTTTTTTTTTTTTTTTTTTACAGTAATGGCAGTAAAGAAATGGAATTATTTGCCTCAGGATGTTGTGCTTACAGATGGTGTACTGCTTTCAAAAAATGCAATGGATGCTGTAACGGATCTTATCCGTTACTTGAGCCTTGTCTGGACCTCAAACTATTTATCCAAAGACTATGGACATTTATTACTGTTTGGACTCTGTGCTGTGCCTTGGCGTACAAACTGGCCAGCTATTCCCTAAGAGAAAGACTTAAATTCATAGACTTTGGATCATATACTATGTTTAATGTATGTTGAACGTATTAGTTATTGTATGTAGTATGTTCGAGGGTTTACACACGCACCAATTACCAGTCTGCGGGGACTGGCGCGGTTTGTGTGATCAGCGCCACCAGATCAAACGTTCGGCGGCAAGAGGTGAAAGCTGGGTCACTCAGAACCCTGGAGTAGGCATGCAAATATCTTCCATAGCCTAAAATGTGTATTGCAGCAACTCCAGCCATTTGACTATGTGTACTGTAGCTAGACCCCCTGCTGTGTGTTAATTAAGCCATTGTGAACTACAGTTAGACCCCCTGCTGTGTGTTAATCCATTCACGCCCCTCAAGTCTTTGTCCAATCAAACCCTTTTGTATCTGAAATGTAATCCTGTCCAAGTCATTGTATCTGTTAAGAACATCTGTTGTTGGCCTTCTGTCTCATGTAACATGATTGGATTAATAACAGGGCCGGATTTATAATAAGGCAGAGTAGGCATCTGCCTACAGGCGAATCCCACAGAGGGGCGCCTGTCATACTCATTGGGATCTTTTTTTTTTTTTTTTTTTTTTTTTTTTAATTAGCCTTGCTGCCTTAAAGCATGCCTGGTCCAGAGTCAGTGCCTGTGTGTGTGCGTCTGCGTGTGTGTGCGTGTGTGTTTTGCACGGGGGGGGGGGTTATGAACTCCTCCTTGTTCTCTTCTACTCTCCTGCAGAAGAAGTGGGAGACTGGAGTGCTGTGCCGTGCCATGGCCGCCTGAAGGGCTGCAGAGGCACATCATCTAATGATTCTTCATGCCATTGGCTGCGTGCCATGGCCGGATGCGATCTGGTTATCCGTCCAGATCATCCAGAGTCGCATTACTCCCACCCAACCAACCTCCTCACTTGCCGTTGGAACCGGAACTGCCCTTCCCAGACCCTGCCGGGAGCCGAATAGCACAGCCACACAGAGGAGTAGAAGCTGCGCTTGCCTGTAGTTGTACGGTCGCGGACCGGTCACACAGTCTGAGAAGCTGCTGCCAGTGCCAACAAGTCATTCCACGCCTCTCCAGCAGAAGGTAGAGGCATTGCATGTTGTGTAACTTGCGGCAGCAGCGACATGACCGTCATAACGTCATGTTACTTCATGTTCATAGGCAGCTGCTTTCTACGGAGCAGCTTGAGCGGGATGCGGCCTGTTGCTGCCTATATATAAACCTGAAACCAAGTAGGAGTTGAGGAGAAAGATGAATGAAGTAGAGGCATTAGAGAATGATGAAGATTGGGAAGGAAGGAGATAAAATGGTTAGAGATAGGACCATAAGTGGTGGAGAAAGCAGACAAACTAGTGGAGGAAGGAGGAGATCAATGCTCTTACCTGTCATATTTGAGGGAGCAGAGCACACAACTTAAGTGATAGCTCAGGGCTGTGATACCAGATGGGACAGTAAGTTTGTTATTAAACAATCTGACAGCTAAATAAATGTACCACCCCTGCCCTGCACTATGATTTGTCACCTGCTCTGCATCTTGTCACTCCCCAAATGAAAGTGTGCCATTTCTATATGATTACATGGGGAAGCACACCTTGAATGGCATGTGTGTCCCATCTGGCTTAAATCCCAAGAGGGTCTGGCCCCAGTACCATTCAACAAGCTCTTCTTGAGACATGTTACTGTCCTGACTCCTGCCTCAGAGATAAGAAAGAGAGCCAAGTTCTGATTGGAAGGCTGCAGCTGCCTTCCCTGTATAAGGGACCTGGCAATTACTATAGTCAACCAATCAGAACCCACCAGAGAATTGTGCTGGTACAGTGCATTAGAATGGGATTTGGCCACAAAGTGGGTGTGGTTAAATTAGGGGTGTGGCCAAGGGCGCCAGAGGGTACTATGCCTAGGGGCGCTTGAGATGTAAATCCGGCCCTGATTAAGCCCTATTGTACCTGGTTTCCCCATAAAAGACAATGAAAGATTTGTGTATAAATATCTGTGGTTTGGGTCAATAAAGTGAGTTATGTTTGGAGTGAACAAGGAGTCCTGGAGTCTTGTATTGCTTATGGTCTAAAGTATCCACTCTGATACCCATCTGCGCCAAGTATCCTGGATCGTTGACTGCCTGCTGCCAATTTCCTGCGACCTAACTTCGTGGACTGTCAGGCGGCGACGTGGACTCTTCCATGCTTCCCTGCTTCCAGCGATCCTGCGACTGTTTCCAGTGACCGTCCATACTTCAACCGGTGCATCTGACGGCGCTTATCTGGCGTCAAGAAGGAGAGACCCGGGAACGACGGCAGAAGGCGACACGGTCCCTTCGCAGCTTCCGCTACAGATGCCTATCTAGCACAGAACAATATTGAAAATTATGACAGATGGCTTCAGTGCAGATAGGTTGCTGATCCGGAGAACTGACTGCCATTTGGAGTCAGGAAGGATTGTTTTTTACCCACTTGGGGCTTAATTAGAAATAGCTTCAGTGTTGTTTTTTTTTGCCTTCCTCTGGATCAACAGGGGTGTATTGGCATGTACTCGACTTGATGGACGCATGTCTTTTTTTCAGCCTCCTCAACTATGTTACTATATAGGGATCTGAGGCTAGTAACGCGCAGGGTAACAAGGCTGGTGGGGTCACTCAGGGTAGGTGAAATGTACCAGTGGAAAAGAGGACAAGGCTACATGGCATAAGATAGTATATGTGGGCATCTGTGGCTACCAGTGGACAGGGAAAAGGCTGCAGGGGTCAGACAATATACGTGGGGATCTATGGCTACCAGTGGGAGTGGGAACAAGTCTGTAAGGCGGTCAGGCAGTATACATGGGTATCTATGGCTACCAGTGGGCAAAGCAACAAGGCTGGGGGGGGGGGAATCACACAACATACGTGGGGATCTATGGCTACCAGTGGGCAAGGGAACAAGTCTGCAGGGATTCAGATGTTAAACGTGGAGATCTGTGGCTACAAATGGACAGACAACAATGCTGGGGTGGGTTATTGGGTGTATGTGGGGAACTGGCTACCAGTGGGCAAGGGAATAAAGGTTGCTGGGGGGGGGGGGGAGATTATTATTTCTTTCTATAAACTTTTAATTAATATTATTATAATAATTATGTATTATTTTTTTTTGTCAGACGTGTGTGAGAGAGAGAGAGAGAGAGAGAGAGAGAGAGAGAGAGAGAGAGAGAGAGAGAGAGAGAGAGAGAGAGAGAGAGAGAGAGAGAGAGAGAGAGAGAGAGAGAGAGAGAGAGAGATAGGGAACCCTCCTGATACCACCAGGAAATGATCGGCTATACAGTATAAAAGGCGATCAATGCTGAGACCAGGAAGACGATCACCTCCTTCCCTTTAAGTCCTCCTCTTCAACATGGCATTCTATGAACATCTGGGTTGAGTAGGATGCCCTTCACGATCCACTAGCATCATGAGGTCCTTAAAGGTCCCCCTGCTCAACCAGAGCATTCACTGAACACAGAGTTGAAGAGGGGGATTTAGAGAGAACGAGTTGATCGCCTTTCTGGTAGCAGCATTGACGCCCCCTTTGAAGTTTTTTTTTTTTTTGGGGGGGGGGGATTGCACATAGTGAGGGATCAAGAGATCCCACACTATGTGCATTTTTTTTTCCATCTACACCATAAGCTGTCATGGTCATGGGAACAATCATGTATGATTTAAATTGTTAAAACTACCTGCAAGAAACCACATAAAAGTGGATGGCAGGAAATAGGGACACATATAGGACCAGTAGCACTCAAGAAGTTAACTCACCATACATTTTCAATCTTCAGGCTCCCATTAAAATGAAAGGAATAAGCTTCTAAAAACTATAATGAGGTAAAGTGAAAATCAAGCCAAACTCCACAGGTTTGCAGTCTGGTAAAATGAACCTGTGTACTGGACAATAAGAGGATTTTAGTCTTACCTGTTAAATCTTTTTCACTTAGTCTATACAGGTTACTGGTAACTCTGGGAGGCAATCTGCCCCTTTAAGTAGGCAGGAACATTTCTCCAAATGTATGCAGGGGGTGGAGCCTCCCCTCCCTCCTTAGCTGCTTCCCAGTCAGCTTAACACCAGAATGATTTGTGACCCTACCAACTGACCAGAAAAGGGAGAGAAGACGACGACTCCTGTGAGCATGCCCCGAAAGACTCCCACAAATTGCCACAGGAGAGCCAAGCATAGGTCTCTTGACAGGGTGGGAGACCAGTAACCTGTATGGACTAAGTGAAAAGGATTTAACAGGTAAGACTAAAATCCTCTTTTCACTGTCGTCCAATACAGGTTACTGGTAACTCAGGGATGTCCAAATATTGTGTTACCCTGAGGCGGGAAAGAGGCAAGGACCAGGCGCAAGGCCCCCAAAGTCACCAGGACCTCTATGAACCTACTGGACAGAGATCCCAACAAAACAGAAGTGTCAACAGACACCAACTAAGGGTGCAAACGGACCCCAGGAACTGTAGCACAGCACACTGAACAAGAGCCAACCGGGCTCAACAGTAAGGAAACTGTCACGGTTTATTATGACTCTCAGACACAAGTTTTAGGTAAAAAAAATCAATTTTATTGAAATAATAAATGATAACTTAGGATGGCAATAACATACATAATATATATATACAGAATATAGCACAGACAGAAGGCACACTCTACCGGTCCTGTCAATATACCGGACAGGACAGTCTTTAGGCTCTACCGGCCTTGCCAATACCGGGTAAGGCAACCTGCAGATGGAATAGCATAACGGTTTACCGGCCTTACCAAATTACCGGGCAAGGCAGCCTCAATAGATACACAATGTAGGCTCTACCGGCCCTGCCAATACCGGGTAAGGCAACCTCAGATGGAATGTGGCAAAAGGTTCTACCGGCCTTACCAATACCGGGCAGGGCAGCCCAGAGATAATAGCAGCAGTCAGATGGAACTGGCAAATTAGCAGAATCGTTAAGCAGCAAGGCTTTGGAGCAAACCAGCGTCCGCACGCTGGGACCAACACTGAATAGTATAGCCGTTAGGCTTAGCGAGCAAACCAGTGACCGCACACTGGAGTAACAAGCGAGTAGTATAGCCGCAAGGCTTAGGAGCAAACCAGCGTCCGCACGCTGGGACCAACACAGATTTGTATAGCTGATAGGCTTTGGAGCAAACCAGTGACCGCACACTGGTGTAACAAGCGAGTTGTATAGCCGCAAGGCTTAGGAGCAAACCAGCGTTCGCACGCTGGGACCAACACAGATTTGTATAGCTGAAAGGCTTTGGAGCAAACCAGTGACCGCACACTGGTGTAACAAGTGAGTTTGTATAGCCGCAAGGCTAGGAGCAAACCAGCGTCCGCACGCTGGGACCAACACAGATTTGTATAGCTGAAAGGCTTTGGAGCAAACCAGTGACCGCACACTGGTGTAACAAGTGAGTTTGTATAGCCGCAAGGCTTAGGAGCAAACCAGCGTCCGCACGCTGGGACCAACACAGATTTGTATAGCTGATAGGCTTTGGAGCAAACCAGTGACCGCACACTGGTGTAACAGGCGAGTTTGTATAGCCGCAAGGCTTAGGAGCAAACCAGCGTCCGCACGCTGGGACCAACACAGATTTGTATAGCTGATAGGCTTTGGAGCAAACCAGTGACCGCACACTGGGGTAACAAGCGAGTTTGTATAGCCGCAAGGCTTGGGAGCAAACCAGCGTCCGCACGCTGGGACCAACACGGAATTGTAGCAATGTCACCAACGCGACCAGGCAGAAGGTCGCCAGGATACTGAAGACAGGTGATGAGATGACAGGAACCAGCAACGATCAGTCAGGTCAGAAAACAGCAGAGAAGTTCAGCAGGAACTGCAACACCAGAGACTAGGCCGGAACCAGGACTGGAAGTACTTCAGCATGCAGGAAACACTGGAACAGTAGAGATCAGGAACTCAGGAACACATGAGATCAGGAACTCAGGAACACTGGAACAGAGGCCCAGCTATCACTAGCATAGTGATAGCAAGAAGGTCAGAAACAACACGAAAGGGCACTCAAAGGGTGCCCAATCCAGGTTTAAATAGTCAATAAGAGGCGGGCTATCTGCAGACAGCCAATAGAAGCCCCCTACTGGTGACAGACAAGTAACTGCAGCCAATCACGGGCACCGTGATAGTACCCCCCTTTCAAAGACCCCCTCTCCTAGAATAGGGTTTAGGTTTCTGCGGGTAATTGGCATGAAAGGCCCTAGTTAACCTAGGTGCATGAAGGTCCGTACTATCCACCCATGATCGATCCTCAGGACCATACCCTTTCCAATGTACCAGGTACTGTACCCTTCCTCTAAGCCTACGGGAATCAATAATGCTCTGAACCTCGTACTCCTCCTGGCCCTCGACCTCAACAGGTCCTGGCACCACAGGTGTGGTAGTATAGCGATTGCAAACCAGAGGCTTAAGAAGGGACACATGGAACACATTATGGATACGCATGGATGCAGGTAGGTCTAGTGCATAGGAGACAGGGTTAATTTTGCGAATAACTCTGTATGGACCAATAAACCGAGGAGCCAACTTATTAGACGGAACCTGCAGCTTGAGATTTCTGGAGGAAAGCCATACTCTATCCCCAACCTGAAAGGAAACCGCTGGAAGCCTTCTGCGATTAGCATGGCGCTGATGACGCTGAAATGACTGACCAAGTGCCCTCTGAACTTGTGCCCATGTGGAACGGAGTTGCTCGATATGCTCATCCAGAGCTGGAATCTGTTGCGTCTGAAATGAGTCTGGAAGCAAACAGGGCTGGAACCCATAATTAATCAGAAACGGAGAGCTCCCAGATGAAGAATTGACCGCACAGTTCCTGGCGAACTCTGCCCAAGGCAACAAGTCGGACCAATTATCATGATGGTCAGTAACGAAACAACGGAGAAATTGTTCCAAGCCCTGATTAGCTCGTTCAGCGGCTCCATTGGTCTGGGGATGGTAGGCAGAGGAGAAGGACAGCTGTATGCCCATCTGTTGGCAAAATGCCCTCCAAAATCTAGACACAAACTGGCTCCCCCTGTCAGACACCAGTACCCTAGGCACTCCATGCAACCGGAATACTTCTCTGGCGAACACCATTGCCAATTCCTTCGCTGAAGGAAGACCACGGAGGGGCACGAAATGAGCCATTTTAGAAAACCTGTCCACCACCATGAATATAAAGGAGTACCCCTTCGACATAGGCAACTCTCCCATAAAATCAATGGAAACATGAGACCAGGGGCGTTCGCCATTAGGCACCGGTTGAAGCAAGCCCACAGGGAGATGTCTCGGGGTCTTAGCGCGGGCGCAGGTGGCACAGGCATTCGTAAATTCGGCACAATCGTTTCTCATGGAAGGCCACCAAAATAACTGAGAAAGGGACCATAACAATTGGTCTCTACCAATATGTCCCGCAGCCTTAGAGGAATGGTAGGTTTCGAGCAGCCTAGTACGAAATGATTCAGCGACAAAACATTTGCCCACTGGGGTTTCATGGGGAGCGGATCCCTGAGAGGCCAGGATCTCCTCCCCTAGAGGAGAAGTGATACTCGTGCGTATAGTAGCCAGTATTCTATCAGGTTGGATGATAGGAGCTGGTGCTTCCACTCTGTCACTGTCGGCCTCAAATTGTCTTGACAGTGCATCAGCCCTGATATTTTTTGACCCTGGTAAATATGATACAACGAAATTAAATCGAGACAGGAACAGTGCCCACCTGGCCTGACGAGAGGACAATCTCTTGGCCTCCGAGAGATAGGTCAGATTCTTATGATCTGTTAGGATTAAGACAGGATTCTTAGTACCTTCAAGCAAATGACGCCATTCCTTAAGAGCAAGGATAATGGCCAATAATTCTCTGTCACCTATCTCATAGTGGCTTTGAGTGACAGTCAACTTTTTAGAGAAAAACCCACAAGGTCTGAGAGTTCCACCTTTCTCGTGTCGCTGCGAAAGTACTGCCCCGACCCCAATATCTGAGGCATCAACCTCTAACGTAAATGGAAGTAAAGGATTGGGGTGGGATAACACAGGAGCCGCAGCAAATGCCAGCTTCAAATTCTCAAAGGCTTTCTCAGCAGATACCGGCCAACAAGAAGGATTAGCACCCTTGTGCGTAAGATCGGACAGAGGTTTGACAATGGAAGAAAAGTTCTTAATAAACCTCCTATAATAATTAGCGAAACCCAGGAAACGCTGTATGGCTTTAAGACCCTTGGGTTTTGGCCATTGTAGGACAGCTGACAACTTTTCTTTGTCCATGGCTATGCCATCATTGCCAATTATGAACCCCAAGAATGGCACACTGGTTCCATGAAACTCACATTTTTCCATTTTACAAAATAATTTGTTCTCACGGAGTCGTAGCAATACTGCGGATACATCTTTGATGTGCTGTGCCATGTTTTGGGAGTAAATCAGTATATCGTCGAGGTACACCACAACACATGTCTGTAACATATCTCTCAGAACATCATTTATCAGTTCCTGGAAAACTGCGGGTGCATTACACAGCCCAAAAGGCATTACTAGATACTCGTAGTGCCCAGCTCGAGTATTAAAGGCAGTTTTCCACTCATCACCTGCTCGAATGCGAACCAGATTGTAAGCGGCCCGTAGGTCCAACTTGGTAAATATCGAAGCGCCCTTAAGCCTGTCAAAAAGCTCGGTGATGAGTGGTATTGGGTATGCGTTTTTTGCCATTAGTTTATTCAAGCCCCGGTAGTCAATGCATGGTCTTAATTCGCCATTTTTCTTTTTTACAAAAAAGAACCCAGCCCCAGCTGGAGAGGTAGATTTACGTATGATCCCTCTAGCAAGGGCATCAGAAATGTAATCCTCCATAGCCTTATTTTCATCACAAGATAATGGATAAGTGCGTCCTTTCGGAGGTACTGCACCAGGCTGCAATTCAATGCAACAATCATAAGGTCTATGCTGGGGTAGCATACTAGCCTCTCCTTTGCTAAAAACATCGCCAAACTGTTGGTACACATCCGGCATAGCAGAGGAGGTGCACATGACCTTAATAGGCTGGATGACGCACTTGTCCATACAAAACTGGGACCAAGCAGCAATTTCACACTTTTTCCAATCGAATTGTGGGTTATGTAACTGTAACCACGGAAATCCCAATATCACCGCATGGTGCGGGGAATTAATCAGTTGAAACTGCTGCTCTTCTCTGTGAAGTGCCCCAATAGTCATAGACAATGGCATAGTTTCAAATATAACCTGAGGCGGTTCTAAGGGTCTACCATCAATCGCTTCAATAGTCAAGGGGTTTTCTCTTTCAATGCGTGGAACTCCGTGCAATTCAGCAAAGGTATTATCCATAAAATACCCTGCTGCACCGGAGTCAACCAAGGCCAAAACCTCCACAGAGCGTTGTGCCCAAGACAATACCACCTGTATGGTGGGTTTCATTATGCCCGACACTGGGGACGATTGTACACCACCTAGGGCCTGTCCCCCAAGATACCCTAGGTGTGTGCGTTTCCCGGACGTACCGGACAGGAATTTAGCAAGTGCCCTTTTTTACCGCAGTATAAACATAACCCTTGATTTTTGCGATATAGTCTCTCTGCCTTGGATAGTCTAGTGAAGCCTATTTCCATAGGTTCACTTGTTTCCCGTACTGGTTCACTAGACTTCAATGCCAAGGGAGGGATGGGTGGGCAAAACATGGTACTAGGCTCATTATTTTTTGACCGTAACTTACGATCTCTGGCAATTGATCTCTCACGTATTCTGGAGTCAATTATCATAACATACTCAATGTAATCATCTAGATCAATAGGTAGATCTTTAGCAGCGATTTCATCTTTAATGTGGTCATTCAGGCCTTGAGAGAAGGCTGCCAATAATGCCTCGTTATTCCAACCTACCTCTGCTGCCAATGTGCGGAATTCGATGGCATAGTCGCCCACTGTACGCCTGCCCTGTTGTATCTCCATAAGGCGTTTGGCAGCAGAGGTGGTTCTACCAGGAGGCTCAAACACTCTTCGAAAGGAACGCACAAATTCACTAAAGTTCTTAGTACAAGGTTTAGCATTCTCCCACAAGGGGTTAGCCCAAGCCAATGCTCTGCCAGTGAGCAGTGATATCGTGAACCCCACTTTACTACGATCATTGGGAAATGCGTGTGCCGTCAATTCCATAAAGATTTCGAGTTGATTGATGAACCCTCTGCAGAGACTAGGGTCACCATCATATCTTAGCGGCAAGGGTGCAGAAGCCGTTAACCCTTTAACAGTACCCCCTAGGGGTCTGGTATCACTTTCCGGTGTCTGACTTGGCGAGACCACCGGGCTAGAGCTAGATTGGGCAGCAGGTACCGTGCGTTCAAGGATCGTTTGAATTGCAACTGCCAACTGATCCAAACGTTGCTCGAGCACATCCATCCTCCAATGGATATTCTGTGCGTTACCTTCACCCTTGCTGTCTGAGGTCATGGCCCTTTCGTACTGTCACGGTTTATTATGACTCTCAGACACAAGTTTTAGGTAAAAAAAATCAATTTTATTGAAATAATAAATGATAACTTAGGATGGCAATAACATACATAATATATATATACAGAATATAGCACAGACAGAAGGCACACTCTACCGGTCCTGTCAATATACCGGACAGGACAGTCTTTAGGCTCTACCGGCCTTGCCAATACCGGGTAAGGCAACCTGCAGATGGAATAGCATAACGGTTTACCGGCCTTACCAAATTACCGGGCAAGGCAGCCTCAATAGATACACAATGTAGGCTCTACCGGCCCTGCCAATACCGGGTAAGGCAACCTCAGATGGAATGTGGCAAAAGGTTCTACCGGCCTTACCAATACCGGGCAGGGCAGCCCAGAGATAATAGCAGCAGTCAGATGGAACTGGCAAATTAGCAGAATCGTTAAGCAGCAAGGCTTTGGAGCAAACCAGCGTCCGCACGCTGGGACCAACACTGAATAGTATAGCCGTTAGGCTTAGCGAGCAAACCAGTGACCGCACACTGGAGTAACAAGCGAGTAGTATAGCCGCAAGGCTTAGGAGCAAACCAGCGTCCGCACGCTGGGACCAACACAGATTTGTATAGCTGATAGGCTTTGGAGCAAACCAGTGACCGCACACTGGTGTAACAAGCGAGTTGTATAGCCGCAAGGCTTAGGAGCAAACCAGCGTTCGCACGCTGGGACCAACACAGATTTGTATAGCTGAAAGGCTTTGGAGCAAACCAGTGACCGCACACTGGTGTAACAAGTGAGTTTGTATAGCCGCAAGGCTAGGAGCAAACCAGCGTCCGCACGCTGGGACCAACACAGATTTGTATAGCTGAAAGGCTTTGGAGCAAACCAGTGACCGCACACTGGTGTAACAAGTGAGTTTGTATAGCCGCAAGGCTTAGGAGCAAACCAGCGTCCGCACGCTGGGACCAACACAGATTTGTATAGCTGATAGGCTTTGGAGCAAACCAGTGACCGCACACTGGGGTAACAAGCGAGTTTGTATAGCCGCAAGGCTTGGGAGCAAACCAGCGTCCGCACGCTGGGACCAACACGGAATTGTAGCAATGTCACCAACGCGACCAGGCAGAAGGTCGCCAGGATACTGAAGACAGGTGATGAGATGACAGGAACCAGCAACGATCAGTCAGGTCAGAAAACAGCAGAGAAGTTCAGCAGGAACTGCAACACCAGAGACTAGGCCGGAACCAGGACTGGAAGTACTTCAGCATGCAGGAAACACTGGAACAGTAGAGATCAGGAACTCAGGAACACATGAGATCAGGAACTCAGGAACATTGGAACAGAGGCCCAGCTATCACTAGCATAGTGATAGCAAGAAGGTCAGAAACAACACGAAAGGGCACTCAAAGGGTGCCCAATCCAGGTTTAAATAGTCAATAAGAGGCGGGCTATCTGCAGACAGCCAATAGAAGCCCCCTACTGGTGACAGACAAGTAACTGCAGCCAATCACGGGCACCGTGATAGAAACACTAAGGACCACGGAGAAGAAGACCCTAGACAGGCAGAACTGCCTCCAGGACCTTCCTCCCAAAGCTGGCATCAGCCGAGGCCAGCACATCCACATGGTAGTGTTTCGAGAAAGTGTGCACAGAGGACCAAGTGGCCGCCCGGCACAGCTGATCAGCAGACGCTTGATTTTTGGAGGCCCAAGAGGCCCCAATGGACCTGGTAGAATGGGCCGTAACCCTAAAGGGAACATGCTTGTTCCTCAATTCATACGCCTTATGAATGGTAGACTTAATCCAAGATGCAATAGTCACTTTGGATGCCGGTCTCCCTGCCCTACGACCCTCCGGAATGACGAACAGAGCGTCAGACTTCCTGATGGATTCCGTGCGATGCACGTAGAACTTGAGACAACGCACAACATCCAACAAATGGAGATCCCTCTCCTTATCGGAAGAGGGGTTAGGGCAGAAAGAGGGCACCACAATCTCCTGATTAATGTGGAACTCGGAAACCACTTTAGGTAAGAACTCCTTGGAAGTACGAAGAACCGCCTTGTCCTTGTGAAACACCAAATAGGGTGGTTTACAGGAGAGAGCTTGTAACTCCGCCACCCGGCGGACAGACACAATAGCCAGAAGAAAAGCCATCTTCCATGACAAAAGGCGTAAAGGAATAGTAGCCAAGGACTCAAAGGGGGAACGCTGGAGAACACCCAAGACCAGATTAAGATCCCACTGAGGAGCCAGACTCCGAAAAGCAGGACGCACATGAGCAACGCCCTGAAAGAAGATCTTGACATCAGGAAGCATGGCGATGCGTTCCTGGAAAAAAACAGAAAGCGCCGAAGTCTGAACTTTAAGAGAACTCAGGCTGAGTCCTTTATCCATACTGTCCTGCAGAAAGGCCAGGACAGTAGGAAGATGAAAATCATTAGACAGGTCCCTGTCAGCACACCAAGAGAGAAAGGTCGACCAGACCCAGTGATAGATCTTGGAAGAAACAGGCTTACGAGCACGGAGCATGGTAGAAACCACAGCAGAAGAAAACCCCTTTTTCTTCAAAATAGAGGATTCAACCTCCAGGCCGACAAATGGAGACGATGAACATCCTCGTTCCACAGATAACCCTGTATCAGAAGATCTGGACGAGAGGGAAGAGGAAAGGGCTCTGCCACCTACAGAGCCAGAAGGTCCGGATACCAAGACTGACAAGGCCAATTTGGAGCAATGAGGATGACCGGACAACGCTCCACCTTCAGCTTCTGGATCACCCTGATCAACATTGGAAGAGGGGGAAAGATGTAAGCTAGGGGAAACACCCAAGGAATCAACATGGCGTCGACCGCCAGAAGCCAGCGAGTCCCTCCACCTGGAGCAGAACGTCGGAACCTTCCTGTTGTGTCTGGTTGCCATCAGATCCACCAAAGGTACACCCCACATCCAAGTTAGAAGCTGGAACACCTCCGGATGGAGCTCCCACTCTCCGCTGTCGACTGTGTGACGACTGAGAAAATCTGCCATGACGTTGTCTACGCCTGGAATGTGCACCGCAGAAATAGCGGGAACATGAACCTCCGCCCTGTCTGTTGATGTAAGCCACGGCGGTGGTGTTGTCGGATTCCACTCTGACCGGACAGTCCTCCAGCTGAGATTCCCAATGGCGTAGAGCATGGAAAATCGCCCGAAGTTCCAGGATGTTGATGGAGAGAAGGGACTCCTCCAAAGACCACTTCCCCTGAGCATTGGTGCGACCCAAGACAGCACCCCAGCCCGAGAGACTGGCGTCCGTCGTGACTGTGGTCCAGTAGGGTATCCGAAAAGGTCTCCCCTTCAAGAGATGGGAAAGGTCCAACCACCATTCCAAGAGGAGGAAGAGATACTGACAACTTCTGATGATCTGGACGATCCCTGCACGTCTGGATCACAAACCTTTGAAGTTCCCTGGTGTGTGTCATCGCAAATGGCACCGCCTCTATCGTGGAGATGAACTTCCCCACCAAGGAAAGCAACTTCGGGACTGGAATCCACTCGAGAGCCAGGATCCTCGATACTCGCTGAGCAATCTGATGCGCTACTTCCTCTGGCAGGAACACCATACCCTTCTGAGTGTCGAACAGTAGACCCAGGAAGATGAGACGCTGAGATGGAGACAAGTCCGACTTGTCCAAGTTCACTATCCAACAGTGGCGAGTGAGGACCTGAATGCAGGTCTGAACCTGCAGGTGAAGAAGATCCGCAGACTCTGCCTTCAAAAGCAAGTCGTCCATGTATGGAGTCACTTTCACTCCATCCCGATGGAGGACGGAAATCAACGCTCCCAGAACTCTTTGGAAAACCTGGGGAGCAGTTGTCAGCCCAAATGGGAGAGCTGAGAACTGAAAATGACCCCTGGCGCAGGCAAGCCTCAGATACTGCCTGCTCGCTGGATGAATGGGAATGTGCAGATACGCATCCTGCAGATCCAAAGAAGCTAGAAACTCCCCTGGAGACATGGCGGCAATCACGGTGCGCAGAGATTCCTGACGATAGTGAGACTTCACCACAAAGGAATTGATATCCTTGAGATCCAAAATAGGATGGCCCCCGCCATCCTTCTTGGATACCACGAAAAGGTTGGAGTAAAACCCCAAACCCAAGTCCATAGGAAGCACTGGCTCCAGGACCTCTTTGTCCAAAAGATCCTGAATAGCTCCGTCGAACAACCGCAGTTTCTCTGCATCCTGCGGAGAAAAAAGTGAGATGAAAACGAAGGGGAGGAAGGGAAAAGAAAGGGATCCTTCTGAGACCACCTGTAAAACCCATGGGTCCGTCACTGATTCCTCCCAAACCCTGCGAAAGTGGTGGAGGTGTCCACCCACGGCAGAGTGCGGACCCGGGTTCGGTGAGTCATGCCGAAGCAGGCTTGGAAGTCTTGGACTTGGAAGGCCCTGGGTTGCTGTCAGGACCTTCTGAGCATGCTGGGCATAAATGACCAGAGAATTCCCTAGGCAGCCCTGAATGACAGGAGGAGCAATGCGCAATGGGGGAAACTGATGCCCCAGCCTCCTTAGTCTTAGGTCTAGTCCCAAGCTCCAGAGGAGTAGACATACAGTGTCAGATATATCCCACTGACAGAAATCACCCAATTAAAGTGTGAAGATTAAAGATTCACCCCAGAAACGTTTAAAACTAAACTTATCTGGCAAGCGAAGGGTTAATCAGCGGAGGAGAGGAGAAGGTCTGGTCCCTGCATAGTATACTTGATGAGAAGAACTCACAAAATGGCTTGCGCGACAGGAGCCAATCAGAAAAAAGGCGTGAAGCAAGCGCTCATGGGAATCTTAGTTTTTCTCATAAAGTACCCCAAAACAGTGCCCGAAGCCCCCCAAGTCCCCAACACACTTGACTAGTGAACCGGATGAAAGAGCAAGGGAAGACAAACAAAATGAGCCCACTCTGAAATCGTTAGGTGGAGCAGTTCCAGAGATACGTCCCACAAAGTGTAAGCCCATAGAGAGTAAAGGAGCAATGGCGGCTATGTGGTAAAAGCGTGCCTTAAAGGCGCGGAACATCAAATTTAAGAAATTTAACCCCAACAATAAAAGGAGTAAAAAAACACATGTACATGATGAGAAAACACTATCCCATAAAGAAAGTGTAACGGAACCCCCATAAACAAGTCAAACCAGCAGACAAAGGGTTAAAATGCCACATAGACTGGTCCAAAATTCACAGACAAACACTCATATACATTAAATAAGTATATATATATATATATATATATATATATATATATATATATATATATATATATATATATATATATATATGTCACCCAATGAGTGCCGGAGTGCGCAATGAGAACTCCCAAATACAAGCCCAATAAGGGACACTGTGGGACAAGTGGACCTTCAGCACTCAAAGGGTGGCTCACCTTTCTGCAGGTCTTCTGTCTTCAGGTCACCATGCAAAGAAAGGATTACCTCAGTGGATAATCCCCCAGGGAAGTACTTGAAGCCAAGTTGTTCCCCCATCAGGGCATAAGGTCCACCAAAAAATCCCTGGACACTGAGCTAGTCACTTTGGAGAGGGCATTTGTCAGTCATGGTAACCCGCCTAATGGTGGTATTCCATATTTGACAGAAAATAATAAAAAAACTAAAACTGAAGAGAGATGTTCTCCACCTGGTGTGTACACACCCAGGAACAAATCATTCTGGTGTTAAGCTGACTGGGAAGCAGCTAACGAGGGAGGGGAGGCTCCACCCCCTGCACACATTTGGAGAAATGTTCCTGCCTACTTAAAGGGGCAGATCGCCTCCCAGAGTTACCAGTAAACTGTATTGGACGACAGTGAAACATGAATTTTGAAGTCAGCAATAGCAGCCTGCCTAATGGGGGGGGGGGGGGGGGTTACATAGCCCAATATACTAAGAGATAAGAAAATAAAAAAGAAGAGCTGTGCCCATGCCAGGTGGGAGTAAAGTGGAAGGGAAGAGGGAGTTTTTAAGTACCCAGCCCTCGTGGAGGAGGAGACTTTATCACGGTTTCTGTGTACCACATTTGAAGAAAAAAATAAATAAAGCTATTTTATAATTTTATATGCACAGTAAAGAGAAAGCCACAGGTAATCAAATTCAGATATGTAAAGATAGATAATCAGCATCCCACTGCCGTGTAAAATTTAAACCAGATTCGCTATGTATCTATTAGAAGAAACTATAAATATTTCTGAAGGGGCTGACTTCTCCAAAGGTGTGGAGCTGCTCCCACAAAGAGATTGGTGAATGAGGGAGAAAATTTTGCTCCCATTTCAACACACACACACACACACAAAAAAACCCCCAAAAACAAACAAACCTTGAGCTCAAACAAATAATATGTCATAATCCAAGGAGGAATTGATGGTTGTCAATGCCTACAAATATTCCGGTCACCAACTCACAAAAGAGAATTTCTTAAGCAATCCAACTGCACCACATACAACAAATAAAAATCTCCACGATGTAAGTGGGACTTTTAACACCTTTGCCATTTGCTAGGGACCACTCTAGCACTCAGCATGTTAAAAGACCCATTTAAATCAAAGGGAGATGTGGGAATTTAAATTTTTCCCATGTGGGGCAGATGGTTTGCTCCACATGTGGTCTTCTTCCGATTTGTTTCTTCATGAATAGAGCTTAAAATGCAAACATAGTAGGAATCAATCAGTTGAGATTCCAAATGCACCTTTTGTAAATTTGTGCAACTCCAGGTTAGTCTTTTCATTCTGCTTTGAAGAGTCTTGTCATTCCACCTCCAGATATCAGATTTTGCTGCAACTTTTTCTGTTAATGTCTTATATTTTCTCATTTCTATGCGGTGAAGCGGATGTACTAAGGAAAAGTGTACCAATTGCAGTCTAGGGATCTATAAATTTCCATGGATTTAAAGTTGGGATTTTAAACCCAAGAATGCAAGAGGGGGCTCCAACGCATTGTAAATTTAGGAATTGGAAACTGCTGCAGCATTCAGAGGTTAGAAGTCCCTTTTTTGGGGCTTTTTTAATTTGTTCTGATCAGCTTTTGTCTTTTATTTTGCAGTTTTGTTACTAGATTACCCTATTATGAGTGTTGCCTTTTTCCTTTCTTATTCATTCAGCAGCTTCCTGTTGAAGTATTAATTAGGAGATATAAAATTAATAATTAAGTTTCTGTTAGCAGAATGTACCTGCACACAGTGCCATTGCTTTTTAAAAACCAATAAAAGCACAGAGGAAGCTTACAATGTACCCTCTACAGGTGTCTAGACAGTTTATTTACTTTCATGTTCTTCAGGCAAAGGTGAAGATCCTCCACCAAACAGAATATATCAAACTAAAGGGCCATGAAAGAACTGTAATGTCACTTTGCTGCACAGGTCAAATGCGATACTGCTGTGAGAAGCTCCAATTTTGTGACATTACATTCCCATGGGAACTGTGAACCAGAATATATAATCTGCCATTCACAAGGCTCACATTACATCACTCACCGAGAGTTTAATTGATCCAGCATGTCCCGAATGCGCTCTTCATTTCTCTGGTCTGTACTCAGCAGCTGTTCAGCAACCTCATTTACAGATGCTATACGTGATGCCAAATTATTCATCTCTGCCTCTAGTGTCTCAAATCTACAAAGAAAGGCAATAAGGATCATGGAGTTGAGCAAGATAGTTTGAAAGCGGAACTACCACCGCACAACATCTTTAGCTTAATTAAGTCCCCATCTGGCGACTAGCTGCTTAGTAGTGCTAGTCACCAGAATTCTTACCTTATTTAATAGATTTATGCTTTCTTCCATAGCTGCCAGCAGGAAGGATCGCGGACATCTTGCCATAGTGAGGTCCGTGCGCCTGCGCTGTTAGTCCCTTTTGGAGCTGGCCGGCTCCTAGGAATGCCTCTAAGACCCGGCTGGGACTGACAGCGCAGGGGTGCAGACTACACTATGGCAAGATGTCCGCTCTCCGTCCTGCCTGTCACCCATGGAAGAAAGCTTAAATCTATTAAATAAGATAAGCTAATTAAGCTAAAGGTGTTGTGCGGTGGTAGTTCTGCTTTAATTTTAAAAGTGTGTTTTCATTTAGGAACTAAGGGCTGTTTTCAAAAAACTTAAAAGTGCAATTCTGCTGCAAGCCAAAAGAACCATTGGGAACAAGTAAATATTTGAATGCTAAGGAGGTTGCCAACACATTGTGATCAATACACTGGAGACTTCTTTAGTATTAAGAGGGTTAAAATCTATTTAAAGAGGAACCTTCACAGAAATTAAAGTGCACCTAAAATCATTATTCAAATAGAGATACGCATATCAATTATTGAGAAATTCAACCTGTTCTGAGGCTCACAGGCAGGCACCAGAACAGACACCTTGACGAAGAGGCATCTGCGAGTCTGCTCTGCTCATCTCGGTCTCCTCTAGGACCTTAAAGGGATAGTAATACTTAAAATGTAAAAAAAAAAAAAAATATGTTGTAGGGTTTATCCCCCTGAGTAAAACAAGAGTACTCCCACTGCTGAAAGGTGTTTCATTCAAAAGTTATTAATTTTCAAAGTTGAATTTTTTAGGTGCAATATCACCGTGGCATGAAATTGTACAGTGGCACTGTTGCTACACCATCCTATGGAGATTTATGGTCCCAGGACCAGAGCTGTCCATAGGATCACGTAGCAGCAGCGCCACTGTACAATTTCAGGCCACTGTGATCCTGTTTGTGGATTGTAACCCTCTGTCTCTCTGTCCAGGTAAATTGCTCTCTTCCTGCTATGTTTATCTCATTGCTCTCTCTCTGATGTGCTAATTTGCTTAAACTGGCTTCAGCTGTACAGACTGACATGGAGTAGATTTCCCTATATAAGGGCTCCACCCTAGCAGTGTTCAGCTGCTACAGTGTTCCTGCTTTCAAGTCCTGGTTTCCAAGTCTCCATAAGAGAGTTAAGACTGGGTTGGACAGAGGATGGACTGAGGACAGTCTGCTATCAACAAAACAACAACCCACACTGGATACAGAGCACAAAAACATCTACCTAAACAATGTACTACCATTGCACCTTCTATCAAAACTGCTGAACACTTGATGCAAGTAACCAGAACTACCAAGACTGACTTTGCAAATAGCTCAGTTAACCACTAAACTGCTGAAGTGGGAAAAAACCTTGTCTCTGATTCTTCCCCAATCACCATTAACCACTACAACATCTACTTCTACTGATCTTCAATGGACTATTTAATTTAACCCTGCATTGACTTCTACCCTCATCAAATACTTCACAACTTTGCAACTGACTTTTTTCACCCTCCCTGGAACCTGCACCTTGGATTGACCCTTGACTGCCAAGTCACCTGCACTCCCCTGGACTACAATCTGCTACACAAACTCCTCAACCCACACACATTAACCCCACCATAACCAATCTGGCTCCTTGCTTTTTTTATTGCCATTCTCACCTGCTTAAGACTCTCCTCCTCCTGTGTCCACATTGTGTCACTCCATCCACATTGCACCCATTACTTCTTCCCTCACCACTTCTCTGTTCCCATGAACTTTTCTCATTCCTCCAGTCCCCATCACCACCATCTCCTTCAACTGCTGCCAAAAAGCCCCACTGCTTCAAATCTCACTCCCACCTTATGTCCCTGTCCCTTCTCCTCTTGCTCGCTTCAGGTGACATCTCACCTAACCCAGACCCCCCCCCCCTTCCATTCTCTCCTGTAACGTTACACCCACTCACACACACAACATCCACAATCTAATAACTGTACCACGTCACCTAACCTCCCCCCCCCCTTTTGTTTTGGCCTCTGGAACGCCCGCTCTTTGTGTAACAAACTAACAGCTGTTCATGACTTGTTTATTTCTCAGTCCCTAAACCTCCTTACCATCACTGAAACCTGGCTCACATCATCAGACACTGCCTCCACTGCCGCACTCTGACATGGCGGTCTTCACTTCACCCACGCACCTAGGCCTGGCAACAGACAGCGGGGTGGAATAGGCATCCTGTTGTCCCCTAACCATAGGTTTCAGGTAATCCCCACTGTTCCCTCTCTCTCCTTCCCTACCTTTCAAGCTCACACACTTCGCCTCTTCTCTCCCTTACCCCTGAGTGTCGCTGTCATATACAGACCACCTGGTCCTACTGCACAATTCCTTGATCACTTCACTTCATGGCTCCCTCATTTCATGTCCTCTGATGTCCCTACTCTCATACTGGGAGACTTCAACATCCCTGTTGACAACCATAACCCCCCCCCCCGCCATCAAACTCCTCTCATTAACAACCTCCTTTAGCCTATCACAATGGACCTGCTCTCCCACACACAGTGCCGGTCACTCCCTTGACTTGGTCTTCACCAACCTCTGCTCGGTCTCTAACTTTTCTAATGCTCCCTATCCCCTCTCTGACCACCACCTCCTCTCCAGAAACCTCAGCATACCTACCATGCAAATCGATCCCCCCCCCACCATGACCAAGAACATGCGTAGAAATCTCCATTCTCTTGACTTGCAACAATTTTCCACTTCCCTGCAACCCCTTCTCAACCCCATCCTCACACTTGCTTGTCCAGAACAAACTACTGCTCTCTACAACAGCACTCTAACAACAGCCCTTGACACCGCCGCACCTGCAACTCCACGTCACCCCCACTCAACCCCATTACAACCCTGGCACACAAGACAAACGAGATACCTCCAAAGGTGCTCACGCACTGCCGAAAGGCACTGGAGGAAATTTCGCTCCACAGCTGACTTCATACACTACAAATTAATTCTCCGCTCCTGCAGCTCTGCCCTCTCCCTGGCCAAAGTCATACCTCTCCTCTCTAATTTCTAATCTTTCCTCCAACCCAAAACACCTTTTCTCAACCTTCAAGTCACTTCTACGCCCACAAATGCAAACCCCTTCCACTAACCTCTCTGCCCAAGACCTCGCTACCCACTTCAAGGACAAGATCGACTCCATCAGACATGAAATCTCATCACTTTCACTCCCACCAATCCAGCATAGCCCTACCATCTTCCCCACATACATACTAAGCTCCTTCTCACCCGTCACTCAGGACAAAGTTTCCCTTCTCCTCACTCGCTCAAACCTAACCACATGCCTCTTGACCCAATCCCATCTCAGCTTACTCAAGAACTTTCACCTCTACTAACACCACCCCTTACTCTTTATTCAACCTCTCTTTGTTAACCGGCACCTTCCTATCCTCTTTTAAACATGCACTAATCACACCCATTCTAAAGAAACCCTCCCTGGACCCAAACTCACTGTCAATCTACCAGCCCATTTCTCTACTCCCGTTCGCCTCCAAGCTCCCTGAACGTCTCGCATACAACCAGCTCCCTAAATTCCTCTGCTCCCATTCCCTTCTAGACCCCTTGCAATCTGGATTCCGTCCTCATCACTCCACTGAGACTGCCCTCACTAAAGTGGCCTACGACCTGCTCTCCGCAAAGTCAAAAGGCCACTACTCCCTACTTATTCTCCTGGACCTGTCAGCTGCCTTTGACACAGTAGATCACCCACTCCAAGCCCTCCACTCTCTAGGTCTCTATGACACTGCCCTCTTTTGGTTTTCATCCTCTCTCTGCAATCGCTCCTTCAGCGTATCCTACTCTGGCTCCACTTCCCCACCCCTCCCACTGTCTGTCGGAGTGCCTCAGGGCTCAGTCCTGGGCCCCCTGCTCTTTTCAATTTACACTGCATCCCTTGGCAAACTACTAAACGCCTTTGGGTTTCACCATCATCTCTATGCTGACGACACTCAAATCTATCTTTCCTCCCCAGACCTCTCCCCTTTCCTCCTGTCCCAGGTATCTGACTGTCTGCTGTGTCTTCCTGGATGTCCTCCCATCAACTCAAACTTAACCTTGGCAAAACCGAACTAATTATCTTCCCTCCCTCTCCTACCAGCCCTACCCCAGACATTACCCTCACTGTCAACAACACCACCATCACACCAACCCCTACAGCACGCTGCCTGGGGGTCACATTTGACTCCGGCCTATCCTTTATCCCCCACATCCACTCAATCTCCAAATCATGCCGCCTCCACCTCCGCAACATCTCTAGAATCCGACCCTTCCTCACCCAAAACACTACTAAAATTCTAATCCAAACACTCATCATGTCCCGTCTTGACTACTGTAACTCACTACTAACTGGCCTTCCTCTCACCAGACTAACCCCACTACAGTCCATAATGAACTCCGCCGCACGACTAATGTACCACACCCACAGCTTCTCTAATACCAGCCCCCTCTGCAAATCCCTACACTGGCTCTCACTAGCACATAGAATTAAATTCAAAATTCTGGTGCTAAGTTATGGAGCCCTTACTAACACCTCACCCCCCCCCCCCCTATATCTCATCTCTCATTTCCAAAAACATTCCCACTCGCCATCTTCGTTCTGCACATGACCTTCTCCTTTCCACAGCTCTTATTACATCCTTCCCCTCCCGCCTTCAGGACTTCTCCCGTGCTGCACCCAAGCTCTGGAATTCCCTCCCCCGCCCCATTAGACTCTCCCCTAGCCTTCTGATCTTCAGATGCTCCCTGAAAACTCACCTCTTCAGGGAAGCTTATCAACTTCCTCCATAAACATTAATCACCAAGAACCACCCCTTGCCTGGACCACTGCACGCAACAGCACTTCTCATTCCCACCCACTGACCGGCAGCTCAGTGGGTAGGAGACACTTACACCCAATAGCACTTACACCTTCTGTGTCCAACCTAGCTTCCTCTAGACTGCAAGCTCTCACGAGCAGGGCCCTCTGAGCCTTCTGTTCTTCACATATGATTTACTATTTATTACCCCTGTCTATTCCCTATTGTACATCGCTGCGGATTAAGGTGGCGCTATATAAAAAATAATAATAATACATCCATAGAGGGATGCAGGAACCACAGGGTATAAAGCTCCTCCTACTAAGAGGAAGGGAACTCTTCAACCAAACTCCTCCCACTCCCTGCCTTCTATATTCCCTATCAGACATCACTCAGTTATTGGATAGCAAAGCCAGGAAAGGCATAGAGAATATGACAAACTGGAGACGCAGTTGCAAGTCACCCCAACCCATAGCATAGGTCAAAAGGCAGGAAGTATTATTACACTAGTGTACTTGAGTGAAAGAACTTTCCAATATTGTACTATATCATGAATTACTCCCATTGGTATATAGGGGACTGTGGAAGTGCTGGTATTTTATATTTTTTCCCACAACAAGTAGTGTGTCCGTTCTCCGAAAAGACTAGGTAGAACAAGCACACTGTTGAAAACAGCAAGCTACATTTAAAGTATGTAGAAACTCTTCCTTTGGATGTGGAACCCTTACTTAAGATGTACCCCTCAGATGACAGAGGGTCCAACAGTACCAACATAGCTATGTCCACATCCAAAGACATGTGTATGGCACATCTAGGTGCCTCAGGTAACTATATGACCAAAACTCTGCCCAGAGAAGATACAATAGTACCAGACAAAGCTTTAGCCCACTCCAGCTCCAAACACAATGGAAGACTCCCACAAGGTTAGCAGAGGAACCCTCAGAATATACACTAATGGAATGAGGCCAGAGCACCATAAGTAACACAAGCCAAAGGCAAGGTCTTGTTGCCTGGAAGATTATGCTCATGCTCTCTTAAATTTGCCATAAAGCTGAAATGGCGGCCAGGAGAACCAGCGACTCCACAAACACCTTTTTGGAAACCACAATGGAGTGTTGAAGACAAGCGACAGGGACGGCTACGTGGTGTTGACACACTATGTAGTGCTGCTAAGAAGGCATGACAAGCCGTTCTATCAGCAGGGAATGGGATAGTAAAGAAAGAAAAGTTGCCATCTCCAGCAAAGGCCGGTGCAATGAGTCCAATATACAATTCTCTTAAGTCCGAAACAAAGCACACACACAGGTCCACAGACACGTGGCAACACAAGTCCTGAGAAGTGTGTCCAGATCCCCAAAGCCAAAAGGCATGAGCCACCCCCTGAAGAAAGGTCTTCATAATGGCAATGCAACTCTGAAAATGAACAAAGAGTTGAGATCTATACCTTATAGGAAGTCAAACTGAGACCCCTGTTGACTCCATCCCGAAGGAAGGACAGCACCACAAAAAGATCAGATGTCTGAGCAGACACATTCTTGTTAGGACACCCACAGTGAAAAGGGGACCAAACCAAGCCTTAGAGGAAACTGGCTTCCTAGCCTGGATAATGGTGGAGATTACATCATGGAAGAATCCGTTCTCAGAATGGTGGCCTCAAGAGCCATGCCCTCAAGGCCAATTTCTCCACATACCACAAGTGTCTCTGAAGCAGCAGGTCCAGTCTTGGCATCAGGTGTAGTGTTCCTGACTGGACAGTGATAAGATTTGCAAAGCAAGCCTGTCTGGGCCAGTAGGGGGAGATACGAATGACTAGTGTCTTCTCCATACTGATCTTCTGGATTTTCCTATGGAAAAGAATTGGAGGGGAAAACACATAAGACAAGTGAATGTTCCATGGAATGGACAAGATGTCCATCTCAAAAGCCAGAGGGCCCATTGTCTCAGAGTAGAACCAAAGCACTTTCCTGGTCTCTGTGGTGGCCATCAGGTCTATTGCTGGAACACCACAGTGTTGAACTCTCAGGCAGAATGCCACTTGGTGGAGCTCCCAGTTTCTGGGACCCATGTCTACTGAGAAAGTCTGCAATGTCTTCCACCCCTGGAAAGTGGACAGCCAAGATGACCAGGAACATGGGCCTCCACCCACAGGAGATCCTTCACTTCCCTCCACACGGTCTCACTGAGAGTTCCCCCTTGGAGGTTGAATAGCAAAATATGGCTGTCCAGCCACAAGCAGTGGCCTGCACTGTGGACACTCACAAAGTGGACTATGTGATAGAGCATGAGGAAACAAGAAGAAAAAGCCCTCTCTGACCGTTCTAGCTCAAATAGTTGCAGATATATGTCCCATAGAAGTTCCTCCATGGAGCAAATATGGCCGGGAAAGTTAAAAAGTGGTAAAAAGTCCTAAAACCCCATAGGGTCATCATGGGGAAGCAAATAAAGAATATTAAAAAGTGGTGGGGGAGCAGAAATAAGCCCCCAAAAGCACCATAAACCATATAAAACACACACAGAATACACTGGAGACAGTAGCAAAAGGGTTAATCTACAGTTTTACATTGCAGCCATCTGTACCCCAGACTAATGTAGAGAACAAGAGATATACAGAGGCTCAGCCATGAGGAACAGAAGTGTCAAAGTCAACCTCCACAGGGAATAAGGTTCACAAAGCAACTGCAAACTGGACAATCCAACTCCACGGAAGCCAGCGATGGGAGCCTGCCTAATTGGGGACTATCCAGTCCCATACCTAAAGCTAAAACTATAAAATAATAGAAGTTTGTAGGCAGGGGGTTGAGCTAGAGGATGAGGAAGTAGACTCCACCCCAAAGACTCTGTCCTTTTGTATGTGCCCTATCCTCCCCCACGATTCCTGTGTTTCATATTGGAAGCAAGAGATATTAGTGTTTTTACCTGTCAAATCCTTTTCTCTTTAGTTCATTTGGAACACAGGTACGATAGTGTTTAGTCCCTCCTCCTGAAGCACGGCATATCACAAAAGATAGGGTCTATGGGGTGGATACTCATGCCTCCAGCTCAACCGCACTCCTTCTTCCAGAATTAATGTGACAAAAAGCCACACAAAAAGAATAAACAGGAAAGAAGAGAAGAAAATGCCCTAGGACTAAGACCCTAAGAGGACTCCCACTGCCCAGGAGTGCAACAAGGAAGGGCTTTTCACCGGGTGGAAGACCGGCGTTCCATATGGACTAAATAGAAATGGACTGTATAAGAACACTAAAATCCTATTTTCTATTTTTATTGTCCAATATGGTACACAAGTACAATGGGGATATACCAAAACTAGGATTGCTGAAGGAAAGGAGAAAAGACCTCTCTCAATTCCCCATGATAACAGAGTTCCTAGGACTATTCAGGATCTGGATAACCCAGATAAGAGAGGATTTTAGTCTTACCTGTTAAATCCTTTTCTCTTAGTCCATACTAGCAAAAGTATCACGGCGTTGGCCATGGGATTAACTCCTTTGGGTGCTTTAAGGGTATTCAACACATTGGTGTATATGTAATAAATATGCAGGTAGGTGTAGCACATATGTATTCAATGCATATACACACCTACCTGCATATTTATTACATGTACATATGCAGCAATGCGATAAATACCCCTGAAGCATCCAAAGGACATAATCCCCATGGGCAACACCATGCTCATTTTGCTAGTATATGTATATATTAGCAATATTGGCATGGCTTTGACGTGCAGTTAACAAAAATAAATAACCGCCCCCCCCCCAAAAAAAAAAAACAACAAAAAAAACAAACAGGCTTCCTCCATGGTGGAGGCCACCTCAGGCAATAAGCCCTTCCTCCTTAAGATGGAGGCTTCAACAGCCATGCTGTCAAAGCCAGACTGTCCATGTCCTCTTTCCAGAGGTAACCCTGGAGGAGGATATCCAGTTTGTGTGGCAGAGGAATTGGATCCTGAGCAGACAGTGTCAGCCATTCTGGAAACCAAGGTTGCCTGCTCCAGTGAGGGGCAATCAGTATGACAGATGCACAGCACACAAGAACAAGAGTCAACAGGTCTCAAACAGTTACAGAGCTATAAGACACAGGAAATTAAAGTCCTAGACAGACAAAACTGCCTCCATGACTTTCCTGCCAAAGCTGGCTTCAGCCAAAGCCAGAACATCAACATGGTAGTGTTTTGCAAAGGTGAGCACAGAAGACCAAGTGGCCGCCTTACAGAGCTGTTCAGCAGAGGCCAGATTCTTGTAGGCCCAGGAGGCCCCAATAGACCTAGTGGAGTGTGCTGTAATGCAGAAGGGAACAGGATTCCCTCTGAGCTCGTAAGCCTTGAAGATGGTAGACTTAATCCAAGATGCAATAGTCACCTTGAATGCACCCAACCCGGCCCTGGGTCCCTCAGTGATGACAAAACCAAGCATCCATCTTACGAATGGACTAGAATTTGAGGCAACGCACTACATCCAATAAGTGGAGATCCCTCTCCTTGTCAGAATTAGGGTCAGGACATAAGGAAGGCACAACAATCTCCCGATTGATGTGGAACTCAGAAACACATTAAGAAGAAATTCCAGGGAGGTACGGAGAACAGTCTTATCCTTGAGAAACACTAGGAAATGCAGTTTGAAGGACAAGGACAGCAACTCTGCGGACTGATACTACAGCCAAAAGAAAAGCCATCTTCCACATCAGAAGATGTAGAGGAATGGTAGCCAAAGACTCGAAGGGAGGCCGCTGCAGGACTCCCAGAACCAAGTTAAGGTCCCACTGAGGAGTAGAAGCCTTATAGGCATGCACAACACCCTGAAAGAAGACTGACATCCAGCAACATGGCAATTAGTCTCTGGTAAAAGACAGAGAGCGGAGGTCTGGACCTTCAAGGAACTAAGGCTAAGGCCTTTGTTCACACCATCCTGCAAAAAAGTCAAGATGGACAGAAGATCAAACTCCTGTGAGGACAGATCCCTGTCCACACAACAAGAATCAAAGGTAAACCAAACCCTGTGGTAGGCCTTGGACGAAACAGGCTTCCTGGCTTGGATCATGGTGGAGACCGCCTCAGGCTAAAAGCCCTTCTGCCTTAAGATGGAGGCTTCAACAGCCAGGCCGCCAAAGCCAGACTGCCCATGTCCCCTTTCCAGAGGTAACCCTGGAGAAGGAGATCCGGTCTGCGTGGCAGAGGAATTGGATCCTGAGCAGTCAGCGGCAGAAGTTCTGGAAACCAAGGTCGCCTGATCCAATGAGGGGCAATCAGTATGACAGATGCACCGTCCAACCAAATCTTTCTCAGCACTCTGGTGATGAGAGAAAGAGGAGGAAAAATGTAGGCTACATGAAAAAGCAAAGGAATGGACAAGGCGTCCACTGCGAACGCCAGCAGATCCCCCCAGCCACAGCAAAACTTTCCTGTTGTCCTCGGTAGCCATCAAGTCTATGCAGGGGTGACCCCATTTCTGGACTAAGAGATCAAAGACCTCCAGATGAAGTTCCCACTCCCCGGGGACCACTGTCTGTCAACTGAGGAAGTCCACCAGAACATTCACTACACCTGGAATGTGCATGGCGGAGATGGCAGGAACGTGTTATTCTGCTCAGGCTAAAATAGTCTTGACCACTAACCAAGCAGGAGTGCTTCTTGCGTCTTCTAGCTTGTTGATGTAAGCCATGGCCGTGGCGTTGTCTGAATGCACCTGAACTGAACAGTCCTTCAGTTGAGGACCAGCAGGCCAGAGCATGGCAAATTGCTCTGAGCTCCAGTATGTTGATGGGTAGGAGGGTCTCCTCCGCATTCCAATGTCCCTGAACCCCCAGGTGACCCAGGATAGCTCCCCAGCTGTAAAGGCTGATGTCCATCATCACCAGAATCAAATACTGGACCACAAAGGGTTTCCCTTTCCTCAGGTTGGAGCTGTCCAACCACCAGAGGAGGTCCTGCCTCATTTCCAGGTGAAGATAGACTAGACGAACCAAGAGTTCCTGATTTCCCTGGTAAGCCCTGATAGTGAACCTCTGAAGCTTTCTAGTGTACTCCATGGAGTGCGGAACTGCTTCCATGGCAGATACCATCTTGCCCACAAGGGAAGAGAACTTGCAAACCGGAACTGAGGTCCACTCCAGAGCACGGGACACCTTGCTTGTGATCTGATGAACACAGTCCTCTGTTAGACAGACCATACCCTGACAGGTGTCGAACCGGAGACCCAAGAAAACCAGATTCTGAGAAGGAACTGGAGCAGACTTCAGAATCCATCCCTGGATTTGAGGATTTGAGCACATTCCTGGACCTGGTGATCCAGGAGGTCCCTGGACGGAGCCGTCAGCAGAAGGTTGTCTATATATGGAGTTACCTGAATCCCCTTCATGTGCAGGAAGGCAATCAAGGTGCCCAAGACACGTGCAAACACCAGAGGAGAAGTCGCGAGTCCGAAGGGGAGGGTGGTGAACTGAAAGTGTCCCAGAAAGCAATCAGATCTGAGATACTTCTGACTGTCCGGATGAACTGGGATGTGCAGGTAAGCATCTTGCAGATCCAGAGAGGGCAGAAATTCTCCTGGACACATCGGTGCGATGACAAAGAGCAAGGACTCCATCTTGTAGTGAGTATGTACCACAAAAGAATTGAGGTCCATAATGAGGAGGCTGCTATCATCCTTCTTGGGAACAACAAATAGGTTTGAATATAAACCTAAAACTAAAGAATCTGTAGGGAGGCAGGGATGTGAAGGGAATCCTGTAGCCTCCTGAAACCACCTGTAATACCCTTGATCTGCAACACAGCCTGCCCAAATGCTTGAAAAGTGACACAGGCAATCACCTACCAGTATATGCGGACCAAGTTTCGGTGAGTCATGCCGAATCAGGTTTGGTGGAGGAGTGCTTGGACGTCCACTGTTGCTTGGGCTTGGAGCGCGGGGTACTGGCCTGACACCCACCTGGATTCTTCCTTTGTGCTTCGCTTTGGCAGGGATGAAAAAGATGCCGATTCCTTGATACATTAGGGTGTTTAGGAACAGTAGGCAACAAGGTGCTCTTACCCCTAGAAGCTTCACTGACGATAGTCTTCAGTTCAGGCCCAAAATGCGACGTACCCTGAAACGGGAGAAAAATTAGTGACTTTTTAGACAAGTCAGCAGACCAAATCTTAAGCCCCAGTGTGTGTCTGGCAGCCACAGAAAAGGCAGAAGCCTTAGCTTCAAGCCTAACAGCGTCAAAGAAGGCACAAGTCACATAATTCTGAGCCTCAAACATATTGGCTAGAATAGACAAAAGGTCCTCCTTAGGGGCACCTTTGCAAACAGCTTCAGTTAAGTTGTTCAGTCCAAACATCAATAGCTCTAGTAACCCAGAGGCCAAAGTAGGCCTCAAAGAGGCACCTATTGCAGCAAAAGTAGACTTCAGGATAGCCTCAAGCTTCCGATCGGTTAAATCCTTGAGTGCTCTGACATCTGCCAAGGGCAAGGCAGTAGATTTAGACAGTCTAGAAATGGGGGGGTCCACCTGAGGAGGAGTGGCCCACTGAGCCAAGGCTGTGTCAGAAGAGGGATACACAGTTTAGAGAACCTCTTAGAAAGAGCAAGACACTTGTATGGATTCTTCCAGTCATCCATGATAACCTGAGTGGGATTAGGCAGAAATTGCTTTGCAATGCGTTGCGTACCCCTCTGGCACTCAAAGGGTTAAGGGAAAGCAAGCTGAAGCCCTCGCACCAAGGGAAGGTCAAAGACCTGTGGAGACACGTTCTTGTCCGCTCACCTCTTATGAAAAATAGACCAGATCCTATAGTATACCTTGGAAGAGACCAGCTTCCTTGCCTGAATCATGGCGGATGCGACCTCAGTGGAGAAACCCTTCCACTTCAGAATGTTGGCTTCAAGAGCCACAGAGACAAAACCAGTCTTCTAAACATCCTCATACACAGGTGACCCTGGTGTAACAGATCCTGTCTGGAAGTAGCCGAATCGGATCCTGAATGGACAGGCTGATCAGGCCTGTAAACCACACCCTCCTGGGCCAGTAATAAAGAATCAGAATGATCAAAGCTCTGTCCATTCTGATCTTCCAGATCACCCTTGGGATGAGAGGAATTGGGAAAACCCATAAGAGAAATGGAAACTTGATGGGATGGACATTGCATCAGTCTCGAAGGTCAGAGGGCCCCCCATGCAAGAACAGAACGTTGGAACATTCCTGTTCTCTCTGATCATCAGGTTTATCGCTGGGACCCCCAGTGTTGAACTATCAGGCAAAACACCTCAGGATGGCGCTCCCAATTTCCTGGATCTACATCTTTGCAACTTAGAAAGTGTTCTGGTACATTTTTCACTACTTCTGGAATGTAAATGGCAGAGAGGTCTGGAATGTGCACTTCCAACCCATTTAGGAAATCCCTCACCTCCTTCCAGGTAACCTCGCTGCGAGTTCGACTGCACTTTCACTGGATTTCCCATGAGAACCTGGGACCAATGAAGGACAGCCAGACAAATTGTCCCGAGCTCCAGAATGTTAATGGGTAATAGACTCTCATGCCTGGTGCATCTGCCCTGAACACCCAAGTGTCCCAGAACCACTCCCCAGCCCCTCAAGCTGGCGTCTGTTGTAACCATAGCCCACTACATTACCAAAAAGGGTCTCCACCTTACCAGGTTCAGCTGATGGAGCCACCACTGGAGTTCCTCCCTGGCCTCCAGAGACAGTCATCTGCTCTAGGAGATGCTATGGACTCCTGGACCAGAACCTGAGAATGTCCCTCTGAAGTTCCCTCCTGTAGAACCATCTCCAGAGCAGAAACCAAAGGAACCATGACCATCATGAACTCCTTGATCATGGCAGCGGACCACTCCAGTGCATAAGACATGTCCTGGAACAAAATCTGAATTTCCTGCTCTGTGAGAAAGAACTTCCCTGAAGGGTGTCGAACCTCAAGCCCAGTAACACAAGGACCTGGTATGGAATCTGAGAAGATTTCTTGAGATTAACAATTCAGCCATGACGCACCCAAATGTGGAAAAATGCTCTGGGTATGTATGAACTTTGCCAGGGCTGCCATGATATTTGTGAAGATTCTTGGTGCCAAAGCCAGGCCAAATGGAAGAGCTGTGAACTGGTAATGATCAGAAACTAAAGCAAAATGGAGGTAACGTTGACCAATACACATCCTGAAGATCCAGAGAGGCCAAGAATTCCCCTGGACACATCATTGCAACAGAAAGCAAAGATTCCATCTTAAAGGGATAGCAATACTTAAGTATTACTAATCCCTATAGTAAAGCCCTACTAAAAAAAACAAAACAAAAAAAAAAAAAACGTATTGCCCCCAGTGTCATCTCTCAAACCTTTATGGTTTGAGAGATGAACGCTTCTAAAGTTGCCCTCTCCCTCCCCCTTTCCCGTAGTCAGCATTCTAGCTGATTGCAGGGAAGCAAGTCGTACAACTTTCAGGCAGCTCTCCAGCACAGCCTGATCTCGTTACTAAAAAAGAAAACTTTCACTGAAATGGTCTTCTACGTGTGCTTGGTTTGCAAGCACACGTAGAAGACCGTTTCAGTGAAAGTTTTTTGTAATTAACGCGATCGCGGCTCTGCTGCAGAGCCGCCTGATGATCTATGACGGGATTTCCCTTCAGTCAGCTACAACGCTGACTTCGGGGAAGGGGGAGGGAGAGGGCAACTTTAGAAGCGTTCATCTCTCATACCATAAAGGTTTGAGAGATGACACTGGGGGCAATACGTTTTTTTTTTAGTAGGGCTTTACTATAGGGATTAGTAATACTTAAATATTACTATCCCTTTAAAGCTTATAGTGACCATACTGGTTGAAGAATTTCAGGTCTAGAATGGGGCGGCAGCCAGCGTCATTCTTGGGAAACAGAAACAGGTTAGAAAAGAAATCTGAAGAGCTCGGGGACGTCGACTGGGACTGGAACAGCCTTCCTTTTTCTGGATCCTTTGTAAACACTGTAGAGAAGATGCAATATGGACGTAGGGATTTGAAACTTATGAGGTGCACTTCAGAAATTACCCACAAAACCCACTGGTCCGTCACACAAGATGCCCAGGTATCTCGAAAAAGGCAAAGAGAGCACCCTGAAGCCAGCACAGGACCAGGATAATGAGAGTCATGAAGAGGTAGGATTGTCAGACATAGCCTTTACAGCTGATCACTTGGGCTGCCAGGGCTGTCTGGGATTTGTGGTGGGACACGCTTGAGAGGTCGGAAGGATTTGTGGGACTTACCCTGAGAAAGCAGTGACTTCTTAGAAGATTGGCCCACAGACCAAATCTTACAACCACAGGGTGCCACCTGAAGCAACCCAAAAGGAGGATGACTTACATGTGGACCTGGAGGCATCAAACAGCACCCCATTGACATAGGTATTAGCCTCTGTGATATTGGCCATCAGAACCAACAACTCCTCTTTGGCAACATCACCGAATAGGGGGAAGTCAACAGCAAGGGTAGAAGCCCACAGCTCCAAAGCCTCAGCTGAAAGCTTGCAGCTTAGCAAAGCTCTCATAAGGAACAGCTGCTTATCAGGAGTTTTCCCACTCATTCAAAAGGATGTGATCAAGATTGTAAATAGGTGGAAAAACAGGAGAATGTCTATGCTGCTGGAAGATATCCAGAGAGGGAGTTCCCCCATCAGAGGAGTCAAAGTCCTGGAGGGTCTCAATTTCTGCCTTGATCAGCCCCTCAGCTGTAGGTAGTGGATCAGCCTCACAGGTATATCCATAATAATATCCATATCCATAGAGAGAATCCATGTCCTCATATTCCTTCTCATCCACTGAGGGCAATTCTTCCTCGGAGGAGACCTCAGTAACCTGAGAATGACCTCTGAATACTGGGTCAATCTGTCTAAAAGTGGACCTAGGTTCCCAAGAATTAAGCACTCCTGAACAGAGGAAGGGATTTGGGCCACTAAAGAGTGCAGTGTCTTAACCCATGCAGGCTCTTGATCGGTGGTAGAGGGGCCTGGTGTAGTAGTATGGGCCACTGCACAAAAGAGGCACAGAGACCTTGAATATTCCCTAGGTAGCCCTGTATGGCAAGAGGAACAGAAAGTGAGGGATTGTGGGAAGCCCCTGAATCATTTGCCTTGGATTTATCCTCATGCCCCTTAGAATCGGATATATCTCTGAAAACATTTCTAGAACCTAGTTAAAAACAAAAGTGTCCCCAGAATAAAGACAATATCCCTGAATACCCAGAAATGCACTTATCTGGTATGCGAAGGGTTAATCTGGAGTAGGAGAAGATATGGAAAAGAGAAGTAAGATGGCCACCAGAAACTTGCCAATCAAGTTGGAAAAAAAGCCAGCGAAACTGGAATTCTGGGTACTGTAGTTTTCCCTTTTGCTTGTTGCCTAGCAACACTTACAACTCCATTCGTGGATCACTGTGGCCACCCTGGACAATCAGAAAGTGGACCAGATAACAGGTCATGAGAAGAGAAGAAAATAGACAATCTCTGACCATTGTAGCCAAACTGTTGTAGAGATATGACCCAATGGAGTTGTTTCTATATAACTCAGTGGAGCAAAGATGGCCGTGGGCAGGCTCCAGTTCTTAAAGAGGCCACTACATCAGAATCGATGAACAGTAAAAAATATTGACAGAGACTCAACCCCCAGGAGAAACCTGCAGGGATTATGAAAACCAAGAAGTAGTGGGGGACCGAAAATAAGCCCCCAAAAGCACTGAAACAGCCTTAAAAGCCCAAGCCAACACAGGAAGGGTCAACAAACAAAGAGCAGTCATTCTCACTCCAAATCCCCTTAGTGAAGAGTAGAATATAAAGAGACCCATAAGAGTGCCAAAGCACAACCATAATAACCTCTGTAAGGAGAAGCACACACCTTGGGAAAGAAGGTGGACCAAGGCACCAAAGGGTTACTTACCAATCTTCTGTCCTCAGATTACCAACATAACAGGACAGAATCTCAAGAGATATTTTAAAATAAGAAAAGCCTAATGAAATCTAAGAAGGCGGCCTTGCTTGTCCAGCTTGCTTACAGGACACATGAATTCTGGGAGTAGGCAAGGGGTTTATAGCTGAAGGAGTAGTTGGGAGTGTCCACCACAAAGACACTGTCTTTTGTGATATGCCCTACCCTTATCTCATTCCCATGGTACCTGTGTTGCATATTGGACGCAAGAAAAATGCTGTTTAATATAGCTTGTATTTTAGCATGTTAACTTATTTGATTTTGCTACTTTACATTCTAATATAATTGTGTTTGCAGCTACTCATTGCAGATGATTGTGTTGCACTCAATAGATTAAAAAACATTCCAACTCCGTGCATTTGCAAACATCTCTAGCATGCAAGGGTTAAATATTTTTTTCTGTTTCAGAACTGTACCAGTTTGCATAATATCCTGTTTTCACTGATGCATTCTAGATTTATTTGCTTTTACTGTTTTTTTTTTTTTGTTTTTTTTTCCACTACCACTCTACTAAATACATTTGCAAAGACCTAATCTTACTATACGGAAGTAAACAATACAAAGTTTGAGGTTCCACATAAGAACCATTTACAGAGAAGAACAATGCCCAAGACATTTCTTTTTATTGGGGGGAACCAAACACAAGTAACTTTATACTTGTTTCTGCAAGGAAGATGAAAGGAGAATGTAATCTCAAGAACAGTGTTTTAATGATATTTTCTCTTTATTACAGATGAACCAGTGACCATATAATTCTGACAGATCCATGAATGCTAATAAGTTATCCATCTGAAAGCAAGAGAAAATATCCTGAAAATGTGCACTGTTGGTGGGACTACATAACAAGGTTGTGGACCCATACCTTTTAGATCATACCTTGCTTCCAGGCAACCACAGTTTGTATCTCAATTAATTCATGTTCAATGGACAGAAATGGTAAATTAATAGATTACCTTTGCTGGACCACTTCCAAATCCTCCAGTTTTTCAGGAATCTCCATCCCATTTAGCCACTGCTCCTTTTCATCAATCCATAGTACACAGGCATCAGCCTCGCTGAACATTTTATGAAGAGCCAGAGAGTCTTGGAGAGCTTGCTTACGGTGGGCAGCCAGAGCTACAAGCTCTTCATAGCGTTGCTCCAAAGCTGGGAGCCTTCCATCAACTTCTGGTGAATGAGAGTAAGCAGGTGGCAGGCCATGGGCCTGTTCATGAAGAGCATCTATGGCTGGCCGGTGATTAAGAATCTCCTCTTCCACATCCTTATGCTTTTTCACCAGGGTCTGAGTGGAGTACTCATCATGACCTACATCACTGGTGGAAACCAAACGTAAAGTGTCGAGAATCCATGTTTCTGCATCATTGGCATCAGCCTGAAACTGGTAGTAGCTGTAGGCTTCCCTCAGCCTCTTTTCTCTGTCTTCAGCCAGGGTCTCCATCTCCTTCCATTGACCTTTGACTTCTGATATCTTTTCCTCAATATCTCTTGCCCCAAAGTGACCTTGAGACACTAGTTTCTCACCCTCAGCAACTGTCTGTTGCAAAGGACCAAGGCGACCACTCATTTCATCTCGGAAAGCATTATGCTTGCTGATTAGCCTCAGGGAGCTGGTGAGATCCTTGCCATAGTCATCAGAAAGCAGTAGTCTACTCTGCTCACGAATCCAAGCTGCCTCCTCACCCATATCCCAGAAAAATTTCCAGAGGCGTAGAGACTCCTCCAGCTTATATCTCCTGGCAGCAGAGAGATCACACAACTCTGCATATCTCTGTTCCAAGAGATGCACACGATTTTGCACCAATGCTGGATCACATGGTTTGTAACCTAAGATAGGAAGGAGGTAAATAAAATGTAATAAAATAAAAGCTCTTTCACCATATAAGATTCATTATGTTTGATTCAATTAGGTGCAATCAGGCTTGAAAAGCAATATGTATTTATTTATTTTATTTATAGACCTGAAAGATATCAATTGCAATGGAGATTCAGTTGCAGCCAACATGCTTTATCACACACCATTCTCAAATTAAAAAAAGTAGTATTTTTACTATTCATACTTCTGGGAAGAGTAGAAATGTGGATTATATTAAAACAAAGAAGCATAAACGTATCCCCATATAGTTTTAAAAACCCCAGGGGGGTTATGCCTCCTTTGAGTTCACTCACCTTTGTAGTGGGGAGTTTTAAAAGAATGAAATTAGAAGCTGAATTACCCCATTACTCATTATCTTCCAGCATTGTGAGCCCAGCATTATACATGTGGATCATCATCCAATCCCCCTGACACCCACAGCTCACCTCTTTAATTCTGACTGAGGAGCCTTATAAATCTTAAGCCACTTACAGTGTTTATGGATCCCATATATATTATTAATAAACAAACAATTAATGAACAGAGGGATCAAGCCCGGGTTCAGTATGTTCTATGTGCCATGCCTGGTGTACACCTATGTACTAAATACTCCCTTGCAACCTTAAATGTCAATGCATTCTTCCTGGTAAAGCATTCCTCTAAATAAAACTTAAATTATGTGGATTTCTAGGAAAAGTCTGGCTGTCACTTTCTCTGTAGGTGCAGCCAGACCTGTTTAATGATTTGGGTGCAAGGGAAACAGGTTGACCATAAGCAGGGATAATCAGGAGGTCTTGTGCCCTCCCAGGACCCTGTCTGACCCTACTGGCAGCCCCTTTCCCAAACACCCTCCCCCCCAACCTCCCTGCCGCATACCTTAACAAACTGTGCGCTAGTGTACCTAAAAGAATTTGTGCTGTTTTGAAGGAAAGGGGGGTCACACCAAATATTTATTTGATTTACATTTTTTTTTCTGTTCACTCACTAATCATTTTGTTAATTGATAAAAAATTAACGTGTCTATTTTTTAAAGCATTCTTAGCAGCCTCACGGAAACTCCAGAGATTCTCTACCATGCACCAAAATGATGCAGTGTCTCACCAGCCACTCGCACCCAATCACGGTCATCGCAATAAGGAAGTCCCCCTTGCTGGTCTCCCACAGTAGTAAACCAAACCCTGCCACAACACCCCAGTACAGCAGAAGGTAGTCAGTATAGAGCCAAGGTGCTAGTAACAAGATGGTGACTGCAAGTGACATTATCAGAAGTGTTGATAAAAGACTATATACACTATATAAAAATCTCAAGTATGTCCCAAACTAGAATTCACCCTTGACCCATTTAAGAATAAAGCATAAAGGGCCAGAGTGCAAGGAAAAGCACAAGAGCCACAGACCTCAGATTGTAGACAGTAGGACATACTCACAAGATCTGTGCACTCTGTACCTCCATTAATGTAAAGAAAAAAGGGAGAGTTATTAGGAAATGCCTGACAGCCATCTCGAGGGCAAACCCCAGGTCCTGGTAAAGCCTGCCCCCAGTTCCATATTTAATCTGGTAGAAAGGGGAATAGGAGTACACTAAATTGGGGATAACACCCCATATAATAATAAATAACTAAGAATCTTCACCCTGTTGTGTCTCCTATGCAGAGCATGTTGAAATGGAGGGTTCTAGGCTGCGGTAAAGTGGAGCTGGGAGGAAGTCTCTGCCTCCACAGAACTCTGTGTGCAAGTGCTCTGCCTCCTAGTGGAAGCTACTGTACCCCTCCTCCCACCATGGTTCCTGTTTTCAAAGAAACAAATGATATTCTTAAAAACAGCAGTATGGATCAATACACAATCCCTCACAACATATCAAAAGCTGATCTGAACTGCTGTTTCACTTGCAATGCAACTAACAGTTCATAAGCAACTGAATAAAGTTCATAAAAGCTGAAAATATAGAAATCCTATATAATAATTTGCTAAATTGTTTGTCAGAAGCTGTCATGTGCAGAGAGCAGGGCTCCAAATTCAAACTGCAGTCCTCGACTACGGTCTAAATTCAGAGCACCCCACTCCGTATCAGCCGTGGCGCGGGCAGACTCTACTGTGCTTGTCTGCACCGTGGCCGTTGCTGGGTGGCACTGTGGCCCGTGTACACAGACTCTTCAACTAGTATATTATAAAACATTTCCTTTTACAGAAATGGGACACAGCCAACCAACTCTTCAATTTGTTTCAATCTGGTCTCCTATGCTCTCCTACCATTTCTCTCGTCTGGTCTGTGCTTTGTTCTTCTTTCTACTTTTCTGTTTCTTGTCCTTTATTTCTATGTCACTTTGTACTCTCTGTCAATAATAGCTTTTTCCTCAGCTACATTCTCTCACTTATCTAAAACAGCCATCCACTTACCTTCATCTTCAGTCGTAAATTTCTTAGCTACTGCCCCGACTGATTTAACACGTTCTGCTTGAATTGCAATATCAGCCTCCACCAGAGTGTGAGTCTGGAGAAGGTCTTCCACACCATGGAGATGTTTGCCATAATCTTGGGACTGTAGGCGACCCTGTGAAGCAAGAAGAGAATGTAAGTAATACAAACTGCCAACGTTCCCTACAGCTTAGACAAGTAAGCCAAGTTCCTTTATAACCCTCACAAGATGGAAAATGTCTAGAAAGCTGATCTCTTCACAGTGTTTAACAAAGACAACTGTCCCCTTTCCACCCCTTTGATACCTTCATGTCCTCAGTCCAGTCCATGAGATAAAGTAGATCTTGGAACATCCTTTGCAACTCTAGATTCAAAAGAAGTCTCTGCCTCCTGGCAGCCACAAGTTCTCTCAGGTAATCCCATAACCTGGTAACATTACTTTTTCGAGCTAACACGCGCCGAACGTCATGGTAATTCTCTGCCTCTAGCTCATCTGCGACTGCATTCACTGCCTGTACTCTTTCACTGTATGCAACAATGTCTGTCTCAATGGCCTCGTGCTTCCGTACAGCAGCTTCCACTGCAGCCAAGTCCACACCAAAGTTATCCTGTAGGGATGCAAGGGAGCAAATCAGTTAGGATGTGATCCACCTTATTTGATTTGGGAATACACCTGCTAAGTTGAATCTTTGCTAGATGCTATAATTATTGAGCCAGTAATGAAACATTCTCTGTTTTTTTTTTCTTTCTTTTTTTACAGACAACATAAACAATGCTCTACCTTCAAAAGAAAGATATCTGCATTTCTGATGTGGCCATCTTTTGTTTTATTATTTTTAAAGAAAGGATAGCCTTTTATTTTGACTTTACATATTCTGCAAGCGTGTACTTTTTATTATTTTTTATACTTTTAAATTTATTTCATTTACACATAGGTCCATGACAGTGAGGTCATTTAATTTATGTATCTGGGAATTCTTCTTTCACAGATGAATTTGTGATATCTATAAAATGTTCTAGGTCTCCCTGAAAACAGATTGATCGGTATGATATATAGGCAGACTTTTCTACATTGTTTCACTGTGTTTTTTACATTGTTCCACTCTGTCCACTTTCCCAGCCCCACACAGAATGCTTTCTGGTAAAAAAATAAATAAATAAATAAAAAAAATAAAAAATATTCAGTGAGCCCTCCATCTGGGACATGAAAATTTAAATAAAAAATAAATATAAAAAAAAATAAAAAGTATAACCAGCCTGGCTTTACATTTTATGCACTTGGAATATATAGATTTGGTGCAAAAATATAATGAAAACTACAGCAGATAAAGCTGCTTTGGGAATGAGATTCATTACCTGCGCAACAAGACGTTGATTCTCACTCAGCCAGGTCTCCCTCATGGCTGCCTTACGGTCAAATCGTGCAGCCAACTGCTCCAATTTCTCTTGTCGGATAAGTTCGTTACGGAGGGCAAGTTCACGCTCATGCTCTGCCTTCTCTAGGCGCTCCCAGGCCTGATACATAATTTTACACACACAAAATATTATATATAAATTAGACTGCTGGATCTAAAAAAATAAATAAATAAATAAAATAAATAAATAAAAAGAACCATAGACTTTATTACATTTACCTTGTTTATATCAGATATAAGCTTGCCTTCTCTAGGTGTATAAACTTTTTGATTGTTTGCTCTCATTTTACTCTGTATGGTGAAGAGGAGAACTTCCAAATTCCCCTTCTCTGTGAATCTATGATACATAAGAAAACAAAAATATGAATATGTTCAGTACTGCTATCAGAGAAAGACTGACAATTAGGCAAAGTAAAGTGTTAGTTGGTGCTGGGGACTACAAAACAAAACAAAAATGTTCAAAACAATTTTGAAGTACTCTGGAACCATAATACTAAAATGTCTGCAGTATCCAAGGGACACACAAATGTTGCACTTAAAGTGACTTTTGGCTCACCACAACTTTTGTGCCCTAGGATGTATCAAAGGTAAATATGGGACTACTCACTACAATTAAAATTTAAATGTAAAACAGACATTTTAAAGGAACACCAACAACTAAAATTAAATTGGATTATAAATTTAGCAATCCTGTGCTCCAAACTATTAGGTTTAAAAATAAATTGCTTTACTCTAGAGCTGTAACATTTAATTGTAAAATTGACAATTATCTTTTTTTTTTTTTTATTAAGCACAGGCACATTGTGCAGTGATGTATATCCATTTTCTAATAAATGTGTAAATATTTGGATTGCGGATTTGTAAAGACTCTGACAACTTTTATGCAGATTGTAATCGGTGATCGTTTAGGCAGTTCATTTACAGACACCATTATACACCTTACTTATATTCATAAAATAAAACAGTCTGCAATTACTAGGGCATTATTACTTCTGAAACCCAGGTTAAGCTTGCTTAAGGAAATGAGGGTACTGGGTCCCTGCACAAAGTATCAACAAATACCTGCTCAGGGCAAAATTTAAAGGAACACTACCATCTAAAATTGATCTTGGGTTATACACATTTACATACCATGTACGTGAAGCTAGCATATGCAAAAATTATCTGTGGTTTCCGAGGTCTAAAATCTAGTCTCAAATATGCTCTGTGAGGATATACATGCTTGCTGTTTCTGGGTACACATAACCATAATTATCTCGATGGGGTGTTTTAAAAGTGAACAATTTATTGTCTATATATGGGCAGAGATAATGCACCCAACATTTCTGAAAAGAAGAACAGTGTGTGCTAGTCAACATTTACAGCATTAGCTCTGCAGAAACAAGTGATTCTTATTTATTTATTTTTTTCCTATATAGGATGCACACATTCATAAAAAATGCAGTTTCAAGATAAGTTTTTAGCGAATAATTAAATTTTACAGATGCTAACTGGAAGTACATTATATTTAAAAATATATATAAACCAGTTTCATTTTCAGGCCTTAGTGTTCCTTTAAGATTTCAGTTTATACCTCAGGTACCAAATAATTAACCAGCATGCCTAGCTGTTATTACTTTAAAAAGCATCTAATTAGCTTTACAGTGTCAAAATAATTGTAACATAATTCCCAGAGGGTACTGAATCTTACAATGTTGGGGTTGGATACTGGATATTCACTACGATTTTCATATGCATTTTTTCACTGGTCATTTGCTATTCAGAACCCAAGTTTGCATATAAGCATTTTCACAGCGGGAAGCACTTCAGGTGTACTTAGTGCTTTACAGTTTATATTTAACACAGAGGCGATAGAATAAGTTCAAGGGATAGTAATGTTTCACAAAAACAGCAGCTCCAATTAATCTTCATAGTATTTGAGCCATAGAGTGTTATTTTAATAGTCAGAGTTGTAGTTCAAGAGTAATTGAATGATAAAGTTTCCCCTCCCACCCTTTTACCTAGCATAAGCCACCTCCCCTCAGATGAGGAATCTGGTCTTAAGACCGGACAGCTCACAGGAAGGGACAATCTTAGTGTGAGGAGAAGGAGGTACAATTTATGCAGTTTTGTACATGAGAGGGTTTCCACAATATAGTAGTGCTGCGTTTAAAAGGTGTTCTTTTAGCTTGGATTTAAAGTTGTTCAATTGAGGCTTGGCAAACGCTGGATGTTAGAGTGTTCCAGAGGTAGGGAGCAGCAAGGAACAAAATCTACAATCGCTATACAGCAGAAGAGGTTAGAGGAGCAGAGAGACATCCACTATGCATGGAGTAGAGGACATGCATGTATATAGCAGCATATCAACATTAAAATATAAAATGGGGACGAGCGTTGGAGAGCATTGAGGGTAATGAGGAGGATTTTGAAACTTATAACATTGTTATGGGAAGCCATGACAATGATTTTATTAGTGTAGGGGTAAGTACTGTTCTGGAGGAGAGGAAGAATATTCTGGAGGCGAAGTTAAGAATCGTTCAAACAAGAGATATTGATAGACCAATAATTAAGAAGCAGCAATAGTCCAGACAGGAAAGTACAGGAGCCTGCACAAGTGTTTTATTTGTAGCTCGAGAAAGAAATGGGTGGATTTTTTGCTATATTTCAAAGAAAGCAGCAATAGGTTTTTGTTACTTCATTAATGTGGGTAATGATGGAAAGAAAAAAGTCTAAAGTTAACCACAGGCAACGTGTCTTGTCCACAAAGTAAACTGTGGAGCCCTCAACAGTTATAGAAAATTAAGGCATTAAGCAGGATTTATGAGGAAAGATATATAGTTCAGTCTTAGCAATTACATTTTAAATGACGATGAGCCATCCAGCAAGCAGTAAGGCATTATTTCACCCACTGTTGTATATCAGATGAAAAGGAGCATGTGGAGAGATACATTTGTTGTCTGCACAGACACAGTTGCCCCAGAGAAATGGTATACAGGGAGAAGAGAAAGGGGCCCAAAACAAACAGACACTTAGGTACACCTGCTGAGAGGGGGATAAGAGGTGTTAGCATATGACACAGAGAGAGACTGTTGAGAGAGACAGGATAAGAGCCAGGAATGTGCCAGGTCCTAAGTGCAGCTGATAGGTCAAGTAGAATAAGAAGTGAGAAATGCCCATTTGTTTTCACAATATGATATCTATTTTTACTTTTGCAAGTCTCCTTAGTCTCCTTAGAAAAAAGAAGATTTTAGTCTTACCTGTTAAATCCTTTTCTCTTAGTCCATACAGGTTACTGGTAACTCTGGGCGGCGATCCGCCGCTTAGTAGGCAGGAACATTTCTCTAAGTATATGCAGGGGGTGGAGCCTCCCTTTCCTCCTTGGCTGCAGCTAGCCAATCCGCTCCAGAAAGATTTGAGACACCAACTATGACTAGATAGTAGAAGGGAAGAAGACTCCTGTGAGCATGACCCAGAAGGACCCCCACTGTCTGCCACAGGAGAGCCAAGCATGGTCTCTTGACAGGGTGGGAGACCAGTAACCTGTATGGACTAAGAGAAAAGGATTTAACAGATAAGACTAAAATCCTCTTTTCTCTCTCATCCAATACAGGTTACTGGTAATTCTGGAATGTCCAACCATTGAGTTCCCCAGAGGCAGGAAGAAGGCAAGAACCAGGCGCAAGGCCCCCAAAGTCACCAGTGCAGCTATGAACCAACAGGTCAAAGATAGCCCAACAAAACTGAAGTGTCAACGGACACTGAACAGGGGAAAAACACCCCAGGAACTGATACACAGCACAATGAACCAGAGCCAACAAGGCTCAACAGTAAGGAAGCACCAAGAACCTAAGAAGAAGATCCTAGACAGGCAAGACTGCCTCCAGGACCTTCCCCCCAAAGCTGGCGTCAGCCGACGCCAGCACATCTACACGGTAGTGCTTCGAAAAGGTGTGTACAGAGGACCAAGTGGCCGCCCTGCACAGCTGATCAGCAGAAGCCTGATTCTTTTAGGCCCAAGAGGCCCCAATGGACCTAGTGGAATGAGCCGTGACCCGGAAGGGAACATGCTTATTCCTCAACTCATAGTCCCTACGAATAGTATACTTAATCCATGACGCAACAGTCACTTTGGATGCAGGTCTTCTTCATGCCCTAGGACCCTCAGGAATGACGAACAAAGCATCAGATTTCTTCACAGACTCAGTGCGATGGACATAAAACTTGAGACAACGCACCACATCCAACAAGTGGAGATCTCTCTTCTTGTCAGAGGAGGGGTTAGGGCAGAAAAAAGGCACCACAATCTCCTGATTGATGTGAAACTCTGAGACCAACTTAGGTAAATATGCCTTGGAAGTGTGAAGCACCACCTTATCCTTGTGAAACCCCAGATATGGGGGTTTACAGGAAAGCGCTTGTAACTCCGCAACATGGCAAACGGACACAATAGCCAGGAGAAAGACCATTTTCCACGTCAAGAGACATAGAGGAATAGTAGCCAAGGACTCAAAGGAAGGGAGTTGAACTCCCAAAACCAAATTAAGATCCCAATAAGGAGCAGGATTCCGGAAGGCAGGACAAACATGAGCAACGCCCTGGAATAAAAAACCTTGAAAGAGAACTCAAACTGAGGCCCTTATCCACACCGTCCTGCAAAAAGGCCAGGACAGTAGGTAGATTGAAATCGTGGGACAGATCCCTGTCAGCACACAAAGTTACAAAAGTTGACCAGACACGGTGATAGATCTTGGAAGACACCGGCTTACGGGCACTAAGCATAGTAGCCACCATACCAGAAGAAAAACCCTTCTTTCTTAATATTGAGGATTCAATCTGATGAACAAGATCCACAGAAGTGGCCTTCAAAAGCAAGTCATCCATGTAAGGAGTCACTCTGATGCCGTCCCGGTGGAGGACGGATATCAAGGCCCCCAGAACCCATTGGAAAACCTGAGGAGCTGTCGTCAGACCAAAGGGAAGAGTTGAGAACTGAAAATGTCCTCTGTCACAGGCAAACCGAAGGTACTGCCGGCTCTCTAGATGAATGGAGATGTGTTAGTATGCATCCTGAAGATCCAGAGAAGCAAGGAACTCCCCCGAGGACATGGCAGCAATCACTGTGCGCAGTGATTCCTGGTGATAGTGAGTCCTGGTCACAAAGTAGTTGAGATCTTTCAAATCCAAAATAGTTCGACATCCGCCATCCTTTTTGGTGACCACGAAGAGGTTCGAATAGAACCCTGAACCCCTGTCTGGAAGAGGCACTGGCTCCAGGACATCCGTGTCCAGGAGAGCCTGAATGGCACCGAACAGACTGCGTTTCTCTGTACCCTGAGGAGTATGAGAAAGACGAAAGCGAAAAGGAGGAAGAGAAAAGAAAGGGATCCTGTACCCTTCTGTCACCACCTGTAAAACCCATGGGTCCGTCACTGAATCCTCCCAAACCTCGCTAATCAAATCCTTAAGATCAGGCCCAAACATGGAGGTACCCTGAAAGGGCAGAGAAAGCAAGGCTTCTTGGAAGCAGTGTCAGCAGACCAGATCTTGAGCCAAAAGGCCCGCCTCGCCACCACTGAAGTAGCAGAAATCCTAGCCATCATGTGGACGGCATCAAAGGTGGCAGCAGAAACATAGTGTTGTGCTTCAGAGATATTGGCAAGAAGACGCAATTTCTCCAAAGTAGCCGTGGTGAGTTGCTCAGTCCAGACCGCAACGGCCCGGTTAACCCACGCAATAGCATACACTAGGCGCATAGCGGTACCAAGAGTGGCAAAAATGGACTTGAGGGAAACCAAGTTTCTTGTCAGTCCAGTGCTTCAGAGCAGAAGCATCTGAGACTGGCAAGGCAGTAGATTTAGATAGCCTGGAGATAGGTGCATCCACCTTGGGGTGATGAACCCACTTAGCAAGCGCAGCTTCAGAATAAGGATAAAGCTTGGCAAATTTCCTGGACACAGAAGCAGTCTTTTCCAGTGATTTCCACTCCACAGAAACCAGACTGTCAAGAGTGGGGTTAGGTGGAAAATAAGTAAGGGGCTTAGGAGGCTCCTGAAAAACATCAGAGGGATCAGAAGGGACCTCCTGAACTAAGGGAATGTTAAGGGTGGTTAAGACAGCCCTGATCAGAACCGCAGCAGAGGGGTCAGGATCAGCTTCAAAGGGGTCCCCAAGAAACGAAGAAGACTCCAGAACAGAGCCATCATCAACATCAGAATCCAACAGCAGTTCCTCCTCAGAAGAATGTGACACATCAGGTGCCCCCTGAGGTTTAGGCAGGGAAGATCGGATATTAGAGGGGGCCTGCCATGTCTGAAGGGCCCCCTGTATCTGGGATGGAAAGAGTTGCAATGTGGACTTAAGGTCCCTAGTCGCAGCCTTGAACTCTTGCACCCAAGCTGGCTCAATAGCATGGCTGGAGGTCCCTGGGTTGCTGTCAGGAACATCAGAACATGCTGGACATAAGTGACCAGAGAACTCTCTAGGTAGCCCTGAGCGACAGGAAGAGCAATGCGCAATGGGGGAAATTGAGACCCCAGCCTCATTAGTCCTAGGTCTAGCCCCAAGCTCCAGTGGTATAGACATTCTCACAGGGTCAAAACAGCCAACTGTACAGTAAATCACCCAATTGTAGTGCGCAAGATTAAAATTCCACCCCAGAAATGCTAAATATAGATTTATCTGGCAGGCTAAGGGTTAATCTGCAGAGGAGAGAAGGAGAGTCCAAGCCCTGCGTAGGATACTCGCTAGAAACGCTCACAAAAAGGCTGCCGCGACGGGAGCCAATCAGAAAATAGGTGCGAAGCAGGTGCTCATGGGAAATGTAGTTTTTCCCAAAAAAGTATCCCAAACAGTGCCCGAAGCTCCCTGAGCCCACCAACACACTTGAACTATAAACCAGAAGATAGAGCAAGGGTAGACAAGTAAAATGAACCATCTCTGAAGTCGCTAGGTTAAACGGTTGCAGATATACATCCAAAACAGTATAGTCCCATAGAGGTGAATGGAGCAATGGCATCTATGTGGTTAAGCATGCCTTAAAGGCGCAGTACACAATTTTTACCATAATTAAAGTAAAACATGAAAAGGTGTAAAACATCAAGAGAACGTGTGGACACCCAGAAAACACTAGTCCAGTAGGAAAAGTGCCATACACCCCCCAATAAAGTGCCAAACCAGCAGTGAAAGGGTTAAGGCACCACATAAACCTGCTCCAAACATCCAACAGACATACAAATATACCCAATTAGTGCAGGAGTGTACAATAAGAACTCCAGAACACAACCCCTGTGCGGAAGGGCACTGTGGGACAAGTGGACCTGCAGCACTCAAAGGGTAGCTCACCTTTCCTGCAGATCTTCTGTCTTCAGATTACCATGCAGCAAGAAGTACCTCAGTAGGTAACTCCTAGGGAAGCACTTGGAATCAAGATTTTCCCCCTCAGGGCTCAAGGTCCACTGGAAGCACATGGAAACTGAGCTAGCCACATTGAAGGGCATTGTCAGTCATGGTAATCCGCCTAATGGTGGTATTCCATATCTGACAGAAAATAAAAAAAGAATCTAAAACTATAGCAGAACTGTTCTCCACCTGGTGTTGTCGCACCAAAGGAACAAATCTTTCTGGAGCTGTTTGGCTAGCTGCAGCCAAGGAGGGAAGGGAGGCTCCACCCCCTGCATACACTTAGAGAAAGGTTCCTGCCTACTAAGGGGCGGATCGCCTCCCAGAGTTACCAGTAACCTATATTGGACGACAGAGAAAGTGGGCTGAAACACAGTGAGACCAGAGAGTTATGGGAGTTGAGTATACTAGGTGCTCAAGGAGATTTGAAGCAAAAGGCAAGAGTGATACGGGGTGGTAGTTGGATGAGGAGGTGTGGTCTAATAAGCTTATCTTGAGGATTAGAGATATTTAATGTTTGAAAGAGGAGGGTAAGATGTCAGGTGATAGGGAAGAGTTGAAGACATGATTTAGCAAGTAATAATTTATAGTAAATAATAAAATAGCATGTGTATTTGTTATTGGTGTTGTCACTTTGAAAAAACCTTTGCGAGCAGAGATTCTTTGCTGATGAATAACCAAGATTTTCACTGTTATTTAATTTTAAAGAATCTAGCTCCCTCCTTCATTGTCAAGACTATATTAACGCATATGAGCAATAAATCACAAACAATGCAGCCTGCTACAGAAAAAAAATCAGTGAGGATTGCTTCAGAAGGCTAACAAAATGTAACGGGCAATACCTCTAATTAACATATAGCTCTGGTACATTATTCAAATGTGTGCTGTTGTCTGTGATGTCAAGTACAAATAATATAGCTTTCATCATCACGTAAGTCACTTTACACCTTGCTTAAAGGGATAGTATTACTTCAAAATTACTATCCCTCATATTGTAGCCCTTAATAAACTGAGTTAAATGACACCAGCGGCATCTCTCAAACCTTTATGGTTTAAGAGATAGCCGCTTTCAAAGTTTCCTCTCCCCTGCTGTCAGTGTTCTGCTGCCAGCAGGGGAATCTGGTCCCGGGACAGGCGGAGGCTCTTAAACAGAGCCGATATCTCGTTATGGAAGGAAAAATGATTCATTGAAACAGTCTCCTACATGTGCTTGGTTACCAAGCACACGTAGAAGACTGTTTCAATTAATTATTTTTCCATCCATAACGAGATATCGGCTCTGCTGAAGAGCCTCCTCTTGATTCAGAGACCGGATTCTCCTGCTGGCAGCAGAACGCTAACAGCAGGGGAGAGGAAACTTTGAAAGCGGCTATCTCTTAAACCATAAAGGTTTGAGAGATGCCGCTGGTGTCATTTAACTCAGTTTATTAAGGCCTACAATATGAGGGATAGTAATTTTGAAGTAATACTATCCCTTTAATGTATGCTGCATCACTTGTAAAGGCATAGTAGTAGTAATTCCCAGAGTCCTTAATAGGCTTAATCATCTCCGCTTTGCAAAAGTAAAAAACAATGTTGCGGGATGGAGTGTAACAAGCTAGAAAGTGTAGCAGTAAGGAAATACAATGTAAAGAAAAGTTAAAAATCCAGAATTAGCCACTTCATGTACCATTTATTTTGGGAAAGGTTTTACTGTTTTGCAAGCTTAATTTAGGACTTATCACCAGCCAGCCAAAGATGCAGTCAAATGTTTAACCTCCAGCAGATAATGACTCACATCATCTTAATACAGGTATGGATTGCCAATTCCCTAAAGCCACTGCAGAGGAGAAATTTCCATGTGCACCTCATACTAATCCCAACCAAAAGGGCACTACAGTCCTGGAATGACAGGCAAGACCCTTCTGCACTAGAATGGCAGCCAATCCCAGACATACATTCCTGCCTTGTTAGGCCTCATCAGAGAGGTGTTGTTGGTTTCCCTGGATTACCCATAGGGAGAAACATTAAGATATTTAAACAACGGGCTACTAGATGTGCAATACTACAAGCGGGGGAAAAGCTAAATTTGCTTGTTCAAGGGCTAGATACTGTTGAGGAAGCTTTACATTTTAGGTCTCTAGCGCCATTATACAGTAGAGTTCTGTGTGCACATCAAAAAAAAAAAAAAACGTTGGTCCAGTTCCAAAAATTACATTTGAATGAGAATTCCAGCCATACATTGTTGCATTTTTGAGTTAGCTAGTATTCTTTTGCAGAGGACTGTCATTTTGAAACTGGACTGCCTTTATGAGAAACCAGTCGCACTTCACTGACAAGGGCCAAAAATGGTCAAAGCATTTGTCTGGAGTTAGCTGGTTTTCTGAAACAGAGGAGACTTGCCTGATATTTTGGAACTAGACTGGGTGAGAGTAGTTTGATAAGTACAAGGACATTTCTCTTCTGTAATGGCACTATAGAGATAAAGTGTGAAGCTCTTCACTGCGACTAGCTGTAAAGAAAGCAAATTACACTCTTTTTTCATTCCCAGTGAGCCATTTAAATTTTCACTGGATTCTGAAACCCTTTAGGTTGTCTTTTCTAAGGGTTAAGGATAATCTAGACATGGACACCAAGCTCTTTGTGAAGGCAGCTGCACCCTCTGCCAAAACACAAAAGAACCACCAAAACCAAAATGCCTGGGGTTAGTCAATATACTTGTGCAGAAGAGATTTACTCATCATTTTCAAATTGTACAATTATTTTTCAGGCTGGATAAGTCTGATATGTACATGAAAACTTCTATTCTGCAAAAATACTAAAAAAGCTAAAATGAGTGGTCATATCCAGTAACTGGTTTCATCTCACAGATTTCCATCAATGTCAATGGGAAATTCGGAGATAAAATTAATAATAAAATTATCACCTACAATAAAATTAAATCTGTCCCTTAAAGGGGTATAACAAGTAAAGGGAGTTTTTAAAATGTCTTCATGTACCTCCCATATGGTCAATTAGAGATTTTCCCGCATGAATTCAGAAGAGTTAATCACAATTGCTAAGAATCAGATTAACCTACTTGTGTTTATGCAGGAAAATCAATAACTTGAGGACAGGTTTGTGAACCAATGGTTTAGTAGGTTTTGAACACAGAATAGTGGTGTAGCCCATGGTGTAAAAGTAAAGGAACCCACTTAGGAGGCTTTTCCACTGTTCTGTAGGTATTGAAGGCCTGCAGCTGGTTCTGAACTCCGCTCAGGGAGTTGGCCAACTTCCGGTCGTTAAGACTAATGATCATCTGCTCAATCCACTGTAGTAGTTCAGATGCCAGCCTCTCATAATTCTCAATTAGCTGATCTGCTTCGATGGCTTGGTCCAATACCTGGCAATAGATGAAAAAAGTAATTATGAAAACTTTAAACAGGTGCAGTAGACAGGACAGCTGTATGATTAAAATTATTTTAGAATTCAAAACAGGACATCAACATGAAGTTAGAACTGAATTTCTAGATCCATTATCATTTGTAGTTTTTTTATCATAGGATTTTAGCGTTCTTACCTGTTAAATCCTTTTCTCTTTAGTCCATATGGAACAAAGGTATCATGGGGATCAATCACGAAAGACAGGGTCTTTCTCCTTCATCAACAACAACTGACAGTAGAAAGAGAAAATAGGATTTTAGTCTTACCTGTTAAATCCTTTTCACTTAGTCCATACAGGTCACTGGTACCATGGGATGTGTAGTCCCCTTTAATAGGCAGGAACAATTATGCAAATAATCTGCAAGGGGCGGAGCCTCCCCTCTTACTTAAGCCACCTTCTGGCCAGAGCCACTCATATTGATTTGAGACCCCAAGAACTGACCTCAGGTAAGCAAAAAGAAAGACTCCTGTGAGCATGCCCTAACGGTCTCCCACTGAATGCCACAGGAGAGCCAAGACTGGTCCCTTGACAGGGTGGGAGACCAGTGACCTGTATGGACTAAGTGAAAAGGATTTAACAGGTAAGACTAAAATCCTATTTTCACTGTCGTCCAATACAGGTCACTGGTACCATGGGATGTACAAACATTGAGCTGATCCAGAGGCGGGAAGTAAGGCAAGGACCAGGCGCGAGGCCCAAGTCACTAGAACTGATAACCAGTTGAAACCCAGCCCAAACTGTAAGTGTCAACGGACACCAACCAAGGAAACAAACCTTGAACTAGCACAGCACACGGAACTAGAGCCAACAGGGCTCAACAGTAAAGAAGCACTAAGGATCACAGAGCGGAAGACCTACACAGGCAAGACTGCCTCCAGGACCTTCCTTCCAAAACTGGCATCAGCCGAAGCCAGTACATCAACTCGATAGTGCTTAGAAAATGTGTGCACAGAGGACCAAGTGGCCGCTCTGCACAGTTGATCAGCAGAAGCTTGATTCTTGTAGGCCCAAGAGGCCCCAATAGATCTGGTGGAATGGGCAGTTACCCGGAAGGGAACATGCTTATTCCTCAACTTATAGGCTTCACGGATGGTAGCCTTAATCCAAGAAGCAATGGTAACTTTGGAGGCCGGTCTCCCTGCCCTAGGCCCCTCAGGAATGACGAATAGAGCGTCAGACTTCCTGAGAGACTCGGTGCGATGAACATAAAACTTAAGGCAACGCACCACATCCAACAAATGGAGATCCCGTTCCTTGTCAGATGAAGGATTAGGGCAGAAAGAGGGAACCACAATCTCTTGATTGATGTGAAATTCGGACACAACCTTTGGTAAGAATTCCTTGGTAGTGCGAAGCACAGCCTTATCCTTGTGGAACACCAGGTAAGGAGGTTTACAAGACAGAGCTTGTAACTCTGCTACCCGGCGAACTGAAACAATAGCCAAAGGGAAGGCCATCTTCCAAGTCAAGAGACGTAATGGAATGGAAGCCAAGGATTCAAACGGTGGTCGCTGGAGAACTCCCAGCACCAAGTTGAGGTCCCACTGGGGAGCAGGACTCTTGAAGGCAGGTCGAACATGAGTCACACCTTGGAAGAAAACTTTCACATCAGGAAGGATAGCAATCCTTACCTGGAAAAACACAGACAAGGCAGAAGTCTGAACTTTGAGGGAACTCAGACTGAGCCCCTTATCCACACCGTCCTGCAAGAATGCCAGGACAGTGGGAAGATGGAAGTCAAGAGGCAACTTCTTGTCAGAGCACCATGTCACGAAAGTTGACCATATGCGATGATAGATCTTGGAAGACACAGGCTTACGAGCACTGAGCATCGTCGATACCACAGAAGGAGAAAAGCCTTTCTTAGCTAGAATCGAGGATTCAACCGCCATGCCATCAAACGGAGAGAGTGAACATCCTCTTTCCACAGATACTCCTGGAGAAGCAGGTCCGGACGGGCAGGAAGTGGGATTGGATCCTTCACAGACATGGCCATCAATTCCGGAAACCAGGACTGGCGAGGCCAGTTTGGAGCAATCAGGAAGACAGGACAACGTTCTCTCTTCAACTTCTGAATGACTCTGATCAATAGAGGAAGAGGAGGGAAGATGTAAGCCAGGGAGAAGTCCCAAGGGATCGACAAGGCATCCACTGCTAGAGCAAGGGAGTCCCTCAGCCGGGAGCAAAACACCGGAACCTTCCTGTTGTGTCTGGCAGCCGTCAGATCCACCACAGGCATTCCCCACCGTTGAGTGAGCATGTGAAACACCTCTGGGTGCAGAGCCCATTCTCCGCTGTCGACGGTATGACGACTGAGGAAGTCTGCCATGACGTTGTCCACGCCTGGAAAATGAACCGCAGAGATGACAGGCACGTGATCTTCTGCCCAAGACAAAATATCCTTGACCTCCCACCAGGCGGAACCGCTTCTTGTGCCGCCTTGCCTGATGTAAGCCACTGCCGTGGCGTTGTCTGACTCCACTCTGACTGGAAGACCGGTCAATTGAGACTCCCAGTGCCTCAGGGCCAGCCGGACAGCTCGAAGTTCCAGAACATTGATGGAGAGCATGGATTCCTTCAGACCCCATTTCCCCTGAGCACTGAAGCGACCCCAGACTGCACCCCAGCCCCGAAGGCTGGCATCCGTAGTGACTGTGGTCCAAGGAGGAACTAGAAAGGATTTCCCTTTCAGGAGATGAGAGAGATCTAACCACCAGTGCAGACTCGACTCGACATGAGGAGGAAGAGAAACAGACAGATGTTGATGATCTGGATGATTCTCGCACGTCTGGATCGCGAATCTCTGAAGATCCCTGGAGTGGGCCATGGCAAATGGTACTGCTTCGATTGTGGAAATGAACTTCCCCACTAAGGACGACAACTTCGGAACTGGAATCACGTCCAGGTCCAGAAGTCCAGCCACTCAGACAGCTATCTGGTGAGCCACGTCCTCTGGAAGAAACACCATGCATTGGCGAGTGTCGAACAGGAGACCCAGGAACAGAAGCCTCTGAGATGGAAAAGTCCGACTTGTCCAGATTCAGGATCCAGCCATGACGGTTCAGGGTGTGCATGCACATCTGTAATTGCTGAAGGAGAAGCTCCGCTGAGGAGGCCTTCAGAAGGAGATCGTCCATGTAGGGGGTCACTCTGATCCCATCCTGATGGAGCACCGCTATCAATGAGCCCAACACCCTCTGGAAGACCTGAGGGGCTGAAGTCAGCCCAAAGGGGAGCGCTGCAAACTGAAAGTGTCCCTTGTGACAGGCAATCCTGAGATACCGCCTGCTCTCTGGATGAATAGGGATGTGAAGATAAGCATCCTGAAGGTCCAGGGAGGCAAGAAACTCCCCTGGAGACATTGCTGCAAACACAGAACGCAGGGATTCCTGGCGGAAGTGGGAAGTCACCACATAAGCATTGAGATCTTTGAGATCCAAGATAGGACGGGCTCCTCCGTCCCTTTTGGCTACCACAAACAGGTTGGAGAAAAATCCTGAACCTGTGTCCCCCTGAGGAACCGCCTCCAGAACCTCTTTGTCCAAGAGATCCTGAATAGCGTCGTCTAACAGACGCCGTTTTGTGGGTTCCTGAGAAGGACGAGTAAAACGGAACCGAAAAGGAGGAAGGGAAGAGAAAGGGATCCTGAATCCCTCTGACACCACCTGAAGAACCCATGGGTCCGCCACTGACTCCTCCCAAATCCGGCGAAAGATGCGGAGACGACCGCCTACAGCCGGATGCGGACCCGGGTTCGGCGAGTCATGCCGAAGCAGTCTTGGAGGTCTTGGCCTTGGGGGCAACTTTGGGCTTCCAGGACTGTTTGGGCTTGGAGGAGGAGCGCGTAGTGGGAGGACCCGTTTGGGCAGAGGAACGTGTCTCAGTCTGAAAGGAACGAAAGGACCGATTGCGTTTGGCTGGAAACTTTTTCTTAAAGACTGAGGGTAGAAGAGTACTTTTACCTCCAGTAGCCTCACTGATCATTTCTTTGAGTTCAGACCCAAAAAGCAAATTTCCCTGAAAGGGCAAAGAAAGCAAAGCTTTCTTAGAGGCTGTATCAGCAAACCAAATTTTCAGCCAAAGAGCGCGTCTGGCCACCACAGAAGAAGTGGAGGCCCTCGCCATCATGCGCACAGCATCAAAGGCAGCGTCAGCAATATAGTTCTGAGCTTCAGTGATATTAGCAAGAAGCTGCAACTGTTCAGACACAGGCGCATCCTGGCGAACCGCTTCAGTCAGTCGTTCAGTCCAGGCTGCAATAGCTCTATTAACCCATGCCACAGCAAAGGTGGGGCGCATGGCAGTGCCAATAGAAGCAAAAATAGACTTAAGAGAGAGCTCTAATTTCTTATCCGTCCAGTCCTGCAAGGCAGAGGCATCTGAGACAGCCAAAGCAGTAGATTTGGATAGTCTAGACACGGGAGCATCCACTTTGGGAGGATGAACCCATTTTGCCAACTCCGCCTCAGGAAAAGGGTAAAGCTTGGCAAACTTTTTGGAGACAGAGGAAGATCTATCTGGATTCCTCCATGCCTCAGAGACCAGACGGGCAAGAGTAGGGTTAGTTGGAAAACAAACAACTGGTTTAGATGGCTTTTTCTGAAAAACATCAGTAGGATCATAAGTGGATTCCTGAGTCAGAGGAAGGTTGAGCGTGTTTAGAACCGCTCTGATCAGACCCTCAGCCGAAACTTCAGGGTCACACTCATAGGGGTCCCCAATGGACCTGTTAGATTCAATAACAGTACGTTCCTCAGCATCAGAATCCTGTAAAAGTTCTTCTTCAGAAGAATCAGTGATATCAGGAGCTCCCTGTGGCTTAGGCAGGGAGGTCCTGATAGTAGAGGGGGTCTGCCAAACCTGGAGAGCCCCCTGTACCTGAGAGGGAAAGAGTTGAAGCGTGGATCTGAGATCCCTAGTGGCAGCTTTGAACTCCCTCACCCAAGATGGCTCAATAGCATGGCTGGAAGGCCCAGGGTTGCTATTTTGACAAGTACAAATAGGGCATAGATCCCCCACATTATCGCTATCCAGCCCAATGTGGCAAGAGGAGCAAAACGCCATGGGGGTAGCGGACCCCCCATCCTCCTTAGTCTTGGGTCTAGCCCCCAGCTCCAGTGAAGTAGACATGCTCACAGCGTCAATATACCCCACCAAGAACACTATCACCCAGAAAGGTGTTAAAGATTAAAGTTTCACCCCAGAAAAATGTCTAAAAACGGACTTATCTGGCCAGCGAAGGGTTAATCTGTTGAGGAGAGAGAAGGCTCGGTCCCTGCGTAGTGTACTCGCATAGGAAAAGTGCAATAAAATGGCTGCCGTCATGGCTGCCAATCAAAAACGGGCGCGAAGCAAGCGCTCATGGGAAATGTAGTCTTTCCCAATACAAGTACCTAAACAGTGCCCGAAGCCCCCCTGAACCCCCAATATTAATAAAACACCAACCGGATGATAGAGCAGGAGCCTAGCATTAAAATGAGCCCTCTCTGAAGTTGCTGTGACAAGCGGTTTCAGAGATATGTCCCACACTGTGATTTCCCATAGAGAGTAAAGGAGCCATGCGTCTGAGCGGGAACGCTGCGCTTAAAGGCGCAGTACACAATTTTTAATAAAGTTCAGTAAAACATTAAAAAGTGCCCAAACAAGCATGAAACACATGAGAATCATAAATAAATGAATACCCAATGCTCCAAAACTCAGAGAATAACACAGAAATTGCATAAACTTTTTAGAGATAATGCAATAAAAACACCCTATGAGTGCTGGAGTGAATTACAAACTCCCAAATACAAGCCCAGCAAAGGGACACTGTGGGGACAAGTGGACCTTCAGCACTCAATGGGTGACTCACCTTTCTCGCTGACTTCTGTCTTCAGGTGACCATGATAGGTAGGGAAAGAACCAGAGGTAAATTCCCCAACAGGGGAGCTGCTTAACACAAGCTGTCCCCTCTTCAGGTATAGGTCCACAGAAATCCCTGGAAGCTGCACTAGCCACTTCGGGTGAGGGCATTCACAGCCATGGTCACCCTCCTAATGGTGGTATTCCATATTTGAAGAAAAAATAATAAAACTCTAAGAAGCATAGCTGTTCTCTGCCTGGTGTGCAAGCACACCAGGAACAAATCAATATGGGTGGCTCTGGCCAGAAGGTGGCTTAAGTAAGAGGGGAGGTTCCGCCCCTTGCAGATTATTTGCATAATTGTTCCTGCCTATTAAAGGGGACTACACATCCCATGGTACCAGTGACCTGTATTGGACGACAGTGAAAGATAGATCCCTAAACAGGCAAGATTGCCTGAAGAAACCTCCAGCAAAAGCTGGCCTCAGTAGAGACAAAGACATTGATGAGGTAGTGTTTGGTGACAGTATGCAAGGATGACTACCTCACAGCCTTGCTCAGCTCTTCATCCAAGGCCTGGTTCTTGTAGGCCCAAGAAGCACCCACAAATCTGGTGGAATGTGATGATTTTGAAGGTAACTGGTCTCTTTCTAATCTCATATGCTTGGCGTATGGTAGCCTTAATCCAAGAGGCAATGGTTATTTTAGATGCAGCAGGACCCGCAGGGAAAATAGTCATCTTACAAAAAAAGCTTAGTGCAATGCAGATAAAACGCAAGGCAACGCACAACGTACAAAAGGTGGAGATCCTCCTCCTGAATGGACAAATGTTCAGGGCAAAGAAAGAACACACTACAATCTCCTGATTGATTTGGAACGCCGAGACAACATTAAGAATTAACACTTGAGTAGTACAAAATGACCAGCTTATCCCCTTATCCTGGTGAAACACAAGGAAAGGTTTGCAAGACAGAGCTTGCAGATCAGCTAACTTCCAAACAGACAACTAGCAAGAGAAAAGCCTTCAGCTGCTGCAAAGAGTTGGAAGTGAGAGGCTAAAATGAAGACCTCTGAAGAACCAGACCAGACTGAGGTCCAAGTGGTTTGAGATCCCGAAAGGAAGGAAAAGCTTGAGCTAGACTCTTAAGAAAGGTCTTCATATCCAGGATGACAGCAATACATCTCTGAAAAGGAACAGAGAGCCGAGATCTGAACCTTGAGGGAATTCAAGTGGAGACCCTTGTTGACTCCACCCTAAAGGAGGGGCAGCACCATGGAAAGGTCAAAGAACAGAGGGGACATATAATTGTCCGCACACCACCTGTGCAAAATGGACCAGACCCTCTGGTATGCCTTTGAGGAAACTGGTTTCTGAGCAGAGATCATGGTGGAGATGATGTCATTGGAAAATAATTTTCAGAATGGGGGCCTCAAGAGCCATGCTGTCAAGGGCAGCCTCTCCACATCATCTTACCACAACGGCCCATTTAGCAACAGATCCAGTCTGGGTAGCAGGTGGATCAGATCCTGAATGAACAGACTGACCAGGTCTGCAAACCATGCGCTCCTGGACCAGAATGGAGTGATTAGAATAACCATTGCCTTGTCCATCTTGATCTGGATTACCCTGGGGATGAGAGGAAATGAGTACCTGGGACCAATGAAAGTGCTAGATGAATTGCTCTGAGCACCAGAATGTTGAAGTGCAAGTAGAAGTTCTAAAACCAACAGAGTACTAGAACTGTACAACCTTCAAATAATAACACAATGGTACACACAAACAGAGTCTGTAAAACCGGTGTCTGGAATCCATCTGTACAGAGCAGACAGTGCCACTATCTGCCTTACTTGGCTACAGTGTATAGTCTCTATATTTTATATATATATATATATATATATATATATATATATATATATATATATATATATATATAATGTATTTAAAAAAATAACTTCATGAACTTATTTTAAACATTTTTGATGTTTTGTATAAATCTAATACTATTAGTATACATATAGTTTTTATTACTATTTTTTAACCCCTTAAGGACGGGGAAAATCTGAGGTCAATTTCACTCAAGGACCGGAGCAATTCTGTCCTTTTTGGTTCTTTCTTTGTTCAACATTATTTTCCCTCTAAGTACTTTATTTTACCCATGAAAATTATATACCGTTTTTTTTTTACGCACAAATAGGGCTTTCTTTTGATACCATACTTATATGGAAAGCCCGCCATTTATTTTAGTAAAATGAAAGAAAACGGAAAAAAAAAAATGCCATTTTTTTTTTCTCTTGGGATCATTTGGGCACAATGAGTTAAATTTTTATGGACACTGAATGAAAGGTATGACCGGTCAGTCATACCTACAAAATGGGCAGTTTTAAGTGGTCACTGTCCCCCCTGGGTTAAAAACCCCATGTTCCTTTTCCCCACTTTTTATTGATGACATTTGCGGAGTGTATAAACATATTACTTGGCTCCTCAACAATCACACTTCCTATTTTGGTTATTGACTTTTTTAATATTTTTTTTTTTTTTTTTAACAAAAACTTTTAAAGAGTTGTGTCTTTAATAAAAAAAAAAAAAAAAAAAAAAAAAAAAAAAAAAAAAAAAATTATTTTAGCAGGTCAGCCGGGAATTAATGATAGCAGCGTGCACAGAGGCACGCTGCTATCATTTAACCCATGATGTACCAGGACCATCATGGGTCCTTAATTCAAATCTACCCATGACAGTCCTGGCACGTCATGGGTCGTTAAGGGGTTAAAAAATTAAATAAAATTTTGTATATTTTTTTCTGACATAGATCTAAGAATCTCTGGAGAAACATCAGTACTGGAGTTGCTTGAGTAGGGCAAAGCTTATATACTCCCTGCATGCTCTATATCAGACATGTTAAAGATATGAGTAGCCAATAAAAAGGGCTGGAATTTGGGATCAATTGTTTAATATGCTACTCTATGAGGTGCCCCTTTGTTTTTTTCTGTTATTTTTATTTAATGGACAGTAGGCTCTCCTCCTCTGTCCACCTGCCCTAGACACCCAAGTGCCCCAGGATCTCACCCCAGCCTCTCAGTCTGGTGTCTGTCTTCACCAAGGTCCACTCTAGAATGACAAAAGGCCTCGCTCTCACCAGGTGTGGCTGATGGAGCCACGGCCGATGGTCATCCCTTCCCTACGGAGAAGGGGTCATTGATGGGAGAGATGATCTGGAACACTAAAACCTAGGGTGGAATGGAAGACTTTGAGATTGAGAACCCAGCCTTGCTGCACCAGAATGTGAAAGCACTCCTGGATATGGTGAGCCAAGAGTTGTTCTGAAGGAGCTTTGAGCAACAAATCGCCTAAATATGGAGTCCGAGAACTGCCTTGGGCATGGATGTAAGCGGCCAAGGCTGCCATGACCTTTGTGACGATTCTGGGCGACAGAGCCAGGACAAATGGCAGAGCTGTGAATTGATTGTGATTGGGGATTAAAGCAAATGCAGGTATTGTTGACTGTCCACACAGATTGAGATGTGTAGATACATATCCTAATGATCCAGAGAGGCCAGAAACTCCCCTGGGCACATCACTGCAATGACAGAACGCAAACATTTCATCTTGAAGAGTGTAACACCATGTACTGGTTGAGGTATTTTAGGTCCAGGATAGGACAGCAGCCACTGTTCTTCTTGGAAACGCCAAAAGGGCTGGAAAAGAAACCAAAAAAAAAAAGCACTCTTGTTGGCACCATCAACAGAACCTGCTTTTCCAGCAGAGTGGAAACTGCTTCATGGAAACGTTTTGCTTATTCTGGGTTCCATGGAACCTTTGAGAAAAACAAGTGATATAGAGGAAGGGATCTGAAATCTATGCAGTTATCTTCTGATACTACCCGCAAAACCCACTGGTCCATCAAGGAGGATGTCCAGGTATCTCAAAAAAATGCAGAAACTGCCCCATACAACAGACAGACAAGGATTCAGATAGTCATACAGAGGTCAGTTTGTCAGACTGATTGCTTGGGCTGCCAGATCTGTCTGTGCTTTGCAGTGGAGACCTGTCGGGACATCCGAGAGGTTTGGGCTGTTTGCACCCTGGATTGGTACTGGAGGTGGGAGAGTGGACAAAAGCCATGCTTTTTCCTTGCAAGACAGGACCGATTTGTGGAGAGCTGAGGCAACAAAGTGCTCTTACCACCAGTAGAGTCACTAACCATATATATTTCAGGAACAAAGACAGCCATACTCTGAAAAGTCATTAGCTTCCATGATGTTGGCCATCAAAATGAACGGGTCTTCTTTAGGCACGTCGACACACACAGCTTCTGACAGCTGCTCAAATGAGACAGCAATGGAACTATTAACCCAGGAGGAGGCAAAAATAGGCCAGAGAGGCTCCTGAGTCTCTGCCGTAAAAAGATATAGCCTACAAAAGCAATTATGAAGTAAAGGTCTCTTACCAAGAGTTTCCCCTCTTATCCATAAGGATCGGAGAACCCCCTGAACTGAAGGGATTTGTGCCACTGATGAAGTGGGTGTTTTAACCTATGCAGGATCTTGTTCAGTGCTGGAGGTGCCCTGAAAGAGTGGTAGGGGCCACAGCACAAGAGGTGTATTTAAATTAAAAGTATTCCCTTGGAAGTCCAGTATGGCATGAGGAACAGTAGGTAAGACGAGTAAGGGAAGTCCTTGAATCCTTAGCCTTGAATTTCCCCATAGGACCCCGGCTGTGTCTAAATCCAATGGATCTAGATTTAATATTCCCTGTTTAAAGAAAAGACCCTGAAAATACCAAAAATGTACTTATCCAATATGCCAAGGGTTAAAGCGGAGAAGAGTGCAAGGAGAGTCAGCCTTTTCACCCGACAAGTAAGTTAGATGGCCTCCAGTATGTGTGCCTGTCAACTGGCATTATGGGAACTGTGGTCTTCTCCCTTGCTGGTTCCCTAACAATGCGTGTAGCTCTGGCCATGGGCTGCAGAATGCTCCATGGACACTCAAAGTGGATGAGGAGACAAGAAGATAGAACCCTCTCTGAATGTCTGAACTCAAACTATTGTAGAGATATGTCCTAATGTTTCTCCCATAGAAGTCAATGCAGCAAAGATGGTCACAGACATGCTCCGGTTCTTAAAGGAGCTGCTGCATAGAAATAGATCCAATATTAAAAGTAAAGGAAAAGATCCAAAATACCCATGGAGAACTGGGAAATAAATAAATGTCCTAGTAGTGGGGGAGCAGAAATAAGCCACCCAAAGCACTTGAAACCAAAGTACACTCACAATAACTAAAAAACAGAAGATAAAGGGTTATCATTAAGAACAGCAGCAGTATATACTTTCAGACCCCTGCATAGAAAATAGAGCCAGAAGTGAGTGCACAAGTATCTTTTATGTACACATGACTAAGATATCTCAGAGTTGGACATACAGTGGACCAAGGCACTCAAAGGATTACTCACCAATTTCTGTCTTCATGCTCCAATTATAAAGGAAGGGCAGACTCTCAGCCATGACAAATGGAAGGCATTGCCTGAATTTGTGGGAGGGGCTGTAAGCCGTTATGAGCAGGCAGCAGCCCCCACCACCGGGTCTTGCTTAGCAGCAAGATCGTGAGGATACAGCTTGCATCATTGACAGGCAACACTTTGGCACATGCACATTCGGACAGTGTCTCTCGAACCTACCAGGCATGCAGTACCTCTTAAATCAGGTACCATACCATAGGTAAGATTTCAATTATTGACATAGCTTAAACTTTTCTTTATCATCTATGAATAATGGTTATAATCATTACACTAAGAAACGTTCTCCACAATGTCATATTTCTAGCACTTTGCAGCACAATCATATCTACATCGTTCAAACAGAGAAGCGGTTTCCTTATATTTACATTCTCGGTAAGTCCGCTTTACATCAATCCATATTATATCTCTATCTATCGATCTATCTCTCTTTATATATTAATATTCATTATATATTATATATATATATATGTATATGTATATATATATATATATATATATATATATATATATATATATATATATATATATATATATATATATATATATATATATACATATACACACACACACACACACACACACACACACACATTAGCTACTAGTGTACAATTCATGGTACATAGCTAGGCCAGCCCACCCCTTATAATTAGATCTATTTATGAAAAACTGAAACATTCTCCCTGTATTTTTCACTTGGTTTTGTTGCCAGATTTATATGGGAATAAGTGGAGCACAGCAAGGGTTAAGTGTTAAAGCAATTCAATATGCGTGGCTTGATGTAACCAAACAACAACAACAGGGGTAGTACACAGAGATGGAACCTCAACTACCTGACTTTAAAAAAACTGTTTTGTTTCCATTTAATAATGGTTTAAGGTCTTTAAATTCTTCATATCTTCTCCTTAAGTGTTATTATGTTCAAATCCACAGGATCAAAATTATTAAGTCAGATCAGAAATTTTCCCAACAATCAACATTTATATGAGGTAATCAGTCACATCCTCTTTAGACTGGTTTATTAATCCTCCAGTCAAATGCCAATATTCATAGATTTTTTCCATTCAGTTCATCTGATGTTGAACCGATCTAAGTTACTTTACTCACTGAATACTTCAGGTATCTACAGTCCAAACTCTTTTTACCTTGCACTTTCTATCTAGTCTTTATAGCATGTCTAATTTAATTTCACATACTCAAGGTTCTCTAAATTTTTCTTTTATACTACACCCTCAGATACGGAATGTATGACAACGATTATATCATTCATTAGTACGCAGTTAATTTCAGGTAATTTATGCACTATACAGAGAGAGTGCATGTTTTATTCACTATACACAGAGTGTGCTTGGTTTTCCTCACATATATAAGCACTTTTATAATTCATAGTTGGAAGTCACTCATCATGAACCTTCCACTGCATGTTATAATCACCCCCCTTGCTGCAGAAATAGGAGGGGAGGGAGAGAGAGAAAAAAACAAACCAAAACAAAACAAAACACCACTATGCCTTCATCTAGGTGGTTAATGACACCTTAGGATGTGCAATGGGCTTCTCGCAGGGGCAAAGGACATTTCAGGAGGAACAAAGTCCTCTCGGGGTCCCTTGGTATTGTTGCCTAATCACGACAGGATGCCCAGGTCACACCTGGAACACCTTTTTCTATTTTCATGAGGGCATAGGTTTATATATCACATTTTTTCAATAGTGCCCTCATCTTTAATCAATTACATTTATCATCATTTTCCTATCCTTGCCTCTTCATACAGGCCAAAGGTGAGGAAAGCTACACTTATATCTAAACACCTTACCTCTTCGTAGAGGCCGAAGGTCAGTTAGGTTCAATTACATTAACCCTGATTTCCTTCTAACTTTTATCCTGCAGGATAAAGAGACGCATTTACATCTTAAGACCTTACCTCATATAGAGGTCGAAGGTTTAGGAATTAATTTTCAGCTTACCTCTTCGTAGAGGCTGAAGGAATTTATTTAAGTTTCAAGCACCTACCTCTTCATAGAGGTCGAAGGCTCTCAAGCATTACAATTTCAAGTTTCACAGACAATTACTCATTGAATACAACAGCTTACCTCCATAGAACAGAAGTGTATGAAGCACAGTAATTTTACCTCATCACAGAGGCCAAAGGTTAATTATAATCACACCTTACCTCTTCAACAAGGCCGAAGGTTTACGCTCAAGCGACCTTACCTCAACATAGAGGCCAAAGGATTAGCGTTAGGCTCACTCACGTCATTTCGTAGGTATTATCTTAAAGGGATAGTAATACTTCCTTTTTAACTTTATTTTATTTTGTAGGCATTAAAAAACATGAAGAATGATATAAGTCTTATCTCTCAATCCTTTATGGTTTATGAGATATTCACAAGCAAAGTTCCCCTCCCCGCCCCTTTTACCTAGTGTAAGCCATCTCTTCTCAGACGTGGATCAGGTTGTATGACCAGACAGATAACAGAAGGGGACAATTTTCTTTGTATGAAAATAATGAAAGCCCTTCCCCCCTTGACAAGTTTTTCAGCTTTTTCCCTTATCTTAATTGAAGATTGCCCCTCTCTGCAGTCTACCTGGGCACCTCCCTTCTGATCTGGTTGAACAGGGGGGGGGTACTTTGTTTGTGAATATCTCTTAAACCATAAAGGTTTGAGAGATAAGACTTATATCATTCTTCATGTTTTTTTAATGCCTACAAAATAAAATAAAGTTAAAATGAAGTATTACTATCCCTTTAAGAATAAGTCCGTACATTTTCATACACTCTATTCACAGATACAATCATGATTCGTTTAATCAGCAATTTCTTTAAAAACATCTCCGACAGCCATGGCACTGAGATAAATGTTTTCTTTGAATATGTCAAACTATGTTACTATTCAGCTAAAACTTCAATACATATTTCAACACGTCAGTTAAGTATATCACGGAACTTCTCAATTTTCACCTAAATATAAATATACAGGAGCACATACTTTTGCTCTTTTACTTTAATTTAATACCATTATTTGTTTAGATTCGTCAATGCAAGGTCAAGGAGACGAAATCCCGGCTGAAGTTGTAGCCCCAAGAAGCAGAAACCCCAGCAACCCCCTCTAAAAAAAGAGGCAAAACTCTCAGAGGCTGGACAGTCGCCCAGATCACAGAGGAATTAACTAAGAGGCACATCTCTTACCTAGCATCAGCTAGAAAGGTGGAACTTTTCTGTCTCCTATTCCCCAAAACTCCTCCTTCAGCTTTTATTACTCCCAGGTCCCCTAGATCCCCGTCAGAGGATCAATTTTCTCACATCTCAACTCATGAGTAACTCTGGGTCTGCCATGTCAGAAATGCAATCCAGGCTGGCCGCCCTGGAACATTCCTCATCTCGGGCTGTCAGATTCACCCCCATGAGCGATATGTCCTCATCACCAGGTACCTCATTGACTCTACCCCCCCCCCATATTTTCCCCAGTTCAAATGATTCCCCAGCACATCCAGAGGGACATGCTGGAGGGGAGAGATGTCAATTTGGTACCTCTCCTGATTGCATCTCAAGATCTGACAGAACAAAGGACAGTCAGCTGTGGGGACATGTCCGTTATCCTAAGATCAAAAGACCCCAGGCTAGCCAAAAAGTTGTCAGTAACTGAATTCGTTTTAGCTTACAGTATATTTAGAGATATTCTTTGTGCCAGTTTTCCGCATCCTAGGCAAGAACTGGACCTATACTTATATCTAGTGGTAGACCTAGCCTATAAATACGGTGGGTCTACTTTCTATGATTATCATAGGTCCTTCTCAGCAAAGGCTGCGGAAACCTTGGCACAATTCAATTTCGTAATGGACTGGAGCCAGTTAGATAATGAACTCTTCTGTAGACATTTCGCAGGTTTGAAGGCTCCCACATGCCCATTATGCAAAGCCGCTTATCATTCCCCAAACTTATGCCCAGTCACCACTGCAGAAGTGGTAACAATGCCTGCTTCTCCAGTATACTTAGCCCCAAATCAAGCTTCTTCATCAGCTCAACCCAATAGACCAACCAGGGATGAGTTAGGCAGGCCCATCTACTACACTGGTTCCTCAGCCATCTGCAATAACTAATTCTAAAGGTGTTTTTTTTTTTTTGTTTTTTTTTACAACAATTGCAGGATTACGCACCTATGTTCTCATTGCCATCAAGCTCATTCCAGGGCTATCTGCCCCAAGTTTTCTTCCTCCAATAAATGACTAAGTTCAGTGAACGTGTCTCTTTTAGAATCTTTGCTGTTTAGCCATCCAGATAAGAACATAGTTGACTTCCATGTTACTGGCTTTAAGGAGGGTTTTAACACAGCAATTCTGACATGTCCTTCAGAGTCACTCGAATATCCCAACTTGCTTTCTGCATTGGAAGAGCCTGACATTGTTTCAGATTTAATAGCTAAAGATTTTGTGGAAGGTTTTTTTTTTTTGTTAGGCCCTTTCCATCTCCCCCATTCCCCAAGTGGCGTATTAACCCCATAGGTCTAACCACTAGAAAATGTTCTTTATATATCACTTAGTTCATTAATTATGCTGAAAGCCCTAAGCACAAATCGAAGGCATGGCTGAATTTGTGGGAGGGGCTGCAAGCCGTTATAAGCAGGCTGCAGCCCCCACCACCGGGTCTTGCTTGGCAATAAGCCCCCCAAATCCCTTGAATCCCCATTCTTCAATCCTTTAGCCTCTAGCAGCCCTCTAATCAGGCTTGCTTCTGTTCAACGTCCCTTAGGGGTAACAGATCCCGGGGAACCCCAAATATATATCACGTAGTTCATTTATTATGCTGGAAGCTCTGAGCACAGACAGACTTGTAATAAAGTGAACCTCCACAGGTCCACATAGCACCTGCAAATTGGGCAATCCAACACCAGGGAAGCCCAATAACGGGAGTCCCACTAATGGAAACCTATACAGCTCAGTATCTAAAGAAACAATTTAAATCACAGGATGGCCACAGAGTGTCCATCTGCTTCACAGGACAAGTGAATTCTGGGAAGTAGGCAGGTGTTTGAGCTGGAGGAAGAGAAGTGGTTCTCCAGCCCAAAAATTCTCTCTTTTGTGATATGCCTTGCCCTCCAGGAGGAGAGACTCAACCCCTTGGTACCTGTATCCATATTGGACATAAGTGAAGACAGGTATACAAAACTATGTTGAACCTACTGTGATATTTACCATCTCATAAATGCCTAGAGAGAACAGCTGAAACTGGGGTTAGCCGCTACTCTTCAGAGAGGAATAGAATGGTACCTCGTTGCTGGACTGTCGTCGGGGCAGAATCAGTGTGATGTGCTCCAAGATATTTCTTCTCAGAGTATGGCACTTGTAAGCTAAGATAAATCACATCCTGGGTAGGATAAAGTCCTATAGCACCTGATACATATCCTGGCAGGCTCTTTCCTAGTTGAGCAACTCTGACCATTACTTTGTACCTTGTGAACCATGATGAAATAAATAGTCTTAAAAACACCTTAATTAAAAAAATAAATTATTTTTCAAGCAATAAAATCTTCAGTAGTATATGTTATGTCCACAGAAACAAATATAACAGTTGGTAACAGTACCACATGACACAAACCCCACCCACCACACATGGTAATCTTAATCCTTTAAAGTGATAGTAATTTCTTAATTAAATAAAAGAAATAAATAAAGTTTCCCCCTCCCTGATATCAACTGTAAAGCTGACAGACGGAGATCTGAGTCGGTCGACTCGCGGGGGCTCTTCAGCAGAGCCGAACTAGCAGTGAAAAAGAAATACAGTCTGGCCGGCTGCAAAAGTGGTTTTAGCAGGCCACACTGCATACCTTTCCAAACTCCGCAAGGAACGCTCCACTAAGCTCAATATATCTCAAAGTCTCCTTGCCAAACACTACTCAGCTTACTTGAGAGCAGACACTCCATCCAACAGATAAAAATGCCTTAATGCAAAGAAAAAACACAAAATAGGAGGCGCTCCTGGTGAAGTATGCCAAGATGTACAATACAATAATCGATACAGATTATACTCACACTTTCAAGTGTTCAGTGTAACATTTATATGTTCACTGAGGTGTAGGCATCAGGGAACTCAAAACCGTCCCGCTGGTTATCTCTCTCACAGGGACTCTATAGCTGGGCGGCTCCTCCCAAATCATCCAAAACAAGGAAGCTCATAGAAGAAAACAGAAAAAAAGAGGGGGCGCCCAATAGTGCCTATTATCTTCACAAATCACCCAGTATTGTAAGAAATATAAAATATACTCACAAAGGTAATTGCCAGTTTTTGGCTTATACCAAACACCAGCTTCCAGGCATGTGGGAGAAATGAATCTGCCCCCACTCAGATTTCTTTGGAGGACCAGGTACCAAAGAAATCTGAGTGGGGGCAGATTCATTTCCCCCACATGCCTGGAAGCTGGTGTTTGGTATAAGCCAAAAACTGGCAATTACCTTTGTGAGTATATTTTATATTTCTTACAATACTGGGTGATTTGTGAAGATAATAGGCACTATTGGGCGCCCCCTCTTTTTTTCTGTTTTCTTTAATGCAAAGAAGTTGCACAGGGGCTCCACACGGTTTTATCAATTTGCTGACAAACATTGCAAGATGCTAGCACAATTTATTAATCCGAGAAGACACCCTCACACTATTCACTCTATTAAACTCTCTCAGGCCCATACAACAACATATACAACCAATATCAATGCAGCTTTTGTAAATTGTTATAAACACATGTGCGCCAAGGAACCAGATGGCCATACGTGCAGAATAACATTTTTGTCTGAAATTCCCCAGTCTATACTTACCAGCAAACAAACTAACTTCCTCGGTGAGACCATAACTATGGAGGAAGTATGCAAAGTATTGATGTCACTTCACAATGATAAATCTCTTGGATTGGGGGAATTTTACAAAATTTTGCATAATGATAGGTTACCGCCACTCTTAACGCTTTACAAATCATATATTAACGTCTCAAACACTACCACTTGTTTTCAATCTGGCCAAAATGATTGTCCTTCCTAAACTAGGCAAAGATCCCAATCTTATCGAATCATATAGGCCTATCGCTTTACTAAACAAAGATTACAAAATACTAATTAAAATCATGGCCAACAGGCTAAACCACATTTTAACCCTCTGAGTGCCAGAGAGGTATCCAACGCATTGCAGTTCAATGCATTTGGACACCTCTCTGGCACTCAGAGGGTTACCCACTCTGATTACTCCTGAACAAAGTGGATTTGTCACTAGGAGATATTCAGTCACCAATATTCATACAGCTATAATTGCCATTATGAAGTCCTCTGACTTCCCCCTTAATACCAATCTACTCAATTTAGATGCGGAAAAGGCCTTTGACAAAATCCTGTGGCCACACTGTCTACTGCTGGTAAAGAGATTTGAATCCCAATTCACTGACTTCATAAAACTGATTTACACTACACTCAAAGCCACACTGAGTACAAATAACTTCAATTCACCTGTTTGAATTATTCAAAAGACATTAGACAGGGATGTCCACTGGTGTTACTCCACTTTAATATTGCCATTTACCCTGCCCTTCAAAAACGGAGTCAAACAGTTGAATTTACTGGGATCTCTGTTGGGGATGTTAACATCAAGCTGTCAGCTTTCGTGGATGACCTTATATTATTCGTAAGTGATCCCCACAGTTCCTTCCCCTCTCGGTTGGGCCAAAGACTCAATTAAATTCCTAGGACTACAGCTCCCAAAAAATAGCTTGAATTTATATAAGGTTTGTTTTTCTCCCCTAATCTCCCAACTTACAGTGAACATGCAAAAACAAAACAAAAAAAACAAAAAAAAAACCCCCAAAAAACCTCCCTCGCTTTTAGAGGCAGTTTAAAAACTTTTTTTTAAATTATATATTTTCCCAAACTACTCTCTCTCTTTCAAACCCTTCCAGTACATATTCCAACCTCAAACATCTGACGTTTAAATGCTACATTTCAAGGTACATATGGAATGTGAAACTACCAAAATCCTAAATCCAAAGGGGGATTTAACTTGCCAAACATACGCCTATATAACGTGGCCAGCGTTTTAAGATTTGCCAAGGACTGGACTAACCACTGTCTATACTAACTCCTACAGGGACGACCAAAGGTTTGCTCCAAACATCCAATTAACATATCATGCAACACTTCTTCAAAAACCCACTAATCTTTCCCACCGTCAAAGTGGGGCAATACATGAGAAATCTCTTGTACAGTCATAAATATGTTTCTCTATTCATATCCTTCACCGGCAACCAAGCTGGTGACTGAGATTTCACACATGGGCTACAAAGGGTATAGTGTTTATTGGAAAGCTGATCAATTAAACAAACCTCCTTTACTCCTTCAAGAACCTCAGGAGACAGTAAAATCTCCCATCAAAACATCTATTTAAGTATCTCCATGCCAAATATTACAACCAATCTTTATTTCCCCTGGATTGTCTACTTAAAACACTCCACAACTCACAAAAGATTTCTACTGACCACCACCCAGTATTCAGATGCACCCCTGCACATACAAAAATAGATGGCAGCTATCCCCAACTTGTCACTGAACTTAATACACTCTGCTTTCTCCAGGTGTCTGCGGAGCTTGCCAACCTCATCCACAAATTAACTTATTGTTTTTTTGCACAGAGCCTATCTCCCATCCTCTCTTACCCATGGCATTGGCCTTTCACCCTCCCATCACTGTACCAAATGCCAATACCCACAAGACTCCTTACTACACTCCTTTTATTATTGCCCCCACACTCACCCCTTTTGGCATAAAATTCTATCCCATATATCCAACTCTCTTTGTATCTCTCTAACAATGACTACCTGGCCTTTTTGCTGGAAGTCTATGATTCATCATCCACACTAACTAGGGAGCATATTACTCTGCTAGACCTACTTATATTGATAGTCCTGAAATTCATCTTAGCATAGTGGCTACAACCAACAACCCCTCTTTTTGACCAGTGGAGAGTCAAAGTGCTTTACTTCACTAAACTGCATTAGTCTATCACCCTGCTGCATAAGGAGTTCCTAGGAGAAAAATTTATAAGAGTTTGGGAACCTTTACTCCTTACCTTACAAATACATATTGTAGGGTGTATCCTCCGAAGTAAAACAAGGGTGTGCCGACTTGTGAAAGTTGTTTTATTCAAAAGATGTTATAGCTCGAATTTGCATTTTTAGGTGCAACATCTCAATGGACTGAGTTTATACAATGGCACTGTTGCTACACCATACTATGGACAGCTCTGGTCAGTTAACCATAAACCTCCATAGGATGGTGAAACAACACTGTACAATTTCAGGTCACTGAGCTATAGCTTATAAAAAAATGCAAGTTTGAGCTGCCATAACGTATAACTAAAACACTGCTTAGAAGTTGGAGTACCCTTGTTTTATTCTGGATGGTTAACCCTACAATATCTATATATATATATATATATATAAAAGAATAAGCCTCATTGCATAATTTATGGTACCTCACACAGAGAACATAATTTATGTCTCCTCAGAAAACAAACACACATTGAACAGAATGCCTCATTACATAATTTATGTCTCATTAGGAGACAACTCCCATTGGGTGATTCAATGGGGACATTACTGCTCCCATTGGGTGATTCAATGGGGGCGTGTTTACTATACAGGTAGTTGGCCCGCCCCCTCCAGCCCACCCACCACTATCCAACTGACAAAAAAAAAATATAGCTGCCACTAGCTCCTGAAGTAGGGGATATCAATAACTTCTCCTGGTCCACACACATTCTCAATCAGGATCATGACCCCACAAACACACTGTTTCACCTCCCACAGATAATTGTAACCCTCCATACACAATGTTCCACCTCACACAGATAATTATAACACTCCATACACTCTGTTTCAGTACAAGGGTGTAATGTTTCCATAAAATACAAACTCAGGGATAAACTTAATAGCAACTCTTATTTAACCCTTTCAGTGCCTGAGGGGTACGCAACACATTGCTTTGCAATGCGTTGCGTACCCCTCTGGCACTGAAAGGGTTAACTATTTTAATCTCTTCAGTCACCTCACTGTCTGTTTTCAACTGTGACTCCTCCACTTCCTGCTTCCTGATTCCCGCCCTTTCTCCTTAAAGGGAGAGAGATGCTTTGCTGTATGTTACAGAGGGCAAGCCTCAAACACCACTTTCTATTTGATCCCTCAGCATATTGCCACGTTGCCTCAACTGAAGAGCCACTGTGTTATATTGCTATGTTACCTCAGCTTAAGTAAGGAGTTACTGTTCTCACTGGGTGATTCAATGGAGGAGTGATTTAAATCATTCAGGGAGTTGGCCTGCCCCCACTATCCAGCCCGCCCACCGCTATCAAAGTGACTGAAAAAACAAAATGGCTGCCATTCGCTCCTACACCACAGACTCATACACACGCAAGCCACACACACACACACACACACAAGACACACGACACACACACACACACAAGACACACACACACACACAAGACACACACACACACAAGACACACACACACACAAGACACACACACACACACACGACACACACACACACACACACACACACACACACACACACACACACACACAAGACACACACACACAAGACACACACACACAAGACACACACACACAAGACACACACACAGTCCCAAGGGGTCCCTCCACCAACCTGAGGCACACAATGAGCTGATCCAACAAAGAGAGGGCGGGATCGGCTCCAGTGTACCTTCATTTCTGGTATCCACAACACAACAATGCTTTTGGCTCCTGGTGCACAATGTGCTTCTGCTGCAGGAAGCCCAGCTGCTTCATGTAGCTCGGAGGCAGGCAGGCCCAGTACCAAATCCTTCATGTTCCCCCTTCATGAAGCACAACACTCCACCCCGCAACAGCCCGGTCATGCGGCCCTTCAAGGAGCTCTCTACAAGCAGCAGCTGGATGCGGCTATTACCCATGGCTGAGGGGCTGGAGACAGACCATGCTGGGGCCACTCTGTAGTACACACAATCTTCTTCACTGCCCGCTCTGCCCGCTGTCACACACCTGCATTGTGTAAGTACCCTGGCACAAAAAATATACATGCTGCAATATAGCTGCTCCAACAACACACACCATCCCTGCTCCAACCGGGGTGTTACTACCTCTTTAAGGCTTGTTCATTATGGGTCTGCCAGCTTGCTAAAATATGCAAATAAAATCTCACGGGCATTCAGCACTCACTCTAAATCTTGAGTCATAAAGTTAAAGATACACGCACACAAGCATTCACACACCATAGCAAACAGCCAGCCAAAATGTGAACATGGTGAAAGACACACTTTCTTTTTGTAGCTTTCCCTTTTTGTTATGGCGTACACTGGCACAGGATTACAGGTGTAGCATAAATGTATTATATATGTCTCTGCACACACAAAACGTAAGTTATCACGATTCAATATAAGAATATTAATAAATTATAAACATGCAACCAATTATAAATATACTGGTTTAAAACCCCGTGTACACAGGCCAAAGTGCCACCTAGCAACCTCGGCTGGTGCCCGGAGCCTCTCTGCTCACTGCCCGTGCTGCAGTCATGAGCAGTACAGAGTGCCCAATCTCGCCGCGGCTAATACGGAGCGGGGCGCTCTGAATTTGGGCCGTAGCCCTTTCTGCGCACCTTCCTTGGACCAAGCAGTCCGAGGAAGATACAGAGAGGACTCCGGTCAGAATTCGGAACGCACTGCTCCGTATCAGCTGCGGCGCTTTCGGGCACTCTGTACTGTGCATGACGGCTTCTGACAAACATCCTAGAGAATTGAATAGATTGTTAAAAAAAGGATTATCCACTGAACATGCTAATTTCCAAGAATCGAGGGCTGCCCTAAAATCATGTAGTAAACGGTTCTCCCAAGTCCAAGTACATTATCTGAATTATCCTGCATGGTCCAAATATCAGCAAGCCCAATGATAATTTGAGGAATGTGGTGTCCCTAATGTCATAATTTGCATCATGAAAGCTAGTTTCTCAGTAGCACCAACCAAATGCATATTGCATTATAAGCAGTGACAGTGGGCAGAAGTATGCAATTATTATTATCATCAAGCACCCACTTAAACAATTGATCATAACAGATTTTCTCATTCTTCCATTATCTTTTTAAATTTGTTTTAAAAATGTTCATGTTTAACAGGAATATGTGAATAATGAAACCAAATATATTTCAAACAAACACTGATGATTTGCAGCTGTACTTTTGCAAAATATGTATAAACAAACCTTGCCAATACGCTTCCCCTCCACAGCCAGGGCCTTCATCTTGGAGAAATAGTGATAAAATGTGGCCACATAGGTAATGATGGATTTCTCATCTGGTTGGTCAACATTTACATCTAGGGAGACAGAGAGAGAGAGAGAGAGAGAGGAATAAGGGCATCTCTCATCCCAAGCATATGCCATACAACAGATTAACCCCTTAACAACCAGCAGTCCTGGGACGTTTCCGTCCCACAAGGACCGCTTTGATGCTGATGTGCCGGTACACGTGACCTGTTGTGTGTATCGGCACGCCGCTTTGGGGCCTAAAAGAGATCGCTCCAGTCCAGTCAATTTTAGGCCTCGTTTTTACTTACAGCACTCCCGGTGGAGCGCTGTAAATAAAAAGTATGCGACGTACTATGACCGTCATCGTAGTCCTTAAGGGGTGAAGATCCTGTATGAATATGTCTACAAACACCCAGTCACATCATAAGATTAATGGTACCTTCTCCTGCAAATCATACAATGTAATATACCTTATCCTGTGTGCAAAATGTCCAACAGCTCTAATGTTTAATTCCCACAGATCCAGTGTTAACAACAAAAAGACAGACGCCAGTTGGAGAACATTTTTGCTAAAATGGACATGTGTCAGGGACATTCCGCACTCAGAGGGTCAGAAAAATATGGGAGGTTAAGTTAGTGTTGAAATGTAATACTTAATAACCATTGACTGATCAAAGTATCTGGGTCTGGACTGAGTTTTTTTTTTTTTTTTTATCAGATTTCCATTCTAAACAATGCAGTGTGTACTTATATACAAGAGAGATGTTTTCATATTGATTTGTATAACATGCCTGAGGAAGAGATCTGAGAGGTCTTGAAAGCTTGCATTCTAAATCTGCTTAGTCAGCCAATAAAGGTATCAACAACTATATTTTCCTCCAGCATTTCCACAGCTAACACAGTACCAACTCTCATCTGTTAAAAATATATATTGTAGCATTTATCCTCCTGAGCAAAAGGTGTTTTATTCAAAACTTATTGTAGCTCAAACTTGAATTTCTGTGTATGCAGAAATGGCCTCAAATTTTTGCAGTGGCACTGTTGCTACAATGTCCTTTGGACAGCTCCGGTCAGTTAAACATAAACCTACATAGGAAGTATAGCAGCAGTGGAAGAATATCCCATACAATATCTATTTTTATGTATAAAGTATTAATTTACCTTTAAAGGCATAGTAATTTTTAAAATTAAAAGCAGCTCCAATTAGCATAAGGGAAAAACTAGAAAAACCTGTCGCAGTAAGAAGACAGCGAGAGAGAGGTGTAGACAGAGTGAAGAAGAGAGAAGAGAGAGAGGAGGAGAGAGAGAGAGAGAGAAGAGGAGAGAGAGAGAGAGAGAGAGAGAGAGAGAGAGAGAGAGAGAGAGAGAGAGGGAGGAAGAGAGAGAGAAGAGGAGAGAGAAGGAGAGAAAGAGAGAGAAGGAGAGAGGAGGAGAGAGAGAAAGAGAGAGAGAGGAAGGAGGAGAGAGAGAGAGAGAGAGAGAGAGAGAAGAGGAGAGAGAGAAGAGGAGAGAAAAGGGAGAAGGAGAGAACAGAGAGAGAGGGAGAAGGAGAGAACAGAGAGAGAGGGAGAAGGAGAGAGAGAGAGGGAGAAGGAGAGAGAGAGAGAGAGAGAGAGAGAGAGGGAGAAGGAGAGAGAGAGAGGGAGAAGGAGAGAGAGAGAGAGAGAGAAGGAGAGAGAGAAAGAGAGAGAGAAGAAGGAGGAGAGAGAGAGAGAGAGAGAGAAGAGGAGAGAGAGAAGAGGAGAGAAAAGGGAGAAGGAGAGAACAGAGAGAGAGGGAGAGAACAGAGAGAGAGGGAGAAGGAGAGAGAGAGAGAGAGAGAGAGAGAGAGGGAGAAGGAGAGAGAGAGAGGGAGAAGGAGAGAGAGAGAGAGAGAGAGAAGGAGAGAGAGAGAGGGAGAAGGAGAGAGAGAGAGAGAGAGAGAGAGAGAGAGAGAGAGAGAAGGAGAGAGAGAGAGAGAGAGAGAGAGAGAAGGAGAGAGAGAGAGAGAGAGGGAGAAGGAGAGAGAGAGAGAGAGAGGGAGAAGGAGAGAGAGAGAGAGAGGGAGAAGGAGAGAGAGAGAGGGAGGGAGAGAGAGAGAGAGAGAGAGGGAGGGAGAGAGAGAGAGAGAGAGGGAGGGAGAGAGAGAGAGGGAGGGAGAGAGAGAAGGAGAGAGAGAGAAGGAGAAGGAGAGAGAGAGAGGGAGAAGGAGAGAGAGAGAGGGAGAAGGAGAGAGATACCATGTTTATATGACTCTTTGGCTACCAATGGGACAGTGGAACAAAGCTGGGTTAAAAAGCATATTTAGGAATATGTGACTACCATGGGAGAGAGAGGGGAGAGGGAGAGAAGAGGGGGAAGGAGAGAGAGAGAGATAGAGAAGGAGTGAGAGAGAGAGGGAGAAGGAGTGAGAGAGAGAGGGAGAAGGAGTGAGAGAGAGAGGGAGAAGGAGTGAGAGAGAGAGGGAGAAGGAGTGAGAGAGAGAGAGGGAGAAGGAGAGAGAGAGAGGGAGAAGGAGAGAGAGAGAGGGAGAAGGAGAGAGAGATACCATGTTTATATGGCTCTTTGGCTACCAATGGGACAGTGGAACAAAGCTGGGTTAAAAAGCATATTTAGGAATATGTGACTACCATGGGAGAGAGAGGGGAGAGGGAGAGAAGAGGGGGAAGGAGAGAGAGAGAGAGAAGAGAGAAAGGGAGAAGGAGAGGAGAGAGAGAGAGAGGGAGAAGGAGTGAGAGAGAGAGAGAAGGAGTGAGAGAGAGGGAGAAGGAGTGAGAGAGAGAGGGAGAAGGAGTGAGAGAGAGAGGGAGAAGGAGAGAGAGGGAGGAGTGAGAGAGAGGGAGAAGGAGTGAGAGAGAGAGAGAGAGAGAGAGAGAGAGAGGGAGAAGGAGAGAGATATCATGTTTATATGGCTCTTTGGCTACAATTGGGACAGTGGAACAAAGCTGGGTTAGAAAGCATGTTTAGGAACATGTGACTACCATGGGGCCGTGAACCAGGTTGGGGGGGGGGGGTGCACGCAATATATAATGTGATCTTGGCCCAGCACTGTATTAACCTCTACCACTCCTGCTGGTTGACAGTATATGTGGGGATCTGTGGGTACCAGTGAGCAGGGGAACAAGGATGTGGGGTCAGCCAACATATGTGGAGAACATCTATGGCTACACAGCACAAAGTTCCCCCCTCCAAAGAACAGGGCACTTCAAAAAAGGCACCTCCTCTGAGGAGGAGACTCCCCTCTTCCCACTAACTTTACCCCTCCTTCTCAATATATAGCAAAGTGAAAGAAAGAAGGAGCTAGAAAAAAGAAGAAAACCCCAAGGGGATTCTCTGTCCAGGGACAAACCACATGTTGTTTCTCAGATTTCCACATGGACTAAGAGAAACGTATTTAATGGTATGTTCACTAAAATCCACTTTTCTCTTTGGTCCAATGTGGAACACAGGAATCATGGGGATATACCAAAGCATCCACCAAGACTCCTCGGAGGGAAAAAGAGAAAACAAATCTTCCATTGTAGACCAGTATTCCACAGAACTAACTGGTATGGTATGAACGTTAGGTGTCAAGACACACCAAACAGCTGAACAGGGACAAGAACAAACAGGGTTCACAATTCTGTTGAAAAAATGAAAAGCAGGATCCTTACACAGGAACCACCACCTGAAGGACCTTCTGGCAGGATCTATCAGCAGCTTAGGCCAGAACATTCACCCTGTAGTGTTTGGTGAAAGTATGCAAGGAAGAACAAGTTGATGCCTTGAACAGCAGCTCAGTAGTGGCCTGATTCTCGTAAGTCCGAGAGGTTCCCACTGAGCCGGCAGTGTGCACCTTGACTGGGAAAGGACCAGGCTTCTTTCTAAGGATGTACACTTGCCACACGGTCACCTCGATCCAGGAAGCAACGGTAACCTTACATGCAGTTTGGCCCACATGCAGGCCTACAATTCAGCGACTCTGCGGACAGAGATCACAGCCAAGAAAAAAGCCACGTTAGAAGACATAGAGGAATGGTAGCCAAAGACTCAAAGGGAGGCTCCTGCAAGGCACTCAAGACCAGATTAACATCTCACTGGGGAGTGGGAGCCTTATAAGCAGGGAAGGCATGTGCGACACCCTGAAAGAAGAATACAAATATCGTATGGCGCTCAGATACCGTGACTAGTGAACCACAATAGAGCAATACTAACAAAGCAACGTCCAAATATATAAAAAAACCACATAATCAGTATCAACCCTACGGCATAGAGCTCAAGTCTATAAAGTACTCCGCTTACTAAGCCCTATGGTTCAATCCTCAAGGGGAGCAGTCCTATTGCCTACAATAACAGCACAAATAATCCCCACAATAGTGGAACAAAATAAGCTAGTATAGCAGATATCACACTTGAAATACATAAACTCAAGAGCAAGGATATAATGGCACCTATAACAAGGACACAATGGATGGAATATATGTACTCATCAGACCATATGTATAGTAGCACTTATCTTCTCCCGCTGATAGTGTATAGTCCATATGCAGCTCCTTAAATGGCTTGTTTTACACCACACCAACACAATCTGGATACAAAAAGACAAGAGCGCAAAGGGGACAATCTAAAAGTACTGTATTTATTCTTTAAAACGCCTGCGTAAAACACATGAATCGCACTTACAAGATAATAAAAAATAGGCTCATCTCTCTCCGTGAGTCCTACATCGGTCCTCAGCCAATCATCCACTTAGATGCGTGTCGAAGTATACATGGAAGGGAACAACAGCAGTATTAGGCTGGAAAACACTCTTGCAGCCAGAAGAATGCTACAATGTATCAGCTCCAAACAGAGAGGTTCTTAGACCTGATACACCACGATATCTCCAATCCTGCGTTTAGAATCTTGCCAGCATCATATACCTTCCTCACTTCTGAACAAACAGGTCAAAAACTTCCTGGTTGAGCTCCCACTCTCCTTGGTCCACTGTCTGGTGACTGAGATGGTCTGCCAGCACGTTTTCTACCCCTGGGATGTGCACAGCAGAGATGGCCAGAGCATGTTCTTCCGCCCAGGTTAAAATAGCTTTGACCTCAGACCAAGCAGAAGCGCTTCTTGTGCTTCCTTGCTTGTTGATGTATGCCATGGCAGTGGCATTGTCCAACTGGATGCGGACTGGATAACCCTCAGTGGAGAGGACCAGTACAACAAAGCGTGATGAATCGCCCTGAGCTCCAGGACATTGATGGACTGGAGGGTCTTCTCCACAGTCCATCTGCCTTGAATCCCCAGTTGACCCAGGACAGCTCCCCAGCTGCTGAGGCTGGCATCCGAAGTAACCAGGGTCCAGTCCTGAATAAGAAAGGGCTCCCCCTTTTCCAGGTTGGACCTGTCCAACCACCAAAGCAGGTCCTGTCTCACCTCCTGAGGTAGAGAGACAAGACTGTCCAAGAGATCAGAGCTTGGCTTGGGAATCCAGATGGTGAACCTCTGGTGTGAGCCGCCTCCATAGTGGACACCACGTGGCCCATCAGAGATGAGAACTTGCACACTGGAGCTGAGGTCCACTGCAGGCCAGGGACACCCGATGAATGATTTGTTGGAAAGAATCCTCAGTCAAGAAAACCATCCCCTGGCAGGAATACCAGGACCTGAGAAGGAACTGGAACAGATTTGTCCATATTCAGAATCCATCCATGACGTTGGAATATCTGAGCACATTCCTGGACCTGGTGGTCCAGGAGTTCCCTGGATGGAGCCTTCAGAAGGAAGATCGTTCATGTAGGGAGTCACCGGAATCCCCCCGCTGTGCAGGTAGGAAATCAATACCCCTTGCAAACACCTGAGGAGCCGTAGTGAGCCCCAAAAGGCAGAGTTGTGAACTGGAAGTATTTCAATGCGCAAGGGAACCAGAGGTACTTCTGATTGCCGGATTCATCGGAAAGTAGGCATCTTGCAGAGCCAGAGAGGACAGAAATTCTCCTGGACACATCGCTGCGATGACACACCGCAGAGACTCCATATTCTAAGGATCGTGCAGAAGACTGTTTGGTGGAATTGGGTTTTGCTGAGGAATGTTTTGATCTCCATTGTTGCCTTAAAGGAGCAGAACAAAAAAAAAAATTCAAGTTTGTCAAAAGAGCACCATCACACCCTAGAACATGTAGGGGTAAATAAAAACTTCTACATCTTAAGGGATAAATAAAAACAAGCATCCAAACCCAAATTCAGTAGGGAAGGGGTTAAAAAGCCACAAAGCAGCCAAACAAGCTCCAATAACCCCAGGACCAAACAATGCAATACCCAACATGAGCAGGAGTTATACGGAACTTCAATAAGACCCCTGTGTGGAAGGGAGCCATGGGACAAGTGGACCAAGGCACTCAAAGGGTGGCTCACCTTTTTCTGCAGGTCTTCTTTCTTCAGATTACTATTGAGGAGATAGGAGCCTCAGAGACCCCTTTGGGAGAGAGAGACATGGGTTGCATGGTTCTCTCCACAGGGCTGCAAAGGGTCCACCACAGCACCTGTTAACTGGGCAATCCTCCAGGGAGAGCCAGTAATGTAATCCGCCTAATGAGGGAATTTGGACACCCCATATCCAACAATAAAATAATACCAAAACTAAACAGGACTGTTCTCGGCCACCTATCCAGGATCTTGGACCAAATCTATTTGGGTGGGGGATAGTGGGGTATCCGGATATGGAGGGGGAGGCTCCACCCCTGCACTTCTTCTTGAATTGTTCCAGCCCACCAGGAGGAGCTGTTGCCTCCCCATGGTACCTGTGAGTTATATTGGATGACAGACAAAATATCCTTGTAGGTGATCGGAGGTGTGATATGTGGTAGGGTTACCCTCTACAGGTGTAAGGTAAAATGTGCAACATGAGAGTATGTCCATTACATAACATGCAGGCACGTGCACACATAGACACCAAGGGGGGCTTGAGCACCTGCCCTTTTTGTCCAAAGTGCCCTCATGCCCTTTTAACAAAAAAAAAATATATATATAATAATAATTATAAGAAGTGCCCTTTTTTTATTTTGAGCCCCTGCCCCCCCAAAATGTCTGTGCACGTCCCTGATAACATGTACCATTAATATGCAGCTGCATACAATGAGACAACTGTTCAATTTTCACACTATATAAAAAAAAAAATCCAACTCACAAGCCAGCCTTGGGCAAACAAAAGTTAATTTTTTCCAAAGTTTAAAGGAGCAGTAAACTTTTTTTATGAAAAAATATATATAGGGATTTTCCTTTTGAGTAAAATAAGGGTACTCCCACTACAGAGAGATTTATATTTCCAGAGTTATTACAGTTTAAACCCATGTTTTTTTAAATAGCAGTGTCCTCTAGTGGTCAAATTCTAATTAGATTTCCTGTTAGATTGTAATGGAGAAGAAAGTCAGAGACATACAGTTCTCCACAGAATGTGATAGAAACTGCTTGTCACTTCCTGTCAGTTAGAACTATCAGGAAGTAAACACAGTAAATTCACTTCCTGATTATTTAAACTTATATAAATTTTGAACATAACATCTGACAGCAGTGGGAGTGACCTTGTTTTATTCAGCAGGAAATGCTCTGTAAAATATGTGTTTTAATAAAAAAAAGTTTACAGCTCCTTTAACTTCTTCACACCCATAATCAGATATGCAGAAAGAGCATTATTTTAAGGAGCAAATAGTATAGCAGAGTATATTAAATAGTTACAAAGTAATCTGCTTTATCTCTACTGCATGAACTGCAGTTTGCGCCTCAAAAATTTGTTCAGTGTAGTACATGTTCCTCTCAAAACTTTCTGGTTATAACAAAATTATCAATATATTATTTTTTTTCTGAATACAATCTGCTTGGTGTGAGAAATTCCCTAAACTATTAAATAATTTGTTATAAATAATATACATACATGAAATTGTGTGTTAAAGTGTTAGTAATCTCTAAAAAAAAACTTTTTTGCATTTAGAAGAGCTTAAAAAGCTGATCTAAATGCAAAACAACATATCTCTCAAACCGCTATGATTTAAGAGATACGGGCGTTTAAAGTTTGATTTCTCCTACTGACAGCTGTAAAGCTGTCAGCAGGAGATCTGTGTCGGTCGACACGCTGGTGCTTGAGAAGTGCCGGGATCTCGTTACTCACACGGAATCCCTTCATTGGAATGGTCTAAAACATGTGCCTAGTGTTCAGGCACACGTTTTAGACCATTCTAAATGCAAAAAAGTTTTTTTTAGACATTACTAACATTTTAAGTACTACTTATATTAAATGTACTTATTTTTCAAGCAAAGAATACTATTTCTTACACACAATTTTACCAGTTTTCTTCATCCACTTTATTTAACACCCTTAATTTTAGCATACAACCCTCTGAATTCATCAATGAGTAATCACAGGTCTTTCTCCAGCTAACCTTGAAAGGTGAACACGGATTTGTTATATCCAATGAAAGAGAGAAGACAAGAGAGAGAAGGAGACAAGAGAGACAGAGACAGAAAGAGAGACAGAGACAGAAAGAGACAGAGAAAGAAAGAGACAGAGAAAGAAAGAGAGACAGAGAAAGAAAGAGACAGAGAAAGAAAGAGACAGAGAAAGAAAGAGACAGAGAAAGAAAGAGACAGAGAGAGAAGGGAAGAGGGTGGGAGAGAGAGAGAAAAACCATCAACTCCATACCTTCAGGATCCAGAAGTTTAGTGAGGCCCAATTCTCTCTCAGCAACATTAAATGCATTTTGAAGGTTATGATGAGCGTTAGACTTCTTTAATGTGTCAAACTCAATTATGTCCGGCCTGGGGATAAAAACAATGTAAGATGAAGAGTAAGAGTGTTACCATCATTTGACTCCCCCCTGAAAATCTTTCTACCCAAGAGAGCCCCTAGAAAGCAACTTACTACTGCATATAACTGCTCCAAAGAACAATTCATAGGAATGTATATAAACATGTCTTAGATTTCCTCTAAGTCCCATCTCTAGCAACCACACAACACCTCCTTTTGTGCCATAAGTATATCCTGTTTATATCTTTCTCTACTATTCCAAATAACTTCTCACTGTAACTCCCTATATGATTATATAGAAGTTAACCCTAAAGTCAAACTGATATCAATTCATATATTCACAACCAACTTTGCAACATAGAGCAAATACCTGTAGCTCTTTCCATTGTTCCATAACAGTGGTAATGAAATATTAAATAGCAGCTAACCTGTGCTTGTGTACAATGGCATTAAATGCCAGCCCATCACGCCAACTTGTGGTGAAGTTGTGAACGTTGACATTCGGATACCTTAAGAGTAGAAAAATAAGATTAAGAGTACATTCTGATGAGTTCTCCAAACATATTTTCATCTTCATAGGATGCATGCAGCACTCATTACATGTATTAATTTATCGTTATGTGTTTGCTGTTTGGCTACCATATTTTATTTTCGCAAAATTTAATAGATCCAAATCATAGAATTTTAAGGCAATTATCGTTAAATAAACATGTTTAAACTTTGACTTTTACAAATTTATTGTTGCTACTTTCACCCTTGAAAGTTGCAAGATTATAAATATACACCCCTAATTTTTCTGTTGGTGGAGTATGTGTCTATGAGAAAAATGTAGCCAACAGAAATTGTGCTCTACATATTTAAAGCTCACAACACCAGCACTGAGCAAGAGAAGCCCAGAGGAGACTATCTACAGCTGCTATGCCCAATGCAGGCAGTAGAAGTTAATGACTAGTTTAAGACTGAACTTTAATATGTACATTATTTTATTTTAGTTTCCCTTTAAGTTTCATGCTCATTGATATGGTTATTTTGAATGGCCATTGTGAACTACACCTGTAGTGAATAATGCGATAATATATTGACCTGGCACAGAGCAATATGAAAATTAAATTTCAGCTACTGCTGCATCTTTGCATTTGTATAGCCACATAAATGTACATCTTTGATATGAAGGTGCAACAGCATACTTCAAAATGTATACTAGAATTAGTTCATTATACCATTTAAGAACATAGCCTTCATTCCAGGCTGAGTGGCACTCACAGCTGTAGATAGCCCATACCATTCAAACGAAATTACAATTTTAATATATGCTCAAGTAATCTACAACTGGGTATTCTAAGTAGTATCTCAATCTTTAATGATGGCAGTAAGCCGTGTAAGGAAATGCATACAGAGCAGGAGGTTTTCTTCTCTGCTGACAGATTTGGATAAACTGAATGGGTGGAAGAGTAGCAGGTTTAATTAATATAGCTAAATGTAAGTTTATGCATATAAGCATCAGAAAAAAATATGCTACATATACACTAAATGGGAAACTACTTGGGGAATCCTCGTTAGTGAAAGATTTACAAGTACCGATAGATAATGGACTTCACAACAGTATGCAGTGTCACTCAGCTGTTGCAAGAGGAAATAGGGTACTATCCTGCATAAAAAGATGTATAGATGCATAGGATGGGAATATAATTCTTCCTCTATATAAATCCTTTGTAAGGTTTCACCTGGAATATAGAGTGCAGTATTGGATACCAGTTCTTAAAGGGATAGTAATGTTTCACAAAAACAGCAGCTCTAATTAATATTCATAGTATTTGGGTCATGGACAGTGTTATTTCAATACTATCAGAGTTGTAGCGCAAGAGTAATTGAATGATAAAGTATCCCTCTACCGCCCCTTTTACCTAGTGTAAGCCATCTTCCCTCAGATGTGGAATGTGGTCCATTGACCAGACATCTCATGGCAAGGGGCAATTTTCTTACTGTGAGAATAAGGAAAACCCTGTCCCCTTTGACAGGTGTTTTCTTATGCTCACGGAAGACCGTCCCTCTCTGCAACACACCTGGACAGTCTTGCTGCTCTGAGGTGAGGAGTGTGAGGGGGATACTTTATCATTCAATTACACTTGAACTACAACTCTGACAGTATTGTAATAACGCTCTCCTTGACCGAAATACTAAGATTAAATGGAGCTGCTTTTATTGTGAAACATTACTATCCCTTTGAAAGACATTATTGAACTGGAAAAAGTGCAAACACAAACAAAACTAATAAAGGGAATGGAGGATCTGAGTTATAAAGATAAACATCTCTTCTCCAAACAGAGTTTGGTTAGTCTAAGGGGTGATATGATTCCCATGTATAAATATATTTATGGTTAATACAAAGAACTAGGGAAATATTTACTGAAAAAGCGGAGATAAGAAAAGAAAAAAAAAATAGGAGGTCACCCATTAAGACTAGATGAAAGGCACTTTTAAGTAAAACAAACACAGAGACATTTTTTTTATTCAGTAGGGACAATAAAATGATTGAATTCTTTGCCTCGAGATGCTATGCTTGCAGATACAGTAGTTGCTTTAAAAAAACGAATGGATATTTCTTGTTCAAAACAATACTGAGAATTATGACAGTTGGTTTCAAAGGAGACAGGATAGTAGATACAAGGAAATAACAGTCTGCAGTTCTGAGTCAGGAAGGATTTTTTTCCCCTCTGTGTCCACTCCATGGCAAAAGACTGTGGGTATTGGTAGGTAGGACCAATCAAATTATAAAAGCATTTGCTTCTCCACCTCTCCCCAGTTATATTGGTCCTACCTGCCTCGGTCTCTATTAGAATTTTTTTTTTACTCCAATTACGTGGTCTTAAATGCGGATCACAATGTTATTAGGTAAGAGGATTTTAGTCTTACCTGTTAAATCCATTTCTCTTAGTCCATACAGGTTACTGGTAAGTTTGGGTAGACAATCCGCCCCTTTAATTGTAGGCAGGAACAATTCTAGAATTTTATGCAGGGGGTGGAGCCTACCTTCCCTCCTTGGCTGCAGCTAGCCAATCAGCTTCAGAAAGATTCGAGACACTAACTATTGACTAGATAGTGGAAGGAAAGAAGACTCCTGTGAGCATGATCCCAAAGAACCCCCACGGTCTGCCACAGGAGAGCCAAGAATGGTCCGAGACCAGTAACCTGTACAGACTAAGAGAAAAGGATTTAACAGGCAAGACTAAAATCCTCTTTTCTCTGTCGTCCAATACAGGTTACTGGTAACTTTGGGACGTCCAACCACTGAGTTTCCCAGAGGAGGGAAGTAAGGCACGGACCAGACACAAGGCCCCCAAAGTCACCAGAGCAGATATGAACCATCAGAACAGAGATAGCCCAACAATAACAATGAAGTGTCAACTGACACTGAACTGGGATAACAACACCCCAACTGTTACACAGCACACTGAACTAGAACCAACGGGGCTCAAAAGTGAAGGAAGCACCAAGAACCAAAGACAATCCTAGACAGGCAAAACTGCCTCCAGGATTTTCCTCCCAAAGCTGGCATCAGCTGATGCCAGTACATCAACGCGATAGTGCTTTGAAAAGATGTGCACAGACGACCAGGTGGCAGCCTTGCACAACTGATGAGCAGAGGCCTAATTCTTGTAAGCTCAAGAGGCCCCAACAGATCGTGTAGAATGAGCCATGACCCTGAAAGGGACAGGCTTCTTACTCAGCACGTAAGCCTTACAAATAGTGGACTTGATCCAAGAAGCAATAGTCACTTTGGATGCAGGTCATCCAGCCCTAGGACACTCAGGAATGACGAACGCCGCTTCAGATTGCCTGATAGACTCAGTGCGATGTACATAAAACTTGAAACAACACACCACGTCTAATAAGTGGAGATCCCTTTCCTTGTCAGAGGTGGGGTCAGGGCAGAAAGAGGGCACCACAATCTCCTGATTGATGTGGAACTCTGAAACCACCTTCAGGAGAAACTCCAGAGAAGTAGGGTGGTTTACAGGACAGAGCATGCAACTCCGCGACACGGCAGACAGGCACAATCGCCAAGATAAAGGCCATTTTCCACATCAACAGGTGTAGAGGAATAGTAGCCAAAGACTCAAAAGGAGGAGCAGAAGAATGCCCAAAACCAAGTTAAGATCCTACGGAGGAGTAGGAATCTTGAAGGAAGGACGAGTATGAGCAACGCCCTTGAAGATAAGCTTGACATCAGGAAGGATGGCAATGCGCCTCTGAAAGAAAACAGAGAGAGCAGACATCTGAAATTTAAGGGAACTCAAACGGAGGCCCTTATCCACACCGTCCTGCAAAAAGGCCAAGACCGTAGGCAGATAAAATTCCAGAGACAGGTCGTTATCGGCACACCAAGAGAGGAAGGTCGATCAGACACGATGGCAGATCTTGGAACAAACAGGTTTGTGGGCACTGAGCATAGTAGCCACCACACCAGAAGAAAACTTTTTCTTCTCCAATACTGAGGATTCAATTTCCAAGCCATCAAGGCTAGACGATGAACATCCTCCTTCCACAGTTAACCCTGTAGAAAAAGATGTGGACGGCAATGGAGCCGGAATGACTCTGCCACTGACAGATCCAGAAGCTCTGGAAACCAAACCTGGCGAGGCCAGTACGGAGCAATCAGGGCCGGATTTTCCGTAAGGCAGAGTAGGCATCTGCCTACAGGCGCACCCTACAGAGGGGCGCCTGCCACTACAACTGATTTTTTTTTTTTTTATTTTTTTTTGCGCGGCTTGACATGCCGCTCCGAGCCGCCAGCCGCCGCATTACAAGCTGTGAGCTCTCCCGGCTCTTTAGCAATGCAGAGCGCTGGGAGATAAAATCTCCCAGCGCTCTGCATTACTAAAGGGAAAGCCGCGCGGGAGCTCCAGCAGCTCCATGTCTGTGCACAAGCACAGATCTCTCCAGCCGCTGGACCACCAGGGACATAGGAAACGGATGTGGGGGAGAGAATGAGGCTTGGGGGGCAAACGATGTGCTGATGGGGGGGGCAATGTGAAGTCAATGTGGAGGTGATGGGGTCAGTGTGGAGCTGATGGGGGGGTCAGTGTGGAGGTGATGGGGTCAGTGTGGAGCTGATGGGGGTCAGTGTGGAGCTGATGGGGGTCAATGTGAGGGAAAGTTGAGATGATGGGGCAATGTGGAGCTGAAGGAACGCAATGTGGAGCTAATGGGGGGCTATGTGAGGGCAATATGGAGATATGGAGCATTGTGGAGATGACGGGGGGGGGGGGCGCTTCAGATATCTGTGCCTACAGGCTCCTGATATATAAATCCAGCCCTGGGAGCAATCAGAATGACTGGACAACACTCCAGTTGTAATTTCCATAACACCCTGTGCAACATTGGGAGAGGAGGAAAGATGCAAGCCAGAAGAAATAACCAAGGAATGGACATGGCATCAACCGCTAGAGCTAGAGGATCCCACCAGCGAGAGCAGAACCTTGGGACCTTCCAGTTGTATCTTGTCGCCATCAGGTCAATGCAAGGAAGACCCCACTTCTGAACAATGAGGGTGAACACCTCTGGGTGCAGTTCCCAGTCTCCGCTGTCCACTGTGTGTCTTCTGAGGAAGTCCGCCATGCCGTTGTCTACGTCAGGAATGTGCACTGCAGATATGGCAGGAATGTATTCTTCTGCCCAAGACAAAATAGCCTTGACCTCTAACCAAGCGGCAAGACTTCTTGTTCCACCCTGCTTGTTGATGTAAGCCACGGCCGTGGCGTTGTCGGACTCTACCCGGACTGGACAGTCTTCCAGCTGAGATGTCCAATGATGAAGGGCATGAAATATCGCTCGAAGCACCGATATGTTGATGGGAAGGAGAGATTCCTCCGGAGACAACCGACCCTGAGCACTCAGGTGACCCAGGACCGCTGCCCAGCTGGAGAGGCTGGCATCTGTCATCACCGTGGTCCAGAAGGATACCATGAAGGACCTGCCCTTCAGCAGATTGGGGAGGTCGAGCCATCATGACATATTCAGTTCCACATGAAGAGGGAGGGACACTGATACCTTCAGAAGGTCCGGCTGACCCCTGCACACTTGGATCACAAACTGTTGGAGTTCCCTGGTAAGTTCCATGGCAAACGGTACCACTTCTATGGTGGAAATGAATTTCCCCATTAGAGATGACAGCTTCTTGGCTGGAACTGGATCTTGAGCCAGGATCGCAGAAACCCTGTGGGTGATCTGGTGAGCTACCTCATCCGTGAGCAACACCATGTTCTTCTGGGTGTCGAAGAGAAGGCCCAGGGAGAACTGGGATGGGACAAGATCTGATTTGTCCAAGCTGATGATTCACCTGTGATGGGTGAGAGCATGAATGCATTGCTAAACCCCCTGATGAAGAAGTTCCGCAGAAGGGGCTTTCAGAAGCAGGTTGTCCATGTATGGAGTAACGCTGATGCCGTTCTGGTGGAGGACGGACACTAAGGCTCCCAAAGTCACGGTTGAAAACTTGAGGAGCTGTCATCAGACCAAATGGAAAAGCTGAAAACTGAAAATGTCCCCGGTCGCTGGCAAATCTGAGATACTGCCGGCTCTCTGGATGAATGGTAATGTGTAAGTACATGTCCTGAAGATCCAGAGATGCAAGGAATTCCCCCTGAGATGCAAGGAATCCCCCCTGGCAGCAACCACCTTTTGTAGAGGCTCCTGGTGATAATGGGTCCGGATCACAAAGGAATTGAGATCCTTTAAATCCAAAATGGTACGACAACCGCCGTCCTTCTTGGAGACCACAAAGAGGTTTGAGTAAAAACCTATACCTCTGTCCTGAACTGGAACCGGCTCTAGAAAATCCTTGTCCAGAAGAGCCTGAATAGCACTATCGAATAGGCAGCGTTTCTCTGCACCCTGAGACGTATGTGAAGGAAAGAAGCGAAAGGGAAAGAGATGAAAGGGATCCTGTACCCTTCCATCACCACCTGTAAAACCCATAGGTCCGCCACTGAAATCTCCCAAATGCTGTGATAGTGACGCAGACAACCACCCACAGCAGAGTGTGAACCCGGGTTTGGTGAGTCATGCCGAAGAAGGCTTGGAGGAGACCTTGGGCTTCCACTGATGTTTGGGCTTGGAGGAGGTACGCGGAGCTGAGGGAACCGTCTGGTTCGCTGGACGTGTGTCATTCTGAAAAGAACGAAAATACCAGTTACGCTGAAGCTGTGTTTTCTTCCTAGGAACCAAGGGTAGAAATTTACTCTTACCCCCTGTGGCCTCACTGATCAGATCCTTGAGATCTGACCCAATCAAAGAAGTGCCTTGAAAAGGTAAGGAGAGCAATGTTTTCTTGGAAGCAGTGTCAGCAGACCAGATCTTGAGCCAAAGAGCCCGTCTGTCAACCACAGACATGATGGAAACCCTAGACACCAAACGGATGGCATCAAAAAGGGCAACAGAAACATAGTGCTGTGCCTCAGCAATGTTGGCAAGGAGGTGCAACATATCCGAAGTAGGAGCACCCTGACAGACAAGAAGTGTGAGCTATTCAGTCCAGACCACAATGGCCTGGTTCACCCATGCTGCAGCGAATGCTGGACGCATGGCAGTACCAGCAGTGGCAAAGATGGACTTGAGAAAGACCTCAAGTTTCTTGTCAGTCCAGTCCTTTAGAGCAGACGCATCAGACACTGACAAGGCAGTAGACTTGGATAGCCTTGAGATAGAAGCATCCACTTTGGGAGGATGAACCCACTGAGCAAGCACAGCCTCAGAGAAGAGATAAAGCCTGGAAAATTTCTTGGAGACAGAAGGTTTCCCGCCCAGAGACTTCCACTCTTCGGACACAAGTCGGTCAAGAGTGGGGTTAGGTGGAAAGCAAGTAAAGGGCTTTTTAGGCTCCTGAAATACATCAGAAGGAACCTCCTGCACTAAGGGAATGTTTAGGGTATTTAAAACAGTCCTGATCAGGCCCTCAGTCGAAGGTTCAGCATCAGCCCCAAAAGGGTCCCCAAAAAACTGAGAGAAGCCCAACGCAGAACATTCCTCAACATCTGAATCCACCAGCAGTTCCTCCTCAGAGGAATCTGACATGTCAGGTACACTCTGAGGTTTTGGCAGGGAAGACTTGACAGAGGAGGGGGTCTGCCAAGAATGGAAGACCCCCTGTTACTGGGATGGAAAGAGTTGCAATGTGGACCTAAGGTCCCTAGTAGCAGCCTTGAACTCTTGCATCCAAACTGGCTCTAATGCATGGCTGGAGGTCCCTGGAAGACTCTCAGGGACATCAGAACATGCTGGGCATAAATGACCAGAGAATTCTCTAGGTAACCCTGAATGACAGGAAGAGCAATGCGCGATAGGGGATACAGAAACCCCAGCATCCATAGTCTTATGTCTGGCCCCAAGCTCCAATGGTATAGACATTCTCACAGTGTCAAATAACCTTACTGTATAAGAAACCACCCAATTATAGTATGTAGGATTAAAGCTTCACCCCAGAAAATCACTAAAATAGACTTATCTGGCAGGCGAAGGGTTAATCAGCAGAGGAGAGAAGGAGAGTCCAAGCCCTCAATAGGATACTCGTTCTGGAAATAGCACAAAATGGCTGCCACGGCAGGAGCCAATCAGAAACAAGTGCACGAATCAAGCGCTCGTGGGAAATGTAGTTTTCCTAGAAAAAGTACCAAAACAGCGCCCGAAGTCCTCTGAGCCCCCCAACACACTAGAAACATGAACCGGATGATAGAGCAAGGGCAGACAAGAAAAATGAGCCATCTTCAGAGTCGCTAGGTTAAGCGGTTGCAGAGATATGTCCCAAACTGTACAGTCCCATAGGAGTGAATGGAGCAATGGCGCCTATGCAGTAAAGCGCGCGGAACTCAAATTTTACAAAATCGAAAGTGTAAAACTAAAAGACATGAAACATCAATAGAACATGTTAGGATACCCAAAAACACTGAACTAGTAGGAAAAGTGTCAGAACCCCCCCCCCCCCATTTAATGCAAAACCAGCAGCTAAAGGGTTAAGTACCACATAAACCTGCTCCAAAACACCCAACAGACATACAGACAGACTGAGAATGTGTGCACAGAGGACCAAGTGGCCGCCCAGCACAGTTGATCAGCAGACGCCTGATTCTTATAGGCCCAAGAGGCCCCAATTGATCTGGTGGAATGAGCAGTAACCCTGAAGGGAACGTGCTTATTCCACAGCTTGTAGGCTTCATGAATGGTAGATTTTATCCAAGATGCAATAGTCACCTTGGATGCCGGTCTCCCTGCCCTAGGCCCCTCAGGAATGACGAACAGGGCGTCAGACTTCCTGATAGACTCAGTGCGATGAACGTAAAATTTAAGACAACGCACAACATCCAACAAATGGAGATCTCTCTCCTTGTCAGAGGAAGGGTTAGGACAGAAAGAGGGCACCACAATCTACTGATTGATGTGAAACTCTGAAACAACCTTGGGTAAAAACTCCTTGGAAGTGCGGAGCACAGCCTTATCCTTGTGGAACACCAAGTAAAGAGGTTTATAAGACAGAGCTTGTAACTCTGCTACCCGGCGAACTGAGACAATAGCCAAGAGAAAGGCCATTTTCCAGGTCAAGAGACGTAAAGGAATAGAAGCCAAGGATTCAAACGGGGGTCTCTGGAGAACCCCCAGCACCAAATTGAGGTCCCACTGGGGAGCTGGACTCTTGAAGGCAGGCCGAACATGAGCCACACCTTGGAAGAAAACTTTAACATCAGGAAGAATAGCAATGATTTCCTGGAAAACTACAGACAGAGCAGAAGTCTGAACTTTGAGAGAACTCAGGCCGAGTCCCTTTTCAACCCCATCCAGCAAAAAGGCTAGGACCGTGGGAAGATGGAAATCAAGTGATAAATTCTTATCAGCACACCATGCAACAAAAGTTGACCATATGCGATGATAGATCTTGGAAGACACAGGCTTGCGAGCTCTAAGCATCGTAGACACCACTGAAGAGGAAAACCCTTTCTTCTTCAAAATTGAGGATTCAACCTCCAAGCCGTCAAATGGAGATGCTGAACATCCTCCTTCCACAGATAACCTTGAAGGAGTAGATCTGGACGGGCAGGAAGCGGGAAGGGATCCGCCACTGACATGGCTAGCAGTTCCGGATACCAGGACTGACGAGGCCAATTCGGGGTGATTAGGATGACAGGACAACGCTCCATCTTCAGCTTCTGGATGACTCTGATCAACAGAGGGAGAGGAGGGAAGATGTACGCTAGGGAGAACTCCCAAGGGATTGACAAAGCGTCCACTGCTAGAGCAAGAGGGTCCCTCCACCGAGAGCAAAACACTGGCACCTTCCTGTTGTGTCTGGTAGCCATCAGATCCACTACAGGTACCCCCCACATCTGGGTTAGAATGTGAAACACCTCTGGATGAAGTGCCCACTCTCCGCTGTTGACTTTATGACGACTGAGAAAGTCTGCCATGACGTTGTCTACGCCTGGAATGTGTACTGCTGAAATGACAGGAACATGAGCTTCTGCCCAAGATAAGATGGCCTTGACCTCTAACCAAGTGGTGAGACTTCTTGTGCCGCCTTGTCTGTTGATGTAGGCCACTGCGGTGGCGTTGTAGGACTCCACTCTGACTGGACAACCCTCCAGCTGAGATTCCCAGTGTCTCAGGGCAAGAAAGATGGCACAAAGTTTCAGAACATTGATGGAGAGGAGAGATTCTTCCAGTCCCCATTTCCCCTGAGCACTGAAACGACCCAACACTGCCCCCCAACCCCGGAGGCTGGCATCCGTTGTGACTGTGGTCCAATAGGGAATCTGAAAGGACCTCCCTTTCAGGAGGTGAGACAGGTCCAACCACCATTCCAAGCTCAGCTCGACATGAGGAGGCAGAGATACTGACAGATGCTGGTGATCTGGATGATTCCTTCACGTCTGAATCACAAACCTCTGAAGTTCCCTGGTGTGCGCCATGGCAAATGGCACTGCCTCTATTGTGGAAATGAATTTCCCCACCAGAGAAGTTAACCTCGGCACTGGAACCCTGTCGAGCTCCAGGATCTTGGATACACGGAGAGCAATCTGATGAGCCACTTCTTCCGGTAAAAACACCATGCACTGCTGAGTGTCGAACAGGAGACCCAAGAAAAGGATCTGTTGAGATGGGATCAAGTCTGACTTGTCCAGATTCACGATCCACCCGTGACGATTGAGTGTCTGGATGCACAACTGAACCTGCTGGTGAAGGATCTCCGCAGATGAAGCTTTCAGGAGCAGATCGTCCATGTAGGGAGTCACTCTGACACCATCTCGATGCAGCACAGCTATCAAAGCTCCCAATACTCTTTGAAAAACCTGAGGAGCTGAAGTCAGTCCAAAGGGAAGAGCTGAAAACTGAAAGTGGCCTTTGTGACAGGCAAACCTGAGATACCGTCTGCTCTCTGGATGAATAGGGATGTGAAGATATGCATCTTGAAGGTCCAGGGAGGCAAGGAACTCCCCTGGAGACATTGCGGCTATCACAGAACGCAGAGATTCTTGACGATAGTGGGAACTCACAACAAAGGAATTGAGATCCTTGAGGTCCAAAATAGGACGAGCACCCCCGTCCTTTTTGGCCACGACGAACAGGTTGGAATAAAATCCTGAACCTGTGTCCCCTGAGGGGACCAATTCCAGGACCTCTTTGTCCAAAAGATCCTGAATAGCGTCGTCGAACAGATGTCTTTTTGTAGGCTCCTGAGAAGGACGAGTAAGATGGAACCGAAAAGGAGGAAGGGAAGAGAAAGGGATCCTGTATCCCTCTGATACCACCTGAACAACCCAAGGGTCCGTCACTGACTCCTCCCAAATCCGGCGAAAGATGTGGAGACGTCCACCTACAGCCGGATGCGGACCCGGGTTCGGTGAGTCATGCCGAAGCAGTCTTGGAGGTCTTGGCCTTGGGGGCAACTTTGGGCTTCCAGGACTGTTTGGGCTTGGAGGAGGAGCGCACAGAGGACGGACCCGCCTGGGACGTAGAGCGTGTCTCAGTTTGGAAGGAACGAAAGGACCGATTGCGTTTGGCTGGAAACTTCTTTTTGAAGACTGATGGTAGAAGAGTACTTTTACCACCAGTAGCCTCACTAATCATCTCCTTAAGTTCAGATCCAAACAGTGAGGTCCCTTGGAAGGGTAATGAAAGCAAGGCTTTCTTAGAAGCGGTGTCAGCAGACCAAATTTTCAGCCAAAGAGCACGTCTAGCCACCACAGAGGAAGTGGAGGCCCTCGCCATCATGCGCACAGCATCAAAAGCAGCGTCAGAAACATAATTTTGAGCTTCTGATATGTTAGCAAGAAGCTGTAGCTGCTCAGACACTGGCGCATCCTGGCGAACCGCCTCAGTAAGCTGTTCAGTCAAGGCTGCAATAGCCCGGTTAACCCACGCCACTGCAAAGGTTGGACGCATGGCAGTGCCAATAGGGGCAAAAATAGATTAAAGACAGGTTTCTAACTTTTTGTCTGTCCAATCCTGCAGGGCAGAAGCATCAGATACAGCTAAGGCAGTAGATTTAGATAACCTAGAAACTGGAGCATCCACTTTAGGAGGATGAACCCATTTAGCCAGTTCAGCCTCAGGAAAAGGGTAAAGTTTAGCAAACTTCTTGGACACAGAAGAGGATTTATCAGGATTCCTCCACGCATCAGAGACTAAACGAGCAAGAGTAGGATTAGTAGGAAAACATATAACAGCTTTAGACGGTTTTTGAAAAACGTCAGTTGGATCATGAGTAGATTCCTGAGTCAAAGGAAGGTTGAGCGTGGTTAGCACAGCTCTGATCAAACCCTCTGCAGAGAGTTCAGGGTCACATTCAAAAGGGTCACCAATAGACCTGGTAGATTCAATAACAGTGCCTTCCTCAGCATCAGAATCCAGTAAAAGTTCTTCCTCAGAAGAATCAGACATATCAAGAGCCCCCTGTGGCTTGGGCAGGGAGGTCCTGATTGTGGAGGGGGTCTGCCAAACCTGAAGAGCCCCCTGAACCTGAGAGGGAAAGAGTTGAAGAGTGGATCTGAGATCCCTAGTGGCAGCTTTGAACTCTTTCACCCAAGCTGGCTCAATGGCGTGACTGGAAAGCCCAGGGTTGCTGTCATGGCTTTCTGCACATTTTGGGCATAAATGACCAGAAAATTCTCTAGGAAGCCCAGAGTGACAAGAGGAGCAAAACGCAATGGGGGAAACTGACACCCCAGCCTCCTTAGTCTTGGGTCTAGCCCCTGACTCCAGTGGAGTAGACATGCTCACAGCGTCAGATATACTCCACTGACAAGAATCACCCAACTGAAGTGTGAAAGATTAAAAATTCACCCCAGAAATGTCTAAAATTAAACTTGTCTGGCAAGCCAAGGGTTAATCTGCAGAGGAGAGAGAGAAGGCTTGGTCCCTGCGTAGTATACTCACTGAGAAGAACTCACAAAATGGCTGCCGCGACGGTAGCCAATCAGAAAACGGGCGCGAAACCAGCGCTCATGGGAAACGTAGTTTTTCTCAGAAGTACCTCAAAACAGTGCCCGAAGCCCCCCCAAACCCCCAACACACCGAATCATGCAACCGGATGATAGAGCAAGGGAAGACCAACAAAATGAGCCCACTCTGAAGTCGCTGTGACAAGCGGTTCCAGAGATACGTCCCACACTGTGTAAACCCATAGAGAGTAAAGGAGCAATGGCGTCTATGCGGGAAAAGCGCGCTTAAAGGCGCGGACCATTAACTTTTAATAAATTTACCCTGACAGAAAAAAGTTACCAAACACACACAAAACACATGTAAAACATGATAAAACAATATCCCAATGAGAGAAATAGCAGGGAAAAGGTTAAAACCCCCATAAACTGCTCCAAAACCCAGGGAATACACACAGACATTGCATAAATACAGGCAATATGAAGAAAAACACCCTATGAGTGCTGGAGTGCATAATGAGAACTCCCAAATACAAGCCCAAAGAAGGGACACTGTGGGACAAGTGAACCTTCAGCACTCAAAGGGTGGCTCACCTTTCTGCAGGACTTCTGTCTTCAGGTAACCATGTTAAAAGGGAATTAACCAGAGGAAAGTTCCCCAGCAGGGAAGCTACTTGACTCAAGTTGTTCCCTCTTCAGGGCATAAGGTCCACCAGAAAATCCCTGGAAGCTGCACTAGCCACTTTGGGGAGGGCAATTGTCAGCCATGGTCACCCGCCTAATGGTGGTATTCCATATTTGAAGAAAACAATAAAAAAACTAAAGTTGATTGAGAGATGTTCTCCACCTGGTGTGCACAGCACGCAGGAACAAATCAATCTGGCTAGTTCTGGCTGAAGGCAGCTTAAGAGGGAGGGGATGCTCCACCCCCTGCATACATTTTGATGAATGTTCCTGCCTACTTAAAGGGGCGGATCGCCTCCCATTGTACCAGTAACCTGTATTGGACGACAGTGAAAGAGCTATTCCTTTCGATCTTTGGTTTCAGAGAGTAGACACGGAGCATCAAATGAAGGTGACTTGGGAGAGAAGATTCTGCAAAGCTACACCATAATAATAATATCTGGAACCCGTGGCTCACATCCCCCCCAAGGTACTTACCTGAACTATCTAGGATTTTCACATTGTCATTGTAGAACTCTGCCTCCTCGAGTCGGCCGACACAGTTCTCCTTTTTGTCAGCTTTACAGCTGACATCAGGGAAAGGGGAGGGAGGGGGAACTTTAGCTGCAAATATCTCTCAAACCATAAAGGTTTTAGAGATGGGACTTTCTCCAGATACGTAAATTTTTTTTTTTTTAATCTACAATATTGCATCAACTTAAATACAGGCATTACTAACCCTTTAATAAAAAATAACAGTAAGAGAAACTCTTGACTGTGCATGAAGATAAACGGATTGAAGGCCTACACTTTTATGGAGATCCATCACAGATCAGTGAGGAGGTGAATAGGCTCGCTGTCACACAACAATGCACTGTTACACAGACTCACAGAAGTGGGTCCTGGAGTCTGTGTATGAATGCACAGGTCTATGTGTATGAGCACAATGGATGGCAATAACAGAGTAGGGAGCCAACTGGAGCAGCTCTGTACACTGACAGGATTTTCTGGGCGTCACTCTTCAGAACATGAAGTAGGAGTACTGGTGCTGTTGACATCACCCCAACTTAGTCACTTTAAAAGGCTGCCACCACCCATAAATGAAGGGCAGGGGAACAAATAATAAATGACATAGGTAAGCTAAATCTTGTCTCCCCATCAAATTACATTACTTTTGTGGTCGCACTCTTACAGTTACTCAGACAAGTACAGTATGACTGGCCAGAATGAAGAGCAACATGGTGGCTACTCCATTACAGGGAGCACGAGGGAAGTGAAACTTAATTACTGTACTGTAGAGAATTCACATTTAACCCTATGACTGCCAGTGGTATGCAATGCACTGCTTTGTAGTATGGTGCATGCCCCTCTGACACTCAAAGAGTTAATGGAGTGAAAAATAGCAGCAATGTCCTCGCTTACACACACACATTGTCACAAACACAGATCAAAATACAAACACATCACACTTTCTCAAAATAATTCATCATAATGCAGTCTCCAGTGTAATGACGGGCAATGCCTTCCCACTTTGCTAGTAATCCCATAAAATCTTACTCGTGACTATGATAATATAAAAGTGCCCAGTGTTTGTATACAAATACATACATGTAATGCAAACAGCAGCATGGACTGTTCCTTGCAATGCATTCAAGTAAATGCATTTTTCACCAGGTGGTGCTGTTCGATAATCTATGATTCAAGCTCTGCTATACCATGCATTATGAAAAGAAAATTACTTTTCGGAAACCAGTTGGCACGGTTAAATGTTTGAATTATAAAAACAGAAATTTTTGGGCTATAACATTTTAATGAGAAGCTACACAGCAGTGGAAGAATCCTTGCAGTGTTTAGCAGGAAAAGCAATAGAACATCTTTTTAATTTAAAAAAAAAAAAAAAAAAAAAATTTTATATATATATATATATATATATATATATATATATATATATATATATATATTATATATATAGTTATTGCTCCTTTAATTGGCATCTATCATAACGATCGTAACAGTCTACCGTGTATTGGAATGGATGGCTTCTAAAAAAGTAGTAACTTTTAATATTAACTTTATTTTCTAACACACACCTGCAAATGCTGCAGGTTGAGAGATGCAAGTTTGAAACCTTTCGCTGATGTAAATACCTTCTGCTGTGAAAGGGATGACCAGGAGCACAGCACAGGGCGGAGCACCATGATGTGATACAGCCAGGGCAGCATGAGACCTCCAGGGCAGCACGGAGCGCAATACAATGACATTGTAACATTATTACAGTCTGCTCCGAGGCAGCATGGAGCGCAGCACATGGCAGAGCATGGAGCAGCATGATGTGATACAGCAAGGGCAGCATGCACCCTTTTCCTATTCGAGTTGAGAATCTTGCTCTGTCATGCAGTGAGAGATTCTCATGTTGACATTTTTAGTATGGCAACCGTTGACTGACTACTGGCAACACTAACAGGTACTCACACAAGGGAGACATTTCCCCATTTGTGACTCCTTTCATATGATTATATATTATATATAAAGATACGCACCTATGCAAGTCCCTTTTGATGAACAAATGAAGAGTCGAGTATTTGTTTAGATTTGGTTTGCCTTTATAGTTAGATTACCTTGACTTTTTCATTATTGTGCTGATCAGTAGCAAACAGCTACTTGTGCTACATACCCAATGACAATTCATACAGAAGAGACAGTTGACCATTTATATAAAAGTCATACAAGTCAACATTTCTCACCCAGCAGTCTTCATTTGACACCAGAGCAACAATGCATCTTTAGCAGACTTCTTTTCTTTGTTATCTTCTGTCTCCACACTAATATCTTGGATCTGGAAAACATGTCAGTTGGATTACAAAAGGAGTAGTTCTTCATCAGATGTGCCATATATTTTCCTTTATTAATTCCAAATATCAGGAACACTGCACCATACTAACTACAAATCATTTCACAGAGGAGGACACAGTTAATTTCCTATAAATATAATTTTCTGATAATCACAACTTTCAGATACATGTTGCCAAAACATAAAAATTAAAAAAGGACCTTATATTGTTAAATATACTGTGTCAACGTGAACATCAGTAAAACTGCTAATAATTTTTTGGTGCAGAAGACCCAAAGTTTTGTTTTAACACTTTAGGTGCTAGGTACATCTCCATGTTCCATGTACCAGGCCCTATTGTTGGATTATCAGTGTTTAACATTCTAGTGATATTAATGCAACAGTCTAAGCCACTGGTTACAGAGTTTGTCTTCAGGTACCACTCAGGAAAATGGTTGAGGATGTTTATGCTCGAGTACAGGAAAGCAAATCAAAATGACTGAATCAATTATTAATATAGCAGTAGTAAATCAGAGAAATGTCTACACTCTGGTTTGTTAGATTTGGGAACTTATGTTCATTCCATAATTTACACTAATCTTGTAAAATATTACACTTGCAATCTGTGTAACACTCACATTTACCCTTTAAAGGGATAGTAATACTTCGTTTTAACTTAATTTTATTTTGTAGGCATTAAAAAAACATGAAGAATGATATAAGTCTTATTTCTCAAACCTTTATGGTTTAAGAGATATTCACAAGCAAAGTGTCCCCCTCCAGCCCCTTTTACTGATGTAACACTTCTCAGCCAAGGCAGAAGGGAGCTGCCCAGGTAGGAAAAACCTGATAAGCTTGTCAAGGGGGGCAGGGATTTCATTGTTTTCATAGGAATAAGAGTGTCCCCTTCTGTTATCTGTCCAGTCTATGGACTGCATTCCACATCTGAGAAGAGATTGTTTACAGTAGGTAAAAGGGGCGGGAAACTTTGCTTGTGAATATCTCATAAACCATAAAGGTTTGAGAGATAAGACTTATATCATTCTTCATGTTTTTTTAATGCCTACAAAATAAAATAAAGTTAAAACGAAGTATTACTATCCCTTTAAGGACCAGAAAGGTATAAAAAAATTGCTTCACAATGAGTTGTACATCCCTTTGGTCCATAAAGATTTAAAATATATAAGATGCCTCAGTTTTCGTTTAGATTTCCTGCAGATATTTTGCAGAGTCATTAATGTTTTTTACCCAGTTGGGGCTTAAAGGGAATGTATCACCCCCAAAAAATTTTACTATACATTTTGTTAATAAAGCTGTGTTGTTTTTTTTTTCTAAAAGTAAGTACTTTTAAAGCTATCCTATCTTCAAGTATAATGCAGCACGCTGAATCACCAAGAAAGCTCTTGCTCACTGCCTAATTCTCCTCCCACCTCCCTCCCAGCTGCCCCAGGGAGTGCATTCACGCTTCCCTTCAGTGTGGTGTGAACAGCTTCTATCATTATATCAAGCTCTGGTTAGCATTATACTGAGGTTGCCAACTATGTTACATTCACCTAATTTAAGTAAATTTAGTCTGAAAGCCTTACTGTAGTGGGGATATTATGGTTTTGTCTTGTGTTTAGAATTTAACACATTCAGCTAGAAATAAACCCCAAGTCAACAAAGCATTTATATAAACAAGGCTTTTAAGTCGGCTAAAAGGAAAAAAAAAAATCTAACAGATGTATTGCATTTAAACAACTCCTCACTTTGTAAAATCCATTGTATACGACTGAATGCTTTGCCAACATAATTAAAAAATATTTAGCCAATTCACAGATTCTACTGGCAGCTGTTCATTCTATGCCTATAGTAATAAAGTTGTGCCCATCTTGGCATGGTCAGATGTGGATAACTAGGTGACTGGTGACAGCTGAAAGAACAGTTGAATGCAGGGACCATTAACTCTTGAAGAAAGTTTCAGTTAAAGGGATAGTAATACTTAAAATGTAAAAAAAAATATGTTGTAGGGTTTATCCCCCTGAGTTAAACAAGGGTACCCCACTGCTGAAAGGTGTTTCATTCAAAAGTTATTAATTTTCAAAGTTGAATTTTTTAGGTGCAATATCACAGTGGCCTGAAATTGTACAGTGGCGCTGTTGCTACACAATCCTATGGATAGCTCTGGTCAGTTGACCATAAATCTCCATAGGATGGTGTAGCAACAGCGCCACTGTACAATTTCAGGCCACTGTGATATTGCACCTAAAAAATTCAACTTTGAAAATTAATAACTTTTGAATGAAACACCTTTCAGCAGTGGGAGTACCCTTGTTTTACTCAGGGGGATAAACCCTACAACATATTTTTTTTTACATTTTAAGTATTACTATCCCTTTAAGTTTTCTGATGGAAGGCATTATGTATTCCCATTATAATCCAGTCAGATTTTCAGGATTTATATTTCTATTAACACCCTTGTTAGGCCCTGACCAAGAGTAACTTCTAGTTTGTGAAATGAGGGTGCCCTAAACAGAATTACGCATATGAGGGATCGTTGTTATTGTCAGATCCTCTTCACAATGTGAAAACCCCTGAAGAGTCTGTAACATACAATGTTCCCTTGGGAGTCGACTTCATCACACTTAAGAGTGGATGCCAGAGAAGTGTCCAGAAATTAGGAGAATAGAGATTGTTACAGTTGTTGCCTGAATATTCATTACAGCTTATTATATTGTTAGTACACACATGGGTCTTTTTCATTTGGCCAAATCAGAGCAAAAATACTGTATTTTGTTGGGAAGTCAACATTTCAGTGCCCACCAGCACCTTTATCATTTGTTTTTGGACACTGAAATGTTGACTTCACAATAAACATGCCATTTTTGCTCTGATTTTACCAACTGAAAAAGTCCATTGTGTTTACAGTTTATTTTGTTATAGACACACACACACACACATTATATTATATATATCCTTGTACTGTCATATGATTTGGGCAATGGGTAAAGATTCTGGGAGAGATTACAGCTAGATTTACACCCATTTCGGGTGAGGGTACCCCAAACTAACACACCAGCTTTCTCACTATACTATCTCATAGGCTCAGGACCTAACTGACAATATTAGAATGCATCACAATAGTTGATTAATTATATATTTACTGGGTCATGTTATTCATATTTAAGTCTATGACAATAGCTCAAGTGTGCAAGTAGTCAACAAGAGCAAAAAAGGTCTGCAAGTAAGTACCTGGAACCTTAGGATTATAGTCCAGATCAATCCTAGGGTCAGTCTGTGATTCCCGTCCACAATATCATGTGATCCCATATTCTCCAGGTGAACCTTCTGTTCCTTCAAAAACTGTAGTGCTTTATCTACATTTTCTAGGCAGTGTATACGCATGCGACCTTTTGTGGGCTTGGGCTGTAAAATAATTGCAATGATTCAACTGCATTAGTAAGCATACATAACATTCGGGAGCAAAGTAACAAAAAATAATAGTAACTTTCAATAATTCCTTTACATGGGTCAACAAGTAACTGTTTCTCTTCCAAGTGTTTTACTCACCAGCTGCTCCCCAGACAGCACTTCCAATAGTCTTATCAGCATGCGTCCATCTCGTAGATCATTGTAGAGATCAGAAATCCTACAAGTGACTCTTGCCAAGTGAGAATTGACCCATTTTGTAAATGTTTTCTTCTGCACTGCTTCTCTCTCATCTATAGTGTAGTGAAAATGGATATTTAAAATACATGTCATCATATGGCTATTTGTGCTATAGTTAATACAAATATAGCTATTGAACATGTAATATAATAATACATTTAGAAAGACAGAACGAAATAGCCATTTAACTAGGAAAAAAAGTTGAATAACAACTATTATTTCATGCAATACAAATAAAAACTTCTCTGCCGCAGCAGGGGACCACACCAGCACAGGAAGTCACCCTTCTCCCCTTTTTTTGCTGGCACCTTATTTTGCTTCTCTGAGCCCCACGTACTTACCTTACCCTCCTCAGAGTTCCTCTAATGTTCCGCACACCATAACCCTCTGAGGGCCAGGGGCCTATTTTTTAGACCCTGTAGGCCACACATTTTCTGCAGGTTTGCTCTCCATCTGTTTATGCATGATTCCTGTGGGTAAATTTCTAGTTGCATATGGAAAACTATATATTATTTTTTTTCAGACCAATTGTGCTTTTTGAATGGTGCCTCAGTTTTGCATCATGCAACAAGCTATGATGTCATAATTACAAAAAAAGAATAAACTTCTTTGGCTAAATTACACACTATATAGTAAACACATTTATGGTGACTGTTAAAGTTTCAGGTCATTTAAACAAAAAACAAAATCACCTAAGTACAAAAATAACATGTATGTATAGTTTTTTTTTTTTTTTTTAACCAACATGCATGGACTACACAGACCCCTAATTACCAGGAGCACAAAATGGTATTTTCAGCTTTATGAAATAAATTGCATATTCCAGCGATTACATGGTAAACACTATTTGGGCAAAAATTAATGTTTAAAGAGTGTCCTGCACCCTATGGTTATCTGCTCTGTACTGCAGTCTGTCACTCTGCCTTTGCTCCCCCCTCCCTCTATCCAGCCTCCTCCCACTTTCTGTCTGTAAACTGGAGCAATCTCACTGGCTAGATATTGATCTCTGCCAAGGAGATTGCTCCAGCTTACAGATAGAAAGCCTCCATCATCGGTGGAGACTGGATAGAGGGAGGGGAGCAGAGGCACAGTGACAGACTGCAATACAGCGCAGGTAACCACAGTCTGCCTGGAAGCAGGGTGCAGGACACTCTTTAAACATTAAAAAAACAAAAAAAACAACAACAAAAAAAAACAAATTAATACAGTTTTAAACATATTTGCTAAATAATCTAACTAATAAGACTAACTTGTAGAGGGGTGATAGATCCCCTTTAAGCCTTTCAGTGCCAGAGGGACACGCAACACACTGCACCTCTTTCTGGCCAACTCCTTAACACCTTGAGTGGCTGCATGTTCCCCCCCAGTGTGGCCAGGGCCTCCTTTCAAAATCACACCCCTCACCCGTTCCTCCAAAACTGCCAGTCTGAAGGAGACATCAATGTCTCCTCCTTACTGATGCTCCTGGATGTGTTTGTCTCATTATGTAATGACTAGTTTTAAAGCCCGTGTACACGGGCCAACACTGGTGGCACTGCGGTCATGTGCAGTATTGACTGCCCGAACGCGCTGAGGCCGATACAGAGAGGGGAGCTCCGAATTCAGACCGGAGACCTCTCTGCACACCTTCCTAGGACCACTTGGTCCCAGGAAGGTGAGCAGAGAGGACTCTGGTCTGAATTTGGAGTGCCCCGCTCTTTATCAGCCACGGCGTGGGCAGTTTGTACTGAGCATGACTGCAGCGCACACAGACATCTCTACTGCTCATGACGGCTTCTGACAAACATCCTTAGCAAATTGTAATCCAGGATGCTTTCTCTTAGATATTATAAAAAAAAAAAAAAAAAAAAAAAAAAAGTGTATGTATTATGTATATTAACATTCAATTAAACGTATCACTTTACACATTTTATTTCCAGCCTGATTCCAAAGCACACCGATAACCTATGTCTATCAGTGGGCTGTGGAACCAGCAAGCGGTGGGGGGTATTAGAGCGAGTGGAGGGGAGGGGAACTGGAGGCAGTTAGCATGCATGCCATAGAGGCATCCAAAGCAATGCAATGACTCCCCTAAGGCACACGGAGTTCATTTTTTTTTTTTTTCAGACCTTGTTACATTAAGGGGTATCAGGACCCCTCCTAAAAAGAAATAATAATAATAATAATAATAAAATAAATAACCCAGTGTGTTCCACAGGGGGTTCATTGCATTGTATATTCAAAGCTTGAGCAAAAGCTAGACCTGAGCGTGAGCAAGTGGAAATACTTTATCCGCAGTGTTGCAAAACTAGCTGGTGTTGAATGGACATATTATGTATCTAACAGGTATTGATAATCATTTTCTGTAGCAAATACATCAATTAGCTACTCATCGCTCCGAGACATCCACACTGTCAGTTCTACTTCAGTTGGTACTATAAGTAATATGCCGATACAATACAGATGGTTGGAAACATAGCGAGTAGAGAGGGCAATTTCAAATACTAGGTCTCAACAGAAATGCCACTGTACGTCAAAAGACAGCGAGAGAGTGAGAGCACAGGCAAGGGGAGGGGGAGAGCGCGCACCAGCAGGCAAGGGGAGAGGGAGAGCGTGCCAGCAGGATAGGGGAGGGGGATAGTGCGCCAGCAGGCAAGCAGAGGGGGGTCCAGGGGAGGGGGACAGCGAGCGTGCAGGCAAGGGGAGGGGGACAGAGAGCGTGCAGGCAAGGAGAGGGGGAGCAGGAGCGAGCGAGCAGGCAAGGAGAGGGGGAGCAGGAGCGAGCGAGCAGGCAAGGAGAGGGGGAGCAGGAGCGAGCGAGCAGGCAAGGAGAGGGGGAGCAGGAGCGAGCGAGCGGGCAAGGAGAGGGGGAGCAGGAGCGAGCGAGCGGGCAAGGAGAGGGGGAGCAGGAGCGAGCGAGCGAGCGGGCAAGGAGAGGGGGAGAGGGAGCGAGCAGGCAAGGAGAGGGAGAGGGGGAGAGGGAGCGAGCAGGCAAGGAGAGGGGGAAAGAGGGCGAGAGCAGGCAAAGGGAAAGAGGGCGAGAGCAGGCAAAGGGAAAGAGGGAGAGCACGCAAGGGGAGTGGGAGAGGACTAAAGGGGAGAGCGTGAGCACTAAAGGGGAGCAAGGGGAGAACATGAGCTTGCAAGTGGAGAGAGAGCGCTATAGAGAAAGTGCATGCAAGGGAAAAAGAGTGCAAGGGGAAAGAAAGAGCTTGCAAGGGAGAAAGACAGCAGACAGCATGCAAGGTGAGAGAAAGAGAAAGAGCATGCAAGGGAAGAAACTATGGGAAAGTATGCATGGAGTTAGCAATACATTTGCTTTTCAATGTGTTGCTCACCCATCTGGCACTCAATGGGTTAACAGTGGTTTTTCCTCTAGGTTAATGGAATGAAGCCCACAGAGAAAAAAATAAAACTCTAGAGCGAGACAAACAATATGTGGCAAGCGATTTCTCCTACATCAACATCAGCTCACATTCCAAACTTTGTTGTGTGAAAACATGAGAGAATTGGTGTCACCTTGGAACACAGAAGTCAAAATCATCTTCCCCCTCAAATTAAAAGAATCAAAAGGCAAGCAATCACAGGACTGCAAAAATATTAAAAAAGTACTTTATTCATCAACGTTTTGGTCCTGTAAGGCCCTTTATCAAGATTAAAATTGTACTTACCCATTACCTACATTTATATCAGACAAGTATGCGAGTCCGTGAATACATGAAAAACATGAACGTGTTCAACAAAAATGGACAATAAAAATCTGCCATGCCTGATGTCATGCAGTGTTAGATCAAAAAGGATAGCAATGTCCTAGATGGCTAAAAAGTAGTATTGTACATGAATTAAAAAGAAATCGATCGGTGAAAGTTCTCTCTCAAATCTTTATGGTTTGAGAGATATCACATTTTAAGGTTCTCCTCACCCTCCCTTTTCACTGACATCAGCTGTAAGCGGACATCAGGAAATCCTGGTCTGGGGAAAGGCTCTTCAGCAGAGCGGATATAACAAAATCAAAAAAGAAATACTTTATTGGAACAGTCTACAAAGTGTACTTGGAAAACAGGCACAATTTGCAGACCGTTCCAATGAAATATATCTTCTTTTTAGATTTCGGTATCTCGGCTCTGCTGAAGAGCCGCCTCGAGTTGGCCGACTAGAATCTAGACTCGAAATGGGATTACATATATTCCAAAATGTTACCAGCCATCGGTGAAATGTTATGAGCCCTGGCTCCCAGGCTCCTTGCATTTTTCCACCCCTGCATATAAGAGGATTTTAGTCTTACCTGTTAAATCCTTTTCTCGTAGTCCATACAGGTTACTGGTAACTCTGGGTAGGCGATTCACCCCTTTAAGTAGGCAGGAACAATTCTTGGCTGCAGCTAGCCAACCAGCTCCAGAAAGATTTGAAACACTAATCATGACTAGATATTAGAAGGGAAAGAAGACTCCTGAGAGCATGACCCCGAAGGACCCCCACGGTCTGCCACAGGACAGCCAAGCATGGTCCCTTGACAGGGTGGGAAACCAGTAACCTGTATGGACTAAGAGAAAAGGATTTAACAGGTAAGTCTAAAATCCTCTTTTCTCTGTCGTCCAATACAGGTGTCATGGTTTGTTAAGATGCTCAGACAAAAGATTTAGGTAGAAGCATAACTTTATTGAAAAGTTAAGGTAATCCCCATAGGGTTCACATACATACACATACAATATAATAGCAATAGAGAAATAGAACAGGTTCTACCGGCCTTGCCAGTAATACTGAGCAAGGCAACCCAAGCGGCTATAAGGGATAGCAATAGCAAGCTCTACCGGCCTTGCCAATACCGGGTAAGGCAACCGTGAGATGGAATATACCGGTTCTACCGGTCTTACCAATACTGGGCAAGGCAGCCTTGGAAAATGCTGTGGGTAGGCTCTACCGGCCCTGCCAATACCTGGTAAGGCAACCGTGAGATGGAATGTACCGGTTCTACCGGCCTCACCAATACCGGGCAGGACAGCCCCAAAGGAGGAGACCAACAGTTGCCAATGGTTGTCAAGAGACAATGACAGGGACTCGAACCAACAGCACTAGACTGTAGTATGGAGCAAACCAGCATCCGCACGCTGGAACTAACAGTTAGTAATTCCCCAGGTAAATGGAGTAAACCAGCGTCCGCACGCTGGGACCAACAGTATAATACGCCACCAGGTTTAATGGAGTTAACCAGCGTCCGCACGCTGGGACCAACTGTATAATATGCCACCAGGTTAATGGAGTTAACCAGCGTCCGCACGCTGGGACCTACAGTATAATATGCCACCAGGTTTAATGGAGTTAACCAGCATCCGCACACTGGAACCAACAGTATAATGTGCCACCAGGTTTAATGGAGTTAACCAGCATCCGCACACAGGAGCGACACAGTGAGAATATCGCCGGAGCGATGGAGAGCCATGTCGCCAAGCGACTACCGGATGGGAATACGGAGACCAAGTGAAGGTGAAGCACAGTGAGCACCGCTGAACAGACGGCAACTGGAACTAAGCCAGACGGAACAACAGGAGAATCAGCCGTCACGGAGGAGTCCAACCGGAGTGGCAAGCAGACTGGAACAGGAACAGGTGGAATCAGGAACACTGGAACTCAAGACTCTGTAGCTCTAGACTCTGGAAAGCTGGAACAGGCCCAAACAGCAAGACAGACTGGAACACAGGACTCTGTAGCTCTGAACTCTGGAACACTGGAACAGGCCCAAACAGCATGACAGGAAGAACAAAAAGGTACTGTCAGAGACATCACGAAAGGGCAACCAAAGGGTGCCTGAGCTGAGTATAAATAGGCAATCAGAGGCGGGCAGACAATAGGCAGCCAATGGCAGCCCCCTGCAGGTGATAGACAGATATAGCACCAATCACGGGGATGACCAACCATTGAGTTTCCCAGAGGCGGGAATTAAGGCAAGGACCAGACGCAAGGCCCCCAAAGTCACCAGTGCAGATATGAACCATCAGATCAGAGATAGCCCAACAAACAATGTCAATGGACACTGAACAGGTGTAACAACACCCCATGAAACTGTTACACAGCACACTAAACTAGAGCCAACAGGGCTCAAAAGTGAAGGAAGCACCAAAGAAAGAATCGAAGAAGATCCTAGACAGGCAAGACTGCCTCCAGGATCTTCCTCCCAAAGCTGGCTTCAGCCGATGCCAGCACATCAACACGGTAGTGCTTCGAAAAGGTGTGCACAGACGACCAAGTGGCCACCTTGCACAACTGATCAGCAGAGGCCTGATTCTTGTAAGCCCAAGAGGCCCCAACAGATATTGTAGAATGAGCCGTGACCCTGAAAGGGGCAGGTTTCCTCCTTAGCTCATAAGCCTTACAAATAGTAGACTTGATCCAAGAAGCAATAGTCACTATAGATGCAGGTCTTCCTGCCCTAGGACCCTAAGGAATGACGAACAGTGCGTCCGATTTCCTGATAAACTCAGTGCGATGTATATAAAACTTGAGACAATGCACCACGTCTAATAAGTGGAGATCCCTCTCCTTGTCAGAGGTAGGGTCTAGGCAGAAAGAGGGCACCACAATCTCCTGATTGATGTGGAACTCAGAGACCACCTTCGGGAGAAAATCCCGAGAAGTGTGAAGCACTGCCTTGTCCTTGTAAAACACCAAATAGGGTGGTTTACAGGACAGAGCATGCAACTCCACAACACAACGGACATACACAATCGCCAGGAGAAAAGCCATTTTCCACGTCAAGAGGCGTAGAGGAATAGTAGCCAAATACTCAAATGGGGGGGGCGTTGAAGAACTCCCAAAACCAAGTTAAGATCTCACTGAGGAGCAGGAATCTTAAAGGCAGGACAAGCATGAGCAATGCCCTGGAAGAAAACCTTATCATCAGGAAGGATGGCAATGCGAAACTCTGAAGGAAAACAGAAAACGCAAAAGTCTGAACCTTAAGGGAACTCAAACTGAAGCCCTTAGCCACACCGTCCTGAAAGAAGGCTAGTACCGTAGGCAGATCGAAATCCTGAGACAGGTACTTGTCAGCACACCAAGACAGAAAGGTCGACCAGACATGATGGTAGATCTTGGAAGAAACAGGTTTTCGGGCACTGAGCATAGTAGTCACCACACCAGAAGAGAACCCTTTCTTCTTCAATAATGAGGATTCAATTTCCAAGCCATCAAAGCTTGCCAATGAACATCCTCCTTCCACAGGTAACCCTGTAGAAGAAGGCCCGGATGGTATGGGAGCTGCCACTGACAGATCCAAAAGCTCCGGAAACCAAGACTGACAAGGCCAGTACGGAAATCAGAATGACTGGACAATGCTCCAATCGTAATTTCCGTAACACCCTGTGTAACATTGGGAGGGGAGGAAAGATGTAGGCCAGAGGGAATAGCCAAGGAATGGACATCGCACCCACTGCTTCCACCGAGAGGAGAACCTAGGGAACCTTCCTGTTGTGTCCTGTCTCCATCAGGTCGATGTAAGGAGGACCCCATTTCTGAACAATGAGGTTGAACACCTCTGGGTGTAGCTCCCACTCTCTGCTGACAACTGTGTGTCGACTAAGGAAGTCCGCCGTAACGTTGTCTTCGAAAGGAATGTGCACTGCGGATATAGCAGGAACGTGTTCTTCTGCCCACGACAAAATAACCTTGACCTCTAACCAAGCAGTGATACTTCTTGTTCCGCCTTGCTTGTTGATGTAAGCCACTGCCGTGGCGTTGTCGGACTCTACTCGGACCAGACAGTCTTCCAACTGCGATGTCCAATGTCGAAGGGCATGAAATAATCGCCCAAAGCTCCAATATGTTGATCGGAAGGAGGGACTCCTCCGGAGACCACCGACCCTGAGCACTCAGTCGACCCAGGACTGCTCCCCAGCCGTAGAGGCTGGCATCTGTCATCACCTTGGTCCAGAAGGGTACCAGGAAGGACTTGCCCTTCAGCAGGTTGGAAAGGTCAAGCAACCATGACAGACTCAGTTCCACATGAAAAGGAAGAGAAACTGACATTTTCAGAAGATCCGGTTGACCCTTGCACACCTGGATCACAAACCTCTGGAGCTCTCTGGTGTGCACCATGGCAAACGGAACCGCCTCTATGGTGGAGATGAATTTTCCCACTAGAAAGGATAGCTTCTGGACTGGAACTGGATCCTGAGCCAGAACCACAGAAACCCTGTGGGCAATCTGGTGAGCCACCTCGTCTATGAGGGACACAATGCCCTTCTGAGTGTCGAAAAGAAGGCGCAGGAAGACCAGAAGCTGAGATGGGATAAGATCTGACTTGTCCAAGCTAATGATCCACCCGTGACGGGAGAGAGCATGAATGCATTGCTGAACCTGCTGATGAAGAAGTTCTGCAGAGGGGACTTTCAGAAGCAAGTCATCCATGTATGGGGTAACACTGATGCTGTTCCGTGGAGGACGGATATCAAGGCACCCAGGACATGGTTGAAGACCTGAGGAGCTGTTGTCAGACCAAATGGAAGAGTTGAGAACTGAAAATGTCCCCTGTCACAGGCAAACTGGAGGTACTGCCGGCTCTCTAAATGAATGGCAAATGTGTAAGTATGCGTTCTGAAGATCCAGAGAAGCAAGGAATTCCCCTGGGGACATGGTAGCAATCACTGTCCGTAGAGACTCCTGGTGATAATGAGCTCGGGTCAAAAAGGAATGGAAATTCTTCAAGTCCAAAATGGGTCGACGACCTCCATCCTTCTTGGAGACCACAAAGAGCTTTGAGTAAAACCCATACCCCTGTCCTGAACTGGCACCGGCTCTTGAACATCCTTATCCAGAAGAGCCTGAACAGCGCTGTTGAACAGGCTGCTTTCTCCGCACCCTGGGGAGTGTGAGAAGGACGAAAACGAGAGGGAGGAAGAGAGATGAAAGAGATCCTGTACCCTTCCCTCACCACCTAATAAAACTCATGGGTCCACCACTGAATCCTCCCAAATGCTGTGCTAGTGTCGCAGATGACCACCCACAGCAGACCCGGGTTCGGCGAGTCATGCCGAAGGAGGCTTATAAGGCTTGGGCTTGGAGGAGACCTTGGGCTTCCATTGTTGTTTGGGTTTGGAGGAGGTACGCGGAGCTGAGGGAACTGTCTGGTTCACCAGACATGTCTCATTCTGAAAGGAACTAAAATACTGATTACGTTTAAGCGGCAATTTCTTCCTGGGAACCAAGGGTAGAAGTGTACTCTTACCCCCTGTGGCCTCACCGATCAGATCCTTAAGGTCTGGCCCAAACAAGGAGGTACCCTGAAAGCCAAAGAGCTCGTCTGGCCACCACAGCCATGGTGGCAACCCTAGCCACCAAACAGATGGCTTCAAATAAGGCAGCAGAAACATAGTGCTGTGCCTTAGAAATGTTGGCAAGAAGGCGCAACTTATCTGAGATAGGCACACGCGGACAGACAGCCCGGGTGAGCTGTTCAGTCCAGACAGCAATGGCCCAGTTCACCCATGCTGCTGCGAATGCCAGACGCATGGCAGAACCAGCAGTGGCAAAAATGGACTTGATGGAGACCTCAAGTTTCTTGTCAGTCCAGTCCTTCAAAGCAGAGGCATCAGAGATTGGTAAGGCAGTAGACTTAGATTGCCTGGAAACAGGAGCATCCACTTTGGGAGGATGAACCCACTGAGTAAGTGCAGCTTCAGAAAAAGGATAAAGCTTGGCAAATTTCATGGACACAGAGGGTTTCTTGTCCAGGGATTTCCACTCCTCGGACACAAGGCAGTCAAGAGTGGGGTTAGGGGGAAGTAAGGGGCTTTTTAGGCTCCTGGAACACATCACAGGGATCAGAAGGAACCGCCTGAACTAAGGGAATGTTAAGAGTAGTTAAGACAGCTCTGATCAGGCCCTTAGTCGTGGGTTCAGGATCAGACTCAAAAGGGTCCCCAAAAAATGAGAAGCCCAACACAGAACATTCCTCAACATCTGAATCCACCAGCAATTCCTCCTCAGTAGAATCTGACACGTCAAGTACTCCCTGAGGTTTGGGCAGGGAAGATTTGACAGAGGAGGGGGCCTGCCAAGACTGAAAGGCCCCTGTAACTGGGATGGAAAGATTTGCAATGTGGACCTAAGGTCCCTAGTAGTAGCCTTGAACTCTTGCACCCAAACTGGCTCTAATGCATGACTGGAGGTCCCTGGAATGCTGTCAGGGACATCAGAACACGCTGGGCATAAATGACCTGAGAATTCTCTAGGTAGCCCTGAGTGACAGGAAGAGCAATGTGCAATGGGGGGGATACAGAGACCCCAGCCTCCTTAGTCTTAGGTCTCACCCCAAGCTCCAGCAGTATAGACATTCTCACAGTGTCAGATAACCTTACTGTATAATAAATCACCCAATTACAGTGTGTAGGATTAAAGTTTCACCCCAGAAATCGCTAAAGTAAATTTATCTGGCAGGTGAAGGGTTAATCAGCAGAGGAGTGAAGAGTCCAAGCCCTGAGTAGGATACTTGTTCTGGAAAGATCAGAAAATGGATGCCGGGGCGGGAGCCAATCAGAAATGATCACGAGAAGCAAGAGCTCATGGGAAATGTAGTTTTACCATAAAAGTACCCCAAACAGTGCCTGAAGCCCCCTGGGCTCCTCCAACACACTAGAAACATGAACCAGATGATAGAGTAAGGGCAGACAAGTAAGTAAAATGAGCCATCTCTGAAGTCGCTAGGTTAAACGGTTGCAGAGGTATGTCCCAAACAGTACAGGATCAGCCGCGCACTTAAGGACCAGGGACCTTTTTTTTTTTTTTGCAGAAACGGATTCCTGAACAACGTGCAGCCGTGCGGGGAGCCTGGAATTCCATGACGTCCAGGACCGTCATGGGTCCTTAACCCTTTGAGTGCCAGAGGGGTACGCAAAAAGTTTTCTTTTTTATTAACGCGATTGCTGCTATGCTGGAGAGCCGCCTGAAAGTCGTACGACTTGCTTCCCTGCAGTAAGCTAGAACGCTGACTACAGAGAAGGGGGAGGGAGAGGGCAACTTTAGGAGCGATCATCTCTCAAACCATAAAGGTTTGAGAGATGAAACTGGGGGAAATACATGTATTTTTAAAAGGACTTTACTATAGGGATTAGTAATACTTAAGTATTACTATCCCTTTAAAGAGGTATTCATACTTGGTACTGTATCCCAACTACAGTACTTGTAACATTTAAAATGCTAATGCAGCATGTTCAGTGATATTTCATATGCTAATTAAGCACTGTGCTGCATCAGGAGATTTTTACTTTTTCCAGAATTTAAAGGGGCTACTTTATATAGGGAAGGTAGGTGATCCTTTCTTGTAAAGGTTCTTGTGTTCATACTGTAGTCAGGAGTCAACAAATTATTAATGGCAGGCAATAGGTGCATGAAAAACTCCTGTTTCAACTATCCATCACAAATATGGGCATACAACAACACATCACCTCACCTGCTGGTGGATATCCCAAAAAGCTTTAGCAAACATGTCTCCCAAATCAGTATATGTATGTCTGAGTTTGTCTTTAAATTTGGCAACCTGCATGATTATATCAATAAAGAGCTGAAATTAGATACATCTGCTACAACAAGCAAGTAGGGTATAAACGTACTACACAAAAGCAATGTGAACTGGCACAGACAGTGCTAATACCTATATGTGCACATTTAAACTGGGTATAGAGATCAATGAGCAAACACCGCTAACCACCTACTGTCATGGCCTTGTAGATTCATGTACACAGAAATCATTTTCACCTTTGATATACTCTAAATAGGGAATGGTTTAACAAATAGTTGTTTGGTTTACCCCTTTTGTAGCCATGAAAAGCCAGTATAGATAAGGGCACTGAAGAAAGTATTGTGTATGAAATCTAGCTAGAAAAAGGACTTCAGACATATTCAAAAATGTAGTGCCAGAAAATATCCAATGGATTAATTACAAAGTTGCAGAAGTGTGAGAGTAAGCTCTGCAAAAGTTATGTTTCTCTTTGAAACCTAAATAAATAAAGTCTGACATGCATTCAACTTAAAGAGATATTAATAATTAGTTTTATCTTATTTTGTAGGCATTAAAAAAACATTTAGAACGATATCTCTCAAATCTTTATGGTTTGAGATATATTCACAAGTAAAGTTTCCCCTCACTGACCAAAACAGTCAAGTCTGCCATCTAGCGATCAGATTTGGAATCCAGTCCGTGGACTGGCCGTGGCTCTACAGCAGAGCCGAGATTGTGAGATATAAGAAGAACTACCTCATTCTAATGGTCTACACTTTTTAGACCCTTCCAATGAAATAGAGCCAGCGGTTGATCTGCGGACCAGATTCCAAATCTGACAACTAGATAGCAGACTTGACCGTTTCGTCAGTGAGGGGAAACTTTGCTTGTGAATATCTCCTCAAACCATAAAGGTTTGAGAGATAAGACTTATATCGTTCTTCATGTTTTTTTTAATGCCTACAAAATAAAATAAAGATAAAACTAAGTATTACTATCCCTTTAAAAGAAAGGCAAAAAATTTAAAAATATATACAAAAAAACCTGTGGAGACAGATCTCAATGTAGTACATAACCTCCTGCACACTTTTTCAAGGATTAAACAGGTCTCTGACAGTGTACTCTTGTTCTAGGGACTGACTGACCTGTAATTTCACATAGCCCTGCAGCCAAAATACATTGCATCAGCCACCTTATTTTCAAACCAGAAATACTGGTTCTGAGAAATAGCACGTCTTGTTTCACACAGGGAGTGGCATGAAAGGGTGGATTGAGATATACTGCATCTGAAAACTTGTTAGGTAACAAAGCTGGATGCAGCAGCGAGGAAAATTAATGCATGTGGCATAAAAATAATGACAGTTATGACATCACATCAGATCTTTTGGCTCCACCCCTTAAACTCAAAGCTTAACACTTTGAGTGTCACAATGATACACAATTAATTATTTGTGATGCAATGGGTACCCCTCTGGCATTCAAAGGGTTAAGAACACCCACAAAAAAGAATATGGAAAAGTGGATGAAGGATTAGAAGAGGATTCAAGGTTTGGCTACACCATGGAAAGATAATATATTGACAGATTGGAATCTGCACTTTTATCCAAGAGGAAGAGTGAAACATAAGTGGTAGGGAATTTGTTGACAGAAATACAAAAATTAGACAAACAATGATAGTGTGAGATGTCCAAATAACCAACACTTGGACCTACTGAAAAATGTTTTATAAATTACGGTAGATAAACACTCACAGTGGGTACCATTTTATCTAAATACTTTATTTGATGTTTTGATTATAATGCATGTTTCTGACATTCCTTAGGCCAGGGTTTCTCAGCTCCTGTCCTCAGGACCCACTAATAGGCCAGGGATTTGATGATTTCCTTGTTAGAGCACAGGTGAGATAATCAATGTGAATGAGCCTCTGATCACCACACCTGTGCTCTAGCAGAGAAATCCCTAAGCCCTGGCCTGTTAGTGGGTGAGTTGAGAAACACTGCCTTAGGCCACATCTCCTGCCTGGCACAGACCTGTAAGGGATTCATGTACACAGATAAAGTTCTTCAGAAGCCACTTTGTAATGGGGGGGATGATACATCAGGACAGACAACATGTTACCTTCAAGACAAACTAGGAATAATTCTCTCTTTATTTAACTAAATGGCTGCTAAGGAAGGAGATGTGATCTGCATACCATTCTAAACAGCTAAGGACAGCTCCCAAGAGTTCCTCTGGGCATGGGGGGGGGGGGGGAATGGTTATGGTTTGAGAGATATAGGAAAATAAAGTTCTCCTCTCCTTTCTGTTTGACGAGCTGTAAAGCTGTCAGAAGCAGATTCTGGTTCCTGGATCAGACGGCGGCTCTTCAGCAGTGCTGACATAGCGATACCTAAAAATAAATACTTCATCAGAATGATCTACAACGTGTGCCTGGTTTGCAAGCACACGTGGTAAACCATTCCGATGAAGTATTTATCTTTAGATATCTTTATATCGCCGCTGCTGAAGAGCCGCATCTGGTCAAGTGACCAGAATCTGCTTCTGACAGCTTTACAGCTCTTCAGGCAGAAAGGAAAATAAAGTTCTCTGCTCCCTCCCATATCTCACTCAAACCGTAATGGTTTGAGAGATATGAATAAGTGCAAGTACTCCCTTCTAATTGTATCTACCATATAGTTAATACTTTTTTCTGACACAACTATCCCTTTAAGAGTCAAAAAACACAAGGAAACCAATGAAAGAGGTTCAAAGGCGGGGGGGTTCTCTGAAGAATGCCCAAGACCAAGTTAAGATCCCACATAGGAGTGGGGTCTCTAAAGGAGTGGAGGGCATAAGCAACCTCTTGAATAGAGGTCTTAACATCTGGTTAGAGAGCGCAATAGGTTTCTGGAAGATAACTGAAAGAGCAGAGATTTTTACCTTGATAGAACTCAGGCAGAGACCTTTGTTCACACCATCTTGTAAGAAAGCCAAAATCATAGGTAGGATGAAGGACTTAGAATAAATGCCCTTAGCAGAACATTACTAGTAAAAAAAGAAAATGGAGTAGATCCTTTGGAAGAAATGGGTTTTCTCGCTTGGATCTTTGTGGAGATGACCACATCCTAGAAACCATCTCTCTTCAAAATGTTGGCTTCAAAAGCCATGCGGTCATGGCCAGCCTTTCCACCGGTTGGTAACAGAAGGGGTTTTGCATCAGAAGATCCTGCCTCAAGGGAAGGCAAAATGGTTCATCGATGGACGGGTTGAGATGATCTGCAAACCAGGCCTGACAGGGCCAAAACGGTGCAATTAGATCATTCTCCATCTTGATCTTCTTGAGTATCCTGGAAATCAGTCGCAGCTGTGGAGACGCTGGGGCCAGATAAAATTTCCATGGAATGGACATCACCTCCATCACAAAGGCCATATGATCTTTTGCCTTGGTGCAGAACATTGGGACATTCCAATTCTCTGTGGGCTGCCATCAGATAAACCAGTGGAAGACACCAGTAGTGAGCTATCTGCTCAAATATATCCAGGTTGAGTTCCCATCTTCCTGGGTACAGATGTTGATGGCAGAGAAAGTCTGTGAATACGTTTTCCACTACTGGGATTTGGACTGCAGAGATGATTGGTGCATGAGTTTCCACCCATTGACGGAGTGCCTGTTAATTCAATCCAAGTTCCTCCTTGACAGTTGATGTATGTGACCGCCTTTGCGCTGTATCCTCACTGGGGTTCAAGTCAGTACCTGCGACCAGTTATGCTCTAGATAATGTATGTTTTTGGTGTTTTTTGTTTGTTTGTTTTTTTTTATGATAAAGCTTGAAACTCACTTACCTTTCTAGCAGATGTAATGGCTGTAAGAAAGATAATTTTCAAGGTAAGAAACGAAAAGGAAATTCAACCCAGGAGCTCAAATTTTGCAGACACTGTCAGCTGGTTTAAGATTAAATTTAGATTCCAGACAGGGATAATATGCCTGAGCCTGGGTCTTGTCTTATCTATAGCCCTTAGATATTTTCTAACCAGATCTTATTCAGTAAACTGTCTGGCCAGGCATGAGGAGATTGCAGACAACTGGACTTTCAATTATGCTGGACACAGACCATCCGCATATCCTTTCTGCAGAAAACTGAGAATGTGTGCTGGGGAAATAGAACATCTACTGACACTGTTATCCCTGCACCATGCAGTGACAATTTTCCAAATTCTACAATATATGTTTGATGTGGAAGATTTTCTTTCCAAGATGATAGTACTGATGACTGGGTCGGTCAAGCCCCTGGCCTTTAAGGAATTCCTCTCAGCTTCCAAACATCAACTTTGACCCTGGATTCTGGTGAACTACTGGACCCTAAGATAGTAGGTCTGCTCTGATCAGTAAGGGCCACAGTTGCACTTTTGACAGATTTACTAGTGCTGAGAACCACACCCTCCTGGCCCAGTTGGTAGCTATGAAGATCGCATTGTTTCTATTCCATCTGATTTTCTTCAGGACCCATAGGGATTGGAGGAAAAATATAGGCTAGTTTGAAGTCCCATTTGAGACTCAGAGTCTATTCCCAATGCTCTTGGGTGGCTCGTTCATGACAGGAGCTGCTGACACTTTCTGTTCTCAAATGATACCATAAGATCTACTACTTATTGCCCCCAGATCAAGGTGATTTGATTGAATACCTCATTGTTGAGAGACCACTCCCCTGGATTTAGTCTGTTTTGACTCAAAAAAAAAATCTGCTTGAAGATTCAGTCTGTCGGGTATGTGGTTTTCCGATATGGCCTTCAGATTTTTCTCTGCCCACAGCAGAATGTTTCTTGCCACTAAGTTCAAGGGGCTGCTCCTTGTTCCACTCTGATTCTTTACGTACAGGGCAGCTATCATGCTGTCTGAGATAATCTGTACCGGTTTGTTCTTCAGGTACTTCATTAAGTTCTTTTGGCAGAACATTTACCTTGTTTGTCCAGGGGATATTTGGACCATCATGTTATTTGAACAGGGACCAGTGAAGTGGTTTTTACTCCTAGAATGTTGTTAGGGAACTTTGTGGGTTTTTTTAAATTCATATTAAGGGAGACTTATCTTTGAGTGCCTTAACCAGATCAAGGAGGGGAACTACATGTAACATCTCTCATAGCACTGTATCTGTATTATAAGCCACTGACACTTTACAGCCCTCTACTGGAAATACACATTTTTCTTTACTGAATTTTACACTACTAGTTTAAAATAAACTCTACTTAGTATTAAGATTTAGAAATATTTTTATCTTGTCATAGGTTTTCTATGCTAACCATTTTAGCACTCAAATACTTTGTAGCATTTTATACTTTGGTAGCACTGAGTGCTATATTGTGGTAGCACTAACCCCACCGTTCAATACTCACTAGGAGCCGAGGGGAGGTGGTCTTGTTACTCACAGTGAGCTCCGAGTTGGGTTGTTAACCAAACTCTGGCACTGGATCAAGTAGGTCAGCCCCTTTACAGTATAAGATCCTGACTTAAAGGATGTGGGGTATTTAATCAAGCATAGCTTTAAAGTACCGTTGAGTGTGTATTACGGACATCAACCACACCCTAATAATTTAGAATACCTGTAAGGGAAGCGGATTTAAAACATTACTCTTTCATTTTCACTGCTACATAGACACAAAATTCTACCTTATTTTTGTTACAGATACAAAAGGATCCATAATTTGGTCTCAGTTGAGGTCTTGCACAGATCCAGCAGTGCCAATTTGTTGATGCTGAATAACTTCTCTTTATGATCATATCCAGATGTCTTTAGTGTTCTTATTCTCCCTACCTTTTGTTTTGTTTTCTAAGCATACCCAATTTTTCAAACAAAAAAAATATATTTTCAAGGATGCCTTCTTCCTTCCACTGATCTCTACACTTAGGTAAGCTCTCTGATGCAGAAGTTCTGTCAGACCAAAACGCATCTTTCATCTTTTCAGTCACAATCTTTAGCTCTTTCACTACTGGCACCAACTTTAATTTTGTATGAGCTGGGTACCTGGGAACTCATCATTTTATCAGACATTCATTATTTTTTATTGTGAAAATGTTTCCACTTTGTGGTAATTACCTAGAGACATTGAAATGCTGATCACTGAACAGATATATTGTATGAAGATTCAATCAGCATCTGATAAGCTTCTGCATAGCTTTCATGTTACAGGTACAAGTTCTAAAAACAGAAATTACATGGAGTCTAAACATGATGAAACGGGTTCTGTGGGTGCAGGAATGTGCTGACTGAATGAAGCTTAGCAGGAATGCTCATAAATGCCACAAGTCACAGTTTCCAGTGTGGGAAAAAGGAGGGGGGTTCCCCCCAGAATTCTTATGTTAAAATTGTTTGAGAACTGAACTGTAAATAGCATTTATACACACAATCTAAAAATCAAAAGGAGTTACATTAAAAGATGTATTAATGTCTAGTAATGTATCAAAGCACTGCGGAGCCCTGAGACTTAGAGCTCCTGAATCATCACTGCTGGCTTCAACATTTTGGGAGTATTTTATTTATATATGTACCCCTTTCACTGGCTTCTAAAAATTTGTCTGGCTCCAAGGTTCTTTATATTTTAGTCAATACCGGATATCCGATATAATGTACAAACCAGTGTTGTTCATCTAGAAGACTTATTTCTCTTGACCCTTGGATTTCCTAATTTATTTTACTTGACACAGACAAGTCTACCATTATAAGCCAGCTCTAGATGAAGCCTACAATATTGTACCATTTAATACAAAAGGTCACCTTGTTCTAGAATAGCTCTAGTGAAATACATTGGGAGTTTTGCACTAAGGTGTGATAAAGAGGTGATAAATCTAAGATGATTTCTCCAGTGGTATCACTTCTCCAGTTCCTATGTTATTCTATGGAGCCTTAAGATATCCAAAGCTGAAAAAATCTTGAACAACAGAGGACTTGGCTGCAGGGAATAACATGACTTAGAGAAGTGATATCACCTGAGAAGTCATCTCCACTTTATCACCTCTGCTTAGTGCATCTATCCCATTGGCTTTAACTGTGAAACAAGCAAGCAAGCACAAAAAAAAAAGCAAACACACGATGGCCAAGTGTATAATATAATACGTCCGTAGAATATGGTTAGAAAAATGGCAGGTCTAGAACTCACGGAACTTAGTGAGTGAAACAAATGCAATTATGTTAATGATACACACATATTTTTGATAAAGGGCCTACTTTTTTTTTTTTTTTAAACACAAAAATGTGCAACCCAATTTCCCATTCCATTTATGGAATGTGTAAACCACTAGATCACATACCAACTATAGCCACATTTATATGTTATTACACACAATTCCACTTTAACATAGGATTTTCATCCTAATTTTATATGATATAATATATATATATATATATATATATATATATATATATATATATATATATATTCCCCAACAACTAAACATTTAATATATTAAAATTTACCACCAAGTGGAGATAGTGACTGTTGACATTTTGTATGGCCTGCATTCTTGCAAGAAGCCACATTCTTCAGTTTCTACAATCTTTGAAGTATCAGAGCAATTCCATAATTCCCTGCGTAATTCTTGCTTCACGAAATCATAAATTAGTTCAGGCACACAATAGGGAGTAAAGAGATGTTTTATAAAATATCACTGCAATTGAGCTAATATCAAGACAAACACATTATAATAACTAAATAAGGGTTCACCAGCAGCCTAGACAAAGTTATCACTCTCTGGATCGATATTATATATATTATTAAAAATGGGTGGCAAAAAATTACAAACATGTATGAGCAATACTTTAATAACATTTATAATATCCTCAACTGGTACTAGTACCTTAAAACCTTGAGGTATATCCCTTTGAGTGCCAGAGGGGTACGGAACGCATTGCTCTGCAATGCGTTCAGTACCCCTCTGGCACTCAAAGGGTTAAATAACTGGTTAGAACTTATAGATGTCCTGAGAAAATGTAAAACAACAAAAAGTATATCAAATAATACAATACATAAAATACATTTTAAACGTCTTTGAATCTAACCAGCGACTAAGAAAAGATTTCCAAATACCATACTTCAAAACAAGAGAGGCAATATATATGACTATATTGCAAAGGATTAAATATGAAAAAAAAAATCTTAAAAGGTGCCAAATTGTATCAAAGGAAACCTGTACTAAAGTGAAAAAACTATAAACAGTCCTAATTTATAAAAACACACTGAAAAAACACACTTAACAGTATCAGGCATCTAAGGAAACAGATCCCAAAGTGCCTAAATATTACTCAAATAACAAACATGTGGAGTATATAATTAGGCATCTAAGGGAATATATTTCAAAGTGCCTAAATGTTAAACTAAAAGTGGTATAATTAAGATAAAATACAGGACCTGCTTTGCAATGCGTTCCATAACCCTCTGGCATGCAAAGGGTTAAAACAAACTGCAAAAGGTCTCCCATTGCCAATATCTTTATTGTTTGACTGTCATATCTAGATTTCATTAGACAAAGCTTAAAAGAACATCACCACCTAATTTCTAAATAATGCCAGATTTGCTAAAGATAATAGAATTATGGATAAGCTTAACACTGTATTAAAAATGATTTGGAGGGCCACATTAAACTACATGAAAGTTCACCTTTAATTGCACAGAGCTAGTGTATGTTGAGATTAGTATCCACTGCTCTTCTATTCAGAAATGTTTTCTCATATCAGTCCATACAAAAACAATGCAGAACAATCATTACTTAAACACCCTATTAAGATGGCTATAGTAATGGGAGGCCTGGAAAATCAAAAATTGGGAGGCGAGCATGAAGGTATTTAAGTGTATAACCCAGATCATTTTAGGCTTTGAGTTTTTTTTTTAAACTCCTCTTACATCACTCCACCCATGTTAGAGACATGCTGTGATGTGTACAAGCAGGTAAAAGACATTCCCTCTCCTGCACACAGAGCTTTTTGACTGTTTAAACTGATTGTTATGGAAGTTAAGAGAAAAACACGTTAGAGCAAAAACAGTCATTTCCATTTGCCCAAAGCAATAGTTACACCCAGAATGTAATTTCTATGCAGTATGCTAAGCATTCTTATTACCAAATCAGAATATATATGCAATTGCATGATTGTCTTCATTTAATCTTGCTTGACCACTGAGCTGTTCTATTCAAGAAGAACGAACACTAAGAGGAATAAAATTAATGTAACGTGTTTAACAGAAGCACTTACTTAGGTTGGAATCCATTATATAGCAGTATGGCTTGGCTTGGCAACAGCCAAGAGATGAAGTTCCTGTCTATTAGATGGAACTGGACAGGAAGGACAATTTCCTGGTTAATATGAACTCAGAAACAACCTTAGGGAAAAACCCTATAGGAGTCTTCATAACCACACTGTTAGCATGGAAGACCAAAAGGGAGGCCTACATCAATTTTAGACATGTGCCAAACCGACAGGAGCCAGCAGAACAGGAGAAGAGTCAATTAAAAGCAAGGAAACTGAAGACCAGGGCTCAAAAATGAGCCTTCTGAAATTCTCCCAGAACTAGGTTCAAATCCCATAGAGTAGCGGGATACCAAAAGCCAGGGTAGGCATGAGCCACCCATTGAATAAGTTTGCACATCAAACTTCAAAAGGACAGAAAGAGCTTAAAGGGATAGTAATACTTTAGTATTACTAATACCTATAGTAAAGCCCCAGTAAAAAAAAAAAAAAAAAAAAAAAACGTATTGCCCCCAGTGTTATCTCTCAAACCTTTATGGTTTGAGACATGAACGCTTCTAAAGTCGCCCTCTCCATCCATCTTCCCCGTAGTCAGCATTCTAGCTGACTGCAGGGAAAGAGTCGTATGACTTTCAGGCGGCAAAAAACAAATGGTCTTCTACGTGTGCTTAGTTAACGCGATCGCGGCTCTGCTGCAGAGCCGCCTGATGATCTCCGACCGGATTTCCCTGAGTCAGCTAGAATGCCGACTACGGTGAAGGGGGAGGGAGAGGGCAACTTTAGAAGTGTTCATCTCTCAAACCATAAAGGTACTGTATGATAATTAACATAACACCATAGGATGACTGCCTCTAGGACCTTTCTTCCAAACTTTGCGTTTGCTGATGCATTAATGTCTAGCTTGAAGGTCGATGTAGATGACCACATAGCTGCCTTGCAAATATCTTCAGGAGATGCATTGGCTTTAAGTGCCCATAATGTGGACATTGCTCTAGTTGAATGAGCTTAAATATTTATAGGAGGCTCCTGCCTAGCTTCTAAACATGATGTTCTTATACACTGCATTATCTATCTAGCAACTGATGCTTTGGATGCCGCTGATCCTTTGCATTTTTCCTTGATAATGAATAAATACAGCATCTGACTTTCTGAAGTCTTGGGTTCTTTTCAGGTAGGTTGACATGAGCCTGACTAGATCTAACGAGTGTAGTCTTTCCTCTTTAGTACCAGAAGGATTGGCCCACAAAGATGGAAGATTAATTTTTTGGTTTAGGTGAAATTCAGATATGACTTTTCCTCTGAAATTGGGTTTAATTCTTAATACTATCTTATCCTGATCAATAGAGAAATATGGTGGTTGACAACATAGTGCTTGTTACACATTTACTAGTTTCGCCGGAGTGATGGCTGTGAAAAATACAATTTTCCATGTTAAATCAGGAGTCTGAATAGTCTCTAAGTGGTTCAAACAGGTTAGAATCTGCCAATTGATTGAGTACTAGGTTAAGATCCCAGGCCGGAACAACCTCTTTAATTCTAGGACGGGGTTTTTCTATGGCTCGGACAAATCGCTTTATTAGTTCGTATTCTCAAATTGCCTTACCAGAATGGCTGATAGAGCTGAAATTTGTACTTTAATAGAAGCAGGTTTTAATCCTAAATCAAAACCCCTTTTTAGGAAGTCCAGAATAACTGCTGTAGTGATGATGTTTTCCGTAATTTTGGTTACACCAATTAGTAAAGGTCTTCCAGATTCAATCATAGACACTAGTAGTAGATGATTTTCTTCCTGCTAGAATTTTTTTTTGATTACTGAATCAGAGATGCCTTTCTCCTTTAGATATTTCCGCTCAGCCTTCGGGCTGTTAGATGGAAGAACCCTGGATTGGGGTGAATCAAAGGTCTCTGAACTAGCAGATCCTGTATTACTGGAAGAGTCCAGCGAGGTATTACTGACATTGCAAATAGGTTGGAGAACCAACTCCACCTTGGCCATCTTGGGGCAATAAGAATGACTTCTGCTCTATCCATCTTGTATTAGAGGAATGGGGGGGGGGATGTATCCCAGAGAGAAATTCCAGGAATGCTTGAGCACATCCTGTCCCTGGGATGCTAGGTTCATCTACCTTGAAAATTTCCTGCATTTTGTGTTGCTCTGGGTTGCCATTATGTCGATTCTCCCATTTCGATATTATCTGCTAATAAATAGTTTGATTTAGGCACAATTCTCCCAGATCTATTTTGGTTTTGCTCAGAAAATCTGCAGTTACGTTCTTTATGCCAGATATGTGGGAGGCTGTGATGGTTAGCAGGTTCCTTTCTGCTCATGGAAAAATGGGAGCTACTTCTCTGTTCAGAGAACTGCTTCTGGTTCCACCTTTTTTTTTTTATATACATGACCGTGGTGCTGTTGCCAGAGAGTATGCATACAGCTTTTCCTTCTAAATCTGTTTGGAAGTGTTTTAGGGTGTTTACTACTGCCCTTATTTCTAACAGGTTTATGTGCATCTTCTTTTTGCATTCTGACCAAATGCAATGAACCCTCTTTGTGCCCCAAATTCCTCGCCAACCTGATGAGCTGGCTTCCGTCATGAATATGACCCATTTTTGTTCCATAAGAGATCTTCCTTTTTTCAGGTTCCTCTTCTTTGTCCGCCATGTCATCCCTTTCATCACTGATCTGGGAATGGTTATCTTCTGTAACGGGTTGTTGTAGTCCTTGTTCCAGGTTTTTAAAAATAGGTTCTGTAGAGGCCTCGTGTGGAACCTTGATCAAAGAACCACTTGGATGGCTGATACCATGCTTCCCAGACACTGCATTATTGTCTGAGCTGAATTAACTTTCTTGGTCATGAACTTGGTGACAGTCTTCTGAAGGTTTTGTATCCTCTGATGTGACAGGACAACTTCTGACATCCTGGTGTCTGTCTTCATCCCCAGAAACTCTATTCTCTGGGATGGGACAAGTTGGCTTTTTTGTGAATTTATTACCCAGCCCAGGTCTGCTAGGTGTTGCACAACTCTTGTAGTTTGAAATTTTGCCTGATGGGATGATGAGGCTATTAGTAACAAGTCGACTAGGTAGGGAATGACATTTATTCCTTCTTCCCTTGTGTCCTGTAGTACAGCAGCTAGTATCTTCTTGAATACTCTTGGTGCTGTTGCCAGCCCGAATGGTAGTAACTTGAATGGAAAGTGCAGGTCTTTTATTGCAAACAGAAAAAAGCTGCAATGATGCATCCTTACAGGAATGTGGTAGTATGCATCCTGTAGGTCAATTTTTGTCAGAAAACTGTTTGGAAGCAGGGATCTGATAACTGATGAAACTGTCTCCATTCTGAAATGTTTCCCGACTAGGAACTTGTCGAGCCACTTTAAAGGGATAGTAATACTTCGTTTTAACTTTATTTTATTTTGTAGGCATTAAAAAAACATGAAGAATGATATAAGTTATCTCTCAAACCTTTATAGTTTATGAGATATTCACAAGCAAAGTTTCCCCCTCCTGCCCCTTTTACCTAGTGTAAACAATCTCTTCTCAGATGTGGAATGCAGTCCATAGACTGGACAGATAACAGAAGGGGATACTCTTATTCCTATGAAAACAATGAAATCCCTGCCCCCCTTGACAAGCTTTTCAGGTTTTTCCCTTATCTTAATTGAAGATTGTCCCTCTCTACAGTCTACCTGGGTACCTCCCTTCTGCTCAAGCTGAACAGTGTGACATCAGTAAAAGGGGCAGGAGGGGGACACTTTGTCATTGAATTACTCTGGAACTACAACTCTGACAGAATTGAAATAACACTCTCCAAAGTCCAAATACTATGATGATTAATTAGAGCTGTTTTTATTATGAAACATTACTATCCCTTTAAGTCTAGTATTATTCTGTACTTCCCTGAATGCTTCGGAACAGCAAATAGAATAGAATATATCCCATGGAGCCTCTGGTATAAACAGCGCTCCTTCAATCACATATTTCTACAACATCCGAGTTCCTGGGAGACAAGGATTGCTTTCTTCCTGTTTGTAGGGAATTTTGACCTCTGGAATTTGTTTATTATGGGGATCGTTTGAAATTCTAGCGGGTATCCTGTCTCCAATATCTGTTGAACCCAGACGTCTGTTTTCCATGCTGCTTGAAAATGTTGCAGACAACACCCTACCTGCAAAGGGGACAGGATCTGCTGTGTTTCAGAACTCTTTTTTCAACTGATTCTTCCTGGGGTATTCCTTCCTGAATCCCCCTTTTGACTCACTTGAAGAGGCTTGTCTTCTTTGCTCATGTTGTCTTCCCTGGAATTTTCCCATTCTCTCAAAAGGAATAGTTTTTTGATTTATATAAAGAATTCCTAGATGGAGATGCTCTAGCTCTTCTATCATGAGAAAAAGGCACTTTTCCCACCAGTCATCTTCTTAATTAGATCCCCTAGTTGTTCTCCAAACAATTTCTCACCAGAGAATGGAAGGGACATAAGTTTACTTTTTGATGAACCGTCTGCTCCCCAAGGTCTCAACCGTAAGGCTCGTCTTGTTACAAAATTATTTGCTTCCTTAATAGTGGCTACCTCTTAAAGTAGCTTAGCTCTTGAAAACTGGCGAGTCAATTTTTTCTTCTAGTCCAGATGCGTATGGTTCTTGAAATACAGGCGAGGGCCGTTGCCACCTTCATGTTCTGCCCAATAAGGGAGTATTGTCTTTTTAAGGCTGATTCCATGCTTTTCACCATGGGATCTTTTAAGGCTGCTCAGTCTTCCAACGGACTAGTAGTATCTTTTGCTAATCTTGATACAGCTGCATCCACCTTAGGCAGTGTGACCTAATTGTTTACATAATTTTCTTCAAACTGATACATTTTTGCAGTTCTTTTTGTAGTAGATGATCTTTTATCTGATCTCTTCCATTCAGAGCTGATAATATCAGAAACTGAGTGGTGCACTGGAAAGCATGGAGTTGTTTTCTTGTTTCCCCGGAAACTCTGTGTCAAGGATACCCAAATCCTTGTGTTCTTCTACCAAACCTAGTGTCTTCCTGAGATTTCTTAAGAATCCTTCAATCTTGTCAACACTAAATGAGCCAGAATCATCTAGGATCTCACCTTCTTCTTCCTCAGATGAATATTCAGAATCTATTTCTTGGAGACTGAATGTATCCTCTGACTTCATAGTCCTACTGGATGTTCCCTCCCCAGAATCATCCAATCTTGGCTTCTTTTTTGGTGCTACAGCTTCTTGCATTGAAGAAAAAGTCTCCTGCATGGAGGCTTTCATCCAGGTAATAAAGTCCTGGAACTGATTAGGCATATCTGAAACAGCAGTTTTCTTAAAACATTCCTGACATAAACGAGAAGAATTAGAGGCTAACATCTTTTTATCCAGGACAATTTTTATTTTTTGGGGGTTTGTCCTCCTTGGAGGTAGAGCCTTCATTCGTTTTATCTTTCTCAGAGGGAGTCTTAGATGAAGAAAACATGACAGCTGTTCAAAGAATAGGATATTAAAAAAAAATCAGCAAAACGCAGAACCAACAAAACAAACAGCAAAAACTATATTTCCTACCTGCCCTCCATGATTCCTCTGTTTTATTCAGCTTGCTTTCCATCTTTGGAATGCACGGCCTGCCGACTTCCAGTTTCGCTGTGGGTATATTGGTACAGAGATCTAGGCACGTCTTTTCATATAACTTCCTGTATTGCGTGTGTTCCACACTTGGAAAGCACACCACGTTGCAGTCCTCCTAATTCACTGGCTGATATCCGGGCAGGATCGAATATACATCCTGTGTCCCACTGATGTCAGTGGGATGTTGGGGTGAGTTCTAGCCTCCTGTCCACAGAACTTAGTGGAAGAAGGGTGCTTCATATATTTTTGGTTTATATCATTCCCATTAGCTTCTTATATATTTAAATTTGCAATAGTAGCAGAGGCCTCTGCCTCCCGTCCCTCCAGCTGGTAGGACCGGAAAAAACCGAGGAGGAAGTGGTGGAATCACCTTAAATAGAAATTTGACCAGTCCTACCAGCTGGAAAAGTGGATATAAGCCCATATATTGTACAGTGCCATGGCGTACGCAGAGGAAAAAGCTTGCTTTTTCAAGATGTTGGCCTCAAGAGCCAAGCCATCAAAGCAAACGTCTCCACGTGTGTATGGCATAGCGGATCAAGAGACAAAAGGGCTCTTCCAAAAGACAGACTGAGAAGATCCACAAACCAGGTCCACTGGGGCCAAATGCGGCAATTAGAATGACGAGTGCCTCCATATTCATTTTGCTCAGCACCCTGGGAATCGGGGGAACTGGAGGGAACACATACTCCAGAGGAATCCACCATGGAATGACCATTGTGTCTACCAGACGATCTAGAGGATCTGAGGACCTGGCACAGAAATAAGGAACCTTGAGGTTCAGACAGACCATTAGGGTCCTCTATAGGAATACCCCATAGATGAACTATGGAGTCGAATACTCTCTGATCGAGCTCCCAAGTGGCAGGATACAGATGCTGGCAACTGAAAAAGTCTGGCATAAGAACGTGGAGAGAGCCAACATACGAGCCTCCACCCACATCAGAATTAGTTGAACCTTGGCCAAAGCAACTGCATTCCTGTTTTCTCCTTGATAGTTAATATAAAAACTTTATAGGAAGCCCAATCTGGCATGAGGAGGACTGTAGAATCCTCACCTATCCTTGGACGTGCCCATGTCTCCCACGGGGTCTAACAAAAAGGAACCCCTGAATTTTAATGCAAAAGCAGGAAAAAGTAAAATGAAAGAGGAATAAAAAGTATTCAAAAAGCTTTAAAAGTACTTATCTGATTAACTCCTTGATATGTGGCAAGCAGGAGGGAGAAACCCGCCTCATGATAGCCAGCAGAATCCAAAAAGGAAGAGGTTCTGTCAATGACCACCTCGTCCCCTGTCAAATAAACAGGAAAGAATAGGCTGCTGGGAAATACATTTCCTAATAATAAAAAGGACACGGCAGCTCTCCAGGCGGCCCCCAAACAGCATCCCCTGGTATTGGGGGTCCTTCACTGGGCTCTGCTAGTGAGTAGTAAAGGTTACAAAATACCCTTTATCCACCTTACTAAAACTCTTAAACAAGCACCGAGCCCCAGCATAGTGTTCTATGTTCTAAGCAATATGGTTGCCATATGTCACCATTCTCAAAGGCACAGAAGCACAAAAAACTGAAAAGTTATATAAAGATTACCAAATGTTGCAAAAAAGCATATAAATTATTAAAGCACCAATGCCAACAAAAGACTCTCCCATAAACAGGCAATGCCAGGGTTAAAAACTCACTATAGAAACACATCCATATCTTACATAGAACAAAGTGAGTCAGCAATGGTGGGAACTGCAGGCTAACAAACCACATAAAATGTGGATGCCACATAGAGAGGAACACAGGACCTGCGCACTCAGTAGAAACCTCTCTTCTCTCTTCAGACTGCCATTATAATTAGAGAAGCTTCACAGAAACCAAAAGGAAATGGACTATGAACATAAGTCATCCTCCATAGAACCGGTCCTGAAAATTCTGCTAACTGGCAATACAAAGGAAGCCAGGAATCTGATCAAGTGGCCCATGACTGAAAAAATGTGGATTGTTTGTCCATAGAGTGAGCATCTCACCCAAGACAGTAATGAGCACCTGCTCAGTTAGTTATAGACTACATAAGCATTCAAATGCAAAAAACATATTCTCCTAAGCAAGCCCTTCTAATTAAAGGGATGGTAATGTTTCCATATGTGCAACGCTGCAATCCTTCATTGTGTATACAATTGATCAGTTACGTTAGTAATGCTGAATTCGATATATATACCCTGAAATAATAATATAAAATTATCCTCCTCACTCCCCTTGTACTTATGTTATCCTTCGAGCTTTGGAGATGGAAGTGGATGACGAAGTGGGATAATCTTTCAGTATACAGAAAAACCTGCCCTCCATCAAGGGGCAGAATTTTCCATATATTGAATGAAGGCAGATTGAACCTCGTAGCTCTGTCTGTACATGCAACAGGATTTCAGGTCTCAGGGGGGTGTGGCCTGGCATTCTGAAAAGGGGCGCGAGGGGAAAATGTATATTCTTTCAAGGGATAGAGTGCAAATTCAGTATTAACCTAACTGGTCAATTGTATGCACTACAAGGAAGGATTGTAGCTTTGGTCATATCGATACATTGCTATCCCTTAAATTAAAAGCCACTTATATTAAGGGCATAGTTTCCCTTTAAATAGATCAAGGCCTTTAAAGGTATAGTAATACTTCAGTATTACAAATCCCTATATTAAAGCCCTTGTAAAAAGAAACGTTTTGCCCCCAATGTCATCTCTCAAACCTTTATGATGACACTGGGGGCAAAACGTTTCTTTTTACAAGGGCTTTAATATAGGGATTTGTAATACTGAAGTATTACTATCCCTTTAAGTCACCTTGCTGCTGAGTGGACTAAACCTTTCGCCATATGGGTACGCAACACATAGCAAAGCAATGTCTTGCGTACCCCTCTGGCACTCAAAGGGATAAAATGATTAAACAAGTCATTAACAAAATCCCTTTGATCCTTCATGGGAGTAAGGCTGTTTAGCAGTGCATATATCTGCATTCATCCCTGATCTCTGTATTTATGGTATGTACAGAGATAGTCTTTACTATAAACACATTGTGAAGTTGGACAGAAGTCTCATTTATGGCAGTCTCCTAAGGCAATGTGCAATAAATGTGATGTTTATACCTAAGCCACTCTCAATTAAGGTTCACTTACCCAACAGGAAAATAAAGTGGTGGTAAACTATATTGCATATGTATAACACCTTTATTTATTCAGCACTATGAATGTAACAGTTGATGAGGTTTAAAAGAGAAAGAGGAGTAAAAAAAAATCCATCATGTTCAGTTTTTTCCACGTAACCCTTGGTTTTGCGGACCCATTCTTGTATTTCCCAATATATTGCCTATTAAAGTTATGCAGGTGACGCAAGTCAGTCTTCCTCTGTTCCCCTCCCCAAGTATTGCCTCCTTCCCACTTTATTCAATGGAGGATTTAGGCAGATGACCTGGCGCGATCTTTTGCAAATGCGCGTCCAGGTCATTGTACAGGCACAGACGGAGCATGTTCATGCACTCATTCCTTGCCGAACAAACAAAGAAGTCCCTTCCTCTGGATCGTCCATCTAATCTTTGGGTTGGATGGCTGTTGCATTGCAGAGAAAGTTTCCTGCATCGTGGTCTTCATGCAGGAAAGGAAGTCCTGAAATGGAAAGGTTATTTCCTGTGCAGCAGCTTTTTTATGACAATCTGAGCAAAAGTTTGGCAAATTCTGTAGCAAATAATTTCTTATCACAAAAATTCAGCGTGCATTCCAAGCTTGGAACACACACTAACCAGAAGGCCTTGTTAGAACTAGTATTAAGGACTCCTCCTCTGGCCAGCATCTTCATGAAAGCATAGTAAAAATAAGTTGGACTGCGTCATTGCATGTGTTCCCTGCTTAGAGCGCATGCCAAAAACAACATTTTCCAGATCCCCAGTAACACCGCATACTGCTCTTCCATATCAGAACTTATGGAAAGGGTACAAGCTTGTCCTTTACTGTAGATTTCTGACCCATAGATCTTAATGAGCAAAAGATATAGCTAGGCATATAGATAGTAAAATTATAAAGAGGCTGAATATGGAGACAGACCATAAGCCTGACAAGGTGCTCTGATCCCGATGCAATTCTGTTAGATAATTTCTAAGCTTATTTTGGCATTCTCTCAGGGTCTGACAGAGGCTACTAACCTCCAGTCCACTCAGCTGGTAGGACCGAAATAACTGAAGTGAAGAAAGTGAAGCTTCCTCAAATAGAGAATTGGTTCAGGCCTTCTAGCTGGAAGGAGAAGATAAAGCCCATTGTTGTATATTGCCGTGGAGGACACAGAAGAAAAGATGTTTAAGATCATTCTCCAATTTTGTATCCAAGATATCACAAAGGAGGCTGCATCATCTAGAAGAAGAGTAGTACTTCTTGCCAACTGGACCACTGGCATATCTACTTTAGGAGCTTAGTCACAGAATTCACTATCTTTATCTGCAAAAGGGTATAGTTTGGAGATTCTAGACTATTCTGATCTTTTCCATTCAGCCAAGATGCAGTCTCAAAAAACCTCATGGACCAGAAAGAGAGAGATTGCCATCTTGAGCAAAATATCTCTCTAGGTTCTCAGGGTGGACAAAGTACAGCATATAGCCCTGATAAGGAGGCTCAACCAGGGGGACCTAAAAACCTACCAAATTCTCTCTATCATCATCGTCGGCAGATTAAATTATGGACTTGGCATACAGCCTAGAGTCAGGAAGGCATTCACCTTAAAAAAAACTGATGGAAGTCTTCTGGTTCAGCCCTGGCTCTCTTTCTGGTTTGAAGCAAAGAATATTCTTACAAACCCAGAGATACCATTTCAGATAAGATGAGACATATCCACATAAAAAGCTGAAGGGCTATAAAGACACAAAATTCCACCAGCAAGATCTACAGATCCTTTTACCTTCCATCTCCTCCCTGTTGAATCCGAAACAGATTCTTGGAGAAGGGAAACTGAGCAGGAAGACCTGGTTTGCAAGCACACTTTGTAGACCATTCCAATTAAGTATTTCTTCAAAAATGTCGCGATTTCGGCTCTGCTGGACCAGGATCTGCCTCTGTCAGCTAGAGTACCGATGTATGAGAAAGGAGAGAGAAGGGGAACTTTAAATGCAACAAACGCAAAAAACTATAGTTAATAGCTACAATATTAGACATTTTTAAATCAAAGTATTACATTCCCTTTAATTTAAAGGGACATTGTTGCCTTAAAGGCATAGTAATACTTAATATGTTAGAAAATTTATATTATAGGCATTATCCTCAAGTAAAACAAGGGCACTCCTACTGCTGAGATGTGTTTTATTCAAAAGCTATTGCAACTCAAATTTGAATTTTTTTTTTAGGTACAGTATCTCAGGGCCCTGAAATGTTACAGTGGCTCTATTGCTACACCATCCTGTGGATAGCTCTGGTCAGTTGACCATAAAACTCCATAGGATGGTGTAGCAAGTGTGCCACTGTACAATTTCAGGGCATTGAGATACCGGACCCAAAAAATTTCAAGTTTGAGCAGCAATATCTTTTGAATAAACCAATCCTCAGAAGTCAGTTATCTTTTTACTCAGGAGAATGAACTGTACCATATATTTTAATGAATAAAGCATTATCTCTTTAAAAATAAATAGGGGTCACACCCTTTTAAATTTCATGTACTCCTAGTCAGCATTTGTAATAGTTACTTCTTAGGTGCATAAAACCCAAAGTACACTATAAAAGGGATTTTACTATTCATCTGGAAGAAGCTGTACACAATCAGAGCAACATATTAAACATAGAATTTGACGGCAGATAAGAACCATTCGGCCCATCTAGTCTGCCCATTTTACTACAGTAAAAACCTCAAACCTTTTTTTTGGTCCTTGGTCTCTTCTTATGTTAAGGACAGCGTTAGGCCTATCCCATGAATTCTTAAAGGGATAGTAATACTTCGTTTTATATTTATTTTATTTTGTAGGCATTAAAAAAAACATGAAGAACGATATAAGTCTTATCTCTCAAACCATTATGGTTTAAGAGATATTCACAAGCAAAGTTTCCCCCTCCCGCCCCTTTTTCCTAGTGTAAGCCATCTCTTCTCAGATGTGAATCTGGTTGTAAGACCAGACAGATAACAGCAGGGGACAATCTTCTTTGTATGAAAAGAATGAAAGCCCTTCCCCCCTTGACAAGTTTTGCACCTCCCTTCTGATCTGGATGAACGGGGGGGGGGGGAGATACTTTGCTTGTGAATATCTCTTAAACCATAAAGGTTTGAGAGATAAGACATATTGTTCTTCATGTTTTTTTAATACTTACAAAATAAAATAAAGATAAAACGAAGTACATTATTACTATCCCTTTAAATTCTGTCACTGTATTAACTTCTGCTGGTAGGTTATTCAACTTCTCTACTACCCTCTCAGTGAAGTAAAACTTTCTTACATTACATCTAAACTTGTGTCCCTCTAGTTTTAGACTATGGCCTCTTGTCCTAACATTTTTGCTCCTTTGAAATATACTTCCATCCTGCACATTGTTGAATCCCTTCATGTATCTGAATGTCTCAATCATATCCCCTCTCGCTCTCTTCTCTCCCCCAAGCTATACATGTTCAGATCCTTTAGTCTGTCCTGATATTTCTTTTCCTGTAAAACAGTCACTGTTGTAGTAGCCCTTCTCTAAATTTTCTCTAGAGTATCTGTATCCTTCTGGAGATGGGGTCTCCAGTACTGTACACAATACTCTAGGTGAGGTCTAACTAGAGATCTGTAAAGTGGCATGACCACTTCCCTTTTTCTGCTACTAATGCCCCTAGCTGTAGCTATACAGCCCAGTACCCTGCTTGCATTCCCCACCTCTTTATTACACTGACTGCCTACCTTTAAAGGGATAGTAATGTTTCATAATAAAAGCAGCTCTAATTAATCATTATAGTATTTGGACCTTGGAGAGTGTTATTTCAATTCTGTCACAGTTGTAGATCAAGAGTAATTCAATGACAAAGTGTCCCCCTTCCACCCCTTTTACTGATGTAACACTTTTCAGCCAGAGCAGAAGGGAGCTGCCCAGGTAGACTGCAGAAAGGGACAATCTTGAATTAAGATAAGGGAAAATCCTGAAAAGCTTGTCAAGGGGGGCAGGGCTTTCATAGTTTTCATTGTAAGAAGATTGTCCCCTGCTGTTATCTGTCTGGTCTTACAACCAGATTCCCCAACTCAGAAGAGATGGCTTACACTAGGTAAAAGGGGCAGGAGGGGAAACTTTGCTTGTGAATAGCTCTTAAACCATAAAGGTTTGAGACATAAGACTTATATCATTATTCATGTTTTTTTAATGCCTACAAAATAAAATAAAGTTAAAACTATCCCTTTAAGTCATTAGAAATAATTACTCTCAAATCCCTTTCCTCTGTTGTCTCTGACAGCACAGTACCCTTAATAGTATATTTATCCTTTGGATTTTTATGTCCCAAATGCATTATTTTACATTTATCAACATTAAACTGCAGCTGCCACACTTCTTCTAATTTACCTAAATCATTTGTCATTTGGCTTATTCCCCCTGGAATGTCTACAGTATTGCAGATCTTGGTATCATCTGCAAAAAAGGCATCTCTTACCTTGAAGACTTTTTTCACATCACTAATAAAAATATTAAAAAGAATGGGCCCCGGTACAGCTCCCTGAGGTACTCCACTAGTAACACTCCTTTCGTCAGAATACTCTCCATTGACTACCACCTTTGTCTCCTGTCACTCAGCCATTGTCTTATCCATTTAACTATTTTTACATTCAGACCCAAACACTGCAAATTATTATTGAGTCTTTTATGAGGGAGAGTGTCAAATGCTTTACTGAAATCTAGATAAGCTATATCTACTGCTTGGTCTATTATTTTAGTTACCCAGTCAAAAAAATGTATGAGGTTAGTTTGACAACATCTCCCTGCTGTAAATCCATGCTGTTTGGTATCTTGCAAGCCATTCAAATTTAGATATTCAACAATTCTTTCCTTTAACATAGTTATTTGCCTGCCAGAGGGGTGTGCAACGCATTGCTTTAGAAAGTGTTGGGCACCCCTCTGGCACTCAAAGGGTTAAAGCACAATTTAGGTAAACAAGAGATAAGCATTTTCAGTGAACTGAACTGGGTAGGTTGCAATTAGTTTTAACCCCTTAACGACCCTTGACGGTCGTAGTACGTCATGGGCCGATCTGAGTTAACGACCCATGACGTACTACGACCGCCATGGAATTCTGGGCTCCCCCAGTGGCTGCACACTGTTCGGGGAGTTTGGAAATTGAAATAAAAATAAATAAACAAAAAGCTCCGTGGTCCTTTAGTGACCTCTGCGTGCCTGCGCGGCAGGTCGTTAAGGGGTTAATAGGCCTGATAAAGTGGCCATTTTTGCCTTTTATTAGGAAAGAGTTTAAGACAAAAAAAAAAAAAAAAAAAAAAAGCTATGAGTGCACAATATGTTAATAGACTGGGCCCTTTTCATTTTCTGACGACAATGTCCCTTTAACAGAAAGACTTTCATAGGTTTCTGTCAGTTATATCTACTTTTTGACTGCATTTGGGAGCATGTACTTTATTGCTAGTCACTATTGGGTGAAAGTAAGATGAAGCCAATAGGTTCTGCATACCATTGTTGGGGATTTTCTCAATGAGCTTGTTGAAACCAATTTAAAGTAACACTAACCCCTAAAAATGCCAAACATTGCAATAACAAATATATTGTACTTTCAGCTAAGATTTGTAAATATTCACATGAATGGGGCTCAACAAAACCCGGGAGGCAGGTTGTCATGGTTACTAGGCAATGCAACCTGCTGCCAAAACATAGCAAGTTAGTCCATTAAACATCTTTCATTGCTGGAGTTCTATGAACTATGCAAGGCACTGTGCACATATCTCCTCAATGACGTTTTAACACTCTTTTAGGTCCACATGGTTGTCAGTGTATTGCATGCCCTCTGGCATTCAACAGGTAAATGACAGGAGCACAGGACTGCACATGACGCATGTAAGCTGTGATCAGTCAGAGCTCTGCTTATCAGTGCCCCCTAGACTAAGACATTGCTTCTCACTGCAGTGGACGAGATATTGCAAGATTTTGGCTGAGGACAAGAGCACTGGCGCTATAGGGACTTGAGTCATCAGTCCCAGATCCCATGTCACAAGTTGCCAGTCGTGAACAGGAAGTATAGGCTCCTTCTCCCTAGCCAACCTGCATTTACATGATAATGTGCCCATCCTGGACAGGAATGGGGAAGAGAAAGGGGCAGGAATAGGCAAAGACAATAAAAAGACTGAAAAGGACTAACAAGCAGACAAGTGCATGGGAGGAAAAAAGGCAGAGGCAAGGAGGTAGACTTGGAAAAATTAGAGAACTGCCCTTTAAGTTATTTTGCTAAATTAAGAATCAGTTATTCCTAGGGTATTGTACACCCATTCAATATATACAAGCATTATTTATGTGTTGTAGAAACAAATGATTAACCCCTTAAGGACCGGACGTTATGGGACATTTCCGTCCCATAACGTCTGCATAGGGGCACTTTGACGAGCCGGTACACATGACCTGTCACGTGTATCTGCGCGTCACTATGGGGCTTGAAACAGATCGTTCCGATCTTGGAGCGGTCTATTTCATGCCCTATTTTTACTTACAGCGCTCCCGGTAGAGCGCTGTAAGTAAAAAGTACGTGACGTACCAGGACCGTCAAGGGTCTTTCGAGCAAATTTACCCTTGACGGTCCTGGTACGTCAAGGGTCCCTAAGGGGTTAATCCCTCTTCTATTTATACCCACTGATCAAAAAAAGATGAAACAGGGTGTGGCAGATAAAGCAAGACTAAAATACGTTTCATTTTCTGCCAGCTTTCACAGAGCCGAACTACAGAATGGTTGCACTAAAAGGGAACCATAACCTATAAATACGTAAAAAAATGTTTAACCCCTTAGCGACAATAGACGTACATGTACGTCCTCTGTGGCTGTCACTTAGTGACAGAGGACGTACATGTACGTCCCGGAAATCCGGATCCCCGCGCGGCTGCACGCCGTTCGGGGACTCCGGTTTCTTTTAAAAAAAAAAAAAAATAAAATGTTAGACGGGCGTTAAGTGACGGCCGTCACTAAGGGGTTAAACACATTGACTTACCCAGGTAGGTGTATCTGTGTTGGCATTGTATTTGCAGTTTCCTGTATATAGGAATCTTAGAAGTCTGTCTATATCATACGCCCTCACAGCAAACGATAGGCTTGAATAGACATGAATGACTCATAAGGAACCCTAGTTGTTATCAGATTGAAAATGAAATGACTAGCAATAGACGAAAACAGATCAAATGCAAACAAAAACATTTAATAAAAACATTACTATTTGAAGAACACTTACCTAGGTAAGTCCTAATAAATATCAAAGCCACTTATTCTAAGGTTATAGGTTTATCTTTAATGTAAGAAGAGAACACATTACAGAAAATAACTTACCTATATAGCCGTCCTCCAAAAGAATTGTTATATCTATATACTATATAGAAGATGATATACGAGATTGAACATCTATTTTAAATAAATTAAAATAGCCATTTATTCGAGTAAAAGTTCCCCTTTAACCACCCTGGCTATGTGTCAGACATGCAGCCCATTGACAGCATACTTGCAGCCCTCCATAGAGATAAACGTTTTAAAATGCCCTGCGGCCAAGCATCCTTCTCAACCATATTGACCTCAGCCTACGGTTGCCAATTGACTGGTATTTTGGTTTCTGAGAAGCATGTGGGTCCAGGTTAGAATAGAAAATTTAGGGCTTTTTATTTTCAAATACTGTAGAACTGAAGCCTAAAACATATTGTTCTTGAAGGGATAGTAATGTTTCACAAAACAGCAGCTCTAATTAATCTTCATAGTATTTGAGCCGTAGAGTGTTTTTCAATACTATCACAGTTATAGTTAAAGAGTAATTGAATGATAAAATACCCCACTCCCTCCTCTTTTACCTAGTGTAAGCCACCTCCCCTCAGATGTGGAATCTGGTCTTGAGACCAGACAGCTCACAGCAAGGGACACGCTTCTTACTGTGAACATAAGGAAAACCCTGCCCCCTTTACAAGTTTTTCCCTTATGCTAATTGAAGATCATCCCTCTCTGCAATCTACCTGGACACCACCTTGCTGCTCTGAGGTGAGCAGTGTTATATCAGTAAAAGGGGCGGGAGGGGGATAATTATTCAATTACTTTTGAACTACAACTCTGACAGTATTGAAATATCACTTTCCATGGCCCAAATACTATGAAGATTAATCGGAGCTGGTGTTTTTGTAAAACATTACTAAACCTTTAAGTCTACATTAAAGGGATAGTAATGTTTCCTTATACAAGCAGGTCAGATTATGTCATAGTTAATAGCACTAATGTCTGTTCTCATACAGTTAATAACTTGTTAGTTACACTGTAATTATATGATGAAGTTTACCATTCCAGCATCAGCGTTTGAGAGATGTTAGCTTACAAAGTTCCCCCTTCCTTTCCCTTGCACGGACGTCAGATTTCTATCTTACAGAGATCCTGGACCGCAGACCATCCTGCAGCTCTTCAGCAGAGCCGAAATTGCGCTCTTTAGAAAGAAATACTTCATTTGAACTGTCTACAATGTGTGCCTGGTTTGCAAGCTCACATTTTAGACCGTTCAAATGAATTATTTCTTTCTGAAGAGCCGCAGGATGGTATGAGGACCGGGATCTCTGTCTGTAAGATAGAAAGCTGACATCAGTGGAAGGAGAGGGAAGGGAGAATTTTGTAAGCCGATATCTCTCAAACCATAAAAGGTTTCAGAGATTGGACAGGGCACAACTAATTCATTTTTTAGTAGGTACAGTAATTATACTGATGTATTACTATCCCTTTAAGAAGCCAAGTGCCTTTATCTCCACATAGACAGCTCAATGTCCAGATATACCCAACCAAAATCTATTATGTACTATACTTGCAGCATTCAGCTCATTTGGAATTTAAAAAAAAAAAAAAAAAAAAAAAAGGGCACATGTAGAAAATGTATCCTCTTCATGGGTTTCAGAAAAGGATAAGTGTTTCAAAAATTGATTCAAAAAAGTTAGCATATTCCATTGTTATTAGTTTTGCTCAGTTAGATTGGCATTTTTTTATGATGCTTTAGCCTTATCAAAGGGTGAAATGTGTTCTGTCTTGGGCTAAATCATATGAGTATATCCAAAACAGCCATAAAAGGGTTCATACTGGGTGGGATTTACTAATCCTGTGAGAGAAGTGTGCAACCACATTCTCTTCCATTTACCCTCTCCCAGGGATTAGGTTTGTTTTCAATAGGGATGTAAATGCTTTTGATCCATAGGGATCACATCCCCATCCCCTACGAAACAGTATTCAGTTAATGAAAGCAATGTTCCCATTGACCAGGTTTTTTGACAGTATGATATGTGAGGAGGGTACAACTTATTGCATCACACCACTTAGAAAACGAGGCTTGGGAAATATGTGGTTAAATAACTCTCACAGTTAGTATATGTTGATGATATACCTGGACCAATAAGCTTATTAGATTTCAACTGCAAGTGCCCACCTCACTGAAAACCAATATCTTCTATAACATGTGTGTTTTGTACACAAGTTTAGCAAATTAATTTTGCATGAAATGGAGAGCATATATAAGTGTACTTATTTAACCCCTTAAGTATTACCAGTTTAATAAAGAAATACCAATTATTTTAAACAGTAAACATTTTCACCGTTCAAGTAATTTGCCAAATTAATTTTGATACACTATTCCCTAGTTTTGATTATGAAGGAAAACATAAAATGCAATTATGTGAGTTGCATCAATTGCATGTATACTTCCTTATCATCAAACCTGCAGATAAAGCCAGAGCTGCACTATAAACCCTATTGGATCAACAGGATAACAGAACAAGTGATTGAAAAGTAACCCCCTGGCACTCTACCGATGATTCCTCAATAGATCCTGAATGGGATATTTCACATATTAACTTTTAGAATTTAATTTTTTTTCCAGGCACACTTTTCCTCAGGCAAGTGCCTACTATCACTAGTGGTCCATAGTACAACGAAGGGTAATTCCAACAAAAACCTTATACAACATTCTCCACACCAAAGTTTTACAAGGAATTTGATAAACATTATCACATGTTGGAAAGTTCACAGTGGCCTATTAGCCTTTTGATGGCATTCATATAATTACATCATTTTACCCATATTCTATTTTCAAACCAGGACCAGTGATCATCCCTAAATGCCTGGGACAGTTGACAATCATAACCACCTCATCAGACACGCATCACCACCTCTAAATGCATCTGTCAACCCCTGAAAGGAGCTATGGCTGTGAGCGGTCACTAACAGCTGGGAGGTGGCAGGACAAATGTCAGTCACATGCAGCTGGTTGAAGGTACTATGATGTACCTCCCACATACTAATCAACGTGAATCACAAAAGCACCATCTCATGCAAAGTCACTTCTATAGCAGACCTGTAGGCCACAGTTCAAGCATAACATTTTACAACTACTCCAGAGCCATCATCAGTCATTGAAAAGATGCATCACTATGTATCTTCTAATAACTATTGATTATGTCAGTTGTCTAATATGCGCCATAAAGAGAAAAGAAACATCCCATAACTGGCAACTATCTGCAGTGTCTTAGCTGCTCTATAGTCAAAAACGTAATCTCAGTGCAAGTATTTCAATGCTATACACATTATGAAGAACACAAAAGGAAACAAAATTACATTAAATTACTATGCAAGAGTTACTAATTCATTCATTTCTAAGTATAAAAAGGCACATAAACAAGAAATAAAACTCATATTTTAGGCACAAAGTAAAAGGATATCTTATGGTGGAAGTTGCTTTTTTTAGGGCAAAGTTTAGCAGATTAAATATGTGGCATGCCATTAAATAAACAATGTGCAATAATGTGTACAAGGGAACTGAACTTTATCCTTATCAGAGAACATATTTTGCATAATACCACAAGCTAAAAAATTCTGTACAAATGTGAAACACAGCTAGTCTGTCCCAAAATCCCTAGCACAAATAGAAAACACTACCATCTATGTAGTTACCTGATGATCTTCAGTCATTAAGAATTTGGGACGTTACCAATCAATAGCCAGAAACCCACTAATGCAGTGGTTCTCAAAAGGTGTGCCACACCTTTTCTATGAAGACTTTTACAAAAAATGTTAAAGCTGAGTTTCTAATATATATGTGTGAAATTATTGTACACAATATGCTCTGTTACCATTGTAACTGTGAGACCTAGGAGTGGCTACATGTACTGCTCCCTTCATTAACCCTTTGAGTGCCAGAGGGGTATACAACACATTGCTCTGCAATGCTTTACTTGCCCATCTGGCACTCACAGGGTTAAGCCCTTGAGAAAGTACCTACAGAATGTGAGGTGTGCCTGAAAATTCCAGACTGCATGTTATGGGAGCCTTGAACAAAATAAATAAATAGAGAACAACTGCATTGACAGTTGTCTGCATATGCTCTTATAGGTAACTTTGCCTTACATGCAAACCCAAGGCCACCTTATGTTAGATTAATAAAAGAGAACCTTCTGATAACCTTTAAACAGTGGATCACCCTACAATAGATATGAAACAAGGGCAAATATATTGAGAATCAGCCCATAAAAAGCAGGTGCATAGGTGTGTTTTATATACCTATTGTTTTTTCTGTTTGCATTCTAAACATCTGAGACAAAATCACTACCATTATATCCAACATAATACCTGCTCCCTATTCCATTGTTCAAGTAAAACAATTTAAAGAGCTGTTTAGTTAATTTTAAAGAGAATCAAATAAATTAATTTCTCAAAATGGTGTGCGGTTGGGGCACTTTTTGTTAATTTATATACTGGGCCAATAAAATGTTACCATACTGATGTACAAAGAAGCTGAAGCAATTCTGAGGCAACCCAACTGCACATATCTAAATTAGGCTTTTAAAGTACAAGTAAACTTACTTTTTGACTTTCCATACTCAGCAATTACTAAATGTGTAATATCACTGCACCTACACTTGCCCCATCCCCCTCCCTTCAACCTAATTTTTAGAGCCTTTATATTCCTGACAGTGAACACTTCTGAACCTCTTGTTTACAGACAGCTTTCTGTCAGGCACAGTGAAAGAAGATAGTGATTCAGTTTTAACACTATCCCTGTAGATGTAAATATTGGAGAAAGGGAGCAATGAAGCTCTTATCACTACTGATAAAAGTTATACAGCTCACAGAGAATGGAGTTCTCCGCTGTAAACATTACAACAGAAAAGAGGGAGAGCGCGCGTCCGGTTTTTACTGCTGCAGTTATAGGGGTAAACTTATTTACTTGACTGGGGTATACAGTACAGTCTGAACACATAAATGGGCCTTAATCTTTTGAGTGGCAGAGAGGTATCCAACACACTGGAGCTTCAGACAACTCCCTGGCACTCAAAGAGTTAAGCACAAATAAAAAGAGCAGCAATTCTGGAGGAAAACTGACTGCCATCAAGAACAAATAAATCAGAGAATTCAAAATGGGATTTAAATGAGTCTTTTAACCCCTTACTTCCTTTACCAAGAGTTTAAATTAAGGGACAAGAGTGAGATACTGATTGCAAGAATGTTTTTACACTAGCTGCCTGGGAGACATAAATGGATGCTAGAGAGCACAACTGTATTGCTTTGCAAAGTGCCAGAGTTCTCTAGCATTCAAGGTGTTAAAAGCCCCATTAACAAAAAATGAAAACCAACTATCATATTTATCTGTCCCCTATGATGAAGTCAGTTTACTCCAGAATTGATTCTCCTTTTATATGCGAATAAGGCCCATTTGTACCCATTTAAAATCAACTGGAATTTTGGAACTAATGTGTTCCCTATGATGCTACTGGGTTTGGCCCAGAATTACTCAGGATTCACAGTACACCAGTCCCATTTTTCTATGAATTAATGTAGGCAGGGCCGACACACCAAGATATTTCTGACAGCATATCTGGTAATATGTTTGGCCTCCAACATAACAATGTTTTGGATTAATTCAGAAATTATCAGAAGGTGCAACACTATGCAACCAAAAAACACAAAAAGTTAATTTCATAACCCCTTAATCACCTCTATGTCCTTAAAGGGGTAAAAACTAGCTACTTTACAGAAACATGTAAAAGCAGGAAACTGAATTCAAAACAAATATGCAATGACACAAAATCAACAGATAATCTACAGCAGTTAAACTATCAAAGAGAAACATGTGCAATGTATCAAATGTAACCTTTGGAGTGCCGTAGAGATATCTAATGCATTGCAACACAAAGCACTGGATACCTTTCTGGCACTCAAAGGGTTAACTACTAGTAATGTACAACCTGAACCCGTTCAGCTGTTGAACTACAACTCCCATAACCCTCAGCAAAAGGTTGGTTGATGACGATGGGGGTAGGACAACTTGCCCGCCCTTGTTATAAACACCACATCCCCAACACTTGTTTGCCTCATGTTCTTTGGGATGTATGTTTAACCCTTTGACTGTCAAATGGGTGTCCAGCCCATTGCTTTGCGTCGGATACCCTTCTAGCACTCAAAGAGTCAAAACTTGTATTCATCATCCGGCGTTTCCACCAGTATATGTAATTTAGCTCACCTTGAAGCTGTTTGAACCGTCCTTCCAGTACATTGGCGTATTGCACAGAATTAACGAAGGCCGCAGGAGAGAGAAGCGGCGATGTGGATCGAGGGACCTCATCATAATTTTGTGCGTCGAACTGAAACATTTTATTGGGTCACTACAGGCGATACATAAAAAGGATGTATATATATCCGCCAGAAAAATAATGTAACTATAGCACCAAAAAACTATATATATTACATTTCCATAGAAGTTCCCACTCCCAAAAATGGTTGCAATGTTTCAATAAGATTGGTAATGAAAATGTATACTATTATGTGGTATTGATAAAGCTATCTTTCCCAAGAAACCTTAGTAATAAAATAATGCAAAATTTTAGGCGAGGTAATTATATTACACCGTACAAAATGAAACAAAACTGGGGCTATTGTGAGGTGGGATGCTGGCAGTTTTGTAATCCTGAAAAAAGGTGATTGATTTTTTTGTTTTCTCCTAAAATGATTCAAAAATTGTTTTTACTTTTGCAAGTAATCGAAATCCAAAATATTTTGGCTTAAATTCACATCTGGAATGCAGTGTCCTTACTGCTGAGACGATCACAACTTTAGCGTCCCGTCCTTACATTAAAACAGCACAGTCACTTTAGCATTAATAAAGCGTCCGAATATCTCCTTTTTGGTTTTCTACGAAGTCCCCAAATCAATGTTGCACTTGCAAATATGCCAGAAAGTTCATCCTTTCGCTCCAAAGTTAAGACTGAAAACGCAGATTCGTTTACTTGTGAAACAGAAAAAATAGTTTGATTTAAGACACCCAAAAATGCACCTTTTTCCAGAGCAAAGGCTTTTTAAAAAGATCAGATTTCAGGAATTCTTGGGATTCCAAGCACTGGGGAGATATATTTTCCCGCTTGCTTCTCTTCCTGTACCTTGATCTTATTAAAAGACCCAAGCAGGTTAAACGAAAGGTTGTAGGGTGGAGATTTACACGAGAAGGGGCAGGTTGGGTGTAACCACTCGGAAAGGTGTGACGGGGGAAGTCGGGAAGGTGGTACGGCCCTTGTTAGAGTTTAATTTTTAATGAGTTTTCAAACAGGCAAAGGAGCCGTTGTATGTGATGGTTCTTTATCTTACTGCTTTTATGTAAGGTGTGTTACATAAAATTATGTGGTTTAGAAATTACATATAAAGGTGAGGTCAGATGATAGGAAAAGAAAAGCCAGCTGGGTGGGGCAGAGAGTGACTGACTCGATTGTAAGAAACAAACAGAAAAACACAGGAAGAGAAAGGAGCATGTTATCTGTGTATATTGTGTATTTATATATATATACATGAATAATCACTCTGAAAATACGAATATATGGCACTATACTTGTATAATTTTTTATAATAATAAAAATAATTTTTTGGATAAACAAAATTAACAATTTGAGAGCTGCAGGGGTGACAAAGTTGTATTAACCCTAGAGGAGTGGGCAACTATTCCCTCTGGCCCTTAGCCCTGTGGGTGACACAGAGTGATAGCCAATGTTTGTAATGCTTTGAATATACATTTGGCATTCAAAGAGTGAAAGAGCTATGAGTTGTATGCCCCTTCAAAGGGTTCATGTTGACCTTATCTAAAAATAATATGTAAACTGTGAAGTAAACAACTTATTTTATTCAAACAGCCTTGCCAGAGGCTGCTACAGATAATACTAGTGTTGCCTAGGTTCATGCATGACATGAATGCAGTTTGCCCCATAGCCTCTGCGTGCCCTTTGTAATACGAATATCACTTTTTAGATAAGCAAAACATTAGACTTGTCTGTATAGTCTATTTAACCCCTTAACGATATGCTGACCAGATCTCATCTTTAACCGGGGACACATAGGAAATAGCCATTTTGCAGTACTTCACTGAAACCACTGCAGTCCTGCAGTATGCATTTCTCCTATGCGTCCCAGGTTAAAGGTGAGGACTGGTCAGCCTACTTAACGACTCATGACATACATGTACGTCATGAGGTTGCGGTCCCTAAAGGACCAAGGACGTACATGTGCGTCATGGAATTTTGGGCTCCCCACATGGCTGCACGCCGCTCGGGGAGTCCGGAATCAGAAAAGTTAAAAAAAAAAATGCTCCTTGGTGCGCGGCCAGTCCTTAAGGGGTTAAGTGTTCATTTTATGACTTGTCAGCTTGGTTCATATTTGGTTTGACACAATTGCTGAAAATTAGTAATGTCTATACTATATTAATATTTATATCAATCTTCATAGTATTTGAGCCATAGAGAGTGTTATTTCATTATTGTGAGTGTTTTAGTTCAAGAGTAATTGAATTATAAAGTTTCCCCCTCCCGCCCCTTTTACCTAGTATATGCCTCCACTCCACAGGTGTGGAATCCAGTCCACAGACCAGACAGCTCACATCAAGGGTCAAAATTCTTACTGTGAGAACAATGAAAACCCTGCCCTCCTTGACAGGTTGTTCATTTTTTTCCCTTATCTTAATTGAAGGTTGTCCCTCTCTGCAATCTACATGGACAATCCCTGCTGCTCTAAGCTGAGCAGTGTTACATCAGTAGAAGGGAGATACTTATCATTCAATTACTCTTGACCTACAACTCTGACAGAATTGAAATAACACTCTCCAAGGCCCAAATACTATGAAGATTAATTAGAGCTGCTTTTATTATGAAACATTACTATCCCTGTAACACTCCCAAGAAAGTAGATTCTATATAGGTGCTATATCCATGTTTGTTGTAACCCAGAGATGATCTAATCAGTTGTCAAGGCAAATCTAACATACTGCAGTTGTGAAATATCACTTTTTTAAACACTCAAAAGACAAACATGACTTCTTCCTCTGCCTTTCACTAATTTGAAATGTCACTAATGTCACTAATTTGGACATCACATAAGAAGTAAATAAGTCTAAACATATAGTAGGAAACACTGGACTCTATCACCCTGAGAATGTGTCCATTCACTCTAAGATTTGGGTCAAAACCCTGAGTCTCAAGGTCAAACCCTGTGATTTCCCAGGTATGTTGGTTTCAATAGAGCCCTGTGGTTTTTTTTTGTTTTTTTTTTTAATAAAACCCTGTAATCAAGTAAGTGACATACAAAAACATTTAGAAAAAGGTAGACAGATGGAACAAAAATCCATACAATATGTTAACCTAAGGAAACACTCAAAGTATATCATGCACACCTGTCACAATATCTAATTTGCTGAGGTGTATGTTGGCACTAAAAACAGTAATACATTGTTCTGTACAAAGGTGCATTTTAGTACATTGGTACAAATAATTATATAATAAATTAGGTTGCAAGACGCAAGTCTGTCAAGTTAAACCTTTTAAACAGTATCTCTCAGAAAAAAAGACGTATATAATCCTTCTTGACTCCTAGATGGGTGTTAGTATAGTTACAAGAACCTGCTGTTTAATCCATTAACTCTCATAGTATAATCCTGTATATGGCCTTCTGGTAGAAATGTATATACTATTTCCTTAACTGTGTCCATTGTACATGCCATCAACACATCACTAGGCAAAGAATTCGATAATTTAACAGACCTCACTATGAAGAACCCCAACCTCTACTGAAGCTGAAATATAATTTCCTCTAATCTTAAGGTGTGCTTCCTAGATGTTTGACCAGTCCTTGGAATTAAAAATTAACGCTTTGGCCTTGCTTATTCTTGTATGAAGTAAGAGTAGCTTCTCCTTATTTGATCAGGCCTTTAAAATGAAACGTTTACTAGATAAATCCTTCTATTTACATCAAATATACTTGTACAGTGTTTCACAATGCCCTATTAGGGGTCTTTCCTATGGAGTAAATAAACCAAGTTTAGATAGACCTTCTTCATATTTCAGTTCCACCACTCCTTTGATACATTTTATGGCTCTTCTCTGAACTCTCTTCAATTCTAGAACACCCTTTTTAATGTCAGTGGCCAAAACTGCACCATGTATTCCAAATGAGGACTTACCAAAGGCTTGCAAAATGGCAAAATTATGCTGTCCATTTTTGCATAAATACCCTTTTTTTAAGGATAGAATTCCTTTGCGTTTCTACTGCTGTTTGACAGTGATCTCTATTGCCAAGTTTGCTGTTTACGAGTATATTATGTCATTTCTACAACAGCAAGTCCTCTAGAATTCTCTCTCATTAAATAGATAGTAATGTTTCAAAATCAAAGCAGCTCCAATTAAGCTTCATAGTATCTGGACCATGGAGAGTGTTATTTCAATACTGTCAGAGTTGTAGTTCAAGAGTAATTGAAGATAAAGTTTTCCCCTCCTACCCCTTTTACCTAGTGTAAGCCACCTCTCCTCAGATGTGTAATCTGGTTGTAAGACCAGACAGCTCACAACAAGAGGCAATCTTCTTACTGTGAGAACAATGAAAACCCTGCCCTCCTTGACAGGTTTATCAGGTTTTTCCCTTATACTAATTGAAAATTGTCCTTCTCTGTCCATAGGATGGTGTAGCAACAGCACCACTGTACAATTTCAGGCTACTGTGATGTTGCACCTAAAAATTAAATTCAAATTTGAGCTGTAATACCTTTTGAATAAAACACTTTTCAGCAGTGAGAGTACCCTTTTTTTACTCAGGGGGATAAACACTACAATATATATATTTTTTACATACTAAGTATCACTATCCCTTAACAAAAAAAATAGATCCCAAGCCAATTAACACCCTATACCCTAACAATTCCAACAAAAAACTATCCCAACAGCATCCCACCCACACCAAGCAACAAAACACACCAAATCACTAATATGACACCACACAAAAAAAACATAAAGCAGCCAAAAAGGACATTTTTTAAAAACAAATCCTATAAAAAATAGTCCAAACCAATAGCACCCCTAAACCCTAATAACTGTACCCCCCAAACTACCCTAATGTAATCCAATCACCCTCCCCACACACATGCCCTAACTGTAACCCAATTCCCAATTAATAAACTACATGTGAACTATATTAAGTGAAACAATATAGACACTTGGTGGCATATTGTTAGACACTGTTTTAATAAGGAGATAAATTAAGCAGCAGCATTTTAAAATGTGCTACTTCAATGCCAGTGACAATGTGCTACTTCAATGCCAGTGACATTTTAAAGTCGTTGCAGTGACATTCAGCATTTACTGTTTGTAAGTGCAATAGGACACTTAAAAAAACAATGCACTGTGCAACCAGACCTTGGCTGCAAGACCATAGCTTGTGAGGATCATCTGCTCTGGAGAACAGCATGGTGAACACACTCCAAAGCTGATCGCCAGAGAACCACTGATACAGCTGTATTGACCCAAACCATTCAGTGCCACCTGCATGACAGTCTCCCAACAATAAGACTACTCCACGGCATATAATTACTGTTATCCCCCAGGATCCTTCAGTAAGAACAATGCCAAAGCCTACAGCACTGGAATCAGGCATGTAACTCCATGTTGTACATTGATGTGTCCTAGTTCTGTCTATCATGTCACATTATCAGAACAATGATGTGGAAGAGTTCTAATCAGTGATATGTAGAAGTATATAGTAGGTTTGCCGCCTGTCCAGTTTTGAGTTGGACAGTCTGGCTTTAGAAGTTCTTGTGTGGGTCTTTATTATCTGTCCTGGATTATTTTGGTCCCAAACCCAAACAGAATTGTATGCTCCTTTCCTAACAATCTTCCAACTGTGTAATGGTTCATTTGGTCCCCTATGCAATACAGGAAGGAGCCTGAGTTTGTGTATGAGTCATAGCACATACTAATTCTCCAGTCAGTATGCTTATTTCAAACCTTCTGCAACACTATAATCAAATCACATACAAACATACATTGGGTTTGGACTGAGCAGGCTACCTGGAGAAATAACATACTATTCTGCATGCAGTACAGATCTACACTGTGATTCGTGCACTAAGGTGGGTTCTTTCAAGTGCTGCGTAGGTGTCACTACACAGGGAGTAGAGACCCACATAGTCCCGGTACTGGTTCAGTAGCTGGCGTGCGATGCTAAAGAACATTGCTTGGGTTTGATGACAGCATGACAGGTACTCCCTTGCTGCAGCCAAAGGTGGGTAAAGGTTCTGGTCATGAAAAAAGATTGTTCCACCCCAGTTGAGCCAGGGTGCAACCACGATGGGAGTAATAAGATCTATGAAGAACCAGATCAGAAAGACTAGGTATGGGCAGGAGACAGAGTAGAAGTGGTCAATAACAAGCCTGGGTCAGGAGCCAGGAGATCAAGTAGCATATTATGAGTAGTCAGCAGCTAGCTGGGGTCTGGAGCCAGGAGATCAATGGAGTGGGTCAGGTAACAAGCTGGAGTCAGGTACCAGGAGGTCAAGAAGCAGTATAGTGGTCAGTAGCAAACCAGGGACTGGAGCTAGGAGATCAATAGAGTGGTCAAGTAACAAGCAGGAGCCAGGAGGTCAAGATGGAGTAGAGTTCATAGAGTTCTCCTTTCTCTACACAGTCACTTTTCTTTCCCATTCTTTCTGTGCCCCAAATTTTATTTGCCACTCCACCCCTTACCCCCTCAACTTTTTCCTCCTGCCTCTCATTTCCTTAACCCACAAGTCTTCCCCTCCCCGCAGCCCTTTCTTTCATCATATTTCCTTTCCTCTCTCCATCTCTCTCTCTCTTCCCTCCCAGTCTCTCATTCTTTTTTCTCTGGTTATTGTCTTTCTTCCCAGTATTTGTCCATCTTTCTTTCTTCTTTCACTCTCATGCTCTTCTTTTCCTTTAAACCACAGTCTGTCTGCCTTTCTGTGTGTCTTTGTTATTTCTCATTCCCCAGATTTTTTCTCCTCCAGATATTTTCTCTCTTATCTCTCTCTTTCATTTCTGCCTTCATGGGCAAACTTAGAGGGGGCTTCCAATGCCCTACATGACTCAGATGGCTCATAGTAAGGCATGCATGCTCAGTTTTGGCAAGGGTAAAAAGTGGCAACCCTACTGTGTAATGTTTGATGCCACCATGAGCCAGATCCTACTGTAATGGTGGAGGAATCATGTATGGCATATACACATTCATAGCATTCACAGCCTACCAGTATGTGGACCTGGTTGAACAACCTGTTGTCAAACAATTTTTTCCAGAATGTTCTGGGCACTCTTCTGCAGCAGGACAATACCAGCATACACATCAGATGTGTTACCATAAAAAGAAGTGTCCATGTTTGACCCTTAAGGTCTGCCAACAGTTCAGGATTTAAGGATATTTCTGATAAATCACAGGTAAGTTAATCAGTAGCCCAGTTATTTTTATTGAACAAGATGTACTCAAGTGGAAAAATCTTTCAATCCTACCCTGTTTGTAGCTCTTGAGAACTAATCTTGGGCATGTTGTGAAAGAAACATCCCTAGATTTTGACTCTCTGGCGTGACATTGCCTATTCCCTGAACCTGCCCCTGGTCAAGCATGTGTAGGACCTTACGGATCTCCACCTCCATCAGGACCCATATCCTTTCACCCCATAGCAGTTGTATGACTGATCATCTCTCCTTAGGCCGATCATATTTCCTTGAGACAAAAATGGGACGGGGTTATGTAATAATCCGTATTTTATTTATCATGAAAATTACCATAGAGTTTTGGACAGTTATGACTCATAAGACTCTATGGTAATCAATGCGTACAGTAAAACCACTAGTGTGACAAAGTTCTGATTATATACTGAATACCTCTTGCTCCCATACTGCCTCAACCTCCACACTGTGTCCACCTCCACATCCTTCCCACCCTGTGTCCACCTCCACATTGTGTCAACCTCCACACCCTGTGTCCACAACATGTGTCCACCTCCACACCCTGTGTCCACAACATGTGTCCACCTCCACACCCTGTGTCCACACCATGTGTCCACCTCCACACCCTGTGTCCACTTCCACATCCTGCCCACCCTGTGTCCACCTCATAGAAACATAGAAACATAGAAACATAGAAGATTGACGGCAGAAAAAGACCACCTGGTCCATCTAGTCTGCCCTTTAGTATTCCTTTATTGTTATCTTAGGATAGATACATGTTTATCCCAGGCATGTTTAAACTGTGTTACTGTGGATTTATCAACCACCTCTGCTGGAAGTTTGTTCCAAGTTTCTACTACTCTTTCAGTGAAATAATATTTTCTAATGTTTTTCTTGATTTTTCCTCCAACTAGCCTCAGATTGTGCCCCCTTGTTCTTGTATTCAGATTCTTATTAATCACACTTCCCTCCTGAACCTTGTTCAGTCCTTTAACATATTTAAAGGTTTCAATCATGTCCCCCCTTTCTCTTCTTTCCTCCAGACTATACATATTTAGATCTCTGAGTCGTTCTTGATAAGTTCTATGCTTTAGACCTTCCACCATTTTTGTAGCTCTTCTTTGAACCCGCTCAATTTTAGTTATATCCTTTTGCAGATGAGGCCTCCAGAACTGTACACAGTATTCCAGATGTGGTCTCACTAGAGCTCTATACAGAGGGATCACAATCTCCCTCTTCCTGCTTGTTATACCTCTAGCTATGCAGCCAAGCATACGATTTGCTTTCCCCACCGCCTGGTTGCATTGGTTACTCATCTTGAGGCTGTCAGAGATGACCACCCCCAAATCCTTCTCTTCTGAAGTCTTTGCTACCACAGAACTGCCAATACGATAGTCAGATTGAGGGTTTCTTGTCCCCAAGTGCATTATTTTACATTTGGAAACATTGAACTGAAGTTTCCATTGTTTTGACCACTTATCTAATAGTGCCAAATCATTCTCCATATTACAGACACCTCCTGGAACATCAACCCTATTACACACTTTTGTGTCATCAGCAAACAAGCAAACCTTCCCTGCCAAGCCTTCCCTTATGTCACTTACAAACATGTTGAACAGAACAGGGCCCAGAACAGATCCTTGTGGCACTCCACTTGTAACCAGTCTCTGCTCAGAATACACTCCATTAACAACAACCCTCTGGTTTCTGTCCTTCAGCCAACTGCAGATCCACTGAACTATCCAGGGGTTAAGTCCAATTCTTGATAATTTATCTATCAGCTCTTTATGGGGAACTGTATCGAAAGCTTTACTGAAATCCAGGTAGGCGATATCCACAGCACCACCTTCATCCAGCACTTTAGTTACATAGTCAAAGAAATCAATGAGATTAGTCTGACAGGATCGGCCCTCAGTGAAGCCATGCTGGTTTGGGTCCATCAGGTTGTTTTTTGTTAGATGGTCAATTATCTTCTTCTTTAGAAGAGTCTCCATCATTTTTACCACTACAGATGTCAGGCTGACTGGCCTGTAGTTACTAGCTTCTTCTTTACTACCCTTCTTGTGAATGGGTACAACATTGGCCATTCTCCAATCATCAGGAACTTCTCCCGTAAGAAGGGACTGGTTATACAGATTAGTCAGGGGGCCAACTATGACAGATCGGAGTTCTTTAAGAACTCTAGGGTGGATTCCATCCGGACCCATCGCTTTATTTGACTTTAGCCGGACAAGTTCCTCTAGAACATCGGCCTCTGAAAACACTGGGGCTAAAATTATACAACTAGAGGCAATGCTGTGTTCAGCCATTTTCTGATTATGAGGGCCGCCGTCTGAAAAAACTGAGCAGAAGTAGTTATTCAGATGGTCAGCGACCGCCTTTTCCTCTTCTATATACTGATTTCTTCCGTTGTTAATTTTTGTAATCCCGCAGTTTTTCTTCTTCCTGTCACTGATATATCTGAAGAAGGTTTTATTCCCCTTCTTAACAGATTTGGCCATTTCTTCCTCTTTTGAGGCTTTAGCAGCCTTTATCATCTGTTTAGTCTTCTTCTGTATAGTTTTATACCCTTCTCTGTCCGCTTCACTTCCAGTCTCTTTATATCTCTTATAGGCAGACTTTTTATCTTTCACTATAGCTCTTACCTCTCTAGTAAACCATAGTGGATTTCTCTTTCTTTTCCTCTTGCTAATTTTTCTAACATGTAATCTTGTTGCCTTTAAGAGGACTTCTTTGAGTGTCTTCCACTGAGTACTCACTCTCGGTGTTTTATCCCACCCTTTTAATTCTTTCTTTACATATTCTCCCATATCCTCAAACTTCGTCTTCCTAAAGTCCAATACTTTGGTTGCAGAATGGGATTTCTCGTAGTCAGTCTGGATTCCGAACCACAAACATTGGTGGTCACTGGAACCTAGATTTTCTCCCACCTTCACCTCAGATACCAGGTCTCCATTTGTGAATACTAAGTCTAGGATATTTTCCCCTCTAGTTGGCGCCTTCACCAGCTGTTTTAGGGACATCCCCGTCAGGGCTTCTACGATGCTCCTACTTCTACATGTGGACGCACAAGGGATATTCCAATCAACATCAGGCATGTTGAAGTCTCCCATAACTACTATATCTCCCTTTACTGCCATTTGGGTAATCTCGTCCACTAGCATGTTGTCTTGCTCTTCAGATTGCCCCGGAGGCCTGTAGACTGCACCTATTCTTGTAACTGATCCCTTTTTATTCTGCAGACAGATCCAGAGAGTCTCCAACTCTTTACATGCCCACCCTGTGATCCAGAGAGTCTCCACATCCTGCCCACCCTGTGTCCACTTCCACATCCTGCCCACCATGTGTCCACATCAACACTGTGTCCACCTCCGCACCCTGCCCACCCTGTGTCCACCTCCACATCCTGCCCACCATGTGTCCACTTCAACACTGTGTCCACCTCCACACCCTGCCCATCCTGTGTCCACCTCCACACCCTGCCCACCCTGTGTCCACCTCCACATCCTGCCCACCATGTGTCCACTTCAACACTGTGTCCACCTCCGCATCCTGCCCACCCTGTGTCCACCTCCACACCCTGCCCACCCTGTGTCCACCTCCATACCCTGCCCAGCCTGTGTCCACCTCCACATCCTGCCCACCCTGTGTCCACTTCAACACTGTGTCCACCTCCACACCCTGCCCATCCTGTATCCACATCCTGCCCACCCTGTGTCCACCTCAACACTGTGTCCACCTCGACACCCTGCCCATCCTGTGTCCACCTCCACATCCTGCCCACCCTGTGTCCACCTCCACACCCTGCCCACCTCCACACCCTGCCCATCCTGTGTCCACCTCCATATCCTGCTCACCCTGTGTCCACCTGAACACTATGTCCACCTCCACACCCTACACACCTCCACATCCTTCCCACCCTGTGTCCACATCCACACCCTGAATGAGGATATAATCAAGTCCAGCATTTGGTAGGTTTTACAAAGAACAAGCACACAGTGACATGGAGGTTAATGCTGCTGCAACCATGTGTGTGACCATATGACATTGTTTTGCGACGTTATGAACCCACTTGCAGTGTTGTACTCACTGACTGACTCACTTACTTTTAACTTAAGCTGCCTCTGTCCGACTCCAGTCAGATGCTGCAGTGCTGGCTGCTGCTGGCTTAGGCCTCCTGTCCTGATCCTGACTCTGCTGGCCTCCTCCTCTAGGCTCTTGTCTTGCACTAGGTAACGATGCGTGCTGCCTAACCTAATGGAGTCTATGCGCCATGCCTCAGAACACGCACAACCAATGAGAGAGGAGTATCAAAGCACTCCTATCTCATTGGCTGCAGTGCGTGACATGCTTGCATGCTAGGAAGGTACTGGACGGTGGGGCACAATTCTAATGCCGTCCGTACCTTTGTATTCATCATGCGCTTCTGCTCTGCTTTTTGTTTTATATGCGATGTGGGCCTCACAAGCTGCCGCTAATAACGGGACAAAATAGCAGAACGACGGGACGGCCAAAAAATATGTAAAAAAATGGGACTGTCCCGTTCAAAATGGTACATATGGTCAGCCTATCTCTCCTTGTCAAGCCCCAACTGTATTACCTTCTAAGGTGAGCATACAGCTACTGAATAAAATGTTTTGTTCAGATCTTTGTTTCAAACATTAACTGGTTGTTTCTCATGTTGCCCCACATACATGTATGTGAGTTCATGTGAATCTCATAGCTTCCTGATGTAGCAGTTTTGATGTTGAGAAGCTTATATACATATAGAGTTAAACAAAATAACTTATACCTATTAGTTAGTTTTCCCTCCCCCACTACAAAGACAGACCTTGAGCACTAACTATCCTAATACCACATCCCAGATCACAAAATAAACAAACCTTTTGTCCTCTAATTATTGTGCAATTTAACATATCTTAAACAGGCTTTTACTAACACAAAGGGTGATGGTATAGCTAGACCATAAAGCTTGAATGTCCTTGTTATAAATCAGGTCTAAATTATACAATTGCAACTATTTAAATAGCACCTTTCTTATACATTGTGCCTTACAGGCATGTTAGATGTAAATGTAGAACATTTTCACAGTCAGAGAGACAACAATTAGTGTTATTAAAGTGATATATAAAATATTATTGAAATATATTTATTGTGTAGAAAAGAGATCAGCCATCCCAATGTGCTTTTCTCTGCCTCTACACATATCATCCATAAGTACCCTTTAGTATTTATGAAATAGTGAAAGAGTCCTGTAGATTATCTTAGGCAGAAAATACTCAAACTAAATGTAAGTTGGTATAGTACAAATGTAGCCATGAATCTGTAGGAGTATTCTTGCTACCCCAGTTATTTACATAAAATATGCCAGCTGGATTCTGGAATCCGAAAATGGCATATTGCTGTGGGGTATCCTTTTACCTTCTCATTGATAAATATACAAATGGATAAATACAAGCAATTTTAGCACATTTTCTAAAATGTTTAAGTAATTGTCTCCTGATAAATAGGGGCCTATGTTTAAGATGCTGGTACACTCTGATGACTCAATTTAGTGAAATACATGGAGACTCTTTAATATGCAATCCTCTGGGTCTTTTAAAATACCACAAGGTTTTGTATGTACGTTTATGCAGCTATTATCTCATGTTGTATATACAGTACCTGCTGCTTTTTTGTGTAGTTAAAGATATAGTAATACTTCATTTTATCTTTATTTTATTTTGTAGGCATTAAAAAAACATGAAGAACGATATAAGTCTTATCTCTCAAACCTATATGGTTTGAGAGATATTCACAAGCAAAGTTTCCCCTCCCGCCCCTTTTACCTAGTGTAAGCCATCTCTTCTCAGATGTGGAATGCAGTCCATAGACCAGACAGATAACAGAATGGGACAATTTTCTTGCTATGAAAACAATGAAGGCCCTTCCCCCCTTGACAAGTTTTTCAGGTTTTTCCCTTATGTTTATTCAAGATTGTCCCTCTCTGCAGTCTACCTGGGCACCTCCCTTCTGATCTGGCTGAGCAGTGTTACATCAGTAAAAGGGGCGAGAGGGGGATATTTTGTTATTGAATTACAACTCTGACAGAATTGAAATAACACTCTCCCAAGTCCAAATACTATGATGATTAATTAGAGCTGCTTTTATTATGAAACATTACTATCCCTTTAAAACTGGACTTACTGTTTTTCCTTTTGTTTTTTTCAAATGTGATTTGGTTTGACTTTGACTATGAGAATTTTCTCTAAAACTGTCTTTTTTCATGGCATCAACTAGGAACCCCCCCTTTGACAATTTGTAATAAAAAAAGGAAAAATATAAATAAAAATCTGACACTAAAGGCCAACTATCATGTAGACAGTCGTCAGTATTACCAGATCTGTTGCCTTAGAAGCAAACCTGCTAATTAAAGGGACAGTAATGGCCCCAAAATGTTTTTACAGTTATGTAGAGTTTAAAATGATAATAAAATCGCTCCAAACCCTATCTCTCAAACCACTACAGTTTGAGAGATATAGGTATTCAAAGTTCCCCTCTCCCTCCCCTTCTCCTGATGTCAGGTGTAAAATTGACAACAGGAGAATCGAGTCGTACGACTCGAGGACGCTCTGCAGCAGAGCCCTGAATCGTGTTACTTAAAAATAATTAATTAATTGGAAAGGTCTAAAAGGTGTGCCTGGTTTCTAAGCACACTTTGTAGATCTTTCCAATGAATTAATGCTCTGCTGCAGAGCTGACTGCTGGTCCCTGGACCGGTATCTCCTGCTGTCAGCTAGACGCTGACATCAGGAGAAGGGGAGGGAGGGGGGAACTTTGAATCCCTATATCTCTCAAACCATAGCGGTTTTGGAGCGATTTGATTAATATTTTAAGCTATACATAACTGTAAAACATTTTTTGGGGACATTACTGTCCCTTTAAGCCAGGACTGCATTTTGAGCATTGGCTGACCAACTGAGGAGCAGAAAGGGGGTCTTGCAGTCCAGTTTTAGCTATAGCGAAAGGCTTTGAAGCCCCACACTTGTGAAATATGAGAGCTTTGCTCTAAACCTACAAAGCTTGTTTCTGTGAGCCTCATACTTCCTAAATGCATTCTAGCATGATACCAGCCATGTCGATCAGTTTTCTGATCCCCCAAATAGCCGACATGAGTTGTATTCTGATCCCCCAAATAGCCGACATGAGTTGTATTAGGGATAAACAGTTGAGCCCTGGGCTTGTTTACTAAGTCTGTTCCCATAGTGAAATACGGTATTTGCCCTTTAATAATGTCTTTTAACCCTCTGAGTCCCGATGTTTGGGGATTTTTATCTCTTTTTAGAGACCAGGCACGTTTTCAACATATTGCTATCCATCTGTATAGGAATGATTCCTGGCAGTATATATATATATATATATATATATATATATATATATATATATATATATATATATATAAATTCATAGAAAGGTTAGCACTCACAGGACGTAAACATAATGTAATTTATTTTATCAATATTTCGTTTCAGTACGAACCTTTATCAAGACATACTGCTGGAGCACCCAGGCAGGTTTTCCATTGAATGTACAAGTGCTAACCGAAGACCAAACTATATATATATATATATATATATATATATATATATATATATATATATATATATATATATATATATATATATATATATGTACTATGCAGACATTTTAGGCAGGTGTGAAAGAAAGCTGTAAAGTAAGAATGCTTTTAAAAATAGACATGTTAATTAACAAAATTATAGTAAGTGAACAGATGAAAAATCTAAATCAAATCAATATTTGGTGTGACCACCCTTTGCCTTAAAAACCGCATCAATTCTTATAAGTACACTTGCACACAGTTTGTTAAGGAACTCGGCAGATAGGTTGTGCCAAACATCTTGGAGATCTAACCACAGTTCTTCTGTGGATATAGGCAGCATCAATTGCTTTTCTCTCTTCATTTAATCCTAGACAGACTCAATGATATTCAGATCAGGGTTCTGTGAGGGCCATACAATCTCTTCCAGGACTTCTTCTTTAATCTGAAGCTAGTTCTTAATGATTTTGTCTGTATGTTTAGGGTTATTGTCATGCTGCAGTATAAATTTGGGGCCAATCAGATGCCTCCCCAATGGTACTGCATGATGGATAAGTATCTGCCTGTAGTTCTCAGCATAGAGGAGACCATTAATTCTGACCATATCCCCAACTCCATTTGCAGAAATGCATCCCCAGACATGCAAGGTACCTCCACCGTGCTTCACTGTTGCCTGCAGACACACATTCTGTTACAGCCAAATATTTCACATTTTGGCTCATCACTCCAGAGCACCTGCTGCTATTTTTCTGCACCCCAGTTACTGTGTTTCCTGCATAGTTCAGTCTCTTGGCCTTGTTTCCACGTCAGAGGTATTGCTTTTTTGTATGCAAGTCTTCCATGAAGAACACTTCTGACCAGTCTTCTCCAGACAGTAGATTGGTCTACCAGAATCCCACTGTTTCTGCCAATTCTGAGCTGATGTATCACGGTGCCCGTGATTCGTGCTGCTCTGTGTCTGTCACTTGCTGAGTATTCATGATTGGCTGTCTGTCATTAGCCCTCCTCACACAGCCGTTTTAAACCCAGGTTGAGCACTTCCAGGTTGCCCTTTCGTGGTGTTTCTGACTCCACTCTGCCTGACCTGCTTGTCAGATCTCTGGGCCTGTTCTCAGTGTTCCTTTGCTACGTTCCAGTGTTCCAGTGTTCCTGTACGTTAACGTTCCAGTGTTCCTGTATGTTAACGTTCCGGTGTTGCAGTGTTCCAGTGTTCCTGTATGCTAACGTTCCGGTGTTCCAGTGTGCCTGTTTTCCGCGGTTCCTGTGTTCCAGCACCGCACGGGTTAACCTGTACGAGTTCCTGAGTCTCGCGCTCCAGCTGTCGCTCAGGCGACATTGTTCTCCTCGCTATTGCACACACATTGTTGGTTCCAGCGTGCGGACGCTGGTACTCCACGAGAACTGGTTGCGAGATGCCTTGTTGGCTCCAGCGTGCGGACGCTGGTTTGCTCCACTAAACCTGGTTGCAATATACATTGTTGGTTCCAGCGTGCGGACGCTGATTTACTCCACTAAACCTGGTTGCGATACACATTGTTGGTTCCAGCGTGCGGACGCTGGTTTACTCCACTAAACTGGTTGCGTGGTTCATTTTTGGTTCCAGTGTGCGGACGCTGGTTTTCTCCACTAAACCTGGTTGCGATACACATTGTTGGTTCCAACGTGCGGACGCTGGTTTACTCCACTAAACCTGGTTGCGATATATATTGTTGGTTCCAGCGTGCGGGCGCTGGTTTACTCCACTAAACCTGGTTGCGATATACATTGTTGGTCCCAGTGTGCGGACGCTGGTTTACTCCACTAAACTGGTTGCGAGATACATTGTTGGCTCCAGCGTGCGGACGCTGGTTTACTCCACTAAACCTGGTTGTGATATACATTGTTGGCCCCAGCGTGCAGACTCTGGTTTACTCCATTAAACTGGTTGCGATATACATTGTTGGTTCCAGCGTGCGGTCGTTGGTTTACTCCATTAAATCTGGTGGCGCTATTTACCATTAGTCCCAACGTGCGGACGTTGGTTTGCTCCTGAAACATCCAGTACTGTGGTCAGTCGCTGTCCACTTCCTTGCAGTTGTCTGATTATCCCTGGCAATAGACTTCTGCTGAGTAAGACCTCTATACTTTGCTCTCTTCTGTCTTAGTCACCTGACAGCTGGTCTACTCGCTCAGGCTGCCCTGCCCGGTATTAGTGAGGCCGGTAGAACCTTGTACGTTACCATCCTGTAGGTTGCCTCACCCGGTATTGGCAGGGCCGGTAGAGCCTACTACAGTACCTCCTTGGGCTGCCCTGCCCGGTATTGGTAAGGCCGGTAGAACCTTGTAACTCACCATCTTAAAGGTTGCCTTACCCGGTATTGGCAGGGTAGGTAGAGCCTACATTCAGCATTCCATTGGGCTGCCTTGCCCGGTATTGGTAAGGCCGGTAGAACCGGAATATGTCATCTCACGGTTGCCTTACCCGGTATAGGCAAGGCCGGTAGAGCCTGTCATTAATACTGTCACTTGGGTTGCCTTGCCCAGTATTTAGGCAAGGCCGGTAGAACCTGTTGTATGGTCTATTGATGTTGTATTGTTATGTATGTTTACCCTACGGGGACTGCCTTTAACTTTTAATAAAGTTAAGTTTTTACCAAACCTTAAGTCTGAGAGTCTTCAAAAACCGTGACATGATGGCACTGCTGGACATCTTCCAGTTGCGAAGGGAAGTAAGCATGTTGTGTTTTTCATCTGCTGTACTAAGTTTCCTGTGCTGACTACTGCGTCTACAGTCCTCAACATTGCCAGTTTCTTTATGCTTCTTCAAATGAGCTTGGACAGCACATCTGGAAATCCCTGTCTGCCTTGAAATTTCTGCCTGGGAGAGATTTTTCTGATGCAGTATAACTACTATTTGTCTTGTTGCTGAGCTCAGTCTTGCTATGGTGTATGTCATTAAACTGTCTTCAGCAACCTCCCCTTGTTGACTGAATTTGTCTGTTCCTCACCCAGTTTTATTCTTCCTACACAGTTGTGTTTGTTTCAGTTAATGTTTGTGTTTCAACCTGCATATTAAATTGATGATCATAAGCATCTGTTTGGTATAATAATAATATATTTTGAAAGCATTCTTACTTTACAGCATTTTTTCATACCTGCCTAACACTTTTGCACATTACTCTGTATATATATTTTTTTACATTTTTTTTTCAGAACAAATTCAGCCTTTTCATGGTGCCTCATGTAAAGTACATTTTGCATCATGTGACAAGCTGTGATATTGTACATTATATAGCTGAAACAGGATCTAGGAAGAATATAGAGGACCCTTGTGTCACGGTAATCAGGCAAATAAGGACAGACACAAAGATAAAATATAACCAACTTTATTTATTATAAAAACAATAATGGTAGAGCCCACACAGAACCCCAGACATATGTAAATAGGACCCAAGGTCCCTCCGGAGCTGCACACTGTGCTGTATGCTGTACTACTCAAGATCTTGAGACTAGAGAAGTGGCTCAGATGGGACAACAGAAGAATGGTAGAATATGTGTAAGTCGCCACTTGGTCTGCGAATGGAGGCAACAGAGAGCAAGAGCAGACCAGAGCCAGGAGGCACAGAGACTACATGTCAGGCAAGCAGGTAGTATAGGGAGCGAGTAGGCAGCCAGAGTCACAGGTCAGACAAGCCAGGGACTACATGGAGCAAGAGTAACCAGGCCACTGCTCAGGCAACCGGAGACTATGCTGAGCGAGTAGGAGCCAGGGCAGGGCCACTGGTCAGGCAAACCGAGGACTACAAGGAGTGAACGTAACCAGGCCCTCAGGGAAGGCAACCAGAGGCTACACTGAGTGGGTAGTAGCCAGGGCCACTGGTCAGGCAATCCGGGGTCATTCACAGAGCGAGTAGTCAGCCAGAGCCACAGGTCAGAACCGATGTGGGTGGTCAGACAAGCCAGAGTCATACACAGAGCGAGTGGTCAGCCAGAGCCACAGGTCAGAACCGATGTGGGTAGTCTGACAAGCTGGGGTCATACACAAAGCTAGATTCTCAGGCAAACACAGGTCACAACAGAGAGCAAAGAGTAATGAGCAGGAACACCACGTAAAGGCAATGACTCCTAGCCCTAAGAAGGATTATAAATGAGCAGAAGGAGGTGGGACCAATTTAGGCCACCAAGAGTAGGCCCATAAACAGACGTCCAAGCCAGTGCTTATAACAGACATAGTAATGCAGAGGTGGCCACAAGGATGCAGGCAGACACACCACAGAGGAAGGAAACACAGGCTAACTAGGCCTCAAAGGTAGACTGTGATACCTTGCAGGACGAGGGAGAAGACAACTCTGGAGTAGTTCAGTATATTATAGGAGTCCGCAGTCAAAGTAACTGAAGGTGAGGGAAGTGTCATATAGCAGTTCAAGACCAGAGTCTCTGAAAGCTATGCAATTACTGTAGAAGAAGTTGGTAGCTACGACTTTCCGGGTGGAGATGTTGAGTCAGACTTGTTCGTAGCACAGTAAGTCCAGAAGATCCCACCAGGAGTCGTACAGTAGCAGTTGGTGAAGTACGACCCCTTGAGTGGTACGGCAGGGAGTTGTATGGAATCGAAGGGCTATGACTCTTCGAGATAGGACTAAGGATATAACGGCAGTAGTCAGAGCTCTACGACTATGGAAGGTGAGACTGAAAGTTGAACAGTAGTCAAAAGGATAATGTTGGGTTGGAGACTTGCCAGCAGCTGATAGACAACCGGAGAAGTCGATGATACTTGGATGGTTGAGCCAAGAGCAAGAGGCTAAGACTGGGATCGATCAGACCGGCCATGAAGAGATTAGGCTCAGTTGGAGATCAATCTTTCGGGGAAGGCTGGGATTAATTCCTCAAGCCATCAAGGTATAGCAGGCCCTGCGGAAGAGCTACCTGCCTAATTCAGCAACTGGGAACAACCCGACTCACAGTAAGGTGGAAGATGAATGAGTCAGAGATAAACAGCAAAAGTAGCACTCTAGAAGAATGTTCAGTTGGAAGGTCGTAGACTAAGCCAAGGTTGAGCCGGAAACACAACAGCAGAATTGTAGTCGGAAATCAAGCCGGGTAATCAAGTGGTAATCAAATCAAAGCGGATCAAGCAGGAATAGAGGTCAGGAACATGCAGAGGTTGATATTAGAACAAATGGACAGTGTTTCACCTAGTACACAATGAAGCTCAAAGATCAGGAGTGGGAAATCAGAAACCATGTGTATTTAAAGGGCTAACACCCAATCATGAGTGAGGAGGAAGGGAAGCAGACAAACGTAGAGACAATAACAAAAACATTTATGGTGGATATAAAAGCTTAAATTATTATCAAAAGCCCAGAATTACCCGAGTACAAAAATATCAAATATGTATAGTTTTACCTACATGCATGGCCTGCACAGAACCCTTATTAACAGGAGAACAAAATGGTATTTTCAACTTAATGAGCTAAAATGCATATTCAATTGATTACATATTCAAATTACCCTAAAACAGCTCAATAATATAGAAAAGCATTTAGTTCTTGAAATTACTAATGAAAACTAATGAATCAGAAAAGGATGAAATAATGCAGTATCATCACCTGTCTACTCCTCTCATCTGTATCTGTTCCTTCCATTTCCTGGCTGGTCATTTGACTATTAAATTGTGTGCTTTCCTTTCTCCCCTTGCCTAATCTTGGTCCTGTGTTCCCATTGCTGTTTTGGCTCATTATTTGCATCCTTGGTTATCAACCTTACCTTGTCCTGACATTGCTGCTGGTGTTTTTCCCTGACCTCTGGCTTGCTGTCCCTGACATTACCTTACGATTGTCAATCCAGTTCTCTGCTGTCTGTTACTCCAGTTTTGTCCCTTGGCACTCCTTCCTGACCTGGTTTTTGGATCTGATCCGGCACCTTGCTTTCTTGTGCTGACTACGGCTGTTTCTGTTAGTGTCTCACCTCCTTTGCTGTTTCCTCTCTCTCTGCTCTGTTTAGTCTCCTCCGTCAATCACCTGAATGCCGGACGGCTTGTTTGTATAGGAACGTTCCTGTTCATGTTGGGTTCTGTCTCGGCTACAGCAACAGACTTCTCTGCTGTTTTCTCGCTGTTCACTACTGAGCATCTGTGGCATATTGCTTCTAGGGAGTTGGAGCAGTCTTCTACATTTGGGACTTGAGTTCCTGTCCTTATGCTCTTCATAATTGCATGAACTGCTTTGCCTAAGATACAGTTCTCCTTCTGTTTTATCTGCTTCCAAACTTCTGCATTGCCTCATTGACAATCATTTCCATGAGTCACTGCTTGGTACTCCTCATCCTCTGCCCTGCAGGTCCTTATGCAAGTATCCTGGGAAAGACCTCCCTAACTCAGCTTACTCAGGTCCACCGGTGACAGGGGTGCTCATCCTGATATCTGACCTTTTGGTCAGCAACTTTCCCTTGGCTTGGCCTGCAGCAAGGGAGAACCTGGAGCCGGCTTAATACTCTACCAATTCTTCCCACCACAGCTTCTCTGAGGAATCTGTGCAAGGAGAGAATCATTACATGCAGCAAGGAAATGTTGTTAAAGTAGGGTTTTTTGGGAAGCTTTCAGAAATTTATACTAAAGTCACAAATTACTGTTTTACCACTACCAATGAGGGAAAAAGAAAGATCCCTAAAGGAAAGAAACACAATAATGAGGCACTCATTATTGGCCTTGTATTGTTTAGGGATCTTCCTTTTTCCCTCATGGTAATTTTGGGTCTTCATTAATCCCAGAGTGCACCAGACTATATAGTCCTTATTTCCCAGAAATAGGTTTGAGCTAATGCTGGCCATATATCTCTACAAATTACTGTTTAACCCCTTAAGGACATGCGTGTGCATGAGCGGCTGGCACTTGGTGACCACGGGGCTTTTTTTTTTTTTTTTTTTATTTCTTCCGGTTCAGGGCTCCCGGAGTGGCGTGCAGCCTCGTCGGGAGCCCTGAACTCCATGACGTGCCAGGACCGTCACTGGTCCTTAAGTGCCGGACCGCCATGATGGTCCTGGCACGTCAGTGATCGCGAAGGGGTTAAGATCTCAAGCAAGCTTACAGTAACAAACCAAAAAGGTATGAAACATAAATGAGTACAATGATATGCATTATGTATAGGTGTACAAAGGTATGTCCTTCCCCACAGCCACAAATTTGTAACGGCATAAAACAGAATTTCTGCTGATATTGTCATGCACTAGTCTGAATGCATAATTACTCAATAGCGATCAAAATAACCCCCTAAAAGCATACATTGCCTGTACTATACTGTAATCATTGAAAGTTATGGAATTTTCTGTTGCATTCATTAGTTACTGCTCTTTCAACAAAAAATGCACTCGCTGCTACAAGTTGAAATATTTTGAGGGTGATTGAAGTACAAAACTACACTAACAACAATTTTTTAATCTTTACAAACGTGACTTGCCTGTAAATGGTTTTAAAACTACAGAAATTAAGGAAAGGTAGACAAAGCCTGCTAATTTGGAAATAAGGTAATTCACTACATGAAATAAGGGGTAATTTGCCTTTCTACCCCTAGCATTATGTGTGCAAATATTTCCAGAATTTGGTGCTAAAGAAAAAATTGGATTTTTGTTGCATTTCACCCCCTCAAGTATAATTAAATCATTAAAAACTATGGAATTTGCTACTGCATTCTTTATTTACTGCATGAAACATTGATATGGGTTGACATAATACGGGGTGTGACAAAGCACAAAACTACACCTACCTGTTTTGTTTTTGAAATTGGCTGCCTGCACTGAAATTGAAAATGAAGGAAAGTTATGCAACTCATGCTATTTGGAATGTAGACATTTGTCCACATCAAATGAGAGGTTGGGATACCTTTCCCCAAAAACAAAGGAGGGGTAACTTGTCTTTTTACCCCTAAGTTGGGGCACACAAATATTTCCAATAGGTTCCCATTTCTACCCCTTCAAAGAATATAGCACTGGTGTTGCCAAAAACACAAAACTACATCAGCTACTGTTTATCCTTTTCCACAAGTTTTTCATTTATGAACTGCTTGTACTTAAAGGGATAGTAATACTTCGTTTTAACTTTATTTTATTTTGTAGGCATTAAAAAAACATGAAGAATGATATAAGTCTTATCTCTCAAACCTTTATGGTTTATGAGATATTCACAAGCAAAGTTCCCCTCCCCGCCCCTTTTTCCTAGTGTAAGCCATCTCTTCTCAAATGTGAGTCTGGTTGTATGACAGGACAGATAACAGAAGGGGACAATTTTCTTTGTATGAAAACAATGAAAGCCCTTCCCCCCTTGACAAGTTTTTCAGCTTTTTCCATTATCTTAATTGAAGATTGTCCCTCTCTGCAGTCTACCTGGGCATCTCCCTTCTGATCTGGTTGAACAGGGAAGGGATACTTTGTTTGTGAATATCTCTTAAACCATAAAGGTTTCAGAGATAAGACTTATATCATTCTTCATGTTTTTTTAATGCCTACAAAATAAAATAAAGTTAAAACGAAGTATTACTATCCCTTACAGTTATAACAACTACAGAAATTAAGGAATGTATAAAAAGTGTACCATTTTAGAAAGAAGACAACTGTGACAAACAGTGACAAACAGTGACAAATGAGGGGTCACTTGCCTTTCTAACCCTAGGCTAGTGTGCACAACTGTGTTTTTTACACTTCTGCCAATTCAAATATACTAAAATCTTTCAGCACCTTGAAACTTAGTAGTGTATTCAGGTCCTAGTGCCAGTCTAAACAAAAAATGACATTGATGTTAGTTATCATATTCTAGTAGGTGCCAGGAGCTAGGATACCAGTGAAGCACTGTTGGGAAAGCTACCAGTGGAACAAGGTTTAATGTCAGGCATCATAATGAATGGTTCTGTGGCTACCAGTGGAGCAAGGGTGGGGGGTCAGATAGTGTATGTGGGGCTGTGACTACTAGTGAGACCTGACTGAAGGTTGAGACATTTTCTCTGGGGAATATGTGAATACCAGGAGCAGTGGAACCAGGCTGGAGGGTCAGGAGTATTGCGTGGGGCTGTAATTACTAGTGGACCCAGACTGGTGTTTCAAACATTGTATGAGGGATACTGCATACTAATGGAACCTGGCTAGGTATGTATGTGGAGCTGTGACTACAAGTGGCACCAAGCTGAGGGTCAGACTGTATGTGGGGTTTGTGATTTCCAGGTGACAGTCTAAGTAGGATGGAAGGTGACGACCAGTTTTTTTTTTTTTTTTTTTAATATTTTAGTGTCAGATCTTGTGGGGCATCAGTACCCTTTCTGATGCTTTCCTGGAATTGATCACCTATCAGTTGCATAGGCGACCAATGCTGCATCCAGGAAGGTGATTGCCACCTTCCTTTTCCTGATCCTTCTCAACCAGAATTCTAGGAACGTCCAAATTGAGTAGGAGGACCTTCAAGGCCCATTTGCATCATTGATGATCCTCAACCTAGAAGAATGTTGGATTGAGGAGAGCAAGGGAAGGAAGTGATCGTCTTCCTGGTTGCAATTGGATATGCAATCAAATGACGGGTGGGGGGGTGACACTGATTTAATTTTTAAACTGCAAGTAGGCGGGATCAAGACACACACTGTCATTGTGAGTCTCTCTTCTTTCCTACAAAATGTTTTCTTCTTCTCATCTTCCCTGCTTTTTCACTATATTTCAGTAAACGTCAATGCCATAAATTACAATATGATGACGTGCACAGAAATATAGGCTAAAATATGCACAATTGCTTATCACTGCAAGGGAGGTTTTTAAGACATAATGCATAGCGTTATATTAACTAGTTTGCCTGTAATAATTCCCAAGTCATTTTAGTAAATGAAACTAAAAACTCAATACATTCTGGAAAGTTAAATTATACGGGCTCCTTGCAGTTTATAGTAGTGTGGGGGGGGGGCAGCACCTACTCACTGTAGGTGATCCCTGTTTGAAAGCATCTCAGTTCAGCCATGTGGGCATTAGATAGATTCTGCTTTTAATATAAAGCATTTTTGTAACCCATAAAATATGGCAATACATAACAGAAATGATTTGCTTTAAATGGAGACATTGATGTATTAATAAAGCTAAAACATATTTTGGCCAAACTATTCAACAAAACCCTAATTTTTTTCAACAAGTGAATTAATGTTATTCTTGCTTTACACAGGGTTGACATTTAGGTAATTTGTATGAAGCAGAGCAAGATTGTGCTTTCCTTCCCTACATGTAGGAGAAGTTTGAAGCTTCTCTGTGCACCAGAAATACAAGGTGAAGCTTATAAATGCAACATGATAATGTTCTTGAGGTTGGGCCTACAGACCCACTTTGTAAACCTTGTAAAAATTACAATGTTGGCATTCAGAGGGTTAAAATTACTTTTCCTTTTTAACACAGGGCCCCAAGACTTTGATTTTCCTTTATTCTGTTAAGGCAAACTCTTACACAACCAATAGTGACCATCCGGAGTTCTATGTGTATTGGATATGTATGTATATTTGTATATATATTATTACTTTACAACATACAGTACTCCTCACGGGAGCTGGAACCATAAATAAAATGTGTGTGTGCCTGTCAAAAACATAGACAGATAACATCATTCAGTGGTGGTCACTAGGGTGTTACAGTAAAGAAAGCCTGTACAGTGCCCTCTGTGTCCATCATGAAGACTGTTCAGACAACATTTAATTATTGTTCTGCCCATAATACGAAACCACTGGATATACCGAGGTGACACCAGCTAATGTTGTATGACATACACGTGGGAGAGCCCTCAACTCTTCAGTTCATACCTTAGCTAGGATAGGTTCCCAGGGGAGTACAGTGGACTGTGAGAATAGGGACATAAACCATTCAATGATATTATTACTATTTTTTCATTATTATATTATTCTTTATTTATATAGCACCAACTAATTCCACAGCTCTGTACAATTGGGAATAGACATACAGAGGTATTAGATAGTACAATCAAATGTGGAGAACAGAAGGTTCAGAGGGCCCTGCTCGTGAGAGCTTACAGTCTAGAGGAAGGTAGGTTTGACACAGAGGGAGTAAGTGCTATTGGGTTTATGTGCCTCCTGCCACATGAATTGCCAGTCAGTGGGTGGGAGTGAGAAGTGCTGTTGAGTGCAGTAGTCTGGCCAAGGTGCCCTTCACATCAATCCTCTCCCCTGCTCCAAAAAAATAAAAAGAGCATTGGTTTATTCTCTTCAGGGTGTGACCCATACTATTTGACAGTCATGCTTTTCAAGGCTGACTTTGCAAATCCCATTAACCAGACACAACTGGCTATGTCTGAGTCTGCCTAGTCTATAAATCTTTGGTCAAGGTAAAGTATTTGCCATTTTTCACATTCCAATAATTTTTTTAACAGGCTTTTCTGGAACTGCTTCCCCCTTATGTTTATTTTATTGGTGAGGGGAGTTTAAGCTGGTAAATTCTAATATATAATGATCATAAGCATACACTCCTTTACTAATAAAGCTACTGGTAACAGGGCTATTTCAAGCATTTCTGTAAAAGTAAAATTCCATAATGACACCACATTTATAATAAATAATAATCATTTTATCATATCATACACCAATATAAAAAGTGTTTCTTATGTATGTATAACAGTATGGCTCGTTGACATCAGGACCTCCAGTGAGGAATTTGTGTAAACATGAATGCTATGAAATCTTGACCTTTCTCGGTTGTCAAATTGTAGTAGTGAAGATGAACATAGCTTTATTGACTCACTTCCATCAAGCATAGTGCTCTGTGATTGGAGGGCAGCGCCATTATACAAAACAGGGGCAAAATATCAGCCTGAAAATTACAGACCTGTAAGTTTGACTTCCATAGTGCATAAGATAAAATAAAGATTTCTAAGGGATCGTAGTTAGGATAGGTGTTGAACAATATTATTAGTAAGAGTTTTTGTTTTTATGAACATAGGTTTTGTCAAGCAAATCTACTTGCAGCCTATGACAGGGTAGTAGTAAGTTGGACAAGGGTATTGCTTTGGATGTAGTGTAATTGGATTTTGAAAAATCTTTTGATATTGTGCCTCACATATTTTTTTAATATTTATGGTCCTCCAGTCAGGCCTACCTCTTTCACCCATTAGCAAAAATCAATTTAAATCTGCACTGCTCTTACGTATTCCTATAAGTCCAATTCTGGCCTCTTACACAATTGGAATGGTATACCTATATTTGTGGAAGGAGCTGGAAGCTTTTTATAGATCCCTCCTACTTTTGAACCCTTTGGTCAGTAATTTAAGTGAATCCGTTCCTCCTTTCCCTTATATATATATCTTATAACAGTGTGCGCTCTAGTCAATCATACATGCCTATCACCCACTGGCAAAATTGTATTCATACTCTAAGTCCTTCTACTTATTTTTATTAGTCTGCTGCAAGTTCTCACTCACATGTTTGATTGTGGATAACAGCCATGCTATGCTACATATACACTAAACAGGAAAATGGAGAGTCCTTGTTACAGAAGAGTTTGTAGACTTCACAACATTGACATTGTTGAGTTGGAAAACAAGGGATATCTATTAAGACTATAACAAATAAGTTTCAACAACAGCAATTTTTTTTTCAGTAAGGACAGTAGGGATGTGACTTTTTTTTAGCAAAGTAGAAGTCAGAGATGCTCAACTAGGCTCATGAGCTTACAAGGTATGCAAAAGCTCAGTAGGACTGTGTCCTGCATCTAGGGTGCAATCAATTTTAGCTCGTAAGTGCCACACACAGAGAATAAATATTCTGTAGTATATCATATTGGTCCTGCCAAAATGACAGTCCAGCCACGAAATGCCAGACAAGGGAAACAGTTAACCCCAGATGTACATTTTGGCTTTTTGGGCCTTGTCAATGAGGTGCAGATGATCCCTCTAGGCACTTGTCAGCAAGGTGTCCACATCTGGATTCCACCATCACTCTTAGGGTGACCAACCCTAAGAGTGATTTGCATATGTATAAGAAGAAGTCAGAGATTCTCAACTAGGCTCATGAGCTTGCAAGGTATGCAAAAGCTCAGTAGGACTGTATCCTGAGCCCAGAGTGCAATATCTTTTAGCTCACAAGTGCCATACACAGAGAAGAAATATTTTAAAGAATGTCATATTGGTCCTCCCAAAATGACAGTCCAGCCAGGAAATGCCAGACAATTTTCCTCCTCGTACAGTAAGTTTCCTTGTCCGACCACTGCGTCTGTGGTCCTCAACGTTGCCTGTTTCTTTGTGATTCTTCAAAAGAATTTGGACAGCACATCTGGAAATACCTGTCTGCCTTGAAATTTCTGCCTGGTAGAGACCTTGCTGATGCAGTATAACTACATTGTGTCTTGTTGCTGTGTTCAGTCTTGCCATGGTGCATGACTGAAGACATTAAACTGTCTTCAGCAACCTCACCTTGTTAGCGGAGTTTGGCTGTTCCTCACTCAGTTTTATTCCTCCAATACAGCTGTTTCTATATCAGTTAATGATTGTCTTTCAACCTACATATTAAACTGATGATCATTAGCACCTGTTTGGTATAATAGTTTAATCATACACCTGACTATAGGCCTACAAAATCACTTACTTTGTGCAAGGGTACCTAGAAGAATTGATACTGTTTTGAAGGCTAAGGGTGGTCACACCAAATATTGATTTGATTTAGAGTTTTCTTCTGTTCACTCACTATTCATTTTGTTAATTGATAAAAGTAAATTATTAACTATTTTTGAACTCAGTATTACTTTACAGCATCTTTTCACACCTGCCTATTACTGTATAACAAGCTGAAATATCATATGGACACTGAGCTGAGCATTGTGATAGCCTACAAATAATACGTCCTTCAGCAAATTAACACTCTCTAACTGAGGGAACCAATGTTCATGAAACAACAGTGACCAATCTCCTTGCTAATGTCCTCTCCATGGCCTCCAGGGGTGCCTGTATGTAATGCCATCTCTCCACCTGTAGGGGCTACTGGGAAACATGTTATTCCAGTATACTGCCAAACTCCATGCGAGTGCCCCTTAGGTGTAACAAGAGGGACTGGTAATTAAGCTGATGAGGCGACTTCCAATCTGTGAGAATGTGTGATCTTCCAGTCTATGACATCAGGCAGGGGTTTGACGTTAGCTTCTGTTGCAGGTTTGCAAGCCCTAGGCATGCAGAGATCCTCTGTGTCCGTAGTTGTACAGCAACCAGAAATATCAATGAGTGCGGGTGAATGTTCTCAGGAGAGTATAGGACATATATAAACTCAATATCTGTGCTGCTCAGTGATGATCAATATAAATCTCAAATATACTGAGATAAATAAATAAACTCTTCTCCAAAGTGTTTCTTATTTGATCAATACTTCTTCAGGGAGTTTAAACTTGCTACTAGTTTAAATCCCTGAAGAAGTATTGTTCAAATATGACTGGACTGGAAGATCAACACAGTCTCAAAGATTGGAAGAAGCCTCATCATCTTGATTGCCAATCCCACTTGTTACATCTAAGGCCAGGGGCACTAGCTTGGAGTTCAGCACTATACTGGAATAACATATTTCCCAGTAGCCCCAACAGGTGGAAAGACGGCATCGCATCCAAGTACTCTTTCAGGCCATGGAGAGGACATTAGCCTGAAGAGGTAACATAGTGGCATATTATCACTGATGTTTCATGGACATTGATACACTCAGGACATTTATTTTACTGAAGGACATATTAGTTTTAGGTTATCACAGTACTCAGCTCGGTGTCCAAATTGTATTTTAGCTTGTTATATGTTTTTAGGCCAGGTATATGTATTGCTTTTATTAAACTTTTTATATGTGTCTTGATTGTTTCTCATTGCCTACAGGTCATTTTGGTGTGTACTAATATATCTATACTGTAAAAGAGAATGTGGTCACATGACCACAAATTCTCCAGACGTACCACACACACCCCGTGGAGGAAGCAAGGAGGATATTTGCATATCTCCTCCATTCTGCCTATGTAGAACTTTTCTCTGCAAGGACTTCACTCCTCCTCACTCCCCACTATCTCCTCTGCTTCAAAAAATAAACCATGGCCGACTTACACCACCGGCACATGTAGTTTATCCTCCACTGGCTCACACTTTCCCACTTTCACCTTCCTTCTTTGTTCTTCCTCCCCAATGCCTTCACTTTTCCTCAACAATAGATAGTGCTGCTGAATGCCACTTATTAACCCTTTGAGTGTCAAGCAGGTATCCAACACAATACCTCTCTGGCACCCAAAGGGTTAATGTGACAGGCAATTTGTGATGAATGGATGCCTTCTGATAGTCCACTGAATGCTGCAGATGAGCAGGCAATGTATGTAAGACTTCATACTTAATGACAGTGGAATAGTTGGCATTTCTGTGTGTGGACAGCAGGCAAATGTTGCAAACCTGGATACGTTCTCTTGGGGTAATATAATCTCTGTACAAACACAGGTCTTACCGCATATATTCTTCCTTGCTGAGTGCCGCTTATTAACCCTTTGAATGCTCCATCGAATACCTCTCTGGCCCTCAAAGGGTTGACGCGAAAACCAATTTGGATAAATGGATGACTTCTGAGTCTACCTTATGACAGTGGAATAGTTTGCACTTCTATGACGCCATGCAAAGGTTGCAAAGCTGGATACATTCCCTTGGGGTAATTTAACCTCCATACAAAATCTTACTGCTTATATTCTGCGCTTATATGCAGGACAAAAGACTTAAGCCTCCAAAGTATTGTGAATCATATCTCAATCAGCTATAACTGTGATTAACGATACTTTGGAGGCTTAACTAATTTCTCCTGCATATAAGCCACAATATAAGCGGTTTGAATATTCATCATTTCAATTCAGCCTGCACTCAAACTCCCATCATCCTCACCCACAACCCTCAAAATGCTGCCCAGACACTCCAGCCTTCAACAACACACACCTTGAGGGGGTTATCTGGCAACAAATGGGTTAACAGCCAAGTGCTGTCATCGGACTCTGCCATACACTGAAGAACAGAATGAAAAGTATAAATGCATAATATACTGATATCCACTATATTATGCATTTATACTTTTTATTCTGTTCTTCACTTGTATGGCAGACTTGGTGACAGCGTTTGCCTGTTAACCCATTGGTTGCCTGATTAAACACTGCCTCTTTTCTACCTCCTCACTACAACACACCCCTATCACTCTGTCTGTATCCCCCTCTTTGTCTGCTTGTGTGTGTGAGTGTGTGAATGTCTGTTGCATGTGTGTGTATGTTTGTTGCATCTGTCTGTGTGTGCATGTCTCTTGCATCTATGTGTCTCTCACTGTGTGTATGTGTCTGTCTGTGTGTTGCATATGTCTGGGTATATCAGTGTATGTACATTTCAGACACATAAGCCCAACAGTCATAACATGACTGGCAACACCATCCCACATTGTTAGTATTATATATTTACTTGCTTAGCGCTCTACTTATTTTCCCCATCTAGTTGTTTTAGTCTTAGGCATATGCACACCTTGTCCTTTAGGATTGTAGTGGCTGTATTAAGCACATAGTGGTTGTTGGAGTATCTCTTTACTTCATTTTATTATTATAGGCTGAGCTCATTTTCCTCACAAAGGTACTGTTTTAGTAACAAAAAAAATCTAACATATCCTTGAAAAGATTAAAAGAACAAGATTACCTTTAATGCACTCCTACATTACTTTGTTGACTCTAATAATTAGAGTCAAAATGGGGAACTGAATACAATAAAATAAACCTACAATAAAACATTTTTATTGACATTAAAAATAATCAGAGAAAAAACGGTAACATGCCTGCAACCACGCCAATACTTGATACCTGTAATACCTCCCTTTTCACCCAGAAACCCGTGGATTAATACTTAATCCCCTATCATATCTACTTATCTGCTTATCTATACATTCTGTTGTTTTTACTGAAAGTAGCAAGTAACTATGTAAATACTCTATTAAGTGCCTGTAACAGATGCATCTGAACAAGGAAATATGACACTAAAAATTATAAATTATAAAGAAAGAAAACAATTATGTTTCATGTGGACCCGCCCAGGTCTATGAGTAACATAGGAAACTGCACAGAATGCTCTGACTGGAATAATATAAAGCACTACAGGATATTAATAACATACCCAATTCAGTGTGTTAATTACAAGGAAACTTGGAATATATCATAGTTCACTAGATGACATATGAACAGATCTGTAATGTGTAAAATATAATTGATCTTAATGCCCTCAATCATTCAAGAATTTCTGTATAGTACCATTAAATATCCACTTGTGAGTGAGGACTTGTGCTTAGTATGAATCCTACATTATTAGAACAGGATAATCTAATGGCTATTATTTCAGGTACCAAAGGATGTCAACAAATTAATTACATTGATAACACCATCCTTAAACTCTCTGGATATATAAAAAGCTCAGAGTAGCATAATTAGTCTTAACAGGTTAATTTTTCTTCATGTGAAGTATCAATGATTTATACATGTATATAGGAAAACAAGAAAGAGATAGAAAAGATAATCCTGCTAAATTAGCATACAAAGACATTCTCCCCTTCCTAGATATCTTGATTTAGGGACTGCAACTTCAAATAATTGAAACATAACTTTTAATTGTTCAACTAAAATATATAAGTATCCAGTCTGCCACAAAACTAGTGAAAATATTTAGTAAACGAAAATCACTATAGTGGATCCTCATAAATCAATATTTGTATATAGTAGTATATATACTACTAGTTAAGTGATATTTCATTACCTTTGATTCATTTTATTCATCTCATCCATTTCATGCTCATCTCATTCACATACCTGGGAACTTTTGAAGCAGGGCTACCCGGAGGGAAACCCTGTCAGTGCCGACCGTGGAGGAAAATGACGTGAATCACGTCATAAAAGGGGCGGGGCTTAGTTGTGAGGGGGGGGCGGGACAAAGAAAACAACTGCAAAATAGCTGCGAATGGAGGGTAAGAGGGCGGGGAGTGGGAAGAACCGGGCGGGATGGAGCACATGTAGGCAGAGTTTCTACTTAAACTCTGCCCACCCGGAGATTCACACACTGCCCCGGAGACCTGGTAATTCAGTTTGAAATCCGGAGTCTTCGGGGCAAAACCGGAGAGTTCCCAGGTATGCTTATTCACTTCATCTCTATTAATACGGAACTGTGTAGTATCACTACATTCAGGTCAGACTAATTTGTTACTATCAGTGACCGAATTGGATTTTATCAGTGGCACAAAGGACTCTATTGAAGTATTATTGCTATTGTTTTTATTTTATTATTTTATTTACTTGTGCCACTTTCTTTATCCAGAATTTGGGTTCAAAAGCAATTTTTTATCATCTCTAGCTATACCCCACAATTTTTAGAGTTTTCTGTTTAGCATTACCCTATCTCTGTACATATGTTTAGATACTGTTGCTACATTTTTCCCTAATTAATCTATTGGACTTTATATGTTAGTTACAGGATATTCTTCCTTTTGAATCACTTGAATTTTAACATTTTTATTTTGTTTTTAATATGCCACTAAACCCCCTTTTTGTGTGATGATTTGAATATTTCACTTATTTTTGCTTTTGTGTATATATTATAATCGGACAAATAGGCATTGTATTTCGGCTCTTACCTATAACAGCCAATTCTTTACTAGCATATGATACATTTTGAATTGATTGGATTAAATCATCTACTGCTGAAAGGTGTTTTATTCAAAAGCTATTACAGCTCAAACTTAACTTTTTTAGGTGCAGTATCTCAGTGGCCTGGAATTGTACAGTGGTGCTGTTGCTACACCATCATATGGCGATTTATGGTCAACTGATCAGAGCTGTCCATAGGATGGCATAGCAGCAGTACAATTTCAGGCACTGAGATGCCACACCTAAAAAAAAATGTAAGTTTGAGCTATATTAAATTCTGAATAAGACACATTTCAGTGGGAGTACCCTTGTTTTACTCAGGAGTATAAACTGTACAGCATATATTTTTTTACATATTAAGTATTACTATTCCTTGAACATGGCTCCAGAAAGTTGTGAATAAGAAGATAACTGGAGGTAATTCTGACTTGAATTATCCCTGTAAAATGTGCATCAATTGAGGCATTTGGAGCCTTTGTAATATGTGAGTACTCATTTATAAGTGCTAGCATGTATAATAATTAATTGGAACTGAGCCATCTATAGTTAGATGTAGTGTTGCTCTTCTCTATATTTTTATGTGTTTTACACAATAGTTTATACCTATACCCTTTTTTATTTGTCTTTTTAGAAAAATGGTATATATAATCACCACATAAGAAGATCAAGAAGAAAAGAGCGAATTAAAGAGGTAGTTCTTTTTCTTAGTTGATACATTAATGTAAAAATACATACCACTTTTTGGGTCTCTATTTACTAACTGGCCAATAAATCTAAAAGCAGCATTACTTATGACAGTGGTTCTCAATCTTTTTTTGTTCAGGGCACCCCTAACACTTAATATAGAACATTCGGGGCACCCCTAACATCTTTAACGTACTTTATCAAGGGCATAATGAAGGTACAATGCATAAATATACAGTTATTATTAGGTCTTACAATCATAATAACAAAAGGAAACATATTGTGCATAACGATTTCTATAAATCTTTATTTAAAAGTCCATTTTTGTTAGTCTTCGTAGAAAACATGGGGCACCCTAAGTTGATGTCCGTGGCACACCAAAGTGCCACAGCACCCTGGTTGAGAATCACTGACTTATGAGGAAAAAAACTACCTATGAAGGTTTAACAGTATTGCTCGATATAGTTAAAAGTTAAAATTAGAAAATGTGTCCCAGTATGTGTTAATATTCGATTTTTGCATAAAATAAAATAGAATTGTGCAGCAGAACTTGTGGTTATATATCAGTTATAGATAAGAAGAAATAACACTATTACTAGATTATAGCCACTGACTGGCAGTGACCACCATTAAATCAGAGGTCATTTTAAATCATATGATAATGTTTGAATCCAGCTAATTTTATGAGCTGGTACATTGGCTTGCTACTCATGCCCCTGCATTTTGTGGTATGTACTGGAGAACATGAACAATTTAGTGCATACTGGTACACACACTTCACCTTTGTTAAGAATCTAATGCAAGCAATTGCATCCTGAACACCTACACTGTAGCATGCTTAGAAAATTGAATAAAGTTACTCCACTTTCCTCTGTGCCTTGCTAGTATATGGAATTAAACAATTCTCAGAGTAAATAAATACCCTGAAATGCCAATACACTTCCCCATTTGTCTGTTGTGGCACACAAGGCATACAGGGGACCATTTTCAGAAAAAAATAGCTTATAAAATTGGCATTACGCCAGGAGTAGCACTAGTAGGAAAGGGGAAAAAAGTATTGTTTTGTTCCCATTGGAATTTTCTGTGAAAAAAGCATGATTTTCTGTCTTACCCAAAGGAATTTCCACCCATACAGAAACCCATAGATTTTCTGCAATTTCGCCAAGATCACAGAATTTCCCTCAAGAATGGTTACATTTTCTGCCCACGTATTTCAATGGCGACAAAACTTGCCAGCCCCATGCTATAAAAAACATAATTTACGGCCATGCAGAATGGTGTAGAATAGACAGGAAAGAGGCTAGAAGCAGGCAGAGAGAGGAAGAGAGGAAAAAATACATTACAAATTGATCTTAAAATAAAAATAAAGTTGTTTTAAGTGTTGGCTAGCACTATGACCACTACTTCCAGAAACAACAGAAGATGCATAGACCCTGATCATATTGATACTGAGGAGAAGGAGGAAATCAGCAGCACCGGTGCCAAAGAAAGCCCACATTCCCCAGACCCAATGATTCCCAGTCCCTCAACATAATTGAAGAAAGCAGAACCGGCTGGCGGTATGAGCAGCACACATCAGCTACCTTTGCCTGCTGCCAGTGCTGTTAATGTGCCTTCTTCTGAGGAGGAGATGGTAAGTGTGACAGCAGGTGACCCTCTTTCATATTTATATTAAATGTCAGAGATGCCCAACTGGGAATGAACCTGCAGTACAAATTTGCAGGCTCTATAGGAATGGTGTCCTACCCAGGGTGCAATCTCTTTTAGCCCACTAGTGACTTTCACAAAGAGAAAATATTCTAAAGCATATCATATTGGTCCTGCCATTACAGCAGTCCAACCACGAAATGCCAGGCAATTCCTCTCTGAACAAGAAAAGCAGCCAGATATACCCCAGATATACATTTCGGTCTTGTTGGGCCTTGTCAGTGAGGTGTAGCTGATCTCTCTAAGCACTGTGAGCAAGGGGTCCAATGCTGGATTCCCCCTATTACCCTTGGGCATCATCACCAGCCAGCCCCACGCCCATAGAGCAGCAAGAGACTGATTGCTGGTGGTGATGAGAATGAGGGTGGTGGTGGAGAAGCTGTTTTTTTTTAAGGCAAGCAATAGGGAATGGGAGAAAGAGATCCACATGTGGATGGGCTTCACCACCACCATCACAGCTGACATTCTTGAATTTGCTGTTGCTCTAATTCCTGCTGCTTAGTTGACAGAGATGGACATTCTGTCACAGCAACAGGAAGATTATGAACAGGCTAGTGTCCTACATACCTCCATGGCCACAATGGGACTTGGTTCTTCAAGTAGTGATATGGAACTACAACAGGCTCCGCTTGACACCAATACTCCTGGTCCTAGCTGTAGTGCTGATACTGAGGCAACATCAACAGCATCATCTACCCTAGCCAGTGAAGGTGACTCTGGAGAAGAAGCTCATTCTTCTTATCCTGTTGTTTCCTCACTGAAATCGTGGTTTTGGGGACTTTTTTTGTCTAGGGCCAGACACAATGCAATCATCAACAACTGAACTGTGCATTATGTATGATAAGGTAGTGAAAAGGCAAAAGAAGGGGACGCACCTTGGCACATCTGCCCTCATTAAGCACATGCAACATAAACACCCTGATGTTTATGTTAAGCATATGAAAGCCAAACCCCACAAAAATAAATCAAGAGCAACAGTCAATGTGCCCCTTGTCACTCACCAAGGGCACAAAGAATGGGGAAGAACATCCTAGAGGAACCCAAGAGAAATCCAGCCTGGATGTTTGATTATAAGCATAACAACTGTGTCATCATCGTCTTCTTGTGTAAGGGTCCTGGTGCAGGAAAATGTACCCATTGTCACTGCCCTTACACCCTTAGGGTCCTCTTTCTCCTCCTCTGGCATACCACCTTTTCCTCTGTTACCACCCCCACCAGCTGATTGAGATTCTCTAGGTATGTGGATCTGGCATCTCTTGTTCACCCATTGCACACTGTGTGGTGCACTGACCACACATGGCAATGTGGTGGAAAGCAATCGAATGCAGGGTGTCAGGGAGCATCTGTGGACATTGCATCCCACTGAATATGCTAAGCTGGTGGCAGGGAGGAGTCATTATTTTTATTAAGTCTTCTTGGCATCACTTGCCAATCGGACAAAGGCCAGAGTGACAGTAGTACTTGATTTCTTGGGGGATGGTTTACTTGGTTGACCTAAACGTCAAGGTGTTTGGTTGCAGTTGCCTGTCTCTGCTTTATATGAGAAAAAAATGTGTCAGTTTTGATATGTCCTTTCCTAGTCCTTTGCTTATTTCACAATGTTTCTTACTCTCACTGTGGACTTTGCAGTTGCTTATGATATGGAACGGTTTCTTCCTGCTCTCAAGGGAAAAAATAATATTCCAACACATCCATGATTTTAGAGAAGGTGCAGGAGGAGAAGCATATTTGGCCAACTTCTTTTATCTAGATGCACCCGAAGTGGTGTGGGGGCTTGTTTTGGTGTTATTGCTGCATTCCTCAGCAGCAGCACTAGTGTCAAGTCTCAGTGCTGATGGTCCTAGTCCCAAGCATCAACCTAATCCTCCTGCTGCTTAGATGACTCAGCAGCAGGTACTACAGCAGTTGCAAATGCCAGAATGTCACTAGTAGTAGGTGCCGCTGCTTAGTATGTTTCTGGTGGTGGTTTGCCACTGCCATCTATCATTGCTGCCATTAGAGCTTGTATTTTGTTAGCCTGAGGCCTACACATTTTCTCAGGGTTTGTTTTTGGCAGGCCTGAGGCCCACAACCTTTAATTTTTCAGGCCAAGCCTTTTTTTTTAGTCCCCAATCAATTTTTTCAAGCCTATCCTTGCTGTAATATTTTGAATGTTTGACTTTCTGCAAACCTGCAAAATAAATATTTTTTTTACTTCAATCCTGCTGCTATTGCCAACCATTGTTTTAAAAAAAATAAGGTTACAACTTACACTGAATGTGGTAGATTTGTATGGTGTGGTGATCTGGTGTGGTTCAATTGATGTGTGTATATATTATATATATATGAAATATAAATCACAGCAGCAGTCGCAGGGCTTTATAAAAAATGTTCGTTTATTGTCAGTGTTCTGCCAGATATCCTGGATAATAATAAACACTTGAACATTTTTTCTAAAGTCTTGAGAATACTGCTGAGATTTGTCTTACACATCTATTGGCTACACAGACTGTACCCAGGCATTTAACCTTTTATGGGAAGTGCTTCCTTACCTTATGATATATTTATCATCATGATAGACCAATTATTAGCTTTATCATCTTTGAGTCTAATTTATTTATTCTGAGATTATTTTCAAATGTTAATGTTAATCAGTGGTCATAGCAGTGGTCCGAACTGGGGTAGAAGGTAGCAACCCTTCAAATCCACAATCATCAGTGCTGCTGTTAATAGTATGTGTACCATGGGTTTTGTCCACTTCTGCTACCTGATACTCAGATGGTTTTAGATGTTGGTTCATTTTTAGAAATATAAGTCTCCCAACACTGCTGCTTGATAGCCATGTCTTACAGTCATTTGCAATATGGCCAGTCGCACTGAAAACCCAGTCAGACTCCACACTTGCTTGTAGGCAGCTAAGGGTTTCCACAGCAGTATGTGTCAGTGTTGGCTACACACACTGTTTTACTTGCCAGTAGTCAAAGGAGTAATCGTCATCAAAAACATAGCTATCTTGCAAGTTTGTTGAAACCATCTCACACGAATTGGGACCACTACTAGGAGCTGCACGGTGTATCAGTTACCAACCCATATTCTGGGAGCAAGTCCCATAGAGATGAGCCGCCACAACCACCACCATAACCGCCACCACTACAAATCTTAGATTGCTGCTCCTGTGGCACATGAATTGCTTTCTGTGTTGATGATGGCATGTGTTCAGAAATATGTTTGGAATGGGATGTTCTTGTTGTTGTTGTTGTTGCTGCTGCTGGTATAAACCCATTATGCTTTCAATCAGTCTTTTTGGCCCTAAATCTCTTTCTCATCCTCCACAATGCAACCTTCCTCTCAATCTATAAACATCTTTATTTTTTTTACAGAATCCGACTTCTCAGAGAGATGCTGCTGATCATCACAAATTGACCACGCTATGTCAGAAATTCAGAAATGTTATTTTTAAAAGTGGTCCAACAAATTAGCAAGATTGTATTGGTCATTGCTTTTAGTGGACACTATGCGAGGATCCTGCTCAAAGTATTCTAATATGTCCTTCACTAGCAGGTGCATGTCTGTGTTGTCATAATTGTAAGATTAATCAGCAATGCTCCTCAGATTTTTTTTCTGCAGTAAATGTATCTCTAATTCCTGTCCCTGCATGGCTAACCAGTAAGGTGGCCTCCTCAAAAGATTTCAGCAGCTCATTTTAATTTATACTATACTGTCAACACTTTTGGAACGTTAATCAATGTTTCTTTCTAACGGATAACATTTATTGGTAGGAAAATAAAGTAATAAATATAGAATTGTATAACATTATTATTGTTTCCCTTATGAAGTTGTAATAACAAAATGTGTTGTGAGTGTTTTAACTGTTTGAGTGCCAGAGGAGTATGAAACGCATTGCAGAGCAATGCATTGCCTACCTCTCTGGCACTCAATGGGTTGAAGTTTGTTTTAATTATTTTATTACTTGAATTGATACCATTAAATGGAGGCTTTTAGATAAAAGTAAGCCTGGGTATTATCAAAGTACATTCTTCTTGTTACTTTTCCATTTAGCAGTATATTGGAGATTATAGGCATAAGAACCAAGAAGCCGGAAGTTTGAATTCCATCAAGATGCTGCTCTTAGGGCCGTGTGTTCAAAGGGATAATGCCAAAAAAATGTTGTATGAACGACAAAAATAAGTAATTGTATGCATGAACAACATATTTTCTATAGAGTATACGACAAAAAATAGTAATGACTGTTTTATACAACACAACTCCAGAATTGCTTGGCAAAGGGGCGGGGAAAGGGGCATGGCTAAACTATTCTCCTGTGTCATATTGAAAAAAAGAAAATTTTCCGTATACAACGACCAAAATTTGTATGTTAAGAAAAAAGTGGAGACATTTTTTGTCTTTACCTACAACATTTTTGTCTTTACATACGATAATTTTAGTCAGGACAAACGACATATTTCAGATCACAACCAACACTTTCTGAAAATATTAATGAACCCGATGCCACTGTACTTTGAAAAGTCATTACAAACTATTTCACTACTTCTTTGAACATATGTCCCTTAGATGCGCTATTTAAACTGATGTTTTTCCTTTTTTTTTCTTTCTTTACATCTACTTTTAAGTGGATGAAGACGTCATGTGACTAGCTGACCACATATGAAGAAGCATAGCTGACAGTAGTGGAAAAGAGCCTATTATCTTTTTGATATCACTATACACCTATGCTGGAACTTTTATAGGAGTTTGTTTTAGCTGGGTAACATGAGGGATTTTATTTATTTCACCAAACAGTTGTTTTTGCACAATTTTTCTAAGGGATAGAAAAAAAGGTGTGTATAAAAAGTTAACTGAACTGAATATATCACATTTTGTTATGAGTGAATATCTTGAGTGCATTGGTTTATATTGTAGGAGTGGATATATACATGCAATCTTTGTTTCAGTATGGCATTCTCTAGGCTGCTGCGACTTGTTCTACACTCCTGCATCATCTCTCCTCCAAGTCACCTGTTGTATGTACTCTGGATCCAACCTCCCTGGTGACAAGCTGCTGCTATGTCTCAGGTCTGTGGATTCATTCAGCATTATTGGCCTTGTGTCGTCCTACTGCAGTGTACAATGGTTGTGTTTTGTGGGGCACCAGAGTTGTCATTCTTCCTGATTGTCAAGGCCATGCCCTATGCACCTTACTTGAGGGGCACTCTGGTCTCATTGTTATCAAACAATGGGCTCAGGTTTTTGTCTGTTGGCCAAATTTGGATGAGAGTATTACCTCCTGGATAGCTGCTTGTAACTGACATGTCCAGAGTCAATCATTCAACAATGGCATTGACAAGCAACTGGCCATAGATGATGATCACTCCAAATGACCAGGAATCTGGCCTATGACAGCTACAATAGCAGATGCAACTATCGCCTTTCTGAAAATGATTTTTTACCACTTGTGGTCTTCCTTGTGAAGTAGTTATAGTAAACGGATCTCAGTTAGGTACCTAATCTTTCCACTCATACTTGAAGAGTGTAGGCACTTCCCATTACTGCACAGCCCCATATATGACCTGGCTAAACATTCTGTTCAAATCTCAAGGCTGCCTTAATTGCAATGGATGACAAGAAAGATGATGGCTACACTATGTTGAATTTCTTGGTTGCATATTGGACAATATCACACACTACCACTGACATGTCTCTGGGACAATTGCTTTTTGGATGATCTGTTCATGTCCGTTCTTGACCTGGACACATCATGCACTGTCCATAAACACCATGCTAAGATTATGGAGAAGGGTCTAGTGCACTTGTTTGTACCAAGGGATAGTGTAAGGACTCACTGCTATCAAGGCTAGCAAAGCTGGGTAACTGGTACTGTAACTTAGAAGACTGGGACACATTCATATGCTATCTGTATGCAGACCAGCTACACCCCAGCCCAGCTCTGACAGATAAGGATACTGGCCCTAGCCTTTCCACCTTGCCAGCATTACCTGATTATTGGAACAGACACTCAAGCTGATGTTGCGGTGATGTCATGTCATAGTACAGGTCAACAAGAGACCAGAGGCCTCCTGATCAGCTGGAATATACAGAATCCATTCATAGCTTGAGAAACATTGAGAGAAATAGATGAGTAGCTGCTGAAATCCTGCTACAGTCAGATGTTTTGTTCTTTTGTTAAGTGTGGTGTGTTTTGTTTGTCATTTCAGAAAGGGAGGAGATGTGGTGTTCTGGGCCATTACCGTCCTGTATGGAGGTTCATTGGGTAGTTGCCCAACAACTACGTAACATCATCCTTAGCATGTGCCATAGCAGGAAGGATGCACTTCTGGGGAAAAGGTTATTGTTCCTGTGTGCCAACTGAGGCATAAGTCTTATGTTGTCTATCCTGGTGTGTGACCTACAGTAATGTATGTGGATGATGCAACCAGCAAGTTGCCAGACCGCCAATTAGCTGTTTCCCCTCTCCTCTGTTTTGACCTGGAATAAATTGAGTCAGCAGTCTTCTGCTCCAAACTGATATCAGCCTCAGTGTGTTTTATCAAGTTCAGTGCCTGATTCAACCACAGAGTTCAGGCCCTAAGTAGTGAGTGAGTGAATATACATGTCATAAAAAATATTACAGAGCAATCATGATCCTAATTATATGATCCTTTGAATGTCTGAAGAGTGTATATGCAGAGCATAACAAAGCAATGTGTTATACATCCCTCTGGACCTCAAAGTTGCTCCACATGAATGTTTAACCTCTTGAATGTTAGAGAAGTCTTCAGTGCAGCCCAAAACAATGACCTCTTCCAAGGGGTCTTATTTTACAAAAGCAATTGTTATACCTAATACATTTTAGTGATGTAAACTAAAATCATTTACAAATATTCATGCATTTTGTAGACCATGTAAGTAAAAAAAAATATAGGTTCATTAGCCTCAAGTAGTTGAGGATAATTTGTATTATTACTGACTTATAGTGATCAATAAAGTTGTTAAGTTACATTAGACTGGGGGCTTTTACAAAAAGACCAGGGGCTTAGGCCAACCTAATGCATCATTCAGTATATCGTGCAGCTCAATTTCATAATTACTCTATGGAAGATTGGTACAACTGCATGTCCAAAGCTGGCAACAAGACTTGGCTTTAAGCATGAGACCTGGGGTTTTACCTTCATTAAATGATACACTGTACCACCCATGATTTTAACGAGTATTGATAAACCCTTCATTGGTAAAAAAAATGCTGCTTTAAAATTGCGTGTGATTTATTCATAGCAAGTTTTTACCACTTTTTATATTATCCATTAAAATTGATTTAGTAAATTGAATGGGGAAATTATCTCTTACAATTTCATACTTCTTGTTATATAAACCATTTTGACCTTTAGTGAACAGAGCTCTTTGTGATTAAAGGAGCAGTAAACTTTTTTTTATGAAAACCTTATATTATAGAGTTTTTCCTGCTGAGTAAAACAAGGTCACTCCCATCACTGCCAGTTATTTTATTCAAACTATATAACAGTTCAAATAACCAGGATGTGAATTTACTGTGTTTACTTCCTGATTGTTCTAACTGACAGGAACTTACTCAGCAGTTTCTATTACATTCTATGTAGAACTGTAAGTCACTGACTTTCCTCTCCATTAGAATGTAACAGAATAACTAATTTCAATTTGAGCACTTGGAGGGCACTGCTAATGTAAAAAAAACACAGGTTTAAACTGTAATAACTGGAAATATGAATTTATCAGCAGTGGGAGTACACTTACATTATTTGACTCAACAGGAAACGCCCTACAATATATATATATATATATATACTAGCAATGTGGGACGGCGCTGCCCGTCAGGATATATAGGGAATTAATGCACACACACACGGATGCAAGACAAACGCATACAGAGACACACACGCAAATGCACACGCATGCACTGAGATGCATAAAGAGCGACACAGTCATACACACATACATGCAATGCACATGCAGACACATAGAGTGTGATACAGACATGCAACACACACAGTGAGAAACACACAGGCACACACAGAGCCACACACACACACAGAAGTGAGTCATAAGGGGGTGACTTATGTGTCATTGTAATGAGTTTGTGTTTGTACTTATGCCTCCACTGTGGCATTCATTCATGTAGTTGAAATGCATGTGGTAACTGCACATACTATGGTAGAAGATGGATCGTGCTGGCTCCCGGGGTGTGAGTGAGTGTGTGTGTGAGTGGCATTCATTCATGTAGTTGAAATGCATGTGGTAATTGCACATACTATGGTAGAAGGTGGATCGTGCTGGCTCCCGGGGTGTGAGTGAGTGAGACTATGGTGGAAGGTGGATCGTCCTGGCTCCCGGGGTGTGAGTGAGTGTGAGTGAGTGCGAGAATGAGTGATTGTGTGTGAGTGATTGCATGTGAGTGATTGCTTGAGTGTGTGTGATTGAGACTGTGTGAGTGTGAGAGAGTGTGTGAGTGAGAGGGTGTATGAGTGTGAGTGAGAGAGTGTGAGTGAGAGTGTGAGTGAGTGTGTGAGTGAGAGAGTGTGATTGAGTGTGTGTGATTGAGTGTGTGAGTGAGAGTGTGTGAGTGAGAGAGTGTGAGTGTGTGAATTATTGTGAGTGTGTATGATGTTTTTGGTGTGTGAGAGTGTGTGTGAGTGTGTGTGTGTGTGTGTTTTTTGATGTGTTTGTGTCTGTGGTGTAGGAGCGAGTGGCAGCCATTTTGTTTTTTTAGTTACGTGGATAGTGGTGGGCGGGCTGGATAGTGGGGGCAGGCCAGCTCCCTGCATGATTTAAATCACTCCCCCATTGAATCACCCAATGGGAGCAGTAACTCCTCCTTACTTAACCCTTTGAGTGCCAGAGGGGTATACACCGCATTGCAGAGCAATGCATTGGGTACCCCTCTGGCACTCAAAAGGTTAAGTTGAGGTAACAAAGCAATATAGCACACGGTGGATGTTTAGTTGAGGCAACGCAGCAATATGCTGAGGGAACAAATAGAAAGTGGTGTTTGAGGCTTGTCCTCTGTAACATACAGCAAAGCATCTCTCTCCCCCTTTAAGAAGAAAGGGCGGGAATCAGGAAGTGGAGGAGTGACAGTTGAAAACAGACAGTTAGTGAGGTTGACTGAAGAGATGAAAAGCATTAAATAAAAGAGTTGCTATTAAGTTTATCCCTGAGTTTGTATTTTATGGGAACATTACACCCTTGTACTGAAACAGAGTGTATGGAGAGTTACAATTATCTGTGGGAGGTGAAACAGTGTGTTTGTGGGGTCATGATCCTGAGTGAGAGTGTGTGTGGACCAGGAGAAGTTATTGATATCCCCTACTTCAGGAGCGAGTGGCAGCTATATTTTTTTTTTGTCAGTTGGATAGTGGTGGGAGGGCTGGAGGGGTCGGGCCAACTCCCTGTATGATAAACATGCCCCCAATGAATCGCCCAATGGGAGCAGTAATGTCCCCATTGAATCACCCAATAGGAGTTGTGTCTCCTAATGAGACATAAATTATATAATGAGGCATTCTGTTCAATGTGTGTTTGTTTTCTGAGGAGACATAAATTATGTTCTGTTTCTGAGGTACCATAAATTATGCAATGAGGCTTATTCTTATATATATATCTATATATATATATATATATATATATATATATTTATAAAAAAGTTTACTCCTGCTTTAAAACTAAACATTGTCATAAGTGTAATTCAACACCCAATCAGAGGATCACCACATTACATGAACTCATCCGAAGGTGAAACTGTGATTGCATTAAATGAGATAAGCGATCTATATCATCCATGACAAGCAAAGTATCGCAAAACAGGCAGCTAAAGGGAACACACATATACAAAAAATATACTGTATATTCACCTAATGTATACTATGACGACAGTCAAAGGATGATGCCTTCCATGCAGACCCCTGTGCTCCAAGTCACATGTCCTGACCTGGCCTGCCTGCCCATTGATTGTCTTCATGTCACCAGAATGTAATAACAATGCACAGTACGTATCAGATCATCACACAGCAGCATAGTGTAAACTGGGTAGGTAAATTCAATCTGTGTGGACAGCCAGGACTAGTCATGTTCTGTTACTGTCGAAACCCTTTGTGTGCCAGAGGGATGTTCAGCAACACATTCAGAACAAGAGTTGCACACCTGTTTGTTACATGTCACATGTTTAAACCTGGCCACAGATTTCCCAGATGCTCACACATACTGTCTGCAACACTATATTTTTTTGATGACTGGTAGCTACTAGTTTTACAGCATAATCCTATCGATACATTGTGAAGGTAAGTGAGGGCTGCCATTGAACTTTAGTTTGTTCTACAGTGCATACCTTTTCTTCCTTTGCACAGGCTTGATTTTATGACTTACCTGATACACTTGCCTTCCAGTTCTGAAAATCACTGAGCAAGTTCAATACCCAAAGAATGTACACTTCTAGGGAATGTGAGGTGGGTACAATAGCCATCACATAATATTATACATATATAGCTGACAAATGCCTAAACTATAAACCATTATTCCAGGCTGTAGGAATGCACACAGGTGGTAGGACAACTTGAACACCTGCTCCATCGCAGTTGCACTCCCTGAATTTCCTGTACGTTATGGCATTGTTATCCATTTTGCTCTTGCTCCCAACCTATTCGGTGCCAACAGTAAAGAGCTTTTGAGTAGCCAAATCAGTTTGCTGAATGTTGCTATTTGTTTCATACTGTTGCCCTTGAATACATCTACAAAACCATGTAAATGATATATATTATTTAGCACTAGCTGTTCTTTTTATGTATACTTTTCTTGAGTGAATTATATATGTTATAAAACTGATGGAAATAATTTTGAAAGTGAGAATTATTGATTATCTGAAATCTTCAGGTTGCAAGAGGACGCACTCAGACTCCAGGGTGTCGAACTGCTGGCAATGTGTAAGAGAGGGCATCTTCAGTGCTGGTGCTGGGGGCATGATAAATGTAGATCACTTTATGACCTACTGACACCACTCTGTGTATTTAAAAAATATTTTGAACAAGATGAAAGTATTTTATGTACACAATTTAATTTTAAAACACAAATACTGTGCATTTTAATGTGCATTTTACTAATGTGGAGCACAGTAATAAGGACATGAGGTTTTCACCCCAGAGGGACAGTGCCCACTTAAAACTGCCCATTTTGTAGGTATGAATGACTGGTAATACCTTTCATGCAGTCTACATAAAAATGTAACCCATTGCGCCGTGATCCCAAGAGAAAAAATAAAAATTTTTTTTTTTTTTTTTTTTTTTTTCTGTTTTCGTTAATTTTAATAAAATAAATGGTGGGTTATCCATATGAGTGGGTTATCAAAAGAAAGCCCTAATTGTGTGTGAAAAAATGGTATATAATTTGTGTGGCTGTTGAACAAACACATAGTCAAAAAGGTCAGAATGGCTCCAGTCCTTAAAGGGATAGTAATACTTCATTTTATCTTTATTTTATTTTGTAGGCATTAAAAAAACATGAAGAACGATATAAGTCTTATCTCTCAAACCTTTATATTTTAAGAGATATTCACAAGCAAAGTACCCCCCCCCCCCATTCAACCAGATCAGAAGGGAGGTGCCCAGGTAGACTGCAGAGAGGGACAATCTTCAATTAAGATAAGGGAAAAAGCTGAAAAACCTGTCAAGGGGGGAAGGGCTTTCATTCTTTTCATACAAGGAAGATTGTCCCCTGCTATTATCTGTCTGGTCTTACAACCAGATTCACATCTGAGAAGAGATGGCTTACACTAGGAAAAAGGGGCGGGAGGGGGAACTTTGCTTGTGAATATCTCTTAAACCATAAAGGTTTGAGAGATAAGACTTATATCATTCTTCATGTTTTTTAATGCCTACAAAATAAAATAAAGTTAAAACGAAGTATTACTATCCCTTTAAAGGGAGAGTAATGGATCATATTAAGTCAATTTAATATTATAAATAGTAAAAAAAAAAAAAATCCATTGCAGCCACTCATATTGGTTTGAGAGATATACGATTTCAAAGTTCCCCCCTTCCTCCCCTTTCCCGGGACCGTCCTGTGGCTCTTCAGCAGAGCCGAAATAGTGCGATATAGAAATAAACACTTCATTGGAACGGTCTATAAAGTGTACCTTGTTTGCAAGCACACTTTGTAGACCGTTCCAGTGAAGTATTTATTTCTATATCAAGCTATTTCGGCTCTGCTGAAGAGCCGCAGGACTGTCCCAGGACCAGAATCTGCTTCTCTCAGTTAGATCCTGAAGTCAGGGAAAGGGGAGGGAGGGGGGAACTTTGTAATCGTTTATCTTTCAAACCATAAAGGTTTGAGAGATCAGAGTGGCAGCAATGGATTTATTTTTTTTCTACAATATTAAATTGACTTAATACGATCCAATACTATCAATTTAAGAGCAATCCACCTCAGATTTTCATGGTTCTTAAAGGGCCAGTTTTGTATTCCTGAAGGTTTGTTAATGTGGCTATACACCACATGTACTAGGCTCCGACAGCTAGCGATGCTCACGGAAACAAAATTTCCTCTATAAGAATCGCTAGTTTGGCATCTTTCCATAGCTTTTTAATGCAGCAACAGAGGACAGTTTGCCATGTCTTTACTGGAGAGCAGAGATAGCAGCAGCCTTCCCCTTAACTCTTTGAATGCCACAGGGATATGCAAGACATTGATCTACAATGCAACTGCACACCCCTGTGACACTCAAAGATTTATAACATACGCAGTCCAATACCTTCATAGAAATACATAGGACTAGCCACCTTACTGAGGTGAACACAGAACCTTACTGCCTAACAGCTGTTGCATATAAATAGCAGACCGCCCACCGATCACCTGATTTATGTAAACACACAGCTCAGCCATGTCGGTAAGGCAATTGGCGCGCCTTGCAGTGTGTGGCTGAATCCAGAGTTTACATGAATTAGCTGGTTGGTCTGCTGTTTACAAGTAACAGCTGTTTAGGTTGCTGGTTGTGTTCTTACCTCAGTCAGCTGTTAGGCAACTGGTTTTGTGCTTATCTTAGTCAACCTTTAGGTGGCTGATCCTAAGTTTACTTACATATGTGGACAGGGAACAGTGTATGTTATAAGAGAGGACTGCTGGTCTTCTTGGTGCTGAAGTCTGAGGGTGAGTGCATCCTCTCTTCACCCCCACTTGCCCTCCTCATAATATATGCTAATGATCAAGGCCTCTCACCCTGCCCTTGTATTCCTAATTTAAGTGCATATGGAGAAGAGATCTTCAGACATAGCCAGACATACTTCATCATTACATCGGCCTTTATGCATCTCCCACAAACCCTGGAGTAAATCTGGAATAAACCAATTATACCACAGGAGAAAAACAAAATTCCCGTTGGTTAGAATTATTCTTATTAATCCCTTGAATGCTAGAAAGAACTCCAGAGCATTACTTTGCAGTGAATTAGTGGCTTCTCAAGCATTCACAGAGTTAAAAGATACATTTAAATCAATGAGAATTTTGCGAATTTGTATGTGTCTCCTATGCTGCTGTTGATTAACTTCAGAATTACTCCATTTCTTCTTAGCCTGTCTGGTCAAGTTGAAGTATCTTTAACGTGAACCTGACATGCCTAATAAATTGTGAATTTTAGAGAGGATAATGTTGGGATCCTAGAAAACGTGCTGTGTAATTTTTCTGTAATAAAGGGATAGTAATACTGCGTTTTATCTTTATTTTATTTTGTAGGCATTAAAAAAACATGATGAACGATATAAGTCTTATCTCTCAAACCTTTATGGTTTGAGAGATATTCACAAGCAAAGTTTCCCCTCCCCCCCTTTTACCTAGTGTAAGCCATCTCTTCTCAGAGATAAAAAAAAAATAGTAACGTTATGTAATTATTTGCTGAGTATTCTACATAATAACCATAACTTGTAAAGTGGTGAGAGATCCACTTCAAATATTTTTAAAGCCTGCTTTTTTTCTCATTTGGTAATTTGATAGTGTGAGTAGGATGCTGTGTATATGATAGAAAAATATGTGCAGTCTCATATAATATCATACAAATGGTTTTTGCACAAATAATTTACAGATTCTGATATTGCTCAAATTATATTAATTGAATGTTTACTTAATGTGATTAAAAAAAAAAATAAAGTCAACATTAAATATGTGTTAAAAAAAGTATCCAAGTAATACATTTGTTAACCCTTTGAGAGCCTGAGAGCAATGTGTTGCATATCTCTCTCTGGTACTCAAAGGGTTAAATCTTTGCCAACATTCTAAGCAGAAATATATGTGGACCGAATGTGATAACATTTATTCTCAATCCATGTCTCACAAGAATTAGAATTAGCCCCCACAGAAAATATATGTATTGAAATTCCAAAATCCAATGGTAAGAGTCAGTGTAAGGGTTGCCAGTGGCAGGAATGCAGTCAAAAAATCCCCCTGCTTGATATCTTTCAGGTTGTTGCCTATGCATCTTTTATAAGGCCAGTCTCTGTTCAAAATGGTTTCCAGCCTGCCATTGCCTGGGATGTGTGCTTATGCACCTCCCAGCCAAACAGCTTCTATCAGGATTCATTATCCCCTCCTCTAGAAGCTGATTGGCTGGGAGGTGCGTAAGTACACATTCTAGCCAATGGTAGGCTGAAAACCATTTTGAACAGAGACTGGCCATATAATAGCCAGTCTCTGTTCAAAGGTATCAAGGCAGGGGGATTTTAGGGGTTCATTCCTGCTGTCACCACCGGCGACAGCAGTGGTAGTGTCAGCATCTTTTAACCCTTACACTGCCTCTTACCATTAGATTTTAGAATTTCAATACATAGATGTTTTATGGTGGCTAATTCTAATTCTTGTGAGACCTGGAATGGGAATAATTTTTATTGCATTGGACCCGCATATATTTATGTTTATTGGAATGCCGGCACAGATTTAACCCTTTGAGTGCCAGAGAGTTATGCAATGCTTACCTGTCCAGCACTCAAAGGGTTAACAAATGTATTACTTGGAAACTTTTTTAAACAAAATTTGTATGTTGACATTTTTTTTTACAGGGATATCTTTTCAAAACAGAAGATGATCAGAAGAGAAGAAGGAAGGAGATAAAGAGAAAAAAGAAGGAAGATAGAAGAAGAATATGGACAGTAGCTGACCAGGTTGCTTAAGACCCTGCTGGACATCAGGATTAAAGATGTGTTTCTTTCAGGGTATTTACCCAGCGAGTGCCAGTGGGGTATGCACACCCCATTGGTACTTATAGGGTTAATTCTACTAATATTTGACCCATATTTACATATGGAGCTTAGGGCCCCATATCAATACATCTACTGGTAATGTTTTTTTTCCACTTTCAATTCCTGCTTTAGCAATGGGTGCAGATTTTCACACGTTAGAGGGGTTCCCTTATTACATGTTAGCTCCTAATGCATTAGGGTGACCACATTTCCCTTCTGCCATTCCGGGACGTGGTCACCCTATTGCCTTACCTTGAGTCCCTGGTGGTCTAGCGGCGTGTCAAGAGGGAGCTCTGTGCCTCCTCCGGCACAGAGCTGAAGCTCCCGCGCGCTGTGCTCAGTAATGCAGAGCGCTGGGAGATGATGTCATCTCCCAGCGCTCTGTATTACTAGAGCGCTTACCTCCAGGAGATCAGGTAAGCTGCATTGCCGCCCTGGATGTCAGCCTGCAAGCGGCGTCCATGATGTGACACACCGCTTGCAGGCTGACATTCAGGGCGGCTTGGCTTCATTCCGGGACACTTCATTGTCCCGGTTGAAGGGGACCCGGGACGCGGGACATGTCCCTGAAATAAGGGACAGTCCCGGACGTTCCGGGACCCGTGGTCACCCTATAATGCATAGAATTGAATGGGAAAATGGAGCTCATTTTAATTGGTTTTAATGCGGTCAAATGAGGTCTAACTTTAGTGCCCAACATGTGCTTTTTTCTGCCATTATTTCTTAATAGTACAAATATTTCAATTCCTTACCATGCTTCAAAAAATGCTGGCAGGGGTTATTTTTGCTATGGGGTGAATTGAATCTAGGCCTTAATGTCTAAAGTAACAAAGACTTATGGGAACAGTGTCAGCTAAAAAATAAAATGAAGTTATACACATTTAAATAACCTTTGCACTAAGTTATCATCCTTAAAATATTTTTACCCAAAGCCTAAAATATGCCCTTTGGAGATATCAGTTAATTCTTTGTAGAGGACTCGATGGGGGAGATATACTAAGGTGAGATTAAGGTGAGATAAACTCTCCAGTGAAATAAATTTACAATTTCTATGCTATTCTACTGAGTCTATGTACCTTGGAGCATAATCCCCTAGAACTCCATTAGCATGTCGATCTTGATAAGTGATAGAGCAATATACACTGTCAGTTATGTGAAAAGGTTCTAATCTCAATAATGTAACTGTCTTAGATCCTGTCATTCATTAATAACTACACAAGCAAAATTAACCAGAAAGTGGCTGTATAGGGCAGTCTACACATACATTAGAAAAACAAGTTTGAAATTAAGTTTAGTTCCCATGGTTGTCTCAAAGAGAGCTCCATTGCAACTCTGCTGGAACTTTCCTGCATTCTGCATGGAATTCAGGAACATTTCAGTGAATTGTGTTTGAGCTAAATAACACATGGTGAAATCAACCATATGACAGCACTGTATGTAGCAATGCTAGGTAATAAGGGCCTTGCCATTCCCCCCTTACCTTTCCCTCCAGACACTAAACCATCATCAACAACCAAGTCAACCCCCACCAACCCCCCTTTCCCCTGAAATAAATACACTGACAACATACATAAGGTGGCACAGCACAAGGGTCACAGCGTTTATTAATTGGGTTTTGACCTATTTATAGGACCCCCAGGCGTACCCTCCCCCTTACTACATGAAGCTCCCAGGGCCCCTAATAGCTCAGGCCATGCTTGCACTGTGCTTGCAGCCATGGGAAGTAAAGGGTGAGACCTCTCATGCAATCACTGCCTCTCTGCCTCTGGTCCATCTCCTTGGCCTCCTCCAAACCGTTCCAGGGTAGGCAAACAAGGCCCAAGTGTCAATCCGCCATGACACTACTACATGCCCCCCAGTGCTTTGTGGCAATTGTTCGCCCTCTCTGCAGGCTGACCTGTCAGCAAAGCACAAGCCTGCCTACCTTCACTGATTGGATATGCGCACTGTTGGGGCCCTGTACGTGCTACACCCTCTAAGGGCCTAAGTGAATTGCTATTGCAGTCTCCTCCCATCTTCTTCCTTAGCCTAAGCTTGACTTCTGTATGGCACAACAGCTGTGCCTGGATGACTTGAAAGGAAACAAAATAAACAGGGAGGGAGGGTGGGAATAAGCACCCTTCTCTGCTTACCTGGTCTCAGGTAAGCTCTTTTAAACATATTGCCCCACCCCCTTTTTCCCTCCTTGCACAGCTACCTGTCCCCAGAGGGGGGCATTCCTTTTTCCAGGGCCCCTCTCCCTCCCCCCACAGAAACCAGACAACACTACAGAGGAGGAAGGGGCTTCAGGCTCCCTGGCCCTTAGTTGGCTTTGGGAGCCATTTTGGCGCCCTCTGTCATTAATTTTAGGAGTTTAGGACAGCATAAGAAACAATGCACAACATTTTTTTAATGAAAATCTTAGCTTTTAGGGATCTTGAAGTACATAATATTTACATTTTCTTTACACTATTTCATTTTTAGGTGTAAACATTCATTTAATTAAAAGGACAAAACATTGTAGTTAGCCTTAGTTTCTACAATAAGAATAACAAAAACAAACACAACACAAATAGTCAGAGTATAACAAGTGCCATAACTTTACATTAGAAATTCAACAATTACAGTATTGTTTGAGTCTTTATAGAAAAAATGTTGATACTCTAAACTGGTGTCAGTGGCACAACACAATATTTCAGCATCCTGATTTAGAACCACTGCTGTAATAAGTTAATGCAACACTAACATCTACAATGAATTTGGTTGATATAGCTGTTAAATGTATTTTGTTAGATGCCTAAAATATAAACTTTGCTGGAATATAAACTTGCTCTTTAAAATACATGTGTAGACCCATATTCAGACATTTTGTCAATTTTCTTTGTGCTGGTAATTGGAGACAAGAGCAAAGGCATCATCATTTAGTATGATGAATACCCATCACTCTTGTATTCAGTAAGGCTGTACCTTATTTTAAGTTGTTTGCAGACAATTCTGGACTTTCATTTCAGAGACACTTATTAGGAATGCTATGGCAATCGGAGTCAGGGTTTGTTGGAAAAATAATGTCTGTTCCCGCAGAACATATATAAGACTAAACTGTAGGAGGAATGTACAAATAAAGTGCCATTCAAAAACAAGTGATGGGATCTATTTTATTGCCCTGTGTCTGCCTAGTGGCAATTTACTAAGCTACTTTGGTGGAAGTGCTCCCCTTATAGCCACTTGCTCCAAAGGCAGAGCCAGAGGCAGTCTTTGGGTGTATCAAGGCTTTCCTTTCCTCTGTACCTTGTTTAACACCTTATAGTAAACAAGGTACATAGGAAATTATATAACTCCATTTTCCATAGCATTCTATGGGGCAGGTGAAAGTCCTAAATGTGGTGGGATGTGTATGCCGGTATTCATTACAGTGCTTATATACTCTTGTGTATACCCTGAAGTACAGACACTGTTGCTGGAGGCTAATGCCAATGGAGCTACATTGGTGGATTCATACATTCAGTGCAATGAATATCCTGTCCATTGAAAGAGTGTGAAGATCTGGCCCAGACACACCCTGTCTTTTGGTACCTGTGTTAGCCTGAAGCCTTCTAGTCCAGAAATTCCTGTCTGTCCAAGCTGTACTTTTGCTTACCGTCAGAGGTTCATCCAAGACAGTCCCTGTTTGTCAGAATCTGTGCACACCTGTAAACAGTTAGACATACTCACTGGGCCTTTTTCAAGTAGCTGTGCACAATTGTAATGTTTCAGTGTCCTTTTGTCTCTAAACTTGACCATTGCTATTTTCAGAAGCCTGTCCTGACCATCCTGTTTTCTGATCATCGCTATTCCCCGCTGCCTTCCCTGACAGACCTATTTCATGACCATCATTATTTCCAGCAGCCTTTTCTGACCCGACCGGTTTCCTTACCATCACTAATGCCAGCTGCATGTCCTTTCCCTGCCTGCTTTTTGACACACACCTTGCCAACTGGCTGTCCTGACCTGGCCTGTATTCTTACTACCCTGCTGCTGCTGTGTCCCAGCTTTGTACCTACTGCTGTTTTCAGTTACGGTATCCATGTCCTTCAAACTTCAGTCTGAACCACTCTCTCAAAACCCCACTCTTGTTCCAGTGATGCCCATACCTGGGAACTTTTGAAACAGGGCTACCCAGAGTGTAACCCTGTCACTGCCGACCTGGGAGGAAAATGATGCGATTCACGTCATAAAAGGGGCGGGGCTTAGTCACGGAGGGGTGGGCGGGACAAAAAAAACCCTGCAAAATGTATCTAAGAGGGCGGGGAGTGGGAGGAACCAGGCGGGACGGAGCACAAGTGGGCAGAGTTTCTATTTAAACTCTGCCCACCCGGTGATCCACACATTGCCCCGGAGCCCCGGTAATTCAGTCTGAAATCCGGAGTCTCCGGGGCAAAACCGGAGAGTTCCCAGGTATGGTGATGCCTCTGACTCAATGGGTAAAATTAAAAATATATATACAGGGCTTTGCTACTAGCCAGACCTGAAAAGTTACTCGCCACTGCAAGCCATAGCATACCCACAAGGGCTGAATTTCTACTCGCCAGGGCTAAATTTTCACTCGCCATTGGCTAGTGGCGAGTGGAAATTTTGAGCCCTGATTATATATATATATATATATATATATATATATATATATATATATATTCCCTGGTTTTCAGTTGGAGGTATGTTCTGACCACAGTGTTTTATTCTCCAGCACTGTTCCAGCTGTTGACAGTGGGTATCTCACGAAGTGAGAAAGTGATAAACCAACCAGTCATTTTTGTAGTTTTGCTTAGCCTCTGCATAGTGGCTCCTTCTGCCTGCCTATCAAGTATCATGACAAATACAAACAAAAGCACACAAACAGCTTGCAAATACAGTTGAGTCAAGGAAAGCACGCATAATTAAAACAATAGTAATTCAGCAGATTAAATACATTGTTAAATATTACTCAAATAATTTCAAGTTACATCAAAGCTCTGCTATTCATTTAAGCAATATTTGCATTCCCAATTTATATATGGGATTGTTAGTTTAACACATGGTGCACATTTGTGGAATTAATCGTTTGGATGCTAGAGAGCCATTCAAAGAACTGCAAAACAACAACATGGACACATTTCATTGAAGAGGTTTAAACACTGAATGTTTGTTAATAAAGGGTTAAATGATTATTTAGATTGAATGCTTGCTAACGAGTGGGTTAGGGATTTGAATGGGTATCCATGGAAACAATGTGGATTTTGTCTAAAAAAAGTTCTATTGGAATTCTTTGCTAACACATTTAATTAAGCTGTGAAAACATCAAGCACACGTGCATTTTGTTTCCCACAGGGTGAAGTTAGCTCTATATTGCTTAATGGAATATATATTTAATTTAAGACTCATGATATGCTCTGGTTTATTCCACACCAATTCTTACCCTGTAGTCCATCACACCTTGGCTAATTCTCTTCCCCAGTTTCTCAAATAGCCAGATTCCCATAAGCAGAATTGGCAGCTACCACGAGCTCCAAATTATGAGGTATTACTCAGCTGTGCTGGCCACACCCACAATCTCATTGCCCCTGCACCAGTTTATATACCTCTTTAAAGAATATTATTTAACCCCGGGGATGCTAGATAAATCTCCAAAGCAATTTCCCTGTCAACCAAAGACTAAAAGCTTTTTGCATTCTTGCTTGCTAATGGCAGGCCCGGACTGGGACAAAAAATAGGCCCGGGCATTTAAGGCTGAGCAGCCCATTTTTATTTTTTGAGCAGCCTATGGGGGGGCAGTGGCTGTTCTTTATTTTTTTTTTTAACGCCCAAGACATTGTGCTGCCTGGGTCCATGGATGAAATGCTGCCACCCCCCTCCACCAAAACCAATGCCACCAAAACACGCCGACATCCATATGTTATATATATACATATATATATATATATATATATATATATATATATTAAAAGCCCCATTTAACCCTTTGCAAGGCATTCAAAGGGTTAAATTATTTGGAAATTCTGATTTGTCCCCTATAAAGCAGGTGGTTTACTCTCTGGCTTTTTGAATTGCCCCTTATGTAGCTCTCTTACACAAAAAAGTATCTGACCACAATCCGCCCCTGGTCTTGTCCCACCTTTAGACTTTCTCCCCTTTTTCACTCAGTCTCTCCCCTTTTCACTCAGTCTCCCCCCTTTTCACTCAGTCTTCTCCCCTTTTCACACAGTCTCTCCCTTTTTCTTTCTCTCCCCTTTTTACACAGTCTCTCCCCTTTTCTTTCTCTCCCCTTTTTACACAGTCTCTCCCCTTTTCACACAGTCTCTCCCCTTTTTACACAGTCTCTCCCCTTTTCTTTCTCTCTTCTTTTCACATAGTCTCTCCCCTTTTCACACAGTCTCTCCCCTTTTCTTTCTCTCTCCTTTTTACACAGTCTCTCCCCTTTTCACACAGTCTTCTCCCCTTTTCACTCAGCTTCTCCCCTTTTCACTCAGTTTCCCCCCTTTTCACTCAGTCTCCCCCTTTTCACTCAGTCTTCTCCCCTTTTCACTCAGTTTCCCCCCTTTTCACTCAGTCTCCCCCTTTTCACTCAGTCTTCTCCCCTTTTCACTCAGTTTCCCCCCTTTTCACTCAGTCTTCTCCCCTTTTCACACAGTATCTCCCCTTTTCTTTCTCTCCCCTTTTTACAGTCTCTCCCCTTTTCTTTCTCTCCCCTTTTTACACAGTCTCTCCCCTTTTCACTCAGTCTCTCCCCTTTTTCACACACTCTCCCCTTTATCACACAGTCTCTCCCCTTTTATTTCTCTCCCCTTACAGTCTTGACTCCTCTTTTGCCTCTTCCCCCCAGTGCCTCATTTCCCCTCCCCTTACCTCTTTATGTGAGGAGGAAGGGAGCTGGTCACTTGTGAAGTCCTCTTGAGTCCGCATTGACAGCAGCCGGAACCATGTGACACGGGCGACACAGACATTGTGTATGCTTTATCACACAGTCTCTCCTCTCTCCCCTTTTTCACAGTCTCTCCCCTTTTTCACATAGTCTCTCCCCTTTTCTACATAGTCTCTCCCCTTTTCTTTCTCTCCCCTTTTCACACAGTCTCTCCCCATTTTCACATAGTCTCTCCCCTTTTCTTTCTCTCCCCTTTTTCACACAGTCTCTCCTTTTCTTTCTCTCCCTTTATAGTCTTGACTCCTCTTTTGCCTCTTCCCCTCCAGTGCCTCATTTCCCCTCCCCTTACTTCTTTATGTGAGGAGGAAGGGAGCTGGTCACTTGGGAAGTCCTCTTGAGTCCACATTGACAGCAGCCGGAACCATGTGACACGCGTGACACAGACGTTGTGTATGCTTGGGGTTTCTTCATCTTTCTGGCCACCACTTTTCAAACTTGTTCTGAGGACAACATCCAGACAGATGAAACAAAACCCCAGCATGCATCATGGCTGCGTAGCTGCGTGTCACATGACATGGTTCCGACTGCTGTCAAAGTCTTGGGCTGCAGAGCTGGCCAATATATTTCTGTGCTCACTGCTCCCCCGCTATGCCACTGACTTGGGCTGCAAGTGGGGAGCACGGCATTTTGGCGGGGAGTCCCAGAAAGTTAATATTAATGCGGAGGGCATGAAAGGGCCGGCAAATGCCCGGTATGCCCGATGGCTAGTCCGGGCCTAGCTAACGGTATTTTCTGTGTCAGGAAACCGTGAATGGGTCTGGGATTGGGGTCCTGTGAGGAGTGGGGGTGTGCCCATGGGCTGAACAAAGGACACCTAGAGTGATTTGGCTAGGGGCACTTGGGATGCAGAGCCAGATTACAGGCAAGGCCCACAAGGCGCCTGCCTAGGGCCTGGTCCAATGAGGGGGCCCGGAGGAAGCATCATTCCCGCACTCAACCGTCTCAACGAGTCCTCCAAGAACGCGCGGGAACGCAGCTCCTGCTAGCAGGACTCCTCCGCCGGGCACCGCAACACAGGTCTGTGTAGCTACAGTGCTCCCTTGTCGCCTCTTTAGTAATGCAGGCGTTTGGGAGTCAACATCTCTCAGCACGCTCTGCATTACTGAAGAGAAGACCATGCGGGAGCTCCAGCAGCTACAGGTTTGTAATGGGGGGCAAGTTGGAGCTGATGGGGGGCAAGTTGGAGCTGATAGGGGGCAAAGTGGAGCTGGTGGGGGCAAATTGGAGCTGATAGGGGGCAAAGTGGAGCTGGTGGGGCAAAGTGGAGCTGATGGGGGGCAAGTTGGAGCTTATGGGGCAAGTTGGAGCTGGTGGGGGGCATCTCTTACAGGAATCTCCATACCAGGGGCAGAGTTGCCCAGGGGGCAGAGAGAGGACAAAAATTAAGTAATGTTTCATGGGATTCCTCCCTAACCCTGACTACCTACACAGTATTTAGTTTACACTACAGTTTTGTGGGCACAGGCACTCAAAGGGTTATCCAGTCATTGGATAATCCTTTGAGTGATAGTGCCCACAAAACTGTAGTATATCCCTTTGAGTGCCTGTGCCCACAAAATTGTAGTGTAAACTAAACAATGTGTAGGTACCCAAAGTTAGAGAGGTATGGGGGGGGGGCAAATTGATACCTTGCCTAGGGCCCCGTGGAGCGTTAATCTGGCTCTGTTGGGATGCAAATCTGATCCTGGTTGCACACTTGCAGCCACCTCCATCTGGTAATTATTCAAGTTACAGGTGGTCTAGCCCACTACATCTGGACATTGCTTTGATATGGTTGACATATCTCTTCTTTATTCCATGTACCTACAATGCACTGAATTCAAAATAACTATGGCACACAAACCTGTACATAATTGTTAGTTACTCTGACACACAGTTTGGTATTTAGGCATGCTACTATTACAGCTTAGTAAATACTAATGTGACAAGATCTCCGTTTAATGCAGGAAACTTACAAAACATATACACACACTGCAGGGCTGCATTGGTTCCTGTGTGCAACATGAGAATGAAAATTACATAAGCATCTTGCTTTAAAATGGACGTGAGGACAAAGATGCACTATAGTTTTATGATGACTTAGGATGGTGATGTATGTCGAGTCTGTGTTGAAGGCACATTACCAATATGCACTAAAATGTTTTCGACATGATATCCCCTTCAAGCCACCACCAATCTGCCATCATCACCATGAATCTGCCATGCCTTCGACAAGTTTATGATTTTGCACTGAACACATGGACAATAACTGATTTCCATATGGAAATGCAGGCTAATGAGACATTATCATATTCATGTCTGTGTGTGTTTATATGTTAATGTGGTTGTTCCCCCCATGCACTAAACTCCAGTAGCAGCCACTGGAGCTGGCGATGCTGGGAGCTCCCTGAGTTTTCTATGTAGTCAGGTGAAAGAGCAGAGACAGCTACTGCTCTTCCTTAGTCTACTACCCTGTGGCATTAACAGGGTTAAAAGAAAACCTCCCCAAGGCAGGAAGCAAAAAGTTACGTTAGATGCACTATAAGATGCTCAGAGAGATCCCTAATTAAAGCAGAACTACCACCTATGAACAAATCTGGCCCAAATAAATACCCATCTGGCGACTAGCTGCTCAATAGATCTAGTCGCCAGAAATATAACCTGGTGTTTGAGAAATGTACACTGTTCCCGGACCGACAGGCAGGAAACAGTGCAGACATCTTTACATAGTGACGTCTGTGCAACTGCGCTGTCAGTCCCTTTTGGAGCCGAACGGCTCCTAGCAATGCCTCCTAGAGCTGGCTGGGACTGACAGCGCAGGCATGCAGACGTCATTATGGAAAGATGCCTGCTCTGTTTCCTGCCTGTCGATCTGGGAACAGTGTACATTTCACTAGGTAATATTTCTGGTGACTAGGGCTATTGAGCAGCTAGTCACCAGATGAGTATTTATTTGGGCCAGAATTGTTCATAGGTGGTAGTTCCGCTTTAAGGATGTGAAAAGAGACACACATTTTGCACAATACCTAAAAAACAACAAGCTTTATTAAAGTAATATAATTAAAATATGTGTTAGAAATAAAAGTGCAAACAGAAATCAAGGGCTGGCTAATCAGAGAAATTATCCTATATAATAATTCGCTAAAACGTGTGTAACAACGCAGTCATGCGCAGTAGAGACTGCTGCGCATGCTGCAGTCATGTGCAGTAGAGACTGCCCACTCCACTCTGTATCAGCCGCGACACGGGAAGTCTCTACTGAGCATGACTTACCCGCAATCGGCTGGCAGTGGCACTGTGGCCCGTGTAACGGGCTCTTCAACTAGTATATGAATAAAATGGCAGATAAGCAATAGTCCATGACATTTTAATGTCCACTGGTGTGTGAAATAGATTGCCCTTCAGTATTATAAGATAGTGATTGGTATGAGAACCAACCAAGATTTCAACTTGCACTCACTCTGCTAGTGACTCTGCTTGGTGAAGCATCTGCTGCCATTTACTCACCTTGCCAGCTTGCAGAGTGTGTCTGGCGATGTGAGCCAGACAGTACAGCACATTCTCTGTTCTGCCCTTTGCCCCTACACCCCTTCGCCCTCCTCCCATCCCCTACATTTAATAATGCTCCTTCCACTGTCCTCTTTGCAGCTCCACCTGTCCTCCCTGGACAGGGCTCCAACGTAGCACCAGTTTATTCTTTTACAGATGACACTACTGGGTGCAAGAGGGCTCTGCAACATATTGGTCTGTGATGGGAAGGCCATATGCCTTCATATTATCCATATATTATTTATCTGATTACTCAGCCCTTTATTTCTGTTTCTGGCAACTGTAGGAGATTTGCATTTTTATTTCTAACACATTTTGTAACTATATTAGTTTAATAAAGCTTGATATTTTTAGATTTTGTGTAAAAGTTGTGTCTCCTTTCACATCCTTAATTAGGGAATACACTGATCATCTTAAAGGGATAGTAATACTTCATTTTTACTTTATTTTATTTTGTAGGCATTAAAAAAACATGAAGAATGATATAAGTCTTATCTCTGAAACCTTTATGGTTTAAGAGATATTCACAAACAAAGTATCCCCCCCCTGTTCAACCAGATAAGAAGGGAGATGCCCAGGTAGACTGCAGAGAGGGACAATCTTCAATTAAGATAATGGAAAAAGCTGAAAAACTTTTCAAGGGGGGAAGGGCTTTCATTGTTTTCATACAAAGAAAATTGTCCCCTTCTGTTATCTGTACTGTCATACAACCTGATCCACATCTGAGAAGAGATGGCTTACACTAGGAAAAAGGGGCGGGGAGGGGAACTTTGCTTGTGAATATCTCATAAACCATAAAGGTTTGAGAGATAAGACTTATATCATTCTTCATGTTTTTTTAATGCCTACAAAATAAAATAAAGTTAAAACGAAGTGTTACTATCCCTTTAAGGTGCATTTAAGGTAACTCTTTGCTTCTTGTCTATTGGGGGGGGGGTTTCTTTTAACCCTTTCAGTGTTACATGGGTGTGCCATGTGCAGTTTATGGTGCAGAAATCTGAGATCTCCTCCACTCCCAAAGTCATACCTCCCGACATTTCAAATTGTCGAAGAGGGACACTTGCGTTTTAGGGGGTGTTGCTGGGAGCGTGGCTGGGCATTACCGGGAATTTTTAGGCTATGTCATGACCTATTCTTCCTTGTGTAACCTAATAAATTACTTATAACAAGACCAACGTATTTTATTTACACAGACTAATTTATGAACACATATACTGACATTTAAACAAACAATAATGTGAGTTATATTGCTGTAGAGCAATATGATACACTTACATACACACCAAGCAATATGATCTCCTAAAAAGAGGGACATCAGGGTGGGAAAGAGGGACAGAGGGATTTGGGACTAAAAGAGGAACTGTCCCTCCTAAAGAGGGGCACTTGGGAGGTGTGCACAGAGGGCAAATGGGAGGACAGAAAGAATACTTTCAGATTTCAGGGTTGTTGAACTGCTGGCATGTATAAGGGAAGGCATCCCTTCCACATTGCTTCCCCTAACAGCTGGATTACCTCACTTAGCTAGTGCATATGCATACATGGGAGAACATTGTCATTTCTGACAGCATGCTTTGTACTTTCCATTATAATCTGATGATTGCAGTGAGTTAAGTTTTAAACAAAACTTCAGTAGCTGATCTGATAAGTTTCTGCAGTGTTAGTAGATTCTCTCATCTTATGATTCAGACCGGGAGGATTGTCACTGCTGACAGACACACATTTATGTGCTTTTGCCTTAAGGCTAAGTTAAGGGGCACATATACTGGGTCAAATTTGCTCTTTACAGATCATATCCAATTTTTTAATATGTTTATAAAAATAGGTTTCACCTGTTTATTGTGCTCATACAAACTATATATAGTTTAACAGGATATCATACCTCCCA